>JAYESD010000010.1:64529359-66929359 GCA_036927565.1 Tuctoria greenei
AAAGTTTAAATCTACCATTCACCCCTCTCATAGCTTTTAATGTGCTCCTCAATCCTACTAAAATGAAAGGTGCCTTCTTTAAGTTGCTTCACTTGAAATCTTTTCAATGTCCCTTATAATGTTGTCGACGTGATGACCTCTTTTACCTTTTAGTGTACTCTTGGATGAGGCAGTTGTGGTCTTGTATATTCTTCTTCATTTTCATCAACTCCTCCTAGATCATTGCATCCATCATGATTTTGATCATCTTGATCTTGTTTAGATTGATCTTGTATGTATTATGCTTGATCTTGTGTTGAAGCTCCCCCTTGATCATTGCTCTTTGGTTGTGATACATTTTGTGCACTTGAGTCTTGCGATGGTTCTTGTGGTCTAATATCACCAGGTGCCATCCTCCACAATGCTTGACATAGGTCTTCTTCTTGATCTAGCACACAGTTATGGACTTGCTCTACTTGGGAGCCGTTAGTCTCATCAAACACCACGACACGTGCTACTTCAACAATTCCAGAGGTTTTGGTGAAGACACGGTAAGCGTAGGTGTTCGAATCATAACCAAGTAAGAAACCTTCATCGGATTTTGAGGCAAACTTTGAAGTCCTAGGCTTCTTTTTCAATATGTAAAATTTACTTCGAAAAACTCTGAAATATGAAATATTTGGTTTTTTACCGATCAGAAGTTCATATGGCATCTTCATTAGAAGTCGATGATGATATAGTCCTTTCGTGGCATGACAAGCGGTTTTAACCGCTTTTGCCCAAAACCGGTCCAAAGTCTTGTATTCATCTAGCATTGTTCTCACCATTTCAACAATTGTTCAATTCTTTCTCTCGGCCACCCCATTTTGTTGAGGAGAATAGGGTGCCAAGAACTTGTGCTTTATTCCTTCTTCATCCAGGTACTCCTCAACTTGGGTATTCTTGAATTTTGTTCCATTGTCACTCCTTATGTTTTTTATTATTGTAGAGAATTCATTTTGTGCTATCTTCAAGAACTTCTTGAGGATACCTTAGGTTTCTGATTTATCATACAGAAAAAATACCCACGTAAATCTTGAAAAAATCCTCAACAATAACCAAACTGTACTTGTTACCGCCTATGCTTATATTAGCATTTGGAGCAAACATATCCATATGTAGGAGTTCCAGTGGTCAAACACAACATCTTTCAAACCTCAGATGTGACTACATTTTAGAAGATTCTGCAGATTCCTCATACCAACATGGACTAGGTGTCTATGCCACAGCCGCCCCGTGTTAGTCTTTGTAATCAAGCATGTGTCAAGTTTGGCTTTATCTTTGTTGAAGTCAACTAGATATAGCTTTCACATAAACATACACTTGAATTCAATTGAGTTATCGCTTCTTCTATAAACTATCAACCCTCATCAGTGAACAAGTAGTTATATCATTTGTCACATAACTGATATACGGACAAAAGATTGTAATCCAAAGAATCAACATGAATAACATGAGAGAGTGTGTGTTGATATGATATCGCTATTTTACCGGTACTAAGCACCTTTTCTTGACTATTGTCCCCAAAGTAAATACCTTCACTTGGATCTTCATTTTGCTCCTCATACTCCAGGAACATTCTCCTTTCTCCGGTCATGTGATTTGTGCATCCACTGTCGAGCACCCATTTTGATCCACCGGAGTAATATGCCTGCAAAATAGAATTATACCTTGGTTTTAGGTACCCAAGCTTGCTTGAGCCCTTTGAGGTTAGTTACAAGAGATTTTGGCACCCACACACAAGATCTAGGATTCTTGTGGTGTGGCCTGGTACATTTAGCATAAAAATGACAAAATCTACTTCTTATGAGTACACATGACACATCAAAAGTCTGAAACAGAGTTTGCTGGTCATGTTTATCCTTTAAGAGAAGGTTATCAAAATTTTTATTTTTTGTGAGACCTATGTGTGCTGAATACATTGGCTTTGACGATAAAAGTTTTTAATACTCCCAAAACATCTTTTTATTAAGCTCCGAATCAAGGACCGGGTAGCTTTGGCAAGGTTCGGAGCTTGATTGCAATTGTTCTACTTTTATCTTGCAATGTTTCAAACTTTCTTTACATCTACGGAAAGCTTGCTTAGTATTCTTTTACTAAGTTTTTGGTGTGTTTTGGTGGTTATGGTTGATATCATTTTGATATAATTTGCAACATGCTTATGCGAGGTACTCAGGTAAGATGTTGTAGTTTCAGAACTAACGAGAGTCAAGTCGAGGACTTGTGCTCGAAAGTATTGGTTGTTTATTCATGTGCAGGGGTTGCTTGAGTTCAAGACATGCTGGTGACGAGATCCATTGAACTAGTCTTAGGGAGAAGATGAGGTTCAACAACAAAGTTCGAGATGAATTGTGGTTGAGTTGATCAGGAGGTCGCACAACATGTATGAATCAAGAACAATGCATATGAAGATATCGTGAACGTCGTTGGAAGATGTTTGCACGTATAAAATGAGTGCATGGACGTGGCTACATGTTTCCGAGGCGTGATTAAGATATGTGGACGTAAAGAATTGTCGGAAAGGTCAAACCGACTAGGTTATGACCTCAGAGGCTGCGACTGAGTCGGGTTTGACTCAAATATGGAAAGATTTGAGTTGGTTATGATAGAATTTCGTGTGGGTCACGAATTTCAGATGTTTTAGGAATGTAGGATATGTTCCTAAGGTGTTTGGAAGTCTTAAGATAGCTTCTATCTGCGTATAGAAGAGTCTTGAGCAGTTATGAAAAGTTACAATTTGTGAACTGAGTAGGATTAGAGTTCTAGTTAGGATTGGGTTGGCCTAAGGGCTGGTTATATAAGCAAGGGAGGCCAGAGCTCGTGGTAGACGAATTTGGGGCTGTTACTCTTGTGTTATATTGAATAAAATTCGTAGTTGAAAGGAACTTTTGTACCTTGTTCATCCGACTTGTTTCTGTCAAGTCTTTCTCATCGAGTTTCTGCACAGCACTACCTTGGTTCGGTGGTTTTATCATAACTCGAGTTTTATAGATCCGATTGACGTGATTCTTTTTGGGTTGTCTTCAGAACTTAATTTTATATCATTTGTCAAAATTTCACAGTAATTGGATTTGTGGTTTCTGACATACACGAGTTTCTTTGCAGTGTTCCAGAACTGTTTTTTCTCGAGTAGGACAAATTGACCTTTGTTCGATCTTTCGATCGTAACTTGAGTTTCTCTCGAAGGATTTGAGTGATTCTTGTTGTGCTATCTTTGTGACTTGATTTTCTCTGATATATATCACTTTTGTCATGGTGAAACAATTTTAGATTAGTCTCACATATGATTTCTTTAACAGATCAATTTTTCTGCCGAGGGGTTTTCATTGCTTCCGTTGAAAAGGTTTTAATCTACGATTCACCCCTGTCTGGTAGCTTTTCACGTGCTCTTCAATCCTATAATTGGTATCGGAGTCACAGTTCTCTAATATTTTTGATTTTCACGTGTTTTGACTAATCATCATGGAGAAATACTTCACAAAACCTTGTGTCTTTAGTGGTATTGATTTTCAGGTTTGGAAGGCATGTATGGAAGCCTTCATCCAGGCTCAAGGCTTTGCAATATGGGAAAATGTGTACAAGCCTTACAATGTGCCGCTAAACGATCAAGTCACGGCTACAAACATGAGAGATGTCGACAACAACAACAAAGCCTGCAACTTGATAATCCATGGACTAACTCAGAGCGACTTCGACCATGTTGCACACCTCCGATTGGCGAACGATGTGTGGAAAGCACTTTGCGACTACCACGAAGGGTCTAACACGATCAAGGAGGTAAAACAAGATATGTTCAAAAAGGAATACATGAGTTTTGAGATGCAACCCGGTGAGTCAATTGACGATCTCTTTGCTCGTTTTAATAAAATTCTTCGCAACTTGCGTAGTGTTAATGTTAAATTTTTAGATGCTGAAAATGCTAGGCAATTACTAAGTGCATTAGACATGTCAATTTGAGAGATGAAAGTCACATCCATTCGTAAATCTACTGTCATGAGTACACTTACACTAGATGTTCTTTATTCTAAATTGAAAACTCATTAAATTGACATAATCTCACGTAAGAACCCCAACAAGTCTCTTGCATTTGTTTCTCAACGTGATATGCCTAGTTCCAGTCAATCTTCATCTTGTGGTACACTTGCTTTGTTGTCCTCTCTAACCCTTGAATAGATTGAGGAGTCTCCAGAGGAGGAGCTAGTACTTCTCTCTACAAGGTTCTCGAAAGCATTGCAAAATGTGAGAACTAGAAGAAGAGGAAGCTCAGGACCTCAATGATGTTTCGAATGTGGTAAGACATGACATTTCCGTTCAGATTGCCCTAACCTGTCAGGTCCTACTTCACGGGATGAAAAGCAAACAAGGACAAAGCACTCCTCTACAAAATATACGAAGAAAAATAAGGGTTTTACAGGATGTCAATTGGTGAGCAGTTGTATCTCCACAGTTCAAGAACTTGGCTCAAGAGATGTGGACATTGGAGGTGACAATGATGAAGATGATTTGGAAAATTTGTGCTTCATGGCGGGCAAGTCAAGATAAAGTATGGAGGAGGGCTGAACACAACAGCAACAATGAAGAGGTATGTCCTACTTTCGAAGAAATGTGTGATGCTATTTCTCGTGCCACTCTTATAGTTAAGAAAAAGGACAAAAAGCTTAGGGACAATGCTGTTAAAATTGAATCACTAGAATCTGAAATTAATCTTTTGAAATCCTTGATTCCTTGTGATGATTCTTGTTCCTCATGTGATTTAATATATGAACAATTGTCCTGATTAAGAAGTGTGCAGACCTCCACACTTGATAAACTTGAGTTAGAAATCGAAAAGAACAGAGAGCTAGTTGCACTTAATGATAAAAACTTGAAAGATGGCTAGGACTTTGCTTGATGAATATCAAACTCCTAGGAAATTTTAGGCTGATGTGATTGCAACCGCTTGTTATGTCTCAAATCGTGTTTTCTTGCACGCTAGGCTAGGTAAAACACCATATGAGCTCCGGTTTGGACATAGGCCTAGTGTTACACACTTTTGGGTCTTTGGTTGTAAATGCTTTGTTAAGAAACTTGGCAATCTTGATAAATTTGAACCTAGATCCATTGATGGCATGTTTCTTGGTTATCCATCTCATACTAGAGGCTACAGTGTGCTTTTACTTGACACTAACAAAATTGTGGAGAATTGTGAAGTGTCTTTTGATAAAGCTAGCACAGTTACTAGCTCAAACATTGCAGGTACGAATCCATGACCGCAGGGGGAGAGCATTTTTGTTGAAGATGAAGAACAAGTAGTGCTGCTGCCCAAAAAATCAGCAGCTAATGATATTGTTCCAGCTCCTGATTTTGATTCACAGCCAGCACCGACGACCACCATTGCTGGTCCAGATCATCCTCAAGTCACAAGCTCATTGATTTGTGATGAACATGAAGAAGAATAAGCTTTTGAAGTGTCCACTCCCCTCTGGGTTCTCAAAAGTCATCCTCCACAAAAATTATTAGAAGCTTGCACGAACGAGTCACACGGTCCAGATTTTGCGATCTAAACTCTCATGCTCATTCTGCTTTTGTTGCTTCTTTTGAACCCAAAGATATATCACACACACTCAATAATGAATCCTGGATTATTGCCATGCAAGAACAGTTAGAAAATTTTGAAAGGAATAATGTTTGGAAACTTGTACCTCCACCTCAAGGTCACACTCTAATTTGAACTAAATGGGTGTTTAATAAACAAAGTGAGGATGGGGTTGTGGTTAGGAATAAGGCTAGGTTGGTTGCTCAAGGTTTCACTCAAGTTGAAGGTCTAGATTTTGATGAAACTTTTGCTCCTTTTGCTAGATTAGAAGCCATAAGATTTTTGTTAGCTTTTGCTGCATCTAAAGGTATTAAGCTATATCAAATGGATGTTAAAAGTGCTTTTCTAAATGGCTACATAGATGAGGAGGTTTATGTCAAACAACCACCGGGTTTTGAAAATCCAGATTTTCCTAATCATGTTTACAAACTATCCAAAGCCATGTACGGTCTAAAACAAGCCCCTAGAGCATGGTATGATAGGTTAAAAACATTCTTACTTGAAAAGGGGTTTACCATGGGCAAGGTTGATACAACACTTTTTGTGCTTAAGCATGGCAATGACTCATTATTCGTTCAAGTGTATGTGGATGATACTATCATTGGTTGTGCTTCTCATGATCTTGTGTCCAAGTTTTCAGCTATGATGAGTTCAGAATTTGAGATGAATATGATGGGAGAACTCACGTACCTTTTGAGGTTGCAAATCAAGTAAACCAAGGAGTGTACTTTGTGCATCAAACGAAGTATACAAAAGACCTCCTAAGGCGCTTCAACATGGAGAAACGAAAGCCTCTTCGGACACCATTGGGAACAGCAACAACACTTAAACTTGATGAAGATGGTTAACCTGTGGATCAAAAAGCATATAGAAGCATGATCGGATCACTTTTGTACCTCACGGCATCGAGACCGGACATACAATTCAGCGTATGTCTTTGTGCACGGTTTCAAGCCTCCGCACGTGCTTCACATTGCCAAGCCCTCAATAGGATTCTTAGGTACTTATAGGGAACTCAAGAATTTGGCATTTTTCTTCCTTTTCCCTCAACCATTACTTTGAAAGCTTTTTCGGATGCTGATTTTGGGGAGTGTAGGATTGATAGGAGAAGTACTTCCGGTGCTTGTCATTTTCTTGATAATTTACTTGTTGCTTGGTCCTCTAGAAAACAAAACTCAGTTGCACAATCCACAGCTGAATCTGAATATTTAGCTGCTAGTGCTTTCTCACACATTCTTTAGATTGTTCAAAGACTTAAGGACGATGGGGTTGATCTAGATAGTGTTCCACTATTTTGTGATAACACTAGTGCCATTTGCATTGCTAAAAACCCCGTGCAAAATTCTAGAACTAAGCACGTTGACATTAGGTATCACTTTCTCCGTGATAATGTTGAAAAAGGAAACATTGTGCTTCACCATGTAGATATCGAACAACAATTGGCTGACATTTTTACAAAACACTTGGGTTTCACTCGTTTTTATTTCATTCGTAGTGAAATAGGGGTTATGCATCCTCATGGATTAAATTGAGGGGGAGCTTTCAAATTTGGGATCTGAATTTAAAAATAATATGAGCATAATATTTCATACATATATGACTTTGTGATTAATTTTACATGCTGAAAGTTCTTACTACATTACTCGTGTTATACATTTTGTAGTCTTTGCCATGTCTAGTAATTGGAATATTTACTTACACTAAATCTGGTCATGGTTGAACTTTCTTACTGTTTTGAACTTGTTGCATGCTCAAAAGTGCTTTTAATCATAAATAATTAATCAAGTAATCAACTCACATGTTGAGTTTTTATGAACAAATATAAATTGAGAAAAGATCAATAGAATATGCATGCATCGCACTTCTTCTTTTGAGATGGCCTATCATTGCACTTAGATATGAACTTGGAATAAGTTGTGTATGACTAAAATCATGTCCTTAAGCTTCTGATTGTCAAATGACATAGGCTTGGCTTGGTTGGTTAGAATAAGGCAGATGCACATATAATCTCTTGCAAATATCATATGATCTGAATTTGTGCTTTGAAAAATAATAAAATGCAGCAACAAGTGTCATGCTTTTAGGTATTGAAATAGTTAAGTTTGTGAGATCATGACTTGCTTAAATTGAAAATTACATTTGATCTCTAGCATGGCTTACACTACTTTATGTATCTCATTGTTGTGATAGTGTAAGTTACTTGATAGTATGACTTGGATGAGCTTTGTTTTATATGTATATGTTATAATATGCTCATAACAATTAAAATTTCTCTTTTGTACCTTGCTGAATACATTGTCAAAGGGGGAGAAATTGATCACACGTTGCACATATTAACAAGTGTTTTTGGCACGATTGCACGATTCTTCTCAGGGGGAGAAGTATGGAAGGGGGAGAAATATGTATTGGGGGAGAAATCTATTTCTATCTCATTTGATTTTCAAAAAGGGGGAGAAATTGTTTTCAAAACTTTTCATGTAAATAAGCCAATGTTCGGATTTTAAGTGGTGTTGCCAATTCATCAAGGGGAAGATTGTGAGACCTATGTGTGTTGAATACATTGGCTTTGACGATAAAAGTTTTGAATACTCCCAAAACATCTTTTCATTAAGCTCCGACTCAAGGACCGGGTAGCTTTGGCAAGGTTCGGAGCTTGATTGCAAGTGTTCTACTTTTATCTTGCAATGTTTAAAACTTGTTTTACATCTATGGAAAGCTTGCTTAGTATTCTTTTACTAAGTTTTTGGTGTGTTTTGGTGGCTATGGTTGATATCATTTTTCTATGGTTTGCAACATGCTTATGTGAGGTACTCACGTAAGATGTTATAGTTTCAGAACTAACGAGAGTCAAGTCAAGGACTTGTGCTCGAAAATATTGGTTGTTTATTCATGTGCAGGTGTTGCTTGATTTCAAGACATGGCTGGTGACGGGATCCATTGAACTAGTCTTAGGGAGAAGATGAGGTTAAACAATCAAGTTCAAAGGAATTGTGGTTGAGTTGATTGGGAGGTCGCGCAGCATGTATGAATCAAGAACAATGCATATGAAGGTATCATGGACATCGTTGGAAGATGTTTGCACGTATGAAAGTAGTGCATGGAAGTGGCTACATGGTTCCGAGGCTTGATGAAGAGATGTGGACGTAAAGAATTGGTCGGAAAGGTCCAACTGACTAGGTTATGGACTCAGGCTGCGGCTGAGTCGGGTTTGACTCAAATATGGAAATATTTGAGTTTGTTATGATAGAATTTCGTGTGGGTCACGAATTTGAGTTGTTTTAGGAATGTGGGATATGTTCCTAAGGTGTTTGGAAGTCTTAAGATTGCTTCTATCTGCGTATAGAAGAGTCATGGGCAGTTGTGGAATGTTACGATTCGTGAACTGAGTAGGATTAGAGTCCTAGTTAGGTTTGGGTTGGCCTAAGCGCTGGTTATATAAGCAAGGGAGGCCAAAGCTCGTGGTAGACGACTTTGGGGCTTTTCCTCTTGTGTTCTATTGAATAAAATTCTTAGTTGAAAGGAACTTTTGTGCCTTGTTCATCCGACTTGTTTCTGTCAAGTGTTTCTCATTGAGTTTCTGCACAACACTACCTTGGTTCGGTGGTTTTACAATAACTCAAGTTTTACAGATCTGATTGACGTGATTCTTTTTGTATTGTCTTAAAAACTTAATTTTATATGATTTATAAAAATTTTACGGTCATTGGATTTGTGGTTTCTGACCTACACGAGTTTCTTTGCAGTGTTCCAGAACTATTTTTTCTCGGGTAGGACAGATTGGCCTTTGTTCGATCTTTCGATCATAACTTGAGTTTTTCTCGACGGATTTGAGTGATTCTTGTTGTGTCGTCTTTGTGACATGTTTCTCTCTGATAGCTATCACTTTTTGTCATAGTGAAACACGTTTAGATTAGTCTCACACATGATTTCTTTAACAGATCATTTTTTCTGTCGAGGGGTTTTCATTGCTTCCGCTGAATAAGTTTTAATCTACCATTCATCCCCCCTCTGGTAGCTTTTCATGTGCTCTTCGATCCTACATTTCTCACATTTTAGTGATTATTCTTTAACAAAAGCAATGTGTCCTATTTCATTGTTGTGAATATTAGCATATTTCTTTTTACCCCGAGAATACCCAAGACCATCTTTCACATTAGGAGGTCTTGTGATCATATATGCACTACGTGCATATTTGATCTGCTCCTTGTGGAAGATGCCACTTTGGGACGGATGCTTGATTTGTGTCACATTAGATTCATTCTTCAAATTAGTATCCAAGTTGGCACATGTGCAAGTTTTAATGTGAGTGCACTTGACATTTTGAGAAGATGAGCTTTTGGAGGATGAGGAGTCACTTTGCTTGAGTGACTCAACTTGTACTTCAAGAATCTTGTTAACTTTAGTCAAGTAAGCAAGTTCATCCTTAAGTACAACATTTGAGTCCCCTAGCTTCGAGCAAGTCTCCTTATAACTCAAACTCAAGTGCCTTGCTTCTCTCCTTTTCATGTTCAAGAAGCTTTTCAACCTCAAGATATTTCTTCCTTTTGAGAATGAGCATATCTTCTTGTCAATTGATAAGCTCCCACTTCTCAAATATCTCATCTGACAATAACTTCATGACTCCTAATGCAGTATTACTTAAGCCTTTTAACATGTCCTTGTTCACTGGCACTATCAAAATTGTCAATAAAGGAATGTAAAGGGGATGGTTTAGATTTGACCTTTTTCTTGCCCTCCTTGGCCATGAGGGAAGTATGGTTCGATTTCTTCCATCCTCCCACATTTGGGAAGAGTGTGGACTTCATTGAAGGCTTCTTAATATCAATTGTTGTCATCTCTTCTTCATCTTTGAAGGATGACTCATTGTTTGAGTCCCACTCTTTGCCAATGTGTGATTGGTGTGCTTTTTTTTTCTTGAACACTTTCTGGTCTTGTTGCTTTGATTCTTTGTTCTTCTTTTCATTTTTTTCATATTGGCAATCAACCATGAAGTGTCCATATTCGCCACAGTTGTAGCAAGTACACTGAGCTTTGCATTTTTCCTTGTATCTATTCTTGCCTTCACTTGAGTTGTCACCTCTTCTTCTCCTCATCACGCGTTTAAACTTTTTGATAAATATCACATTTCTTCATCATCCATATCAGTGCTTACATCATCAATATCTTCTTCTTCATGTGCCTCATGGGCTTCCTTTCCCTTGGGCTTGCATGTCGCCTTTAGGGCAACCTCCTTTTTTATGGATGAAAGTAAGATCTGCAAGATCTTTCACATATTGAGCTTCCTTTTTATCATCTAATGATTTATGATTTTTCCAATAACCTCACCAAGTGTAATTTTGTGGAACTCGGGACTTTCTCGTATCATGGATTACAGGGACACATTGTGGGGCATGAACGCCCTTATCATTCTCTTGACAACCTCATGATCGGTCCACTTCTTCCTTCTATAGGCATAGATCTTGTTGATGAGTGTCTTCATTCGGATGTACATCTCTTTAGAAGTTTCACCATCATCAATGGCAAATCTCCCCAATTATCCCTCCAGTGTGTCAATCATTGCTTCGAGGATGGAACGATTTCCTTCATGTGCGGTCTTGAGGGTGTCCCATATGTCCTTGAGACTCTCCAGTCCATCCACCTTGGTAAACTCCTCTCGTCTCAAGGATGAAGTAATCACCTAAACGGCTTGGGAATTGTGATGAATTGATTGTTCTTGCTCTGAGATGAGTTCTTCATTATTGTCTGGGATATCTAGACCTGTGCTCACTATATGCCAAAGACTTGGGTCTGAGAGATAAGGTGCATTTTCATGTTATATTTCCACATAGCGTAATCAATTCCATCGACGTGAGGATGTTTTCCCAAAGGTATAGAAAGATAATGATTATTAGTATTGAGATGCTAATAACTAAGAGGATAATAAGAGTAGACATGATGACTAATCCTTTTAGGCTTCTCGTCTTCTTTCGTGCCCTTTTGGCTCAAGAGCTTCTTGCTTAGAAGTGTCTTCAGCTGGAGGACTTCTTCATCATCGTGTTCGTACTCCTTGAGCACATCGAACATTTTAGTCTCTAGAGAAACGTCGTCGATGGGCTTCCCAAAGGTTTGAGTTTCCTTCTTGTCAGCCATCATCTCTCTGAGCGATTAGTCTCTTGATGGATATTTTGGCTCTGATACCAATTGAATGTGGCCTAGAGGGGGGCGAGTAGACCTTTGAAAGTTTTCCCTCAAACACTTAACAAATCTGTCAAATTCAGGAGGGGCCACACAAGTCTGATGTTGGGTACGGACTAGTCCGGTGTTAGAGCAACACTCGCGATATCAGACTAGTCTGTTTTGTGTCCAGAGAGATATCGGACTAGTCTGGCCAATATCGGACTAGCCTAGTGCTTGTGAAACATGAAGGGAAAAAAGGACTAGTCCGCACATGGAGGGCATGTTTGTTTGTGCACCAGAGAGGTATGAGACTAGTCCGACAAATGTCGGACTAGTTCGATGCATGTGAAATGTGAAGGAAAAGGACTAGTCTGCACATGGGGGATCATGACGTTTCTTACATCACAGGTAAAAAACCGCAAGCGCATGGAAACTGTTGTGTAGCATTTCACCCAAGAGTATTCTTGAGGGTATCTTATTATCCCAAAGGAAGGCAAAGGAGTAAAGTAGACACTACTCTTATGATCAAGCTATGGGATACTAATCAATTATCAAGACAGGGGTAAGTGGATAATATGGGTAGTGTGACACACACCTAAGCAATCTATTCGAAAGGGTAAATGGGTCTTAATGGAGATTAGACTAAGAGTTATATAGTTGCTCCTACAATGCTACTAGTATACATATACATAGCCTAAGTTATTTACTAATGAGCATGTCAATGGTGAATCCTTATGCTAAGTTGTTCAACAAATCGGGCACGGGCTTACCACTAGCAATACTAGGGCAACTCCTGGCAAGAGCCTGTGGCATAGCCGAACGTGGAGGATTACAAAGGATAGATAGGGATGTCACCGCCTACTGTCTACCTCTTCAATCCATGGTTCTACGAGGCATCCAACGCTACTTAACTATCTTAGCACCATGCTAGCATATTAAGTAAATACCTTAGGAGTTGCAGCACAAGCCATCCTAAGGCAATGACTAACCTAAACATCATTGAACCAATGTTGAAATATAACATAAGTCATTCATATTAACATGATCATATAATAGCTAATTAGACTATAGTGGGGGTTTATAGTGTGTATGATGATAGTATAATGACATTAGGGCAAGATCATAAAGACAATACCTACCACAGACAAGGAATCCACAATCAAACAAGAGACGCTTCATCGAAGTATATGAATAAAAGAAGACTAAATATAATAAAAAATACATGAGCCATACCTTTCCCAATTTGGACTTGGGACTAGAGGCTCCTCTCTACAGTCTAACCTCAACAAAGGAACTAGGAGAACTAGTGTATATAATAGAATGATGTGCAAGTGGTGTTTGTGTGTGAAGTGAGGGTAGAGAGTCCTATTTGATGAGGACATTACAACAGTGGAGACGCACATTGAACTGCAAGGACCAATCACAAGAGCACGAACACGGTTAATAAATTAGCAGGTGAATTCGTTCCTAGCTTCTTTTGCATGTGAGTTTGAGAATAGATTGCTATGTGATGATTTAATTGTTATTAGGAATAATGGAGAAGATCAACAAGTGAAGGAAAGAGGCCTTGGGAGCGTGGAGAACCAGCTGGGACGTCCACAAGTTGATGGAAACAGTTTACAACTCGGACTCGAGTTCAACTCGGAGTCCAGGAGTAGTGTACCTTAAAATGGACGCCGAGGAGGCATACAGACTCCGTTTTCGACGTTCTACATATGCACGGAAAGAGGAGAAGATAAAATTTCCAATGGTTCTGGTCCCACCTCAAAATTCCTACAGAGTCATTAGTAATCGTCGAAACAAGTCGAGTCTAGATATCTGTCCGGTGCTGCGCCACCAAATCGGGCCTTTGGGCCTTGTATCCCGTAAGAGTCCATTAGGGACGCGTCTAATCGTGTTTTGGTCGAACCCTAGCCTATAAATACTGTATCCTCCGGTCATATTCGGTGGGTTTTGCTTAGATCAATAATATCGCCGTTCTACGGTTTGTGAGACCACAACATTGCGATTTCAGATCGTGTCTTCGACGTTCTTGCTCGTGTTCTCGGTTGCACTTGCAGAGATTAGCCTTATTGGCGAGGTCAAGCGAGTGCATCACGGTTTATAACCAACTTTGCCGTGGTGTAGTGATTGCAGAGGTACTCGAACCGCTCGAGTGCCGTGGATCATCAACGTCGAGTTCTCCACCCCAATCGACATACCTTTCGGAAGATCGGGCCTGAACCTACTCATCAATTGGTATCAGATTTTCAGGTTGCTCGTGAGGTATCTTTGTTTTCCTTCCATTAGATCGATTTTGTTTCATACCTAGAGTCCACAGAAAATAGATCGTTTTTACCGCTTCCCAGACTATAGTGCCTGCAGTTTCGTTTTTTAGTTTGTATTATTGAGTTTGCATTCGTGTGGTCGAGTCTTGTTGCTGGTTTAGCTTTGTGTTTTGGGTCCTAGTTATCGTATTTTGTCCTTGTTTTCTGTCTGTTCGACACCTATTCCACAATCCCTAAATAACAAACTGATCCACCATGTTCATCGGTGTGCCCTAGCTATCCGCCTTGCGTGAACTCCCACATCCCCAGCCCTAGATTATGTGACAAACCTTTGTGCCACTCATCCTTGAATCATCACACACCACCCCATTAGTTACTGTGCAAATTGCCGATTTTTTTCATATCCGATTGCGAGTTCTGTTCTCAAACCGAGTTGGAATCAACAACCAAAAAAACGTAACTCGGACAGCCTACCTTAAAACGACTATAACTTTCGCATACGAACTCGAAATTGGGCGATTTTTTTTTCAAATTCATCTACACGAAATTTTGCATCCAATTTTCCACTTCATAGCCGCGTTCGGAGAAATTAGATTGCCCAAATTACCCTCGGAAGATAGGCTATCTGACCTCCGAAGTTTCAGCATGAATTTTAAAGAATCTTCTTGATTTTCTATAGGCCGCATATTACATCCAATTGAGCTGCAAATTTGTGTGCTTCATATCTTCATGCTCTTGAGTAAATAAAAAATATCAAAAAATATTACAAGAAGAAAAAAAATAGTGAAAAACATGCATATTAAAGCAATTGGCCTATACTACTTGTGCTGTGATTGTTGGTTATATCATTCTGTCTTCCTTTTGCCTTGCTACTTCCTCGTGTTGTGCTAGGCCCTAGAGCACTTGGTTGACCAGCAACAGTTTCCTGCATTGAATACTTATTCAACATTGTTTACCTGTTAACGATTTCCTTCTTATTAGCCACCATATTGTGGCATCCAAGCTCTACCTTTCTCTTGAGCATAACAGGTACCTTTGCAATCATCCCACACTTCATTGGTTTATCTCACCGTCCACACCACCTGCTGTGTTGGTAAGAACACTTGTAAGAGCGTGGTAAGACGCTTGAGCGAGAGAGATTGTTTTCTTCCACCTTTCACATTGTTACTGTAGTTGATAGGGATAACATATTTTTTTTGTTGTATTTTTTTTCCTACTAACAATGGCAGGAGAAGACAATGATGACGAATGTGTTCAACATGCTGAGTTACGTGATATGATGAAGACCATGACAAATATGTTCGCCAAATACAATGCAACAACGGAGGAGTCATTGGCCAACTTGACTCGCCAACTTGATGACCTTGCTCTTCGGATGAATATTTTTGAGGCTCGGTTGCCTCTCGCTGGAAGACAAGAAGACAATGCTTATGATGAACTGGAAGATCACAATAATTAGCCAAGACTGCCACTTTATCGTCGAGGTATGGGATGTAATAATCATAACAATTATAATCGTCCTCCTGATGATCTTTTTGCTAAAGTGAAATTTACTATACCCTCTTTTTCTGGTGCTTATGATGCTGAGGCTTATGTTGATTGGGAGGTGACAGTAGAGCAGAAATTTAATTCCCATCTTGTTCCTGAACAACATAGAGTTCGTCAAGCCACTAGTGAGTTTAAGGACTTTGCTTATCATATGGTGGAATGAACTTGTTAAAACTAGAATTGATCCCCCAACTTGGGATAGATTAAAGGAAGCTATGCGTGTTCGATTTGTTCCTCCATCTTTTCAGCGGGACCTTCGCAAAAAATTGCAGCACTTAGACCAAGGTAACATGTCCGTAGAGGAGTATTACCAAAAGTTACAAAAGGGTATGCTGCGTTGTGGGGTAGTAGAGGACATGGATGATAAAATAGCTCGTTTTTATGGGGGGTTGAGGCGTGAAATTCAGGACATTGTTGATTACAAGGAATGTGATATTGTTAACAGATTGTTTCAGCTTGCTATGTTGGCATAAAAAGAATTTCAGGGCCGACAACAACAGCAACAACGCACGAGGAGCAACTTCACGCTGCGTGCAGCGACTACACCATCCAAAACAGCACCATCTTCAACCAACCATGCAGCGACTACACCATCCAATGGCGTCCAATGAACTATACCTGCTGCTCCACCTTCTCGCGTACCGGAAGGCAGCAAGGCGACATCATTCAAGCCTTCGTCGTCCACACCTTCTATGGGTCGTACTTCCGACATTAAGTGTCACTGCTGCCAGGGACTTGGTCATATGATGAGATATTGCCCGAGCAAATGAGCATACATAGCACGCGACGATAGCGGGTATGATAGTACTTCGGATGTTGAAGATGAATATTATCTTGCTACTGACTTTACAGATCCAAATGACGAACACACCAAAGAAGAGGTACTTGGTATAGCGGCGATGGAGAACTATAGGAGCATCATTGTCCAGCGTGCCTTGAGCTCCAAAGTGGAGACCGACGACAAGCTATAACGACACAACCTCTTCCACATGTTTCTCGTCGTCAAGGACTGCCGTGTACACACTATAATTCATGGAGGTAGCTGCAATAACTTGGTGAACACAGACGTCGTCAAGAAACTTGGTTTGACAACAAGAGCACACCCTCATCCGTACCACATTCAATGGTTCAACAACAGCGGTAAGGTTCGGGTAACACAAACAGCGAGAATACATTTTTCAATTGGTTCATACCATGATTTTGCTGATTTTGATGTTGTTCTTATGGATGCTTGTTCTCTTTTATTGGCACTACAGGAATCCCGACGATTTGCGACTGCCGTGGCCGTCGCAAATAAGCCAAACGCCGTCGCAAATAAGCGATTTGCGATGGCTTTCTTTATTTGCGACGGTTTTTAGCCGTCGCAAATAAATCGTCGCAATTAAGCTTATTTGCGATGGTCACCATCGCAAATAAGCTTTAATTGCGACGGCTAGGGGGGCTGTCGCAAGTTATTGCCGTGGGCCGGTGGGCCTCGCAACCTTATTTGCGACGGTATCGCCGTCACAATTAAAGCTTATTTGTGACGGCCCGGCCGTCGCAAATAAGTCCAGTGGGCTGGGCCCACGGGTCCTCCTCCGGGGCCTACAGAGCTATTTGCGATGGCCGTGCCGTTGCAATTAAACATTAATTGTGACGGCCAGGCCGTCGCAAATAGCAGAGGCCTATTTGCGATGGCCTGGTCCCTTATTTGCGACGGTACTGTATAAAAAGCCGTCGCAAATAAGGTTTTTTATTTTTTTAAAAAAAAACAGAAAAAACTACTCGGCTCGATGGCCAGAATCACAGAACAGATTCAATACACACATTATATACACATAGCAAAGATCATCATCACAGAGGAAACATCATCACAATCACAAACTAATAAATTCCAATACATCTTACATCGTCATCAACAAAGCAAACAAAAGGGCTCACTCGCCCATCTGACCTCCGTAGCCACCTCCGGAGCCACTTCCGAAGTCGAAGTCGTCATCGCGCCTCATTCCAGGCGGCGGTAGCGACGGCGACGGTGTTTGTGCAGCCGTCGCGGATCCCTGCAATTAATGAAACTTAGAGTTAGAATATAAATACATCAACATCTCTCTCTCCCTTCCTCTCCCTCTATCTTCATCTAGATCCCCTCTCTTCTCCTCTCTTTTCATTTCTCTTTGTCTCTCACTCTTTCTTTCTCTCTCACTCTATCTCTCTATTGATATCCTTTTCCCTCTATCTTCCTCCCTCTATCTCCATCTACATCTCCCTCCCTCTATCTTCCCCTCTCTCTATCTCCATCTACATCTTACTCTCTATCTTCATTCCTATCCTACTCTATCTATCTTTCACTCTTTCTTCTGTCTCTCTTTCTTCTATCTCTATCATTCTTCTATCTCAATCATTTTCTTCTATCTAACTATCTCTCTCTTTCATCTATCTCAATCTTATTACGCTGGAGAAGAAGGATTACATAGAAACTTACCTGACCCGCTGAAGAAGGATCGCCTGGAAGGACCAGTGGTAGTACCGGTAGCTGGATTCCCAGACCTTGCGCTCGAGCGATGGCCTGTCCTTGCAAACATTAAATGCTACCTATTAATAAGTCATTTACGCTGAATTAATAAGAATTTTAGTTTTTATTTTGTTACCTCCATTGCTTCCCGCATCTGCCCAACGCTGCTGCCTGGGTTTGGATCGTGGCCTCCATCGCGATCCTTTGGTGTTCCGCCTCCCTCCTTTCCTCCTCATGTCGCCTTTCGTTTTCTTCTACAGTTTCTCGGAGAGACTGCATCTCAATGTCCCTCTGCGATACCTGCACATACTCCTCCTCCGTCAGGTGCCTCTCGCTCTCTTGCCGGAAGTGTAACACGTGCTGCTGGTTCGCCTTCAAGTGCTCATTAATAATTTCAACACAGGCATTCGACAAAGCTTGTCGAAGTGCCTTGGCAGTGTTGAAGTGAAACACTCGCCTCGCATCCTCAAACAGGCGACGGTCGTCCGGGTCCTCTAAAGTATATCTTGCCTGCGATAAAGAATATATTGAAGAGATGTTCACTAAAAGAGTTTAAGAGTTGTAACTTAGAAACTTTTTTAACATACTTACCATAAAATCGGCCCATACAGCCTCCTTAAGGTTGCCGTGCTCCTGGTGATGGACGCGTGCGTAGTCCTCCCACGAAAGAGCGGGCACCCCGTCGATGACCCTGGGATAGTGCAAACGCACTATGGACCCGAGGACACCGTTCACCGGTCTTTGGTGTTTCTCACCGGTGAAAGATGTGTCGTCCCAAGCCCTGTAAGATATTTATTCATTCATTACTTAAGTAAACAAAAGAAACTAAAATTGAACACGATAATTTTTATTACCTGTCTCTGACTGGACGAATCACGATCCTTTGTGAACTCTGTGAAGGGACTGCAGGAGGACTGACAAAGTGAGTCCTCCTCGTCCTCCGCGTCTGCTGGGGCGCCACGTCAGGTGACCCAGACGAATCCTCACCAGCCGAGTCAAAGGCCTCAGGAACAAACTCATCGCCAGGCAGGGGCTGGCTGGCCGAGGGCTGCCTCGCCGAGGGCTGGCTGGCCGAGGGCTGCCTCGCCGAGGGCTGGCTCACCGAAGGCGCCGCAGCCTCTGAGTCAGTCGGTGAGGACTACAATATTCAAATTACTTGTTTGGCTGTAGGTTGATGCCTATGTGGCCAATATTGTTTATGGAACTCGCTAAACATGAAAAAACATCTTTTAGAGTACATGTGTAGCAAAATATGTCGATTAGCATAAACGTAGGAGAAACACTTACTTGAAGTATTCTTGCATTCCTTCTATATTTGCGTACATGTAGAGTAAAACAACAGTCATTTCCTGTTCGGATAGCACGTAGGTCGTGTAGCTACCAACGGTGGCGCCTCTCGTTTGAAAAATGGAAAGGTCACTTAGATGGGGTGTTTCGTCCACATTGTACCGCATCGCCGAAGTATTGATATTGTTTTCTTCCGCAAAGTAGACACTTGAAAAGTATCCTACTTCCTTAAGAGCATATGCTTCAGCGATGCACCCTTCCACCCTTGCCCTGTTGCCAACCATTGGTTTCAAATATCGTAGCGCTCTTTCAATGTGATACATCCACCTATATTGCACAGGACCGCCAACTTTAGCTTCGAATGGAAGATGGATAAGCAGATGTTGCATTGGATTGAAGAGACCTGGTGGAAAAAAATTTTCCATCTTACATAAAAGTATGGGTATCTCCTTCTCTAACTTATCCATCATCCCGATCTTGATTTCTTTAGCACAAAGCTGTCTATAGAAATAGCTGAGCTCGGCTAAAACCTTCCACACTGCATCATCTAGATAGCCTTGGAACATAACAGGTAGGAGTCTTTCCATTATAATGTAATAATCATGACTCTTCAACCTAGTGAGGTTTCCTGTGTTAACATTTACGGCTCGTTTCAGGCTAGCTGCATAACCATCTGGGAATTTCAAAGTTTTCATCCATTTCATAACTTCTTTCTTTTCTTTCGATCGAAGACAGAAAGAAGCACGTGGCTTTCCACCACTTTCAGAGATTTCAAGAGTTGGACGGTGACAAATGTCTGCCAAATCTAGTCTAGCTTTATAATTGTCTTTCGTTTTGCCAGGCATATCCATGCAAGTGCTTATGATACTTTCGCTCATATTATGCTCCTGATGCATGACATCAATGTTGTGCATTAGAATCAACGACTTCACATATGGTAGCTCCCAAAGTCCACATATGTGAGTCCAATTGTGTTCCTCTCCATAACCTACGAAATATCCAGGACGACCTTCATCAGGCACCAGTTTGTCCAACATATCAGAAATTTCTGACCCGTTGAGATGCTTCGTTGGTCCTTTAGTGACAACAGTGTTCTTTCGAAAGACATGCCTCTGCTGCCTAAATATATGATTCGAGGGCAGCCAACGTCTGTGACAATCGAAGTAAGATATTTTGCCTCCATGAGTTAGTCGAAAACAATCCGTGTTTGAAGCACATATCGGACATGTCAGATGACAGTGAGTGCTCCATCAGGAAAACATGCCGTATGCCGGCAAATCATGGACGGACCACAAATAAGCAGCTCGAAGGTTGAATTTCTGCTTCTTGTAACTGTCGTACGCTTCGACTCCTGTCCACAAGACTTTCAATTCTTCGATCAGCGGTTTTAACATCATGTTGAGACGTGACCCGGGATGATCAGGTCCAGGTACAATGAGGCTGAGAAACATGAACTCGTTCTTCGTATAAAAAGCAGGTGGCAGGTTGTACGGAATGACAAAGACATGCCAACATGAGTATGGTGTGGCATTCGTACTGAACGGTGAGAATCCGTATGTCGCTAATCTGATGCGAACATTCCTCGCATCACGAGAAAAGTATGGATCGAAACGGTCTAGCGCCTTCCATGCATCATCGTCGGACGGATGCGCCAAGAATTCTTTGTTCTCACGTTTACCTTCTTTGTGCCATCTCATGTGTCTTGCGGTTCTTTTTGAAAGAAACATCTGCTTCAACCGAGGTGTCACAGGCAAGTAACGAAGCTGCTTATGTGCGACATCTGTCATCACATTATCGCCATCGTCATTAACAACTTCGACATACCTCGATTTACCACATTTCAAGCACATCTTCTCATTGGCGTGCTCTTTCCAGAATAGCATGCAGTTGTCTGGGCTCACATCAATTTTCTCATACTTCATACCGAGACCAGATATTATGATCTTTGACTAATACATATCTGGTGGCGCTTTGTGAGGTTGTGGAAGGATATCGCAGATCAATTTCATGAGAACATTGTAGCAGTTGATGGAAAAAAAGTACTTGGACTTAATTGCCATAAATCTGGTCAAGAAAGCAAGTATGGTCACAGCCGTGTGTTCATGCAACGGCTCTTGTGATTTCTTCAGCTCCTCGAAGAACTTCTCTGCCTCATTTGTAAGAGGATCCTCCGCTTCAAGAGCTTCTAGCATCTCATCCATCCTATCAACCTCTGTTATATCATCATCCTCATCCACTTCGGCTATGACTCGAGAATTAGTCTCGCCGTGGAAGGTCCACACTTCATAATGTGGAGTGAAACCGTTTCGACATAAGTGAAATGAAAGCTCCAATCTTCTCAAAAACTTAGTGTTCCGACATTTTGTACATGGGCACCGCACCATATCTTCCGTTGACAACAAAAATGCTCGATCCAAAAATTGATCTAACTTAATAAACCACTCATCGAAGTGACCACCAGTTATGCTCTTCTAGCCAGTATACATCCAACTGCGGTCTTCACCCATGTTTGACTCTGCAGTTTAATGCGAAAGAAATTGTCGTTAATGTATTGTTGTGTTATCTCATGGCCCTACAACCTAGGAAGATAGATCCTAAATCCACCCAAGAGTGACCGAGCGGAGCATGCTCATGACGAGATGCGTGATCCGGATTCAAATGAAATTTCGGCAGCATAACCCCGTTGTTCTCCACTGCACGCCCGAAAATGGTGCAGCAGAGAACAACAGGGTTACGCCACTGAAATCTCGTCCAAATCCGGACCCGCGTCTCGTCACAAGGCACGCCCCCTCGGTCACTCCCTGGCTGTCCAAAAAAGGGACAATTCCGAACCTGCACGTCTCACATGCCAATGGCATGTGAGACGTGCCGATCCGAAACGGGTAATACATTGCTATAGGTTACGTTGCTCATTTTCATTTTCAGGTCAAAATTAAGCAATTCAACGACCCTTCAAATAAACCTAAGCATAATTCAAAAAACTAAGCAATTCAAATAAACCTAAACATAACAATTATCCATTGTAATTCATTAATTTATCAACTCAATTCTAACATAAGCAATTCAATTCAAATGAGAGCAATTCAATAAACCTAAACATAACCATAATTCAAATGAGAGCAATTCAATAAACGTAAACATAACCATAATTCAAATGAGAGCAATTTACTTCAATAAACCTAAACATAACGAGAGCAATAATACAAATCTTAAACATTATTAAATTAAACCTAAGCATATATAGTAACATTAAGATCCAATTAACAACTAATTAACAACTAACTAATAATTAATTAGAATGGTCAACTATTAACAACTAACTAACAATTAATTGTAATTCAAACCTAATTAGCAACTGCTAACAATTAATGAGAATTAACAACTAATTAACGACAACCTAACAATTAATTCGCATAACAATTAACAACTAAATAGCATAACAACTAATCATCAATTAACAACTAATTATCTAGAAATTAACAACTAAATGCCTACTTTACTTGTGCGGTGTGGAGCAACGGGCCGACGGCTTCGGACGGACGGCGGAGGCGTTGGAGGAGGCTGGCGGCGCTGCTGTCTGGGGCCGGGGGCGGCAGGGGCACGTCGACGTCAGGCGCGGGGGGCGCGGCGGGGCCGTGGGCGCAAGGGGGCCGGGGGAGGCGGGGTCGGGGGCCAGGGGCCGGGGGCGGCGAGGGGCCAGGGGCGGCGGGGGGACAGGGGCGCAGGAGTTGGGGGCGCAGGGGCCGGGGGCGCAGGGGTCGAGGGCAGCGGGGGGCGGAAGGGGCGTGGCGGGCTGGCGGCACGGGCGCGGCTAGCGGCGGGGCCGGCGGGCCGATGGCGAGGGTGCAGCGGGGCCGAGGGCGCAGGGGCGGCGGGGGGTCGGGGGCGGTGGGCGCGCTGGGGGCGGTGGGGTCGGGGCACGGCGGGCCGATGGCGAGGGTGCAGCGGGGCCGGGGGCGCAGGGGCGGCGGGGGGCCGGGGGCGGTGGGCGCGCTGGGGGCGGCGGGGTTGGGGCGCGGCGGGGTCGGGGGCGGCGGTGGGTGAATGAAGAGTCGGGGCCGGAGGGTCCCGATATTAGACTTAGTTTGCGACGACTGCCTTAATTGCGACGGCCTTACTTTAGGGCCATCGTAATTAATTCCTATTTGCGACGGCCAGTACAAGGCCGTCGCAAATAAGGGGTTATTTACGACGGCTCTAGGGTTTGCCGTCGCAAATAAGGTCTTATTTGCGACGGCCAGACCTACAGCCGTCGCAAATAAGTCCTTAGTCGCGACGGCCCTTTTATTTGCGACGGCCAGAGGAGGGCCGTCGCAATTTAAGCTGTTTGCGATGGCTGGCCGTCGCAAATAAATAAGGCCGTCGCAAATGATCGCGTTTCCTATAGTGTGGGTCGTCCTTGGGAATTTGATACAGATGCTATTCATCATGGTAGAACCAATAAATATACTCTCTTGCATAAGGGAAAGAAAATAACTTTGCTCCCCATGCTGAAATTGTGCATTTTGAAAAGAGTAAAATTCGTGATGGCAAAGCAACAAAATTAGAATCTGAAAAACAACAAGTTATTAAGTTCTAATCACCATCATTGCTCGCAACTAAATCTGAACTTGCTGATTTATTCGATGCTACAGGGATGTGCTATGCTTTAGTTTGCAAAGAAGCCATGTTTTCACTTCATGAATTGTCTATTGCATTGCCCCCTGATGTTGCTAACCTTTTGCAGGAGTTTGATGATGTGTTTCCCTCCGAGATACCCCCTGGTTTACCACCGATGAGAGGCATTGAACACAAGATTGATTTGATTTCAGAAGCAAGTTTGCCAAATCGTGCAACATAAAGGGCGAATCCATAGGAAACTAAGGAAATTCAGCGACAAGTCCAAGATCTTTTGGACCGCGGGTACATTCGTGAAAGCCTTAGCCCTTGTTCCGTTCCTGTTCTTTTAGTTCCTAAGAAAGATGATAGTTGGCGCATGTGTGTTGATTGTCGAGCGATTAATAACATCACCATTCGATATCGTTATCCTATTCCTCACTTAGATGACATGCTCGATGAATTGAGTGGTGCTATCATCTTCACAAAAATTGACTTGCGTAATGGTTACCACCAAATTAGAATGGCACTAGGAGACGAATGGAAAACTGCATTTAAAACCAAGTTCGGACTTTATGAGTGGTTAGTCATGCCTTTTGGTTTAACTAATGCACCCAACACCTTTATGCGATTAATGAATGAGGTTTTACGTGCTTTCATTGGACAATTTCAGGTGGTTTACTTCGATGATATCCTCATTTACAGCAAGTCATAATGATGAACATCTTGATCATTTACGTGCTGTTTTTACTGTTTTGAGAGATGCACGTTTGTTTGGTAACCTTGAAAAGTGCGTCTTTTGCACCAATCGAGTCTCGTTTCTTGGCTATGTCGTTTCCTCGCAGGGAATTGAGATGGATGATGCAAAAATTGAAGCAATCACCAGCTGGCCAGCCCCAACAACCGTCACACAGATTTGTAGTTTTCTTGGTCTTGCAGGTTTTTATCAACGCTTTGTGCGGGATTTCAGCACCATTGCAGCACCTCTACATGAGCTAATGAAGAAGGGAGTGCCATTTCGATGGGGCAAACAGCAGCAACAAGCTTTTGATGCTCTCAAATCGAAGCTTACACAAGCACCATTGCTACAACTTCCTGATTTTGACAAGACCTTTGAGCTAGAATGCGATGCAAGCGGCATTGGTATTGGAGGCGTTCTCATTCAAGGAGGTAAATCTGTTGCTTTTTTAGTGAAAAACTTCATGGTCCTTCTCTAAATTATTCTACTTATGATAAGGAATTGTATGCCTTAGTGCGTGTATTACAAACTTGGCAACATTATCTTTGGTGCAAAGAGTTTGTCATACATTCCGTTCATGAATCATTGAAGTATCTTAAGTGTCAAACCAATCTGAATAAACAACATGCTAAATGGATTGAGTTCATAGAGTCATTTTCATACATCATTAAGCATAAGAAAGGGAAGGAAAATATCATTGCTAATGCATTATCTAGGCTTTATACCATGCTGTCCCAACTTGATCATAAAATCTTTGGTTTGGAAACAATAAAAGCATTATATCCTACTGATTTGGACTTCAAAGATGCTTTTGAGAATTGTAGAGAAGGAAGAACTTGGAATAAATATGTGCTGCGAGAGGGTCTCCTCTATCGTGCTAACAAGCTATGTGTTCTAGCTAGCTCCGTTCGTCTATTACTTTTGTAGGAAGCACATGGAGGAGGTTTGATGGGACATTTTGGAGTGAAGAAAACTGAAGACGTGCTGTCCACACACTTCTTTTGGCCAAAGATGAGGCGTGATGTCGAGCGGTATGTGTCACGATGCACTACTTGCAACAATGCTAAGTCTCGCCTTAACCCACATGGTCTTTATATGCCTCTTCCTGTTCCCAGTGTACCTTGGGAGGATATTTCTATGGACTTTGTTTTGGGATTGCCTAGGATTAAGAGGGGGAGGGATAGTATTTTTGTAGTTGTTGATCATTTTTCCAAAATGGCAAACTTTATACCTTGTCATAAGAATGATAATGCCTCACACATTGCTGATTTATTTATGACGGAAATTGTTCGTTTACATGGTGTGCCAAATACCATTGTTTCTGATCGTGATGCAAAATTTTTAAGTCATTTTTGGAGAACTTTGTGGTATAAATTGGGAACCAAGTTGCTGTTTTCAACTATATGTCACCCACAAACGGATGGACAGACCAAGGTAGTTAATCGTACTTTATCCACTATGTTGCGGGCTGTCTTGAAAACAAATTTGAGGTTGTGCGAGGAGTGTTTACCACATATAGAATTTGCTTACAACAGATCCGTTCACTCCACGACAAAGGTAAGTCTATTTCAGGTAGTGTATGGTTTCAATCCCTGTGCTCCTATTGATTTACTACCTTTGCCTCCTTCTGAAACTATAAATTTGGATGCTACATAACAATCTGAATTCATTCTTAAGATGCATGAAACTACAAAGAAAAATATTGAAATGATGAATGAGAAGTATAGGATTGCAGGTAGTAAAGGTAGAAAAGAAGTAAAACTTGGACCGGGTGATTTGGTGTGGTTACATTTGAGAAAAGTGCGATTTCCCAACTTGAGAAAATCTAAACTGATGCCACGAGCTGCTGGTCCTTTTAAGATTGTTGAAAAGATTAATGATAATGCATATAAGCTTGAATTGGCTCACGATTTTGGGGTTAGACCTACATTTAACATTTTAGATTTGCGACCGTACTTGGGAGAAGAAGATGAACTTGAGTCAAGGACGACTCCAATTCAAGAGGGGGGGATGATGAGGACATCACAACAGTGGAACACACATTGAACTGCAAGGACCAATCACAAGAGCACGAACATGGTTAATAAATCAGCAGGTGAATTCATTCCTAACTTCTTTTGCATGTGAGTTTGAGAATAGATTGCTATGTGATGATTTAATTGTTATTAGGAATAATGGATAAGATCAAAAAGTGATGGAAAGAGGCCTTGGGAGCGTGGAGAACCAACTGGGACGTCCACAAGTTGATGGAAACAGTTTACAACTCAGACTCGAGTTCAACTCGGAGTCCAGAAGCAGTCCACCTTAAAACGGACGCCTAGGCGGCATACGGACTCCGTTTTTGGCGTTCTACATACGCACGGAAAGAGGAGAAGATAAAATTTCCAATGGCTCTGGTCCCACCAAAAAATTTTCTGGAGTCATTAGGAATCGTCGAATCAATTCGAGTCCTGATATCTGTCTGGTGCTGTGCCACCGAATTGGGCCTTTGGGCCTTGTATCCCGTAAGAGTCCATTAGGGACGCATCTAATCGTGTTTTGGTCGAACCCTAGCCTATAAATACTGCATCCACCGGTCATATTCGGTGGGTTTTGCTTAGATCAATAATATCGCCGTTCTACGGTTTGTAAGACCCCAACTTCGTGATTTCAGATCGTGTCTTCGACGTTCTTGCTCGTGTTCTCTGTTGTACTTGCAGCGATTAGACTTATTGGTGAGGTCAAGCGTGTGCAGCACGGTTGATAACCAATGGAGCCTTGGTGTAGTGATTGCAGGGGTACTCGAACCGCTCGAGTGCCGCAGATCATCAACTTCGAGTTCTCCACCCCAATCGACATACCTTTCGCAAGATCGGGACTAAACCTACTCATCACTATTTGTAGGTTGAGAAGGGTTGGTTCCCGACACCAAATGCGCGCGAGTCAGTCATAATCATCTTCAGAATGTCAGGAGGAGCCAACACATGTCGATTGTTCGAGTCTGGCGCTAGGACCAAGTCGGCTGACTAGGGGGGTCGGCCGACCTAATATGGGTCCGTTGGGGCTGTGTTTTCTCCAGGTCCCTGATAGGTAGGTCCCCCTTACTGATATAGGTGATTCATCTTTGGATGGCCTTAGATACTTTTGTTTGTGGGCCATTTGATCCATGTGGTGCCACATGTCGACGCTTGATTGGCTGGGATGATATTTTATAGCATCCATCCCCTTGTTTTACCTCAATTCTGTATAAAATACCTACATGCACCAATTTCTCCAAGTACATGTGGAACTAGGTCATTTCTAACTATAATGTGTGTAAGAAATATTCATTCCTTCATATAATTGAGTTATATTGATGGTTAAAATTGGTATATAATGATCGTCAATAGGGGACTTGTCTGTTTGTGCACCAGAGAGATATCGGACTTGTCCGGCCAATATCAAACTAGTTCGTTTGCTACTCAGAGGGAAATCGGACAAGTCTGCCCATTATCAGACTAGTCCTGTGCTTGGCTGAGTTTTTAGTGTTGTTTTATCTCTAAAACTCTCCGCAATCAGTTGAGCTTTTGGGGCGTGTTTCTCACACACACACATCTAACATTTAGTCTACTCCTTTTGTCTTCTCATCATTTGCGGTCTTTCCTTCTTGATTCTCATTTTCACCTTTTGGCACAATTAATTCCATTCTCCGAAACCTACTCTCAACTCAGCAAATTTTATTAGGATCTCACTTGTTTGTCATCCATCATTCAGAACCCACAACGGTGTGCCTAGATGCACTTTCACGGTGCGTTGGAGACGTCGGAGGTATCCTTTACCTCCAGAGGTGCCCTAAACCGCACTATCTCACGATCATACACCCCTACTCTTGCTTGTTCTAAGCAATCTCAAAACCCCGATGGGATGACCTTCAAACCCGAGACTTGGCCGGACCCCATGCTTAAATCGGGGTCCCTACTTTGTCATTCTGACCCATCAGGTTGTGGCTGTTGGGTCGAAATGGCTCGCCTTAGGCCCTCGACAAAGGGGCGCCGCCTATGGGCGATGAGCTCTTCTTGGTGGGAGCGAGTTTTAAGGAGTTAAGAAGCAGAACAAGTCACGTGCATTCACGGTGTACGCTAGCCTTCATTGCGGCACGACCTTTGAAGAGGTGGAAAGGCACGCAGAAGGAATCCTCGATCACCGCAGTCCTTCAATCGTTGCGTTGGTTACGAGACAGTTTATTGTGCCACTGTCGCCGTTTCCATTCCTTCGACTCCCTCAGCAGGGCTATAACTAGCCCCATCCGGGGGCTTCCTTTCTTCACCGCTCTCGCCTTCCTTCTCCTCCAACGGCAAAGAAGAAAAACTCCCCCCTTCTTCCTCTGCCCTTTTTACTTGCAGCCAAGTAGCCCCCCGTAGCGATGAGAGCATGACGACCAACACTCAATTCTCGGCCGCCTGAGACCACCGTCACGGTCGGGGAGGTCCTGGCTGGAGGTTCGAAGAGAGTGGAAGAGTCACCTGGAAGTTTGAAATGAGCCGAAGCACCTCAGAGGCTTGACGGCGGGAGGATCGGTTTGAGGACCGTAAAGAAGGTTGGCTCGATCTAGATGCAGGGCATCATGGATCTTGTACCAATCCTTCCCTCATGGCGCAGAGGGGATTGAAAAGTAGGTCGGGAGCCTTGGCATCTCGGCCTACCTCGACAGGCCCGACTGGGCCGATTGTTGTCATGGGGAGGATCAGCTTGATCCAGATGCAGGGTGCCATCAAGCCAGTACCAATCGTCCCCTCATGGCATGGAGGGGGATCGAGAAGTAAGTTGGGCACCATTGCATCTTGACCCACCTAGGCAGGCTTTAATGGCTCGACCCTCTCCAAAGGGCGATGGAAGAGGGCCACAGTTAATCTTTGGGATATCAATCTTTCTCAGGGGCGCCAAGCCCCTGACAGAGAGGGAGACGTCGTACGCCCGATCTTTCCTGCATCGCTTAATTCCGAAGAAACAACAGCTAGGAAGCTAGACTTAGTCATTGACGAAGAACTGGCGTGTTCGAGACAAACGCGAAGCCATCTGAGCGGCCGACCTCGGGGGCCAATGGAGCCCGGGGGTGTCGAAGCTGCTAACCTCAACGGGTGGCACCTGTATAGGAATACAACTTTCGGGGATATGATGTGTATTATATCATGTAAAGAAACAACTTGTCATATAATATGGGACCCTTTTAATGAAGAAACATTTCCCCCCTTCGTCCAATCTTCGTTTGATTGACCTTGTTCCTAACTGGAGCCTCTAAGTTTTTGTTGCTGGCAGGCCGTAGGTGGTAGGGCTGGGACTACTCTGAACAGTGGAGAACATTTTTAGACTAAAGGATCTCGAGGCTCCGGTAGGCCTAGTCGAGCGACAGTCCCCAAGCCTGACTTTTGGAGTCGGGATCAAGGTCACTGTGTTGGTATTTCTTAACGTCTACAGTTCATCCTAGCGGCAAGCGCTAATTCTGCAGAGGCACTAGGCTAACCTAATCCTAAGCAAGATGAGTTTCGCAAGTGCATGGAAAGTGGGGCATTACGAAGGACGGATAGGGCTGTCACCACTTGCCGCCTACCCTTACAACCCGTGGGTCTATGAGACATCTAATGCTACTTAACTATCTAAGCACCATGCTTACATCAGGGCACCACAAGAGAGCGCCACACGTTGGTTGACTGCGTTTGGCGCCAGGACCTATTCATCTGACCTGGTCCTGCCCCCCTCCCTCTGTTGTGCTTTCTCCTGGTGGCTAACAGGTGGGTCCATGCCTCATTTCCGCGTGAATCGACATTGGATTCCCTCGAATATGCCTGGGAATGGGTCCATGGATCCATGTGATGCCACATTTCATCGCGTAATTGGTTGGGGTGGTAGTTTTACGATTGTTCCCCTCATTCTTCATCAATTCTGCATAAAAACTCCTGCATTCACTATTTCTCCAAGTAGAAGTTGAATTATGTCAAACCTTAGGGTTATGTGTGTAAGAAATATTTATTCCTTCACATATTTGAGTTATATTGACGGTTGAAATTTATATATAACGACAGTCAACAAACTCCCCCAAGCTTACCCTTTGCTCATCCCGAAGATAATATAACGTATTAGGTTGTTCATCAGGAGTTGCTACAATGTTCTATTTGTCAAAAGTACTAAGTGCACAACAAAATATTCTACCTTGCATTGAATAAATTTTCTATGGTACCTCACCCTTTTTCTTAGTCATTATGGGGCTTATGCCTCATCTCTTTTTTTGGGTGGTTGAAGGATGGAACAGCAAAGTGAGCATGCATCACCTATTGTTTCATTGCAAGGATTCCGGTTTATCGCAACGAAAAAATTCATCGCAATAAGTTATTTTTCATCACAATAGGCCACTGTTGCAATGAAAAAGAGTGTGGCGATAGTTTTTACGAGTCGTCGTAATAATTCATGTGGCGATAGGTTATTGCGACGCCTTGGCATCCGTGGCGAATAGTATGGTATTGCAACAATTTTACATCAGTGGCAAATAGGACGCTATTGCAATGTTTTCATGTATAGCGACGATTTAACGTATCACAACGAATGGTACGGTATTGCAACGGGTTCACGATCATGGCAAATAGTATGTTATTGCAATGATTTCATATTCGTGGCAAATAGTATGTTGTTACAACGATTTAGCGTATTGCGATGATTTAACGTATTGCAACAAATAGCATGTTATTGCAATGATTCCACATTCATGGTAATTGTATGTGGTTGCAATGATTTCATAGGCGTGGCAATAGCATGGTATTGTAACGATTTCACATTCGTGGCAGATAGTATGTTATTGCAACAGTTTAGCGTATTGCGACGATTTAACGTATTGCAACGAATAGCATTGTATTGCAATGATTTTGCGTTCTTGGTAATAGAATGTGATTGCAACGATTTTCACATTCGTGGCAAATACTACAGTATTGCAACGATTTTCACAGCCGTGGCAAATAGTAAGCAACGAGTTATGGTGTAGCGACGATTTACCATATTGCAACGAATATCACGATATTGCAACAATTTCACATTCGTGGCAAATAGTATGGTACCGCAACGATGTCACAGCCGTGGCAAATAGTATGATACTGTGATGGTTTAACGTCCGTGGCAAATAGTAGGTTATTGCAACGAGTCAACAAACGTGGTGAATAGTACCGTATTGCAACGATTTCAGATCCGTGGGAACTAGTCTGGTACTGCAACGATTTCGTATCCGTGGCGAATAGTTGGGTATTGCAACGAGTCCCCAAATGTGGTGAATAGTACCGTATTGCAATGATTTAAGATCCGTGGGAACTAGTATGGTACCGCAACGATTTCGCATCCGTGGCGAATAGTTTGGTATTGCAACGATTTCTTATCTATGGCAATAGTGTTTTAATGCAACGTTTTTTGAGTCATTGCCAAATGTTTATACTGCAACATTTTGTCATTCTATTGCCATGTTTTATCACCCATATTGGCAATAGCTTCCTATTGCAACAATTTATCATTCATGACAAGAAATTCGTAATGCCACATTTTATAATTAGCGACAGTAGAACCCGAATGCACCAGGTTTGAAAATTAGTGGCAACAGAATCACGAGTTTAACAATAAACATCCATCAATTGATATTACAACATGCATAACAACACTCAAGGATTACTAAAGCAACGTGTTTGCATGCTAAGAGTTTTCCTAAGCTGACCTGGACTAATTGTTGGAGTAGGTGGCTTTTGGCGGTTCCTTTGGTGGACCTTCTGTGGTGTGGTCCCCATCATCATTTTTTGCATTTTAGCCATTGAGGCGCGCATGTCCTGCATTTCCTTAGCTGTGTGTTCACGATCAGCTGCTATCTGACCTTGTAAGTTCTGGACTTGAATGTTTAACTCTTCATTCTTCTGGTTTATGCAGTCCATCTGGGTGTTTAAGCTATCATTTCTTCCTTGCAACTCCTGCACTATTTGATTGAAGCCTGCATTTCTATCTTCTAAGTTTCGAACTTGGTCGTTGAGGTGTTCAGACATCTAGATATGCATATGTTCGCTTTTGGGACCAGTTGGGTTAGCCATATAACCACGCCCCCGAACCTGTGATCCTGCACAACCGGTTGAGGATCTATAACAACACTGGAAGATGTGGTTTCTCTCCTCATTTGGAATTGGGCCTCCCTGCTCAGCTTCCATGTCGTCCACATGGGCACGTGCCTGGATCTATATACGAAAAGAAAAGTCACAGGTAATTTGCAAATATTTATTTATTTGGGGATTGTTTGAAGTGTTACTCACATGTACAGCTTCTGCTAGCTTGTTTGCCCAGTTACCGTTCTCCAACAAATGGCTTGCCTCCCACAGTTGTATGTCATTGGGTTCTTCTCTGGTCTTTGGGTCTCGCTACATAAAATACAAGTAAACTTCAACATGTCGGTATACATATTGTTTGCAGCGCAACGTAAAAGCGTAATTTATTTTTCATACCTTCTCGTAACTAAGTTGGGTGTAGGATTTGGAGCCAAGCAAGTGACTCGCCTTTTGTCTTCTTCCATTTTGAGAATTGGTCCTGCTTATCGATTGCAATAATTTTAAGAATTAATTCTACGAATGAAAGTAAATGAAATATTTTTTGTATGATGCAAATCTATTAAAAATTTAACTGATCTTGAATCGCTCAGACCCAAAATATTCTATTAGGTGCAACTACTCGGGCGCTGTTACGTCAGCAAGCTCGTTTCGTATACGCTCTTCATTGGTAGAATAACTCTTATAGGTAGCACGCAAAGTCGAGCGCCACCCCTTGTAGCGCTCACCAGCAATTTTCGAATTTTTTCTTGCGCTCTCCAGTGTGTCCTCCATGTCCCAGGAATCCTGTACATTGTATAACAAATTGCTGTAAACGTACACGATGGAGATTGCAAGAAAAAAATACTTGTGTGGGGGTGTGACAACACTAACCAGAATGTCTCGTACTATATCTCTCTTGTTACTATGGCCAACCTCTACCCACTTCCTTGCACCGCTGAGGGATGCATGTCTTTTTGTAAACATAACCACATCATCAACAAAGTGTCACTGATTAATACCAACCGCAACACCCAACCTAGTGGAGAACTAAATTGGTAGCTTCACATGCTCCATTCTACTAACTTGGGATGCATAGCGTAGTCTGGCAACCTTATGTCCTTTAGCCGCACTTCTTCCCTGCTTCCTTCCTTCTATTACATTGATTCAAACGGTAAACGATTAAAGCAAATTACTGCCTGAACAAGTTTAGTATCATGTAAAAATAGTGTGAAAAGAAGAAAAGTTTGATGTTCAAACCATCTTCAGGACGAGTGTGGCAAATACGAGCGTGGGACGACCGCGTCGTCCCAGCACCATTTTGTTCTGTAGTACTCCCTCCTGGTTTATATTAATTGTCGTATCATACCAACAAATGAATTCAAAATGAACTACTAGTTAGGACTGTCCGAACGACAACTATTTTGATGGGGGGGTTACATTATTGACTTCTTTGTTGCTGTTCATACCCTAAAATGAGCCATTAGGTACACATGTCAGTGGCGGTATGCACTCGTAGTACTGCAGAGGATTTTCAGTCCATGAGCGAAACAGGCAAGACTGTTAGGAGGCATGTAGCTTGCAATGCTAGACTAGACAAAGATAGGGTTCGCCGGTTCGATCTGACTGACATCAGCCGGAGCGCGTCTCGAAGAGAATTATTGGTTGCAGGGCAAGTAATGAACGCCAGCGGTAGCAGGTGGCGAATGCAAGACAAATAAGGCAGGCAGCTTGCGGGATTGAAATCCTCCACAGTACTGCACCTGCATTAGCTGCCACTGACATGTGAGCCCATGAGACATCTGGTCTACTTGTCAGTGGCTGCTACTGCAGGTGCAGTACTACATAGTGCCATCTTGCGCCGCTGAACAAAGCGAGGGTTCGGTCTCGCCGAAACTCTCAAGGAGGATTGGTGGTAGGGCGAGTAATGGCCTGGGATTTGCGGGCGGCGGGGTAATCATGGCACGCGAAGGATGGGACGTGGCGATGGGCGAGGGAGATGCGTCGGGGAGGACACTGAAGTGACCAGTAGCGGGGCTTGGGTGCCGGTGCCGACCGGAGTGGCCGACGGCGAGAGAGCAAAGCGTAGAGGCATAAAAAAATCACGCCATCACACAGGATGATGAACTGTTAGCTATAAAGACTTTGTACTAAGAAAGTAGAATCACAAGGCATGCTAAAACAATTAGTAGAGCCTAGGAAAGAATGCAAATGACATGATACACCCATCATCAATACATCTAAAGGACAGAACGTAGTTTCTCAAAATGCTACAAATTCAATGCCAAAGGAGTAAAAAACTAACATGCTCTGCCAAAACAAATGGCACAGTAGAGAGGCAGGTAGTAATGTGATGTGATATGGGTAGTTGGAAGCTACTATCGAGGATAGAGTTGGAGTGGGACATTTTTTAAGCTCCAAAAGTAAAATTACGCTGGGGCGGAATGAGTATTTCTGGTTTGTATATCTATACCTGCTGTCGGTTCATGCATCTTAGTATCAGGGAGTGAAGAACCTCGGGTCTTGAACATCATGTGCTGCAACATTCTCTGCGTACCATGCAAACAATTTAATGTTGTCTAAATTTGTTTAATTTTGATAGTAAACACATTTATAGTTATACCAGGTGCTTGTTGGCCACCATGAATGCTTGTAGACGACATCACGGTTTGATGTCTTGTTCCTAATGTACAGAGCATTGTAAGTAGTCATTCCAAATAACAGTGATAACATCAGATTACATGACCGACATAGATTTTGGATCAGACGATGTGATTTCTATAAACTGCAGTGTTTGTTACTAACAAAGGAATTAGAAAAGAAAGAATAGAAAAAAATGTACGATCCGAGAAAGCCACAAGAAAGAAAAAAGTGCAAAAACCATGAGAACTAAAAATCATAGGAATACAAATTAGTAAAACAGGAATGAGAATACAACATTTGGAGTGGTTGACAGATAACCCGTGCATCATTTACTTCTAAATCCAGAAATTACATACTACTACCTCTAGTTTTTAGTATTTGTCGTTCCAGGCCAGGAATTGAACTAGAAATACAATACTGTAATAAGCTGTCGGAGCAACATTTATTTAGGGACAGATGTAGTATATATATATATATATATATCTATCTATCTATATATATATATATAACTAAATTCGTGAAACGGAAGACCACATTTCTTCTTTGTTAATTTATTTAATCTTCATATATCAGGATGGATCGTGTATAACTTAACTAGGCCAAAACTGCATGGATCGTGTAGAACCAAGCCAACATAGCTCTATAAAAAGACGGCATGGATCGTGTAGTTTACTTAGCACAAAACCGGAGTCTGGGATGCGGTGTCGCACGGAGGTGTCGGCGACGAAGAGGTTCGGTAGAGACCGTCAAACTTGGTCGCCCAATGTTGTACCCTGGAGTCAACACCACCAAGAGCTTCGATGTTTCACTACAATATCCATGGGGAAAAATTGTAAAAACCGTGAGAAATGAAAACACAGGAATTTCATAGGAATACAAGTATGGAACACAGGATAGAGAGACAACACATTTGGAGTACTGGGAGATCACCGGAAGGGCACGACAGCGGTGTGTCGGGAACGGAGGCCAGTGTTTCCATTTGTACTCATCGTGGCTGAAATAGGGTTACAATAATAGGCGGGACTGAAATTGGAGGCACAGGTAGTGAAAATTGAATTGTCAAAATCTCAAATGTGGCACGCCAAGTAGAACGATAAAATTTTCGCGGGAGTGGAGTATTTGACGCAAGCCGTGCCCTTGTGCACGCATCCAATCGTGATTAATTACATCTCATGTCGCGTCAATTCTTACACATGGTGCGTGTAGCTAGAGGGGTAGACTTCATCTTAGGACAACTTGCTCGCATCTTAATTCATCTTTGTTGCCATGCATGGAGATCAAATTCTAAAAGTAGTCATCTGCTAGCTAGTGGGACATTCCAAAAAAAATACGAAAAAAAATATGAATCGCCAAATGTATATGTGCTAATGCAAACGATATGCAAATACAACCAAGTCCACGAAAGGATGATGGTAAACAATCAACATTTTGTAACATTAATCACATTGAAATGATAACATGTAGTATATACTACTACATACTAAAAATATATTTTTCCATGCTCCGACTACAAGTGAAAAAATTGAGTGAAAGAACACAAAAGAGGAGAAACGCAGCCTCAACCAGGATCTGAATGGAGTTTCAACCAAGAGTCGTCGATTGTCGCAACACAATGAATTCTTGGCTAGACATTGAACAACAGTTATCTCGCCCCTTTTTCAGAAAGGAGTTCTTTTTCGATACTGCATAGGACGCATTGTTCATGAATACAAAAGACATTTATCATTAGAATAGAAACAACACATATATTACAAACAAGAACTACGAAAGCACATAGAAAACAAGAACAAGAAAAACTACAAATACTACTCTACTCGGAGTCGGAGGAGATCTCCTCCACCTCCTTCTTCGTCGCCACTGCCTCCTCCTCCGCCACTGCTGCCCTCGCTGCCTCCTCCGCTGCTGCTGTCGCCGCCTCCTCCGCTGCCGCTGCTGCTGCCGCCTCCTCCAGCAATTGAGTCTGAAGCTTCTGAGTGATGGTCCGCAGAAGATGTTGGCGGCCCTCCACCCCAGCCACCTCCTCGTCGTCTCGTAGAGGACGTTGAGACGATCGGCCACAAACCCTAACTCGAAGCAGTAGTGGTCGGCGGTGTCAATGCTGGTGCAGACGGAAAGTTTCCCAAGACCTTGACGGTCACACGAGCGAGATCTATCATAAAATACATCCCGCGTCAATTTGTCGAGCTTTTTTGCACGCCCGACGGTGGCGGAAAGGTGCTCGGTGGCCTCCTTCAGGCGCTGATCGAGTTCATGGAAGCGGTGTTTGAGGAGGCGGACAGTCTCCTGAACCCAAACGGGATGAGGAGGTGTGGGCGCCGCGAGCGGAGAAGGGGACGGAGGAGGTGCAGGCGCCGCCTCCAATTCCACCGGCATTGGCTGCGACGGAAACAGAGAAGAAGGAGGTTCGGAGGACGTTGACGGCCTGGAGCGCTTCGGTGCGGGGCTACCCATTTGTGCGGCGATGGAGGTGCGGAGAAAGAGCGAGAGGTGGTCGGCGATGGTGCGGTGGTGAAGGAAGAGAAGTTTGTAGGCTATGAGGACGGTGCAGCGATGGTGCGGCAATGGAGATAGAGTGGTGCGGCTGAGACGCAAGAGGATGGGTGTGCCTTTATAGCGGGTCCTCGTCTAAGACCATCCGCACCAGCGTACTCTAAATCATACTCTATACACTATTCTCCTTTAGCTTTTACACTACGTACTCTAAATTACACTACGAAATAGTGTATCCAGTATGCTTTATAGTAAGCCACTGCGGATGGTCCGCGCGAGTGGAGATGATCGGACGCTTCGAAAACTGCGCTTTCGAACTAATCCAAATCGCGGTTGGCTTCCTCTAAGTTGTCGCAATGGCTCGACGCGTCCCATCTCCGCTTCAAAAACGGTTTTTTAATTTGGCATGCAAAGGGTACAGGGTATGCAGTGGCCCACCTGGCATACTTTGTAGGTCCGCCCGGCGGTGTTTCAGCTTTTCAGTTCCAGTTTTTAATTTTGTCACGCAAAGAGCCCACCGGCCCAAGGTATATGCAACGTGCCACTATATATATATATATATATATATATATATATATATATATATATATATATATAGAGAGAGAGAGAGAGAGAGAGAGAGAGAGTTGAAAGATCGTCAAAAAACACAAGAAAAAGTACAAGACGATGAACACACCACACATTCATGCATTCATTACACACACACACACACACACACACACACACACACACACACACACACACACACACACACACACACACACACATATATATATATATATATATATATATATATATATATATATATATATATATATATCACAAACCCTCGTTCATGTTTTCTCAGTTTGACATGCAAAAGACCTCGTTCATGCATGTTTCATGACGTTAGGTGTATTCTAATTTTGTTGAAAGATCATCATATTTGAGACTCGTTGATCATGTTTGGGGTGTAGCAAGCATGCATGGACAAGTAACATATGCACTTAAAAACCTCGCGACGATCATGTTTGATGTCAACATTATTACGTGTTTTCTCTGTTTTTTGTTGAAACATCTTCATATATAGTTTGAGGCTCGTTGATCATGTTTGGGGCGTGACAACTAACATGTATATAGTTTTCTCTTTTGGCTCGTTGATCATATGTTTGGGGCGTAGGGTAGCATGCATGGACCACTATAACATGCATGTGAGAGAGACGTCGATGAACATATGTACTCCTCCCATCTCCATGAACTTGTCGATTTGTCGTAGTTCATTTTTTAACTACAAAGCCGCATCAGAAGAGCTTTTTTATTGGCTCATGGACAAGGAAAATTCTATGTACATAGTACAAAAAGTATAAGTTGGTCGGTGTTGCCATTCGTACACGAAGGATGCAGTCAGGTAGTTGCTCTTGCAGGTGTTTGGTAATTACGTGAGTGTTTGGTCGGGTCATGTGGTTAGTCCACGATGCACCCTAAACCCGGTGTTGAGGCCGTGTATTTTTCATTTGTGCGTACACTCTAGTGAATGTGACAAAGTGCTCAGTCATCAATTGTGTTTTGTTTGACGTCGAAGTTTGATTGGAGATATATCATCCATTTCTTTATGTCTTGGATCATCCAAATTAACGTTTGGTTGGATGGACTGGACGATCAAATTTTTTGTTGGTAGGTTGGATGAAACTTGATTGGATTATTGAATCATCAAAGTTGATAATTTTATAATATTAATTGTTTATATACTAATTGTCATATTACTAGCAAATATTAATGTTAATATCATAATTATAATTATTAATCAACAATAAACAAGGTAATTATCACTAAGTACATTACTAAGAAGCAGAATTAGATAAGGTGGATGGACTCACATCCAACCAAAGATCCTGGACCATCTCATCCAGCATCTGCGAGGAATGTTTTATATTCCTCAAACCCGGATCACCCGTCTGACCACAAAACAAATAACACATGACATGGTGTTTGTCAACCAAACAGTCCTATGTATTGCAAAATCGTGGTATTACAAAACTGTGTATTGAAATACTTTGGTATTGCCATGTCATTTCAAAAATCGTGGTTTCCAAAACTTTAGTATTAAAAAACTGTGCTCCCAAACACAGCCTAAAGCTTTACCGTGAACCACTGCGGATGGTCTTAAAGGCAGGCCCGGCTCTGGGCCTAGTCGGGTGGAAATAAGTTTTCTGCGGCCCTGCTGCACAACGTCGCGCATGCGCCCCCGCCCCACACGCTGTTCGATGGAAATCCTGCTGAGATCCTTCGCTTCGCGCTGGGTTTGTTGTCTGGACACCGAAGGATGGAAATCCCGCGTGTCCCGCTCCCACGATTATGCGATTTTGATCGGATAGCGTGCGAGGCGGGGGCGCACGCGCGATGCTGTGCGGCAGGGTCGCAAAAAATTTGTGGGCTACTGTCTAGGGCCAAGCCGGTGGGTGGGGGTGGTGGGGCGGGCACGATGGCAGCTGGTAAAGAGAAAAGAAATAAAATTAATTAGTGTGTAGCTTTTTATTTTCGTAATTTTTTGAAATATAATTCTAATACGTACGTCCTACTAATGTGTTTAATACTCCTTCCTTACCTTTTTAATTGTCGTTTAGACAGCAAGTTCTAGTTCATATATAGTTCAATGCTTTGTCCTAAACGTCAAATAAAAGAATAAGGAGGGAGTATTTATTAGATACAGTATAATATTACTAATGTGTTAATTTTCCATATGCGATGTTTTTCGATAAAAGGAGGAGTTTTTCGTTAGTGCATGTACTATAGGACACATTGTTTATGAACATAAAATAAAAGAAGTTTTTCATTAACATAAAAACAACACATATATTACAAACAAGAAAAAAAACACATAGAAAACAAAAGAAAAAAACTACTACTCATCCTACTCTACTCGGAGGACTTGTCCTCCTCCGCCGCTGCCTCTGCATCCGCCGGCGGCGCCTCCGTCGGCGGCGCCTCCGCCTCCGCGTCCGCCGCCGGCGCCTCCACCTCCGCGTCCGCTGCCGGCGCCTCTGCCTCCGCCGCAATCGCCAGCGGAGCATCCTCCAACACCAGATCGAATTTCTTCCGGCTGACGGCATTCACGAGTTGCTCGCAAAACTCCACCCCGACATCCTCACCGATCGTCTCGTAGAGGCAGTCGAGACGAGCGGCAACAAAGCCTATCCCGAAGATGTAGTAGCCGGCGGAGTCCATGCTGGTGTGGTGGGGAAGGATACCAAGTCCCAGTCGGTGACACGAGTGAGATGTATTGTAAAATACATCCTGCGCCATTTTGTCGAGCACTTTTGCTGGCACGTCGGCGGCGAACAGGCTGCCGGTGACCTCCTTAAGCTTGTCGTCGAGTTTGTCAATGCTTTCCACGATGAGGCGGACAATCTCATCATAGTCGGACAGAAGAGGTGTGGGCGCCGCGGGCGGAGACGGGAGTGGAGGAGGTGCAGGCGCCACCTCCAGTTCCACCGGCCTTGGCAGTGACAAAAACGGAGAAGGAGGTTCGGAGGACGTCGATGACCTGGAGCGCTTCGGTGCGGGGCTATCCATTTGTGCGGCGACGGAGGTGCAAACAAAGAGAGAGAGGTGGTCCACGGTGGTGTGGCGGAGAAGCAATAGGAGAAGTTTGGAGGCTAAAATCGATCGAGAGCTGCGGTGGAGAATGTAAAAGCCCACTTTTTGGAAGAATAAAAATGCAGAAATGCGAACTTAAAATTTTTGAAAGTGGACTTGGAAATCCAAACTCACATGAACCATATGAGTTAACCAATGTTCACTAAAAATAGGATTCTGTTAAAGATTTACATATAGAACATGGTTGCTAATGTATTTGGAACTTAAGGGGTAAAATCCTTAATTTCCAGGTATTCACATTTTCAATGAAAAATTAAAGGAGAAAGAAAACAAAATGGAGAGAAAGAAAAAGGAATTATTCCAACCCTAAAATGGGACATTCAAAAGAGTTCAAATCTAAGGCTATAAATTTTTCCATGACCTTCTAATATTCCAAATAGACTCTCGGTAAAGTTTCAAAATTTTTGAAGCACGTTTTTCATTTATTGGACACGTACTGAGAGTTTAATCAGGGTCGACTTCAAATTTAAACTTTGTACTTAATATTGTCCAAGTCAACTCCAAATTTTTCCTGAGATCCCTTATGGTTCAAAAAGGGTAACTTTAAAGTTTCAGGATTTTTGAACCTAACTGCATTCATTTCATTGAATCAAGTATCACCGCTTGAATTCAAATTCAAACCTGAGTTCAAAATTCAACTTGCTCAGTTTTGAAATCTGATTGCACCATAAAATTCTTCACATTTTATTTAGTCACTGGTCCAAAGTTGAATATTTTTGAAGCATGTTTACTAGCCCTATTTGAAATTTGAAAAAAAAGGGAGGAGATAGTGGGTCCCACAAGTGGTCCCCACATGTCTGGTCGGCACCTTCTTTCTCTTACCTCCCCTGCCTCAACACAGAAGCATGCAGCACCACCGCGATGGACAACGTCGGTCCTTATCCCAGCTCCCGACTCGGTCCTATCCACAGCACACCACTCGCCTCGGCTGCTCCTTCTCCCGGCCTGGTCGCCGTCCGCCAGCCACGGCCGCCTCTTCACCTCCCGGCCGACCGCGGTGCCGCCCCCACTCCCACTCGCCAACGTCGGTCTGCGCACATTGCGCCTGCTCCTCCCTCCGGCTTGCCTCGCCCCCACACCGGTGCCGACTCGCCCCGGTCGTGCCTCTCCCCGCCCGCCGAGCTGCTTCGTCGCCGCGCCTCCCTGTCACCCAGCCGCATCGCCCCGGCTGTAGCGCTCCTCCCCGGCCACCCTACTACTCGCCTGGCCGCGTCCTAGCTCTGCCCGGCGCGCTCACCGCCGCCCAGTGCCGTGCGCCGGCTCGCCACCTCCCTGTCGTGGTGCTCCACCGCTGCAGCGCCGTGCCCCATGGCCGCATCGCCGTCCAAGCCCGTTCCTTCCACGGCGCCAATCATTTGTGCTGTTGCCATCGTATCTCCACCTCACGGCACTGCTATGGCATGTTCCAAGTCCACCTCTAGGCAACCAGCAAGGCTATGCCCGCGTTCGAAGTAGGCCAAATCTGCTATGCATCGATGTCGTCGCCTACTTTTCGTCATCGTGGCGTTCTGCTCATAGGTCCTGTCCTAGAGGAGAAGTAAGTGATGTGTGTGACAAGAGGATATGCAGGAACATGCCTTTGGCATAATGGTATCGACAACTGGTCCAAGGTTAGCTCTGATTTTGCAAGATTGATTGGATCAGTGACTGCAGCCAAGGTGTTCGACGAAATGGTTACGAGGCGAAACTAAGTGTGTTGCTGTTCAATGCTGGTCTATGGATGCAGGTTTACTGTGGGTATGGCAATCGACCAAGATATGTGCCAAGATCCCCTTTGAATGGTGATGAAGCGACAGAAATCAAGTACACACCCAAGATGTTCGGCGAAATGCCTCCAAGGTGAGCCTTGCCCTAAAATGCATTGCTTGTTGCACCGAAGTCCGTTAGTCTTGACCCCTAATAGTACTCATGTGTCGTCAAGCCGTACGTCCATGTTCCGCGTTAATATCATTCCTATAGGAGTCCCCAAGTCGACCTCCTTTGTAGTTTGTATCACGTTGGCTTGTCCGTGCGTGCTCGTGATGCTCCACCATGAGCCGCATCGACGTCGTTGACCACATGATGTCATCGTGACGCTCCGAGCTGTCATTGTGCCCTGGCATCGAGATGAAGTATGCTCGTGATGAGTGTGGTGTTGAAACACTAGCACGACTCATCAGACAATTGTTGTCAAGCCAAGTTAGGTTTAGTTGTTGCGAGAGCAATCGAGTCCTAAGTGTAGCCAAGGTGCTCAATAAAAGGCCTTCTAGGTCAACCACAGGTATTGGTGATCACCGATTACCTATGGTTGAGTAATGCAAGAACGTTGCGACCAGCAAGGAGAACTAGACCAAGGGGAAACTTAGATAAGAGTTCCTTGGTTGTGTCGAGGATGTTCTCTAACCGATCACATGATTGGTTAACTTGGTGTACCACTTCTTCGATGACAGGTTCGTCGAGTCGCTTATCACCAACCGAGTCGACATCACTAGCCTTAAGACTCACAAGGTGGTGTTCGGGGTTCCGCTCACCCCATTGACGAGTCCGGGTTGATGTGGATGTCGCTAAGATGATCTTCTCGAGATGGCAAAGCATGCCTTCACAGCAAGGTCTCGCATCATGTTTAAGTCTCGAGAGCTTACCGAGCTCACCTGGACAGGCTTGAGGGAGACACTACATTAGTGTCGTCGTGTAAGCACTTGAACGATGCTCGAGAAGCTTGCCGTAGAAACTACTTTACCTAAAAGTCATTTGAACATTGTCATGGTACTCATGCTAGGTTAACAGTGCTTGTAATGACTTCTTAAGTCCAAGCCATGTTGATCCCAATTCAGTCCCAAGTGTCGTTAGGTTCCATTATGGTTCATCCTAAGTCGGGACCCTACGACAGCACTGCTCACTTAACTAGGTTTACTCATTTATGAGTTAAGTCAAGTTCATTGGTTTACTGCTAAATCGCGACCTTCATCTTGTACACTCCACTCATACTCAAGCTTTCGATGTCCCACCTTGATTTTTTTTGGGTCGTCCTTACACTTCTCCGCCCAACACTTCTTCACCATTCAGATTTGTCAATCTCGCGTGGCATAGCTTGAAGTGTGGTATGCTAAGTTGCAATCTAGCTTTATGTTGTACCTTTCAGTTCATACTGACACTACTATATCCACCTTGACTCATCCTCTGGTTACCCACACAACAGAGGCATATCTGTCCTTCCTAGTTAAACTCCTCATTCTTAGAGTTTACACAACCCCGTGGAGTCTATTCTTAAATTACTTAATTACTTATATGCATATCATGTCGATAGGAACGTGCTGATAGGTGATCGACAAGAAACTTCGCTTGGAGGAGAAGGCCAAGGTGTTTCCACTGAAGTTCCATGGCAGGTTCTCCGAAGGAAGACCAAGCCCTAACAACTGACATTGTTATAGAGTCGCAAACAAGGCAAGACCCGGTTTGCATTTAAGTCATTTATAAAATTTTACTTTATCACTATGATGAGTAGTCTATGAATTGTGCATTACATTTAGGATGATTGATACTCCACTTGCATGGCCAAAAATCCTAGGGATTGGTGGGAACGAGTTACAGTTTGACCTATAGTAACTGCTTTGCTAATGCATAGGAAATTCGGTAGAAGTCGAGTAGTTGGAATCTACTCGCAAGAGATGTAGGACATATCTCACAGGATTGGTTAGATAGAAAATGGCTTAATATAGTGAAATTGAGACCGGGCAGGGAATGGATAGGAAGGGGCGAGAATTGAGTCTCGGTCGCATAGCCCTGCCTGTGTCGATTAAGGCCCGTCCGTATGCAGCCCCTTCGGACAAGCTTGACTTGTACTGGCAACATAATGGATATATGGGCTCCAGTAAACTGACGTAGCTTGGTCACTTGGGTGTCGAGGCATACCGTTCCGTTTTATAGGTGTGTGTTGAGGGCAGCAAGGTGTAAATCCGCTGGTGGGCACGTCAGAGTACGCCCCACGCAGGGACCTCCTGCTCGTGACGGATCGACCGGTTCGGCATTTGAGTGTATCGCGAAAGGTTGCCATATACGACTAGTACTGAAGTGTTACGTAGGTACTGCGCGAAGTACTCGCTGGCATTTCCAAAAGTGCGTATGTGTCGTGTTGTCTGGGTGTGTTCTGATTGCAATCACCGTCCCTCACGGTAATAGAGTACCACTTGTTCACTGAGCGGTAACGTAGTAAATACTAAAGAAGTCAGAAAAATATGTTGTATTGAATTATAATTGCTTGGAACCTTGTATGGCTTAGAGATAGTATAATTAAAAGTTTACAGTTTCCCCATACTTTACCTGTAATAGCATTACGTGCTCTGGGCACGTCATATCATCGGCAAAGCATTTCTTGTTTGATTGTGGAGTCCATGATGTGCCGTGCTGAAGAATGTCATTTGCTACTTAAAACATGATTATAAGGATCCACTTATAGGCGAGTATATTTATGCTATACCTTACCTATGTTTAGTATTCACCCTGCATATATCTAGTGAGACGGTTAAGTCTTGCTGAGCCTTATGCTCACGTTTGCGCTTTAACGATTTTCGCAGGTATTAGTTTTATTTTTGCTGTTCAGGTTGTACACGAGACTCGAGGTGTCGAGATAAATCTCATGTGAACCACGCCGCTGCTGATTGTTCTCCTTGTTGCTAGTGAGAAGCGTCCTAGGGCCTGTACGCCTTCTCTCCTGCTTAGTTAGGTGAGATTATGAGTATGTATTTTCCGCTGCGTGTGTACTTATGTGGTACACTCTTTTGTAAACTCTTCTTATTATGAAATGAAAACTTTATATGTTTTTTGTGTGTGCTTTTAGGTGCCACATCGCACGGCACCACCCAATGAGATCCTCGGATGTGTGGACTCCGGTCCCCACAGAGAAGAAGAGGACGGTGTGCCTTTATAGCGGGTCGTCGTCTAAGCGCGTGAGTGGAGATGATCGGACGCTTCAAAAGTTGTGCTTTTAAATCGACGGTCAAAGTTACTCCAAACCGCGGTTCGCCTCCTCTCGGTTATCGCAACGGCTCAACACATCCCATCGGACAGTTTTTTAATTTGACACACAAAGGTGCGGAGATTGATGTGAACGCGCGTGGCAATTGACCGAGGGTCCATATCTTTTTTTTAAGGATCCGACCGTTGCCGACTGAGAGTCCATATCGAACTTATAATTGTCGTGATCATGGATGATGGTGGACATGAATGTAATGCATGTGAAAGAGACTCGCGATCAAGCATGTTTGGTCACGTGTTGAGGATTTTTGTGCCCCCTTGTTGGGGAACATGTTAATTGGATGATGTTGAGGATCGGATGTGGCATACGTGTTTTCACAAGTGTGTTCATTTGTTCCTAAAATCAGAACACATAGCGGCTAGCGCCTACGCCTGTCGTTTCTTCAAAAGACGAGTAGAGCGATACATAATGGCAGCATGCGGTCGATTAATTTGATGAACCACATAGGTACGTAGTGAGAGCTGTGTGCTTATTAGACGATGGTACTCCAGATTCTATCCTCGTACCGTCGAGGGAACATCCTTGTGTCAAATTTGTTATCTCTATTGATGACATGATAATATTCTTCATTAGTTTGGTAGTTCAACTCAGGGCCGGCCCTGAGCCAGGGCGTGAGGAGCGACCGCCCCAACCCCCGAGTTCTAAGGGCCCCATTTGAATGTACATATACATCACACACATAATTTTATTTTATTATTGAGTCTTATAAATATTCTCAAACTATAACAAAGCCTAATTAAAAAATAGTGCTGCTAGAAAATCTAAAAACCAGCTGCAGATTGAAATAGGCAAGATACTTATAGAAAATCGACCACCCAATCTTTTTTTTTCGACAGTGCAAATTACCGACACAAATCATTTTTTTCTCTGACATGTCACTTCTGCTTTTCTAACATAACCCCGCCCTACAATCGGCACTAGATTGTTTCAGGTCATGAGGCTACAATTTTGGACCCCTTCCTCTACCCCTTTCCAATGTCGAGAAATAGGACACAATTGGTATTGTGTACGTAATACGAATTTATTTTGTTTTAGCACTACATAAATTTTCATCATTATTTTTTCGCAGGATTGTTCTCTTTAATATGTATAAAATATCTTTTATGAAGTGTATGTTATAGTAGTTTTTGTGATCATGTATCAAACATATTTAAATTGTCTTTAGCAGTGTTTTTGTTGTAGATTGTGTGCTACATATATCAGTTTATCTCTGTTAAATTTGTGACATCAAAACTATTGTATATCTTTTTAGAAAGAAATCTTATTTCTCTCTATCTTTCTAGAAAAAATATAATTTTTTAGATCAAATGTGTATGTAGTATTTTCTATGACTAAGGGCCCTTTGATTTGTTTTTGCCCCGAGCCCTGAAAACTTCAGGACTGGCCCTGGTTAAACTGCCATATAGGTTGACAGCATACACACATGCATGGTAGAGAATATGATAAATATAGAAATATTACATGGTAGGAAATATTATTCTATTCTTGGAATACTTGTTTGGGATGTAGCATGCATATGTACGTCTAACATCCATGTGAAAGACCTCGATCATGTTTGCTGACGTTACGTGTTCTCTTTTTTGTTTAGAGATTGTCATGTTTGAGGCTCGTTGATCATGTTTGGGGCATAGCATGCATGGACAACGAACATGCTTGTGAAAGACCTCGATGCATGTGAAATAACATGCATGTTTTTAAAAGCAAGATATAGTGTTTCCTCAAGAAAAATTAATTTTATGAGAGATTGGGCGCACAAGCACAAAAGCTAGAACTTGAGCGATGCACCTACGAATTCCATATGCCGAGGTAATCGACGACAGCCGATCCGCAAACTTGGTGGTAAGATCAAGAGTCGCCAGAGAGCATCTTGTGGCCGACCTCGAAGGAGACGAAGGCGTCAATGCACGCATAGCAGATCTGCTCGCCAGAGAGATTGTACGCGTCCCAGTTGCTCTTCCTCACCCCATAAGGCTTCTCCATGTCGGCGCCCATCACGGCGCTCGCGATGTCCTTCAGCCCCACGCGGCGGAGGCTCGGACGATCCATCTCCTCCACCGTGAGCTCGTCTAGGTCCAACATTTTGGCCACCTTCAGCTGCCAGTCCTTCCAAAGTCTGTCGGCATCACCCTCCATGCTGACGCTGACGAAGCGGTAGTCAGAATCGCCAAGGAAATCTTCCAGCTCGTCGGGGAAGTAGTCAGCGTGGATGACCTGGAAGATGAGGCAGTGGCGGCTGACGCAGAGCTACAGAACAGCGACATGGTTCTAGTCGGTGGAGTAGCTGGGGCACCACTCGACGTTGAGCCCAACGACAAGCTTGTGAAGGCACCGACGATGGACATAGAGGACCACGTCGAGCCAGTACTCCACGGCCTTGCCGGAGGATGTCACAGTGGTGGTGATCACGTCTTCCTCGAACGTCATGTTGTACACCTGAGTCCCCGCCATTGGGTCTCTCTCCTTGTCATCCCTACGGTTGTCATCTGCGGCGGCGCGGCACAACTTCTCTCTTATGCAAAACCTTCTTCTACAACTTTAGTTTGGATTTTAATTGGAAACGGGCCTGGATATATAACTAATGTAGTTACGATATGAGCGGAGGAGTTTATGAATTTGACGGGCACGAGCCCAGAGTAAAGAGAGTAATGAAGATTTTTTAATCTTATATACTCTTTCTAATTTTTGATTCTTATCGTTATGACCACAAGTTGCATTGTCTCAACCTAACACCACCTACAACAACAACAACATTTCTCAGGAGCCCACCCACTGGATATGTCGGGTGGGACATGGGATACCCTGGGTGCAGTCACCAGAGAGTAGCTAGTTTGAATACATGCTGGAGACATCAGCAGAATCGTTAACTAGCCAATGAAGTTGGATGTCAGCAGTGTCACGGTTCATGTCTCAAAACGCGCGCCATCCTTATTCTTCTTCTCTTTTTTCTTAAAAGTTCGTATTATTTTCCACCAATCTACTAACCCTCCTTTATTTGAAGTAAAACACCCGATACATTTTATGACACACTTGTGAAAGTAAAATACCCGATACATTTTATTATTATGGAAGTCTATAACTAAGACTCAATCAAAATCGGGCAAAAATTTCGATGACCCTGACTTCTAGTTTGTTTTTGCAAGCCATCCGAATCAAGTCTTTTTTGTCTTCACCCTTTTGCAATGATGCCCACGAGCATCTAATCTGGGCTAAAGCTGATACGTACTCCAGAAACTGTTGTTGCATTTTTTGTGATTTACTACGTGCTTTGCTGTTTGATTGCTCATTATGTTGGATCCATGTTGGGTTTGAACATAGAGAGTGGACTTCTCCCTGCTGGTCCTATCAGATAAACTAGGTGATAGTCACTTTCTGGATCTCCAGCTCAGTAGAGTTGGAAGTGGAAATATACTCCATTCTAAAAGATAAAAGAGATAAATATTTCACTAGTTTATCGTTAGAACAACAACATTAGAACTATTTTTGCGCACCAATGAACAGAAATATAAAGTTCATTACCTTAAGACGATACATTACAAACAAGAAAAAAGAAAAACACGAACTACAAACAAGAAAAGAAAAACAACACAACTAAGAACAAGAAAAACACTACTTCTCCTCCACCTCGCTACACCTACTTCTCCTTCTCCTTCTCCTCCTCCTCCTTGGGCTCCTGGCTGGGTGGGGGCGCCTCCCGCGGCGGAGACGGGAAGCCCAGTTTCCTGGACGTCGCCGCCACCAGGTTGTCATGGTCGGTGACGCTGAGCTCGTCCGCCAGCGTCTCCCAGAGGACGCCGAGGCGACCGGCCAAGTGCATCATGCCGAAGACGTAGTAGCCCGTGGTCCCCAATGCAGCATACTCTAGAAGGGGACCAAGCCCACGACGACTCATGGAGCGCGATGTTTTGTCAAATACATCGCGCGACATCTTCTGGAGAGCCCACTCATTGTCCGGGGGGGGGGGGGAGTACGGTCGGGGATGCTTCCCCTTGGCGTACTTTGGCGGGCTTGGCGGTGGCGTTGTCTTGTCAGCCATGGTGTTCTTGGCGCGATTTTGGGAAGAGAGGAAGAGTGGCTATGCGGAGAAGACAATGGCATGCCCGGGTGATCTTATAGCGTAGTAGCAGCCTGGCTGGGGTGCTCATCCTCTGCAGTACTACAGGTACAGTAGAGGTGGCTGACATGTGGGTCCCACACCCTGTAGGGCCCTCATGTCAGCCATCTCTACTGCACCTGCAGTACTGCAGGGGATTTGAACACGCCTGGCTGTTAGTCTCTCGATGCGCGCAGTAGTGGTGATGGGATGCGGAGCGGTTCTAATTGAATTCAAAGATGCGCATGCGCTACACGCGTTTTTGGCGCCTCGGCGACTGGCGCGCACGTAAGCTCGGTGCGCCCGGTCGCATCAGCCGCCTGTACAAATGGATACGGCTTGAAGGACCAAACCTTATGCGGCAAATAGCAACGTATAATACTTCCTCCGCCCCAACTCAACTCTATTTCTGTTTTGGTCGAACTAATTACCTTTGACCAATGATTTAAATGGAATTTATTAACTTCAATAACATGTAGTACTAGATTGTATATTATGGAATTATTTTCATGGTGAATCTAAAAGTACAATTCTTGTATTGTTAAAATAGATCAAAATTGCGTAAATCTCAAAGATAGATTTGACGAAACCTAAGACTTCCCTTTAAAAAAGTTTTATATTTTACATTAGTTTTACATATGTAATCTGCACATAGGATAGATCACTTGATAGTTTTGCAAAAAAACATGGAGGAGAAATATCTATATCCCATATGCTACTACTACGTAAATTAGGGGTGGGCAAATAAACCGAAACCGAAAAAACAGAGACCGAAACAAAAAAGACTAAAATATCGGGTATCGGGTACTTTTCGGGTAGCAAATATAAATAACTGAAAAATAAATGTTGGGTTCGGGTACCACTCTCGGGTAACTGAAATAACCGAATAGTCAGTCCATCAAATAATAAGTTAAATTATGCGTGCTAAACCATGAACAATTCAAATTTAGATATTTTATTTTCAAGTGTGATGTGTGAAGTTGTTGGATTTAAATGTTTATTTTTTATTTTTCATTTGTCAATTTATAATAAATTACCTCATGGGATTAAATTTATCAATCATATTAAATTTGTTCAAACATGACATGGATATAATGTATAATTTGGATATATCGGGTAGGACCAAAGACCGAACTAGAATTTTGGTACCCAAAATGTTCGGGTACCTAATATTATTACAACAATTCGGGTAGTGATTTCAAGAAATCAAATTTTGAAAAAGACCGAAATACCCGAACCAAAATATCGGGTAGACCGAATGCACACCCCTAACGTAAATCCATCCAAAATAATTAGCTAGTTTGAGGATGAAAGAAGTTGAGCTTGCGAGCTTATGAGCACCGTCATTGTTTTGAGCAGCGATTAATTTATGGCATCATCAAATCTGGAGTAATTTTTATAGATCATTTGGGGCCGAAAAATTAGTTAAAACGCTATATATGAGGACAAAGATTAGGATATGATACCTATTGCTTGTGTTAAATAACCTTGCGTCATGGACAACATATGCGACACTTCATTCTGGTCGCCAGGATCATTCTGCCCCAAGTCATCTGGGGCAACAGGCGGAGGACCTTGATGATCAGGATAAGGACCAGACAAGAAATCATTGGTCAAAGGTAAGCTTGACCAAAGCTAAAAATAGAGCTGAGTTGGGATGGAGGGAGGAGTACTTTTTACATACTGCTTTGCAGGCCCCACTGCGGGCGATCTCCTGCCTGCTGACAACTCCAACAGCTAAAGTAGCGTACAACTGCACTTTAGAAGCCGTAACCCCAGTTTGCATCAAAGGAAACTCACGGGACAGTTTAAAGGAATGGAATCCTCCGGAAGGGAAAGACATTCATACAAGTTTTGCAAGTAGCATTTCAAACGGTGCACTTTAGAAGCCATAACCATCATTGCGCGTGTCTCATCGTCTTCTCCGCGCGTACTAAAAAAGACACACCATCCTCTTCTATGCAACACACACAATCCATCCTCTTCTCCGCGTGTACTCTTCCTCTTCGTCTCCGTCATGCGCGCCCTCATTGGTTCCCTTCGAAGCCCATGGAGTTCCCCTTGCCGCACGATATTGCGGTCCTGATCGCGGGGTGGGTCCCCGCAACCTCCCCGCAGCCCATGGACGACCTCTCCAGTCTGCGCGCCACCTGCAAGGCCATGCACGCGGCGTGTCGAGATCGCGCCGTGGGTAGGCGCGTGGCGCTGGAGCGGGAGACCATCTGGAAGCTTAACTGGAGCTACGACTGCCTCGTGGAGCGCCTGGCAATCGTCAGCAACCCTCATGCATGCTACGTCACCGGGTTCGACCTCATCTTCCTACACGGTCGCGCGCAGCCGGGCACCTAGTTCCTTGCCCGGGCGGCCGCGAACAGCGACATGGTGGCAGCCTACGTCCTCGCCATGCTCCGCTACGACGCCGACCGCGGGGCTCGTGATGCCTTCGAGTATATCCGGCAGGTCGAAGGTGAGGCCCACGTCGGCTACAACGTGGCCGGGTCTGTCGCCATGAAGTGGACCAACAAGGAGTGCTGCCGGTGTCGGCATGAAGCCATGAATAGTATCGATGGTGTCGTCTGGAGGTTCCTGGGCAGGCTTCGTCAAGAAGCGCCGCTGGTGGCGGTGCCCAACATTGATGATGACGCTTGGGGCTGCTCAATAGGGGGGAACCAGGGAATTGCCCGCTGCGGCAGGCCTACGTGGGAGGAGTGGATAGTCTTCTGTACAGAGAACTGTAGGATTAAGCACGAGCATGACCTGTTCTGCCATCAGGCGTTGTACTCTATGGGTTATATTCCCTCCATTCCCATTTGGATGCACCCCTAGTTCTCCCAACACCAATTAAAAGAGAACAAAGGGAGTATATAAAATACACTTGTAGTATATTTGTTTTCTCTATGCTCGCTCGTCTCTGATGAATGTTTCACTTGTTGTGTTTCCCCTATGCGCGCTCGTCTTATGTTTAGCCCCGTTTGCATCAAAGGAAACTCATGGGACAGTTTAAAGAAATGGATTCTTCCGGAAATGAATGCATTCAATCATACAGTAGTTTGGAACAAAGGAAATCAGTGTTCCCTTCTCTCTGTTCATTGTCTCCACTTTTCATTCCAGTCGTCACTAATCGACAGAACTAGTTATTGCATAATCCCCAATAAACACAAAATAAACTAATCGGCACATCTAGTCCGTAGCACTTCCCTTGAAGCAATGGTAATAACTTCTGGCCGCGCATAGGAGTAGTGGTAATGATTACACTGCATATAGGGGCATAGGGCCAGTGGTACATTGGAGTTCTACCTATGTTTTTCTAACATTTTTCTCGTCTTTTCTTTTCTTTTCTCTCTGTTGATTGTCTCTACTTTTCTTTCCAATCGTCGCTACATGTTAGTATTGTATACTACTTTACAGACCGCTTTGCAGGCCCTACTGCGAGCAATCTCCTGGCACCTCTAGCAGCTAAATTATCGTACAAGCAACTTTACAAGTCACCGACGGTGTGGAGGGTTGTTCATTAATAGAGAATACAGATAGAACAGATAGTTCACTAAACAGCAGATAGAAAACAAAATAACAGATGGAACAAACGAACAACATTGAGTTCATTATCATAACACATTACAGCCTCCTACCTAAATTACTTGTCATTAGAACAAGTTTTTTAGTTCATATTTGAACTACAAAACTTGTCCTAATTATTAATCACAAGTACTATTATGGGAAGCAGGAAATTCAAAAGATGAAAATCAGCATCACGAAACAAGAAAAAATAAAACATCACAAAAACAAGAAGAGAAAAACATCACGACTGGATTAATCAGTGTCAAAAGATTTCCTGTTTTAAAGCTGGGTTGAACTAGAATGTAATAAGATGTTCGGTGCAATTGTATAATCAACCATGTTCAACCATTGGATCGATCTACATTACGGTCGTTGAATCTTTTTATTTAACCCCCTCCACCAGGTGGAGGGGTGGTGGTGGGGGTGGAAGGGGTTTAATGCAAAGATGTAATAACGTGGGATGTATAGATCCAACAGATGAAAATCTTTGTGTAGGATCGGAGAGCACGTGAAAAGCTACCAGAGGGGGGTGAATGGTAGATTTAAAAATCTTACGCAGTGGAAACAATTAAACCCCAACCCCATCGGCAGAAAAAACGATATCTTAAAGAGATCGTGTGTGAGACTAATCTAAATGTGTTTCACCGTGACAAAAGTGATGGATATCAGAGAGAATCAAGTCACGAAGACAACACAAAAGGAATCACCCAAATCCGTCGAGAAAAACTCAAGCTATGATCGAAAGATCAAACAAGGTCAATCTGCCCTACCCGAGAAAAAACAGTTCTGGAATGCTGCAAAGAAACTCGTGTAGATCAGAAACCACACATCCAATGACCGTGAAATTTTGACATAGGATAGATAATCAAGTTGTGAAGACAACCCAAAAAGAATCACGTCAATTGGATCTGTAAAACTGGAGTTATGATAAAACCACCGACGAAAGGTAGTGCTGTCCAGAAACTCGACGAGTAAAACTTGTCTGGAACAAGTCGGACGAACAAGGCACAAAAGTTCCTTCAAACTACAAATTTTATTCAATAGAACACAAGAGGAATAGCCCCAAAGTCGTGCACCACGAGCACTGGGCTCCCTTACTTATATAACCAGCCCTTAGGCCAACCCAATATCAACTAGGACTCCAATCCTACTCAGATCACGAATCGTAACTTTCCATAACTGCTCAAGATTCTTCTATAAGCAGATAGAAGCAATCTTAAGACTTAAACACCTTAGGAATGTATCCCACATTCCTAAACAACTCAAATTCGTGGCCCACACGAATCCTATCATAACCAACTCAAATCTTTCTATATTTGAGTCAAACCCGACTCAGCCGCAGCCTGAGTCCATAACCTAGTCGGTTGGACCTTTCCGACCAACTCTTTACGTCCACATCTCTTCATCACATCTCGGAATCATGTAGCCACGTCCATACACTCCTTGCACACGTGCAAACATCTTCCAATGACGTCCACTATACCTTCATATGCATTGTTCTTGATTCAATCATGCTGCGCAACCTCCTGATCAGCTCAACCACAATTCCTCCTGAATTTGGTTGTTGGAACCTCATCTCCTCCCTGAGACTAGTCCAATGGATCCCGTCACCAGGCATGTCTTGAACTCAAACAACACCTGCTCATGAATAAACAACCAATCCATACGAGCTCAAGTCCTCGAGTTGACTCAAGTTAGTTCCGAACACAACACCTTATGTGAGAACCTCACATAAGCATGTTGCAAAGCATAGCAAAACGATATCAGCCATATCATCCAAAACACACCAAAAACTTAGTAAAAGAATACTAAGCAAACTTTCTAACTATGTAAAGCAAGTACAAAACATTGCAAATGAAAAACAGAAGCACTGTGGTCAAGTTCCGGACCTTGCCAGAGCAACCCGAACCTTGAGCCGGAGCTAACAAAAGCTAGTAGAACCTAGCGCTGAAGCTTACCAAAACTAGTACAACCAAGCTCCCGCCGGAACTTACAGAACTAGCAGGACCTAGCGCTGGAGCTAACCAGAACTAGTCGGAACTAGTAAACCAAAAAGCCAGAGCTAGAAAAATCAACTCGGAGCTTAGCAAAAACACGACGGAGCTATCAAAGACATGTCAGAACTAAAGACAAAACTCATCGGAGCTGACCAAAGCTAGTCGGACCTAACATCGAACGTAACCGGAGCTACCCAAAACAAGCCGGACCTACCGTCGGACCTTGCTGTAGCTCAGAGCTAGAGTCGGACCTTGATAAAAAAGGTGTTTTGGTGATATTTAAAAATGTTATCATCAAAGCCAAGTGTATTCACTACAAGCCAATGTATTCAGCACACATAGGTCTTACAATCTCCCCCTTGATGAATGCATTGGCAACACCATTTAAAATCCGAATATTGGCTTATTCACATAAAAGTTTTGAAGGCAATTTCTCCCCTTTTGTAAATCAAAAGTAAAATGAGAAGAAAATCTCTCCCCCTTTATTATCTCTCCTTATGCCCCCTTTATTATCTCTCCTTATGCACATATTCTCTTTCTCTTCATGCTTATCTATCCCCCTTTGACAATGTATTCAGCAAGTCATGGGCATATAAACAAATTATCTCTCCCCCTTTAGTTGTTATGAGCATATTATAACATATACATATAAACAAAGCTCATCCAAGTCATACTATCAAGTACCTTACATTATCACATCAATGAAATACATAAAGTAATGTAAGCCATGCTAGAGATCAAATGTAATTTTCAATTTAAGTAAGTCATGATCTCACAAACTTAACTATTTCAAAACCTGAAAGCATGACACTTGTTGCTGCATTTTATTATTTTTCAAAGCATAAATTTAGATCGTATGATATTTGCAAGAGATTATATGCGCATCTGCCTTATTCTAACCAACCAAGCCAAGCCTATGTCATTTGACAGTCAGAAGCTTAAGGACATGGTTTTAGTCATACACAACTTCTTCCAAGTTCATATCTAAGTGCAATGACAAGCCATCTTAAAAGAAGAAGTGTGATGCATGCATATTCTCTTGATCTTTTCTCAATTTATATTTGTTCATAAAAACTCAACATGTGAGTTGATTACTTGATGAATTCTTAATGATTAAAAGCACTTGTGAACATGTAACAAGTTCAAAACAGCAAGAAAGTTCGACCATGACCAGTTTTAGTGTAAGTAATTATTCCAATTACTAGACATGGCAAAAAATACAAAATGTATAACACGAGTAATGTAGTAAGAACTTTCAGCATGTAAAAGGAATCACAAAGTCATATATGTATGAAATACTATGCTCATATTATTTTAATTTCAGATTCACACATAGACTTCCCAAGTTTCAAAATTCCCCCTCAATTTAATCCATGAGGATGCATAACCCCTATTTCACTACGAATGTAACAAAAACGAGTGAAATCCAAAGGTTTTATAAAAATGTCAGCCAATTGTTGTTCGGTATCTACATGGTGAAGCACAATGTTTCCTTTTTGAACATTATCTCTGAGAAAGTGATACCTAATGTCAATGTGCTTAGCTCTAGAATGTTGCACGGAGTTTTTAGCAATGCAAATGGCACTAGTGTTATCACAAAATAGTGGAACACTATCTAGATCAACCCCATAGTCCTTAAGTGTTTGAACAATCCAAAGAATTTGTGAGCAAGCACTAGCAGCAGCTACATATTCAGATTCGGCTGTGGATTGTGCAACTGAATTTTGTTTTCTAGAGGACCAAGCAACAAGAGAATTACCAAGAAAATGACAAGCACTGGAAGTACTTTTCCTATCAATCCTACAACCCCCAAAATCAGCATCCGAAAAAGCTTTCAAAGTAACGGTTGAGGAAGAAGGAAGAAAAATGCCAAATTCTTGAGTTCCATGTAAGTACCTGAGAATCCTTTTGACGGCTTAACGATGTGAAACACGTGGGGAAGCTTGAAACCGTGCACAGAGACATACGCTAAATTGTATGTCCGGTCTTGATGCCGTGAGGTACAAAAGTGATCCAATCATGCTTCTATATTGTTTTTGATCCACGGGTTCACCATCTTCATGAAGTTCAAGTGTTGTTGCTGTTCCCATTGGTGTCCGAAGAGGCTTGCTTTTTTCCATGTTGAAGCGCCTTAGGAGGTCTTTGGTATACTTCGTTTGATGCACAAAGGTACCCTCCTTGGTTTGCTTGATTTGCAGCCCCAAAAAGTAAGTGACTTCACCCATCATACTCATTTCAAATTCGGAACTCATCATTGCTGAAAACTTGGACACAAGATCATGAGAAGCACAACCAAAGATAATATCATCCACATACACTTGAACGAATAATGAGTCATTGCCATGCTTAAGCATAAAAAGAGTTTTATCAACCTTGCCCATGGTAAACCCCTGTTCAAGTAAGAATGTTTTTAACCTTTCATACCATGCTCTAGGGGCTTGTTTGAGACCGTATAAGGCTTTGGACAGTTTGTAAACATCATTAGGAAAATCTGGATTTTCAAAACCCGGTGGTTGTTTGACATAAACCTCCTCATCTATGTAGCCATTAAGAAAAGCACTTTTAACATCCATTTGAAATAGATTAAAACCTTTAGATGCTGCAAAAGCTAACAAAATTCTTATGGCTTCTAATCTAGCGACAGGAGCAAAAGTTTCATCAAAATCTAGACCTTCAACTTGAGTGAAACCTTGAGCAACCAACCTAGCCTTATTCCTAACCACAACCCCATCCTCACTTTGTTTATTTTTATATACCCATTTAGTTCCAATTAAAGTGTGACCTTGAGGTGAAGGTACAAGTTTCCAAACATTATTTCTTTCAAAATTTTCTAACTCTTCTTGCATGGCAATAATCCAAGATTCATTAGTGAGTGCGTGTGATATATCTTTGGGTTCAAAAGAAGCAACAAAAGCAGAATGAGCAATAGAGTTTGGATCGCAAAACCTGGACCGTGTGACTCGTTCGTGCAAGCTTCCAATCATCTGTTGTGGGGATGATCTTTGTAAAACTACGGGGGAACAGATGTCTCACAAGCTTCTTCTTCTTCATGTTCATCACAAATCGATGAGCTTGTGGCTTGAGGATGATTTGAATCAGCATTGATGGTTGTTGGTGTTGTTGAGAATTAACATCCGGAGCTAAACCAAAGTCTTTAGCTGCTGATTTTCTGGCAGCAACTCCAATTCTTCCTCATCTTCAATGAAAATGCTCTACCCCTGCAGATATGGATCTGGACCTGCAATGTTTGAGCTAGTACCTGGGCTAGATTCATCAAAAGACACTTCACAAGTCTCCACAATTTTGTTAGTGTCAAGTAAAAGCACACGGTAGCCTCTAGTATGAGATGGATAACCAAGAAACATGCCATCAATGGATCGAGGTTCAAATTTATCAAGATTACCATGTTTCTTAACAAAGCATTTGCAACCAAAGACCCGAAAGTGTGTAACACTAGGCCTATGTCCAAACCGAAGCTCATATGGTGTTTTACCTAGCTTAGCACGCAAGAAAACATGATTTGAGACATAACAAGCGGTTGATAATGCATCAGCCCAAAATTTCCTAGGAGTTTGATATTCATCAAGCATAGTCCTAGCCATCTCAACTAAGGTTCTGTTCTTTCTTTCTACAACACCGTTTTGTTGAGGTACATATGGGGAATAAAGTTGATGATCTATTCCATTTTTAGCACAAAAGTGATCAAAAGATTGATTTTTAAATTCAATTCCGTTATCACTTCTAATTGCCTTTAAAGATCATGGGTGATCAATTGATAATCTAAGAAATAAAGTCCTAAAGTGACTAAAAGCTTCATTCTTAGACGCCATAAAGTAAACCCAAGAGTATCTAGAATAATCATCAACAATAACAAGAACATACCATTTACCTCCGAAGGATTGAACACGTGAAGGTCCTACGGTGTCAAGATGCAAAAGTTGACATGGTTCAATTGTCATGATCATTGTGAGAGGAGTATGTGAACCTGCAACCATCTTAGCATGTCTACAAGAAGAGCACACAATTTCTTTATCCCCTTTAAGCTTAGACAGCCCACATATGCGATCAAGAGCACTAACACGCGTTAGGTGATCAAAGCCTATGTGACCAAGTCTACGATGCCAAAAATATAAGTCCTTTGAATCATTAGCAACTAGACACCTATGCTTAGAGGAAGACATATCAAAATCAGCTTTAAAAACTCTTCCAAACCGAGACATGTTAACAATAAGCTCACTATTTGAACCTACAACTTTGCAGCAGTTTTTATTGAAAATAATTTCTAGATTTTCATCTAGCAATTGTGCAACAGAAAGCAAGTTGTATTTCAAATTTTTGACAAGTGCCACATCCTTCAAAATGTAGTGATCATTTACTCTAACCGAACCCTTAGCAATTATAGGAGTTGAAGAATTATCGGCAAAACTAACATTCTCTACACGTGACACAAAAGAGAGGGAGGAGAACCAATCTTTGTTACCGGTCATGTGGCGTGAGCAACCTGAATCCACAATCCAAATGTTCTCCTTCCTCAAACGTGTAACCTACATAGAAGCACAATACGTCGATGACTCAATACTAGGGTTAGTCAAAAGGAATTTAGGAATCCAGTACTGAGTCACGCGACGTGCAGCAGGAAATATACGCGAAAGCTGAGACCAAACAGCAGGTTTATGAGTCAAAGTTTGAGATTTTTTATTCTTAGCTACTGACCTATAAGGTGTTACTTGTGTAGCACAAAAATCAGTAGCTCCGGAGGCAAAAACAGATGGTCCAGAGGTAAACTTTGAATGTTTTTGACTCATAACAGCAGGTTGTACATTCGGTTCAATATGTGCAGCAAATTTTGCATGAAAGTTATGAGATCTAGCAACCATTCTTTCCCTTTTATGTTGTTTAGCTAGTCTATAACAAAAATATATGACATGACCATCTCTACCACAGTAGGTACAATGAAATTTAACTTTCTGTTCATGTCTAGATGAGCAAACAACATTTTTATTTGAAATCGAATGAGACAAAACTCCTGCAGATTTGAAAACCACTTCCTTTTGTTTAGGAACTGTTTGAATCAAACCACTTCCTAATGACTTTACAATTTTAGGTGGATGTGCCTTAGCATGAGCATGAGAATCAAAACCTAAACCAGTTTTATCATTGCATGACTTGGAAGAATTCAGCAGCAAGTTTAGGTTCTTATTCCCATTACAAAACCGATCTAATGTCCTATGCATGTCATCAAGTTTATTGGACAGATCAAGGCAATTTTCACATGAAGTTTTTCCTTTTAGTTTGCAATTGGAACAAAATTTAACTTCAAGAGAACGTAAAGCATTGTTCAATATAGAAATTTCATTCATAGCATCCTGTAGTTTCTTATCAAGATCATCACAAGTAGAACAATGCAAATCAATTGTAGAACAGCTAGCATCTTTCAAGTTTTTATCATTAAGTGCAGCAAGCTCTTTGTTCTTTTCAATTTCTAACTCAAGTTTATCAAGAGTGGAGGTGTGCGCACTTCTTAATGAGGACAATTGTTCATATATTAAATCATATGAGGAACATGCATCATCACTAGGAATCAAAGTTTTTAAACGGTTGATTTCAGATTCTAGTGATTCAATTTTAGCAGCACTATCCCTAAGCTTTTTGTCCTTTTTTTTAACAATAACAGTGGCACGAGAAATAGCATCACACATTTCTTCACAAGTAGGACATACCTCTTCATTGTCGCTGTTGTGTTCTGCCTCCTCCATACTTGATCTTGACTTGCCCGCCATAAAGCACAAGTTTGCCAAATCATCTTCATCTTCATCACTTCAAATGTCCACGTCACTTGAACTGAACTCTTGAAGCGCGGTGATGAAACTGTTGATCATCTTGCGTCCTATGGTACCTTTCTTCTTCTTGTTGGAATTTCCAGAGGAGGTCCGGACCTTGCTTTGTTTTTCTTCCCGGGTGGTCGGACCTGAAAGGTTAGGGCATTCTGTACGAAAGTGTCCTGTTTTACCACATTCAAAACAGCATTGAGGTCCGGAGCTTCCTCTCCTTCTAGTTCTCACATTTTGCAATGCTTTTGAGAATCTAGTAGAGATGAGTGCCAACTCCTCTTCTGGAAATTCTTCGATCTGCTCCAGGGTTAGTGAGGACAACAAAGCAAGAGTATTGCAAGATGATGATTGGCCGGAGCTAGACATATCATGTTGTGAAACAAATGCAATAGACTTATTTGGGTTATTACGTGCTAGGATGTCAATTTCATGAGTTTTTAGTTTAGAATAGAGTACATCTAATGTAGAGAACTCATGACAGTAGATTCACGAATAGATGTGACTTTCATCTCCCAAATTGACATATCTAATGCACTTAGCAATTGCCTAGCATTTTCAGCATCTGAAAAATTAACATTCACACTACGCAAGTTGCTGAGAATTTTATTAAAGTGAGCAAAAAGGTCATCAATAGACTCACCGGGTTGCATCTCGAAGCGCATGTATTCCGTTTTGAACATGTCTTGTCTTACCTCTTTGATCGTGTTGGATCCTTCGTGGTAGTCACAAAGTGCTTTCCACACATCGTATGCAGATCGGAAGTGCGCAACACGGTCGAAGTCGCTTTGAGTTAATCCTTGTATGATCAAGTTCCGAGCCTTGTTGTTGTTATCGACATCTCTCAGATTTGTAGCTGTAACTTGATCGTTTGATGACACTTCGTAAGGCTTGTATACCTTCTCCCATATTGCAAAGCCTTGTGCCTGGATGAAAGCCTCCATGCGTGCCTTCCAAAACTGAAAATCAATACCAGCATACACACAAGGTTTGGCGGAGTACTTCTCCATGATGATTAGTCAAAAACATGTGCAAATCTCAAAGATTAGAGCACCGTGGCTCTGATACCAATTGTAGGATCGAAGAGCACGTGAAAAGCTACCAGAGGGGGGGTGAATGGTAGATTTAAAAATCTTACGCAGCGGAAACAATTAAACCCCAACCCCTTCGGCAGAAAAATGATCTCTTAAAGAAATCGTGTGTGAGACTAATCTAAATGTGTTTCACCATGACAAAAGTGATGGATATCAGAGAGAATCAAGTCACGAAGACAACAAAAAATGAATCACTCAAATCCGTCAAGAAAAACTCAAGCTATGATCGAAAGATCAAACAAGGTCACTCTGCCCTACCCGAGAAAAAACAGTTCTGGAATGCTGCAAAGAAAATCGTGTAGATCAGAAACCACAAATACAATGACCGTGAAATTTTGACATATGATAGATAATCAAGTTGTGAAGACAACTCAAAAAGAATCACGTCAATTGGATGTGTAAAACACGAGTTATGACAAAACCACCGACGAAAGATAGTGCTGTCCAGAAACTCGACGAGTAAAACTTGTCTGGAACAAGTCGGACGAACAAGGCACAAAAGTTCCTTCAAACTATGAATTTTATTCAATAGAACACAAGAGGAACAGCCCCAAAGTCGTGCACCACGAGCTCTGGGCTCCCTTGCTTATATAACCAGCCCTTAGGCCAACCCAATATCAACTAGGACTCCAATCCTACTCAGATCACGAATCGTAACTTTCCATAACTGCTCAAGATTCTTCTATACGCAGATAGAGGCAGTCTTAAGACTTCCAAACACCTTAGGAATGTATCCCACATTCCTAAACAACTCAAATTCGTGACCCACATGAAATCCTATCATAACCAACTCAAATCATTCCATATTTGAGTCAAACCCGACTCAGCCGCAGCCTGAGTCCATAACCTAGTCGGTTGGACCTTTCCGACCAACTCTTTACGTCCACATCTCTTCATCACGTTTCGGAACCATGTAGCCACGTCCATGCACTCCTTGCACACGTGCAAACATCTTCCAATGACATCCACTATACCTTCATATGCATTGTTCTTGATTCAATCATGCTGCGCAACCTCCTGATCAGCTCAACCACAATTCCTCCTGAATTTGGTTGTTGGAACCTCATCTCCTCCCTGAGACTAGTCCAATGGATCCCATCACCAGCCATGTCTTGAACTCAAGCAACACCTGTACATGAATAAACAACCAATCCATACGAGCCCAAGTCCTCGACTTGACTCAAGTTAGTACCGAACACAACACCTTATGTGAGAACCTCACATAAGCATGTTGCAAAGCATAGCAAAAGGATATCAGCCATATCATCCAAAATGCACCAAAAACTTAGTTAACGAATACTAAGCAAACTTTCCAACCATGTAAAGCAAGTACAAAACATTGTAAATGAAAAACAGAAGCACTGCGGTCAAGTTCCGGACCTTGCCAGAGCAACCCAAACCTTGAGCCGGAGCTAACAAAAGCTAGTAGAACCTAGCGCCGGAGCTTACCAAAACTAGTACAACCAAGCTCCCACTGGAGCTTACAAAACTAGCAGGACCTAGCGCCGGAGCTAACCAGAACTAGTCGGAACTAGTAAACCCAAAAGCCGGAGCTAGAAAAATCAACTCGGAGCTTAGCAAAAACACGCCGGAGCTATCAAAGACATGTCGAAACTAAAGACAAAACTCATCGGAGCTGACCAATGCTAGTCGGACCTAGCATCAAACGTAACCGGAGCTACCCAAAACAAGCCGGACCTACCGTCAAACCTTGATGTAGCTCAGAGCTAGAGTCGAACCTTGATAAAAAGGTGTTTTGGTGATATTTAAAACTTTTATAATCAAAGCCAAGTGTATTCACTACAAGCCAATGTATTCAGCACACATAGGTCTTACACTTTGATTACACGATTGCACCAAAACTTTAATTGCATGTAGCAAGTCAACGAGTCGAACTCGAGCAAGTTTGTTTCTACCATATATAAAAATTGTGTCCCATAAACCATTTTTAATAGAGTTATATAGTTTAGTTAATCATACGTACATATCATAATGACAACAACAAATGAGCTTACATGAACTTTTTCAGCTTGAGCTCATCAAGCTGGCAATACTCAACTTCATCCTCAAACTTTTTATCAACACTAAGTTTGGTCCTTGAACTTTCAAATGGGTCAATTATTTAGTCCATCAACTTCAAAAAACGGTTTCACTTTCATCCTTACTCTGAGTTGGACATCCACATTGGCATGCCACATTAGATTGTTAATGTGTTTTAATCCTGTTAATCAGAACATACCTGCAGGGGTCTTCCAACCACCACCGGGGACGCACGACGGGGGTTAAGTACACACCGGCACACCCGGACCGTACATATGTGCCGGTGAAGATGGAACTCAGCAGTCTCACGGTTATGGATAAAAAAAGGAAGAAGAAAAAGGATGGCACGCATTTTGGTTTATGAACCGTGAGACTGCTGACTTCCATTTTAATTGGCCAGTTCTCGATTCAGCTGAGTCATTGTTGTTGTATGTGTTGTTTGGTTGAGACAATGCAACTTGTGGTCGTAACGATAAGAATTAAAAAGAGGAGTATATCAGATTCAAAAATCTTCATTACGCCAGGTCTTATGATGGCCGGACACTCTCCAATCCACTTAGACCAAAATGGATCCACTCCTGCCCAAACGAGGAAAAAATTTTTACGGATACGGTATGCATATGCAAGGTTGTGCATACCGTTCCACATTTGTGACATGTGTCCACATGAACATACAGATGAAGCAGTTGCATGACTGTGACATGTGTGCACATGAATGAATGAGGTCTCGTATGATGGCCGGACATGACAGGGATAACGCCAGGATTAATTCCAGGAACCGTATCCTCGTCACTTGCAATCTATGCACCACCTGGGCCCAGGTTGTGCACTGGTCAACTGGCATATTCCCTACATCTGCCCCCACAGCCCGCGTGTGGTGTCCGTAACGAATTCGTGCGAGCAATTTTGACAAGCTGTGAACGATTTGTCCCACCTCGGAAAGTTGAGCTCGTTGCAACGAGAATATAAGGAAACGCGCGCTATTGTAGTCAGACATTCGATTGAAAAAAGATGTTGTATAAGACTCCTGCACGCCAAGTTTGATTTCAACGGAGCTCACCTGGTTGAAATCAAACGGGACGTGTATAAGGCATGTACGGTGCAGATGTTTTTTATATAAAACCCTGGGCCATTTCCGCGTCAAATTAAGAATCTGTCAGTGAAGCTGATGGGACACGTCGAGCTGTTGTGGTAATTGAGAGGGATGCAAACCGCGGTTTTTTATAAGAATAATATTTCCCCACATATGTTGGGCCCTTTCTGTGTCAAATTAAAAATTTCTCCTTTTCTCGAAAAACATCTCCTTTAACGCCGCACCTGAGAGCAAGTGCATACCGTTCTCCGATGGTGCCACACGTACTTCCTTCTCGTGTCTTCAATCGCCGTTCCCTGATCGTGGCACCATATATATACCACGGGCCCCAACGTAACACTGGACCAATGCCCCTGTAAGACCTACGTGTGCTGAATACATTGGCTTGTAGTGAATACACTTGGTCTTGATGATAAAAGTTTTAAATATCACCAAAACACCTTTTTAGCAAGGTCCGACCATAGGTCCGGCTTGTTTTGGGTAGCTCCGGCTTTGTTCAATGCTAGGTTCGGATTCTTGGTAAGGTCCGACTAGCTTTGGTTAGCTCCGGTGAGCTTTATCTTTAGCTCCGGCATGTCTTTGTTAGCTCCGGCATGTCTTTGATAGCTCCGGCATATACTTGATAGCTCCGGCATGCTTTTGCTAAGATTCGACGTACTTTGTCTAGCTCCGGTTTCGGGTTGACTAGTTTTGACTAGTTATTGGTAAGCTCCGGTGCTAGGATCTACTAGCTTCGGTAAGCTCCAGCGCTAGGTCTACTAGCTTTTGTTAGCTCCGTCTCAAGCTCCGGGTTGCTCTGGCAAGGTCCGGAACTTGTCTGCAGTGCTTCTGCTTTTCATTTGCAATGTTTTGTACTTGCTTTACATTGTTGGAAAGATTGCTTAGTGTTCATTTGCTATGTTTTTGGTGTGTTTTGGTTGATATGGATAATATTGTGCTACTGTGGTTTTGCAACACGCTTATGTGAGGTGCTCATATAAGGTGTTGTGTTCGGAACTAACTTGAGTCAAGTCGAGGACTTGGGCTCGTATGGATTGTTTGTTTGTTCATGTGCAGGTGCTACTTGAGTTCAAGTCATGGCTGGTGACAGGATCCATTGGACTAGTCTCAGGAGGAGATGAGGTTCCAACAACCAAGTTCGGGAGGAACTGTGGTTGAGCGGGTCAGGAGATCGCGCAGGATGATTGAATCAAGGGCAGTGCATATGAAGGTCGAAGGAAGGTGTTCGCACGTATGCATGCGGTGCATGACGTTGCAATATGCTTCTAGAGACGGATTATGGAAGGAAGATCTGATCGGAAGGATCGGATTGTATCGGTTGAAGACTTAGGCTGCTAGCGGAGTCGGTTATGGCTCGGTATGGAAATATCGAGTTGGTTATGTTAGGATTTCGTGTGGGTCACGAATTTGGTTTGTTTAGGAATGTGGGATGTGTTCCTAAGGTGTTTGGAAGTCTTAAGATTGCTTCTATCTGCGTATAGAAGAGTCCTAAGCAGTTATGGAAAGTTCCGATTGTGATCGGATTAGGATTGGAGTCCTAGTTGAGATTGGGATGGCCTAAGGGCTGGTTATATAAGCGAGGGAAGGCCAAAGCTCGTTGTAGAGGACTTTGGGGCTGTTCCTTTTGTGTTCCAATGAATAAAATTCATAGTTTGAAGGAATTTTTGTCCCTTGTTCGTCCGACTTGTTCTAGACAAGTTTTACTCGTCGAGTTTCTGGACAGCACTACCTTTCGTCGGTGGTTTTATCATAACTCGAGTTTTTCTGATCCAATTGACGTGACTCCTTTTGGGTTGTCTTCACAACTTGATTGTATATCGTCTGTCAAAATTTCACGGTCATTGGATTTGTGGTTGTTGATCTACACGAGTTTCTTTGCAGCATTCCAGAAACTGTTATTCTCGGGTAGGTCAGATTGACCATAGTCTGATCTTTCGATCATAACTTGAGTTTTTCCCAACGGATTTGAGTAATTCTTTTTGTGTTGTCTTCGTGACTTTATTCTCTCTGATATCTATCACTTTTGTCACGGTGAAACACGTTTATATTAGTCTCATACACGATTTCTTTAACAGATCGTTTTTCTGCCAAAAGGGTTTGGGGGTTTTATTGTTTCCGCTGCGTAAGTTTTTTAAATCTACCATTCACCCCCCTCTGGTAGCTTTTCACGTGCTCTTCGATCCTACAATTGGTATCAGAGCCACGGTGCTCTAATCTTTGTAATTTGCACGTGTTTTTGACTAATCATCATGGAGAAGTACTCCGCCAAACCTTGTGTGTTTGCTGGTATTGATTTCCAGGTTTGGAAGGCACGCATGGAGGCTTTCATCCAGGCATAAGGCTTTGCAATATGGGAAAAGGTGTACAAACCTTACGAAGTCCCGCCTAACGATCAATTTACGGCTACGAACCTCCGGGACGTCGACAACAACAACAAAGCATAAAACTTGATCATCCAAGGACTCACTCAGAGCGACTTTGATCGTGTCGCGCACCTTCGGTCAGCATACGATGTTTGGAGAGCTCTCTGTGATTATCATGAAGGCTCCAACACAATCAAGGAGGTCAAACAAGATATGTTCAAAAAGGAATATATGTGTTTTGAGATGCAACCAGGTGAGTCTATCGATGACCTCTTTGCTCGTTTCAATAAAATTCTCAGCAACTTGCGTAGCGTGAATGTTAATTTTTCTGATGCTGAGAATGCTAGACAACTTCTTAGTGCATTAGACATGACAATTTGGGAGATGAAAGTAACATCTATTCGTGAATCAACTGTCATGAGTTCTCTTACATTAGATGTACTTTATTCTAAACTAAAAACTCATGAAATTGACATCCTAGCACGTAAGAACCCAAATAAGTCTATTGCATTTGTCTCACAACGTGATATGTCTAGCACCGGCCAATCATCATCTTGCAATACTCTTGCCTTGTTGTCCTCGCTAACCCTGGAACAGATCGAAGAATTTCCAGAAGAGGAGTTGGCACTCATCTCTACTAGATTCTCAAAACCATTACAAAATGTGAGAACTAGAAGGAGAGGAAGCTCCGGACCTCAACGCTGTTTTGAATGTGGTAAAATAGGACACTTTCGTACAGAATGCCCTAACCTTTCAGGTCTGACCACCCGGGAAGAAAAACAAAGCAAGGTCCGGACCTCCTCTGGAAACTCCAACAACAAGAAGAAGGGTACCATAGGACGCAAGATGATTAACAGCTTCATCACCGCACTTCAAGAACTTAGTTCAAGTGACATTGACTTTGAAAGTGATGAAGAGAATGATGACCTGGCCAACATATGCTTCATGGCGGGCAAAGCAAGATCAAGATCAAGTCAGGAGGAAGCAGAACACAACAGTGACGATGATGAGGTATGTTCAACCTGTAATGAAATGTGTGATGCTATTTCTTGTGCCACTGTTATTGTCAAGAAAAAGGACAAAAAGCTTAGGGACAATGCTGCTAAAATTGAGTCACTAGAATCTGAAATTAATCGTTTGAAATCCTTAATTCCTAGTGACGATTCTTGTTCCTCATGTGACTTAATATACAAACAATTGTCCTCCCTAAGAAGTGCACATTCCTCCACTCTAGACAGACTTGATGAAGAAATTGAAAAGAACAAAAAGCTTGCTGCACTTAGTGATAAAAACTTAAAAGATGCTTCTTGTTCTACAGATGATTTGCATTGTTCTGCATGTGAAAATCTTGATAAGAAACTAAAAGATGCAATGAATGAAATTTCCATTCTAAACAATGCTTTACGATCTCATGAAGTTAAAAATTGTTCCAATTGCAAACTAAAAGGAAAAACTTCATGTGCAAACTGCCTAGACTTGTCTAAGAAACTTGATGACATGAATAGGACACTAGGTCGGTTTTGTAATGGGAATAAGAATCTAAACTTGCTACTGAATTCTTCCAAGTTTTGCAAAGATAAAACTGGTTTAGGTTTTGATTCTCATGCTCGTACTAAGGCACATCCACCTAAAATTGTAAAGTCATTAGGAAGTGGTTTGATTCAAACAGTTCCTAAACAAAATGGAGTGGTTTTCAAATCTGCAGGAGTGTTGCCTCTTTCGGTTTCAAATAAAAATATTGCATGCTCATCTAGACATGAACACAAAGTTAAATTTCTTTGTACCTTCTGTGGTAGAGATGGTCATGTCATAGATTTTTGTTATAGACTAGCTAAACAACAGAAAAAGGAAAGAAAAATTGCTAGATCATATAACTCTCATGCACTTAGAAAAACACAACCTGCTTTAGTGAGTCAGAAATTTGAAAAGGTAGCTTACGGACCTTCTGGTAAGAAATCCGCAAAAGCAGCTCCGATAGTTCCGATAGCTCCGAGAGCTCCCGGATCTTCTGTTGTTTCCTCTGGAGCTTCAGTTTTTGCCTCCGGACCTTCTGCTTTTACCTCCGGAGCTACTGGTTTTCACTCTAAACAAGTTACAACTTCTAAATCAATTGTTAAGAAAAGAAAACCTCAATCTTTGACTCATAAACCTGCTGTTATATCTCAGCTTTCGCGTGTTTTTCCTACTGCACGTCGTGTGACTCAGTACTGGATACCTAAATGCCTTTTGACTAACCCCAGTATTGAGTCATCGACGTATTGTGCTTCTATGTAGGTTACACGTTTGAGGAAGGAGAACATTTGGATTGTGGATTCAGGTTGCTCACGCCACATGACCGGTAACAAAGATTGGTTCTCCTCCCTCTCTTTTGTGTCACGTGTAGAGAATGTTACTTTTGCCGATAATTCTTCAACTCCTATAATTGCTAAGGGTTTGGTTAAAGTAAATGATCACTACACTTTGAAGGATGTGGCACTTGTCAAAAATTTGAAATACAACTTGCTTTCTGTTTCACAATTGCTAGATGAAAATCTAGAAATTATTTTCAATAAAAACTGCTGCAAAGTTGTAGGTTCAAACAGTGAGCTTATTTTTAACCTGTCTCGGTTTGGTAGAGTTTTTAAAGCTGATTTTTATATGTCTTCTTCTAAGCATAGGTGTCTAGTTGCTAATGATTCAAAGGACTTATATTTTTGGCATCGTAGACTAGGTCACGTAGGCTTTGATCACCTAACGTGTGTTAGTGCTCTTGATCGCATGCGTGGGTTGCCTAAGCTTAAAGGGGACAAAGAAATTGTGTGTTCTTCATGTAGACATGCTAAGATGGTTGCAGGTTCACATACTCCTCTCTTAATAATCATGACAACCGAACCATGTCAACTTTTGCACCTTGACACCGTAGGACCTTCACGTGTTCAATCCTTCGGAGGTAAATGGTATGTTCTTGTTATTGTTGATGATTATTCTAGATACTCTTGGGTTTACTTTATGGCGTCTAAGAATGAAGCTTTTAGTCACTTTAGGACTTTATTTCTTAGATTATCAATTGATCACCCAGGATCTTTAAAGGAAATTAGAAGTGATAACGGAACTGAATTTAAAAATCAATCTTTTGATCACTTTTGTGCTGAAAATGGAATAGATCATCAATTTTCTTCACCATATGTACCATAACAAAACGGTTTTGTAGAAAGAAAGAACAGAACCTTAGTTGAGATGGCTAGGACTATGCTTGATGAATATCAAACTCCTAGGAAATTTTGGGCTGATGCATTAGCAACCGCTTGTTATGTCTCAAATCGTGTTTTCTTGCGTGCTAAGCTAGGTAAAACACCATATGAGCTCCGGTTTGGACATAGGCCTAGTGTTACACACTTTCGGGTTTTTGGTTGCAAATGCTTTGTTAAGAAACATGGTAATCTTGATAAATTTGAACCGAGATCCGTTGATGGCATGTTTCTTGGTTATCCATCTCATACTAGAGGCTACCGTGTGCTTTTACTTGACACTAACAAAATTGTGGAGACTTGTAAAGTGTCTTTTGATGAAGCTGGCCCAGGTACTAGCTCTGGTGTTACAGTACCAGATCCGTATCCTCAGGGGGGGGGGGGGTATTTTTGAAGATGAAGAAGAGCCGGTGATACTGCCTGGTAGTTCCGAAGCTGACACGTGTCCAGCTCCGGACATTGAACAAGCTCCGGCTATCACCTGTGCTGGTCCTGATCGTCCAGAAGTCACAAGCTCATCAATCTACGATGAACCTAATGAAGAAGAAGCTTGTGAGACATCTGTTCCCCTACATTTTTACAAAGATCATCCCCCACAACGGATGATTGGAAGCTTGCACGAATGAGTCACACGGTCCAGGTTTTGCGATCCAAACTCTCATGCTCATTCTGCTTTTGTTGCTTTTTTTGAACCCAAAGATATATCACACGCACTCACTAATGAATCTTGGATTATTGCCATGCAAGAAGAGTTAGAAAATTTTGAAAGAAATAATGTTTGGAAACTTGTACCTCCACCTCAAGGTCACACTTTAATTGGAACTAAATGGGTATTTAAAAATAAACAAAGTGAGGATGGGGTTGTGGTTAGGAATAAGGCTAGGTTGGTTGCTCAAGGTTTCATTCAAGTTGAAGGTCTAGATTTTGATGAAACTTTTGCTCCTGTTGCTAGATTAGAAGCCATAAGAATTTTGTTAGCTTTTGCAGCATCTAAAGGTTTTAAGCTATTTCAAATGGATGTTAAAAGTGCTTTTCTTAATGGCTACATAGATGAGGAGGTTTATGTCAAACAACCACCGGGTTTTGAAAATCCAGATTTTCCTAATCATGTTTACAAACTGTCCAAAGCCTTATACGGTCTCAAACAAGCCCCTAGAGCGTGGTATGATAGGTTAAAAACATTCTGACTTGAAAAGGGGTTTACCATGGGCAAGGTTGATAAAACTCTTTTTGTGCTTAAGCATGGCAATGACTCATTATTTGTTCAAGTGTATGTGGATGATATTATCTTTGGTTGTGCTTCTCATGATCTTGTGTCCAAGTTTTCAGCAATGATGAGTTCCGAATTTGAAATGAGTATGATGGGTGAACTCACTTACTTTTTGGGGCTGCAAATCAAGCAAACCAAGGAGGGTACCTTTGTGCATCAAACGAAGTATACCAAAGACCTCCTAAGGAGCTTCAACATGGACAAAAGCAAGCCTCTTCGTACACCAATGGGAACAGCAACAACACTTGAACTTGATGAAGATGGTGAATCCGTGGATCAAAAAGAATATAGAAGCATGATCGGATCACTTTTGTACCTCACGGCATCAAGACCGGACATACAATTCAGCATATGTCTTTGTGCAAGGTTTCAAGCTTCCCCACGTGTTTCACATTGTCAAGCCGTCAAAAGGATTCTCAGGTACTTACATGGAACTCAAGAATTTGGCATTTTTCTTCCTTCTTCCTCAACCGTTACGTTGAAAGCTTTTTTGGATGCTGATTTTGGGGGTTGTAGGATTGATAGGAAAAGTACTTCCGGTTCTTGTCATTTTCTTGGTAATTCTCTTGTTGCTTGGTCCTCGAGAAAACAAAATTCAGTTGCACAATCCACAGCCGAATCTGAATATGTAGCTGCTGCTAGTGCTTGCTCACAAATTCTTTGGATGGTTCAAACACTTAAGGACTATGGGGTTGATCTAGATAGTGTTCCACTGTTTTGTGATAACACTAGTGCTATTTGCATTGCCAACACTACAGGAATCCCGACGATTTGCGACGGCCGAAGCCGTCGCAAATAAGCCGGATGCCGTCACAAATAAGCTATTTGCGACGGCTTTCTTTATTTGCGACGGCCTACGGCCGTCGCAAATATGTCGTCGCAAATAAGCTTATTTGCGACGGCTAGGAGAGGCCGTCGCAAGTTGTTGCTGCGGGCTGGTGGGCCCCGTGACCTTATTTGCGACGGCTGGGCCGTCGCAATTAAAGCTTATTTGCGACGGTACAGCCGTCGCAATTAAGGGCCACTATTTGCGACGGCCGTGCCGTCGCAAATAAGTGCAGAGGGCAGGGCCCACGTGTCCTCCTCCGGGACCCACGACTCTATTTGCGACTGCCTGGCTGTCGCAATTAAGGCTTATTTGCGACAGCCAGGCCGTCGCAAATAACTGTGGCTTAATTGCGACGGCTAATACTCTTATTTGCGACGGTACTGTATAAAAAGCCATCACAAATAAGGTTTTTTATTTTTTTTTAAAAAACAGAAAACTCTAACCGGCTCGATGGCCAGATTCACAACAAACACAATATACACAGCATACACAATATATACACAGCATACACAAACATCATCACAATCACAAACTAAAATTCTGATACATCTCACATCGTCATCAACAAAGTAAATAAAAGGGCTCACTCGCCCATCTAACCTCCGAAGCCACCTCCGAAGTCGAAGTCGTCGTCGTTGCGCCTCAATCCAGGCGGCGGTAGCGAAGGCGACGGCGTTTGTGCAGCCGTCGCGGATCCCTGCAATTAATATAACTTAGAGTTAGAATATATGCATCAACATCTCTCTCCCTCCCTCTCCCTCTATCTTCATCTAGATCACCCTCTCTTCCTCTCTCTTTTCATTTCTCTATTTGTCTCTCACTCTATCTTTCTTGCTCACTCTATCTCTCTATTGCTATCCTTTTCCCTCTATCTTCCTCCCTCTATCTCCATCTACATCTCCCTCCCTCTATCTTCCCCTCTCTCTATCTCCATCTACATATTACTCTCTCTTCATTCCCATCCTACTCTATCTATCTTTCACTCTTTCTTCTGTCTCCCTTTCTTCTATCTCTTTCTTTCTTCTATCTCAATCATTTTCTTCTATCTAACTATCTCTCTCTTTCATCTATCTCAATCTTATTACGTTGGAGAAGAAGGATTACATAGAGACTTACCTGACCCGCTGAAGAAGGATCGCCTGGGAGGACCGATGGTAGTACCGGTAGCTGGATTCCCAGACCCTGCGCCCGAGCGATGGCCTGTCATTGCAAACATTAAATGCTACCTATTAGTAAGTCATTTAAGCTGAATTAATGAGAATTTTAATTTTTAGATTGTTACCTCCATTGCTTCCCGCATCTGCGCCAACGCTGCTGCCTGGGTTTGGATCGTGGCCTCCATCGCCCTCCTTTCCTCCTCATGTCGCCTTTCATTTTCTTCTACAGTTTCTCGGAGGGACTGCATCCCAATGTCCCTCTGCGAGCGGCGACCTCCCGTACCCGAAGCCTGCGTGGAGCTGCCTCTCGCAGGTCTACCCGCCCTCGAGTCGACAACTCCGTCGAATATGGCGAGCCTATAAAAAAGAGAGTCAGTAATATGAAATTAAAATATCTTGAATACTTTGAATTGAAAACGATAAAATGACTTGCAAACTCACCTTCCGTGTGCTTTTCCACCACCGGTTGCATACGCGGCTTGAGGATCGATCGGTTGACGTTCCCAATCGAAATCCTCGCCGTGTATCTTCCTAGCCTCCTCCCCGTACTTAGCCTGCAAAACAATAAAATCGTGTAAGTTCAACAATCTATATAGTTATATGTAATATGAATGGTTTCTAAACTTACCAACCGCTCGGCTGCAGCCTGACTGCACCCCGTCGGCTGAGAAGGGTCCCTGTGACCTCTCTTCCAAACCTCAGTAGGGGTGGGCGGCACCCCCGTCTCGCGCTCCTGTCAATACATGTTAGTACGAACAATATATTATTAATATATAAACATAAGTTACACACACTTACCATGCGTTTAGCTAAACGCAAGTGGTTATCTTGCCCGTGTCTGCTCTTCCCCTCCACCCCTCTGCAGTCTCGAGCCTTCCCGGACTTAGCTTTAAACTCGTCGCTAGCCCAGTAGCGACAAAGGGCCCGAAATGCATCGTTCTGACCCTGCAACCAGCTCACGTGGCCCTGCACATAGTTGAAAGTCATTAAAAGTACCATCGAGGACATTATCAGAAAAAAATACTTACTACACTCCACGTACCTGCGCGTACTCCTCCTCCGTCAGGTGCCTCTCGCTCTCTTGCCGGAAGTGTAACACGTGCTGCTGGTTCGCCTTCAAGTGCTCATTAATAATTTGAACACGGGCGTTCAACAAAGCTTGTCGAAGCGCCTTGGCAGCGTTGAAGTGAAACACTCGCCTCGCATCCTCAAAAATGCGATGGTCGTCCGGGTCCTCTAAAGTATATCTTGCCTGCGATAAAGAATATATTGAAGAGATGTGCACTAAAAGAGTTTAATAGTTGTAACTTAGAAACTTTTTTACATACTTACCATAAAATCGGCCCATACGGCCTCCTGAAGGTTGCCGTGCTCCTGGTGATGGACGCGTGCGTAGTCCTCCCACGAAAGAGCAGGCACTCCGTCGATGACCCCGGGATAGTGCAAACGCACTATGGACCCGAGGACACCGTTCACCGGTCTCTGGTGTTTCTCACCGGTGAAAGACAAGTCGTCCCAACTCCTGTAAGATATTTATTCATTCATTCATTACTTAAGTAATCAAAAGAAACTAAAATTGAAAACTATAATTTTTATTACCTGTCTCCGACTGGACGAATCACGATCCTCTGTGAAGGGACCGCGGGAGGACTGACAAAGTGAGTCCTCCTCGTCCTCCGCGTCTGCTGGGGCGCCACGTCAAGTGACCCAGACGGCTCCTCACCAGCCGAGTCAAAGGCCTCAGGAACAAAGTCATCGCCAGCCGGGAGCTGGCTGGCCGAGGGCTGACTCGCCGAGGGCTGCCTCGCCGAGTGCTGGCTGGCCGAGGGCTGCCTCGCCGAAGGCTGGCTCACCGAAGGCGCCGCAGCCTCTGAGTCAGCCGGTGAGGACTACAACATTCAAATGATTCATAAGTAAGTTTAATGTGAATTTGAATTTAAAGAATTTGTCAAAAACGAGTGACATTTACCTGTGACGAAGCTCTAGAGCTGGTCTGAACGTGCCCCAGCAGCTGAGAGCGTCTGCTGCCAGTCGACGAGGCACCAACGAAAGCGTCCTCAGGTCTAGAGGGGTAGAACCCCCTCGTCGGCGGCACCTTCTTACCCTTCTTTGACGCCATCCTATTGTAATTAGATAATTAGTAAATATGCAAATAAAATATATAAAATTCATGTTACTATCTTCAAGAAAACATTACTTGTAGTCACTTTCAAAATTCATCAACATCATTGTCATGTGTCTGTGCCCTACTCCTTAAACCAGCCCAACGATCTTCCATCGTGGCCTGTTCTAATTTTCGTTTTCGCGTATCATCTGCCTCTACATCTTCAACGTCTTCAACATCTCCAACTAATTGATCGAGTCCTGCACCAAGCTCGACGATAAAAGTGTCTGGCAACTCTTCTTCTTGGTACACTTCTTCAACGTCTTCGCTATCATGGTAACCATCATCCCCAGGAGTATATAGCCGCTCACGAGGATTCACCTTATATACCACCCACCAAGCACTGAGCTTCGTGCATGGATAAGGTAGATAATACACTTGTTCAACTTGATGCGCAAGAACAAATGTATCGTAACCCCGTAGTCGGTCCTTATGTTTCACTTCCACCATTCCAAATTGGTTTTCTCGAGTTCCATGAGTACGATCAAACCAGTCACAGTCAAATAAGACAACTCGAAGGGTCTTATTTCCGGTAAAAGTAAATTCAAGGATTTTATTAATGATACCATAATAATCGGTTAAATTCCCTTGAGTGTCCATTGCTCTCGTCACAACACCGGAATTTGATGTTGCCGCAAGAGGACGATGAGCTTCAAAATGAGTTGTACGGAATCGGAAGCCATTTACGTCATATCGACCATAGCTTCTAACATTCACCAATCCATAAGATAGCTGCCGCAAATCTTCATGGACACTGTGAGTCCGACACTGTTATAAAAGACGAGAGAATATTATATAATACTTCTTTAATAATAGTAATTTATAATACATAGAAGACGAGAGAATATTACATATTCTCGAAACCAAGATAGAAAACTCTGTCCCCCATTTATTCCTTCCTTTCGCATCGCTTCTACTTGTTTGGCCGTAGGTTGATGCCTATGTGGCCAATATTGTCTGTGGAACTCGCTAAACATGAAAAAACATCTTTTAGAGTACATGTGTAGCAAAATATGTAGATTAGCATAAACATAGGAGAAACACTTACTCGAAGTATTCCTGCATGCCTTCTATATTTGCGTACATGTAGAGTAAAGCAACAGTCCTTTCCTGTTCGGATAGCACGTAGGTCGTGTAGCTACCAACGGTGGTGCCTCTCGTTTGAAAAATGGAAATGGACTTAATTGCCATAAATCTGGTCAAGAAAGCAAGTACGGTCACAGCCGTGTGTTCATGCAATGGCTCTTGTGATTTCTTCAGCTCCTCGAAGAACTTCTCTGCCTCATTTGTAAGAGGATCCTCCACTTCAAGAGCTTCTAACATCTCATCCATCCTATCAACCTCTGTTATATCATCATCCTCATCCACTTCGGCTATGACTCGAGAATTAGTCTCGCCGTGGAAGGTCCACACTTCATATTGTGGAGTGAAACCGTTTCGACATAAGTGAAACGAAAGCTCCAATCTTCTCAAAAACTTAGTGTTTCGGCATTTTGTACATGGGCACCGCACCATATCTTCCGTTGACAACGAAAATGCTCGATCCAAAAATTGATCTAACTTGATAAACCACTCATCGGAGTGACCACCATTTCTGCTCTTCCAGCCAGTATACATCCAACTGCGGTCTTCACCCATTTTTGACTCTGCAGTTTAATGCGAAAGAAATTGTCGTTAATGTATTGTTGTGTTATGTCACGGCCCTACAACCTAGGCAGATAGATCCTAAACCCACCCAAGAGTGACCGAGCGGAGCGTGCTCATGACGAGACGCGTGATCCGGATTCGAACGAAATTTCGGCAGCATAACCCCGCTGTTCTCCACTGCACGCCCAAAAATGGTGCAGCAGAGAACAACAGGGTTACGCCACCGAAATCTCGTCCAAATCCGGACCCACGTCTCGTCACAAGCCACGCCCCCTCGGTCACTCCGAGGCTGTCCAAAAAGGGACAATTCCGAACCTGCACGTCTCACATGCCAATGGCATGTGAGACGTGCCGATCCGAAACGGGTAATCAATTGCTATAGGTTACGTTGCTCATGTTCATTTATAAATCATTTACGAATGAGGAAAGAGAACGAGAGTGAGGAGAAAAGTGGGTCAGAGTTGAAAGTTTCATAGTCAGGGCCGTCCTCCGCTGCCGGCCTCTCCTCCGCTGTCATGCTCGCCGCAGGCGATATGGCGTAGAATATCTCCTCTCTCTTTTGATATTTCTTCTGATACATTATCGTTTTAACCCGCTTATATATATATATATATATATATTTATATTTATATTTATATATTTATATATATAAATAATATTGAACATGCTAAAAGAAACATAACAATTAATCAAAATTTGAACATTTAATAACTTAATTCAATAACGATAAGCAGCAATGAACATAAACATTAAGAATACTAAAGCAAAACATAAGCATGCTTAACATCTACATAATCAATAACATTATCAACAAATTTGCATAACCAACATCATTAACAACTAAGCATAATTAACATCAAGATCGAGCAACAATTTCTACTCATTCGAAGATTGAAAAATCCATATGAAGGGGGGAGTAGCTAATTGCTACTATAGCTAATTGCTGCAAAAGTAACCTATTCCTTTCATTTTAGTTTGAAATGTTTGGCATGAGAATATGTGTTAACTCCATGATGCTTATCCTTTTGGTACTGAATGCTTAAATCCAAAGTGTTGCCTGATTCTCTGTAGATTTTTGACACATTCACCAGATATCATCATGAATCCATGTCACTTTCACAAATTGGTGTATCCCCTCTACGACCAGCACACCATTTGTGCACCATATTCGGCCCTTTTTAATTAGTTTACAATCTTATTTGCATCACTCAAATTGCTAATTGCTACAATCCATATTAACAACTATACAAGCTATTCTAAGCTACTATAGCTAATTGCTACTAACTCTTAACAAAATTGCTAGCTACATCTGAAAAAAAAACCCTAAAACAGGGGGGAGTAGCACTGACCTCAAGATCGGGGCGCGGCGGTTCGGTCGGGGGAGCAGCGGTCCGGGTCGGCAGCGGCGACGCCGGTGGCGCGGCGGGCCGGAGGCGGAGGCGAAGCCGGTGGGGGCCGAGGGCGGCGGGCGCAGAGGCGGGGGCGCGGCGGCGGTGGCGGGGCGGCGGTGGAGCCGGGGGCGCGGCGGGCCGGGGGCGCGGCGGCGGGGGCCGGCGGGCCGGGGGCGCGGCGGCGGGGCCGGCGGGACGGGGGCGCGGCGGCGGTGGCGGGGGCGCGGAGGCGGGGCCGAGGGCGGCGGGCGTGGAGGCGGGGCCGAGGGCGGCGGGCGCGGAGGTGGGGCCGAGGGCGGCGGGCCGGCAGCGGAGCCGGGGGCGCGGCGGCGGGAGCGCGGCGCGACGGTGGGGGCGCGGCGGCGGTGGCGGGGGCGCGGCGGCGGCGTGTTGAGGAAAATGAAGGGTCGGGGTGGAGCTTCCCGATATAAGCCTTAATTTGCGACGGCCTCGTTAATTGCGACGGCCTGGACTTACGGCCGTCGCAATTAAATCCTATTTGCGACGGCCTTTTAACCGGCCGTCGCAAATAAGGGTTTATTTGCGACGGCTCTGTTATTTGCGACGGTCCTAGGGTTTGCCGTCGCAAATAACCGCTTATTTGCGACGGCCGGTCCGAAGGCCGTCGCAAATAAGCTCTTATTCGCGACGGCCACCTTATTTGCGACGGCCAGAGGCGGGCCGTCGCAATTTAAGGTATTTGCGACGGCTGGCCGTCGCAAATAAAATCGGCCGTCGCAAATGATCGCTTTTCCTGTAGTGCAAAAACCCCGTGCAACATTCTAGAACTAAGCACATTGATATTAGGTATCACTTTCTCCGAGATAACGTTGAAAAGGGAAACATTGTGCTTCACCATGTAGATTCCGAACAACAATTGGCTGACATTTTTACAAAACCTTCGGATTTCACACGTTTTTGTTACATTCGTAGTGAAATAGGGGTTATGCATCCTCATGGCTTAAATTGAGGGGGAGTTTTTGAAACTTGGGAAGTCTATGTGTGAATCTGAAATTAAAATAATATGAGCATAGTATTTCATACATATATGACTTTGTGATTCCTTTTACTTGCCGAAAGTTCTTACTACATTACTCGTGTTATACATTTTGTAGTTTTTGCCATGTCTAGTAATTGGAATAATTACTTACACTAAATCTGGTCATGATCGAACTTTCTTGCTGTTTTGAACTTGTTGCATGCTCACAAATGCTTTTAATCATAAAGAATTAATCAAGTAATCAACTCACATGTTGAGTTTTTATGAACAATTATAAATTGAGAAAAGATCAAGAGAATATGCATGCATCGCACTTCTTCTTTTGAGATGGCTTGTCATCGCACTTAGATATGAACTTGGAAGAAGTTGTGTATGACTAAAACCATGTCCTTAAGCTTCTGATTGTCAAATGACATAGGCTTGGCTTGGTTGGTTAGAATAAGGCAGATGCGCATATAATCTCTTGCAAATATCATATGATCTAAATTTATGCTTCGAAAAATAATAAAATGCAGCAACTAGTGTCATGCTTTCAGGTTTTTAAATAGTTAAGTTTGTGAGATCATGACTTGCTTAAATTGAAAATTACATTTGATCTCTAGCATGGCTTACACTACCTTATGTATTTCATTGATGTGATAATGTAAGGTACTTGATAGTATAACTTGGATGAGCTTTGTTTATATGTATATGTTATAATATGCTTATAACAACTAAAGTTGGAGAGAAAATCTGTTTATATGCTCATGACTTGCTGAATACATTGTCAAAGGGGGAGAGATAATCATGAAAAGAAAGAGAATAAGGAGAGATGATAAAGGGGGAGAGATAATGACAGATAATATGGGAAAATTTTTCTTCTCATTTTACTTTTGATTTACAAAGGGGGAGAAATTGCTTTCAAAACTTTTATGTGAATAAGCCAATGTTCGGATTTTAAATGGTGTTGCCAATGCATTCATCAAGGGGGAGATTGTAAGACCTACGTGTGTTGAATACATTGGCTTGTAGTGAATACACTTGGTCTTGATGATAAAAGTTTTAAATATCACCAAAACACCTTTTTAGCAAGGTCCGACCATAGGTCCGGCTTGTTTTGGGTAGCTCTCGCTTTGTTAAATGCTAGGTCCGGATTCTTGGTAAGGTCCGACTAGCTTTGGTTAGCTCCAGTGAGCTTTATCTTTAGCTCCGGCATGTCTTTGTTAGCTCCGGCATGTCTTTGATAGCTCCGGCATATACTTGATAGCTCCGGCATGCTTTTGCTAAGCTCCGACGTACTTTGTCTAGCTCCGGTTTTGGGTTGATTAGTTTTGACTAGTTATTGGTAAGCTCCGGTGCTAGGATCTACTAGCTTTGGTAAGCTCCGACGCTAGGTCTACTAGCTTTTGTTAGCTCCGGCTCAAGCTCCGGGTTGCTCTGGCAAGGTCCGGAACTTGACTGCAGTGCTTCTGCTTTTCATTTGCAATGTTTCGTACTTGCTTTACATTGTTGGAAAGATTGCTTAGTGTTCATTTGCTAAGTTTTTGGTGTGTTTTAGTTGATATGGATAATAATGTGCTACTGTGGTTTTGCAACACGCTTATGTGAGGTGCTCATATAAGGTGTTGTGTTCGGAACTAACTTGAGTCAAGTCGAGGACTTGGGCTCGTATGGATTGTTTGTTTGTTCATGTGCAGGTGCTGCTTGAGTTCAAGTCATGGCTGGTGACAGGATCCATTGGACTAGTCTCAGGAGGAGATGAGGTTCCAACAACCAAGTTCGGGAGGAACTGTGGTTGAGCGGGTCAGGAGATCGCGCAGGATGATTGAATCAAGGGCAGTGCATATGAAGGTCGAAGGAAGGTGTTCGCACGTGTTCATGCGGTGCATGACGTGGCAATATGCTTCTAGAGACGGATTATGGAAGGAAGATCTGATCGGAAGGATCGGATCGTATCGGTTGAAGACTTAGGCTGCTAGCGGAGTCGGTTATGGCTCGGTATGGAAATATCGAGTTGGTTATGTTAGGATTTCGTGTGGGTCACGAATTTGGTTTGTTTAGGAATGTGGGATGCGTTCCTAAGGTGTTTGGAAGTCTTAAGATTGCTTCTATCTACGTATAGAAGAGTCCTAAGCAGTTATGGAAAGTTCCGATTGTGATCGGATTAGGATTGGAGTCCTAGTTGAGATTGGGATGGCCTAAGGGCTGGTTATATAAGCGAGGGAACGCCAAAGCTCGTTGTAGAGGACTTTGGGGCTGTTACTTTTGTGTTCCATTGAATAAAATTCATAGTTTGAAGGAATTTTTGTGCCTTGTTCATCCGACTTGTTCCAGACAAGTTTTACTCGTCGAGTTTCTTGACAGCACTACCTTTCGTGGGTGGTTTTATCATAACTCGAGTTTTTCTGATCCAATTGACGTGATTCCCTTTGGGTTGTCTTCACAACTTGATTGTCTATCATCTGTCAAAATTTCACGGTCATTGGATTTGTGGTTGTTGATCTACACGAGTTTCTTTGCAGCATTCCAGAAACTGTTTTTCTCGGGTAGGTCAGATTGACTATAGTCTGATCTTTCGATCATAACTTGAGTTTTTCCCGACGGATTTGAGTAATTCTTTTTGTGTTGTCTTCGTGACTTGATTCTATCTGATATCTATCACTTTTGTCACGGTGAAACACATTTATATTAGTCTCATACACGATTTCTTTAACAGATCGTTTTTCTGCCAAAAGGGTTTGGGGGTTTTATTGTTTCCATTGCGTAAGTTTTTTAAATCTACCATTTACCCCCCCTCTGGTAGCTTTTCACGTGCTCTTCGATCCTACAGCCCCTATACGCGGTGTAATCATTACCATTACTCCTATACCCGGTGTCCGTAACGAATTCATGCGAGCGATTTTGATAAGATGTGAACAATTTGTCCCACCTCGGAAAGTTGAGCTCGTTGCAATGACAATATAAGGCAACACGCGCTATTTTTGTTACACATCCGATTGAAAGAAGATGTCGTACAAGACTCCGCCACGTTCTGTTCGACATCGTTCGCTTGCCCGGTCGAAGTCGAACGGGACGTGTATAAGCCATGTACGGGACAGATGTTTTTTATATAAAACCCTGGGCCATTTCCGCGTCAAATTAAAAATATGCCTATGAAGCTGATGGGACACGTCGAGCCGTTACGATAACTGAGCGGGATGCAAACCGCGATTTTTTATAAGCATAATTTTTCCCTGCATACGCTGGGCCCTTTCCGTATCAAATCAAAAATTTCTCCTTTTATCAAAAAACATCTCCTTTAATGACGCACCGGAGAGCAAGTGCATACCGTTCTCGGATGGTGCCACACGTACTTCCTTCTCATGTCTTCAGTCACCGTTCCCTGATCGTGGCACCATCTATATACCACTGGCCCCAATGTAACACTGGCCCAATGCCCCTATACGCGGTGTAATCATTACCACTACTCCTATACCCAGTGTTCGTAACAAATTCGTGCCCGGTCGAAGTCGAATGGTACGTGTATGAGGCGTGTACGGGGCGGATGTTTTTTATATAAGCTCTGGGCCCTTTACGTGTCAAATTAAAAAACTGCCAGTGAAGCCGATGGGACTCGTCGAGCCGTTGCGATAACCGAGAGGGATGCAAACCGCGGTTTTTTATAAGCATAATTTTTCCCCGCATACATTGGGCCCTTTCCGTGTCAAATTAAAATTTCTCCTTTTACCGAAAAACATATCCTATAACGAAGCACCCGGAGAGAAAGTGCATACCATTCTCAGATGGTGCCACATGTACTTCCTTCTCGTGTCTTCAATCGTCGTTCCCTGATCGTGGCACCATTTATATATACCACTGGCCCCAATGTAACACTGGCCCAATAACCCTATACGCGATGTAATAATTACCACTACTCCTATACCCGGTGTCCATGACGAATTCATGTGAGCGATTTTGACAAGCTGTGAATGATTTGTCCCACCTCGGAAAGTTGAGCTCGTTGCAACGACAATATAAGGCAACGCGCGCTATTTTTGTTACACATCCGATTGAAAGAAGATGTCATACAAGACTTCGCCACGTTTAGTTCGACATCGTCTGCATGGAAACACAAACGGGAGCACCAAAGTTGCATCCGAACAGGAGGCCCCCGCAGTCAGTTTGTCATCAAGAAATTTGCATGCCACTCATCACCGAAGCTTTGCTGGTTTGTCTGGTGGTGAACCACATACGTCATCGGAAACCTAGATGGAGTTGGAGGACAGGAATCAGAACATACTGTAGGATCGAAGAGCACGTGAAAAGCTACCAGGAGGGGTGATTGGTAGATTTAAAAATCTTACGCAGTGGAAACAATTAAATCCCAACCCCTTCGGTAGAAAAACGATTTGTTAGATAAATTGTGTGTGAAATTAATCTAAACGTGTTTCACTGTGACAAAAGTGATATATATATATATATATATATATATATATGTACATATATATATATATATATATATATATCTGGGAGAATCAAGTCACGAAGAAAACACAATAAGAATCACTCAAATCCGTCGAGAGAAACTCAAGTTATGATCAAAAGATCGAACAAGGGTTAATCTGTCCTACCCGAGAAAAACGATTTTGAAATGCTGCAAAGAAACTCGTGTAGATCAGAAACCACAAATCCAATGACCATGACATTTTTATAGATGATAAATAATCAAGTTTTGAAAATGATCCAAAAAGAATGACGCCAATTGGATCTGTAAAACTCGAGTTATGATAAAACCACCAACAAAAGGTAGTGTTGTCCAGAAACTCGACGAGTAAAACTTGTCTTGAACAAATTAGACGAACAGGGCACATAAGTTCCTTCAACCTACGAATTTTATTCAATAGAACACAAGAGGAACAGCCCCAAAGTCGTATACCACGAGCTCTGGCCTTCTTTGCTTATATAACTAGCCCTTAGGCCAACCCAATCTCAACTAGGACTCTAATCCTACTCAAATCACGAATCAAAACTTTCCATAACTGCTTAGGACTCTTCTATACACAGATAGAAGCAATCTTAAGACTTCCAAACACCTTAGGAACGTATCCCACATTCCTAAAACAACACAAATTTGTGACCCACACGAAATCCTATCATAACCAACTCGATACTTTCCATACCGATCTATAACCGACTCCACCGCAGCCAAAGTCACCAACCGATACGATCCAATCCTTCCAACCAGATCTTCCCATCCATAAACCATCTTCGGAACCATGTTTCCACGTCATGCACTGCATGCATATGTGCAAACATCTTCCTTCGACGTCCAGTAACCTTCATATGCACTGCCCTTGATTCAATCATCCTGCGCGACCTCCTGAACCGCTCAACCACAATTCCTCCTGAATTTGGTTGTTGGAACCTCATCTCCTCCTTGAGACTAGTCCAAAGGATCCCGTCACCAGCCATGTATTGAACTCAAGCAACACCTGCACATGAAAAAACAACCAATCCGTACGAGCCCAAGTCCACGACTTGACTCAAGTAAGTTCCGAACACAACACCTTACGTGAGCACCTCATAAAAGCATGTTGCAAAGCATATCAAAACGATATCAGCCATATCAACCAAAACGCACCAAAAACATAGCAAATGAATACTAAGAAATCTTTCCATAAGTGTAAAGCAAGTTCAAAACATTGTATGTTAAAAGCAGAAACACTGCGATCAAGCACTGGACCTTGCCATAGCACACCGGAGCTTGAGCCGGAGCCTACCAAAGCTAGTACAACCTAGCGCCGAAGCTTACCAAAGCTAGTCGGACCTAGTGCCGGATCTTACCAAAGCTAGTCGGACCTAGCACCGGAGCTAACCAAAACTAGTCGGAACTAGTCATCTCAAAAGTCGGAGCTAGAAAAACATGTCGGAGCTTAACAAAAACATGCCGGAGCTAACCAACATAAGTTGGACCTAGCAAAACATATAGGAGCTTAACAAAGACATTCTGGAGCTATCAAAGACATGTCGGAGCTAAAGACAAAGCTCACCGGAGCTACCCAAAAACATGTCGGATCTAGACAAAGAAAGTCGGACCTATTGTCGGACCTTGCAGAAGCTCGGAGCTAGAGTCGGACCTTGCTAAAAAGATGTTATGGCAGAATTCAAAACTTTTATTTTTAAAGCCAATGTATTCAGCACACATAGGTCTCACAATCTCCCCCTTGATGAATGCATTGGCAACACCATTTAAAATCCGAACATTGGCATGAAAAGTTTTGAGAACAATTTTCCCCGTTTTTGAAAATCAAATGAGGTAGAAATAAATTTCTCCCCCTATACATATTTCTCCCCCTTGCATAATTCACAATATTATCTCTCCCCCATTGACAATGTATTCAGCAAGGTTCAAAAGTGAAATTTTATTTGTTATGAACATATTATAACATATACATATAAAACAAGGCTCATCCAAGTCATACTATCATGTAACTTACACTATCACATCAATGAATACATAAAGTAGTGTAAGCCATGCTAGAGATCAAATGTAATTTTCAATTTAAGCAAGTCATGATCTCACAAACTTAACTATTTCAAAACCTGAAAGCATGACACTTGTTGCTGCATTTTATTATTTTTCAAAGCATAAATTTAGATCATATGATATTTGCAAGAGATTTTATGCGCATCTGCCTTATTCTAACCAACCAAGCCCAGCCTATGTCATTTGACAATCAGAAGCTTAAGGACATGGTTTTAGTCATATACAACTTCGTCCAAGTTCATATCTAAGTGCAATTATAAGCCATCTCAAAATAAGAAGTGTGATGCATGCATATTCTCTTGATCTTTTCTCAACTTATATTTGTTTACAAAAACTCAACATGTGAGTTGATTGCTTGATTAATTCTTCATGATTAAAAGCACTTGTGAGCATGCAACAAGTTCAAAAAAGCAAGAAAGTTCGACCATGATGAGATTTAGTTTAAGTAATTATTCCAATTACTAGACATGGCAAAAACTACAAAATGTATAACACGAGTAATGTAGTAAGAACTTTCAGCATGTAAAAGGAATCACAAAGTCATATATGTATGAAATACTATGCTCATATTATTTAATTTCAAATTCACACATAGACTTCCCAAGTTTCAAAACTCCCCCTCAATTTAAGCCATGAGGATGCATAACCCCTATTTCACTACGAATGAAACAAAAACGACTAAAATCAAAAGATTTTGTAAAAATGTCAGCCAATTGTTGTTCGGTATCTACATGGTGAAGCACAATGTTTCCTTTTTCAACATGATCACGGAGAAAGTGATACCTAATATAAATGTGCTTAGTTCTAGAATGTTGCACAGGGTTTTTAGCAATGCAAATAGCACTAGTGTTGTCACAAAACAGTGGAACACTATCTAGATCAACCCCATAGTCCTTAAGTGTTTGAACAATCCAAAGAATTTGTGAACAAGTGCTAGCAGCAGCTACATATTCAGATTTGGCGTTGGATTGTGCAACTGGACTTTGTTTTCTAGATGACCAAGCAACAAGTGAATTACCAAGAAAATGACAGGCACCGGAAGTACTTTTCCTATCAATCCTACAACCTCCAAAATCAGCATCGGAAAAAGCTTTCAAAGTATTGGTTGAGGAAGAAGGAAGAAAAATGCCAAATTCTTGAGTTCCATGTAAGTACCCGAGAATCCTTTTGACGGCTTGACGATGTGAAGCACGTCGGGAGGCTTGAAACCGTGCACAAAGACATACGCTTAATTGTATGTCCGGTCTTGATGCCGTGAGATACAAAAGTGATCCGATCATGCTTCTATATTCTTTTTGATCCACAGGTTCACCATCTTCATCAAGTTCAAGTGTTGTTGCTGTTCCCATTGGTGTCCGAAGAGGCTTGCTTTTGTCCATGTTGAAGCGCCTTAGGAAGTTGAAAGTGCATCTAGGACTCTCTTGTGGGTTTTGGATGATTTATGACAAGCAATTGGGATCCTAACCTATTTGTTGAGATGAGTGCAGGCCTATGATAGGAAAATGAGCAAAATACCAAAAAGAAGAAAGGATGAGGAGAAAAATGGAGATGAGCTCAAGGAAGAAGAGTAATAGATTATTGTGTATGGAGTGTGTTAAGGGAACTCACCCCAAGAGCTCAATCAATTAAACACACACATTGCACAAAGTTACACAGGACCGGACTAGTCTGAACACAACCGGACTAGTCTGATAACCTTTCTGCACCAGATCGGACAAGTCCGATATCTGTCGGACTAGTCCGATATTCTTCTGACTAGAATCGGACTAGTCCTCCCTAGTACGGACTAGTCCTCAAAACACTTCACAAGTCACACAAAATTGGACAAGTCCGATAACAACCAGACTAGTCCGATATTCTTTGTGATCCAAATCGGACAAGTCCGATATTTGCACGGACTAGTCCGAAAAACCCTCTGATCTACATCGGACAAGTCCTCCAAGTGCGGACTTGTCATCTAACTCACTTAGGGTTTCACATGTTTGGACAGGTCTGATGGATATTGGACTAGTTCGAAGATTTCCAGTAGCAAAATCGGACAAGTCCGTTTTCAGCCGGACTAGTCCGATATTTCGGGGTACTTAGGGTTTGCTACACACAGCACACCGGACTAGTCTGGTGACCACCACAGACTAGTCCGAACTTTCTGAACCCTAACGGTCACTTTTAGAAACCCCATATAAATAGAGGTACACGCCTTCTTTTTAACTCTCTCGAACCTTGCGCCGTCACACCTCCCAAGAGCCTCAAAAACTACATCTCTCCACGAAATTAAGTGCAACAATGATCAATCCTTTGAGGATTCACTCTAGATCATTGGAGAGACACTTGGAACATCATACTGAGCTCTTGGTTTGGTTCTCTAACACACTCCTGCGTTTTAATTGTAATCTCTTGAGTGTGTTTTCGGTGGAAATTTGTGTTGTAATCTAAGGGAGCTCTCAACGTGTGAGAAGGCCCCTTGAATTCGATTATTCACCCCTTTGTGATTAGTGGAAGAGGATTGGCCTTCGTGGTGATCCGACGAGGGTAGGGTTGGAGAAGACCCGGTCCTTTGTGGACTCCTCAACGTGGATGTAGGTTGCCTTTTGTGGTTGCCGAACCACGAGATAAACCCTTTTGTATTCTTTTGGTGCTCATCATTCTAATTCATCAATATAATCTAGGGTTTCATAATCATTACTCGTCTTACGTTGGATTCTTAAACATAAGATTTAATTGTGATATAATCTAGAATATAACTGTGAAACCTTTATTTGGTTCTATTTTTCCGCTGTACACATAAAAGAATCAATCTAATCGATATAGCTTAATCAACTTAGTCCGTGAACACCGGACTAGTCTGCACTTTACCGGACTAGTCCGATATCTCTGGTATTGAGCTTGTTGTTGAGTGTTGCAGGATCCGACAACTTTCAAAAAGGCCTATTCACCCCCCTCTAGGCCCACATTCAATTGGTATCAAAGCAAGGTTCTTCAAGAAGGAGTCTAACCACTCGAAGAGATCATGTCGAACATGAAGGACGCCCACAAAATCAACAACCAAGAGGAGGTTAACAACGACAAGACCCAAAAAGTGGAGAAGTACCTCGAAGCCATTCAAGACTTCGAGGACGACGATGAGGAGACGCTGGAGCTAAAGGCGCTCCTCAGAAAGAAGGCACTTTCCAAAGGGAAAGTGAAAGTTGAAGAGAAGAAGAAGGGGAGTAGTCACACCGACTACTCCCGATATCCTTTTAACTATGATCGTCTAAATTCCAATAACAATCATTACCTATCTATACCACTTGGAAAAGCCCCACACTTCCATGGAAGTGATTACTCAATGTGGAGGCAGAATATGAAAATGCATTTGATTTCCCTCAACCAAAGTCTATGGCATGTTGTATGCACAGGGATAGATATTCCGGACGATGACGAAGAGCTCACCCCAAGCCAAGAGCAGGCCATTCATAGAAATGCACAAGCCGCAGCTGTAATCACCTCCTCAATCAGTCGGGACGAGTTCACCAAGGTGGATGGACTCAAAATTGCTAAGGAGATATGGGATACACTACAAACTGCACATGAAGGTGACCGACATGTGCGTGAACAAAGATTGAGATGATCGAAGCCGAACTAGGAAGATTCGCAATTGAGGAAGACGAGTCACCCCAAGATATGTACAATCAAATGAAGACACTTGTCAACAAAGTTCGATCATACGGGAGCAAGAAGTGGAATGACCACGAGGTGGTGAAGCTCATCCTTAGTGCTTTTATGCCTCGCAATGTCACGCTATGCTCCATGATTAGAGAAAGCCCCAGATACAAAAGGATGACTCTGGATGAATTGCTTGGAAAAATCATCAACTTTGAGATGATGGAAAGACAAGCAAAGCACGTCAAGGAAATTGCCGATCTCACCTCGGCTAAGAAGAAAGGGGTTGCTCTAAAGTCCAAAGAAGCAAGGGAAGCACAACTAGAAGAAGACAGTGACGACGAAAGCAGTGAGCTAGATGAAGAGGACATGATATTGTTTCATGAAAAAGTTCAATATAATAATGAAGAAAAGACAAGGAACAAAATCAAGTGAGGGAAAGTACAAGGAAAGAACAAAACCAAAGTTGAAGTGGGCATGCTACAATTGTGGTGAGTATAACCACTTTATAGTTGATTGCCCATATGAGGAGAACAAGAAGAAGACCAAAGAATCCAAGCCTCAACCTAAGAAATTCTTCAAGAAGAAGAAACAAGCCGAACAAGCGCACATTGGGAAGGAGTGGGACTCAAACGATGAGTCCTCATCATCCGAAGAAGAAGAGATGGCTAGCGTAGCCATCGAGAGCACGTCCAAGAAATCTACACTCTTCCCCACACTCGGCGCAAGGAAGGGAAATGGCACTTGCCTTATGGCAAAGGAAGGTAAACGCAAGGTAATCATCAAAACCCATTACGTGCATTTCTACTCTAGTGATGATGAAATAATTAGTGATGATGAAGATATGCTTAGTGGACTAGATAGGAATGCTGCAACAAAAGTGAAATTTTTACTTGATCAACTTGTTGAGAAGGAGAGGTTGATTCATCGTCAAGAGGACATGATTATCTCCCAAAAGGAGGAGTATGTGGAACTTGACAAACTTCTAGAACTTGAAAAGGAGAAAAACAATTCACTAGAGCTTGAGTTAGCTTCAAGTAAGAAAGCTTGCTTGGAGTTAACTGACTCAAATGTCGCAATCAAGGACCAACTTGCTGACCTTATCAAGGTTAAAAAGATCCTTGAAGTGCAAGTTGAGTCACTCAAGCTGAGTGAACCTTCCTCCTCTTCAAGTTCACCTTCTCAATCCACTAAAACTGATTTTGCTCATATGTGCACATGTAGTAAAATAGACACCAGTTTGAAGGAGAAGTCAACCTCCACAAAGGATAAAAATCCTACCCAATGTGGCATATTTGACAAGGAGAAGATCAACTATGCACGTAGTGCATACTTGGTCCAAAGACCTCCAAATGTCAAGTATGGCACTGGTTACTCTTATGATGAAAGACAACATGCTGGAAGTCATAAGAATAACAAGGGGAGGATTTCCTTTGTGAAGGAAAGGCCCTCTCAAACTCATAAGTCGAAGGGTAAAAACCTGAACCCACACAAACACCGGACTAGTCCGGTGAGTGTCCAGACAAGTCCGGCCTTCCAGACTAGCCCTGTATACAAACAACAACAATTACTCTTTAGAACCTTTGATGCCTCCTATGTGTTAATGAGAAATAATCTTGGCAAGGTTTATGCTAATTATGTTGGGCCACGCCATGGGAACACCAAATATCATGTGTGGGTGCCCAAATGTATTGTAACTAACCTTCAAGGACCCAAGCAAGCTTGGGTACCTAAAACCAAAGCATAATTTGTTTTTGCAGGCCTATTCCTCCGGTGGATCCAAATGGGTGCTAGACAGTGGCTGCACCAACCATATGACCGGAGAAAGAAGGATGTTCGTGGAATATGAAGAGAATGAGGAGCCAAACGAAGGCATCTACTTTGGAGATATTAGTCAAGGAAGGGTGCTTGGTACCGGTAAAATTGCAATATCTTCTACACACACACTTTCTCATGTTTTACATGTTGAATCCTTAGATTATAACCTGCTATCCATATCTCAGCTATGTGACAAAGGTTATAATTGCTTGTTCACTAACGAGGGTGTGACCGTCTCTAGGAGGAGTGATGGTTCCATTGCATTCAAGGGTACGTTGAAGGGAAAGCTTTACCTCGTTGACTTCAATAAGGATAAAGCCAAACTTGACACATGCTTGATTGCAAAGACCAACATGGTTTGGCTGTTGCATAGACGGCTAGCGCATGTTGGTATGAGGAATCTTCAAAAACTCCTCAAGGGCAATCACATCCGCGGTTTGAAGGATGTTGTTTTTGAGAAAGACAGGCCTTGTAGCGCGTGCCAAGCCGGGAAGCAAGTTGGAGCACCTCATCCCGCAAAGAACGTCATGACTACAACAAGACAGCTCGAACTACTTCACATGGACTTAATTGGTCCAATTGCTTACATAAGCATCGGGGGTAACAAATATGGTTTAGTAATTATTGATGACTTTTATTGCTTCACTTAGGTTTTCTTTTTGCATGATAAGTCAGAAACACAAGGAACACTCAAGAAGTTCTTCAAGCGAGCTCAAAACGAATTCTCATTGACAATCAAGAGTATTCGAAGCGACAACGACACGGAGTTCAAGAACACACAAGTGGAGGAGTACCTTGATGAAGAGGGTATCAAGCACGAATTTTCAGCGCCATACTCGCCACAACAAAACGGAGTTGCCGAAAGAAAGAACCGAACACTCATAGAGATGGCAAGAACAATGCTCGATGAGTACAAGACCTCAGATCAGTTTTGGACGGAAGCGATTAACACTGCTTGCCACACCATAAATCGACTTTATCTTCATCGACTACTCAAGAAGACATCCTATGAGCTACTCACCGGTAACAAACCAAACATATCATATTTTCGAGTTTTCGTTTCTCCATGTTATATCCTGAACAAGAAGCCTATGACTTCAAAGTTCGCTTCGAAGTCCGATGAAGGTTTCTTGCTTGGTTATAATTTGAACACTTACGCCTATCGTGTTTTCAACAAGTCCTCCGGACTCGTTGAAATAGCACGTGACGTAGTGTTCGATGAGACTAATGACTCCCAAAAGGAGCAAGTTGATTGATGTGAATTAGGTAAAGAAGAAGCTCCTTGCCAAGCATTGAAAAGAATGGCTCTAGGTGAAGTTCGACCACAAGAGCCACCTCCACACGTACATGAGTAAGATGAACCACAGGAGGAGATCAATGATCAAGGGGGAGCTTCAGCACAAGATCAACCACAAAAGTACGAAGATGATCAACAAGTCAACGAAGGCAACAACATAGTGGGAGAAGCAGATAATCATGAAGACACAACTCCTCAAGTGCCACACCCAAGAGTACACCAATGCGTCCAAATGGATCACCCAATCGACAATATCATCGGTGACATCCAAAAGGGAGTAACCACTAGATCTCGCATAGCTAACTTTTGTGAGAATTATTCGTTTGTATCCTTTTTGGAACCACGCAGGGTTGAAGATGCATTGAAAGATCCGGACTGGGTGGTGGTGATGCAAGAAGAATTGAACAACTTCAAGCGGAACGAAGTATGGGAACTTGTGGCAAGACCCAATGCAAACATCGTCAGCACCAAGTGGGTCTTCCGCAACAAACAAGACGAACACGGGGTGGTGACAAGGAACAAGGCACGACTTGTAGCCAAAGTTTATTCACAAGTCAAAGGTTTGGATTTCGATGAGACTTTTGCTCCAGTAGCTAGGCTTGAATCTATTAGAATATTACTTGCATATGCTACTCATTATGATTTCAAGTTGTATCAAATGGATGTAAAAAGCGCCTTCCTCAACGGACCAATCAAGGAGGAGGTGTACGTGGAGCAACCACCCGGGTTTGAAGACGAAGAGTTCCTCAACCACGTATTCAAATTGCGTAAGGCTCTCTACGGCCATAAACAAGCTCCTAGAGCTTGGTATGAGTGTCTTAGAGTTTTCTTAATTGAGAATGGTTTTCAAATTGGCAAAGTAGACTATACTCTATTTACAAAGAATTTAGACAATGATCTTTTTATTTGTCAAATTTATGTTGATGATATAATCTTTGGGTCAACTAATCAATCATTTTGTGAGGAATTTAGCAAAATCATGACAGACAGGTTTGAAATGTCAATGATGGGAGAATTAAAGTACTTCTTGGGAATACAAGTGCGGCAACAAAAGGAAGGGACATTCATAAGCCAAACCAAGTACACGCAGGATGTACTTAAGAAGTCTGGTATGGACAAAGCAAAGCCCATAAAGACCCCCATGGCAACAAATGGCCACTTGGATCTCAATGAAGATGGACCTAGCATCGACCAAAAGGTATATCACTCCATGATTGGATCTCTACTCTATTTATGTGCATCTAGGCCAGACATTATGTTGAGTGTATGTTTGTGTGCAAGATTTCAAGCCAACCCTAAGGAATGTCACTTGACAGCCGTAAAAATGATCTTGAGATATTTAGTTCATACACCCAACCTTGGTCTTTGGTACCCAAAAGGCTCAAAATTCAATCTCATTGGTTACTCCGATGCAGATTATGCTGGGTGCAAAGTAGATAGAAAAAGCACCTCCGACACATGGCAATTCCTAAGGAGATCCATAGTTTCTTGGTCCTCCAAGAAACAAAATTCCATTGCCTTATCCACAACCGAAGTGGAGTATGTTGCAGCTGGGAGCTGTTGTGCACAACTCCTTTGGATGCGACAAACTCTAAGGGATTGCGGTTACAATATGAACCGTATTCCTCTCCTTTGTGAAAACGAGAGTGCCATTAAAATTGCCCACAATCCAGTTGAGCACTCTAGAACTAAACACATAGACATAAGACATCATTTTTTGAGAGACCATTCCATGAAAGGAGATATAGCCATCTCACATGTCAATACCCAGAAACATTGGCCGACATATTCACCAAGCCACTTGATGAAAAGCGCTTTTGCAAACTCCGAAATGAACAAAATATCCTCGATGCTCGAAGTGTGGCTTGAAAAGTTGCATACCTGTATGAATTCTTCAAAATATATTGATTGAATTGTGAAAATCACTCTCTCTCAATTTTTCCCCGAAAAACTATGTCAATTACTAGATCTTGGTGAATTATGATCATTGCTTGATTGTTGTATGCTTACTGGTCATATTCATCAAGATCATTTGTTTTAATTTGCCTCTCTATTCTCTATTTTTGAACCTTCAAATATATATGAATGGGCTATGCAAATTTCTCATGGTGACCACGGACTAGTCCGTGGTTACCCGGACTAGTCCGCACATGCAGACTAGTCCGCAGAGTGCCGGTTAGGTCGGACTAGTCCGATAACACCACGGACTAGTCCGATGTTGCTCTCTGGATGAGTTCGGACTAGTCCGGTCATCTTCGGACTTGTCCGATTTTTCGTGTCCATAACCCTAGCCACCACCAAACCCTAATCTCTTCATCCTCCACTCTTGCTCACGCGTTCTCTCTCCTCCGCTCGAGCTCCCAAGGCGATTTCTTGCTCCCTCCATCAAAAATCTCCGCATTTGGGCGGAAATCAAGATTGCCCTCTTGAGGATTGAAGCTAGCGGACTTGTCCGGCCTTCAACACCCTCATCTCCAAGCTTCAATCGATTTCTTCCGTAATTTTCACCCAAACTATAGAAATCTCGTTTTTCTTCATTATTGATCGAATAGCCTAGCATCCTTCACTATATACATGCCTCCTTTATGTATCACGTGTATGCTAGACTTACTGTGCATTAGGAATCAGCTTTTGTCAAATCTCTAGGTTTTTGAGGATGAACACCGGACTAGTCCGGTCCTTGAACGGACAAGTCTGGTCCCCCCGGACTAGTCCGTGCCTGTGCACCGGACAAGTCCGATGTTTCTGAACTCAAAACCTAACTCTTCAATTCCTTGCTATCCTTTCATACCTATGCCTTGTATCATTCATTATCATTCTTGAAACTCATTCTCAGGTCATGTCGAGCTCAAACGATGAGGTTTCCGATTTTGAGACCGAGATGGACCACGAAGTGGCACCTCAGACCTCAACGAGTTTTGGCAAGAAGCGCCAAGAGAGACCTACCGAGCCAGCTCCGTCTCCTCCACAAATTCAGAGGAAAGTGCTGGCAAAGAAGACAGTCTCCAAGGCAGCTGCTTCATCGAGTAACCCTTGCCAAGCAAAAGGCAATGGCAAGGGGATAGCGACGGGTCCAGTTGGACCATTGAAGCTGCATGCTCCCAGGGAAGGGGTTCGGGACCCGACTGAAGAAAGGTTCAATGGAAAGGGCAGTGACTCGGCGGCCAAATTCAGAAGCATCGATTGGTATGGCCACCGAAGCAAGCAGCTGATGGAAGATTTTGGTGCAACTTCCATGCTGATTTCTACATATCAGTGTATCTACCGATGAAGACACCAGTGGTGCGCAGTCAGTGGATCGACTGGGCACATCTTGAGAAGAAAAGATGCTCTGCTTTTGATGAAGTGATTGCAGCGGCTGAAAGACATGGCTTGAAGGACCTCGTTGCCTTCAAGTACAATTGGAATGATGAAGTGGTGGCTCAGTTCTATGCCACCTGCCATTTTGCAAGCGATGAAGAGGAAAGAGTGACTTGGATGACTCATGGATCCAAGTACACTATCACATATGAAGAATTTGCAAGAATGTTGCATCTTGACACCTCAAGCAATGACTATGTGATTATTCACAATGTTGGTGTCATCAAGAAGGAGAAGATGAAGTTTCTCTATGAGCCCAATTCAAAGTTCATCCCTCCTTCCACAGAGAACATGAAGCCATTCTTTTTGGTGCTAAACAAAATCTTGAGGAAGACCATTGCCCCTAAGGATGGGGATGCAGGGAGTGTACAAGGGTACCTCCGGACCCTAATGAGGGTCATAAGAAAGAACAGACAGTTTGATGTGTTTGACTACATATGGAACGATATGGTCAACATCTCCAGCACCCCCAACAGGTCCTGTGGCTATGCTCCCTATCTAATGTTTATGATTGAGAAAGTCACAGGGATTGAGTTTGTCAACGATGTGGAGCACACTCCTTTGAGGCCTCAGAAGCATCAACCAGTAAATGTCCAGTCTGCTCCCTCGCCAGCCTCTAGTCCCGAGGCACCGGCAAGATCAAGAGAAGATGCTAGAGCTGTCCCAACTTCAAGGGCAGCCCCTCAGAGAGGATCAGCTAGTGGAATCCTCAAATACCTGGCTGCCATCTTCACCTCCTGCAAGAAGGCCGAAGTGAAGGCCCACAAGCTCAACCAGAAAAGAAAGGAGGACATGAAGTACATCAAGGCCAATGTGAAGCAAATTTGCCAGAAGCTGGAGATCGACCCCATTGGATCTCCAGTGATCTCTGAGGACTCCGACCCGGGCTACACTGAGCTTGGGCCCATGACCCCATCCGAGCTTGCCTACTTTGGCGTTGGGGGCTCGAGCGTCTCCGCCCCTCCTCCTTCTCCTTCTCATCAAGCTGAAGATGAAGAAGATGAAGACGATGATGAGAGGACCGACAGTGAAGAGTGAAGACCCTAGGACCCTCCTCTCCTTCTTTTTGGTGTCTTGATGCCAAAGGGGGAGAGATTGAGGGGGAGTCTTAGCTTTAGCTATAGGATGCGAGGAGAGAGCTCTTTTCATGCTTCTTGTCTATCTTTTTTTGAGTTTTGCAGTGTTTTAACTTTGTTCCTAAGTTAGTTATGGTTATGTGATGCAATGCGTAATTAATTTGTTGAAATCTGTAATCTTGCTCCTGGAATGACATATATACTTGGCTTTGGTTGATTAACGTAAATTATGTCATTCTCAACATCTCAATATACTTAGTTATGCATCCCACCATAAAGAATGCACATATGGTTAATTCTTTCACTGCTTGATGTATTTTTGACTCATATGTGCATACTTTATGAAAATCTCAATTTTTATCATATTTTGTGAAACCTCAATTGGTTGTCGTCAATCACCAAAAAGGGGGAGATTGAAAGTGCATCTAGGGCTCTCTTGTGGGTTTTGGATGATTTATGACAAGCAATTGGGATCCTAACCTATTTGTTGAGATGAGTGCAGGCCTATGATAGGAAAATGAGCAAAATACCAAAAAGAAGAAAGGATGAGGAGCAAAATGGAGATGAGCTCAAGGAAGAAGAGTAATAGATTATTGTGTATGGAGTGTGTTAAGGGAACTCAACCCAAGAGCTCAATCAATTAAACACACATATTGCACAATGTTACACAACACCGGACTAGTCTGAAGACAACCGGACTAGTCCGATAACCTTTCTGCACCAGATCGGACAAGTCCGATATCTGTCTGACTAGTCTGATATTCTTCTGACTAGAATCGGACTAGTCCTCCCCAGTACGGACTAGTACTCAAAACACTTCACAAGACACACAAAATCAGACAAGTCCGATCACAACCGGACTAGTCCGATATTCTTTCTGATCCAAATCGAACAAGTCCGATATTTGCACGGAGTAGTCCGAAAAACCCTCTGATCTACATCGGACAAGTCCTCCAAGTGCGGACTTGTCATCTAACTCACTTAGGGTTTCACATGTCCGGACAGGTCCGATGGATATTGGACTAGTCCGAAGATTTCCAGTAGCGAAATCGGACAAGTCCGTTTTCAGCCAGACTAGTCCGATATTTCGGGGTACTTAGGGTTTGCTACACACAGCACACCGGACTAGTCCGGTGACCACCACAGACTAGTCCGAACTTTCTGAACCCTAACGGTCACTTTTAGAAACCCCATATAAATAGAGGTACACGGCCTCCTTTTTAACTCTCTCGAACCCTAGCGCCGTCACACCTCCCAAGAGCCTCAAAAACTACATCTCTCAACGAAATTAAGTGCAACAACGATCAATCCTTTGAGGATTCACTCTAGATCATTGGAGAGACACTTGGAACATCACATTGAGCTCTTGGTTTGATTCTCTAACACACTCCTGCATTTTAATTGTAATCTCTTGAGTGTGTTTTCGGTGGAAATTTGTGTTGTAATCTAAGGGAGCTCTCAAGGTGTGAGATGGCCCCCTGAATTCGGTTATTCACCCCTTTGTGATTAGTAGTAGAGGATTGGCCTTCGTGGCGATCCGACGAGGGTAGGGATGGAGAAGACCTGATCCTTTGTGGACTCCTCAACGTGGATGTAGGTTGCCTTTTATGGTAGCCGAACCACGGGATAAATCCTTGTGTTTTGTTTTGGTGCTCATCATTCTAATTCATCAATATAATCTAGGGTTTCATAATCATTACTCATCTTACGTTGGATTGTTAAACATAAGATTTAATTGTGATATAATCTAGAATATAACTGTGAAACCTTTATTTGGTTCTATTTTTCCGCTGTACACATAAAAGAATCAATCAAATCGATCTAGCTTAATCAACTTAGTCCGTGAACACCGGACTAGTCCGCACTTTATCGGACTAGTCCGATATCTCTGGTATTGAGCTTGTTGTTGAGTGTTGTAGGATCTGACAACTTTCAAAAAGGCCTATTCACCCCCCCCCTCTAGGCCCACATTCAGAGGTCTTTTGTGTACTTTGTTTGATGCACAAAGGTACCCACCTTGGTTTGCTTGATTTGCAACCCCAAAAATTACGTGAGTTCTCCCATCATGCTGATCTCAAATTCTGAACTCATCATAGCTGAAAACTTGGACACAAGATCATGAGAAGCACAACCAAAGATAATATCATCAACATACACTTGAACGAATAATGAGTCATTGTCATGCTTAAGCACAAAAAGATTTTTATCAACCTTGCCCATGTTAAACCCCTTTTCAAGTAAGAATGTTTTAAACCTATCATACCATGCTCTAGGGGCTTGTTTGAGACCGTACAAGGCATTGGATAGTTTGTAAACATGATTAGGAAAATCTGAATTTTCAAAACCCGGTGGTTGTTTGACATAAACTTCCTCATCTATGTACCCATTGAGAAAAGCAATTTTAACATCCATTTGATATAGCTTAAAACCTTTAGAAGCAGCAAAAGCTAACAAAATTCTTATGGCTTCTAATCTAGCTACAGGAGCAAAAGTTTTATCAAAATCTAGACCTTCAACTTGAGTGATACCTTGAACAACCAACCTAGCCTTATTCCTAACCCCAACCCCATCCTCACTTTGTTTATTTTTAAACACCCATTTAGTTCCAATTAAAGTGTGACCTTGAGGAGGAGGTACATGTTTCCAAACATTATTTCTTTCAAAATTTTCTAAATCTTCTTGCATGGCAATAATCCAAGATTCATTAGTGAGTGCGTGTGATATATCTTAGGGTTCAAAAGAAGCAACAAAAGCAGAATGAGCATGAGAGTTTGGATCGCAAAACCTGGACCGTGTAACTTGTTCGTGCAAGCTTCCAATAATCTGTTGTGGAGGATGAGTTTTGAGAACCCGAAGGGGGGTGGACACTTCACAAGCTTCTTCTTCTTCATGTTCATCACAAATCGATGAGCTTGTGACTTGAGGAGGATCTGGACCAGCAATGGTGGTCGTCGGTGCTGGCTGTGAATCAAAATCAGGAGCTCGAACAATGTCATTAGCTGCTGAATTTTTGAGCAGTAGCTCCACCTCTTCCTCATCTTCAACAAAAATGCTCTCCCCCTGCGGATATAGATCTGGACCTGAATGTTTGAGCTAGTACCTGGGCTAGCTTCATCAAAAGACACTTCACAAGTCTCCACAATTTTGTTAGTGTCAAGTAAAATCACACGGTATCCTCTAGTATGAGATGGATATCCAAGAAACATGACATCAATGGATCTAGGTTCAAATTTATCAAGATTACCATGTTTCTTAACAAAGCATTTGCAACCAAAGACCTGAAAGTGCGTAACACTAGGCCTATGTCCAAATCGGAGCTCATATGGTGTTTTACCTAGCTTAGCGCGCAAGAAAACACAATTTGAGACATAACAAGCGGTTGTAATCGCATCAGCCCAAAATTTCCTAGGAGTTTGGTATTCATCAAGCATAGTCCTAGCCATCTCAACTAAGGTTCTGTTCTTTCTTTCTACAACACCATTTTGTTGAGGTACATATGGTGAAGAAAATTGATGCTCTATTCCATTTTCAGCACAAAAGTGATCAAAAGATTGATTTTTAAATTCAGTTCCGTTATCACTTCTAATTGCTTTTAAAGATCCTGGGTGATCAATTGATAATCTAAGAAATAAAGTTCTAAAGTGACTAAAAGCTTCATTCTTAGATGCCATAAAGTAAACCCAAGAGTATCTAGAATAATGATCAACAATAACAAGAACATACTATTTACCTCCAAAGGATTGAACACGTGAAGGTCCTACGGTGTCAAGGTGCAAAAGTTGACCCGGTTCAGTTGTCATGATCAATGTGAGAGGAGTATGTGAACCTGCAACCACATTAGCATGTCTACCAGAAGAGCACACAATTTCCTTGTCCCCTTTAAGCTTAGGCAGCCCACGTATGCGATCAAGAGCACTAACACGCGTTAGGTGATCAAAGCCTACATGACCAAGTCTACGATGCCAAAAATATAAGTCCTTTGAATCATTAGCAACTAGACACCTATGCTTAGAGGAAGACATATCAAAATCAGCTTTAAAAACTCTTCCAAACCGAGACATGTTAAAAATAAGCTCACTATTTGAACCTACAACTTTGCAGCAGTTTTTATTGAAAATAATTTCTAGATTTTTATCTAGCAATTGTGAAACAGAAAGCAAGTTGTATTTCACATTTTTGACAAGTGCCACATCCTTCAAAGTGTAGTGATCATTTACTCTAACCGAACCCTTAGCAATTATAAGAGTTGAAGAATTATCGGCAAAAGTAACATTCTCTACACGTGACACAAAGGAGAGGGAGGAGAATCATTCTTTGTTACCGGACATGTGGCATGAGCAACCTGAATCCACAATCCAAATGTTCTCCTTTCTCAAGCATGTAACCTACATAGAAGCACAACACATCGATGACTCAATACCGGGGTTAGTCAAAAGGCATTTAGGTATCTAGTACTGAGTCACACGACGTGCAGCAGGAAAACACGCGAAAGCTGAGATAAAACAGCAGGTTTATGAGTCAAAGTTTGAGGTTTTTTATTCTTAACTACTGAATTATAAGGTGTTAGTTGTGTATCACAATAATCAGTAGCTCCGGAGGCAAAAACAGAAGGTCCGGAGGTAAACTTTGAATGTTTTTGACTCATAACAGCAGGTTGCATGTTTCTAGCATTCGGTTTAATATGTGCAGCAAATTTTGCATTAAAGTTACAATATCTAGCAATCATTCTTTCGCTTTTCTGTTGTTTAGCTAGTCTATAACAAAAATCTATGACATGACCATCTCTATCACAGTAGATACAATGAAATTTAACTTTGTGTTCATGCTTAGATGAGCAAGCAATATTTTTATTTGAAACCGAATGAGACAACACTCCTGCAGATTTGAAAACCACTTCTTTTTTGTTTAGGAACTGTTTGAATCAAACCACTTCCTAATGACTTTACAATTTTAAGTGGATGTGCCTTAGCATGAGCATGAGAATCAAAACCTAAATCAGTTTTATCATTGCAGGACTTGGAAGAATTCAGCAGCAAGTTTAGGTTCTTATTCCCATTACAAAACCGATCTAATGTCCTATGCATGTTATCAAGTTTATTGGACAGATCAAGGCAATTTTCACATGAAGTTTGTCCTTTTAATTTGCAATTGGAACAATATTTAATTCATGAGAACATAAAGCATTATTCAATATTGAAATTTCATTCATAGCATCTTTTAGTTTCTTTTCAAGATCATCACAACTAGAACAATGCAAATCAATTGTAGAACTAGAAGCATCTTTTAAGTTTCCAATGTCAAGTGCAGCAAGCTTTTTGTTCTTTTCAATTTCAAGTTCAAGTCTATCTAGAGTGGAGGAGTGTGCAGTTCTTAGTGTGGACAATTGTTCATATATTAAATCACATGAGGGACAAGAATCATCACTAGGAATCAAGGTTTTCAAACGGTTGATTTCAGATTCTAGTGATTCAATTTTAGCAGCATTATCCCTAAGCTTTTTATCCTTTTTCTTAACAATTATAGTTGCACGAGAAATTGCATCACACATTTCATTACAGGTAGAACATACCTCATCGTCGTCACTATTGTGCTCTGCATCCTCCTGACTTGATCTTGATCTTGTTTTGCCCGCCATGAAGCATAAGTTGGCCAGATCGTCATCATCTTCATCACTTTCAAAGTCTACATCGCTTGAACCGAGCTCTTGAAGTGCAGTGATGAAGCTGTTAATCATCTTGAATCCTATGGTACCCTTCTTTTTCTTGTTGGGGTTTCCATAGGTGGTCTTGACCTTGTTCTGTTTTTCTTCACGGGTTGTAAGACTTGAAAGGTTAGGGCATTCTGTACGAAAGTGTCCTGTCTTACCACATTCAAAACAGCGTTGAGGTCCGGAGCTTCCTCTTTTTCTAGTTCTCACATTTTGCAATTCTTTTGAGAACCTAGTAGAGATTAGTGCTAACTCCTCTTCTGGAAATTCCTGAATCTGCTCCAGGGTTAGTGAAGACAACAAAGCAAGAGTATTGCAAGATGATGATTGGCCGGAGCTAGGAATATCACGTTGTGAGACAAATGCAATAGACTTATTTGGGTTCTTACATGATAAGACGTCAATTTCATGAGTTTTGAGTTTAGAGTAAAGCACATCTAAAGTAAGTGTACTCAAGACAGTAGATTCACGAATAGATGTAGCTTTCATCTCCCAGATTGACAAGTCTAAAGCACTAAGAAGTTGCCTAGCATTTTCAGCATCAGAAAAATTAACGTTGACACTACACAAGTTACTAAGAATTTTGTTAAAGCGAGCAAAGAGATCATCGATGGACTCACCGGGTTGCATCTCGAAGCGCATGTATTCTTTCTTGAACATGTCTTGCCTTACCTCCTTGATTGTGTTGGATCCTTCGTGATAGTCACAAAGTGCTCTCCATACATCGTATGCTGATCGGAGATGTGCAACGCGGTCGAAGTTGCTCTGAGTGAGTCCTTGGATGATCAAGTTTTGCGCTTTGTTGTTGTTGTCGACGTCCCGTAGATTTGTAGCTGTAACTTGATCATTTGACGGCACTTCGTAAGGCTTGTACACCTTCTCCCATATTGCAAAGCCTTGCGCCTGGATGAAAGCCTCCATGCGTGCCTTCCAAACCTGAAAATCAAACCAGCAAACACACAAGGTTTGACGGAGTATTTCTCCATGATGATTAGTCAAAAACACGTGCAAATCACAATGATTAGAGCACCGTGGCTCTGATACCAATTGTAGTATCGAAGAGCACGTGAAAAGCTACCAGAGGGGGGTGAATGGTAGATTTAAAAATCTTACACAGCGGAAACAATTAAATCCCAACCCCTTCGGCAGAAAAACGATCTGTTAGAGAAATCGTGTGTGAAACCAATCTAAACGTATTTCACCATGACAAAAGTGATACATATATATATATATATATATATATATATATATATATATATATATATATCAGAGAGAATCAAGTCATGAAGAAAAAACAAGAAGAATCAATCAAATCCATCGAGAGAAACTCAAGTTATGATCAAAAGATCGAACAAGGGTCAATCTGTCCTACCCGAGAAAAACAGTTCTGGAACGCTGCAAAGAAACTTGTGTAGATCAGAAACCACAAATCCAATGACCGTGAAATTTTGACAGATGATAGATAATCAAGTTGTGAAAACGCCCCAAAAAGAATCACGTCAATTAGATCTTCAAAACTCGAGTGATGATAAAACCACCGTCGAAAGGTAGTGCTGTCCAGAAACTCGACGAGTAAAACATGTCTGGAACAAGTCGGACGAACAAGGCACAAAAGTTCCTTCAACCTACGAATTCTATTCAATAGAACACAAGAGGAACAGCCCCAAAGTCGTCTACCACGAGCTCCGGCCTTCCTTGCTTATATAACCAGCCCTTAGGCCAACCCAATCTCAACTAGGACTCTAATCCTACTCAAATCACGAATCGAAACTTTCCATGACTGCTTAGGACTCTTCTATACACAGATAGAAGCAATCTTAAGATTTCCAAACACATTAGGAACTTATTCCACATTTCTAAATCAACTCAAATTCGTGACCCACACGAAATCCTATCATAACCAACTCGATACTTTCCATACCGAGCCATAACCGACTCCGCCGCAGCCAAAGTCATCAACCGATATGACCCGATCCTTCCAACCAGATCTTCCCATCCATAAACCATCTTCGGAACCATGTTGCCATGTCATGCACTACATTCATATGTGCAAACATCTTCCTTCGATGTCCCGTAACCTTCAAATGCCCTGCCCTTGATTCAATCATCTTGCGCGACCTCCTGACCCGCTCAACCACAATTCCTCCTGAATTTGGTTGTTGGAACCTCATCTCCTCCCTGAGACTAGTCCAAAGGATCCTGTCACCAGCCATGTCTTGAACTCAAGGAAAACCTGCACATGAACAAACAACGAATCCGTACGATCCCAAGTCCGCGACTTGACTCAAGTCAGTTCTGAACACAACACCTTACGTGAGCACCTCACATAAGCATGTTGCAAAGCATATCAAAACGATATCAGCCATATCAACCAAAACGCACCAAAAACTTAGCAAATGAATACTAATCAATCGTTCTATAAGTGTAAAGCAAGTTCGAAACATTGCAAGTTAAAAGCAAAAACACTGCAATCAAGCACTAGACTTTGCCATAGCCAACCGGAGCTTGAGCTGGAGCTTACCAAAGCTAGTACAACCTAGCACCGGAGCTTACCAAAGCTAGTCGGACCTAGCACCAGAGCTTACCAAATCTAGTAAGACCTAGCACCGGAGCTAACCAAAACTAGTCTGAACTAGTCATTCCAAAAGTCGGAGCTAGAAAAACATGTCGGAGCTTAACAAAAACATGCCGGAGCTAACCAACATAAGTCGAACATAGCAAAACATATCGGAGCTTAAAAAAGACATGTCGGAGCTATCAAAGACATGCCAGAGTTAAAGACAAAGCTCACCGGAGCTACCCAAAAACATGTCGGATCTAGACAAAGAAAGTCGGACCTATTGTTGGACCTTGCAGAAGCTCGGAGCTAGAGTCGGACCTTTCTAAAAAGATGTTATGGTAGCATGCAAAACTTTTATTGTCAAAGACAATGTATTCAGCACACATTGGTCTCACACATACCTGCAGGGGTCTTCCAACCACCACTGGGGACACACGACGGGGGTTAAGGTACACACCAGCACACCCGGAATGTACATATGTGCCGGTGAAGATGGAACTCAGCAGTCTCACGATTATGGATAGAAAAAAGGAAGAAGAAAAAAGATGGCACGTGTTTTGATTTATGACCCGTGAGACTGCTGACTTCCATTTTAATTGGCCAGTTCCCGATTCAGCTGAGTCATTGTTGTTGTACGTGGTGTTTGGTTGAGACAATGCAACTTGTAGTCATAACAATAAGAATTAAAAAGAGGAGTATATCAGATTCAAAAATCTTCATTATGCCAGGTCGTATCATGGCCGGACACTCTCCAATCCACTTAGATTGAAGTGGATCCACTCCTACCCAAACGAGGAAAAAATATTATGGATACGGTATGCATATCCAAGGTTGTGCATACCGTTCCACATTTGTGACACGTGTCCACATGAACGGACGGATGAAGCAGTTGCATGACTGTGACATGTGTGCACATGAACGAACGAGGTCTCGTATGATGGCCGGACATGACAGGGATAATGCTAGGATTAATTCTAGAAATCGTATCCTCGTCACTTGCAATCTATGCACCACCTGGGCCCAGGTTATGCACTGGTCACCTAGCATATTCGCTACGTCTGCCCCCGCGGCCCGCGCGCGGTGTCCGTAACAAATTCGTGTGAGCGATTTTGACAAGCTGTGAACGATTTGTCCCACCTCGGAAAGTTGAGCTCGTTGGAACGAGAATATAAGGCAACGCACGCTATTGTAGTCAGACATTCGATTGAAAAAAGATGTTGTACAAGACTCCTGCACGCCACGTTTGATTTCAACTGAGCTCTCCCAGTTGAAATCAAACGGGACATAAAGGAGGCTTGTACGGGGCAGTTTTTTTTAGATAAAGCCTTGAGCCCTTTCCGTGTCAAATTAAAAAACTGCCAGTGAAGCCGATGGGACACGTCGAGCCGTTGCGACAACCGAGAGGGATGCAAACCGCGGTTTTTTATAAGCATAATTTTTCTCCGCATACGCTGGGCCCTCTGCGTGTCAAATTAAAATGTTCTCCTTTTATCGAAAAACATTTCCTTTAACGACGCACCGGAGAGCAAGTGCATACCGTTCTCAGATGGTGCCACACGTACTTCCTTCTCATGTCTTCAATCGTCGTTCCCTGATCGTGGCACCATCTATATACCACTGGCCCCAGCATAACACAGGCCCAATGCCCCTATGCGCAGTGTAATCATTACCACTACTCCTATACCCGGTGTCTGTAACAAATTCGTGCGAGTGATTTTGACAAGCTGTGAATGATTTGTCCCACCTCGAAAAGTTGTGCTCATTGCAACGAGAATATAAGGCAACACGCGCTATTGTAGTTAGACATCCAATTGAAAAAAATATGTCGTACAAGACTCATCCACGTTCCTTTCAACATCGTGCGCTCGCCCGGTCGAAGTTGAATGGAACGTGTATGAGGCATGTACCGAGCGGATGTTTTTTTTATATAAGCTTTGTGCCCTTTTCGTGTCAAATTAAAAAACTGCCAGTGAAGCCGATGGGACACATCGAGCCGTTGCGATAACCGAGAGGGATGCAAACCGCGGTTTTTATGAGCATAATTTTCCCACACATACGCTGGACCCTTTCCGTGTCAAATTAAAAATTTCTCCTTTTATCGAAAAACATCTCCTTTAACGACGCCAAATTTTCCCCTTTGATCGGAGTACCACAACCATTGCTACATTAAATTATTTAGATTACAAATTGCTAGAGCTAGAGACGTGCGCCCATACATGGGCTCACGCGTCATGGGGACAAACACCAAGCGTTCCAGCGCAGTTTTTGCCCAGGAATACAAAGTGACTCAGCGCAGTTTCAGCCCACGAATAACAAGCGGCCCAGCGCAGTGTTGGGCCTACTCTGATAGCTTCACGTACGCTTTGTCCTGGCTGCCTCCCCGCCGGACTCTTCGATCCACAATGGCCCCTCTCCCGATTGCACGAAATGCGCCTGGAGGAGCATCCACCGACCGCCATGCTCTTGGAGGAGCATCCGCCGGCCGCCACGCTCTTGGAGGAGCATCTGCCAGCCGCCACGCTCTTGGAAGAGCATCCGCCATCCACCGGCATGGAGGAGCATCCGCCGGCCGCTGCACATGGAGGAGCAACAGCGCTAGGTACAATTGCTCACATAATGTTATTGTAGTTCAATCCTCTTGCGGATACGCCGATTGAATTGTAGGAAGCGATGTCAGAAGATAAGACATGGATGGGAAAAGATAGGCGTACGAAAGAGTGGCGGGATGGAATGAAGTCATTTTTAAATTTAGCATTCCAGGGCACTCATGAAGAAGAAACTAAGCCTTGTCCTTGCACGAAATGTCATAATATTTGCCACGGGACACGCAAGGAAGTTCATCTTCACTTGCTTCGTAATGGGATGTCATTTGATTATACTTGTTGGGTACACCATGGAGAAAAACGAGTTGAGAAAAATATTGCTGAGCAATCAGCAAATAATGAGGGGATAATTTGTGATGATGCTGCTATGGAAAATATGTTGTCCAGTCTTCTTAGAGGCACTAGTGATCATGGTGGTACTTCAGCAGATGTTGGTGATCTAGAAAATGCTATAAACCAGCAGGAGCCAACTGGGTGTGCAAAGACATTCTATGACTTATTAAATGATGACAAAAAGGAGTTGTATCCAGGTCATGAGAAGGTGACCCAATTATCCTTCATTGTCAGGTTGTACCAGATAAAGTGTTTAACTGGTTTGAGCAAAAAAGCGTGTGAGTTGATCCTTAAACTATTCTCATATGTGCTTCTAGAGGGCCATTGCATTCCTAATACACTTGATAAAGTTCAAAAGGTTGTTCGTGACCTCGGGCTGAGCTACGAAAAGATCAATGCATGTGTCAATGACTGTGTGTTATTTCGGAAGGACTATTCTCTGCTGGATCGATGCCCAAAATGTGGTGAATTAAGATGGAAAATAGTACTGGTAGGGATGCAAGAGAGGCTTTACCTTGTGGAAAAGCCAAGAAGCTTGTAGCACGCAAGATTCTATGATACTTTCCTCTTATTCCCCATCTTCAAAGGTTTTATATGGCAGAATCAACGGCATCAAACATGCACTGGCACAAAGAAGAATGTATTGATGATGGAATATTACGCCATCCTGCAGATTTGAAAGCATGGAAGCATTTTGATAGCATTCACCCAAATTTCTCATCTGATCCTCGCAACATAAGACTTGGGCTAGCATCTGATGGTTACAATCCTTTTGGAGTAATAAATGTTTCTTACAGTACATGGCCTGTGATTCTAATCCCTTATAATCTACCACCTTGGTTGTGTATGAAGCAATCTTATTGGTTGATGTCAATGATAATTCCTGGGCCAAAGTCACCTGGAAACAACATTGATGTGTATCTGTAGCCTTTGATTGATGAGCTACTGAAATTAAGGTCTGATGGTGTTGAAACATACGACAGTTCAAAGAAAGAGACATTTCTCATGCGAGCTTCTATATTGTGGACAATAAATGATTTTCCAGCATATGCAATGCTATGTGGATGGAGCACAAAAGGTAGGCTAGCATGTCCATACTGCCATGTAAACACTGACACCTTGTGGTTGAAACATGGACGAAAGTATTGCTACATGGGTCATTGTCGTTTCCTACCTCAGGATCACCGGTGGCGTCGGGACAGAGCTTCTTTCAACAACAAAATAGAGAATAGAGAGGCTCCAACATACTCTCTGGTCACGAAGAACTCCAACAATACGAGACTTTTGATCTAGTGAGTTTCGGATAGACGAATAAGAAGAGAAAGCGCACTGAGGAAGATCGGTGGCATAGTTGGAAGAAGAAAAGTATATTTTTTCAGCTCCTGTATTGGAAGACATTGCTAATAAGGCATAACTTGTATGTCATGCACATTGAGAAAAACATTTGTGATGGCATATTGGGGACATTGCTTAATATGGATGGTAAAACGAAAGATAGTCTACAAGCTCATTTTGATATGCAGGAAATGGGTATACGGCCAAAGCAACATCCAGTAGGTATGAAAGGGATGTATGAGTGTCCATCAACATCATATACTTTGCAAAAAGATCAGAAGACCACCTTGTGCAAGTTTTTGGCGGATGTGAAGATGCTCGATGGTTATGCCTCAAACATCAAGAGAAGTGTGGACATAACAGCACGTAAGGTATCAGGTCTAAAAACTCATGACTACCATATTATATTTCAGAACCTCCTTCCTATTGCAATACGTGACATATTGCCTAAAAAGATTGTTGAACCTTTAATTGAGTTTAGCAGATTCTTTTCTGGAATTTGCTCTAAAGAATTGGCGGAACCAGATTTGGATAAGATGATTGAACAGTTTCCTGAAACAATTTGTAAGCTTGAGATGTTGCTTCCTCCCGCTTTCTTTGATATCATGGTACATCTTCCAATCCATCTTGGCGAAGAAGCTCGCTTGGGTGGACCTGTTTCTTACAGATGGATGTATCCAATTGAGAGGTACCTTGGTACATTGAAGAGGTATGTACGTAACAGAGCTCACCTGGAGGGTTCTATAGCTGAGGAATATATTATGGAAGAGTGTATGACTTTTTGTAGCCAGTTTTTGGATAACATCAGCACCAAGCTTAATAGGCCAGAACGTCATGAAGCTGTAGCTAGAAATGAACCTTCTCTCGAGTCTAATATATTTACAGAAGTTGATAATTCTAAAAAAGGGTTTAAATGGGGCCAACTTACCATGGTGGAACTACATAACATCATTCAATATATTATTTCTAATGTTGAAGAGGCCGCTCCATGGATCAAGTACGTATAACTCAGATGTTCTATACTATATTGGATCATGCTTATTGTAGATGGCTAATTCGATTTTGTACCCTTTTCAGTGAGCATTTTGAAGAGCTGAAAAAGATTCATTTTCATGATGTTGAAAACGCCATAAAGATGAGTTTGTTTATTGGTTTCAGAAACGAGTAAGTACATGCAAGTTTTTACTTTGATGAAATATTGAAGAAATATCTGTTCTGAAGTTGGTTTATCGATGACCCCTTTTATACTAATTAATGTGTACAGATTACGACATTACACAAAGAAGGCAAAGTAATTGATTATTTGTATGCATTATCTAGAGCACCTAATCGTCGGGCACATTTTTTAGTCGATTATTCATAAATGGCTTCTTCTTTTGAACAGCAGAGGTGGAAAAAGATTTATGGACACAATACAGTGGTGTTGTTGTTCGGGATGGTGATCATCAGTGGTATGGAGTAATCAAGAAAATGATTTCTGTTGATTTTGAAAAAAATCAAGAGGTTCTGTTATTTGAATGTGAATGGTTTGATTGGCCTAGCCAAAGCAGAGGCTACAAAATGGATCGATACGGAATGATAGATGTTGACACTACTATTTCTCAATTTAAGTATGAGCCTTACATTCTAGCCACCCAAGCAGAACAAGTTTTTTACGTTAGAAGTGTGAAGCAACCTAAATGGGCTACAGTTGTTAAAACGAAGCCACGAAACCTTTTTGCCATGCCCCCTGGAGACAGTGAAAATAATGTCACTGAGACGATGGAGGCTGAGACATTATTTGATGATCGACGACTTACTAATATAAATGAGGATATGACCGCATGGGATAGGAATGACATTGACGGAGCAACCGGTGATGCTTCCGCTCTTTCAAATGAAGATGACGACAACGACGATGACGATGATGATACATATATCAATGATGGTATTGTACCTCCAATATTGGGGGAGGACAATGAAGATGATGATCTTTTTATATCGGTACTGTGTGAGCTAGTTGTACGTGAACTATGTAATGCAACGTTTGTGTTCTGTGGCGATAGATATTAACGCCACCAACCGGTATTTCGTGGCAACAGATCCTGATACAACGATTGTGTTTTGTGGCGATAGATCCTATCGCCACGAACTTGTGAATCGTGGCATAAGTTCCTAATGCAACATTTGTGTTTTGTGGCGATAGATCCTAACGCCATGAACTGGTGAATCGTGGCAAAAGTTCCTAATGCAATGAATGTGTTCCGTGGCGATAGATCCTAACGCCACGAACCAGTATTTCATGGCAACAGATCCTAATTCAACGATGTGTTTCAAGGCCATAGATCCTAACGCCACAAACCGGTATTTCGTGGCAACAGGTCCTAATGCAACGATTGTGTTTCGTGGCAATAGATACTATCGTCACGAACTAGTGATGTGTGGTAAAAGTTCCTAATGCAACGATTGTGTTCCGCGGCGATAGATGCTGACACCACGAACTATTGAATCATGGCAAAAGATCCTAATGCAATGATCGTGTTCCATGGCGATAGATGCTAATGCCACAAACTAGTGAATCGTGGCAACATATTCTAATGCAACAATCAGGTTCTATGGCGATAGATGCTAACGCCACAAACTATTGAATCGTAGCAACAGATCCTAATGCAATGATCGGGTTCTGTGGCAATAGATGCTAATGCCACAAACTAGTGAATCATGGCAACAGATTCTAATGCAACGATTGGGTTCCGTGGCGATAGATGCTAATGCCACGAACTAGTGAATCGTGGCAACATATTCCTGGCGATAGATCCTAATGCCACAAACTAGTGAATCATGGCAACAGATCCTAGTGCAACGATCGTGTTCCATGGCGATAGATGCTAATGCCACGAACTAGTGAATCGTGGCAACAGATTCGTGGCGATAGATCCTAATGCCATGAACTAGTGAATCGTGGCAACAGATCCTAATGCAACGATCGTGTTCCATGGCGATAGATGCTAACGCCACGAACTAGTGAATCGTGGCCAAATACCAAGCTTACTGCAATGATTTAGTATTCGTTGCAGTACAATCGTTGCAACAGGGCGAAATCCTTGTAGTGTTTGTTCCAATCAAATTTCTGGAGAGTTTGAAATGGTGTTTGAATTTAAGTTCCTCAAATGATGCTCTCAATCACTCCTATGTGGGAAGTGATATTTATATTCTCATTAAGGCAGTGCCTTTTTTGTCCTACATCTAAATAAGGCTTATATGAAGAGCTTGGTAGGGATCAAGAGTAGCCATATTTGCAACACATTTATTGCTAAATCAAAAGAGTAAGCCTTAGGAGAAAACAAATCATACTTTTGATCAAGATTTGTGCAAGTGTGATGGAATGTTTGTGGAGTGGAAATATGGAGATTACTTCTTTGTATGCACTCTATTTTTTATGAGGATGAAACATGTCTACTTATTTTTTTCTCATGTTCTTGTACATGAGCATGCATTTTTCTTTTCTTTTCTTGTAGCCATGTCTTCTACTCCTCTTTTAAAATATTTTGAAGAGATTGTTATGCATGGAAATCATGGAGTATATTTTGATGGTGGAATGGTATGATGGAATTTTGTTAACTTCTAGTGTACAAGTTCAGCATGTGCCCGTGCAATCTTGATCTTAAAAGCATGAAAAGATTCCCACATAGGTCTATACTAGTTTGACTAGGCCTCGTATGAAATCAAATAGCATATTCATGGGGTATATCAAATTTGAATTATCATATGGCTTTTGTAGTAATTTATATCAAATGAGGACTTTCTATTGTAGATTTTCTCTGAAAAATTAAGTTTCACTTTTAAATAGGATATTAGCAGCTCTTATCACTATATCATATCTGTTGGAGTCTGGTTCCGACAATTCTCCCGGTACTACTGTTAGTAGCCCTCGGAGTTTCTTTGTTCAGTTGGGGCGCGCGGAAATTCAGAACAAGATGGTGACTTGACACGAGGATTTACGTGGTTCGGGCCGCCTGAGCGTAATACCCTACTCCACGGGTGTGTTGTTGTTGTTGTATTGGGTCTATGAGAGCGTGAGTCAGAGAGAGGCCAAAAAAGTTTCCCTGTGTATCTCTCGGCCAGTCCTTTTATAGTTCAAGGGCTGGCCAACATTAGCCTGGCCCGACATGTGGCCCTTGCGGTTACTGATGCCTAATAGGCAGTTAATGTGCTTAATTCCCCTTAATAGAGTGATAACGCCCTTTAATGGTGGCGTTACTGGTATTAAGGATCATCCGATCGTGTGTCATTAAGATAGAATTAATGACACATAATCAGGTCTTGAAGGTTTTAATGTTCCTTGAAGGTCCGAGCCGTTGGAGGTCCACCAATCTGCCTGTTGAGGTTGAAGGTCTGACGGTTGGACGCATGGCAGCTCCGGAGCTTACTGTCTTGGACGAGTAGGTCTGGTGCTATTGTACACATGTTGGTACCAGGGCTTCTCTCTGTCGGGGGTTAGGTTCGGGGGTGCCACACAGGTATCTAGTCCGGAGCTTTCCCAGGTATGGATTGTAGCTCCGGTTTTAGGATACACGTAGTGGCACTGGGATTAACCATACGAGGGAGGCAGGTCCGGTTCTGAGTGACACGTGGGGCCTTCGGGGGTCTTCAACTCAGATAGGTGGAGTTCCTTTGTACTCTTTGCAGTTCCAACGGGTATCTGGTACGCAGGGTACCGACAGTGGCCCCTTGGGCCCACCTCTAGGAGAGACCTTTTGGGTTAAGTCATTCTGACAGAGGTGGGTCCATCTTCCAATTTTTGCGCCGTGTCTTCAAGGGTTTTTGGATGTGCCATTGAGGGGGTGGTTCGTAGTTAAACCACCCCCGTGTGGCATCTTCAGGACGTGGCAGGTGAGATCTGCGCATGCGGATCTCACGCAATTGAAGGTCGCCAGTTCTCAATACAAAAACTGTATCGATTCCGCGCGCCCTGTCAGGCTGCCGCCCTCGAGTTTCCTGCCTCTCGTCATGATAACTGTTCGCATGCGGTAAGGACCTCGACTTGATCGTCTGGGTGGCCCTGGGCCCCTTTGTCATTGGCAGGGTGTAATTTTTGAAATGTATCTCTGGCCTTTTTGCGGTTTCCATCCAAGTGTTGTGGGGGCTTACTTAAGAGGGAAAGCACGCGTGGTTTGGGGATTCCTTACGCCTTCATTTGAACTTGTGCTCAAATCCCCCAAACAGTCACTTGCTTTTTCTCTCTTGCCCCGCCGTGCTGCGATGGAGTTGGGACTTCGCAAGAGCCATCTCACAAGCGACGACGATCTAAAGAAGGTCCGGACCTACATGGGATGGTCCAGTGACTCCTTCAATCACCTGGTCCGCGCCGGCAAGCTCCCATTCAAGAAGAAGCACGGCGGCGACATGGTGTACTTCTCTGCATACGCCATGGTGGGGCTGATCCCACCTTTCTCAACTTTCCTCTTGATGTTGTTAGACTTCTATGGTCTACCGTTGTACCACCTTGGCCCCACTCTATTCTTCTTGTGTCAACATTCGTCCACTTCTACGAGATGTGGGTGGGTATTCCCCCCTGCGTCGAGCTTTTTCGTACCTTCTTCACCATCCACACTACCGACAAGAGTTTCGAGTATCTTGGCTTCTACTATTTTGTGAAGGGCAAGAAATGCCCCTACAAGTACTTGAGGTCGTTTTCTTCCGGCAAGTGGGACGACTGGAAGAAGGATTGGATTATCGTCACTGCAGAGGAGCACGAGAAGATGGAGCTGCCTGAAGGTTTTCCCAATGTTGACATCGATGCCTGGAGTGTGGTTCCGGTGTTGTTATAGGCCTTCAACTTTGTCTTGACCAGGATCCACCGTTGTGTGGAAGGAGGGGTGACCCCTGAGACAGTCTTCTGCAACTTCCTGGTCAACAGATGGGCTCCGCTGAAGAAGAGGGAGAAGCTCGCTTGGGCCCTCAACAGCGTGATGGACGATGACCGGATTGAAACCTGTCTGAAGTCCAATTTGGATGGCTCTGCTTTGGAGCTTCATCTTAAGAAGTTCTAGCATGGCATCGATGTCGAGGGCGACGACTTAACTCCTCCGGCAGTTTACCTCCCTCTGAACATGGAGGCGGAGTTCAGCAGGGAGCTTCGGAGGAAGATGGCGGTTCTTGATGACCTCGGTGAGGTAGAGAGTCGTCCGACCAACAGATTGGTGATTTCTGGAGCTTCCGAGGGTGGCCCTGCTTCCGCCCCGAGACCAAGAGCTGAAGTCATAAGCAAGGGCAAAGAGTTGCCGGAGCCCACTAGCCGAAAGAGGAAGTTGAAGCACTCTGACGGGAAGCCCATTAGACCTGCTCCTTCCATAATAGCTCCTTCTCACCAGCGGGGGAGGTCTTCGACGGCGACGCCAACTCCAGCATTGGTGTCTCCCCGGAATGTCAACTCCGACAAGGTGACTCCGGCACCAGGGCCAGCTAAGGGCTCTAGGTCTGAGGGTCCTTCTCAGTTGAGGGGGGCCCCAACCAAGACGTCGCTGACGGCGGCAGCTGGGTCCGAAGAGCCTTCCGGAGTTACTACCCCAGTTGCGACTAGGTCGGGCTCTGAGCGCCCGGCGAAGAGGTTCCGCACTAGCTGGAGTGGAAGTATTCCAAGGTAAATTTGCTTTTTTACCTCAGTTAGTTATTTTTGTTGCAACCATATTTTGAGTTTCTTTGTCCTTCATCCACAGGGTATTCAAAAAAGGAGTTGAAGCTCCAGTTCCTGTGACAGCAGTTGATGTTGTACAGGTGGAGGCTTCGGCTCCAATTCCAGCACCGCCCCAGGTGTTAGATGAGGTCGCGGCAGCTCCGGCGCTAGCTGTCGTGGTTCTCGACTCATCTCCCGAAGCTTCCGTGGTAGTGCCAGACCACGGGAATAAAGATGTACTAGTGGCACTAGCTCTAGAGGCCAAAGCTCCAGTTTTGAATGTTGTGATGATGGACGCTCCGGCCTCAGAGCCGGAGGTAGCTGTAGTTCCGGCCTTCGAGCTGGATGTTACTGAAGCCCCGGTGGCAGAGCTGGCAGTTGATGAAGTTCCGATGCCTGAGCCGGTTGACGTGGAGGTGCCGGCACCTGAACCGGTGGAGGTCGAAGTGCTGGTGCATGAACCGGCAGGCGCCTATGAGGTCGAAGCGCTGGTGCTTGAATCGGCAGTGGAGGAAGCACCAGCATCGGAGCCGGAGACGGCCCCAGCTCCGGCTGAGTCTTCACTACATGCCCCGGAGGTGGTAGTTCCGGAGGTGCCCATTCCTGTGCCAGGGTGCCAAGACGAAGTGGTCGGTCCCATGCCTTAGGGGCTAGTTGATGATGACCTAGTGGCGGGACCTTCGGAGCTGACCCCAGAGGTAGAAACTCCCGTGGCAGGACTTTCCTCGGCGACGACCAAGGCACTCCCGGAGGGTGGCCCTAGTGCCGCGGAAGCTCAGGGGTCCGCTCTTGTAGAGTGGGACCAAATTTTTGTTATGGAGAACCTGCTGGAGTCACTGGAGAGGACCCCAGCAGGTCCGCAGCCAATCCCCCTGTCGTTATCCATCGATAATGCCTGCTCCAGCCTTTGTCAGGTCTAGCTTGCATTTTATCATGATAGCAAGGCCCTCGAGGAGGAGCGTCAAGCTCTTAGGAGGTGGCGCAACCGACTCCAATTTGAGACCAAGCTGGCACAAAGAAGGATGGCCAACGACAAGGAGTGGGTCAAGAGGGAGAAGGCCCGAATGGAGTACTGGGGCCAGTTGCTGGATGAGTGGGAAAGCATGGTGAGATCCCTCGGCAAACAGTCTCGGGCTATACACGAACAAGCACTGGCTGCTAATGAGGCGGCGAATGATCGCCAAGAGAGCCTCAATACCATCCACGAAATCCTCGTCAAGCACTAGGAGGGTCTTGACGAGCGAGAGAAAAAGCTCGAAGAGGAAGAGAAAAAACTCCTCGAGCTGAGGGATGACCTCGTGAAGAGGGAGGAGGAGCTCGCCCAAAGGCTGGCTCTGTTTTACAAGAGCCTTGCAGAGTGCACCAAGAAGCTGAAGGAGCTCTACAAGAGCGAGGAGGAGAAGTCCTGACAGCGGGGACATGACCTTACCAAAAGGGAGGATGAAGTCACTGCTAGGGAGAAGAAGGTGTGCGGCCGGGAGAAAGACCTGGTTGACCGCCAGAACCGGATCCACGTCCGGGAGAAGGAGCTTGGTGACCTTGAAAAGCAAGTTGCTGAGAGGATTCAGTAGCACACCAAGGAGGTCGAGCGCCTTGCCCGGGAGGTTTGGAGCTTGCGGCAGCCAAGAGGTCCTTGGAGGAGATTCGAGGCTCAAGGGCTAAGGAGTCTCAACAAGTATGGGACTTCATGGGCAAAGCCGACGTCACGCTGGCGCCGTTGGGCTTTAGTCCCGTGCGTCTGCGCAATCCGGAGCCGAAGCTGGACCATGCGTTGGTGGTGCTGAGCTCGGTTGGCAACAAACTAAGCGCGATGGGTGATGTCATCGTGGATTAGTTGGAAACTAAAGGAAAGTCCCTTGCGCAGAACATCGCAGAATACATGCTGGCGTGCTACACAAGCCGGGATCCTCATTTCCCACTGAACCCGGTGTTTGAAGGTCCCATCAATGGAGAGGGAGACGCCGCCAAGACCAGCGTGTCAGAGGTTGCCTAGAAGGTCGCCTCGTTCTTCCATAGAACTTAGGACTTTCTCCTTTTGGCTCCCACTTGTATCATCTCTTCTTCTCTCCAATTTTGTAATCTATTGTCTTCAGATAAATGAAATTTATAAAATTTATGAATTTCATTTTTTGTCTTCAACCTTTGTCTTACTCGGCCCCCTGGTAGATGTACACAATTTGGTTGTGAACATGTACCAAAAGGATGTATCATTTTGTTGAAGACTTGAGTGCTTTGAACTTGTAGACTATAGGTCTGAAGTTTTGTTGCGTCGACAGTAGGGGCCCCCTGGGGTTGTCAGAGCTTAGTAGTTCCAGTAGTAACCACCATCAACACGTAGAACGTTGACAGCCGACCCTCTAGGGTTGTCGGAGCTTGGTAGCGCCGGCGACGCCCACTATCAATGTTTAAAACATCGATGGTGGCCCCCCTTGGGGGATGTCGAAGCTTTGATAGATCCGGCATTGTCCACCATCATCGTGGGATTTTCATTTTTCTTGCACACTGAAGTCAAGAAAAACAGTAAAATCCATTTCTTATCTATAACTCATTTATGACTTACTATTCCCATATGAAATTTGAGGTTGACAACAATTCTATATACAATCAAGCGTGTTTGTTTCTTTTCTCCGGGTCCAATCGTTTCTGGACTAACCTTACTTGGGCCTGCCAGGGTGTAGGTAGACTGGCGTACATAGGGTGCAGGACCAAGTCGATAGCACACTCTAGACCTAGATTGGCTTGGCGTTCAGGCGAGTAGGCCATTCAACGATGTTAAGACCCGAAAGAAATAACAATGCAACTTGAATTATATATGAATTGTTCGAGCTAAAGCTTCTTCATAATGGCACAACTTTGTTATAGACAAGAAAGAGAAGAATAAAGAAGAATGAGCCTATACAAAATAAATGCACGTGGAGTCTGTTTTCACATATCGATGTCTTTCATTATAGGTCCAAGGTACACAGGAGACAAGTACACTCTTAGGGTACGGAACCAAGCTAAGTGTGTTATATTTCTTGTTCGACCCAGGGTAGCTAGCTACACTTTTAGTTCTGAGACTTGTCAAGTGTTGCTTGAACTTTGCGGACCTTCCTAGAAAGGTCCGGCTGTTCTCCCGGAGGAGCTACCCAACTCTGTACAATGACGCTATAACATACAACGTATGTAATTACAGACTCACCTCCGTGATATTAAGCGAAAAACTTACGAAGGTGCTCAATGTTCCAAAGATTAGGGAGCGGTGTCCCATCCTCGGTTGCCAAGTGAACTCATCCGGGACGGGATACTTTGATCACTCGAAAGGGTCCTTCCCAGTTGGGGGAAAGTTTGTTTAACCCTTCTCGAGTTTGTATTCTCCGTAGCACCAGATCGCCTTCCTCGAGCTGTCGGCTATGCACATGCCTTTGGTGATAACGCCGGAGTACTTGGCGGTATCGTGCATTTCGAACAGCTGCTCAGCACATTCCCTCTTCAACGAGGTCAAGGTCTTCACGCCGGAGCTGGTCCTGCGTGGCTGCGTCGAAGGTCCGGACCCGGAGTGACCCCAAGGTGATTTCTGGAGGAAGGACTGCTTCAGCTCCGTACACCAGGAAGAAGGGTGTCTCTCCAATTGACCGATTTGGAGTTGTCCTGTTTGCCCACAAGGTGGGCGGAAGCTCCTCGATCCAGTTGGCTCCGTGATTTTTCAAGCGCTCATATGTGTGTGTTTGGAGTCCCTTTAGGATTTCTGCATTTGCTCTCTCAGCTTGGCCATTGCTTGTCGGGTGAGCCATGAAAGCGTAGCTGACTTGAATGCCGAGGTCTTTGCAATATCTTTAGAATGCAGAACTTGTGAATTGGGTCTTATTGTCAGTTATGATCTTGTTTGGGACTCCAAATGTGCATACTATGGACTGCAAGAAACTGATAGCTGATTGCTTGTTTATTGTCACAACTGGAGTTGCATTCGGCCACTTAGTGAACTTGTCGATGGCGACATACAGGTACTTGTAACCTCAGACGGCTTTTTGGAAAGGTCCCAAAATATAAATACCCCACATAGCGAATGGCCATGTCGGAGGTGATATTTGTAGAGGTTGAGCTGGTGTGTGAATTTGCTTCGCATGAAACTGGCATGCTTCACATTTCTTCACTAGATCAGTTGCATCCTGGAGTGTTGTAGGCCAGCAAAAACCATGCCGGAAGGCTTTACCGACCAACGTGCGGGAAGACGCGAGGTAACCACACTCGCCTCCATGGATTTCCGCGAGGATCTCGCGGCCTTCTTCCCTTGTAATGCACCACATTAGGACGCCGTTGGCACCACGTCAGTAGAGATCCCCTTCTACCAGCGTGTATCTTTTAGCCAATCTAACTATCCAGTCAGTAGATACATTATCTTCAGGAAGTATGTTGTCTTTCAAGTAGCACCGGATCTCCGAGATCCATGCATTGGAGCTAACTTGAGCTTCTGAGTCTTGCGTGTTGGGTTGCTCGGAGCTTCCTGCAGCACCTACGACCCTTGATGGACGCCATGGTAACAGGGCCATCGGGACCGCCAGCTTCGAGGTGCTGGTCTCGCCCCTTCGCTCATTTCGGTAGGTTGAGCTGTTGGTCTTGACAATCTCTGGACAAAGGTTCCGTCAGGAACCGGAGCTCCGATTGAAGCTTTCGTCGAGAGTTCGTCAGCTTTAGCATTGTTGAGACGCTGGACATGGCAAAGATTAAGGACTTCGAAATGCTTCTGAAGCTTCTGGACTTCAAGAAGATATGCAGCTAGTTGGGGGTTGTTGCAGCAGCATTCACCTTTGACTTGCTTTATAATGAGCTGTGAATCACCCTTTACCAACAGCTGCTTGACACCATATGATAGTGCCACCTTGAGCCCATATATTAGTGCTTCATACTCCGCCATGTTGTTGGTCGCCTTGAAGTCAAGGTGAACCATGTATTTGACCTTCTCCCCGGTTGGAGCAAGGTGAAGGATTCCAGCTCCGACCCCCTGCTTCTGCACGGAGCCGTTGAAGTAGAGAGTCCAGTGAGGTTCAGTGAAGACCGGAACCTTGGGTTCCGGTTTCTGCTCACTGGGGCCCGCAGGATTTGATGGAGAGGGGGTCCATTCTGCCACAAAGTCTGCCAATGCTTGACTCTTGATCGCTTGTCTTAGGACGAATTCAAGATCAAACTCGGCCAATTCCGCTGCCCACTTTGCAATGTTCCCAGTAGAGTTGGGGTTATACAATATTGCACGCAGTGGATAAGAGGTTACCACTGAAATCTTGTGAGCTTGGAAGTAGTGACGAAGCTTCCTAGAGACGATAAGAACTGCGTAAAGCAGCTTATGCACCTCTAGGTATCGAGTCTTGGCATCATGGAGTACTTCACTGATGAAGTATACTGGGCGTTGAACTGTCCGAACCCTCCCAGAGGGGCCCGGAGCTTTCTCCTCATCAACCCGGACCCTCTCGGAGGGGTACGGACCTTTTTCAAGGACCTCTCGATTCTTGCTAGAAGAACCCAGAGCTTCTTCTGAAGTGACCCGGACCCTCCTAGAAGGATTCGGATCTCCTTGTTCAGCAAGAGTAACTCATTCATTTGAAGGAGGTTGATCCTCTGGCATCTCACCTCGAGGATCCGGGTCTGGGGGCTAGGACCTAGACTCGCGTTTAGGTAGCTCCGGACCTTCCCGGAGGGCTCTGGATTTCTGAACTGGAGATGGTTCTGGTCTCTCCGAAACCAGGACCATACTGAAAACTTCGTCAGTTGCTGAAATGTAAAGCAGAAGTGGCTCACCAGGATTCAGAGCTACCAAAGTTGGTAGAGTGGTGAGGAGCTGCTTCACCTCTTGGAATGCTTTTTCTGCTTCTTTAGACCATTGGAATGGTCTAAACTTTCTCAATAGTTTGAAGACGGGTAGCGCCCGTTTCACCAGTCTTGAGATGAACCGGCTGAGGGCAGCTAGACACCCAGTCAGCTTCTGGACATATTTGATGCGAGCTGGTGGCCGCATGACTTCAGTAGCTTTAATCTCCACTGGATTCGCCTCTATTCCTTGGTGGTTCACCAAGAATCCAAGAAGCTTTCCGGAGCTAACCCCAAAGACACACTTGTCTGGGTTCAGCTTTGTGCGTGTGATTCACAACTTGTCGAAGATAGCTTGCAAGGTGTCAAGAAATGACTCCTTGTTCTTGATCTTAACGACGATGTCATCGACGTACACTTACACTACATCTCTGATGAGCTCTCTAAAAGTTTTGTACATAGCTCGCACAAACGTTGAAGCAGAGTTTTTGAGACCAAATGGCATGGCAGTTTAACAGTATAACCCATCTACTGTGATGAAGGAAGTATGATCTTCATCTTTCCTAAACATTCTAATTTGATGATACCTAGTATATGTGTCTAGGAAACACAGTAATTCACACCCGGAGGTGGAATCCACTATCTGATCTATTCTAGGTAGTGGGAATGGATCCTTTGGACATGCCTTATCCAGTGTTGTGTAGTCGATACACATCTGAAGCTTCCCGTCGGCCTTAGGTACAACGACTGGGTTTGCCAGTCATTTTGGGTTGAAGACTTCCCGGATGAATCCAGCTTCGAGCAACTTCTTCACTTCTTGACGTATGAAGTTCTGTCGCTCTACTGATTGCTTCCGAGGCTTCTGATGTACAGTCCAAGCGTCAGGATAAATCTTTAGATTGTGCTCAATCACTTCCCTAGGGATCCCAGGCATTTGTGACGGTTGCCAGGAAAACACGTTGACATTAGCCCGAAGGAAAGTGATGAGTGCGAGTTCCTATTTGTCGTTCAGTCCTCCCGATAGACGGGTGCTCTGAGCAGCGTCAGAACCAATTTGGACGACTTTGACGGGAATGTCGCCGCTTGGTTGCACACGAGGTGCAGAAGTTGAGCCTCGGTGACGAATGCTCGGGGGCTTCGGAGCTTGCTCCTTTTGCGATTCTTCCTCCTGCGTTGTAGCAAGCACGTGGAGTTCTTCCAGAGCTGTAACTCTGGCGGTGCAATCTCCGCGTATCCGGAGAACGCCTGAGGGTGTTGGCATCTTCAACACCAAGTAGCCATAGTGAGTAGCAGCCATGAATTTATATAAAGCTGGCCTGCCCAAGATGGCGTTGAATGGCAAGTTGATCTGTGCCACGTCGAAGACCAACTTCGCAGTCCTGTAATTCTCCCTAGTTCCGAAGGTCACCGGGAGAGTAATGGCACCAAGTGGAGTTATGGCCCCCGGACCTACTCCTGAGAAAGGTCGGGAGGGGTGAAGATACGAAGGTTGGAGCTGAAGCTTGACGAAGGCTTTGAAGCTTATGAGGTTCAACCCCGAACCTCCGTCCACCATTACGTGGAGGAGTTGGACATTATTGATGGTCGAAGATACCATCAGTGGAAGTTGACCAGCACCGATCATGTTCCGAGGGTAGTCCGGAGCATCGAAAGTGATGGCAGTATCCATCCACTTCCGATGAGGCTCTGCCCTGGCGGTGGGAGCTACAGAGGCCATGTCTTGCCACATTGTCTTGGGGACACGGCGGGAAGTGATGTCCCACAAACCACCAAAGGTGGTTTTCATGGTCTTCCGACGCTCGTTGTCGCAGAAGTCGGAGTCGTCGTCAACGGAGGTGTAAATATCCTTCAAGACCTTTTTGGGGTCCTAAAAGCCTAACTGCTCTTCATCTGGAGCTTCGTTGACTTTTTTTTCCATCTCTTTGACGGAAAGGAGCTTCTTCCCGATGCTTGTTGTAGCGCTCGGCAAGGTTCTGGACATCTCGGCAGTCTTCCAGGTTGTGGTTGTTCGTCTTGTGTATGGGAAACCACATCTTGGAGCTGCCACCGTCTTCAGATGACGACCGAGGTCGTTTCTCGGGGTGTGGCCCCTGGCCACCCGGAGCTGTGGTAGCAGCGGCAGTAGGTGTGCCGGCCGACAGCTTCTTCTTGCCGTTGGACTTTTTCTTCTTCTTGCCACTCCCGGAGGTAGTGGCTTCGCCCTTGGAGGATTTTTTGTTGTCCTCCGGAGGTGGTTTGGAGTGCATTTCACGGCCCTCCGCAGCTTTGGCGCACTTGTCTGTCAAACTGAAGAGTTCCATGACGCTGGTGACTTCCTTGATCGCCAGCTTCTCCAGCATTTTCTTATCTCGAACGCCCTGCCTGAATGCTACAATAACAAAAGTGCTTGAGATAGAAGGAATGGTATTTCATACCTGGGAGAACCTTTGGATGAAATATCACAAGGACTCTCCCCCTTTTTGCTTAACAGCAAAAAGATCCAGTTTCGTGCCTGGTCAGGTGTATGAGCTCCCGAAATTGGCGGTGAACTGTTGGCACAACTCCGCCCAACTGTTGATGGAGCCAGGCGGAAGGCTCATGGACCAAAACCTGGCGGTCCCAGTTAAAGCCACAGGGAAATAATTGGCCATCACGGCCTCATTTCCCACAGCCGCAAGGATAGCAGTGGAGTAGATTTGGAGAAATTCAGCAGGGTTAACAGTCCCGTCGAATTTCTCTAGCAAATGAGGCCGGAACTTCTGCGGCCATCTGACCATGTGTAGGTGCATGGCCAAGGCAGAACAACCTCCTCCTACTCCCTCCGGAGCAGGACTGTCTCGAGCCTCTCGCCTCTCGCGAGCACGCTCGATGTGGACGCGGCTGTCCTGTTGCCGGTAACGACGATCGAGCTCCGCCCGGAGGTCGTGAGTTGAAAGCCTTGTTACCGTGTTAGTACGTCGCGATCCGGAAGGCAGCGACATCGCCTGTTGAGATGCAACACGCCTCCTGTGCTGCGAAGCTTGCGGACCGAGTCTACCTGACAAGGTCTGACGTTGCGATGGGGCCCACCCTGAGGGGGGAGGACATTGATTGCTGATGCCCTCGGCTGCGGCTGCAACCAGATAATCCACATCAGCTCTCCACTGCTCCATTGCACCCTGGGGTGCTTCTGGAGGCGGTGGACGTTGGAGAAGAGCATGCGTAGCATTAAGCGCGTGTTCGGGGTTGTTGTTCGCCAATGAAGTGATCGATGCGGACTCCCCATCTCACTGTCCGGGTTGATTCACCAGAGCGGACGGTGGCGGTGGTGGCATGACTCTTGCTGGGGCCACAGCACCTGCTGGCTGCTGTATGTTGGAGGGATTGCCTCCAGCAGGTTGCTCAGCATGGTTACCGTTGGATGATCCAGCAGCAGAATTCACCATCTTTGAATCTCAGGCGTCCCCCTTCCTGGCGCGCCAACTGTCGGAGTCTGGTTCCGGCGATTCTCCCAGTACTACTGTTAGTAGCCTTTGGAGTTTCTTTGTTTGGTTGGGGCGCGCAGAAATTCAGAACAAGATGGTGACTTGACATGAGGATTTATGTGGTTCGTGTCGCCTGAGCGTAATACCCTACTCCACGGGTGTGTTGTTGTTATTGTATTGGGTCTATGAGAGCGTGAGCCAGAGAGAGGCCAAAAAAGTCTCCATGTGTATCGCTTGGCCAGTCCTTCTATAGTTCAAGGGTTGGCCGTTACATCATTAGCCTGGCCCGACATGTGGCCCTGGCAGTTACTGATGCCTAATACACAGTTAATGTGCTTAATTCCCCTTAATAGTGTGATAACGTCCTTTAATGGTGGTGTTACTGGTATTAAGGGTCATCCGATCGTGTTTCATTAAGATAGAATTAATGACACATAATCAGGTCTTGAAGCCTTTAATGTTCCTTGAAGGTCCGAGCCGTTGGAGGTCCACCAATCTGCCTGTTGAGGTTGAAGGTCCGGCGGTTGGATGTGTGGCAGCTCCGGAGCTTACCTTCTTGGACGAGTAGGTCCGGTGCCATTGTACACATGTCGGTACCGAAGCTTCCCTCTGTCGGGGGTTAGGTCCGGGGGTGCCACACAGGTATCTAGTCCGGAGCTTTCCCACGTATGGATTGTAGCTCCGATTTTAGGATACACGTGGTGGCACTGGGACTAACCATACGAGGGAGGCAGGTTCGGTTCCGAGTGACACGTGGGGCCTTCTGGGGTCTTCAACTCCGATAGGTGGTGTTCCTTTGTACTCTTTGCAGTTCCAAGGGGTATCCAGTATGGAGGGTACTGACAATATCCCACAACAACCTAGAATTGGACTTAAAATTTTGCTACCCACAAATTCCAAGTTTTAAGGCTAGAATATTCTAAGCCAATAAATGCAATACTTGAAGAATACTAGGTTGTATACAAGGGACTAGGGAAAAAACAGAGCAAATATCCATCATTTCAACTTATGCAAAGTATACCGCATATCTTTTATTTTGTTATCCTAACTTGTACCGCATTATTATTATTTTATTATTTTTCTTAGATGCGAATGTGGTGGAATGAAAATAAGAAAATAATTGGAGTGCAAATGGGGTGTGATACAAGTTACCTTATGTGGGGGACCTCCACCAAGCTTGTTCTTCTCAATCTCTATGATAAGGGTTGAACACTTGATGATGTAAATAGGCCATGAGGTCGGCCTGTTATTGTTGCAGCGTGGTGTTGATGTTGTTGAACTGTGCTCTGATTTGTTGTTGCCAGTCATGGGTACCTTGGATATGGTCTTGAAGTGTGTTGAGGATGTCGCCTGTGCTTACTTCAAGGTCTCCCATACTTTGAGTGAGTTCCGCCATTCCTTGGCCAAGGTCACACGAACCTTGTGTCAAAAAGGAACGTCGTGTACTCATCGGTAGAGGAGGCAAGCTACTAGAGCTTGAGTTGGAACCGTAAGGGTCCTATCTCCCTCTAGTGGTAGTCCACTCTTGCCATGATGATCCTCTGACCTCATACGCCTGAGGTTGGGTCCAACCAGGTGCATTACCTATCAGATCCACTTCTTCTTGGTACTCATAGGCAGGAGTAGATCGCGACGACAGCTCCATGGCTACTGTTCATGAACGGCTTCTTGTGACCCTTCTAGAAACATGCTCAAAGCTGCATAAGATTTATTCAAGTTAAATGTTTAGCAAATGTAAACTTAATTGTGCTATTTCTAATCCATACAAGTTGTAACACAATAATAATCATATCATCAAGTTCATAATATTCCAACTACTCTTTATTACCACATCACGACTCAGTGAACAAGTATACTCAATCCATAGTCGCGAGCGACGGTGATTCGAATCAATAACACCCGGATATATAGCACAACACATACACCCACACTCGGAGCTGCAAAGGCACACTCCACTGATGTTGTATGAAGCAACCATTCACTTGACACCTACATGCTAAACTGGTCCCACCGCTATGAGCAGGAGGACCCCACACGGAGCGTGTCTGTGCCCGCTGGCAGGTTTACACCTTGCTTCTCTCAACCCATACCTGTAAGGCGGTGGGTTATGCCTCGATGCTAAGGTGAACAAGTTACATCGGTTTTCTGGGTCCCATATATCTAGTATGCCTCCGGTACAGTTCGAACTTGCCCAACAGGGCCGCACACGGCGCGGTCCTCAATCGACATGGTCAGGGCTACGCACTCGAGACCACATCCCGCTGCATCCTATCCCGTTGCCCGGTCTCATATTCAGTTCATAAACCATTCTCTAAAATATTCAATCCCGGTGTTAGTGTCACGATCTCGCAAATGGATTCCAACCACTCGACTTCTACCGGACTCCCTACAACATTAGTCTGGCAATTCTATGCGTTGATCCATAAGCCTACCCATATACCCCATGGGATTGTGGGTCATTCATTTGGATTATTCATTCATAATAGACCTAATGCACAATTTATATACTAGTCAACATAGTGATAAAAGCAAAACTTTAGAAACGGTTTAAATGCAAACTAGGGCTTGCCTTCGGTTGCAGCTATGTAAATGTCAAATAGTCAGCTCTTGATCTTGTGCGGAAGCTTCGAGTTGAAGCCTTTCTTCAAGTGGCCTTGCTGCTGCTCCATATCCAACTCGTCGAAGCCAGCCCATGTTGATTCCCGTCTCCATATGGTGCTCCTTGTCCAGCTCTGTCATCGATTGAACTATCGATAAGAAAATGCACATAAGAAAAGGTGACTTAATCATTTGATAAATGAAATTGTTTACAGCTAGAGAACTAAATCTAACTAAGGAGGACAGCTCTGCTGCTGTTGTGAACAACAAGCAGAGGAGACTAAGGTGAAACATAAAGGGATTTAGTTTGATGTCAAATGGACATTGTTTTGGACCTAGGAAATTCATTCTAAGTTTACTTTGGTTATATAGCTTCACAGGTGCTATAAATTTTACAGAGGCTTTATGTAGTCAGAGATGGAGTGCTAGAAAAGTATCAGCTTGTGTTAAACAGGAATAGGGTCACAAAAAATCTTCTATGGCCCTTCAATGTAAAGGTATAAGAACAGATAAATTCCAAAGTTGTGACACCCGGTTCCGAAAATGAACCAAGTGAACGCATATGTGTGCCCAGAACGTTCAACACTCATACACAAGTGCAATCACAAAAGGATATACAGAAAATTGCCATAGAATAAGATTAATTAACCAAATTTTATTACACAATTCATAATATCCTCGAATATAAACTCTAATGAATATTAATGACAAGCTTGACTAATGTAGTGGAAATACTCTAATTGAGCAAACTAAGCAACTAAGCAGCATAAGCAAATAGGATATAGCGCAGCCCCAACACTCCACAGGCAAAGCTAATGGCAGACATGGCCTAGAACTCCGCATTATCATTGTTACTCCCAATCCTGACCTGCAACTGTTGGTGCTGGAATTGCAAGGGTGAATACATGTCGTACTCAGCAAGTGTGGAAAGTATGACATGTAGCTGATACAAATGATGAATATAATAATGGCTAAGTGCTGAAAAGTACATTAAAACATTCGAAAAGCAATATATTGTATGTATGTGAAGTAAACCCATCATAAACCATAAATTAATATCATAGTACCAGGCATATTTCATTACCATCATCCATATTCCAGATTTCACCATTGCCATTAACCATATCCAATACCAGAAATTAATCCATAAACAGCCATAACCATAACCAACCATAACCATTACAAAACCATCCCAACACCAAGTTTTCCTCTAATCATGTGAGGGTCCAGATTGCTCAAAACCGGGAGCACGACTATCATGATAGTTTTATTAGACACTCTGCAGAGGTTGTACCACTTTACCCACGTGTTTGTGATTTCATCACCTTTCGATGACTATAGAATCTCAATTATGTCGTCTCACACTTCCTTAGGTGTGTGGCCAAGAGATCACAAAATAGCCTTTACAAAGGGATTACTAGCCTATATAGACTCCACTGAGGTTTCACTCATGGCGATGTCTCCAACTGAGCACATCTTCAACCAAGGGCCCCTTCTTGAGCAATTCGGATCCCAGGGTAGTCCCACCAATCATCAACAAACCCAATCCGACTACCCCTTCCCCGAGCATCCTTAATGGTCCAAAGAGCACTGGCAAAGCCCTAATTAATCAGCTACACCGCACCCATACTTGGCCTCGTGGTGGCACTGTAAATCCTGGATGGTCGCTCCACAAACCGGTCCTTAGATCTAAAGCAAGCAAACCACCATAACATCCAACCCATCCACATACCATGCTTGCTTAGATCACCCATTACCATATCATATTAACCAGTTCATGTTAATCATAATGACATAAGTGCATAATTAGATAGTATGCTTGTTTTTCCCATCCCAATTAATTAAGCGGAGCAAAAAGGTAAAAAGCCCTTCCCGACTCTCTACCATGAATTCCAGTTGACAAGAGTGGTTACACAACACTAGTAAACTTCCTACCATAGGATTCCCATCAAATTGACATAAGCATGCAGTTTTGCAACCAAAATATTTATTTTAAAAATAGGCTCAATATGCTTCAAGGACACTTGCCTTGCTCTTGGGATTCGTTCGGGTCAAAGCCTTCAAACTCTTGGTGTTGGAGATCCTCCGCAATGCTCTCTAGCGCAAATCCGTCTAAACCGCACAATAAACATACAAGACAAGAATTATAATCAATAGATGCACATATATTACTCAATATGACATGACATGCATGATTAATGCAAATGCAAGGTGGAACTTGTTAATGAGTTGCTTTTAATGATCACTACTAGTTCTAATAGATATTAACAAGTTTATACTGGTTTGGATTTGATTTGAGTCAATCTAGAATTAATTCAACAGAGATTAACCAAGAAAATCGGACTAGTCTGCTAGGACCAGACAAGTCCGCACTTTGCAGAACTGGCGAACTAGGATTTTCTAGATCAACGTGAATTTGGAGATTTGGGGTTGAATTCATGTGGAAAAAAAAGTAATAGAAGGTATACCAGGTGTTTAGAACTCTAATGAATCAAGGGTCTTGGAGGTAACACTTGGATCTTGGCGATCTAGGGTTGATGAAGATCTTGATGGTGAATTGTTGACAAAGAATGCGAAGTTGATGGAGATCTTGATCCTCTTTCGTTTCCTCCTCTTCTTCTTGTTGTTCTAGATCTCTTTCTCCCTTCTTGGTGGCTGCTACTCACGAGCTAGGGTTTGGGTGAGGTGGAAAAGTGGCAAATAGATGTCAAGCCAAGGGGTGGGGTTTTTTATATAGAGGTGGAGGCTAGGGTTAGATGGATTTTGAGTTTGAGATGAGTAGGGGTCGGTTTAGAGTTCCACATGGGCTCTAAAAGAGTTAGGCATGACGTCCCTAGGCCCACTTAACATAGAACCCAAGGGACAAGTCATAAGAAAAGAGATCAACTCCGAGTCGTGATTTATCAGGCAAGTCCAAAAAGGGTCGGACTAGTCCGAAGTTGGACAGAGAGAAATCGGACAAGTCCGGATTGGACATCGTACAAGTCTAAACTTATCCAATGGGGGGAAAACAAACAAGTCTGGCTAAAACCGGACAAGTCCGACTTTAGTCAGAGGAAAAACGGACAAGTCCGCTGGAATACCGGACAAGTCCAGGGACTTAGTAAATTTTTCAAGGAATTGGAACAACGGACTAGTCCACACAGGACCGGACAAGTCCGAAAGTGTCCAGAGGGAAAAACAGACTAGTCCGCAGCAAAACGGACAAGTCCGAGCGAGGTCAGAGAGAAATCGGACTAGTCCACACTTCCCAGAATTCTTAAGTGCGGTTTTGTTTCTAATTCATTTTAAATTTATTCCTTTTTATGTGGATTAATGTTAGACATGATTAATGAACTTATGCAATGCATGATGCATGAAAATGAGGGTGTTACAAAAGTTAACCAACTCAAATGGATTTGATATTTTTACAGGAACTAACCTAGTACCTATATGTGACGCTAGTAAAGTTTCAGGTTTGTTGCTGGAACCAGGTGGTCACAAGAATTCATGATGGCTTTATGTTTCTCAGAATTGTCATGCAAAACCTGGAGCTGTTACAAAGAAACCAGTGGTTGTTATATCTAGGGGAGGTCATATAGAGTCTAACGAAATTTGTTTCATAATTCTCTAAGTATTATACATGGAGATATTGATTTTATAAGTATGGGCAATTTTCTGAAAATGTTTCTGGACATTTTGGAATTTTTCAGGTATATACAGGTTTGGAACACAATTTGGCCATTCAAATCAACTCCAATGGACCTGAAATTTTTACTGGAACTCAAGAGAATTATGTGCAATAATATTGCCAAGTTTAGTAATTTTTGAATGAATTGAGCATCAGGAATTAATTACACAGGCATTTAGTTCATGGAATTATTAATGACAAATTAGGGATTTTCATACAGATACAAGTGCACCACTTGAAAGTGCAGGTCACCCTGGTTCTAACAAAATTTATTTAATAATTTTTGGCCAAGGGTTATAGGAGATACTGAATTTCTAAGATTCGACGAAATCTGGAATTAAAATCAATTGGAAAAGTTTGAATTAAGAAGGGGGCCCACGGGTTTAAAATCAACCAATGGCTTTGAAGCCACACAGGACCACAGAATCTATTGCCACAGCCACAGCAGATCGCCTGACCGCTTTAGATCCGGGAACCCGCGCTCACTGGCTGACAGCCTGGGCCCACCAGGGTCTTCATCATCCTCACAATGGCAGTGCCAGGGGCGGCGCACGGTGACGCATTGCTGCAGCCTGTGCCAGGGCACGGAGGCCCGTGGAACTGGCCACCAAGCCTTAAAATTGGATGGGGAACTATTTGACTTAGGTGGCACCGGCGATAGATGGCCGGAGAGGAGCCTCCCACGGCGGCGGCGGAACCTAGGGTTTCCGCCATGTCAGCTAGGCCCTAAGGTGCTCTATTTTGCACGGGAAGACTTCCAAAATGTTGCTGGAAACTTGTGGAAGGTGGGTGAGAGGGCCAAAGTCGGTTAAATGACTCTGAAAAACAAAGTTGACGGCAAGCTAGCCCATTTTTGCCGCTGGCCACAAGAACTCAATTTTCCAAGTCTATACTCAATGGTTTTCCTCCATTCTTGTTCTAGTGGGTGCGCCTGGTCATAAGGAAGATTAAATCTCACAGCTACAAAGATTACTCAAACGTGGAAAAGGAATTTTGGCTGAGACCTAGTTGCGGATATGGAATGAACTTGTCGGGAAAACTGCTAATTCTTGAGCTAGGGGGGACGACATGAGCTGAAACTTTGCGATCAGAAACTATGTGTGTTGGCACACCTTTTGTCTTCAAGGATCAATGTTAGAAAATGGCTGTAGCTCCCGTTCTGTGGTGGAGCAGAGGGAGACCTCCACGGTGGCTGGAATTCGTCGCCGCAAAACTTCAAAATACGGAGCACACAGGTGAGGAAACATGGAACTGATTGGAGGAGAAGATGGATATGGATGCTGCACCACTTTTTGCTGTTCACCTAGATGTGAAACTCGGACTGTGGTGGGTGCTGCAAAGCCCGAAAGTGAGATGCTCGCCGGAGAGAGCAAGAACAGAGGAGAGGAAAACCTTTTGCTGTGCTGCACCGTGAAGCAATTGAAAAGATCAGCTTGCCCCTAGCTGTAGATCAGCTAACTTCACAAGCAAGGCATGAAGCAAGCACACAGGCTGCTGGGTGGCATTTGCGTGCCAAACCGTGGCACTCTGTAGAGAAACAGAGAACAGAGGAGGAAAGAGTCACTGGCAAGTGGGTCCCATGGCTATTCTCCTCCTTATCTCACTGATCAATGAATTCTTCTGCCAACCTTTGTCCAAAAACTCTAGATCTTTGTGGGGAGATCAAAACAAATATGGAGAATTTGATTCTGAAATTAAATCACTGGTTTGATCGAAATTCACTCAAATTCAAATTTGAGTTCGCATTCAAATGGATTTCACTGCATACATTGAAATATACATCAAATGGACTTAAAAAATTCTGAAAACTTTCAGGACCACTATTTGAAATATGGGAAAGATATTTGTGAACTAAATTCTATATTTTGACCACTTTTGAACATGAGCCAAGTTTAGACATTTGAATTCCCTCCATTAGGTTTGAAATGATTTGAGCTATCCCTTTTCCAATTGATCATTTTTCTTCTCCTCATTTCTAGATATCAAGGATGAATTGAATGATTGCAAACTAGGGCTTTTACATGGCCAAGGGGAAATCAATGACAACATGAAGCATTTGGCCAAGGACAAGCCACTTTGAAGAGCATTCAAGATCTAATGGTTCCACAATCACTTGTTGGACCCTACACTTCGACCAAGCCCGTGCAACTTTGGGAAAAGCGACATTGTGAATGAAGTGTTTCTTGTTTCATTTTTGATTCCACATTTCATTATAACCAAGGAAGCCTCTTTATCCCAAATCAAGCATGGGTTAGATCAAAAGAATTTCTTGAAGGTCGAAGCGACACCACCTATAAGTGGACATCCTCATTTGTCTTTATAAGAAATGAGGAGACTACTTCATGTCATCCAAAATGACATGCTAAGATAACGGAGAAGTAAGGGCCATCCAGATGCCCCAAGTCCACTAAGCCGCCAACAAGAGAATAATGGAAGAAGGACAAGCCTCATTAGGTTCATGAAAGAATATCTTCAAGAAGGAAAAGTCGTCGCAACATCAACAAGTCTTCATCAAGGCGACGATGAGACCAGGGCCACCATTTGCCCCACTTGTTCATATGCTAGCCAAAGGAGGCTTGGCTTGAAGAGAAGTCATCCCCACCTTCATCTCCGGGTATGGACCAGACATCATCATGCTAAACAGGATAGAGGTAAGTCCCAATTATCGGACTTCAAAAATTTGGTGAGTCCTTGCCAATAGGTTAATTGGTAGTTCTCTCATATTTGATTTTCCAATAGCATATTTGAATTTCTCATCAAACCTTGCATTCGCATTTAGCATGTTTGAATTTTCACTCTCATGTTGGAAAGTAAAATCTCCAACCTACATAAAATTAAAATTCTGAATTAGGAAATAAATTTATTTGGATATGCACTTTGGGCATAACCACTTGAATTCATCTTCCTAATAAAAACTAAAAATATTTCCCTTAATCCTCATTGCATTTGAAAGTTGTTTCAAGTTGGATAGAACAATTTTACAAAGGATTCAATTTTCTTTTGAGCTAACGTAACTCGTTTTTTAGTCGTTCTGTTTGTTCTTGATTTTAGTGTAGCTAGAAGGAAACTTGTAAAGTGGTTGGAAAGCCTCATCAAACTCTACGTAAATCGGGAGGATTCAAGAGCATATCCCTACACCGATCTCATTTTGAGTTCATGGTGGAGGAATGCTCAAGATGATAGCCCCATGGAGGAGCAAGATGAACCTTCTTTCACCTTCGACCTCAACTTGGCCAAAGACATCGAACATGAAGGTTGCACCAAGATCCATGGTCGTGAGTTTCTCAAACAACGACCTTCAACCCGAACTGCTCCTCAATTGAGGTACAAGTTTAAAATTTTCCCTTATTTGAATTGCAATAGGATTGAATGATGTTTTTCTTACAATGGTGAGGAAGATTTACACCTCCTCATCATTCAATTCTTATGCATCCTCACGAGAGTAAGTGTTGGCATTTCTTTTTGATTTTTCAAAAGGAATGTCACCTTACTTGAAGTAAATTTCAACAAGTACCTAAAATTTCATAAGCATTGTCTAATTGACTTAGTCATTCTCTGCCTAGGTTTAGTAAACAAAGCTTATGAAATAACATAATGGTTGAATTGGCATGTAGCAATCTAGGAATGGTGATGTCCATAAGTTTGCTTTGAAACTCATTCATACATGGATCACTAAATTTCAAATTCCTAGGCAAGAAACTAAAAATGTTCTAAAAGACAAAATTGATAATCATGTTTGCCATCCTCCAAATGATAAACAATTGCTCTTGTAAAAAAGTAAAGATGGTTAGAAAATTCAAGATGATGGAACCCATAGAGCGTACATCTATCACTTGCATTGTTATAAGTAGGGACTTTAGAAAATGTGCAACTTGATTAATTTATGAAGCTCCACTTTTATATCAATGAACAACACATTGTTATGGATGCACTTGAATTTGGATCTGATGTATCTTTGTTGTTTTTCTTTCCCGGATGTACAAATGAAATTCGGTCATCTAACCCGAAGTTTTAGCTGTACAAATGTCAAGGGCTAACCATCCCTCTCTATCCAAGAGGGTAAGCTTGCAGGAGTAATGTTTTTATGTAGGTATACAAGAAGTCGATTTGGAGGTACCATTTCAACATCTCTTGGCCAATGAGTAACCAAGCATGGTTGAAACCTATTTGGATTTAATCCCGAGGGCAATCATAGCTTTACAAGGCCGGAGGTTTGACATGGAAACCTTCCATGAGCAACCAATGGGCGACCATGAATAAGTGAGATCTCTACACTCCCACTATTCTAAGCACCCATTCAAGTTCAAAAGAGTTGCTACCATCATTTGGTGCACATTGTTCCTCTGTGGATAAAGGTTATTTTAACCTTAGCCAAGGAACGACAGATCACACCCAACACATGTTGGGTGCATGTTGTTCCTTTGTGGCTAAAGGTTATTTTGACCTTAGCCAAGGAATGGCGGATCACAACCAACACATGATGGGTACACCTTATTCCTCTGTGGTTACAGATTATCATGACCTTAGCCAAGGAATGAAGGATGACACCTGACATATGGGAAACCTTGAGATGTGGATGAGCGGCATCGACAAAACCCTCATCAACCACACTCAGGGCACCCATGGGAGGCAACACAACATCGACACTCAACCCTCCAATGTCAAATCCACACTGCATTATGGTTAGGCCAACCTCATGACCTACCTCCGCCGTTAGGGGTTTCGACCCCTATCGTGAACCTTGACCGAGGACAAGCTTGGGGGAGGACCCCCACTTAAGGTAACTTGTATCACACCTCATTTGCATTTATTTACTTTATTTATTTATTTCCACCATATTTTCATCTCAAGAAAAAATAATGTAGTATAGGTTAGGTTAGTAAAATAAAAGATGTGCGGTAAGAATATTTTTTTACTTTGCATAAGTTGAAATGATGAATAGTTGCTCTGTTTTATTTTCTCGAGTCCCTTATATACAACTAAGTATTCTCAAGTATTGTGTTTATTGGCTTACAATATTCTTGCCTTAAACTTGGAAATTGTGGGTAGCAAAGGGTAAGTCCATATTCTAGGTTGTTGTGGGGTATGATATAGTGATAAGAGCTGTTATACCCTAGTTGAAAGTGAAACTTGATTTCTCGGAGAAAATTTAAAATGGGAATTCGTCATTTGATAGAAATTCCTACCAAAGCCATATGATGATTTGAACTTGATAAACCCTATGCACGTGCTATTTGCTTTCACATTGAGCCTAGTCAAAGTAGTGTAGACCTATGTGAGAATGTTTTCATGCTTTTAAGATCAAGATTGCATAGGCACATGCTAAACTTCTACACTAGAAGTTAACAAAATTTCATCATACCATTCCACCATAAAAAAGATACTCTATGTTTTCCTTGAATAATACTTTCTTCAAAATATTTGAAAATAAAAGAGGAGCAGAAGACATGGCTACAAGAAAAAAGAAAAAGAAAAATGCATGCTTATGTACAAGAGGATGAGAAAAAAAAAAGAATAAGTAGCCCTGTTTCATCCTCACAAAAAGAGAGTGCATACAAAGGAGTCATCTTCATAGTTCCACTCCACAAATATTCCATCACACTTGCACAAATATTGATCAAAAGTATGATTTGTTTTCTCCTAACACTTGCTCTTTTGACTAAGCAATACATACGTTGCAAATAAGCCTACTTTTGATCCCTACCAAGCTCCACATACAAGCCTTATTTAGATGTAGGACAAGAAAGGCATTGCCTAGGTGAGGATACAAATACCACTTCCACATAGGTGTGGTTGAGTGCATCATTTGAGGAACTTAAATTCAAACACAATTTGAAAATTCTTTGGAAATTTGAGTGGAATTCATACATTAGGTGATGCATGCTCATTTTGTTGTTCTGCCCTTCAACTACCCAGAAAAAGGATGAGGCATAAGCCCCATAATGACTAGAAAAAGGGTGAGGTACCATAGCCAATTTATTCAATGCGAGGTAGAATACTTTGTTCTGCACTTGGTACTTTTGCAAAATAGGACATTGTAGCAACTCTTGATCAACAACCTAAGTCTTTCTCTTTGCTTCGAGACGAGCGAAGGGTAAGCTTGGGGGAATTTATTGACAGTCATTGTCGAAGTGTTAGAATGACACTTCCCCCGGACCTGCTTAGTCACAGCCCACGGAGGTTCTTTTTTAGGAGGGACTAGTCTCAGATAAGGTTGCGCGTATGAGAGACGGTGAGCACGGTGGTTTTATATGGTTTGGACCGCCAAAGCGTAACACCCTACGTCCACGGTGAGAGTTGTATTGCGTGAGTCTTGTGAGCTACTGAAGCTTGTGAGGGTTCGAATGAACGTGTCTAGAGTCGGTGGCTGCCCAGACCTTTTATAGTAAGGTCGAGCATGTTACAAGTGGGGTCTAGGGCCTGATAGGTGGCCCCGAGGCACTCTTATGCTTGTACAAGATCTATTGGTCCACTACGCCCGCTGCCTCTGACTACAGCTTAATGACTCATCGTCTGGCCATGTTGAACACCAGTGGCTAGGCGTAGTAGTTGATGATGGCAGGGAATGTTCCATCCGTCTTGTCGCCGTAAGCTACCCACTCGGCAATATGGGGTAGCCCAGCGGCGCCTTCACTGTGATGTGATTGGGCATAGCAGTACCTAACAGGAGCGTGCATTGCATCGTGCACCTGGGGAAGGCTCGTGCCTTCAAAGCCCGACTTGGACAAGGCACGCCACCCATTACTCCCACAACCTACCGCCAGGGCAAGTTGCAGGACGTGTGGCAACACTAGAGCCCACCTATGCAGGAGAGGCCGAATCCTGTGTTGCGGGCCACGTGGCAACCTTGGAGCCCAACTCCAAGGAGAGCTAGAGGTTCGAGACTACTGGACACATGGAGGTTCTAGAGCCCCCCTCTGTGGGGGAGGTTGGCCCGGAGCCCCGGACCACGCGGTAGCACCGGAGCCCACTCCTATGGAGGAGCGGGGTCCCGTCCTGCTGGACACGTGGCACCTAGGGAGCCCACCTCTGCGGGGGTGTCAGGTCTTGTGTTGAGGTGCACGCAGCAGTACAAGTTCCTACCCTTGAGGAGGGATGGGGTCCGGCCCTACTGGTCACGTGGCGCCACTGGATCCTGCCTCAGCGGGGAGGCAAGGCACTTAGGCATTTTCATCATGTGCGCGGAGTACCCGGTATGCTGGGTACCGACAGTCATTATATACCTATTTCAACCATCAATATAACTCAATTATGTGATGGAATAAATATTTTTACACACATCATAGTTAGAAATAACCTATTTCCACTTGTACTTGGAGAAAACGGTGCATGCAATTTTATACAAAATTGAAGTGAATTCCAGGAAGGAATCCTAAAAAATACCTTCTCAGTCAATCAGACACTGACATGTGGCAGCACATGGATCAAATGGCCCACCTACAGGAGTATCTGAAGGCATCCAATGGTGTAGCACCCCAAAATGGTGGGAGGACCCACCTGTCAGCCACCTAAAGGAAGCACCCCATGATTGGTGTCAAGACCAGGTTGTAGACTAGGGGGTCGACCGACCTCTTCCTGGCGCCAAACATGGTCAACTTCCACGTGTCGACTCCCTGTGATGAGTTGATAGTGATGGAGACTAATTCGCGCGCTTTTGGTTGCGGGAACCACCTCTACCCCGTGTATAAATAGGGGGAGAGGCTTCACTTCACACACCACTCAAGCATTCTCTCTTGTATTACACTAGAGCTCTCATAGTCCTTAGTGGAGGTTAGGCTGTAGAGAGGAGCCTCTAGTCCAAAGTCCAAATTGAGAAAGGTATGGCTCATGTATCTTTACTTTTATTTTTGACATTATGCTTTATATTAATATCATTAGTCTTTACTTATTCATATACTTGGATAAGGCATTTCTTGTTTGGTTGTGGAGTCCATGTATGTGCTAGGTGTAGATGTTGTTATGATTTAGTCAAATTGCTCATATCATGTTATCATAAACATCATACACCAGCACTATAGTCTAATAGATATTAATATGATTATGTTAATATGGATATGTTAGTGCTTGGTCCCAACATTGGTTCAATGATGTTTAGGTTAGTCATTGCCTTAAGATGATATTTGTATCCCGACTCTTAAGCTATTTACTTAACATGTAAGCATGGTGCTACATGGTTAAGTAGTGTTAGATGTCTCGTAGACCCACGAGTTGTAGGGGTAGGAAGCATGTGGTGACAGCCCTGTCCGTCCTTCATAATCCCCCACTTTTGTTTATACCATATGCTCGAGGCGGGAGTCATCCTCACGTTGTCAGGGGTAAACCCGTGCCCCATAAGTTGGACCACTAAGCCCTAGTATTCGCCATTAGCATATTCATGTATACTCTATTAGGCTATGTATATGAGTAAATAGAGCACAGTAGGAGTAGCTCTATCTCGTAGCTTAACCCTTACTAGGACAACCTTACCCCTTTGAGTAGAATTCTTAGGTGTGTGTCACACTACTCCTATTATCACCTTACCCCTGTTCTGATAAATACTTAATACCCTATACCTTGATCATAAGAATAGTGTTTACTTTACTTCACCGCCTTCCTTTGGGATAAATATGATATCCTTGGGAATACTCTTGGGTGAAATGTTACAAGTTATCTTTCGTGCGCTTGCGGACCTTATCTCTCACTGGAGATGATCTGTGGTGTCAAGAAATACCAACAACATATAGGCCTGATATTATTTTCAGTGTTTTTATGTGTGCAAGATTTCAAGCTGCTCCCATATATTGTCATTTAATCGCAGTAAAAGGAATCTTAAGATACCTAGTTCACACACCCAACCTAGGCCTTTGGTACCCTACAGGCTCTAAAGTCAACCTTATAGGTTATTCCAATGTCAATTACGCAGGCTGAGTTGATAGAAAAAGCACATTCAGAACCTGCCAGTTTTTACGTAGATCTTTAGTGACATGGTCCTCGAAGAAACAAAACGCCATTGCCCTTTCCACAGTCGAAGCGGAGTATGTCGCAGCCAGTAGTTGTTGTGCGCAACTCCTTTTGATGAGACAAACTCTAAGGGATTACAGTTACAATTTGAACCGTATTCCACTCCCATGTGACAATGAGAGTGCCATAAAAATTGCACACAATCTTGTAGAGCACTGTTGACGGCTATTATATACCAATTTCACCCGTCAATATAACTCAATTATCTGAAGGAATTATCATTTCTTGCACACATCACCTTTCTATTTAACCTATTTCCACTTGTCCTTGGAGAATTTGTGTATGCAAACATTTTATGCAGGAATTGAGGTAAAAGAGAGGGAGCAACCCTATAAAATACCATCCCAGCCAATCAAGCATCGACATGTGGCACCACATGGATCAAATGGCCCACAAACAGATGTATCTGATGCCATCCAATGGTGTACATCCTATAGCAGTCAATGGGACCCACCTAGAAGTCACTCAGAGAAAGCACAGTGGAATTGGTACACTTTTGTATTCGGCCGAAGTGGTGGTTTGGCCGAAGTGCTTCAGGCACCAAACTCGGTCAACTTCCATGTGTTGGCTCCTCCTGGCTTGAAGAACTCAGTGGTGACTGAGTCGCTAACTTTTGGTGGCGGGAACAGACCCTTCTCCAAGCTATAAATAGGACCCCTCACTTCAACACATACCACTTGAGCATCATTCTATTGTATACACTAGTTCTCTTAGTCCTTAGCGTTGTTAGGCTATAGGGAGGAGAGCCTGTAGTCCTAAGTCCAAGTTGGGAAAGGTATGGCGCATGTATCTTTTCTTATATTTGTGACTTTATGCATAATAAAGATATTATCTTTAGTCTTCTTTTATTCATATATTTGGATTAAACGTTTCTTGTTTGATTGTGGATTCCACTATGTGGTAGGAGTAGTCTTTATGATTATGTCGTATCACTCTTAGTCTATCATCATGAACACTACAAACCCCCACTATAGTCTAATTAGTTATGATATGATCATGTTAATATGATAATTTATGCTATGCATCAACATGGTTCAATGATGATTTAGTTCATTGCCTTAGGATACCTTGTGCCATGGCTCCTAAGCTATTTACTTAATATGATAGCATTGTGCTAGGATAGTTATGTAGCGTTGAATGTCTCATAGACCCACGGATTGAAGAGGTAGGTAGTATGTGGTGACAGCCCTATCTATCATTTCTAATCCTCCATGTTCAGCTATGCCACAGGCTCCTGGCAGGAGTCGTCCTAGTATTGCTAGGGGTAAACCCGTGCCCGATATGTTGAACAACTTAGCATAAGTATTCACCATTGACATGCTCATTAGTATCTAACCTAGGATATGTATATGTATATTAGAAGCATTGTAGGAGCAACTCCCTAAATCTTAGTCTAATCTCCATTAGGACTCATCTACCCTTTAGAATAGATTGCTTAGGTGTGTGTCACACTACCCATATATTATCAACTTACCCCTGTCTTGATAATTGATTAGTATCACATAGCTTGATCACAAGAGTAGTGTTTACATTACTCCATTGCCTCCCTTTGAGAAAAATACGATACCCTTGAGAATACTCTTGGGTGAAATGCTACACGACAGTTCTCGTGCGCTTGCGAACCTCATCTCTTACTAGAGATGATCTGTGACGTTAGTAGCTGTCAACAAGCATCTCTTGCGCCGTTGCTGACGAAGGCAAAGGAAGTGAAGGATAACTATCACTTGTGATTAAGCTATAGGTACTAATAGTTATTAGACAGAATTACCCTTGCTTGTTTTATCCTTTTGTGGTGAAAACGGGGTAGTGTTAGCTAACCCATTTCATGGGATGTCCAATGAGGACACAAGTGCTCAACTACAAGAGGATTCAAGGCGTGCCTCAACAAATATCCGCTAGGCAACACCATTGCCTTTCACGAAAGAATTTCAACTTCCAATAGGAGCCAAAGTCATCCATCCCCAAGCTTGGGGGGGGGGGGGACTCCAAGAGTTCTTCTTTGTTTGCCTCCACCAGGGGTGGATAGTTGGCTCTTCATCCAACACTCATGTCATGGGTTGACCTCACCAATCCATGACCACATTCGTGTTGGAGCTGAAGGAGTCCTATTCTCATTCATCATGGATGAGAATATGGTCTCTACTCAAGGGGTGGATTGAAGAGTGCTCTAGTTCCCTTAGCTTGGCATGCACACCAATTAGCAAGGTGGACATGCTAGCTATGGAACTACACCTCCCATTGAAGTATCATGATAGATCAAGTCAATGGAGAATTGTTTGGAATTATCCAAGCCATGGATATTCACATGATTTGTGAAAATCCATGTCAAACATGGGCCACTTGGGGAATCATTTCCCTAAGACCCATGAGGATTCTTCCTTTCAAACACAACTCCAATGGCTATCACCAACAAGGAGGTCAAGGGTGCAATAAACATCACCCTATTATTCAAGGAGGCTATGGGGATTTCAATGGATTTAAGAAGTATCTTGTCCATGGCCAAGCAAGAAATCAAGACAACATTTGCATGAAGCTCTTGGCCAAGGACAAGAAACTTAAAAGAGCATTCAAATCCAAGATATCCCACAATCACTTGTTGGGATTCTAACCCTTCGACCAAGCCCATGAAACCTAGGGCAAGTGACATTGCGGATGAAGCGTTTCTTGTTTGATTATGGAGTCCACATGTCATCTTGCCCAAGGAAGTATTTGATCCATGATCAAAGTATGGGTTAACTCAAAGGAACGTCAAGAAGGTCGAAGTAGCACCCCTAAAGAAGGACAAGCCTCACCATGCTCTTAAAAGAATATCTTTAAGAGGGAGAAATCGTCACTACATCAAAGAATCTTCATCAAGATGACAGAGAGACTAGGGCTATCATGTGGTCCATATGTCCAACTAACATGCCAAAGGAGATTTGTCATGTCAGTTAAAAGAAGTTGTCCACATCTTCAACTCTGGGATTGGACAACAAATCATCGCACAATAGAGGACAGAGGTAAGTCCCACTCATCGGACTTCAAAAATTTGGTGAGTGCTTGCCAATAGGTAAATTGGTAGTTATGTCATATTTCCTTTCTCAATTGCATATTTGGATTTCCCATAAATCTTTGCATTTGCATTTAGCACGTTTGACTTTTCACACTTGCATGTTAGAAAGTAAAATTTCCAACTATCATAAAACTAAAATTTTGAATTAGGAAATAAATCTATTTGGATATAAACTCTGGGCATAACCACTTGAATTCATCTTCCTAATTCAAACCAAAAATATTTCCCTTAATAATTCAATGCATTTGCAAGTTGTTTCAAGTTGGGCAAAACAATTTGACAAAGGGTACAACATGATTTTGAGCTAACGTAACCAATTTTTGAGTTGTTTTGTTTGTTCTTGATTTTAGTGCACCCAAGACAAAATTTGTAAAGAGGTTGAAAGGCCCCATCAAGCGCATATCCCTCCATCGATCTCATTTTGAGTTCATGGTGGGGGAATACTCAAGATGGTGGTCCAATTGAGGAACAAGATGAAGCTCATTCAACTCCAACCTCAACTTGGCAGGAGACATTGAACATGAATGTTTCACCAAAATCGATGGTTGTGAGTTTCTCACATAACGAACTTCAACCCGGACTGCTCTTCAATTGAGGTACAAGTTTAATATTTTCGTCGTTTGAATTATATTAGGATTGAATGACTTCTACTTACATTGGTAAGAATGGTTTACACCTTCTCATCATTCAATTCTTATGCACCCTCACGAGAGTAAGTGTTGGCATTGCTCTTTCGATTCTACGAAAAGGAATGTCACCTTACTTAGGAATAAATTTCAACAAGTACCTAGAATTTCATAAGCATTGCTAAAATTTACTTTGACATTTTCTACCTAGGTAATGCTTATGGAATTACTTAATGGTTGAATTGGTATGTAACAACCTAATAATAGTGATGTCCATAATTATGATTTGAAACTCATTCATGCATAGATCACTAAAATCCAAATTCCTAGGCAACAAATAAAAAATGTTCAGGAGGATAAAATTGAGAATCTTGTTTCCATGATCCACATGATAAATATTTGCTCTTGTAAAAAGATATGATGGTTAGAAATTTTACAAGATGAAGGGTTCATATTGTATATTTATATCACTTGCATTGTTATGAGTAGGAGCTTTAAAAAATGTGCAAATTGGTTTATCCATAAAGCCCTGCTCTTATCAATGAATCATACATTTTTCATGGATACACTTGAAATTGGACACGATGCATCTTTGATATTTATCCTTGCAGTACGTACAAATGAAAATTCAGTTACCTCACCCGAAAATTCATTTGTACAAGCATCGGGAGCTAACCATCCCTCTCAGTCATAGAGAGGAAGTTTGCAGGAGTAAAATAACTATGCGGGCATTCAAAGATCCTATTGTTGGAAACCCTAAGAGGATTCCATTTCAATATCTCTTGGCCGAGTAAATTAGGATGGTTGCTACCTATAGGAAATTAAGCCTAAGGGTCAACCATAACTATCCGAGGCTGGATATTTGACATGGAAACCCTCCATGAGCAACCAATGTGCTGCTAAGAATATGTGAGAGCATTATACTCTCAACTATTCTAAGCACTCATTCAAGCTCAAGGGAATTGCCACCATCATTGGGTGTAAGTTATTCCTTTGTGGCTAAAAGGTATGATGCACCTTAACCAAGGAATGACAATATCACATCCAATGTATATTGGGTGCAAGTTGTTCCTACGTGGCTATAAGGTATTTTATACCTTAGCCAAGGAACAACGGATCACACTCAACCCATGTTGAGTGTACGTCATCTCTTTGTGGTTATAGGTATGTTGTACCTTAGCCAAGGAATAATATGATGTGCACTCAACACATTTTGGGTACATGTGACTCCTTTATGGCTAAAGGTTATCATTAACTTAAGCCAAGGAGTGACAGATCACACCCAATGCATGAGAGGTACAAGTTATTTCTTTATGGCAAGAAGGTATGATAGACCTCAGCCAAAGAATGATGGAACACACTCAACCATGTTGAGTGAACGTCATTCCTTTGCAGCTAAGGGTTATCATTACCTTAGCCATGGAATAACAAAGTACATCCAACCTATGGGAACCTTGAAGTGTGGATGAGCGACATCGATAACACTCTCCTCGAACACACTCATGAAACCCATGGAAGGCAACCTAACATCGACACTTAACCCTCCAATTCCAAATCCATGCTATAACAAGGTTAGGCCAACCTCATGGCCTACATCCGTCGTTAGGGTTTCAGCCCCTATCGCGGACCTTGAACAAGAACTAGCTTGGGGGAGGACCCCCACTTGAGATAACTTGTATCACACCCCTTGTATATTTATTTTCCATTCACCCATCATCCACCTTACATATAAGAAAAAACCTTAAAATAAGTAGACTAGATTTTCTTTCAAAATTAAATAAAAGATGTGTGGTTACAATGGTTTGGAATTCACATAGATGAAATGATGAATAGTTGCTCTGTTTTAATTTTCCTAAGTCCCTAGTCTACAACTTACTACTCCCCAAAATATTGCTTTCATTGTCTAGAATTACTTTTGCCTTGATTTAGGAATTGTGGGTAGCAAAACCTTAATCCAATTCTAAGTTGTTGTGAGATATGATATAGTGACAGGGTTGTTATTCCTAGTTTGAAAGTGAAACTTAAATTTCCAGAGAAATTCTAAAAAGATTTAAGTTACTCTCATTTGATTGGAAATACCTACCAAAGCCATTGATACATTACATTGATAGACCTTATGCATATGCTATTTGTCTTCACATTGAGCTTTATCAAACTAGTATAGACCTATGTGAGATTTTAGTCATTAATTTTTGAATTCAAGACTTAACTTGCACATGCTATACTTCTACACTATAAGTAAGAAAATTGCCATCATACCACCATTCCACAATAAAAGAGAAACTCCATACCATTCATGCTTAGTACTCTATCCGAATTTATTGCATAAAAAGGGAGTAGAAGATATGGCTACAAGAAAAAGAAAATGCATGCTTACATCAAAAGCATAAGAAAAAAAAAAGTAGCCATGTTTCATCCCTACAAAATAAGAGAGTCAACTCAAAAAGGAGTCATCTCAAATATCCACATCCACCTCCAGTCCATCACACATGCTCAAGTATTGAATCAAATAGTTTTGAATCGATTTCTCCTAAGGCTTGCTTTTTTGACTTAGCAATATTATGTGTTACAAATATGCCTACTATATTCCCTACCACGCTCCACGTACAAACCTTATCTAGTGGTAGGATGAATTTAGGCAAAATGCCTTGGTGAGGATATATTTCCACTACACATAAAGGAGAGACTGAGAGAATCAAATTGAGATAATTAAAATCTTAATTGAACTCTCCGGAATTTGAGTGTAACTTGATTTCTAGGGTATGTGTGCTCCATTTTCTGTTCTATCTTTCAACCACCCATGAATAGGAGATTTCAGAAGCCCCATAGTGACTTAAGATGGGTGAAGTACCATGCCAATTTTTGCAATAATAGGTAGAGTATTTTATTGTGCACATGGTACTTTTTAAAAATAGAACATTGTAGCAACTCCTGATCATCAACCTAAAGTCTTGACTTTGCTCAGGATGAGCAAAGGATAAGCTTGGGGGAGTTTGTTGACAACTTTTATATACCAATTTCACCCGTCAATATAACTCAATTATGTGAAGGAATTATCATTTCTTGCACACATCATTTTTCTATTTAACCTTTTTTCACTTGTCCTTGGAGAATTTGTGTATGCAGACATTTTATGCAAGAATTGAGGTAAAAGGGAGAGAGCAATCCTATAAAGTACCATCCCAGCCAATCAAGCGTCGACACGTGGCACCACATGAATCAAATGGACTACAAACAGAAGTGTCCGAGGTCATCCAACGGTGTGCAACCTATAACAGTTAGTGGGACCCACCTGGAAGTCACCCAGAGAAAGCACAGTGGAATTGGTCCACTTTTCTTTTCAGCCGAAGAGGTGGTTCGGCCGAAGTGCTTCTGGCACCAAACTTGGTCAACTTCCACGTGTTGGCTCCTCCTGACTTGAAGAAGTCAATGGTGAATGAGTCGCTAACGTTTGGTGGTGGGAACCGAACCTTCTCCAAGCTATAAATAGGACCCCTCACCCCTTACTTTAACACACACCACTTGAGCATCATTCTATTTTATACACTAGTTCTCTTAGTCCTTTGTGGAGTTAGGCTATAGGGAGGAGAGTCTCTAGTCCCAAGTCCAAGTTGAGAAAGATATGGCTCATGTATCTTTTCTTATATTTGTGAATTTATGCATAATAAATATATTATCTTTAGTCTTCTTTTATTCATATACTTGGATTAAGCGTCTCTTGTTTGATTATGGATTTCATGTATGTGGTAAGAGTAGTCTTTATGATTATGCCATATCACTCTTAATCTATCATCATAAACACTACAAAACCCCACTATAGTCTAATTAGTTATGATATGATCATGTTAATATGAATAATTTATTCTATGTATCAACATTGGTTCAACAATCCAGTGCAGACTAGTCCGTTATTATCGGGCTTAACCCTAGCCAACCGCCAATCCTTTCTTTCTTCTTCCTCACGACTTTCCTCACATTCTCTCTCCTCTCCTGTGAGCTCCCAAGGCAAATCCCCAACCCTCCACCAAATCGCTATTTTTCTCTATGGTAATCGACCTCCTTCATCGTAAAGCCAGGATCCTCGGACTAATTTGGACCAAGGCTCTGCATTTCCCCTGCGATTTGTGGATTTGGTAATGCCTCTACCAAATCCTAGGTTCTTTTATTGTCAAGTTTTGTTCAAGTTTCTTGGTCCCCAGGGTTTACATCCATCCTTGATGTACTCCTATTGTTTATCTACGGGATTGCATCAAATTTGCCTAGATTTGTCATGATTCTGAATTTAGGGTTCATACGGTCAAATTGGACTAGTTCGACCACTAGTACGGACATGTCTAGTACACCGGACAAGTCCGCACTCTGAAACCGGACAAGTTCAAACTTTGACAGTTTGGGAAACTTAATCCATTTCTTGACAAGCTCTAGAAACTATCCTTACAACTCTACCTTGTATCTCTTGTGTTAGGCATCATGTTGAGCTCATCGAACATGAGTGTGTTCGACTATGAGGCCGAGCGAGACCGTGAGAGATTAGCTCGGTAAACAGAAATGAGGAGCAAGAAACGTCATGACCGTGATGCCTCCACTTCTCCACCTGCCTCCTCTCCCGTGTAGCGTAGGAAGGTTGTAGCCAAGAAGCCCTGAGGCAGTCGAGACAAACGCAAAGATGTTATTGGTGCCAGCTTAGTTGTGCCAAGAGGAAGCAAGAGCAAGGGGGTTGCAAGTGGACCTATTGGTCCTCTAAAGACAAAGTCTCCCGTTCAGAGGAATCGATGACCCTCATGTGATATTTTCACTAGCAAGGGAAGTGATATTGCTTGGAAGCACTAAAAGATCAATGTATATGAACAAGCCAAGCAAGCAGCAGATCTGAGATTTTGGAGTGACTTTCACGCTGATTACTGCGACGCTATATACATGAAGATGAAGACTCCAGTAGTCAAAAGTTAATGGATTGATCTTCAATATCTTGAGTCCAAGAGTTGTGAAGCCTTACAGGAACTTTTGGAAGCATTGGAGAGACAAGGGTTAAAGGATCCCTTTTCCTTTTGATATAACTGGAATAATGAGGTGATTGCCCAGTTTTACTCTACCTGCTACTTCTCGGGCAATGATGAAGAAGTCATCACATGGATGACACATGAGTCTAAGTATAGTGTTTCCTATGAAGAGTTTGACAGGATACTCCACCTTGAAGACTCTTTAAACAAAGAGATTATCATCCATAACACCAAATCTACGAACAAGGACGAGCTCACTTTCCTCTATGACACCCGGATGCCTTATGAACCTCCCATAACAAAGTACATGAAGCCATTCTTTATGGTCCTTAATCGGACATTGAGGAAGACTATTTCTCCTAAGGATGGAGTTGCTAGTAGTATCAAAGGATTTCTAAGGTCCTTGATGAGAGTGATAAGAAGGAGAAGGACGTTCAATGTGTTTGACTACATCTACAATGACATTGTGAACATCTCCTGCACTACGAACAGATATTGTGGCTATGCGCCATATATCATGTTCATGATTGAGAAAGTCATCAGGTTTGAGTTTGTGAAGGATGTCGAGCACACCAAATGCCTTCAGGATCCTTAGCTCCTCTTTCACCTCTCTCAATTGTAGGAGAACAGTGCTTGAAGCATGGTTAAGAAAGATCAAGGATTCCTACTTCTACATCTGCTCCACCCTCCTCCAAGGGGTCCTCTAGCGGCATTTTGAAGATGATTTCTTCCATCTTTGCATCCTGCCGCAATGTGGAAGTGAGGAAACATATGGAGAGCCTGGCCAGAAAGAAGCACCAGCGATATGCGAAGGCCAACATCAAATCTATTTGTCAAAAGCTGGAAATTCAACCCATTGTCTCTCCACAGATCTTAGAGGACTCAACTGGAGACATCTCTGAGCTCCCGCCTTTCACATATGACGAGATCACCTTCTCTGGAGTTGGTGGTTCCTTGGCTCCTCCTCCTCCTCCTACCCGTGATCATGATGATGAAGATGAAGATAGAACGGAGAGTGCTGCAGAGAGTGAGGACATCGAGTAGTTTCCCTCATTTTTTCCTTTTTGGTGTCTTGATGCCAAAGGGGGAGACATTGAGAGTAGTAGTATTTCTTTAAGGATTATTTGAATTTGGACATGCATCTTTTTAAATTTGGAACTATTGTAAGCTTTTTATTTGGATGATGCCTATTATGAGTTTATGTTAGTGTGTGGTTCTTATTATGATGTCTCAATGATGACCGTTAATTATGCTTCTCATATTGTTGTTTATGTTCATCACAATTATTAATCACACATACTTGATAGGCACCCCACCATAAAGATTGCATATATGTTAGAACTAATCCATGCTCATAATTATTGTTCTCATATATGCACGCTTTATGAAAATCAAGTTTACTCTTAATTGTGAAATCTCAAATTGTTGTCATCAATCACTAGAAAGCAAGAGATTGAAAGTGCATGTAGGCACAACCATGTGGGTTTTGGATGATTGATGACAAATAAGTGAGATCCTAATGAGATTTGTTAGTTTGAGAGCAAGTTTTCCAAAAATGGAAGTAACAATGCACAAAAGGTGATAAATGAGAAACAAGAAGGGAATTGCACAAGTGGAGAATAGAAGTGCAAAGTAGTTCAAAATGTATAGAGTGTGTGTGAGAGACACACCCCAAGAGCTAGTCCGATCTTTCCCGGACTAGTACATATCTCTCTGGTGCCCAAACGGACAAGTCCTCAAATGCATAGTGGTCCTTTCCCCTTCAAGTTCACACTGCACCGGACTAGTCCAATTTTATCTGGACTAGTCCAATTTTTCTCGAGACACAAAACGGACTAGTCCGGTCCTATGCGTACTAGTACGATATCTTACTCATATTAGGGTTTCTTAGTGTGCTGCAAAACTTCACGCATAATTCACTCAACACACCGGACTAGTCCGTGCCTCATAGCGGACTAGTCCAGGCATTGAGATCTCAAAAGGTTACTTTTTGAAATGTCTATAAATATGCGATCCACGACCCCAACACTATAAACTAAGAACCCTAGCGCCGTCACACCTCCCAGGAGCATCAAAACACTCCTCTCCACACATCTAAGGCCCTAAAAAGTTCAATCTTTTGGGATTTGAGATTTGGGAAAGAGAGAGCGTCATTTATGCAATCTTGAGCTCTTGGGGTTTGATATCTCTCACACTCTTGCTTTCTTGTACATCATTTGAGTGTGTTTTTGATCAGTTCATTCATTGTAATCTTGTGGGAACTCTCAGCTTGTGAGGTTGCCCCATTGACTTGGTGATTACCCCGTTGATAGTGGAGATCAAGTTGGCCTTCGTGGTGATTTGACGAGGTAAATGGTTGGTTGAGACTCGGCTCTGTGTGAGCTCCTCAGTGAGGACGTAGAACTCTTGTGTGGGATTGAACCTCGGTAAAAATCAGCGTGTCTTTTGTCTTTTACTTACTTCTTTCATACTTGCAATTAGCTAGGGCTCTATTCGATCAAATCTCCAACTTGGCAATTAAAGTTGTGATTCTCGTGAAACTTGACCATCCTACGTACTTGCTTATTACTCTTAAGTTGATTTACATATTCTGCTGCATTACATATTCGAGAAAATACCAAAAAGAGTAAAGTATTTGTCGGTGTTGCGTTAACACCGGACTAGTCCGCTCCTAACACCGGACTAGTCTGGACTTTCTGGTGTTTGAAAGTTTTGCTAAGTGTTGCAGGAAAAGTTTCAATGCCTATTCAACCCCCCCCCCTCCCTCTAGGCCACATTTAGATGTGTTGATAGCCTTGATGTCTAGGTTGTTGTCAAAGAATTCATGACAGAGAAGCAGTATGTCTTCTTTGATGATATTCCAGCAACTCTTAAGAAATTTCCCATTAAATCCATCTGGTCCAGGCAACTTGTCTATAGGAAGGTTGTTAACCACACTTCTGATCTCCGCATTTGTGACTGGTGTAGCCAATGAAGAGAGGCAACTGAAGTTAGGAAACATGTTCTGCAGACCAAATAACATTTTCACATCGTTGCAACGGGCTGATCTCTCGCTAAACTCTTGTTAAAGATGTTTAACCTTTTCTTGATGTGTGGCTAGAGTAAGGCTCGAGTAAGGCCAGCTCCTGTAGATAAGCTAGCTATGTTGTTTATGTTGTGTCTCTCAGTTGCAGCTGCATAAAAGAATTTTGTTGACTGATTTCCTATTCTTGTCCATCACACTGTATATATTTTTTTCATGTATTCATTCTGGTACTGAAGCACCTTGGCAATATGTTTTTTCACAATAACTCTGAAATTCCATTCTTGTAAGAAGAGCGGCCTAATTTCCTTTAGAGTATACAATATATGCAGGATAGATGTGCTTTTTGTTAGTGCTTTGAAGATGCTTGCCTCTTTGTTACTCCAAATTCTTAATGCTTTCCTGAGGTTCTTGATCTTGGCCGATATTCTTGTAGCTATATTCGACCAAAAAGGTCCTAAAGCCCATACTTCCTGCATAGTCTCAAAGGACCCTGGGATGTCCTGACAGTCTTCGGGTATGTACTGGACCATTCAGCACCGGTGAAACACCAGTCTAATTGTTCAAGAAGTTGCTGAGTCTGCATATTACTCCGGGTATATTTACTACCCTTCAATATTCATTGAAGGCTTTCATAATGTTCATATTCCCTCCTTGCTTGTTTCGAGAGTCTGATGCTTTGTACATGTTGAAATCTCCAACATACAGAACATTTGAGTCGTTTGGGAACTCTAAAGAATACATCCATTCTGTGGATGATGAGCGGTTATTGTCTCGACACGAATTGTATACTGGTACCAGATACCATTAATCGTTATTGATCCATGATGTATATCATATGACAATGCCAAAGGTGTGCTATGTATGGGTTCCTGTCGGTACCCAGCAGACTGGGTAACCTCGAGCACAGGATATAAACGCCTAAGTGCACGGCCTCCCCGCTGAGGCAGGATCCAGTGGCGCCAAGTGTCCAGCAGGCCCAGACCCCGTCCCTCCTCAGGGGCAGGCTCCGGCACGGCCATGTCGACTTCTACACGGGACCCAGCTCCCCCAAAGAGATGAGCTCCCAGGTCGCCACGTGTCCGGCGGGACGGTGTAGGATCAAAGAGCACATGAAAAGCTACCAGAGGGGGGTGAATGGTAGATTAAAAATTTTTTAGCGGAAGCAACAAAAAGCCCTCGGCAAAAAATAAATCTGTTAAGAAACCGTGTGTGTAACGTATCTAAACATGTTGAACCATGAAAAAAATAGTATATATTATAGAGAACCAGATCACAAAGACACGACAACAACAATCACGAAAAACCATCGAGAAAAACTCAAGTTATGATTGAAAGATCGAACAAAGGTCAATATGTTCTATCCGTGTAAAAACAGATCTGCAACACTGCAAAGAAACTCGCGTAGATCAGAAACTACAAATCCAATGACCAGGAACATTTCACATATGATAGATAATCAAGCTTTGAAGACAACCCAAAAAGAATCACATCAATTGGATCTGCAAAACTCGAGTTATGATAAAAATACTGAAGCAATGTAGTGTTGTGCAGAAACTCAACGAGAAAAACTTATCTAAAAAAAGTTGGATGAACAAGGCACAAAAGCTCATCTAAACTATGAATTGTATGGATCAAAACACAAGGGGAATAGCCTAAAGTCATCTCACCACGAGCTCTGGCCTCCCTTGCATTTATAACCAGCCCTAAGGCCAACCCAATCCAAACTAGGACTCTAATCCTACTCAATTTCAACCAAAATGTTCCATAACTGCTCAAGACTCTTCTATACGCAGATAGAAGCAATCTTAAGACTTCCAAAGACCATAGGTATGTATCCCACATTTCTAAAACAACTAAACTTGTGACCCACACAAAATCTAACCAAAACAAACTCGAAACTTTCCATAAACGAACCATAACCACCTCAGCCGCAGCCTGAGGCATAATCCAGCCCGGTTGGACCTTTCCAACCATATCTTCACGTCCACTTCTCTTCAACACGCCTTGGAACTATGTTGACACATCCTTGCACTCCTTGCACACGTGCAAACACCTTCCAACACCGTCCACAATACCTTCCTATGCATTGTTCTTGATCCAAACATGCTGCGTGACCTCCCGATCAACTCAACCTCAATTTCTCCCGAACTTGGTTGTTAAACCTCATCTTCTCCCTAAGACTAGTTCAATGGATCCTGTCACCAGCCATGTCTTGATCTCAAGCAACTCCTGCACATGAACAAACAACCAATTCTTCCGAGCACAAGTCCTCGAATTGACTCTCGTTAGTTCGAAAACCACAACCCCTTACATGGGCACCTCAGATAAGCATCTTGCAAACATCACAAGATAATGTCCACCATGATCAGCCAGAACACATCAAGAACTTAGTCCAAAAGTACTAAGCAAGTCTTCAAAAAGTGTAAAGCAAGTTTGAAACATTATAAATGAAAAACATAGTAGCCACACGATTATTTCAGCATATAGAAAGATCATACAGTCCAAAACAGCGCCTATGCATTGTACAATAAAAGATTGGACAGTGCAAAGTGCATTTGTTAAGTATATTCAAAACTTTGCATGTAAACCTACATGTTTAACACAATTGCCAATGTATTCAGCACACATAGGTCTCACAATCTCCCCCTTGATGAATGCATTGGCAACACCACTTAAAATTCAAACATTGGCTTATTCAATTGAAAAGTTTTGAAAACCATTTCTCCCCCTTTTGAAAATCAAATGAGAAAGAAATTTCAAAACAAATATTTCCCCCTCCCCTATACATATTTCTCTCCCCTTTGACAATGTATTCAGCAAGGTTCAAAAGATAAATTTCAATAGTTATGAGCATATTATAACATATACATATAAAACAAAACTCATCCAAGTCATACTATCAAGTAACTTACACTATCACATCAATGAGATACAAAAGTACTGTAAGTCATGCTAGAGATCAAGTGAATTTTCAATTTAGGCAAGTCATGATCTCACAAACCTAACTGTTTAAAGATCTGAAAGCATGACACTTGGTGCTGCATTTTTCATTTTTCGATATCATTTAGAGAACAAATTTTAATAATATAACACTTGCAAGAGATTATATGCCGCATCTGCCTTATTCTAACCAATCAAGCCAAGCCTATGTCATTTGACAATCAGAAGCTTAAGGGCATGGTTTTAGTCCTACACAACTTCTTCCAAGTTCATGTCTAAGTGCAATGATAAGTCATCTCAAGAGAAGAAGTGTGATGCATGCATATTCTCTTGATCTTTTCTCATTTTTATTTGATTATAAAAGCTCAACATATGGATAGTTGATTGATTAGTTCTTTCATTAATAAAAGAACTTGTGAGCATGCAACAAGTTCAAAACAGCAAGTAAGTTCAATCATGACCAGATTTAGTGTAAGTAATTATTCTAATTACTAGTCATGGCAAAAACTACAAAATGTATAACACGAGTAATGCAGTAAGAACTTTCAGCATGTAAAAGGAATCACAAAGTCATATATGTATGAAATACTATGCTCATATTATTCTAAATTCAGATTCACATAGACTTCCCAAGTTTCAAAACTCCCCCTCAATTTAAGCCATGAGGATGCATAACCCCTATTTCACTACAAATGAAACAAAAACGAGTGAAATCCAATGGTTTTTTAAAAATGTTAGCAAATTGTTGTTCGGTATCTACATGGTGAAGCACAATGTTTCCTTTTTCAACATTATCACGGTGAAAGTGATACCTAATGTCGATGTGCTTTGTTCTAGAATGTTGCATGGGGTTTTTAGCAATGCAAATGGTGCTAGTGTTATCACAAAATAGTGGAACACTATCTAGATCAACCCATAATCCTTAAGTGTTTGAACAATCCAAAGAATTTGCGAGCAAGTGCTAGCAGCTACATATTCAAATTCGGCTGTGGACTGTGCAACTGAATTTTGTTTTCTAGAGGACCAAGCAACAAGTGAATTACCAAGAAAATGACAAGCACCTGACGTACTTTTCCTATCAATCCTACAACCCCCAAAATTAGCATCTGGAAAAGCTTTCAAAGTAACGGTTGAGGAAGAAGGAAGAAAATTACCAAATTCCTGAGTTCCATGTAAGTACCTGGGAATTCTTTTGATGGCTTGACGATGTGAAGCACGAGGGGAAGCTTGAAAATGTGCACCAAGACATATGCTGAATTTTATGTCCGGTCTTGATGACGTGAGGTACAAAAGTGACCCGATCATGCTTCGATATTCTTTTTGATCCACGCGTTCACCATCTTCATCAAGTCCAAGTGTTGTTGTTGTTCCCATTGGTGTCCGAAGAGGCTTGCTTTTGTCCATGTTGAAGCACATTAGAAGGCCTTTTGTATACTTCGTTTTATGCACAAAGGTTCCCTCCTTGGTTTGCTTGATTTGCAGCCCCAAAAAGTACGTGAGTTCTCCCATCATACTCATCTCAAATTCTGAACACATCATAGCTGAAAACTTGGACACAAGATCATGAGAAGAACAACCAAAGATAATATCATTCACATACATTTGAACGAATAATGAGTCATTGCCAGGCTTAAGCACAAAAAGAGTTCTATCAACCTTGCCCATGGTAAACCCCTTTTCAAGTAAGAATGTTTTTAACCTATCATACCATGCTCTAGGTGTTTGTTTTAGACCGTACAAGGCTTTGGACAGTTTGAAAACATGATTAGGAAAATCTGGATTTTCAAAATCTGGTGGATGCTTGACATAAACCTCCTCATCTATGTAGCCATTAAAAAAGCACTTTTAACATCCATTTGCTATAACTTGAATCCTTTAGATGCAGCAAAAGCTAACAAAATTCTTATGGTTTCTAATATAGCAACAGGAGCAAAAGTTTCATCAAAATCTAGACCTTCAACTTGTGTGAAATCTTGAACAACCAACCTAGCCTTATTCCTAGCGATAACCCATCCTCACTTTGTTTATTTTTAAATACCCATTTAGTTCCAATTAAAGTGTGACCTTGAGGTGGAGGTACAAGTTTCCAAACATTATTTCTTTCAAAGTTTTCTAACTCTTCTTGCATGGCAATAATCCAAGGTTCATTAGTGAGTGCGTGTGATATATCTTTGGGTTCAAAAGAAGCAACAAAAGCAGAATGAGCATGAGAGTTTGTTATCGCAAAACTTGGTCTGTGTGACTCATTCGTGCAAGTTTCCAATGATTTTTGTGGAGGATGACTTTTGAGAACGCAGAGGGGAGTAGACACTTCACAAGCTCCTTCTTCTACATGTTCATCACAGATCGAAGAACTTGTGCCTGATGTCACACCTTGTATTAAGAAGGTGACCAAATGCTTTCCACATGTATGCCAGGATCAGATATCATACATGTGTAGACGGAAGTGAAATACCATTAAGTAGTGCAAAGTTCGAGTACATCAAATTATTACATAAATGACCATCCAGGTCTAAAAGAAAGTACATAAGCAGCGGAAAATAAATAAAGGGCTCCAAGCACAGGCGTTGCACGGGGGATACGCCAGCCTAGAACATCTCGTCTGGATCTCTGCAGAAGTCCTAGTTCTCCACCTCTCCGTCTTCATAGACTTGGGAAAAATTATGCAACTAACAAGTTTAAGTACCAACAGTACTCATCAAGTGAGGAAGTTTATGCCATGTGGGTCATAACAAGGAAGGAAATTAATGGTAAAGCACTATAGCAATTATAACCTATGCTTATGGTTGTTAAGCACCTACATCTAGGTGAATTCCACCCATAAAACCCAAAGTGACCAGATAATGCCCAAACCCAAACCATCCACCATTTAACCATGTGTGCTAATTATGAACTTGGTCCCAAGCCGCTCGTGTCCGTGAACACGGCTATCTAGACAGTTTGACAAAACTTTGCAGAGTGTGTATCCTTTACCCACAGTTCATGATTTCATCCCCTATTGCCAGGTGGACTAGATAAACCTCCCTGTCGCCCGTGGTAGCTAACCACATTACACACTTCCGTAGGTGTGTAGCCACGAAATCACTACGAGGTATTTCCAATTGTTCTCATGACTTGCATTAATACTCTAAGGTTTCACCGCTCCGGCACCTGGAGTCTATTTTCCCTCCGCCTGGAGAAGCCCCCTCTTGAGCCAAATGGATCCCAAGGCAGTAATCTGAACCAATTCTCCGCTCGTTCAATTACCAACGCTACACCGGGAGAAACCAAATTACTAAACCAAGTTGTCCCATATACAACCCTGTGGCAATATTGTATGTCTTAGCAACTTCCTCCATAAACCGGCCCATAGAATCCGATAGGTGTCAAACCCCAAACCAATGTCTTGTGCACGCATGCACCAAACAATTCAACACCTCCTATCAGATTCTTGTCCTCTACTTTATTACTTTCAATAGCTCATAAATCATAATAGATCAACTCTAATCATATAGACAAACTATTCATATTCAATTAAGCATGGCTAAGTGTGAACTAGTTAATAATAATCCACCCAAACCATGGCGACAAGGAATACTGTGGAAAATCTAAGGAAAACATAACATAGGATTCATCTTCAAATTTAGCATGCATCAAACTAAAACTTAGTAAAAAGCGTGCAAAATGATCAAGGACACATACCTCCGGAGTAGGGTTGGTGATCGACTGGTAACTGGTGCTCTTGTAGGTTGAAAGTCAGTTCTGGCCCCGACTCTAGCTACAATGTTGCACATAAAATGATAACATAAAATAAGAACAATCACAAAAGGCATACATTACAATTAAATAAAAATAAAATCCTACACATTTATGATTTTATGGTTAATTTAGATCATAGACATAAATTATGTATTATGAGAATTTGGAGTTAAATGAGATAATTTGAATAAAACATATTTTTAGCAATTTTATACAAAATTTTATATTTATTTGAAACCTGTTATTATTTTCTAGAAAGTTTTCTCTTTCAAAATTATGCTTAAAATATATTCCCAACATAAAATATGCATTTTGCAATTTTTACACCATTTTAGTACTTATTTTTTATGTGTAAATTAATTTCTATAATTTAAATACACTTACAAAGCATTTTATACATAAATCAGCAATTTAATTAAATTATTAAAAATAATACAGAACTAAATATTAAATAAAATTATTTATTAGGTTGTTCTTATATTATTTTATAGAATCTATGAATTTTTATTTAATTTCTGATATTTTTAGGGGCTTCTCTGTAAAAACAGAATTAATCCATAGGCTAAAATCATTTTTATAAAGTCCATGAGTTATTTTATAATTTTCTAGTATTTAATTTGCTAATTTCTAATATTCCAAGGGGCTTCCTAGCAATTTTTACTTTATTTCATAGTCACTACGAATTTTCCAGAAAGGTGAGGGATAGTTTTATAAAAATTTGGGCCAATTTGTAAATAGTTTAACTTGTCTAGGGCGTTTTTTGTAAAAAGACCAAAGTGGTATGCGGGATTTAACATGGGTCGTTGGATTTAAATAGGATGGTTCGGATTTCAAACAACGAAGGGGTATCTTTACGATCTAATCTCGGCCTCATGTTTGAAATGGACGGCGGCCGAGCGGCCACGTCACCCTAGGTGACCCGAGGTGGCGGCGCAGAGCGCCTGCGGCAATGTTCTCGCTGGCAGCGACCAAAACGCGCAACTACAAGTGAAAGGGGACATCTCTAGGGCGGAAAAGAGAGAGGAGAGTGTGGCAAACTCACCGAGAGGCGTCGCAAAGCCGGAAATGAAGCGGAGACTAGGCGGCGACCACGAGTGGCGGCGGAACTCGGCGGCGCTCGACAAAGCTGGCACCTCGACGGTGTCCCCCCCCCCCCCCGAGAGATGATGTCCATCAAGATCCTAAGAACATGGCAAACATGTTAGACAAGGTTTCATGGCTAGAAATCGGATGAATCAATGGGACCGGAGGCGCCATTACCGAGCTCAATGGCGACTAGGGTTTGGGTGTCAGGGCGACGAATTTCGAAGGGAATCGGCCCGATATTTATAGGGTATTGGAGGAGTAACATACGGTGACATCATTGGGCACTACCCCAAGCTTGATTGAGGAGAAATAGCCGGCATTGAAACAGAGAAAGTGGGTGGTGCGGCGTTTGTGCGTTGCGTGGCAGCGCTTCGGTGGGGAAGACGGTTCTTACGGGCGGGGCTCGGCTGCCAGAGAGATGGAGAGGGGGAGGTGCGGTGTGGGCCGGCGCTGGGAAAAGAGGGGAGTTGAACCGAGGAGGAGATTGGGCCCAGGTGAGGTTTTCCTTTTTCCTTTTTCCTTTTTCTTTTCTCTTTTGTTTTTCTTCTATTTTCATGTTTTGAACTTAAAAATGAAATTTCTAACGATTTTGAATTTTGAAAATTTCATACTTTCAAAACATATGATGTTGTTCCCTTATATGATTTTTATACCAAAAGAAATTGTTTTATAGCTTTCATAAAATTCATTTTACATTTTTTTCTCCAAAAAGTGGGTGTGACACTTGAGGACAATCTGTACCAGCTACAGTAGTTGTTGGTGCTAGTTGTGGTGAAAAATCAGCAGCGTGATCAACATCATTTGCATCTGAATTTTTGGGCAGCAGCACCACTTCTTCGTCTTTCTCGATGAAAATACTCCCCCCTTCAGATATGGATCTGGACCAGCAATATTGGATCTAGTACCTAGGTTAGCTTCATTAAAAGAAACCTCACAAGTCTCCATAATTTTTTTAGTGTTAAGTAAAAGCACATGGTGGCCTCTAGTATGAGATGGATAACCAAGAAACATGCCATCAACAAATCTAGGTTCAAATTTATCAAGATTACCATGTTTCTTAACAAAGCATTTAACCAAAGACCCTAAAGTGTGTGACACTAAGCCTATGTCCAAATTGAAGCTCATATGGAGTTTTTCCTAGCTTAGCACGCAAGAAGACACAATTTGAGACATAGCAAGTGGTTGCAATTGCATCTGCCCAAAATTTTCTAGGAGTTTGATATTCATCAAGCATAGTACTAGCCATCTCAACTAAGGTTTTGTTCTTTCCCTCTACAACACCGTTTTGTTGAGGTACATATGGTGAAGAAAATTGATGATCTATTCCATTTTTAGCACAAAAGTGATCAAACGATTGATTTTAAAATTCGATTCCGTTATCACGTCTAATTGCTTTTAAACATCCTTGGTGATCAATTGATAATCTAAGAAATAAAGTTCTAAAGTGACTAAAAGCTTCATTCTTAGATTCCATAACGTAAACCCAAGAATATCTAGAATAATCATCAATACTCACAAAAACATACCATTTACCTCCAAAGGATTGAACATGTTAAGGACCTACGGTGTCAAGGTGCAAAAGTTGTCCCGGTTCAGTTGTCATGGTCATTGTGAGAGGAGCATGTGAACATGCAATCATCTTAGCATGTCTACAAGAAGAGCACACAATTTCTTTGTCCCCTTTAAGCTTGGGCAGCCCACGTATGCGATCAAGAGCACAAGCACATGTGAGATGATCAAAGCCAACGTGACCAAGTTTACGATGCCAAAAATATAATTCTTTCGAATCATTAGCAACTAGACACCTATTCTTAGAGGATGACATATCAAAATCAGCTTTGAAAACTCTTCCAAACTGAGACATGTTAAAAATAAACTCACTATTTGAATCTACATCCTTGCAGCGATCTTTAGTGAAAATAATTTCTAGATTTTCATCTAGCAATTGTGAAACAGAAAGCAAGTTGTATTTAAATTTTTTAACAAGTGCCACATCCTTCATGGTGTAGTGATTATTTAATCTAATTGAACCCTTACCAAATATAGGAGTTGAAAAATTATCGGCAAAAGTAACATGCTCTATACGAGATATAAAAGAGAGGGAGGAGAACCATTCTTTGTTATTGGTCATGTGGCATGAGCAACCTGAATCCGCAATCCCAAATGTTCTCCTTCTTCAAGCGTGTAACCTACATAGAAGCACAATACGTCGATGACTCAATACTAGGGTTAGTCAAAAGGCATTTTGGAATCCAGTACTCAGTCACACGACGTCCAGCAAGAGTAACACACGAAAGCTGGGATAAAACAGTAGGTTCATGAGCTAAAGTTTGAGGATTTTTGTACCCAACTACTGACCTACGAGGTGTTACATGTGTAGCACGAAAAACAGTAGGTTTGGGAGCAAACTTTGCATATTTTTGACTCATTACAGCAGGTTGCATGTTCCTGACATTCGGTTTAGCATGTGCAGCAAATTTTGCATGAGAGTTATGAGATCTAGCTTGCATTCTTTCCTTTTTCTGTTTTTTAGCTAGTCTATAACAAAAATATATGACATGACCATCTCTACCACATTAGGTACAATGAAAATTAACTTTGTTTTCATGTCTAGATGAGCAAGCAACATGATTATTAGAAACCGAATGAGACGACACTCCTGCAGATTTGAAAACCACTTCTTTTTTTAGGAGCAATTTGTATCAAACCACTTCCTAATGACTTCACAATTTTAGGTGGATGTGCCTTAGCATGAGCATGGGAATCAAAACCTAAACCAGTTTTATCATTGCAAGATTTAGAGAAATTCAGCAGCAAGTTCAGATTTTTATTCCCATTACAAAACTGCTCTAGTGTCCTATTCATGTCATCAAGTTTCTTAGACAAATCTATGCAGTTTTCATATGAAGTTTTTCCTTTTAGTTTGCAATTAAAACAATATTTGACTTCATGAAAATGTAAAGCATTGTTCCAAACAGAAATATCATCCATAGCATCATGTAGTTTCTTATCAAGATCATCACAAGTAGAACAATGCAAATCAACTGTAGAACAACTAGCATCTTTTATGTTTTTGTCATTTAGTGCAGCAAGCTTTTTGTTCTTCTCAATTTCAAGTTCAAGTTTATCAAGTGTGGAGGTGTGCGCACTTCTTAAAGAGGACAATTGTCCATATATAAGCTCACATGAGGAACAAGAATCATCACTAGGAATCAAAGTTTTTAAACAATTAATTTCAGATTTTGGTGATTCAATTTTAACAGCATTGTTCCTAAGTTTTTTGTCCTTTTTATTAAGTATACCAGTGGCACGAGAAATAGCATCACACATTTCATCGCAAGTGGGACATACCTCTTCATCATCGTTGTTGTGTTCTGCCTCCTCCATACTTGATCTTGAGTTGCACACCATGAAGCACATACTTGCCTAATTCTCTTCATCATTGTCACTTCCGATGTCCACATCGCTCGAGCCAAGTTCTTGAAGTGCGGAGACAAAGTTGTTTACCAATTGGCGACCAGTAAAACCCTTCTTCTTGTTGTTTTTGTTTGTAGAGGAGGACTTGAATTTTGCTTGCTTCTCATTACAGGGAGTAGAACTTGAAAGGTTAGGGCAATTTGTACAAAAATGTCCAAACTCACCGCATTCGAAGCATTGTTGAGGAACACCACTTCCTCTTCTTCGAGTTCTCACATTTTGCAATGCTTTTGAGAATCAAGTAGAAAGAAGTGTTAGCTCCTCCTCTGAAAACTCTTCAATCTGTTCAAGGGTTAGAGAGGACAGCCAAGCAAGTGTACCACATGATGAAGATGGCTAGAGCTAGGCGTGTAACGCTGTGAAACAAATGCAAGAGACTTGTTGGGATTCTTACATGAGATTATGTCAATTTCATAAGTTTTTAACTTGGAATATAGCACATCTAATGTAAGTGTACTTATGATAGTGGATTCACGAACAGATGTAACTTTCATCTCCTAAATTGACATATTTAATGCACTTAGTAATTTTCTAGTGTTTTCACCATCTGAAAAATTAACGTTGACACTACGCAAGCTGATGAGAATTTTGTTAAAGCGAGCAAAGAGGTCATCGATTGACTCAAAGCGCATGTATTCTTTCTTGAACATGTCTTGTCTTACCTCCTTGATAGTGTTGGATCCTTCTTGCTAATCACATAGAAATTTCCAAACATCATACGCAGATTGGAGGTGTGCAACTCGATTGAAGTCGCTTTGAGTCAATCCTTGTATGATCAAGTTTTGTGCCTTCTTTTTGTTGTCGACATCTCTCATGTTTGTTGTCGTAACTTGATCATTTGGCAGCGCGTCTTAAGGCTTGTACACCTTTTCCCATATTGTGAAGCCTTGCGCCTGGATGAAAGCCTCCATACGTGCCTTCTAAACCTGAAAATCAATGCTATTTAACACACAAGGTTTTGTGGAGTATTTCTCCATGATGACTAGTCAAGACACGTGCAAATCACAAATATTAGTGCAACGTATATCTGATACCAATTGTAGGATCAAAGGTCGCGTGAAAAGCTACCAGAGGGGGTGAATGGTAGATTAAAAAAATTTAGCGGAAGCAACGAAAACCCTTCGGGAGAAAATAAATAAGTTAAGAAACCGTGTGTCCAACTGATCCAAACATGTTCAACCATGAAAAAAGTTCTATATATTATAGAGAATCATGTCATGGATACACGACATCAAGAATCACGAAAAACCATCGAGAAAAACTCAAATTATGATCGAAAGATCGAACAAAGATCAATCAGTTCTACCTGAGTAAAAAATAGAACTGCAACACTGCAAAGAAACTCAACCACAAATCCAATGACCGTGAACTTTTTACAGATGATATATAATCAAGTTTTGAAGAAAACCCGAAAATAATCACATCAATTGGATATGTAAAACTCGAGCTATGATAAAAACACCGAAGCAACATAGTGTTGTGCAGAGACTCGACGAGAAAAACTTGTCTGAAATAAGCCAGATGAACAAGGCACAAAAGCTCCTCTAAACAACAAATTTTATTGATAAACACAAGAGGAACATCCCAAAGTCATCTCGCCATGAACTCTGGCCTCCCTTGCTTTTATAACCAGCGCTAAGGACAACCCAATCAAAACTAAGACTCTAATCCTACTCAGTTTCAACCGAACCACAATTCCACCCGAACTTGGATGTTGAACCTCATCTTCTCCATAATACTAGTTCAATGGATCCCGTCACCAGCCATGTCTTGACCTCAGGCAACACCTGCACATGAACAAACAACCATTTCTTCCGAGCACAAGTCCTCGACTTGTCTCTCATTAGTTCGAAAACCACAACACCTTATGTGAGCACCTCACATAAGCATGTTGCAAATATAGCAAGATAATATCCACCATGATCAACCAAAACACATCAAGAACATAATCCAAAAGTACTAAAAGAATCTTCCCATAAGTGTAAAACAAGTTTGAAACATTGCAAATGAAAAACATAGCAGACAAACGATTATTTCAGCACATAGAAAGATCGGACAGTCCAAAACAGCAGTTATGCATTGTACAATAAAAGTTCAGACAGTGCAAAGTGTGTTTCTCAAGTATATTCAAAACTTTGCATGTAAACCTATACATTTAACATAATTGCCAATATATTCAGCACACATAGGTCTCACAGATGGGTCCCCGCTTCTCCACAGGAGTGGGCTCTGGTGCCGCCTTGTGGCCCGATGCTCCGGGTTGGCCTCCCCCGTAGAGGTGGGCTTCGGAACCACCACGTGTCCAGTCATCCCAGACCCCCAACTCCCCTTAGAGTCGGGCTCCGGGGCTGCCACATGGTCCCCAGTGTAGGACTCGGCCTCCCTTGTAGGAGCAGGTGTTGGTGCTGCCACACGTCCTGCAACTTGCCCTAACTGGTAGGTTGCGGGAGTAATGGGTTGTGTGCCTTCTCCAAGTCGGGCTTTGAAGGCACGCGCCTTCCCCAGACGCACGATGCGGTGCATGTCCTCTGTCAAGTGATGTTGCGTCCAACCGCATCACATTGAAGGCGTCGCAGTCCTACCCCACGGTGCCAAGTGGGTAGCTTGCAGTGACAAGACGGACAAAACATTCCCTGCCATCATCAACGACTATGCTTGGCCATTGGCGTCCGACGTGGCAAGACAGCGAGTCTTCAAGCTGCGGTCAGGGGCAGTGTACGTAGCAAGCCAATAGATCTTGTACAGGCATAAGATTGTCTCGGGCCACCTATCGGGCCTTGGACCCCACTTGTAAGGTGTTCGTCCTTACTATAAAAGGATCGGGCAGCCACCGACTCTAGATACGCCCTTCAGACATACTCAGATCCAATCTGCACAACTCAACACAAGCAATACAACTCTCACCCTGGAGTAGGATGTTATGCTCTGGCGGCTCGAACCACGTAAAACCATCATCTCACCGTCCCTCATACGCGTGACCTCACCGGAGACTGGCCCCCACCTAAAAAAGAACCTTTGCGGGCTGCGTCTAAGCAGATCGGGCGGAAGTGTCACAAGAACACTTCAACATTAGGTGTGCCAGGTAGGGGGCTATTTTTCTCTTAAGAAATTGCACCTTCACCGTAATGGTGAACATCAGGCTTTTGGATGGCGAGTCTCGAGGCCATTGCCACACGACGGGTGGCACCAAGACTAGATCCCGCTCCAAAGTGTGGTCTGGTCCATCCGCCCCCACATAGTTGCAGCTGGCCTGGCTGATGCTTCCCGACAGATGTTGACCCTATCGGCATCCGTGGAGCCACCGGCTATGGGTCAGAGAGCGCTCTGGCAGCAGCCAGAGCTCTACTCCACAACCCACCTGCCATGAACACTTCTCAGGGAGTGGCGCAGCAGTGGATCAATGACGTCGACCACCTTGTTGTTGCTGCCATCAACTCCCCCATCAAGGGGAGACGTCACGTGTCGCTGTCGCGCACACCGACCAACGACCGCTACACGACCGACTCCTGCTCCACCAGGATCCCCACGGCCGAGCTCGACCGTCATCAAGCTGCAAACGAGGATGGCCGCACCACCATCGAGCGGTAGTGGGGGAGACGACACAACCTTGTGGCTGGCTATTGCGCTCAAGGGCCCGAGCCTCAGGCATCTGCCGCACGGGTTGAACCACAGGTAACCTCTCCACCACCTCCACATCAAGAGTACACTGGAGAGATAGCTCCCCAGCAGTACGTTTTGCAGCATGCCCCACAGCAGCATGCTCCGCAGCAGCATTTTCTGCAGAAGTACGAGGTGCAGCAAGCACCACAGCAGCCGTACGTCGTACAGGTTGTGCCACCACCCTTGTCATACGGCGTGCAGCAAGCACCCCAGGTGTAAGATGCACCGTACCCATCTCCGTAAAAGGTCATCGGAGGGTGCACAGCCCTGGCTCAGCACCTCTGCATGATGGCGTGGCCGTGCAAGTTCCGACCACACCTACCGGAGCAGTTTGACGGGAGTGCCAACCCCGCCGAGTTCCTGCAGATATACACCACAGTGCTCCTTGCTGCAGGAGCGGATGAGTTCATCCTGGCAAACTACTTCCCCATCGCCCTCACCGGCTCGACCCGATCATGGCTTATAAACCTGCCCGATGGGTCCATAACCTGTTGGGAAGAGCTCTGCCGGCAGTTCACGGTGAACTTCGAAAGCTTCTACATGCATCCTGGCACAAAGCTCGACCTCCACACTATGTGAGAAAGGCTCATCCAAGACATGCCTGCACGAAGAATGGAGACGTACAAACCGCTCGTCTCCATCATCGCGACTCGCATTACGGAGTCAACGGAGATGCGCGGCGGGGGCGTCGCCGATCAGCATACATGCAGGACAATCTCTAAAAAAGCGTGTCTCCTTTTTCTGAGTAATACCAGACGAGCTTTAAGGAGTATTCTCCTTTATATAAAATTTCCGAGACAGGCATTATAGAAGCTCATCTCCTTTCTTTAAACAATCTGAGACGGGCTTTAGGTGCGTCTGTCTCCTTTACTTCTAATATCGGAGACATACTTTCTTCTTAGCTCGTTGTCGATGTATCTACTAGTTGCTACATTGTGGCACTAAGAGGAGACGTACTAGGTTGAACGCTCATCTCCTATTAGATGCCCCCCCACCCCCTGTTTACCCTGCTTGCAAGCTGCATCCTGGAGCTAGCCAGGATTTGGTAGCTGCATAGCCAGTTAGCAACAAACACATACATGAACATATTTATGGCCAAATAGAGATCACACATTAAATTATATTGACCAATCAAATCTTAACAAAGTGTCAATCATGATTATGAAAGTAACTAATTACACAAAGAATGCCCCCCATTTTATCTTGATTACCAAGTAACAAATTACACACATGCTAACTATCATTATCTAATTATGTATACCATAATGAAAATTCTCCCTTTTGATCAATGACTTCATTAACGATGAGCCTACATAGCCTTTCTCTAATGCGCTCTTGAAGGCGTTTTCATAGTCCTGCCACACGATATAATGATAATTAACAAAAGATTAATATTAGAGTAAAATAAATGCAGTTACACATACATTGCAATTCGCTAGCTCTCCAAATACAACCATTCTTAAGCAGACAAGGAGTAGTCTTCTGTCTAGCCTCTTCAGTCTGTTGTTGATGCTCCGACCTGGAGATCCTCAAATTCAATAAAATCACTGAAACCATATAAAACATTATCAAATTGCAGTCACATCTGCACGAACAGTCACATAAGGGGGCAAATATCTGAAGGCTTAGGAACAAATTTACTGGAGAATGGTATTTTTGTTGGTTAGGGCTTGAACATACTGATTACCGAGGTTGGGGTTGATGGCGGTGGCATGCTCTGAGGGCAGGGTTGAGGCGGTGGCGTGCTTCGGGGATAGGGAAGATCAGACCGCATGCTCCGGGGACGAGGTGGCAGAAGCACCGGAGTGGCGGTTCCTCAACTCTCTGATGACAGCAAGTCGACGGTGTTGGGAGAGTTGTGGTTGCCCAAAATTTGAAACTTCTACTGCCACTAGTTAAGCAAATTTGGAAATCTGTTGGTTAGGGATTGATCATACCAATTAACGAGGTTGGGGTTGACAGCGGCGGCATGCTCTGAGGGAAGGGTCCAGGTGGCAGCGTGCTCTGGAGACAGCGACGATTAGATGTAGGCATGCTTCGGGGATGAGGTGGCAGAGGCGCCGGAGCGGCGGTTCCTCAACTCTCCGATGACAGCAGTCTGGCGGTGTTGGGAGAGAGTGCATAAATGATCATACCAAGGTCTGAGACGGGACAATTAGGTAGCGGCGTGCTCCGCGGATGGCGGCCGAGGTGCCGGAGCTGCGGTTTCTAAGGTCGAGAGAGCACAAAAATTTCACCAAGTGCTAGGAGAGAACGCGCGAGAGCTAAAAATAGCTTAGGTCAACAATCGGAGACGGGCTTGTATAATGCCTGTCTCTCATTCACGCATCTCCCTTTTACCACTCGTGCGCAGTTCATCATGAGCGTCTTTTGCCACTCGTGCGCAAAGTTAACATCGTGAGCGTCCGTTGCCACTTCGCGTGCGGAGATAATAAATGGGCATCATTGTCACAATGAACATAGAACCGCAATCACATTGCAATTCAAAGATAAACATTTGCAACTGAATGAACATTTCAGATTTTATGTTGCGTGCCCTCTAAACTATACATTTTCAGACTGATATTCCTATGAAGCTCCCATCGATCGATCTAAATTGTATTGTCGAGCTTGTTCCCGAACACGTCTCTTATATTCCTCTGGATCCTGAAAATATTGACATTCTTTTAAATTAACATGTCAAATGAGGAATGATATATAACCTAGGTTGCTCACTAACACAAAGTTACCTTGATAAGTAGATTAGCAATCATTTTCAACATCAGGCGCATTTGGTTGATGAAATAAACATTGAACTTCAAGTAGTAAAATTTTGACAGTAAAACCATGCCACCACCCCTACGAATATAAATTTAAGCAACATGAGAAGCCACTTCAAATAAGTTAGGCAACAATTACTAATTACTTGATCAAAATAAGCCTATCTTACATTATCTTGATCAAGAACCCCAAGGCAGAGTGCTCCTGAGCGATGGACATTCGTGTGGGAGAAACCTAGTGGAAAGGCGCCTCTCGGAGGTACTGAGGGATAGTCCTCCGATAAGGAGATTGTCAGGGGGTAGTAACCACCTTTCCAGTCAAGCTACAAATGAAATTCATTAATAAAGGGATGATGGTTATACTGGATTGTGCTTGTTCTTCATGACTTATCCCTTCTTTACCAGGGATGATGCACTGCCACTTCATTAGGTCTCCCAACTCAGGCTTTGTAGAGAAACTCTACGCAGAGAAATTGGACAACAAGTGACGCAAATGGCGAGCCATGAAATTGCAACTACAAAAAGAAAAACTATAGAGTGCGATTAAGTTTATCAGTCCATTGCAGAGCTACATATAACCATGCAACCAGTGTGCCATATGTATATACATGGGGGTGGTTCTTGCACCACGCCAAGCGCTCCTCCTTGAGTTTGCCACGCGCCAAGTTCCCAGCCATGAACTACATAAAAAGTGGAATATAAGTAGCATAGAATAGGAGGGAGTAGCGACGGAAAGGAAGGTACCGTGAGGACCGCGATGGTGAATAGAGAGTTGGTCGAACAGGCAACGGTCAGCTGGAGAAGCACGGCCCAAGGAGGAGGAATAGCGAAGAACTTAATTGTGGCTAGTGGTGCAGAGATGGGCAACATAAAAGTGCGTCTTCCATTGATGGCAAAGGAAGATGTGCGGGATAAAAGCGTGTCTTCCATTGATGACAAAGGGAGATGGGCGGATCGAGGAGGAGGAGGTGCGGAACTTAATTTGCAGCCACGGTGTTGTAGAGACACATGCGATTGGCGTGCGACCTTTCGTTTCACCGAGGCGAGCGGTTTTGAAGCGTCCCATCGTCCATCAATGCGCGCATAACAAACCGCTCAATCTTTGACTCTACACAGACCTTATATAAGGCACACCATCAGTTCTCCACAAGCGCGTCTCTCCTTTTGCATCTGTTTCTCCTTTTCTTCGTCTTCTCCGTGCCGACAACCACCATGGACAACGTTCTGCCGCCAAGCCCACCGAGGGATCCACCCTTCAAGAAACAGTGCGACTCCCCTGAGAGGCTCAAGAATGACCTGTGCCTCGTTATGGTGCGAGAGGCATACAAAAGTACATATCGTGCCATGAGTTCCTTGGGTCTGGGTACCCTTCCAGAGTTTACTGGAATGTGTACCACCGGCCACTACCTCTATGTCCTCATGGGTGTGGCCGATCGTCTTGACACTCTCTTCGAGACAATGGCCCATGAGCTCGGTGCCAAGGGTCGTAGTAACCAGTTGACGGTGACGGCGAAGAACCTCGGTCTCTGAATTGCACCGGCGGAGCAGCCGGAGCAGTCGGCCCGGGCTCCATGTGCATAGGCTCCTGTTGCACCGCCGGAGTCGCCGCTGGAGCCTTTGTCGGAGGAGGAGTAGTAGTAGGATTTAGTTTTTCTTTTTTTGTTTTTAGTTGATGTTTTTTTCTTTTCTTGTGTCTTCTTGTACTTTTTTCTCGTGTTTTGTAATATATTGTGTTAATAAATTATATGTGTTCATCTGTGTGGATGAATATTATCTTGTGTGTCCAACTGTGTGAATGAATGAATGTGTGGTGTGTTCATCGTGTTCCTTAGGAATGACAATTCATAAGGAAGGATTTGATTTTTTATTTAAATCGGACTATAGTGAAGGTGCTCTACATTGGAACGACAATTCATTTAGGTATCAAGTGAATGTGCTCTAATTCGTTTAGTGAATGTTCATGCCTGTGTGATATCAAGTGAACCAAAGCAAATGTTGAAAATCACGAAGCCAAAGGAGACGAGCTTTCTCTGATATTTACTTAAATGAGATGGGCCTTATAGTAGCCCGGCTCCTTTTACGCTCAGCCGAGCCATATCACATCCTCGCTGAAGTGGGCTTGTCTCATTTACCCTTATCAGAGATGACCTCATTTGCGCTCGTCACTAATCTTTGTCTCCTATTTGAGTTTATTATGTAGTGTCATGCCGTGCGACAACATCATGCAACGACACTGCGGTAGTTCATCCATTGTTTCTCCCAGGTATGCAAATCCATCCCCAAAATCCCAAATGATTCTGTCATAGTAGCATTCTGACAGGATGTGCGAGATAAGGTGCTCGAGAAGTTAGCCACGCACAACGTTCAAGACATCTTGGAGCTCTCTTCCATCGCCGACAGGAGCGCCAGGGCAGCAAAAGGCCGTGACTGCTACTCATATCCCCCCCCCCCCCCGAGGCGGGTAAGGCTGGCCAGCCTGCTGCAGGTGCCGCTCCCCAGGGCAGTGGCAAGAATAATAAGAACAAGAACAGGGGCGGCGGCAGAACAAGCCACTGCGGGGGGCCTTGTCGCTGCAGCGGCAGCAATCGGCGGTCCCAGAGCACCACACCCCGACAAATGCCCGCGACAGTCACCATCTGGTGGCAACAGTAGCAAGCCCTGCCCCATGCACGCAACTAGCAGCCATAGCGCCAGTGACTGTCGGGAGATCAAGAAGTTCATGGAGCAATACTGCGAGTGAGCACAGGAGCGCCTTGGCGCTGCGTGCTTCCGTCAGCCGGAGGGCAAGTAGAAGGCGACCCGCAGGTCAATGAGGACAAGGAAATGGAGTTACAAGAACCTGAATGGGACGTTAAGATAGTCCACCAGGGCGAGGACTCTGACTCCAGCAGCGACCATGAGCATCGCAATATGCTCCATGTCATCTACGAGGTCTTTGGATCCCGCATCCAAGAACACAGTCAAGACCCAACACCGAGCGGTGGCCTCAATAGCTCCTACCCCCATTCCGACGCCACACCACAAGTGGATGGAGACGTAGATCGGCTTCGATGCCTCCGACTGCCACAAGAACATGGCGATAGTCAGAGTCCTTCCCCTCCTCGTTGCCCCCACCACTGCCAACATCAAGCTCTGCCTCATCTTGATCAATGGTGGGGCCGGCCTCAGCCATGCGGCCTTCGAGAAGCTGTAGATCCCCCTGTCCAAGTTCACCCCCTTGAGCCTGTTCTCGGGGGTGGGACCTAGGAACATCACCCCGTACGGCAACATCCACCTTTGGGTGACCTTCGAGACACCCAAGAACTTCATGACGGAGAACATCCTGTTCGACGTCACGGAGGTCAGCCTCCCCTTCAATGCCATCATCAGCAGGCCTGCCCTGTACTGTTTCATGGTCGTAGCCCATTACGGCTACCTGGTCTTGAAGATGCCAACTCCCACCGGCGTCCTCAAGATCCGAGGGGAGCGCACTAGGGCAGTGTCAGCCTTAGAGAAGCTCCAAGCACTTGCAGCGGCCCAGCACCCGCCCAGGGCAGTGCTGGACCGAATCAGTCTCCCCGGAGCTCGCGCCAGCATGGCTTAACAACTGCACCCCGTGTGTAGCCCTCCGACAGTGATGATGTCCCCATCAAAGATGTCCATATTAGTTTCGACTCTTGCCAAACCATAGCATAGCGGGGAGTCTGGTCAGCAAATAGGAATACGCGCTTGTCGCCTTCCTGTGGGCCGAATGTCAGCGTGTTTGCTTGGCAACTATCACTGAAGCCCAACATCCCTAGGGAGGTGATTGTGCACCACCTGAAGATCTACCTAGATGTCTGACTGGTACAACAGAAGCCTCAAAAGTAGTCCATCAAGCAATAGAACTTCATCAGTGAGAGATCCAGAAGCTGCTTGATGCTAGCTTCATACGAGAGGTCCACCACCTCAAGTGGCTGGTCAACCCTGTTGTCGTCCCCAAGGCTGGCGGGAAGCTCCAGATGTGCATTGATTACACCAACCTCAATAAGGCATGTCCTAAAGATCCATTCCCTCTCCCTATTATATATCAAATTGTAGACTCATCTTCAGGCTGTGATCTACTGTTCTTTCTAGATGCTTACTCAGGGTTCTACCAAATCCCTATGTCTAGAGGATGAAGAACATACTGCTTTTATAATAGTAGATGGCCTGTATTGTTATCTCCATGCCTTATGGTCTTAAAAATGCTCTCCCTACTTTTGTACGTGCCATGCATAAAAAATTTTGGGACCTCAATCGGGACATGGCAGAGGTGTATGTCGGTGACATTGTCGTCAAAATCCAAACGCATACATCATTGCTAGAGAACCTTGCCATAGTTTTTGTGAGGACCGGGTGCACACATTTCAAGAATCGCAGAGGGTAGGGCCATGCGATGCAGCACCCAACAGCACACACGAAAAGAATATGACAAAATACAAAGTTTTATTTATAAAATTAGCAGAAGTCTTTTACAATACTTAATGTACAGCGGGAGTAATACTCATAGCTAAACTCTCAGCCTAGCTATGCAAAAGTGCAGTCGTCCATCTCGGGGACACTACACACTAGCAACACACAAAAAATCATGGCGGCGTGCAGGGCTCCCACACGGCAGTATACCCCGACGGGGGCATCACTTCATCTTCGGGCCCTTCCTCATACGTCTCACCTACAAACAACTTAATATAGCAACCATGAGCACGAAGGCTCAACAAGACTTACCCGTCTCACCTAAACATGGAACTCTATATGCAAGGTATACGTAATATAGGACAGCAATTTGCAATAAAAGACTCGCCAAAATGCTGGTCCTTACTTTTAGCTTTTAGCAGCAAATTAAGGCTTCATGAATCAGAAATTTAGTGAGCAACCTGTTCTAAAATTACAAGTATCAATATATTATTAATCCATAAAGCATGATTCAATAATATTCAGCTCCAAATAATTAACTACGTCATGACTCAGTGAACAAGCGGTACTCAATAACCGCGAGGGGCGGTGACTCGAATCGATATACACCTGCAGGGATACCCGAATAGCACGACACATACACTCACACTCGGAGCTGCGAAGGCACACTCCACTGATCTTGTATGCAGCAACCTTTCAGCCACTACCTACATATTGAACTGGTCCCACCGCTACGAGCAAGAGGCCCCCACACAGAGTACGTCGTATCCGCTGCCAGGTTTACACCTTGCTGCTCTCAACCCGCACCTATAAGGTGGTGGGGTATGCCTCGACGCTAAGGTGGACAACTTACATCGGTTTACTGGGTCCCATATATCCAGTATGCCTTCGGTACATTCAAACTTGCTCAACAGGGCCGCACACGGATCGGTCCTTGACCAACACAGGCACAGCTACAGCTCACAGGCCCCTATGTCCTGCTTCTCCTACTCCATGTCCAGTCTCATATTTAACCAAATGGTGAACCTCTCACTCGACCAATCCCGTGTGAACCAAATTCCTGAACTCGCGAGTAGATTCCTACTACTCGACTTCTACTGAAGCAACTATAACATTAAGCATAGCATGGACATATCGAGGACTTAACCAACTACCCTTCTCTCATGGGTTCTCTGGTCATGCATGTGGAAAACTCCAGGAAAACTTAGACTTAATGCACATACATGCTAACAAATATAGTGTGATACAAATCAAAGTTTAAAACATTGTTAAATGCAAACCGAGGCTTGCCTGGCTGTGAGTCAGATTCAAAGTTAGTCTCCAGGATGATGTTTTCCAACGCCTCCGGCTCCTCGTCGATCTCGGTCACTATATGATATGCAATATATAAAGTACATGAGTGAAAGTGAAACTATATGAAAGATCATATAAACACCGATCAGGTAAGAAAATGATTTTAATTCGCTTTGGGATTTTTACAGTGGATACTAGGTTCTATGAGGAAGAACCGGACCAAGAATTGAATATGTTCAAGGAACCTTGTTGTCTCTAAAATTCCAACAAGTAAAAGCCTTCTCTGAAATTTGGTATTAAATCTGGAGTTTTTTCATGGCTAACAGTGGATGATATTGGTATAGGAGGTTTTACTTGTTCTAGGAAAATTTGTTTCATATTTTTCTAAGCTTCCTGTAGGGAGAAATTAATTTTACAAGTTTGGAAAATTCTGGAATTGTTTCTATACATTTATCAATTTTCAAACTACATAGAGATTTGGAACACTGTTTGGTCATGTAAATGAAGCCCAATGAACTCGAAATTTTTACTGGATATCAAGTGTATTATAGTGAAGGTTCTGACCAAAATTGGGAATTTACAAATCAGCAGAACAGGAGTAATTAACTTCCCAAGCAGTAAGCTCAAAGGAATTAATTATGAATATTGTGGGACTTTCATGTACAAAAAATTGTACCACTGCAAAATAAGAATCAATATGAGTCTACCAGAATTTATTGGGAATTATTTGAGAAAGTCTACTATGAGTAATAGAATTTAGAAGTTTGATTCAAATTCTGTGAAGTATTTCTATGTATTAATGAACAGCAGAGAGGAAATTTGAAGTTGGCAATGTTATACAGGTTTAATTTCTACGCAATATTTACAGGATTTGAGGCATACCCAACTTGACGTTCTGGGAAAATTTGGTGAATTTCTAATAAAGGGATCAGCTGCGAAAATTCCAGGAGTGTTTGGAGTAATTGAATTTTACAGAAATGAAAATAGCTTTTCATGGTTAACAATTTTAACTTCTGGAAACTGAGATTAAGTCCTTTCAAACAAAATTTGTTTGATAATTGTTGGAGCATTCTACAGGGAGTTATGTATTTTTGAAGTTGGGTCAATTTTCTGGAATTTGGAAAACAGATTGAAACACTGCCAGTGGGCCCCACTGGTCAAGTTCATCTTCAACCTCGTGTCAGGTCGCCACAAAACAGAGGAAACAATGGCGCCCGCACGTTCCCACTTCCATGCTCAACCAAATTTCGATCTTTTTGTGGGGATCGACTGCAGGGCGCAAAGAACACCTTTGGGGCACCTTGGTCATGGCCGGCGGCGAGTAGAACCTCGCCGGCGACAGCAACCGTGGCGGCCTTGGCAGGGCCAACGTTGATCTCACAGGGGTATGCACCAAATGATGTGCTGTGATGTCCAGAAGCATCGTGGTGCTCCAAGGAACAAGATATTGGACGCCAATCGGGGAGAAAACGGCCGGAAGATGGTCGTCGACGGTGAATCCGAACTGTTTCTAATGGCGATGGGGAAAAGTTGTAGCCTGGATCGATTACTCGATAAAACTTGATAATTCTTGATCTAGGTGAAGCGCCTGTACCTCTAGAGCAACAAATCTCACAGCCACGATGAATACTTGCACGTAGAAAGGGAATTTAACGGATGACCTAGCTAAGTTCATAGATAGAACTTGTCGGACGAAATAGAAATACGGGGCTTATGGTCCATGGAATGGGCTGAAATTTTACGAGCACGTTCTAGAGATATTTGCTCACCTTTTTTCTTCAAGGACCGAGGTGAGAAAAAACTTGTATCGCTGGGGTGTCGAGGAGCAGAGGGCGGCCACGGAAAAACAGAGCACGGCGGCCGGCAAATGGCCTTGTCCACCGCTGGGGAGGCACAAACTGCACGAGGGATTGATCATACAGGTGCGCAAAACGTTGGTGAGGAAGTAGAGACGAAGAAAAATGATCAAACCTGAGTACCTTGGCTCAATTTTGACTGGACAGTGAAGAACTTGGGTGGGGAGCAAAAATGGCGCCTGGAACTTCAACAGAGGAAAAGTGCTCGACTCAGGGGTTTGGAGGGGGATAAGGAGGAGCCTTGGGAGTGCTTTATGCAGCTGGAGGCGACCTCAAGCAAGCAGGTGGGCAAGTAGCTTTGTGACAATTTGCATGCCATGAGGTGTCACCTGGGAAGAAAACACAGGGCACTTCTTAGAATGACAGGTGGGTCCCACTTGCTCTCCCTCATCCACATCCCTGCTCAATCAATTCTACCACCTAATTCAGTCTAAAAATTTGCTAGATGTTTGTGGAAAGGCAAGATTAATTTTGGAGAATGTGATTCTGAATTCAGAATATTGATTTGACAAAGTTTATTTGAATTCAAACTTGAATTTGAGATGAATTCAATGTAGCTATTGAATTAAATAGCAAACTTGCTTCAAAAGTTATGAAAGTTTGCAGGGAGGCTATTTGAAATATTTGGAATCCAATGGTCAACTCAAATCTTCATGTTAACTTCATTTGAACAGTAGCTAATTTTTTTTAATTCTCTCATGGGGTTTGAATCGATTTGATTTTTGCACTTACCATTTTGATTTCTTTTTCTTCTCCTCATTTCTGTTAAATCAAAGCTAAGTTCAAAGTCTGAAAATTAGGACTTTTATAGTTTTTGACAAGCTACGCTCCACGTGCACAGAGCTTGACCCCGACAAGTGTGTGTTATGAGTCTCAGCAGGGAAGCTCCTCGCTTTCTTGGTCTCACACCGAGGAAACGAAGCCAACCCAGAGAAGATCAAGGCAGTCGAGCTGATGTGGCCCTCGGCCTGCATCAAAGATGTGTAGAAGCTTGCAGGCTGCCTAGCTGCCTCCGTACCTCTACATCACTCCCACAACCAAAGTGGTAAGCACGGTCCTGGTCGCAGAGCGACCGGTTCCCGAGCAGCCTCAAGAGGCAGTCGAAACCCCTACCTCTAGTCCTGAGCCCTAGGAATTGGGTCCTGTAGGGGGCCCAGACAACCAAGTTGCCTCCAGGTCCCAGCCCCTGGAGAGCGCCCGGGTCCCAGCCCCTAGAGTATGTCTCGGACCCTGGGGGCCTCGAGTGCCAAGATCTGTCAATGATAGAAGAGGACGCACCAGATCCCCCAGGGAGGGTCCAAACCATCCAGTGACCAGTCTACTTCATCAGCGAAGTCCTGCACGAAGCAAAAACAAGGTACCTTGAGGTACATAAGTTGCTATATGCAGTGCTGATTGGGTCGAGTAAGCTCTGCCACTGCTTCCGAGTGCACAGGGTCTCAGTGGTGACCTCATTCCCACTAGGATTGTGCTCTGCAGCCACAACGCGATTGATATCATCACTATGTGGGCAACGGATCTGACGGAGTTTGAGCTCGACTTCTTGCCGCGGCATGCGGTCAACAGTCAGGCACTAGCGGACTTCGTTGCTGAGTGGATGCAATCACCAAGCAACCCAGTGGGTCCTAACATCGACGAGCCGGAGCTGAGGGCCCCGATCCTCATCAAACCCCACTAGACCCTCTTCCTTGATGGCTCCTCACAGAAGTAGGGAGCTAGAGCTGGCGTGCCACTCCTCTCTCCAACAGCGGAACAATTCAAGTATGCGGTGCGCCTCAACTTAAAGGCCACTAACAACATGGCGGAGAATGAAGCCCTCATCTTTGGGGTCACAGCTGTGTAGGCTCTCGGCGTTTGCTAGATGCTAGTCAAGGGAGACTCCCAGCTGATCATCAAGCAAACCCGGGGAGAATGCTGTTGTAACGACCCCCAGCTTGCAGCGTACCTGCTGCACATCAAGAAGTTGGTCAAGAACTTCGGGGCTTTGGACCTGTTCATGTGCCGCGCGCTAACAACTCCATCGCTGATGCCCTATCGACAATGGCATCCACCAGGGCCCCAGTCCTCGGTGGTGTCTTCGAGAGGAAGTTCGTACGACCAGTCACTAGGCATGTCGAGCCTAGTGAAGGCAGCAAGCTTAGCACCTTAAGCTGGTGGTCTCGGCGGCCTTGCAACCATGATACCCACCAAGGACCGTATGCATCATCGGGGACTCTGTGCAACCTGGTGCCCAAGATCCAGAAGCTCAAGAGGATCCCAATGCATGGATCACAAAGATCCAGGACTACCTAAAGGACCACATCCTTCCCGAACAACATGTATGCGCTGAATGGATCGCCAGGGTGGCTAGACGCTACATGTTGGTAGATGGAGACCTCTACTGGCATGGCGCCAAGGGCACCCTATTGCGGTGCATAACCCGGGAGGAGGGTTGCGACTTGCTCTTAGAGACCCATGGAGGTGAGTGTGGGAACCACGCCGCTATCCGCATGATGGTCGATAAGGCCATTCAACATGGCTTTTACTAGCTGACAGCTCCTCTGGATGCTGTCAAGCTAGTGAAAAGGTGCAAAGCATGCCAGTTCCACTCCAAGCGGATTCACACACCAGCGCAAATGCTGCAAATGATCCCGCCCTCCTGCCGTTCGCGGTCAGGGGGCTGGATATCCTGGGGCCCTTCCCTAGGGTCATCAAAGGATACCGATTCCTTTACATCGCCGTAGAAAAGTTTACCTAGTGGCTGGAAGCAGCCCCAGTGGTCACCATCAACAAGGAGTTCGCAATCAAGTTCATCAAGTCGATCGTCTGCAAGTTTGGGGTCCTGAATAGGATCATCACCGATGATGGGACCCAATTCACTAGTGCAGCATTCCAAAACTGTTGCAAAGACCTTGGCGTCCAAGTTTGTTATGCGTGTGTGGCTCACCCAAAGAGCAACGGTCAAGTTGAGAGGGCCAACGCTGAGGTACTAAGGGGCCTCAAGAGAGACACTTATGTAAGTTTGGAAAATCATGGTGCCAAGTGGGTTGACGAACTTTTGTGCGCGCTGTAGGATAGCCAGACATCACCCGTCGGGCCACGAGGGAAACACCCTTCTTCTTGGTGTATGTGGCCAAGGTCGTCCTCCCCCAGAGATCGCCATGGGCTTCCACAGGGTCCGGGCATACGACAAAGTTGCGCAGCACCAGCTCCGGTGCGATGATATTGACCTCATTGACGAGGCAAGATGGCATGCTGCCATCTGAAACGCACGATACCGACAAGCACTCCGGCACTACCAGGAACGGTTTGGGTGGAGCAGAGAACTTCAGGTGGGCGACCTAGTGTTGCAGCGCATACTTTCTCGCGAAGGGTTGCACAAACTCTCCCTCGGGAGGGCCCCTTCTGGGTGACACAAGTATCTCACCTCGATGCCGCCGCTTGGCCACAGAGGAAGGAGAGCCCCTCTCCAACCCTTGGAACATAGAGCACCTCTGTAAGTTTTACCCTTAGCATAGCGGTAGGATAGTGCAAAGGTGCCATGGAGTCCAAGAGCAGTGCTCAGGACAACCAAGCTCCAGGGGGGGTCTGGTCCAGAGTGTGCAGTCTGCTTAGCCGAGTCCTGTACACTCTGCCTCCCTTGTCATCGAGAGTGGGTCGTTGCCTTCTTGTAAAGCCTGCCTCCTCCTATGAATACCATGTTGAAAGAATCACTCTCTTGCCCTATGTTCTCCTATGTTCATTAAATTACTCACTAATTTTATGATCATCAAACTATGCTCGTTTTCGCATATCATCCTCCTCATTTTTCCTCTTTTTCTCGCCGTTGGTGAAGTTACACAATCCTGCTGCACACGAGCTCGTTTGAGGTACCTGCAATGTGCTTTGGGGTCTCGCGGCTGCCCTGTTTCTTGGGGCTCTGTGGTGCCACACAGTCTTCCCCACGAAAGGCCTACGTCGAGCCAGAGGTCCATGTTGTTTAGCCTACTTATCTTGGTCCCGTATTCTAAGTGTGCAGACTCTACCTCCCAGCGCTACGACTAAGTACTCGGGCCAGAAGGCTCACACCCTAGGTAAGGCGGGAGCCGGGCCCAGGACACTAGCACACCAAATTATGCAAGCCTCGAGTACCAGCCAAGGACCATAGGACATATCAAAACTAAAGAGCAAAGAAAGGTGAGCAGCGAGCAAAGTTACTCCTCCTCTATCATGTGTGCAGGACATACAAGGCAAGTTGGTTCAAGCACAATCAGTAGCAGCATTGTTAGAGTTCACGCCTCCCAAGGGGCCACCGTCGACGTTCCTTGCATTGATGATGGGCGCCACTGGAGCATCCAACTCCGGCACCTCCAGGGGACCGGTCGTCGACGTTTTCTATGCGTCAAAAATGAGCCCCACTGGAGCATCCAGCTCCGACAATGCCGACGCTGTACTACATAATAGCAATGAGCGTCGATCAGTGAGTATGCTATCTCGTTCTGCTCTTATTGTTAATAAGTTTTCTTTGCTCTCCTGTCTTCTAGGGGGTTTGTCGTGATGTTTTCTACGCGTTGATGATCGGCATCGCCGGAGCATCTAGCTCTACACCACCGAAGGGGTCAGCCGTCGACATTCTACACGTTGATGATGGGCACCGCCAGAGCATCCAGCTTTGGCACCTCTCAGGGTGCCTGCCGGCATCAACCTTCAGGTTTGGTGCTCCCCAGGGGGCCCGCCGGCGTCAACTACCCAAGATTTCGTGCTTCACTGGGGGCCCGCCGACGTGTAACACCCTGATTTTAAAGTTTCGACAAATTAAAACTTAAATGGGAATTTATAGTTAATAATAGGAAGAAATTGTTTTTATAAAGGAAAATATAAAATATATGCATCTCATATTGCATTTTGCATTCATCCTCAAGCATTGAAAGTTAATTACCAAAATAAATACGCCAAAAGTAATTTATTTGCCATAACAAATATGAGATAAAAGAAATAAATGAAACAAAAGGTATATATAAATACAATAGTTTAATTACATGATGACTTCATGCAAAATCATTAAGTACGATGAAAAGGAACAAACCTAAAAGAATTAGAAATAAATAAAAAATAATATTTGAGCTAGACACCAGAATAATCCGAAAAATAACGGACTAGTCCAAATACCCTCAATGGAGAACAACGGACTTATCTGGTATTAAACGGATTAGTCCGCTACTCTACAGTTTGGTATATTTTAACACTTCACCACACCATGTATATATAAATAATAAACATAAATCACCATCAGACCTCTTGTTGCACAAAAACACCTTGCCGCACGCGGAATAAAAATAAACAAAACAAATAAATATTAACAAAAAAAGAAATAAATAATAAATAATAATCAATTAAAGAAAATAAATAAATAATATAAAAAGGAAACAAAAAGAATAGAATGTCAACTGGCAGCAGCACTGGTCGGGAGGCAAAGAAAAATAAAAGGTCAACTGCCTGACCAAAAGCCTGGCGCACAAGGGAAAAAGAAAAATAATAATAAAGGAAAACAAAAAGAAAAGTAAGACTAACTTGCTGCACAAAGAAACTAGCCGCCACTGCCACTGAGCCCGATCGTGACTACCACCGAAGACCACCCCGCGCCTAAAAAAACTAAAAGTCAACTCAGTAAAACCAGCCGCTGGTCAGGGATTTAGGGCCTGTTTGGTTGTATGCCTAAGTTGCCTAAGCCTAACTTTAGTCACTTACCGCACTTGTGGCACGCCTAAGCTACCTAATATTAGTTGTTGTTTGGTTTGTTACCGTAGCCTAAGCTTAGGCACACCTAAGAAAGTGGGGTATGCTTAGACGGTCAATTCGAGCGCCTCAGTCGAGGCAATTTTGTGTTAGGCAATGGATGTAAAAGTTGCCTAACTTTTGTGGCGCGCCTAACTCTAGTCAACAACCAAACACCCACATAAAATAGTGTGGCAAGCCTAACGTTAGGCTTAGGCAATTTAGGCGTAGAACCAAACAGGCCCTTAGTCCCAGCGGACTCTCGTGCATGGGCGCACGCACTTGGCCTGGAGGCAAAGCCGCGGGTCCACGCGCGCTGCGTGTCCGACGGACCAGGCCGAGTCGGCCTCTGGCCACGGTACGAGTCGGTACCGAGCGCTCCGCCTATTTAAGCCTCCGTAGAGGGTTTGGTTTTTCCTCGACAGAACCGATCGCAGCGCCGCCTGAAAACCCTAGCGCCAGAAGAGAAAAGGGGAGAGTCGTAGAGACTAGAGGCTGCGCTTCAGGAAGAAAAGGAGAGAAAAAAAAAAGAGGAAGAAGAAGAAAAGAAGAAGAGTGCTGTCGTTCGAAGGAGATCGTTGCGCCACCGCCTCGTGCCGCCGAAGGACCGCTGCGCCGTCTACTTCGTCTACGCTACGCTTTCGTCCCATGATCTTCGAAATCGTCGCATCTACGGTAGGTATTATGATTTAGATCTAGTCAACTATTTTAGTTCTAATACTTGAATTAAATCACGTGTAAGACTGTTTTATTTGAGCAGTCATTAATTATTGTCAAATCATCTTAAATCACTTGGAACTCACAAGTTAGATTAAATCATACAACATCATTAGGTTATTCTATATTTACTAAATTTTATATTTTCAGTATTATTTAATTTGTTTTTCAGATTTAATAAATAATATTAAAGTCTAGTTAAATCAGAAAGTAACAAAATAAATCCACAAAAATTCCTAAAATTTTATAATAAATTCTAGTAAGCTATTAATAATATTTTCAGCATATTTAATGTTCTGAAATAATTATTTTGCCTCTGAATTAATTCTATTTAATTCCAAACTTGCTCAAATAAATAGGAAATCATTATCGAAAATTTTTAAAAAGCCATAGAAATTTATATAACAATAATACGAACATATTTTCTGCATGTATCCATATTTGGTATATCGATTAGTGGTTGTAATGCATTTATTATGTATGTTTGCTTGTGTATGTGGTTGATTGCGAGTAGACCGGTACGCTCAAGAGGTTACGATCGAGAAGCGAGTATGCGTGGATCTTCGTGTGCAAGACTTTGGTTTGCTTGACCATCGGAATTGCGGGATATAAAGGCAATTGTCCTTAAAGCATATGGATCCTGTTTTAAAATAAATTTTTTGTTTGCAAAACTGCATGCTTGTGTCAATTTGAATGGAAATCATATGATAGGGAGTTTACTAGTTTTGTTTAACCTCCCTTGTCACCTGGAATTCATGGTAGAGAGTCGACATGGGTTTTTTACTTTTTTGCTTTGCTTAATTAATTGGGATGGGAAAACAAGAATACTATTTAATTATGCATTAATGAAATTATGGTTAATATGAACTGGTCAATATGATATGGTAATGGGTGATCTAAGCAAGCATGCTATGTGGATGGGTTGGATGATATGGTGGTTTGCTTGCTTTAGATCTAAGGACCGGTTCATGTGAGAATAAGTCAGGACTACAGTGCCACCACGAGGCCAAGTATGGGTGTGGCGTAGCTGATTCATTAGGGCTTTGCTAGTGCTATTTGGACCATTAAGGATGCTCGGGGAAGGGGTAGTTGGATTGGCTTTGTTGATGATTGGTGGGACTACCCTGGGATCCGAATGGCTCAAGAGGGGGCCCTTAGTTGAAGATGTGCTCTGTAGGAGACATCGCCACCGGTGAAACCTCAGTGGGGTCTAAATGGGCTAGTAATCTCTTTGTAAAGGCTATTTTGTGATCTATTAGCCATACACCAAAGGAAGTGTAATTGGCGTGAGGGAGGTTTCTCTAGTCGCCCGACGGGTGATGAAATTACAAACACGTAAGTAAAGTGGTACAAACTCTACAGAGTATTAAAACTATCATGATAGTCGTGCTCCCGATTATGAGCACCTGGACAACTTCCATGATCAGAGGGAACCTGGTATTCGGATGGTTTTTGGGAAGGTTATGGTTTGTACTGGTTATGGGATGGTATTATGGTTTATGGCAATGGTTATGGTTAATGGTAATGTGAAATCTGGGATATGGATTGGAATTATGATAATTACATGGTTTATGATGGGTTCACTTCACATACATAATACATATTGCTTTTCAAATGTTTTAATGTACTTTTCCGCACTTAGCATTTATTTTATTCGTCATTTGTATCAGCTACATGTCATACTTTTCCACACTTGCTGAGTACGACATGTACTCACTCTTGCAATCCCCCCACCAACAGTTGCAGATCAGGATTGGGAGTGTAATAATGATAATGCGGAGTTCTAGGCCGTGTCTGCTGTCAGCTTTGCCTATGGTGTTATTGGAGCTGCGCTATCCCTTTTGCTTAGTTTGCTCAGTTTAGTCTATTTCCGCTGCATTAGTTGAACTTGTCATTAATATTCATTAGAGCGTGTATTCACTAGACTCAACTGCGCAGGAGGGTTGGAGATCCTTTACCTCCTCTCGGGCCATCTCCAGGGCCGCCAACGCCTCCTCCCGCTTGGTGAGTCCCCGGGCACGGTGCTCCAGGTCGCTCTCTCGGAGCTTTACGTCAAGCTCAAAGTTGAACACGGCTTGGCGCCACTCCTCCAGGCACGCCCGCTCCTGTGCCAAGTCAGCTTCCCAGCAGTCGAGGCCCTCAGTGTGGGACCTAAACTCATCGCGATCAAGTTGGAGCTTTTGAGAGGCCTCCTCCTCCTTCTACACTAGCGCTCGCTCCCGATCGACAACAACGATCTCACGAGAACTAGGTCCAGCCGCATGTCCTCATAGGTCTTGAGGCGGGCCTCAGCGTGAGCCTTCCGAGCCTTCTCCAAGAGCCCCTGCATCCTGGCGTCGACCAGCATTATCAAGTGTTGATTTCATCAAGCCGTTCCTCCCTACCGCAAAGGCTCTCCCACTCCCAATCGAGTGTAGCTTGTGCTTGGTGCAACATGGGGTGGACCATGGCAATGTCCTCGGAGAGGGGGATCGGTGCAGCTGTCGCCACTGGAAGTTGCCTCTAAGTCAATTCGGCCTCCTCGGTGGCAGCCATCAACACCAAGGGGCCCGAAGATGTCTCGGCGGAAGCCATGGTAGGAGGAGCGTCACTACCCAGCACCGGAGCATCCTGCAGCAAGTGAGTCTACGACCTGCACGACATCATCTTCTTCCACGGGTGTGCACCCACCCGTTGCAGGCGAGTTACTGCCTTGCGCCCCCACCACGTCTGGGTCAGGCGCATTGACCGCGTCGGGTGCACCCTCTCCACCCGACATAGTCGCGTCGACCGAAATGGATGTGTCGTCACCCAAAGCTACCTCGGCCCCATATGCTTCATCGGGCGTGGGAGCATGAGGGTCCGTCACAAGGGACGTAGCATTGCTGGAGGCTGGAGCGCCCTGAAATGCAAGTTGTTCTGTAGGGGATGCGGCGTTGGCCTCCGTAAGCACCAGTCTAGCTTTAGGATCCTGTGCGCCACTTGTAGGAGTTGTGCCGCCCTCAGGGGCGGCCGTGATCGCAGGTGCGGCCTCTTCGAGTGCAAAGGAGTCCGTCTCCCATGTCAGGTCAGGGGTCGGTGTCACCACCGAACTACCAGCACCGGTAGATGTCAGGACTATCACGCCCGCCCCCTACAGCACCAAGGGTGCTACGTCGGTCGGTGACGCCCTGCAAATCCAAGGCTGGCTCTTGTCAGAACAAAAGAAGCAATAATAACAGCAACAACAAATTGGTAGATGTGCCTTACCGGCGGGCCTGGTAGCTCCAGCGAGCCTGGCTACATGGCTTGCATGGCGAGTTGGGGCCCCCTGGCCCCATCGACGTGTCTGGTGCCGCTTCCCCTGCCCCCCCCCCTCGTGCTAGAGGAGCGACCTGCATTGTCATGACCACTGGCATGGACCCATCCACTCCCCCATCAGAGCTGTCGTCCAGGTTCTTCTCCCCGCCCGTCGTCGTGGCACTTGTAGCTTGGGGCAGGTTGACAACAGGGGTGTCATCTGTCTTGGGCTCCTCGCGAGGGAGATCGAGTGCCATCCCCGCGCACCAGCCTCCTCTTTTTCTGCTTAGAGGCGAGAGCATCCTCAGTCGAAGCCCCACCACTCGACTTTGACGGACGAGACTCAAGGCGCCTGTTCATGGAGTTGGAGCCCCAAGCTGGCGTGCGGCACCGCTTCCCCCAGAGCGGAGTCAGGTACCGGCTGCCTCCCCCTCCCCTTGTCGGGGATCGTCATGGTCCTCCCCTCCATCCCTGCTGAAGGGCACGGACCCTTGCTGGCCCCCAGCGTGGCCCTGCCCCGAGATGACCCTTCGGCCTGCTGCCGAAGGAGGCCGATGTCGTCGAGCTTCGGCATCTTGCCCCACACTTGTCTTCTCAGGTTAGGAGTCATGAAGAGTGGCAGGCAGGCATTCAAGACAATGACGTGCGTGTCATCTATTGGGTCGCGGGTCACTGCCTTGAGCATCTCCATCATCATCTAAGGGATCGGATCCCAACCTAATCCAACCTCCAGCAGGCACGGGTCGTGCTCGCCGGAGTAGTAGCAGGCCCGATGCTCACGGTGCTGGAGGGGAGCGATGCAACGGGACAGGAAGTCCTTCAACACCATCAAGGAGGTGAGGCCCTCTTTTACCAGAAGGGTGATCCTAGCCATCACAGGTATGTACTCCCTCTTCAGCTTCGAGAACTCTTCCCAAGAGTTAGGCTCGAAAGTCGGGTTCCCCGTGGGCAGGTTCAGGGGGGCATGGACGTCGATCTTCACGATCACCCAACTCTCCCTCCATCTTTCCCACTTGGATCGCTTGAACGGTGCAATGTACCACTTGGAGGTCTTCTCCCGATGTTGCAATTTGTAGGCCCCCACCTGGCTTGTCGAGCTTTTCCCGATGGTCTTTAGCATGAAGAAGTACCAGAATAGCTCCACCGACGGTGGGACGCCCACGAACGCTCGCAGAAGTGGACGAACACTGTTGCCATGGTGAATGAGTTCGGCGATAGGGGGTGGATTTGCAGGCCAAACGCTTCTAGCAGCGAGAGGGTGAACGCGGACACTGGGGGCCCCAGCCCAGCTGCCGCGTATGCGGTGAAGAAGATGATCTCATCTACATGTAGATCGCAAAGTGAAGAGGACCCGTAGCGGATCCACCTCCTTTGCTCTCCAGCATGCCAGCCAAGCAACCGCCTTATCCATGCTTGTTGCTCTTCATCTTCACGTGAGAGCGAGGTAGAATGGAAGCCATTGCAGCGGGAGCAGAGCAAGAGCTTGGCAAGAGGTGAAGGTTTGGGCTTGAATAAGAAGACAAAGGTTTAGGCGTTGGGGTGCAAGAATAAGGAAAGAACGGCCTTTGCCCACAAAGGTTTCCTATTAATCGCCCCTTGTAACACCCTCATTTTCATCCATCATGCATTGCATACATTCTAATACATGTTTAAATATAAGTAACACAAAAAGGAACAATTTTAAAATGAATTAGAAGCAAAAACGCACTCAAATGTTCTGAGAATTTTGTACTTGTCCGTTTTTTGTGCGAACTAGTCTGATTTCTCTCTAACATCTCTTCGGGCATGTCCGTTATTGCTGCGAACGAGTCTGTTTTCTCTGTGTTCTATTTTTGGACTTGTCTGATCTAGTGCAGACTAGTCCGTTCACCCCATCCTTCAAAAATTTTGCCAAGTCTCCGGACTTGTCTATGTTGCTCTCTGACTAATATCAGACTTGTCTGATGGCCAGACTTGTCCGTTTTCTCTCTGACTAGCTATCGGACTTGTCCGGTACTCACGACTCCAATTCAATCTTTTCCTCCACGACTTGTTTTGGGTTTTTATCGTAAGTGGGCCCAAGGATGTCGTGTCTAACCTTTTTGTAGCCCATGTGGGACCCCACACCAGCCTCCACCCACCCCCAAACTCGAAATCCATCAACCCTACACATCCACCCCTATATAAACAACCCAACACCCCAACTTCTCATCTCTTTGCCACTTTTGAAAGACCACCAAACCCTAGTTTGTGGGAGTCGCCATCAAGAGGAGATCCAGCAGCAAGAAGAAGAGGTGGAAACGAAAGAGGATCAATTGGACAAGATCTTCATTGAGTTTTCGTTCTTCATCACCAATTCACCCTCAACTCTTTATCATCAACCCTAGATCATCAAGATCCAAGTGTTGCCTCCGAACTATTGATCCTTGGAGTTCTAAACACATGGTACACCTTCTACTTTCTCTTTTTCCACGTGAATTCAACCCCAATTCTCCCAAATCTCGTAGACCAAGAAAACCTTAATTCGCTGGTTCTGCGAGGGGCGTACTAGTCCGGTCCCTAGCGGACTTGTCCGGTCTCTAGATTAATTGGTGCTAAATTAATTCCAGATTGATGTAAATAAAATAGAAACCTATTCAACTCTGTTAAAACCATTGTAACTGATTTAAGAACAATAATAGTAACTCATTAACTAGTTTCACTTCCATTTGCATTGATCATGCATGTCATGTCATATTGAGTAACATATGAGCATCTATTTATTGTAACTATTATTTTGTATGTTCGTTGCACGGAATAAAAGGATTCGCTCTAGAGGGTGCTGCTGAGGACCTTCAGCACCAGTACTTTGAAGCCTTTGATCCTAACCAAGCTCAAGAGCAAGGCAAGTGTCCTTGAACATATTGATCCTATTTTTATTAAATGTTTTTTTTCAAAACTGCATGCTTGTGTCAATTTGATGAGAAAACCTATGATAGGTGTTTACTAGATTTGTTGAACCATCCTTGTCGCTTATATCACATGGTAGAGAGTCGGGAAGGGCTTTTTACTTTTGCTTCGCTCAAATAAATTGGGACGGGAAAACAACCAAACAACTTAATTATGAATTAATGAGATTGTGGACAATGAAGATGATGAACATGGTTAATGGTAATATGGGACTTGGGTGATCCAAGCAAGCATGGTTTGTGGTATGGGTTGGATGTCATGGTGGTATGCTTGCTTGGGATCTTAGGGTTCATGCGAGAATAAGACAGGACTACAGTACCACCACGAGGCCAAGTATGGGTGCGACGTAGCTGATTAATTAGGTGTATTGCTAGTATTGCGCGAACCATTTGAAAGAGCGGGGAACGGGAGTCGAATTGGGTTGGCAATAGTGGTGGGACTCCCTGGGATCCAAACGGCACAAGAGGGGGCCCTTGGTTTAGGATGTGCTCAGTTGGAGGCATTGCCACCGGTGAAACATCAGTGGGTCCGTACATGCTAGTAGTCCCTTTGTAAAGGCTATTTTGTGATCTTTTGGACACACACCAACGGAAGTGTGTAATGTGGCCGACGGGTCACGGGCATAAGGGAGGTTCTTAGTCACCGAAAGGTCATGAAATCATGAACACGTGGGTAAAGTGGTACAACCTCTACAGTGTTAAAAACTATCATGGTAGCCGTGCTCCCAGTTAAGAGCATCTGGACAACTTCCATGACTAGAGGTAACTTGGTATTGGGATGGTTTTGGGATGATTATGGTATTGGTACTAGTATGGTTATGGATATTGATAATGGTGATGGTAAGAAACTGGAATAAAGGTAATGGATATGAATGTGGATTTGTATCATGATAATTATGTGGGATGTGATGGGATTATTTAACATATATATAATATAATTCTATTCTACATGTTTTAAATGTACTTTTCAGCAACTAGACTTTAATTATTGTCGTCATTTGTTAAGCGACATGTCATACTTTTCCCACACTTGCTGAGTATGACATGTACTCACCCTTGCAATTTCCCCACCAACAGTTTCAGGTCAGGATTGGGAGTATCACAACGTTAATGCGGAATTCTAGGTTTTGTGCTACTGTCACCTTGCCTGTGGTGTTGCTTGGAGCTGCGCATTCCCTTTCGCTCAGCTTGCTTAGTTGCTTAATTAGATTATTCCGCTGCTTTACTTTCAGACTTAATCATTAGAGTTGTATCTTGAGGATTATTGGAATATTATAAATAAAGGTACTTAATTAATCTATTTTGTGGAAATTTTCTGGTTATCGTTTGTGATGCACTTGTATATGTGTGTTGATCGTCCTGGGCACACATATGCGTCGCACTTGGTTCATTTTCGGAACCGAGTGTCACAAATTGATATCAGAGCCACAGGTTGACCGTAGGATGCAGCCTAGATAGAATGGACACTTTAGAGCACATAGGGTCACTCAGGAAGCGTTGTGATTTGTTTTATGTGTTGATTGCTATATATGTTGCTTTTGTGCTTAGTAGAGGATTGTGGGATGCTTTAGCGCTTGCCACATCCATATAGGCTAGTATAGGTCGTTGCTTAGTTTCATATTCCTTGATGCATATAGTTGTGGATTCGTTCTATCTCGCTCAACCTCTACTTCAATGTAAGAAGGACACAACTAGAAGATTCACTGCCTCAGACGAAGTTGTATGGAAGATGAGAACAAAGATAGTGTGTCCAAGAGTAAGTTTTAAAATAAGTGGGGTAGAATTCTTTGCCAACCTTATTATTTTGTATTCACAAGGATTGGACATAACGCTTGGAATGGATTGGCTACAGAAGCATAATGGAGTGGTCCATATGCCACAAGGACAGTGCAATCGACAGGTGATAAGTGAGTCAACATTGGAGTTGATGCGTCGCAATAGATGTCAAAGCTAACCAATCGTCAAGGACTACTCCAACGTAGTGAAGTGCATGACTGAGTTGCTAACAAGGGGAAAGCTTCTCAAATGGATTCTATCTTGTCAGGACAACATTGAGAAAGTGAAGAAGAGATTTATAACTACACCAGTGTTGGTATTACTATACATGAGCAAGAATCTTGGATTTATTGTGACGCCTCAAGACAAGGACTTAAATGTGTGCTCATGCAAGAAGGTCAAGTGGTAGCCTATGCATTGAGACAATTGAAGAAACATGAGCAGAATTATCCAACGCATGATCTCGAACTTGTAGCCATGGTACATGCCTTGAAGATTTGGAGACATTACATTCTTGGTCATAGGTGTGAAATTTATACGGATCGTAGGAGTCTCAAGTACATTTTCACACAAACGGACCTAAATTTGAGGCAGCGAAGATGGTTGGAGCTTATCAAGGATTATGATGTGGGAATCAATTATCACCCGTGTAAGGCTAATGTGGTGGCGATGCTTTGAGCCGAAAAGAAGTCACCAACTCACTATTAAGGAGTTGCCTTCCGAGTTATGTAAGAAGTTTGAACTGTTGAATCTTGGATTTGTGAATGAGATGGGAATAATGGAGTTAAATCCGACCTTGGAGCAAGAAATTCGAGAAGCACAAACAAAGGATGTGGAAATCCAATAAACTAAGGAAAGGACCAAAGAAGAGAGAGAATTCAGGTTTGATGAGGATGACCATGGTACTTTATAGCTTGGAAAGAGGATTGTTGTGCCTAATGTGAAGCAACTTCGTGAAACGATACTAAAGGAGGCACATGACTCGCCTTACTCAATTCGCTCCGGTAGTACAAATATGTACAAGGATTTGAAGACATGTTATTGGTAGGATAGCATGAAAAATGACATAACTGAATATGTAGTTCGTGTGATGTGTGCCAACGAGTCAAAGCTGAACATTAAAGGCCAGTCGGATTATTGCAGCCATTGAAGATTCCGGAATGGAAGTGGGAAGAAATTGGAATGGATTTCATAGTTGGACTACCGCGTACCCAACCTGGTTATGATTTAGTATGGGTTATTGTGGATTAGTTGACCCAGTCAGCTCATTTCATCCCTGTCAAGACCAAGTATACTACAATACAACTGGCAGACCTATATATGCACCATATTGTGTACCAACATGGAGTTTCAAAGAAAATAGTTTCAGATAGAGGTTCCCAATTCACCTCTAGGTTCTGGTAGAAATTGCATATATCATATGGTACAAGGTTGAATTTCAGTTCGACATATCACCCTCAAACCGATGGACAAACCGAGAGAACGGATCAGATTTTAGAGGACATGTTAAGAGCTTGTTCGTTAAAGCATGGAAGAAGTTGGGACAAAAGCTTGCCATATGCGGAATTCTCATATAACAATAGTTACCAAGCAAGTTTGAAGATGTCACCATATGAAGCACTATATGGAAGGAAGTGTACGACACCCTTGTTATGGAGTGAGACAGGGGAGAACTAAGTATTTGGACTTGATGTGTTGCAAGAAGCTAAAAAATAAGTCCAAATAATCTGCAAAAATTTGAGGGGTGCACAATCAAGACAAAAAGGATATACGGATAATAGACGGAGATACCTAGACTTTAAAGTGGAAGACCTTGTTTACCTCAAAGTGTCACCAATGCGAGGTCATAAGAGGTTTAATCTCAGGGGCAAGTTATCACCTCGCTATATTGGACCATTCAAGATTTTGGACAAACGAGGAGAAGTAGCATATAAACTAGAGATGCCAACACACCTTTCAGACACTACAGGAAAAGCGATCATTTGCGACGGCTATATTTATTTGCGACGGCCCGCCTCTGGCCGTCGCAAATAAAAGATTATTTGCGACGGCCAACCCTAGTGACTCGTTCGTGCAAGCTTCCAATCATCTGTTGTGGGGGATGATCTTTGTAAAAACGTAGGGGAACAGATGTCTCACAAGCTTCTTCTTCATTAGGTTCATCGTAGATTGATGAGCTTGTGACCTGTGGATGATCGGGACCAGCATAGGTGATAGCCGGAGCTTGTTCAATGTCTGGAGCTGGACACGTGTCACCTTCGGAACTACCAGGCAGTATCACCGGCTCTTCTTCATCTTCGAAAATGCCCTCCCCCTGAGGATACGGATCTGGTCTTGCAACACCGGAGCTAGTACCTGGGCTAGCTTTATCAAAAGACACTTCACAAGTCTCCACAATTTTGTTAGTGTCAAGTAAAAGCACACGATAGCCTCTAGTATGAGATGGATAACCAAGAAACATGCCATCAATGGATCTAGGTTCAAATTTATCAAGAGTACCATGTTTCTTAACAAAGCATTTGCATCCAAAGACCCGAAAGTGTGTAACACTAGGCCTATGTCCAAATCGGAGCTCATATGGTGTTTTACCTAGCTTAGCACGCAAGAAAACACGATTTGAGACATAACAAGCGGTCGCTAACGCATCAGCCCAAAATTTCCTAGGAGTTTGATATTCATCAAGCATAGTCCTAGCCATCTCAACTAAGGTTCTGTTCTTTCTTTCTACAACACCGTTTTGTTGAGGTACATATGGTGAAGAAAATTGATGATCTATTCCATTTTCAGCACAAAAGTGATCAAAAGATTGATTTTTAAATTCAGTTCCGTTATCACTTCTATTTGCCTTTAAAGATCCTAGGTGATCAATTGATAATCTAAGAAATAAAGTCCTAAAGTGACTAAAAGATTCATTCTTAGACGCCATAAAGTAAACCCAAGAGTATCTAGAATAATCATCAACAATAACAAGAACATACCATTTACCTCCGAAGGATTGAACACGTGAAGGTCCTACAGTGTCAAGATGCAAAAGTTGACATGGTTCAGTTGACATGATCATTGTGAGAGGAGTATGTGAACCTGCAACCATCTTAGCATGTCTACAAGAAGAGCACACAATTTCTTTGTCCCCTTTAAGCTTAGGCAGCCAACGTATGCGATCAAGAGCGCTAACACGCGTTAGGTGATCAAAGCCTACGTGACCAAGTCTACGATGCCAAAAATATAAGTCCTTTGAATCATTAGCAACTAGACACCTATGCTTAGAGGAAGACATATCAAAATCAGCTTTAAAAACTCTTCCAAACCGAGACATGTTAAAAATAAGCTCACTATTTGAACCTACAACTTTGTAGCAGTTTTTATTGAAAATTATTTCTAGATTTTCATCTAGCAATTGTGCAACAGAAAGCAAGTTGTATTTCAAATTTTTGACAAGTGCCACATCCTTCAAAGTGTAGTGATCATTTACTCTAACCAAACCCTTAGCAATTATAGGAGTTGAAGAATTATCGGCAAAAGTAACATTCTCTGCACATGACACAAAAGAGATGGAGGAGAACCAATCTTTGTTACCGGTCATGTGGCGTGAGCAACCTAAATCCACAATCCAAATATTCTCCTTCCTCAAACGTGTAACCTACATAGAAGCACAATACGTCGATGACTCAATACTGGGTTTAGTCAAAAGGCATTTAGGTATCCAGTACTGAGTCACACGACGTGCAGTAGGAAAAACACGCAAAAGCTGAGATAAAACAGCAGGTCTATGAGTCAAAGTTTGAGGTTTTCTATTCTTAACTCTTTTAGCACAAGAACCAGTAGCTCTAGAGGTAAAAGCCGCAGTTCCAAAAGACAAGGCTAAAGCTCCGGAAACAAAAGTTGAAGTTCCGAAGGAAACAATAGAAGGTCCGGGAGCTCTCGGAGCTATCAGAACTATTGGAGCAGCTTTTGCGGATTTCTTACCAGAAGGTCCGGAAGCTACCTTTTCAAATTTCTGACTCACTAAAGCAGGTTGTGTTTTTCTAATTGCATGAAAGTTATAAGATCTAGCAATTTTTCTTTCCTTTTTCTGTTGTTTAGCTAGTCTATAACAAAAATCTATGACATGACCATCTCTACCACAATAGGTACAATGAAATTTAACTTTGTGTTCATATCTAGATGAGCAAACAATATTTTTATTTGAAACCGAATGAGACAACACTCCTGCAGATTTGAAAACCACTTCCTTTTGTTTAGGAACTATTTGAATCAAACCACTTCCTAATGACTTTACAATTTTAGGTGGATGTGCCTTAGCATGAGCATGAGAATCAAAACCTAAACCAGTTTTATCATTGCATGACTTGGAAGAATTCAGCAGCAAGTTTAGGTTCTTATTCCCATTACAAAACCGATCTAATGTCATATGCATGTTGTCAAGTTTATTGGACAGATCAAGGCAATTTTCACATGAAGTTTTTCCTTTTAGTCTGCAATTGGAACAAAATTTAACTTCATGAGAACGTAGAGCATTGTTCAATATAGAAATTTCATTCATAGCATCATGTAGTTTCTTATCAAGATCCTCACAAGTAGAACAATGCAAATCAATAGTAGAACAGCTAGCATATTTCAAGTTTTTATCATTAAGTGCAGCAAGCTCTTTGTTCTTTTCAATTTCTTCATCAAGTCTATCTAGAGTGGAGGAGTGTGCACTTCTTAATGTGGACAATTGTTCATAGATTAAGTCACATGAGGAACATGCATCATCACTAGGAATCAAAATTTTTAAACAGTTAATTTCAGATTCTAGTGATTCAATTTTAGCAGCATTATCCCTAAGCTTTTTTGTCCTTTTTCTTGACAATAACAGTTGCACGAGAAATAGCATCACACATTTCATTGCAGGTAGAACATCCCTCATCGTCTTCACTGTTGTGTTCTGCGTCCTCCTGACTTGATCTTGATCTTGTTTTGCCCGCCATGAAGCATAAGTTGGCCAGATCGTCATCATCTTCATCACTTTCAAAGTCTACATCACTTGAACTAAGTTCTTGAAGTGCGGTGATGAAGCTGTTAATCATCTTGCGTCCTATGGTACCCTTATTTTTCTTTTTGTTGGAATTTCCAGAGGGGGTCCGGACCTTGCTTTGTTTTTCTTCCCGGGTGGTCGGACCTGAAAGGTTAGGGCATTCTGTACGAAAGTGTCCTGTTTTACCACATTCAAAACAGTGTTGCGGTCTGGAGCTTCCTCTCCTTCTAGTTCTCACATTTTGCAATGCTTTTGAGAATCTAGTAGAGATGAGTGCCAACTCCTCTTCTGGAAATTCTTCGATCTGCTCCAGGGTTAGTGAGGACAATAAAGCAAGAGTATTGCAAGATGATGATTGGTCGGAGCTAGACATATCACGTTGTGAAACAAATGCAATAGACTTATTTGGGTTCTTACGTGCTAGGATGTCAATTTCATGAGTTTTTAGTTTAGAATAGAGTACATCTAATGTAAGAGAACTCATGACAGTAGATTCACGAATAGATGTTACTTTCATTTTCCAAATTGACATGTCTAATGCACTAAGAAGTTGCCTAGCATTCTCAGCATCAGAAAAATTAGCATTGACACTACGTAAGTTGCTAAGAATTTTATTGAAACGAGCAAAGAGGTCATTGATAGACTCACCTGGTTGCATCTCAAAACGCATATATTCCTTTTTGAACATATCTTGTTTTACATCCTTGATTGTGTTGGATACTTCATGATAATCACATAGAGCTCTCCAAACATCGTATGCTGATCGGAGGTGCGCGACACGATCAAAGTCGCTTTGAGTGAGTCCTTGGATGATCAAGTTTCGGGCTTTGTTGTTGTTGTCGATGTCCCGTAGGTTTGTGGCCGTGACTTGATCATTGGGTGGCACTTCGTAAGGCTTGTATACCTTCTCCCATATTGCAAAGCCTTGTGCCTGGATGAAAGCCTCCATGCGTGCCTTCCAAACCTGAAAATCGATACCAGCGAACACACACGGTTTGGCGGAGTACTTCTCCATGATGATTAGTCAAAAACACGTGCAAATCATAAAGATTAGAGAACCGTGGCTCTGATACCAATTGTAGGATCGAAGAGCACGTGAAATGCTACCAGAGGGGGGTGAATGGTAGATTTAAAAATCTTACGCAGCGGAAACAATAAAACCCCAAACCCTTTCGGCAGAAAAACGATCTATTAAAGAATTCGTGTGTGAGACTAATCTAAACGTGTTTCACCGTGACAAAAGTGATAGATATCAGAGAGAATCAAGTCACGAAGACAACACAAAAACAATCACTCAAATCCGTCGAGAAAAACTCAAGTTATGATCGAAAGATCAAACAATGATCAATCTGCCCTACCCGAGAAAAATGGTTCCGGAACGCTGCAAAGAAACTCGCGTAGATCATAGACCACAAATCCAATGACCGTGAAATTTTGACATATGATAGACAAACAAGTTGTGAAGACAACCAAAAAAGAATTACATCAATTGGATCTGTAAAACTCGAGTTATGATAAAACCACCGATGAAAGGTAGTGCTGTCCAGAAACTCGACGAGTAAAACTTGTCTGGAACAAGTCGGACGAACAAGGCACAAAAGTTCCTTTAAACTATGAATTTTATTCAATATAACACAAGAGGAACAGCCCCAAAGTCGTCTACCACGATCTCTAGGCTCCCTTGCTTATATAACCAGCCCTTAGGCCAACCCAATATCAACTAGGACTCCAATCCTACTCAGATCACGAATCGTAACTTTCCATAACTGCTCAAGATTCTTCTATACGCAGATAGAAGCAATCTTAAGACTTCCAAACACCTTAGGAACGTATCCCACATTCCTAAACAACTCAAATTCGTGACCCACACGAAATCCTATCATAACCAACTCGATACTTTCCATACCGAGCCATAACCGACTCCGCCGCAGCCTAAGTCTTCAACCGATACGATCCGATCCTTCCGATCAGATCTTCCTTCCATAATCCGTCTCTAGAAGCATATTGCCACGTCATGCACCTCATGCATACGTGCAAACATCTTCCTTTGACCTTCATATGCACTGCCCTTGATTCAATCATCCTGCACGACCTCTTGATCAGCTCAACCACAATTCCTCCTGAATTTGGTTGTTGGAACCTCATCTCCTCCCTGAGACTAGTACAATGGATCCTGTCACCAGCCATGACTTGAAATCAAGCAACACCTGCACATGAACAAACAAACAATCCATATGAGCCCAAGTCCTCGACTTGACTCAAGTTAGTTCCGAACACAACACCTTATGTGAGCACCTCACATAAGCATGTTGCAAAACCACAGTAGAAACGATATCAACCGTATTCAACCAAAACGCACCAAAAACATAGCAAATGAATACTAAGCAATCTTTCCATAAATGTAAAGCAAGTATGAAACATTGCAAATGAAAAGCAGAAGCACTGCGGTCAAGTTCCGGACCTTGCCAGAGCAACCCGGAGCTTGAGTCGGAGCTTATCAAAGCTAGAAGAATAAAGCACCCGCCGGAGCTTACCAAAACTAGCAGATCCTAGGCCAGAGCTTACCAAAACTAGTCGGAACTAGTCAATCCAAAAACCGGAGCTAGAAAAATCAACTCGGAGCTTAGCAAAAACATGCCGGAGCTATCAAAGACATGTCTGAGCTAACAAAAACATGCCGGAGCTAAAGACAGAACTTCACCGGAGCTGACCAAAGCTAGTCGGACCTAGCATCGAACATAACCAGAGCTACCCAAACCAAGTCGGACCTACCGTCGGAACTTGCTGTAGCTCAGAGCTAGAGTCGGACCTTGATAAAAAGGTGGTTTGGTGATATTTAAAACTTTTATCATCAAAGCCAAGTGTATTCACTACAAGCCAATGTATTGAGCACACATAGGTCTTACAATAAGCTCTTCAAGCAGCACTTCTGAGTTGATCTCCCATAAGTTTCTGATCCAGTTGGAGTTTTGAAGCTCCTGTGCTACAGTACGGTGCTTGAGTCGAGCTTGCTTATAGAGGTTCGGAGCTATCATACAGGGAGCCTGTCCATTCAGCCATCGGGCATACCAAAAAGGTGTATTAGTGACATCTCGCACTGTCACCGTTGTAGAAGAGAAGAAAAGATTACAATCCTTATTATCGTGATATTTGAGCAGATGCTTCCAAGGACGATCCCTGCTATCCAATTGGTTCCACAACCATTTTAAGCGTCAGGCTCGATCGAATTTATCCAAATCCTTAAACCCCAGACCACCTAAATCTTTGGCCTTGTACAAATCTTCCATTTCACAAACAGTGCCCTCCGTTTACTCTGTCTTGATCATCACCTTTCCATATGAAAATTCCTTCGAGCTCTATCAATCTTCTGTGACACCCAAGCTGGGAGCTTAAAAACCAACATGATGTATGCAGGTAAAGCCGAAAGGACTGACTTAATTAGAACCTCCCTACCAGAATATGAGAGAAGATTTTTCTTCCAGTTTTGCAGTCAAAGTTCGACTTTCTCCACAACAGGACGGACTGAGCTTTGGGAAGTTTTATTAAATGCAATGGGAGACCCAAATATTTACTCGGGAAGTGAGCTACTTTGAGGTGTTAATCAGCTATCAACTGAGAGTCTGTATCTCAACATCTAATTGTGAAGACCTCGGTTTTCCATGTTTGCTATGAGACCCGATGCTTTACCAAATATGTCCACTATGCATTTAGTGACATGAAGGTCCTGTGCTTTTAGAGAAATAAATACAGCAGCAGCATCTGCATATAAAGAGACATTTAGGTGCTTTTCCACTCCACGCAGAGGAGTGAGGAGTTTTTTTCTGAGCAGAAGTGTGGACTAGGCTTATTGGCCTGAAATCTATGATTCTGGAGGATGCTGCTTTTTTAGGGATTAGCACTACCAGTGCACGATTAAGCTTACTGAGCCCTTGTTGATTCATATCATAAAATTGCTCAAGTGCCCTGTGAAAGTCTGCTTTGATGATGGGCCAGCAGTGCGCAATGAAAAGTCCTGTAAACCCATCTGGCCCAGGAGCGTTGTCTTTGGCATTGCCTTGATCACTTTGTTGAACTTCTTCCTCACTGAATGGGACATCCAGATGGTCAAGGTTCTTACGTTGCCAGCCCAAGTTAGCCAAATGCAGTCTATGCTGTTGAGGCCTATAAGAGCTATGATCTTAGCTATGATCTTGCACGAAAAAAGGACTCTGCCTGGACAACACTGAACGCAATTACTAGCAATTTTTTCTGTTTAGCACTAGAGTAACCTCTTAAAGCTGAAAAATAGGTTATTATCCATTGTGTTTTAGCGAGTGAGGGACTTGCTTCTGGATCAACCAAAAGAATCATAATATGGTGATCTAGCTGGTCCAATTATATTCAGTTCTTTGAGTGTTCTAGCTATTTTTATCAAATCAGTCTTGACATAATGCATTTTTTTACATTGCTCAGGTTCCCTCCCCACCGTGCACGCTCAGATCCACTTCACTGCTCAGGTATGGCACCATCATTCTTCTCATATTGTATATGACAGAGTACAGTGCTTTTAGCTGTGTATATGATGACTTGTTGCTCTTATAGTAGCTGCCCTAATATGTATAATGTTTCAACTGTTTTCTTTCAAACTTTTAGTGATGTAACACATTTTCTTTAGATTTGCATCACCATGTTACTAGTTCAGCCTATGTCAAGTGTGTGATCTAGATGTTGCTAGATGATTATGTTTTTTTAGGTTTAGATAACTTTTTTTCATGCTTTGGTAAATATGTTTATTATGCAGGTTACTAGAATTAATAAATTTTTTCTCTTGTTCTTTTGATTGCGTGAGTGTTTAGAATTAATAGTTTTTTTCTATTCTGTTTAGTGTATGTTTGGACTTTAGTGCATTCAGATAATGTTTTTGAGTGACTACTTAATATATATATAAATAAAGGGGTTTTGGGCCGGCTCGGACCAACCCGGAAGGGCATGACACACAATAAGTGTGATCGTGCCGTGTAGACCATAGTAGTCAAGGCGACATGGAAGCGAACGGGTTGGTAAGGACGTCAATGACCCACGATTGCGTGGACGGTGGAAATGGATGTGGAATTGTCATCTAAGACCAACTTTCCTCTCACTCTTTCTCTAGTTCTTTCCTCTCTCTTAAATGACCTGAAAATGAAAATGAGCAACATAACCTATAGCAATGTATTACCCGTTTCGGATCGGCACGTCTCACATGCCATTGGCATGTGAGATGTGCAGGTTCGGAATTGTCCCTTTTTGGACAGCCTCGGAGTGACCGAGGGGGCGTGGCTTGTGATGAGACGTGGGTCCGGATTTGGACGAGATTTCGGTGGTGTAACCCTATTGTTCTCTGCTGCACCATTTTTGGACGTGCAGTGGAGAACAGCGGGATTATGCTGCCGAAATTTTGTTCGAATCCGGATCACGCATCTCGTCATGAGCGCGCTTCGCTCGGTCACTCTTGGGTGGGTTTAGGATCTATCTGCCTAGGTTGTAGGGCCGTGACATAACACAACAATACATTAACGACAATTTCTTTCGTGTTAAACTGCAGAGTCAAACATGGGTGAAGACCGCAGTTGGATGTATACTGGCTGGAAGAGCAGAACTGGTGGTCACTCCGATGAGTGGTTTATCAAGTTAGATCAATTTTTGGATCGAGCATTTTCGTTGTCAACGGAAGATATGGTGCGGTGCCCATGTACAAAATGCCGGAACACCAAGTTTTTGAGAACATTGGAGCTTCCGTTTCTCTTATGTCGAAACGGTTTCACTCCACATTATGAAGTGTGGACCTTTCACGGCGAGACTAATTCTCGAGTCATAGCCGAAGTGGATGAGGATGATGATACAACAGAGGTTGATAGGATGGATGAGATGCTAGAAGCTCTTGAAGCGGAGGATCCTCTTACAAATGAGGCAGAGAAGTTCTTCGAGGAGCTGAAGAAATCACAAGAGCCGTTGCATGAACACACGGTTGTGACCGTACTTGCTTTCTTGACCAGATTTATGGCAATTAAGTCCAAGTACTTTTTTTCCATCAACTGCTACAATGATCTCATGAAATTGATCTGCGATATCCTTCCACAACCTCACAAAGCGCCACCAGATATGTATCAGTCAAAGATCAAGATATCTGGTCTCGGTATGAAGTATGAGAAAAATCGATGTGTGCCCAGACAACTGCATGCTATTCTGGAAAGAGCACGCCAATGAGAAGATGTGCTTGAAATGTGGTAAATGGAGGTATGTCGAAGTTGTTAATGACGATGGCGATAATATGATGACAGATGTCGCACATAAGCAGCTTCGTTACTTGCCTGTGACACCTCGGTTGAAGCGGACGTTTCTTTCAAAAAGAACTGCAAGACACATGAGATGGCACAAAGAAGGTAAACGTGAGAACAAAGAATTCTTGACGCATCTGTCCGATGGTTATGCATGGAAGGAGCTAGACCGTTTTGATCCAGACTTTTCTCGTGATGCGAGGAATGTTCGCATCGGATTAGCGACAGACGGATTCTCACCGTTCAGTACGAACGCCACGCCATACTCATGTTGGTCTGTCTTTGTCATTCCGTACAACCTTCCACCTGCTTTTTGTACGAAGAACGAGTTCATATTTCTCAGCCTCATTGTACCTGGACCTGATCATCCCAGGTCACGTCTCAACGTGATGTTAAAACCGCTGATCGAGGAATTGAAAGTCTTGTGGACAGGAGTCGAAGCGTACGACAGTTACAAGAAGCAGAAATTCAACCTTCGAGCTGCTTATTTGTGGTCTGTCTATGATTTGCCGGCATATGGCATGTTTTCCGGATGGAGCACTCACGGTCGTCTGACGTGTCCGATATGTGCTTCAGACACGGATTGCTTTCAACTAACTCATGGAGGCAAAATATCTTACTTCGATTGTCACAGACGTTGGCTGCCCTCGAATCATATATTTAGGCAGCAGAGGCATGTCTTTCGAAAGAACACTGTTGTCACTAAAGGACCACCGAAGCGTCTCAACGGGTCAGAAATTTCTGATATGTTGGACAAACTGGTGCCTGATGAAGGTCGTCCTGGATATTTCGTAGGTTATGGAGAGGAACACAATTGGACTCACATATGTGGACTTTGGGAGCTACCATATGTGAAGTTGTTGATTCTAATGCACAACATTGATGTCATGCATTAGGAGCGTAATATGAGCGAAAGTATCATAAGCACTTGCATGGATATGCCTGGCAAAACGAAAGACAATTATAAAGCTAGACTAGATTTGGCAGACATTTGTCACCGTCCAACTCTTGAAATCTCTGAAAGTGGTGGAAAGCCACGTGCTTCTTTCTGTCTTCGACCGAAAGAAAAGAAAGAAGTTATGAAATGGATGAAAACTTTGAAATTCCCAGATGGTTACACAGCTAGCCTGAAACGAGCCGTAAATGTTAACACAGGAAACCTCACTGGGTTGAAGAGTCATGATTATCACATTATAATGGAAAGACTCCTACCTGTTATGTTCCGAGGATATCTAGATGATGCGGTGTGGAAGGTTTTAGCCGAGCTCAGCTATTTCTATAGACAGCTTTGAGCTAAAGAAATCAAGATCGGGATGATGGATAAGTTAGAGAAGGAGATACCCATACTTTTATGTAAGATGGAAAAACATTTTCCACCGGGTTTCTTCAATCCAATGCAACATCTGCTTATCCATCTTCCATTCGAAGCTAAAGTTGGTGGTCCTGTGCAATATAGGTGGATGTATCACATTGAAAGAGCGCTACGATATCTGAAACCAATGGTTGGCAACAGGGCAGGGGTGGAAGGGTGCATCGCTGAAGCATATGCTCTTAAGGAAGTAGGATACCTTTCAAGTGTCTACTTTGCTGAAGAAAACAATATCAATACTTCGGTGATGCGGTACAATGTGGACGAAACACCCCCTCTAAGCGACCTTTTCATTTTTCAAACGAGAGGCGCCACCGTTGGTAGCTACACGACCTACGTGCTATTCGAACAGGAAAGGACTGTTGCTTTACTCTACATGTACGCAAATATAGAAGGCGTGTAAGAATACTTCGAGTAAGTGTTTCTCCTACGTTTATGCTAATCGACATATTTTGCTACACGTGTACTCTAAAAGATGTTTTTTCATGTTCAGCGAGTTCCACAGACAATATTGGCCACATAGGCATCAACCTACGGCCAAACAAGTAGAAGCGATGCGAAAGGAAGGAATAAATGGGGGGCAGAGTTTTCTCTCTTGGTTTCGAGAATATGTAATATTCTCTCGTCTTCTATGTATTATAAATTACTATTATTAAAGAAGTATTATGTAATATTCTCTCGTCTTTTATAACGGTGTCGGACTCACAATGTCCATGAAGATTTGCGGCAGCTATCTTATGGATTGGTGAATGTTAGAAGCTATGGTCGATATGATGTAAATGGCTTCCGATTCTGTACAACTCATTTTGAAGCTCATCGTCCTCTCGCGGCAGCATCAAATTTTGGTGTTGTGACGAGAGTAATGGACACTCAAGGGAATTTAACCGATTATTATGGTATCATTAAAAAAATCCTTTAATTTACTTTTACCGGAAACAAGACTCTTCGAGTTGTCTTCTTTGACTGTGACTGGTTTGATCGTACTCATGGAACTCAAGAAAACCAATTTGGAATGGTGGAAGTGAAACATAAGGACCGACTACGAGGTTACGATACATTTGTTCTTGCGCATCAAGTTGAACAAGTGTATTATCTACCTTATCCATGCACAAAGCTCAGTGCTTGGTGGGTGGTATATAAGGTGAATCCTCGTGAGCGGCTATATACTCCTGGGGATGATGGTTACCATGATAGCGAAGACGTTGAAGAAGTGTACCAAGAAGAAGAGTTGTCAGACACTTTTATCATCGAGCTTGGTGCAGGACTCGATCAATTAGTTGGAGATGTTGAAGACGCTGAAGATGTAGAGGCAGATGATACGCGAAAACGAAAATCAGAACAGGCCATGATGGAAGATCGTTGGGCTGGTTTAAGGAGTAGGGCACAGGCACATGACAATGATGTTGATGAATTTTGAAAGTGACTACAAGTAATGTTTTCTTGAAGATAGTAACATGAATTTTGTATATTTTATTTGCATATTTACTAATTATCTAATTACAACAGGATGGCGTCAAAGAAGGGTAAGAAGGTGCTGCCGACGAGGGGGTTCTACCCCTCTAGACCTGAGAACGCTTTCGTTGGTGCCTCGTTGACTGGCAGCAGACGCTCTCAGCTGCTGGGTCACGTTCAGACCAGCTCTAGAGCTTCGTCACAGGTAAATGTCACTCGTTTTTGACAAATTCTTTAAATTCAAATTCACATTAAACTTACTTATGAATCATTTGAATGTTGTAGTCCTCACCGGCTGACTCAGAGGCTGCGGCACCTTCGGTGAGCCAGCCCTCGGCGATGCAGCCCTCGGCCAGCTAGCCCTCGGTGAGTCAGCCCTGGGCGAGCCAGCCCTCGGCCAGCCAGCCCTCGGCTGGCGATGAGTTTGTTCCTGAGGCCTTTGACTCGGCTGGTGAGGAGCCGTCTGGGTCACCTGACATGGCGCCCCAGCAGACGCGGAGGACGAGGAGGACTCACTTTGTCAGTCCTCCCGTGGTCCCTTCACAGAGGATCGTGATTCGTCTAGTCGGAGACAGGTAATAAAAATTATAGTGTTCAATTTTAGTTTCTTTTGATTACTTAAGTAATGAATGAATAAATATCTTACAGGGCTTGGGACGACACGTCTTTCACCGGTGAGAGACACCACAGACCAGTGAACGGTGTCCTCAGGTCCATAGTGCGTTTGCACTATCCCGGGGTCATCGATGGGGTGCCTGCTCTTTCATGGGAGGACTACGCACGCGTCCATCACCAGGAGCACGGCAACCTTTAGGAGGCCGTATGGGCCGATTTTATGGTAAGTATGTTAAAAAAGATTCTAAGTTTCAACTCTTAAACTCTTTTAGTGAACATCTCTTTAATATATTCTGTATCGCAGGCAAGATATACTTTAGAGGACCCGAACGACCATCACTAGTTTGAGGATGCGAGGCGAGTGTTTCACTACAACGCTGCCAAGGCGCTTTGACAAGCTTTGCCGAACGCCCGTGTTCAAATTATTAATGAGCACTTGAAGGTGAACCAGCAGCACGTGCTACACTTCCAGCAAGAGAGCGAGAGGCACCTGACAGAGGAGGAGTACGCGCAGGTACGTGGAGTGTAGTAAGTATTTTTCTGATAATTTCCTCGATGGTATTTTTAACGACTTCCAACTATGTGCAGGGCCACGTGAGCTGGTTGCAGGGTCGGACCGATGCATTTCGGGCCCTTTGTCGCTACTGGGCTAGCGATGAGTTTAAAGCTAAGTCTGAGAAGGCTCGAGACTGCAGAGGGGTCGAGGGGAAGAGCAGGCACGGGAAAGATAACCACTTGCGTTTAGCTAAACGCATGGTAAGTGTGTGTAACTTATTTTTATATATTAATAATATATTTGTCGGTATCCTAGAAACCGTACACCCCTTGAGGTTATAAAGATATCAAAGGAAAATCATCTACTTGGTTTGAAGACCCTCGAAGGCCCACATTTCAGACATAACCGGACCCGCTTCTCCAACATGGTTAATCCCTGGGTCGCCACGTGTACTACCAAACCGGAGCTACCGCCCACAAGGGGGGAAGCTCCGGACCATGTACCGAAATGGCACCCCCGGACTTAGCCCCTGACCGAGAGAAGCTCCGGACCTGACACGTGTCAGGTAGTCCCGGAGCTTCCTGTTTCCCACAGCAAGCTCCGGGGCTGCCACGTGTCCGATCGTCGGATCTTCAGCTTCTAACCTCCGGAAGACCCTGCAACGGCTTCTGATCTTCAAAGGAGAACCAAGGACTTCAAGACCCGATTAAGTGTCATTAATGCAATATTAATGACACTTAAACGGACGATCTTAATACCAGTAACGGTGCTATAAAAGCCCGTTACAGGATCATTAAGAGAAATTAAACGTGTATCAATACTAGTAACCGCTGGGGCCACATGTCGGCCCAGGCTAACCTGTAACGGCCTGCCCTTGTACAATAAAAGGACAGGTCGACGATACACATGGGGAGGACAGACACACGCGCCTCATACGCTCATCACAAGCTCATACTGCTAATACAACACCAACACACCCGTGGAGTAAGGTATTACGCTCAGGCGGCCCGAACCACGTAAATTCTTGTGTCCCCTGTAGCAATTCTTATTCACCTACTTGAATCTCCACGCGCCCACACCAAACATCAAACTCCCCTATCACTTTAGTAGTGTAGGGAGATCTGCCGGTTCCAAACCACCGACAGTTGGCGCGCCAGGTAGGGGGCGCCTGAGATTTCGAGAATGGTGAACTCTGCTGCTGGATCATCCAACGGCCAACCTGCTGCTCAGGTTGTTGGAGGCAATCCCTCCAATAGGCAGCCACCAGCAGGAGCCTCAGCACCAGCAGGAGTCACACTCCCACCACCACCGTCTCCTCCAGCAAATCGTGCTGGACAACGTGATGGTGCGCCGGCGTCGCTTACTGCGTCGGCAAATCATGACAACCCGGAACACGCGCTCCATGCAGCGCGTGCTCTTCTCCAACGCCCACCACCTCCGGATGCATCTCGGGATGCACTGGAGCAGTGGAGGGCCGATGTGGAGCATTTTGTTGCAGCAGCAGCCGAACGCCTCAGCAACCAGGGTCCTCCTCCTTCAGGAAGAGCCCCGTCGCAGCGGCGGACTTTGTCTGGAAGACTTGGTCCGCATGTCTCTAATAGCAGGAGACGTGCTGCGTCACAACAAGTGACGTCATTGCCCTCCGGGGCTCGACGCACTCACACGGTATCCAGGCTTTCGACTCACGACCTCCAGGCGAAGCTTGATCGTCGATACCGCCAGCAGGACGGCCGAGTCCATATTGAGCATGCCCGTGAAAGACAGGAGGCTCAGGACCTTTCTACTCCTGAAGGAGTAGGAGGAGGCTGTTCAGCCTTGGCCATGCATCTGCGCATGGTTAGATGGCCACAGAAGTTCCGGCCTCACCTGCCGGAAAAATTCGACGGGACTGTCAATCCCGCCGAATTTCTTCAGATATACTCCACTGCAATCTTGGCAATCGGAGGAAATGAGGTCGTGATGGCCAATTACTTTCCAGTGGCCTTAACTGGGACTGCCAGGTCCTGGTTTATGAGCCTTCCACCCAACTCTATCAACGGTTGGGAGGAGCTGTGCCGTCAGTTTACTGCCAACTTCGGGAGTTCATACACTCGGCCAGGCACTGAACTGGATCTTTTTGCGGTCATGCAAAAAGGGGGAGAATCCTTGCGGTCATTCATCCAGAGGTTCTCTCAGGTACGAAACACTATCCCTTCTATCTCTAGCGCCTCTGTCATTGTTGCATTCAGACAGGGCGTACGAGACAAGAAGATGTTGGAGAAACTGGCGATCAAGGAGATCACCAGTGTCACAGAACTCTTCAGCTTGGCTGACAAATGTGCCCGAGCTGCGGAAGGCCGTGAGATGCACTCCAAACCAACCACGGAGGATCACAAGAAACCCTCCAAAGAAGAAGCCGCTACCTCCGGGAGTGGCAAGAAGAAAAAGAAGACCAACGGCAAGAAGAAGTCGTCGGCCGGCACATCCAACGTTGCAGCCGCTGCAGCTCCGGGTGGCCGGGGGCCACGCCCCGAGAAGCGACCTCGACCGTCTTCTGAAGACGGTGGCAAACCCAAAGTGTGGTGTCCCATTCACAAGACGGGCAGCCACAGTTTAGAAGACTGCCGGGAGGTCCAAACCTTGTCGAGCGCTACAGCAAGCGCCGGGAAAAATCTCCTTTCTGACAGAGGGAAGGAAAGCAAAAAGTCGACGAAGCTCCGGTTGAAGAGGAGTTAGGGTTCCAAGATCCCAAAAAGGTCCTGAAGGCCGTCTACACCTCCGTCGACGATGATTCTGATGTCTCTGACAACGAGCGTCGGAAGACCATGAACACCATTTTTGGTGGATCATGGGATATCACCTCCCGTCGCGTCATCAAGACTATGCGTCGGGATATGGCCGCTGTAGCTCCTACAGTCAGGTCAGAACCTCATCGAAAGTGGATGGACACAGCCATCACTTTTGATGCTTCGGATTTTCCTCGGAGCATGGTTGGAGCAGGACAGTTACCCTTGATGGTATCGCCTACCATCAACAACATCCAGCTCCACTACGTCATGGTAGACGGAGGTTCGGGGCTTAACCTCATTAGCTTCGAAGCTTTCACTAAGCTTCAGCTCTGACCTTCGGATCTCCACCCCTCTCGACCTTTCTCCGGAGTAGGTCCAGGGGCCATCACCCCACTCGGAGCTATTACTCTCCCTGTTACCTTCGGGACACGGGAGAAGTATCGCACCGAGAAGTTGGTCTTCGACATCGCGCAGATCAACTTACCCTTCAATGCCATCTTGGGTAGACCTGCCCTGTACAAATTCATGGCGGGTGCTCATTATGGCTATCTGGTGTTGAAGATGCCAACGCCAGTAGGCGTTCTCCGGATCCGCGGAGATCGCACCGTAGGAGTAACTGCACTAGAAGAACTCCATGCGCTCACCACAGCGCAAGAGGAGGACTCCAGGCAGGAGCAAGCTCCAAAACCCCCGAGCATTCGCCAACGAGGCTCGACTTCTGCACCTCGAGTGCAGCCAAGCGGCGACACTGACATTCCCGTCAAAGTTGTCCAAATTGGTTCTGATGCCGCTCAAACCACCCGTATATCGGGGGGATTGAACGACAAATAGGAACTCGCGCTCATCACTTTCCTCCGGGCTAATGTTGATGTGTTTGCTTGGCAATCGTCACAAATGATTGGGATCCCCAGGGAAGTGATTGAGCACAATCTGAAGATCTACCCCGATGCCCGGCCTGTGCATCAGAAGCCTCGGAAGCAATCCGTAGAGTGGCAGAACTTCACCCAAAAAGAAGTAAAGAAGTTGCTCGAAGCTGGATTTATCCGAGAAGTCTTCCATCCAAAATGGCTGGCAAACCCAGTCGTTGTGCCCAAGGCCAGCGGGAAGCTTCGGATGTGCATCAACTACACCACACTAAATAAGGCATGTCCAAAAGATCCATTCCCACTACCTAGAATAGATCAGATAGTGGATTCCACCTCCGGGTGTGAATTACTGTGTTTCCTAGATGCATATTCTGGATATCATCAAATCAGGATGTCTAGGGAAGATGAAGAGCATACTTCATTCATCACAGTAGATGGATTGTATTGTTACACAGCCATGCCCTTTGGTCTCAAGAATGCAGCTTCAACTTTTGTACGAGCTATGTACAAAACTTTTGAAGAACTTATTAGAGACATAGTGGAAGTGTACGTTGATGACATCGTGGTCAAGGTCAGGAACAAGGAGTCACTCCCTGACACCTTGCAGGCTGTCTTCAACAAGCTGTGGGCCACCCGCATGAAGCTAAACCCATACAAGTGTGTCTTTGGGGTTAGCTCCGGAAAACTTCTTGGTTTCCTGGTAAGTCACCGGGGCATAGAAGCTAATCCGGCGAAGATTAAGGCCATTGAAGACATGCGTCCACCAACCCGCATCAAGGACGTCCAAAAATTAACTGGATGTCTAGCAGCCCTCAGCCGGTTCATCTCAAGACTGGCAGAACGGGCACTTCCCTTCTTCAAGTTATTGAGGAAGTCCGGACCATTCCAATGGTCCGAAGAGGCAGAAAAGGCATTCCAGGAGCTGAAACAGTTCCTCACCACCCTACCAATTCTGGTAGCTCCGAACCCTGGTGAGCCTTTATTGCTTTATATTTTAGCTATTGACGAAGTTGTCAGTATGGTTCTGGTCGCGGAGAGACTAGAACTACCCCACACTCAGGAATTCAGACCCCTTCGGGAAGGTCCAGAGGTTCCTAAAAGTGAGTCTGGGTCCCAGCTCCCAGATTCAAATCCATCGGAAGTCGTTTTAGGAGACCTAGACCCCTCCGGGAGGGTCCAGGTCATTTCTGAAGAAGCTCCGGGTTCCTCCAGCCAGAACCCGGAGGTCCCCGAAGAAAATCCAGACCCTTCCGAGAGGGTCCGGGTCAATGAAGAGGAAGCTCAGGACCCCTCCGGGAGGGTCCGGACCATTCAACGCCCGGTGTACTTCATTAGTGAAGTATTACATGATGCCAAGACTCGATACCTAGAGGTGCATAAGCTGCTCTATGCAGTTCTTATTGCCTCCAGGAAGCTTCGACATTACTTCCAAGCTCACAAAGTCACGGTGGTGACCTCCTACCCACTACTAGCAATCTTGTATAATCCCAATTCAACTGGGAATATTGCAAAGTGGGCAGCGGAATTGGCTTAATTTGATCTTGGATTTATTTCAAGACAAGCATTCAAGAGTCAAGCATTGGCAGATTTTGTGGCAGAATGGACTCCCTCTCCATCAAACCCTGGGGGGCCCAGTGAGCAGAAGACGGAGCATCAAGCTCCAACCCTCACCGAGCCTCACTGGACCCTCTACTTTGACGGCTCCATGCAGAAGCAGGGGGGCCGGAGCTGGAATCCTTCTCCTTGCACCAACTGGGGAGAAGGTGAAATACATAGTACACCTTAACTTCAAGGCAACCAACAACATGGCAGAGTATGAAGCACTCATCTACGGACTAAAGGTGGCACTGTCATACGGTGTCAGGCAACTGCTGGTCAAAGGAGATTCACAGCTCATCATCAAGCAGGTGAAGGGTGAATGCTCCAGCAATAATCTCCAGTTAGCTGCTTACCTCCTTGAAGTCCAGAGGCTTCAGAAGGATTTTGAAGTCCTAGATCTCCACCATGTTCAGCGTGCTCACAACGCTGAAGCCGACGAACTCTCGACGAAAGCGTTAACCGGAGCTCCAGCTCCTGATGGAACTTTTGTCCGGAGATTGTCGAAACCCACAGCTCAGCCTGCCGAACTGAGCGAAGGGGGCGAGATCAGCATCCCGAAGCTGACGGTCCCGATGGCCCTGTTACCATGGCAGCCATCAAGGGTCGTAGGTGCTGCCAGAAGCTCCGAGCAAACCAGCACGCAAGACTCAAATGCTCAAGTTAGTTCTGATGCATGGGTCTCGGAGATCCGGAACTACTTGAAAGACAACATCCTTCCTGACGACGATGTATCTGCTGACCGGGTAGTCAGATTGGCTAAGAGATACACGCTGGTAGAAGGGGATCTCTACCAGCGCGGTGCCAACGGCATCCTAATGCGGTGCATCACAAGGGAAGAAGGTTGCGAGCTCCTCGTAGAAATCCATGGAGGCGAGTGTGGAAACCACGCATCTTCCCGCACACTGGTTGGTAAAGCCTTTCGGCATGGCTTCTACTGGCCTACAGCACTCCAGGATGCAACTGAGCTGGTGAAAAAATGCAAAGCATGCCAATTTCATGCAAAGCAAATTCACACTCCGGCTCAGCCCTTACAAATGATACCTCCTACATGGCCCTTCGCTGTGTGGGGGATGGACATCTTGGGACCTTTCCCAAGAGCCGTCAGAGGTTACAAGTTCCTGTACGTCGCCATTGACAAGTTCACCAAGTGGCTAGAAGCAACTCCAGTTGTGACAATCAACAAGCAATCTGCTATCAACTTTCTGCAGTCCATTGTATGCAGATTTGGAGTCCCAAACAAAATCATCACTGATAATGGGACCCAATTCACAAGCTCCGCATTCCAAGGATATTGCAAAGACCTCGGCATACAAGTTTGCTACGCCTCCGTAGCTCATCCAGCCAACAATGGCCAAGCCGAGAGAGCAAATGCTGAAATCCTTAAAGGACTCAAAACGCGCACCTATGAGCGCTTGAAAAAACATGGAGCCAACTGGATCGAAGAGCTTCCGCCCACTCTATGGGCCAACAGGACATCTCCAAACCGGTCAACCGGAGAAACGCCCTTCTTTCTGGTGTACGGGGCTAAAGCAATACTTCCTCCGGAAATCACCTTGGGTTCACTCCGGGTCTGGACCTTCGACGAAGCCGCGCAGGATCAGCTCCGGCGTGAAGACCTAGACCTCCTTGAGGAGGGAAGGTGCCAAGCAGCTGTTCGGAGTGTCCGATATCGCCAAGCCCTACGGCGTTATCACCAGCGGCACGTACACAACCGATAGCTCGAGGAAGGCGATCTGGTGCTACGGAGAATACAATTTAGAGAAGTGTTAAACAAACTCTCCCCCGGATGGGAGGGGCCCTTCCGAGTGATTAAAGTATCCCATCCCGGAAGCGTTCGCTTGGCTACTGAGGATGGGACACCTCTCCCAAATCCTTGGAACATTGAGCACCTACGTAAGTTCTACACTTAATACCACGGAGGTGAGTCTTGAGTAACTTGAGGTGTAGGTTATAGAGTCATCGTACAGAGTCGGGTAGTTCCTCCGGGAGAGCAGACGGACCTTTCCAGAAAGGTCCGCAAAGCTCATGCAACACTTGTCACAGTCTCAGGACTAAAAGTGCGGCTAACTACCCTGGGTCAAACGAGAAATGAAACACCCTTAGCCAGGTTCCGTACCCTAAGAGTGTACTTGTTTCCCCTGTACCCCGGACCTATAATGAAAGACATCTTCATGTGAAATAGACTCCACGTGCATTTATTTTGTACAGGCTCAACATTTTTATTTTTCTCTTTCTTGTCTATAACGAAGACGTGCAATTCTTAAGAAATTTTAGTTCGACTGGTTTAAATACGATTCAAGTTGTACTGTCGATTCTTTTGGATTCAAATATTGTTCATGACCAACTCACCTGAAAGCCGCCAAGCCAATCTAGGGCCGGAGTGTGCTATCGACTTAGCCTGGTCAAGCACCCTAAGTACACCACTCTACCTACACCCCGGCAGGCCAAAGTAAGGCGAGTCAGTGTACAGTTAGATCTAGAAGAAAAGACAACATATTCGGTTGTATTTAGAATCACGTTCGACTTAAAATCTTCTTGAGAGTCATAAGCCGCGACAAAGTTATAGACAAGAAACAAATTTTACCATTTTTCTTGGCTTAAGTGTGCAGGAAAAATAAAATCCACGTTGATGTAGAAAAGCCAGAGCTAACTAAGCTCCGACTCCCATAAGGGGGCCAGCCGTTGATGGCGAATAAAAGATGGTGAGAAGACCCCGTAGATGGAGTCTGCTGCCAACAAACTGAGTGTTGGCAAAGGTCACTGCTGGAGCTACTAAGCTCCGACACCCCAGAGGGTTAACTATTGATGCTCTACGCGTTGATAGAGACTATTGCCGGAGCTGCTAAGCTCCAGCAATAGACAATGTCGGAGCTTCTAAGCTCCGACAAGCTCAGGGGACCTTCACTATCGAAGACTTCGAACCTAAATTCTACAAGTTCGGAGCAAAAGAGTCTTCAACAATATCCTCTTGGTACATGTTCACAATCAAATTGTGTACATCTACCAGGGGGCCAAGTGAGGATAAGAATGTTGAAGACAAAAAGTGAAATTCGCAAAATTTGGGGATTTCATTTATCTGGAGACAAGAGATTACATCTGGAGACAAGGGATTACAAAATTGAGGAAGAAGAAGAAAAAAAATACAAGTGAGAATTACAGAGCTGGTCCTAGACCCTATGGAAGAATTGGGCGACCTTCTGGGCAACCTCTGATACGCTGCCTCGGGTAGCTTCACCTTCTCCTTCGACGGGGCCTTCAAGCACCGGATCCAGAGGAAATTGGGAGTTCCGGCTGGTGTAGCACGTCAGCACATACTCTGCGACGTTCTTCGCCAGGGATTGCCCCTCAACCTCCAGTTGGTCTGCGATGACATCGCCCACCTTGGAGAGCTTGCTACCTACTGCGCTCAACGCCTGCAGCGCTAGGTCCGGCTCCGGCTCCGGATCATCCAGGCGCACGGGGCTGAAACCCATCGGTGTCAGCGCGTCGTTGGCCTTGCCCAGGAACTCCCAAATCTGTAGGGAGTCCGCAGTCCTCAAGCCCTTCATCTCTTCCAGGGATCTCCTGGCCGCCGTCAGTTCGGAACTCTCACGGGCGAGGTGCTCAACTTCTTTGGCGTTTTGTTGAATCTTTTCAGCAACCCGCCTTTCGAGTTTTCTGAGCTCCTCCTCCCGGAGGTGGATCTTGTTCCGGCGCTCAACCAGGTCCTTCTCCCTACCCCTCACTTTCTTCTCCCGGGCAACAAGGGCACACTCTTGTTCATAGAGTTCCTGCCCTTGCACCCAGGTCTTCTCCTCTTCCTCTTGGCAGCGCTCTTCCAATTTCTTGGCACGCTCCTCGAGGCCCTTGTCAGCCAGAGCTACTTTCTCGACGAGCTCCTCTTCCCTCCTCAGGACATCATCCCGCAGCTCAAGGAGTTTTTGCTCTTCATCCTCGAGCTGTTTCTCCCTCTCTTCAAGAGCCTCTCGGCGCTTGATGAGTGCGGTGTTAATGGCCTCAAGCTGTTCGTGGCGCGCATCGGCCGCGTTATTGGCAGCTTTGGCCTGATTGTAGATCTCCTGGGACTGAGCGTCGAGGGCATGAATCATATTCTCCCTCTCATCCAGTAACTTGCCCCAGTACTCCAGGCGGATCTTCTCCCGTTTGATCCACTCCTTGTCATCCGCTAGCCTCGACTGAGTCAGCTTGGTCTCGAAGTAGAGCCGGTTACGCCACCGCCTAAGGGTTTGGAGCTCCTCTTAAAGAGCCTTGCTGTCATGGAAGAAGGCTAGCTGGACTTGATGCAGACTGGAACATGCGTTGTCAATGGACAGCGACAACGGGATTGGCTCCGGACCTGCTGGGGTCTCCTCCGCTGGTTCCAGCGGGTCTTCAGATACAAAAATCGGGTCCCACTCTACAAGAGTGGTCCCCTGGGTCTCCATGGCTCTAGGGCCGTCCTCCGGGACGGCCTCAGTTGCCATCGAAGAAGGCCCTGCCGCCAAGTCTTCGTTCACCCCCTCGGGCAGGGCGCCAGCGACTTCGCTTGAACCTCCGGCTCGGCCGCAGGTATCTCCGACGTCGTCGCCTCCGGAGCAGGAGCCGCTACTGGCTCCGGTCTGGGCACCTCTTCCGACGGAGGCTCAAGCTCCTTCACCTCTTCAACCACCGGCACAGGAGCCGGAAGATCTTCAACATCGTCCGGACCTTTGACCAGAGCTCCAACAATAACCGGCTCAGCTGCCGGTGCTTCAGAAGTAGCCGGCCCAACTACCGGAACTACCTCGTCTTCCGGCTCGCATGCCGGGGATTCAGTCACCTCCGGCTCAACCGTCGGGGCTTGGACAATTACCGGCTCAGAGGCCGGGATTATTACTTCCTCTGGTTCAACAGTCGGAGCTTCCATCATCGCAGCATCAGGACCCGGAGCTTCAACCTCCAGGACAGGTGCCGCTGGCATGTCTTCACTCCCGTGGTCCGGCGCTACCACGGGAACTTTTGGGGACGAGTCGAGGTCCATGACCACGACAGCCGGCGCCGGAGTTGTCGCAGCCTTAGCCACCACTTGGGACGGCACCGGGACAGGAGCAGAAGCTCCCACCCCCACGGCCTCAGACACTGTGGCTGAGGGTGGAGCCTCGCTCCCCTTCTTGGAGACGCTGCAGACGATGGACGAAGAAAATTAACAAATAGTGGCTACAATTAAAATAATTGTCCAAGGTAGAGATTAGAAATTACCTTGGGAGGCTTCCGCACCAGCTTGCGCGGAACCATTTCCCCGGGCGTTCAGGGCTGGCCATAGTCGGCGTAGAATCTCCGGATGGCCCCCCGGAACTTGTCGCGGCCGCGGGCGTTTCCCAGGTCGAGGCTCTCCTCGATCGGGAAGAACCCCCGAACCTGGAGGCCTCCACCGGCCCAGGTGCTGGAGTCGCGCGCCCGGAGCTAACACCCTGGGAGGACCCTACTGCGGGGACAGCCGCGCTCCGAGAGGACCCCACTGCAGGAACGGTCTCGCTCCGGGAAGACCCCATTATGGGAACAACCGCCGCGGTTGTAGAAGACCTTCCCCTCCGGGGAGAAGGAGCCGAGGCGGAAGTAGCGGGCCTGACGGGCCTTCCGTCGGCATGCTGCAGCTTCCTCTTCCGGCTCTCAGGTTCGTCAGCCAGCTCCTTGCCTTTGCCGATGACCTCAACCCTTGGCTTTGGGGCAGGGACAGAGCCATCTTCGGGCATTCCGGGGATCGCCACCCGGGTGGTTGATCTTCTCTCGACGACACCAAGGTCGTCAAGTACGGGCATCTTTCACCGGAGCTCCCTGCTGAACTCCACTTCCATGTTCAAAGGGAGGAAGGCCGACGGGGGAGTCAAGTCATCACCGTCGATGTCGATGTCGTGCTGGAATTTCTTGAGGTGGAACTCCAAGGTTTTCCCCACCATGTTGGACTTCAACTCGGTCTCAACCCGGTCGTCGTCCATCACGCTGTTAAGGGCCCAAGCGAGTTTCTCCCTCCTCTTCAGCGGCGCCCACCTGTTGACCAGGAAATTGCAAAATACCGCCTGAGGGGTCAATCCTCCCTCCACGCATTGGCGGATCCTGATCAAAGCAGGGTTGAAAGCATCCGCCAGCACCGGAACTTCACTCCAGATCTTCGTGTCGATGCCGAGAAGATCATCGGGCAGCTCCAGCCTCTCGTGCTCCTCCACCCTGACGACTATCCAGTCTTTCTTCCAGTCATCCCACTTCCCAGAAGGAAACGACCGGAGGTACTTGAATGGGCACTTCTTGCGCTTCACGAAGTAGTAGAAGCCAAGGTACTCATTGCTCCGGCCAGTGGTGTGGACGGTGAAGAAGGTCCGGAAGAGTTCAATGCAGGGGGGGATACCCACCCACATCTCACAGAAGTGGACGAAGATAGACATGAGGAGGATGGAGTGAGGGCCAAGGTGATATAACTGCAGACCATAGAAGTCTAGCAGCATCAAGAAAAGGGAAGAAAAAGGCGGGATCAACCCCACCATGGCGTACGAGGAAAAGTACACCATTTCGCCGGTGTGCTCCTTCTCGAAGGGGATCTCTCCGCCGGCACGGACTGAGCGGTTGAAGAAGTCCGAGGACCACCCCATGAGGGCCCGGACCTTCTTCAAATCGCCGTCGGTCTTCAAGCGACTCTCACGGAAACCCAACTCCATCGCGGCACGGCTAGGCGAGAGAAGAAGAGCGAAGCACGAGTTGGGAGTTTCAGCGCGGGATCAGATGAGAGGCGTAAAGAACTCCCGACGGTGCGCGCTTTCCTTCTTAAGTAAGCCCTCACAACGCTTGGATAGAAACCGCAAGGAAATCGAAGATACCATTCAAAAATTTCACCCTGCCAATGACAAGAGGGCCCAGGACCACCCCGACGATCAAGTCGAGGCTCTTACCCAGGTGAACAGTTGTCATCACAAGGCGGGAAACCCAAAGGCGGCAGCCTGATAAGGCGCGCGGAACCGATACGGTTTTTGTATCGGGAACTGGCTACCTTCAATTGCGTGAGATCCGCACGCCAAAGATCTCATCTGCCGCACGTGGGACATGCCACGTGGTGAGGATTTAATTCCCAGTCCTTGCCAACGGCACCCTCAAAGACCCTTGAAGACTCAGTTCAAAGGTCGCGGAGATGGACCCACCTCCGGCAGAATGACTTCCCCGGAGGTAGGACCAGGGGGCCACTGTCGGTATCCTAGAAACCGTACACCCCTTGAGGTTATAAAGATCTCAAAGGAAAATCATCTACTTGGTTTGAAGACCCTCGAAGGCCCACATGTCAGACATAACCGGACCCGCTTCTCCAACATGGTTAATCCCTGGGTCGCCACGTGTACTACCAAACCGGAGCTACCGCCCACAAGGAGGAAGCTCCGGACCATGTACCGAAATGGCACCCCCGGACTTAGCCCCTGACCGGGAGAAGCTTCGGACCTGACACGTGTCGGGTAGTCCCGGAGCTTCCTGTTTCCCACAGCAAGCTCGGAGCTGCCACGTGTCCGATCGTCAGATCTTCAGCTTCTAACCTCCGGAAGACCCCGCAACGGCTCCGGATCTTCAAAGGAGAACCAAGGACTTCAATACCCGATTAAGTGTCATTAATGCCATATTAATGACACTTAAACGGACGATCTTAACACCAGTAACAGTGCTGTCAAAGCCCGTTACAGTATCATTAAGAGAAATTAAACGTGTATCAATACTAGTAACCGTCGGGGCCACATGTCGGGCCAGGCTAACCTGTAACGGCCTGCCCTTGTACTATAAAAGGACAGGCCGACGATACACATGGGGAGGACAGACACACGTGCCTCATACGCTCATCACAAGCTCATACTGCTAATACAACACCAACACACCCGTGCAGTAGGGTATTACGCTCAGGCGGCCCGAACCACGTAAATTCTTGTGTCCCCTGTAGCAATTCTTATTCACCTTCTTGAATCTCCGCGCGCCCACACCGAACATCAAACTCCCCTATCACTTTAGTAGTGTAGGGAGATCTGCCGGTTCCAAACCACCGACAATATTGTTCGTACTAACACGTATTGATAGGAGCGCGAGACGGGGGTGCCGCCCACCCGTGTTGAGGTCTGGAAGAGAGGTCACAGGGACCCTTCTCAGCCGACGGGGTGCAGTCAGGCTGCAGCCGAGCGGTTGGTAAGTTTAGAAATCATTCATATTAAATATAACTATATAGATTGTTGAACTTACACAGTTTTCTTGTTTTGCAGGCTAAGTACGGGGAGGAGGCTAGGAAGATACATGGCGAAGATTTTGATTGGGAACGTCAACCGATCGATCCTCAAGCCGCGTATGCAACCGGTGGTGGAAAAGCACATGGAAGGTGAGTTTACAAGTCATTTTATCATTTTCAATTCAAAGTATTCAAGATATTTCAATTTCATATTACTGACTCTCTTTTTTATAGGCTCGCCATATTCGACGGAGTTGTCGACTCGAGGGCGGGGAGACCTGTGAGAGGCAGCTCCACGCAGGCTTCGTCGGTGGGCACAGCAAGTCGCCGCGTATCGCAGAGGGACATTGAGATGTAGTCCCTCCGAGAAACTGTAGAAGAAAACGAAAGGCGACATGAGGAGGAAAGAAGGGAGGCGGAACGCCAAAGGATCGCGATGGAGGCCGCGATCCAAACCCAGGAAGCAGCGTTGGCGCAGATGCGGGAAGCAATGGAGGTAACAAAATAAAAACTAAAATTCTCATTAATTCAGCGTAAATGACTTACTAATGGGTAGTATTTAATGTTTTCAATGACAGGCCATAGCTCGGGCGCAAGGTCTGGGAATCCAGCTACCGGTACTACCACCGGTCCTTCCAGGCGATCCTTCTTCAGCGGGTCAGGTAAGTTTCTATGTAATCCTTCTTCTCCAGCGTAATAAGATTGAGATAGATGAAAGAGAGAGATAGTTAGATAGAAGAAAATGATTGAGATAGAAGAAAGATAGAGATAGAAGAAAGAGAGACAGAAGAAAGAGTGAAAGATAGATAGAGTACGATGGGAATGAAGAGAGAGAGTAAGATGTAGATGGAGATAGAGAGAGGGGAAGATAGAGGGAGGGAGATGTAGATGGAGATAGAGGGAGGAAGATAGAGGGAAAAGGATAGCAAGAGAGATAGAGTGAGAGAGAAAGATAGAGTGAGAGACAAAGAGAGAAATGAAAAGAGAGAGGAAGAGAGGGGGATCTAGATGAAGATAGAGGGAGAGGAAGGGAGGGAGAGATATGTTGATGCATTTATATTATAACTCTAAGTTTCATTAATTGCAGGGATCCGCGATGGCTACACAAACGCCGTCGCCATCGCTACCGCCGCCTGGAATGAGGCGCGACGACGACTTCGACTTCGGAGGTGGCTCCGGAGGTGGCTACGGAGGTCCGATGGGCGAGTGAGCCCTTTTGTTTGCTTTGTTGATGACGATGTGAGATGTATCGGAACTTATTAGTTTATGATTGTGATGATGTTTGTGTGTGTATATACTGTGTGTATTGTATCTGTTCTGTGATTCTGGCCATCGAGTCGGGTAGTATTTTCTGTTTTTTAAAAAATAACTTTATTTGCGACGGCTTTTTATACAGTACCGTCGCAAATAAGGTTCCAGGCCGTCACAAATAAGCCACTGCTATTTGCGATGGCCTGGCCATCGCAAATAAGGTTTAATTGCGACGGTCTGGCCATCGCAAATAGCGGCGTGGGTCCAAGAGGAGGACACGTGGGCCCTGCCCACTGAACTTATTTGCGACGGCCCGGCCGTCGCAAATAGAGGCACTTAATTGCGATAGCCTGGCCGTCGCAAATAAGCTTTAATTTTGACGGCGCGACCGTCGCAAATAATGTTGCAGGGCCCACCGGCCCACGGAAATAACTTGCGACGGCCACTCTTAGCCGTCGCAATTAAGCTTATTTGCGACGGTGGTCGTCGCAAATAAGATTAATTGCGACGATTTATTTGCCATGGCCAAAAATCGTCGCAAATAAGGAAAGCCGTCGCAAATCGCTTATTTGCAACAGCATTTGGCTTATTTGCGACGGCCATGGCCGTCGCAAATCGTCAGGATTCCTGTAGTGAGATGTCCATGATGTGTTGCATGTTTCATAGCTCAAGAAGTGCTTTAGGGTACCGGAAGAACAAGTGACAATGGAAGAATTGGAATTAGAGGTAGATTTGACTTATGCCAAGCAATCGGTCAAAATCTTGGAAACCAAGGAGAGAATCACAAGAAACAAGGTCATTAGATGGTGTAAAGTACAATAGAAGCATCATACAGAATTGGAAACAACTTGGGAGCTGGAAGATGATCTCAAGAAGGATTCTCCCTATCTCTTTCCTTCTACGTCGAATCTCGAGGGCGAGATTCATTTTTAAGGGGGTAGATTTGTAACTCCCTCATTTTCATCCATCATGCATTGCATACATTCTAATACATGTTTAAAGTTAAGTAACATAAAAAGGAACAAGTTTAAAATGAATTAGAAGCAAAACCGCACTCAAAAGTTCTGAGAATTTCGGACTTGTCCGTTTTTGGTGCGGACTAGTCCGATTTCTCTCTGACCTCTCTTCGTACATGTCCATTTTTGCTGCAGGCTAGTCCGTTTTCTCTCTGTTCTGTTTTTGGACTTGTCCAGTCTAGTGCAGACTAGTCCGTTCATCCCATCCTTTGAAAATTTCGCCAAGTCCCCGGACTTGTCCGTTTTCTGTAGACTTGTCCGTGTTGCTCTCTGACTAATATCGGACTTGTCCAATTTTTGCCAAACTTGTCCGTTTTCTCTCTGACTAGCTATCGGACTAGTCCGGTCCATTGCGGACTTGTCCGGTATTCGCGACTCCGATTCCATTATTTTCTCCACGACTTATTTTGGGTTTTTACCTTAAGTGGGCCCAAGGACATCGTGTCTAACCTTTTTGGAGCCCATGTGGGACCCCACACCAGCCTCCACCCACCCCCAAACCTGAAATCCATCAAACCCTACACCTCCACCCCTATATAAACAACCCAACACCCCAACTTCTCATCTCTTTGCCACTTTTGAAAGACCACCAAACCCTAGTTCGTGGGAGCTGCCATCAAGAGGAGATCCAGCAGCAAGAAGAAGATGAGGAAACAAAATAGGATCAAGTGAAAAAGATCTTCATCGAGTTTTCGTTCTTCATCACCAATTCAGCCTCAACTCTTCATCATCAACCCTAGATCTTCAAGATCCAAGTGTTGCCTCCAAACTCTTGATCATTGGAGTTCTAAACACGTGGTACACCTTCTACTTTCTCTTTTTCCACGTGAATTCAACCGCAATTCTCCCAAATCTCACAGATCAAAAAAAAAAAACTAATTCGCTGGTTCTGCGAAGGGCGGACTAGTCCGGTCCCTAGCGGACTTGTCTTGTCTCTAGATTAATTGGTGCTAAATTAATTCTAGATTGATGTAAATGAACTTGAAACCTTTTCAAACTCGTTAAAAACCATTGTAATTGATTTATAAACAATAATAGTAACTCATTAACTAGTTTCACTTTGCATTTGCATTGATCATGCATGTCATGTCATATTGAGTAACATATGAGCATTGATTGATTGTAATTATTGTTTTGTATGTTCGTTGTGCGAAATAAAAGGATTTGCTCTAGAGGGTGCTACTGAGGACCTTCAGCACCAGGACTTTGAAGCCTTTGACCCTAACCAAGCTCAAGAGCAAGGCAAGTGTCTTTGAACATATTGATCCTATTTTTATTAAATGTTTTGTTTCAAAACTGCATGCTTATGTCAATTTGATAGGAAAACCTATTATAGGTGTTTACTAGATTTGTTGAACCATCCTTGTCACTTGTATCACATGGTAGAGAGTCGGGAAGGGCTTTTTACTTTTGCTTCGCTCAAATAAATTGGCATGGGAAAACAACCAAACAACTTAATTATGCATTAATGAGATTGTGGACAATGTAGATGATGAACATGTGTGAGACCCATGTGTGTTGAATACATTGGCTATGGCAATAAAAGTTTTGAATACTACCAAAACACCTTTATCATCAAGGTCCGACTTTAGGTCCGACTAGCTTTGGCAAGGTCTGGTGCTTGATCGCAGTGTTTCAGCTTTTATCTTGCAATGTTTTGAACTTGCTTTACACTTACGGAAAGGTTTCTTAGTATTCTTTTACTATGTTTTTGGTGTGTTTTGGTGGTTAAGGCTGATATCATTTTGCTATGGTTTGCAACATGCTTATGTGAGGTGCTCACGTAAGATGTTGTAGTTTCGGAATTAACGAGAGTCAAGTCGAGGACTTGTGCTCGGAAGTATTGGTTGTTTATTCATGTGTAGGTGTTGCTTGAGTTCTAGACATGGCTGGTGACGGAATCCATTGAACTAGTCTTAGGGATAAGATGAGGTTCAACAACCAAGTTCGGAAGGAATTGTGGTTGAGTTGATCGGGAGGTCACGCATCATGTTTGAATCAAGAACAATGCATATGAAGGTATCGTGGACGTCGTTGGAAGATGTTTGCACGTGTGCAAGGAGTGCATGGACGTGGCTGCATGGTTCCAAGGCGTGATGAAGAGATGTGGACGTAAAGAATTGGTCAGAAAGGTCCAACCGACTAGGTTATGGACTTAGGCTGCGGGTGAGTCGTGTTTGACTCAAATATGGAAAGATTTGAGTTGGTTATGATAGGATTTCGTGTGGGTCACGACTTTGAGTTGTTTTAGGAATGTGGGATACGTTCCTAAAGTGTTTGGAAGTCTTAAGATTGCTTCTATCTGGGTATAGAAGAGTCTTAAGCAGTTATGGAAAGTTTTGATTCGTGATTTGAGTAGGATTAGAGTCCTAGTTGAGATTGGGTTGGCATAAGGGCTAGTTATATAAGCAAGGGAGACCAGAGCTCGTGGTGAACGACTTTGGGGCTGTTCCTATTGTGTTCTATTGAATAAAATTCGTAGTTGAAAGGAACTTTTGTGCCTTGTTCGTCCGACTTGTTCCAGACAAGTTTTTCTCGTCGAGTTTTCTGCACAGCACTACCTTTCTTTGGTGGTTTTATCATAACTCGAGTTTTACAGTTCCAACTGATGTGATTCTTTTTGGATTGTCTTCACAACTTTATTATCTATCATTTGTCAAAATTTTGCAGTCATTGGATTTGTGGTTTCTGATCCACACGGGTTTCTTTGCAGCATTCCAGAACTGTTTTGCTTGGGTAGGACAGATTGACCTTTGTTCGATCTTTCGATCATAACTTGAGTTTCTCTCAACGGATTTGAGTGATTCTTGTTGTGTTGTCTTTGTGACTTGATTCTCTTTGATATATATCACTTTTGTCATGGTGAAACACGTTTAGATTAATCTCACACACGATTTATTTAACAGATTGTTTCTCTGCCAAGGGGTTTTTATTGCTTCCGCTGAAAAAGTTTTAATCTACCATTCACCCCCCCCCCTCTGGTAGCTTTTCACGTGCTCTTCAATCCTACAATTGGTATCAGAGCCACGGTGCTCTAATCTTTGTCATTTGCATGTGTTTTTGACTAATCATCATGGAGAAATACTCCGCCAAACCTTGTGTGTTTGCTGGTATTGATTTTCAGGTTTGGAAGGCACGCATGGAGGCTTTCATCCAGGCGCAATGCTTTGGAATATGGGAGAAGGTGTACAAGCCTTACTAAGTGTCGTCAAACGATCATGTTACAGCTACAAATCTGAGAGATGTCGAAAACAACAACAAGGCTCGAAACTTGATCATACAAGGATTAACTCAAAGCGACTTCGACCGTGTTGCACACATCCGATCTGCATACGATGTGTGGAAAGCACTTTGTGACTACCACAAAGGATCCAACACGATCAAGGAGGTAAGTCAAAACATGTTCAAGAAAGAATACATGCGCTTCGAGATGCAACCCGATGAGTCAATTGACGATCTCTTTGCTCGCTTTAATAAAATTCTCAGCAACTTGCGTAGTGTTAATGTTAATTTTTCAGATGCTGAAAATGCTAGGCAATTGTTAAGTGCATTAGACATGTCAATTTGGGAGATGAAAGTTACATCCATTCGTGAATCTATTGTCATGAGTACACTTACTTTAGATATGCTATATTCCAAGTTAAAAACTCATGAAATTGACATAATATCACGTAAGAACCCCAACAAGTCTATTGCTTTTGTTTCTCAATGTGACATGCCTAGCTCCAGTCAATCTTCATCTTGTGGTACACTTGCTTTGTTGTCCTCTCTAACCCTTGAACAGATTGAGGAGTTTCCAAAGGAGGAGCTAGCACTTCTCTCTACTAGGTTCTCAAAAGCATTGCAAAATGTGAGAACTAGAAGGAGACGAAGCTCCAGACCTCAACGATGCTTTGAATGTGGTAAGATAGGACACTTTCATACAGATTGTCCTAACCTTTCAGGTTCTACTTCCCGAGAAGAAAAATAATGAAGGACAAAGCACTCCTCAACAAATGATAAGAATAAGAAGAAGAAGGGCTTTACAGGTCACCAACTGGTGAACAGTTTTATCTCCGCACTCTAGGAACTTGGCTCAAGCGACGTGGACATTGGAAGTGACGAAGATGAAGATGATTTGGCAAACTTGTGCTTCATGGCGGGCAAGTCGAGATCAAGTATGGAGGAGGCTGAACACAACAGTGACAATGAAGAGGTATGTCCTACTTGCGAAGAAATGTGTGATGCTATTTCTCATGCCACTATTATAGTTAAGAAAAAGGACAAAAAGCTTAGGGATAGTGCTGCTAAAATTGAATCACTAGAATCTGAAATCAACCGTTTAAAAACTTTGATTCCTAGTGATGATGCATGTCCTTCATGTGATTTAATATATGAACAATTGTCCTTATTAAGAAGTGTGCACACCTCCACACTTGATAAACTTGAGTTAGAAATTGAAAAGAATAGAGAGCTTGCTGCACTTAATGATAATTACTTGAAAGATCTAGCTGTTCTACATTTGATTTGCATTGTTCTACTTGTGATGATCTTGATAAGAAACTACAAGATGCTATGAATGAAATTTCAATATTGAACAGTGCTTTACGTTCTCATGAAGTTAAATTTTGTTCCAATTGCAAATTAAAAGGAAAAACTTCATGTGAAAGTTGTCTTGATATGTCCAATAAACTTGATAACATGCATAGGACATTTGATCGGTTTTGTAATGGGAATAAGAACCTAAACTTGCTGCTAAATTCTTCCAAGTCTTGCAATGATAAAACTGGTTTAGGTTTTGATTCTCATGCTCATGCTAAGGCACATCCACCTAAAATTGTAAAGTAATTAGGAAGTGGTTTGATTCAAACAGTACCTAAAATAAAAAAGTGGTTTTCAAATCTACAGGAGTATTGTCTCATTCGGTTTCAAATAAAAATGTTGCTTGCTTATATAGACATGAACACAAAGTTAAATTTCGTTGTACCTACGGTGGTAGAGATGGTCATGTCATAATTTTTTTTATAAACTAGCTAAACAACATAAAAAGGAAAGAATGATTGCTAGATCTCATAACTTTCATGCAAAATTTGCTGCACTTGCTAAACCGAATGATAGGAACATGCAATCTGCTGGAATGAGTCAAAAACATGCAAAGTTTGCTCCCAAATCTACTGTTTTTCATGCTACACATGAAACATCTCGTAGGACAGTAGTTGGGTACAAAAATCCTCAAGTTTTGGCTCATAAAACTGCTGTTTTATCTCAGCTTTCGCGTGTTATTCCTGCTTCACGTCGTGTGACTCAGTACTGGATTCCTAAATGTCGTTTGACTAACCCCAGTATTGAGTCACTGACGTATTGTGCTTCTATGTAGGTTACACGCTTGAGGAAGGAGAACTTTTGGATTGTAGATTCAGGTTGCTCAGTCCACATGACCGGTAACAAAGAATGGTTCTCCTCCCTCTCTTTTGTGTCACGTGTAGAGAATGTTACTTTTGCCGATAATTCTTCAACTCCTATAATTGCTAAGGGTTCGATTAGAGTAAATGATCACTACACTTTGAAGGATGTGGCACTTGCTAAAAATATGAAATACAACTTGCTTTCTGTTTCACAACTGCTAGATGAAAATCTGGAAATTATTTTCACTAAAAATTGCTGCAAAGTTGTAAATTCAAACAGTGAGATTACTTTTAACATGTCTCGGTTTGGAAGAGTTTTTAAAGCCAATTTGATATGTCTTCCTCTAAGCATAGGTGTCTAGTTGCTAAAGATTCAAAGGACTTATATTTTTGGCATCGTAGACTTGGTCACATAGGCTTTGATCATCTAACGCGTGTTAGTGCACTTGATCGCATACGTGGGCTGCCTAAGCTTAAAGGGCACAAAGAAATTGTGTGCTCTTCTTGTAGACATGCTAAGGTGGTTGCAGGTTCACATACTCCTCTCACAATGATCATGACAACTGAACCGGGTCAACTTTTGCACCTTGACCCCGTAGGACCTTCACGCGTTCAATCCTTTAGAGGTAAATGGTATGTTCTTGTGATTGTTGATAATTATTCTAGATACTCTTGGGTTTACTTTATGGCATCTAAGAATGAAGCTTTTAGTCACTTTAGAACTTTATTTCTTAGATTATCAATTGATCACCCATGATCTTTAAAAGCAATTAGAAGTGACAACGGAACCGAATTTAAAAATCAATCTTTTGATCACTTTTGTGTTGAAAATGGAATAGATCATCAATTTTCTTCACCATATGTACCTCAACAAAACGGTGTTGTAGAAAGAAAGAACAGAACCTTAGTTGAGATGGCTAGGACTATGCTTGATGAATATCAAACTCTTAGGAAACTTTGGGCTGATGCGATTGCAACTGCTTGTTATGTCTCAAATCGTGTTTTCTTACGCGCTAAGCTAGGTAAAACACCATATGAGCTCCGGTTTGGACATAGGACTAGTGTTACACACTTTCGGGTCTTTGGTTGCAAATGCTTTGTTAAGAAACATGGTAATCTTGATAAATTTGAACCTAGATCCATTGATGGCATGTTTCTTGGTTATCCATCTCATACTAGAGGCTACCGTGTGCTTTTACTTGACACTAACAAAATTGTGGAGACTTGTGAAGTGTTTTTTGATGAAGCTAGCACAGGTACTAGCTCAAAAATTGCAGGTCCGGATCCATATCCGCAGGGGGGCATTTTCATTGAAGATGAGGAAGATGTGGCGTTGCTGCCCGAAAATTCGGCAACTAATGACATTGTACCAGCTCCTGATTTTGATTCACAACCAGCACCGACGACCACCATTGCTGGTCCAGATCCTCCTCAAGTCACAAGCTCATCGATTTATGATGAACATGAAGAAGAAGAAGCTTGTGAAGTGTCCACTCCCCTTCGGGTTCTCAAAAGTCATCCTCCACAACAAATTATTGGAAGCTTGCACAAACGAGTCACACGGTCCAGGTTTTGCGATCCAAACTCTCATGCTCATTCTACTTTTGTTGCTTCTTTTGAACCCAAAGATATATCACACGCACTCACTAATGAATCTTGGATTATTGCCATGCAAGAAGAGTTAGAAAATTTTGAAAGAAATAATGTTTGGAAACTTGTACCTCCACCTCAAGGTCACACTTTAATTGGAACTAAATGGGTGTTTAAAAATAAACAAAGTGAGTATGGGGTTGTGGTTAGGAATAAGGCTAGGTTGGTTGCTCAAGGTTTCACTCAAGTTGAAGGTCTAGATTTTGATGAAACTTTTGCTCCTGTTGCTAGATTATAATCCATAAGAATTTTTTTAGCTTTTGCTGCATCTAAAGGTTTTAAGCTATGTCAAATGGATGTTAAAAGTGCTTTTCTTAATGGCTACATAGATGAGGAGGTTTATGTCAAATAACCACCGGGTTTTGAAAATCCAAATTTTCCTAATCATGTTTACAAATTGTCCAAAGCCTTGTACGGTCTCAAACAAGCCCCTAGAGCATGGTATGATAGGTTAAAAACATTCTTACTTGAAAAGAGGTTTACCATGGGCAAGGTTGATAAAACTCTTTTTGTGCTTAAGCATGGAAATGACTCATTTTCGTTCAAGTGTATGTGGATGATATTATCTTTTGTTGTGCTTCTCATGATCTTGTGTCCAAGTTTTCAGCTATGATGAGTTCAGAATTTGAGATGAGTATGATGGGAGAACTCGCGTACCTTTTGGGGCTGCAAATCAAGCAAACCAAGGAGGGTACCTTTGTGCATCAAACGAAGTATACAAAATACCTCCTAAGGCGCTTCAACATGGACAAAAGCAAGCCTCTTTGGACACCAATGGGAACAGCAATAACACTTGAACTTGATGAAGATGGTGGACCCGTGGATCAAAAAGAATATAGAAGCATGATCGGATCACTTTTGTACCTCACGGCATCAAGACTGGATATACAATTCAGCGTATGACTTTGTGCATGGTTTCAAGCCTCCCCACGTGCTTCACATCGTCAAGCCCTCAAAAGGATTCTCAGATACTTACATGGAACTCAAGAATTTGGCATTTTTCTTCCTTCTTCCTCAACCGTTACTTTGAAAGCTTTTTCGGATGCTGATTTTGGGTGTTCTAGGATTGATAGGAAAAGTACTTTTGGTGCTTGTAATTTTCTTGGTAATTCACTTGTTGCTTGGTCCTCTATAAAACAAAACTCAGTTGCACAATCCACAGCTGAATCTGAATATGTAGCTGCTGCTAGTGCTTGCTCACAAATTCTTTGGATTGTTCAAACACTTAAGGACTATGGGGTTGATCTAGATAGTGTTCCACTATTTTGTGATAACACTAGTTCCATTTGCACTGGTAAAAACCCCGTGCAACATTCTAGATCTAAGCACATTGACATTAGGTATCACTTTCTCTGCGATAATGTTGAAAAAGGAAACATTGTGCTTCACTATGTAGATACTGAACAACAATTGGCTGACATTTTTACAAGACCTTTGGATTTCACTCGTTTTTGTTTTATTCGTAGTGAAATAGGTGTTATGCATCCTCATTGCTTACATTGAGGGGGAGTTTTGAAACTTGAGAAGTCTATGTGTGAATCTGAAATTAAAATAATATAAGCATAGTATTTCATACATATATGACTTTGTGATTCCTTTTACATGCTGAAAGTTTTTACTACATTACTCGTGTTATACATTTTGTATTTTTTGCCATGTCTACTAATTGGAATAATTACTTACACTAAATCTGGTCATGGTCGAACTTTCTTGCTGTTTTGAACCTGTTGCATGCTCATAAGTGCTTTTAATCATAAAGAATTAATCAAGTAATCAACTCACATGTTGAGTTTTTATGAACAAATACAAATTTAGAAAAGATCAAGAGAATATGCATGCATCGCACTTCTTCTTTTGAGATGGCTTATCATTGCACTTAGATATGAACTTGGAAGAAGTTGTGTATGACAAAAACCATGTCCTTAAGCTTCTGATTGTCAAATGACATAGGCTAGGCTTGGTTGGTTAGAATAAGGCAGATGTGCATATAATCTCTTGCAAATATTATATGATCTAAATTTGTGCTTTGAAATAAAATGCAGCAACAAGTGTCATGCTTTCAAGTTTTGAAATAGTTAAGTTTGTGAGATCATGACTTGTTTAAATTGAAAATTACATTTGATCTCTAGCATGGCTTACACTACTTTATGTATCTCATTGATGTGATAGTGTAAGTTACTTGATAGTATGACTTGGATGAGCTTTGTTAATATGTATATGTTATAATATGCTCATAACATTTGAAATTTCTCTTTTGAACCTTGCTGAATACATTGTCAAAGGGGGAGAGATAACATATAATATGTGAATTTTTAAAAGATAAGTATGCAAGGGGGAGAAATTGATTACACATTGCACATATTCACAACTGTTTTTGGCACGATTCTTCTCAGGGGGTGAATTTCTTTTTCTTATTTTATTTCTATTTTACAAAGGGGGAGAAATTATTTTCAAAACTTTTAATGTGAATAAGCCAATGTTCGGATCTTAAGTTGTGTTGCCAATGCATTCATCAAGGGGGATATTGTTAGACCTATGTGTGCTGAATACATTGGCTATGGCAATAAAATTTTTGAATACTACCAAAACACCTTTATCATCAAGATCTGACCCTAGGTCCGACTAGCTTTGGCAAGGTCCGGTGCTTGATCGCAGTGTTTCTGCTTTTATATTGCAATGTTTCGAGCTTGCTTTACACCTATGCAAAGGTTGCTTAGTATTCTTTTACTAAGTTTTTTGTGTGTTTTGGTGGTTAAGGCTTATATCATTTTGCTATGGTTTGCAACATGCTTATGTGAGGTGCTCACGTAAGATGTTGTAGTTTCGGAACTAACGAGAATCAAGTCGAGGACTTATGCTCGGAAGTATTGGTTGTTTATTCATGTGTAGGTGTTGCTTGAGTTCAAGACATGGCTAGTGACGGGATCCATTGAACTAGACTTGGGGAGAAGATGAGGTTCAACAACCAAGTTCGGGAGGAATTGTGGTTGAGTTGATCGGGATGTCGCGCAGCATGTTTGAATCAAGAACAATGCATATGAAGGTATTGTGGACATCGTTGGAAGATGTTTGCACATGTGCAAGGAGTGCATGGACGTGGCTGCATGGTTCCAAGGTGTGATGAAGAGATGTGGACGTAAAGAATTGGTCGGAAAGGTCCAACTGACTAGGTTATGGACTCAGGCTGCGGGCGAGTCGTGTTTGACACAAATATGGAAAGATTTGAGTTGGTTATGATAGGATTTCGTGTGGGTCACGAATTTGAGTTGTTTTAGGAATGTGGGATACGTTCCTAAAGTGTTTGGAAGTCTTAAGATTGCTTTTATCTGCGTATAGAAGAGTCCTAAGCATTTATGGAAAGTTTCGATTCGTGATTTGAGTAGGATTAGAGTCCTAGTTGAGATTGGTTGGCCTAAGGGCTGGTTATATAAGCAAGGTAGGCCAGAGCTCGTGGTGAACGACTTTGGGTCTGTTCCTCTTGTGTTCTATTGAATAAAATTCGTAGTTGAAAGGAACTTTTGTGCCTTGTTCGTCTGATTTGTTCCAGACAAGTTTTTCTCGTCGAGTTTTCTACATAGCACTACCTTTCTTTGGTGGTTTTATCATAACTCGAGTTTTGCAGATCCAATTGACGTGATTCTTTTTGTTTTGTCTTCACAACTTGATTATCTATCATATATCAAAATTTCGCAGTCATTAGATTTGTGGTTTCTGATCTACACGAGTTTCTTTGCAGCGTTCCAGAACTGTTTTTCTCGGGTAGGACAGATTGACCTTTGTTCGATCTTTCGATCGTAACGTGAGTTTCTCTCGACGGATTTGAGTGATTCTTGTTGTGTCGTCTTCGTGACTTGATTCTCTCTGATATCTATCACTTTTGTCATGGTGAAACACGTTTAGATTAGTCTCACACACGATTTCTTTAACAGATCGTTTTTCTACCAAGGGTTTTCATTGCTTCTGCTAAAAAGTTTTAATCTAGCATTCACCCCCCCCTCTGGTAGCTTTTCATGTGCTCTTCGATCCTAAAACATGGTTAATGGTAATATGGGACTTGGGTAATCCAAGCAAGCATGGTTTGTGGTATGGGCTAGATGTTATGGTAGTATGCTTGCTTGGGATCTTAGGGTTCATGCGAGAATAAGCTAGGACTATAGTGTCATCACGAGGCCAAGTATGAGTGTGGTGTAGCTGATTAATTAGGTGTATTTCTAGTATTGTGCGGACCATTTGAAAGAGTAGGGAATGGGAGTCGAATTGGGTTGGCAATAGTGGCGGGACTCCCTGGGGATCTGAACGACACAAGAAAGGGCCCTTGGTTTAGGATGTGCTCAGTTGGAGGCATCGCCACTGGTGAAACTTCAGTGGGTTCGCACATGCTAGTAGTCCCTTTGTAAAGGCTATTTTGTGATCTCTTGGTCACACACCAACGGAAGTGTGTAATATGACCGACGGGTCATAGGCATAAGGGAGGTTCTTAGTCACCGAAAGATGATGAAATCACAAACACGTGGGTAAAATTGTACAACCTCTACAGAGTGTTAAAAACTATCATGATAGTCGTGTTCCCGGTTAGGAGCACCTGGATAACTTCATGACTAGAGGGAACTTGGTATTGGGATGGTTTTGGGATGGTTATGGTATTGGTACTGGTATGGTTATGGATATGGATAATGGTGATGGTAAAAATCTGGAATAAAGGTAATGGATATTGAATGTGGATTTGTATCATGATAATTATGTGGGATATGATGGGATTACTTAACATATATATAATATAATGCTTTTCTACATGTTTTAAATGTACTTTTCAGCAACTAGCATTTAATTATTGTCATCATTTGTTAAGTGACATGTCATACTTTTCCCACACTTATTGAGTACGACATGTACTCACTGTTGCAATTCCCCCACCAACAGTTTTAGGTCAGGATTGAGAGTATCGCGACGTTAATGCGGAATTCTAGGTTGTGTGTTGCCGTCAGCTTGCCTGTGGTGTTGCTTGGAGCCGAGCATTCCCTTTCGCTCAGTTTGCTTAGTTGTTTAATTAGATTGTTCCGCTGCTTTACTTTCAGACTTTTAATATTAATCATTAGAGTTGTATCTTGAGGATTATTGGAATATTGTAAATAAAGGTACTTAATTAATCTGTTCTGTGGAAATTTTATGGTTATCATTAGTGATGCACTTGTATAGGTGTGTTGAACGTTCTGGACACACATATGTGTCATACTTGGTTCATTTTCGGAACCGGGTGTCACACCCCTGCGACGCTTGGGCACATCATGCGGGAAACCAAGGTTAAGGCTCCACCTGCAAGCTCATCGCCTCCTCTGGGATGGACCCAGGGGCCACTGTCGGTACCCACCAGACTGGATACCCCGCGCACAGGATACAAACGCCTAAGTTCCATGCCACCCCGCTAAGGCAGGGTCTGGTGGTGTGACGTGTCCAGCAGGCTCGGACCCGGTCCCTCCTCAGGTGCGGGCTCTGACACTGCCACGTCGACTTCTACACGGGACCCGGCTCCCCCGAAGAGGCGAGCTTCTGAGTTGCCACATGTCCAGTGTGATGGGACTCCGCTCCTCCACAGGAGTGGGCTCCGGTGCCGCCACATGGCCCGACGCTCCTGGCTGGCCTCCTCCGCAGAGGCGGGCTCCAAAACCACCACGTGTCCAGCTGTCCCGAACCCCCGACTCCCCTTGGAGTTGTGCTCCGGGGCTGCCACGTGGCCTGCAGCACAGGACTCCCCCAGGCAGGCTCCGGGACTGTCGCCCGTCCTGCAACTTGACCTGACCGCTAGATTGCTGGAGTAATGGGTTATGCGCCTTGTCCAAGTCGGGCTTTAAAGGCACGCACCTTCCCAGACGCACGATGCAACGCACTCCCTCTGTTAGGTACCGCTGTATCCAATCGCATCACAGTGATGGCGCCGCAGAGCTACCCCCGGTGCCAAGTGGGTAGCTTGCGGCGACAAGACGGACGGGACATTCACTGTCATCATCAACTACTACGCCTGACCACTGGCATCCGACGCGGCAAGACGGCGAGTCTTCAAGCCGCGGTCAGGGGCAGCGTACGTAGCAAGCCATTAGATCTTGTACAGGCATAAGATCGTTCTGGGGCCACTTGTCGGGCTCCGGACCCCACTTGTAAGGTGTTCAGCCTTACTATAAAAGGATCGGGCAGCCATCGACTCTAGATACGCTATTCAGACACACTCAGATCCTATCTACACAACTCAACACAAGCAATACAACTCTCACCGTTGAGTAGGGTATTACGCTCCGACAGCCCGAACTACGTAAAACCACCTCACCGTCTGTCATAAGCGCGACCTCACCGGAGACTAGCCCCCGCCTAAAAATGAACCCCCACGGGCTGCGACTAAGCAGGTCCGGAGCAAGTGTCGCAAGAACACTTCGATAAATCTAAAATCTAATATTCATTCAGCCCACTAGTAGACCTCCCGATGCATCATACCACTGTGAATGTGCAAAGTGATTGAAACGAGATGGGATGGTCTGGCGTAATGAATTGGCATCTGCGTCTGGCCTTTAGTTTCTTGTATACAAAATATGTCACATTTGGTTTTCATTAGCAAGGATCTTAATGATCGCTGTTTTCAGTGGAACTTTCAGTGGACCTCATTCCACGAATATTCCAACTTAATATCTTCCATTGTCTATTCTGAGATCTTTGGATATCCATTAAGAAAAGTGTGAATGAAAGCCAAACATTTTCCAAAGGAGAATGCCATAACATAAGCAAGCTGATAAATCACCATCAAATAAAAAGAAAATAGCACATAGTTCAATCGCATCATCAGAATAGCCTTAACAACTTACTTGGCTGCGAGTCCACATCCAAAATTCAAGTTCCAACCAACATACATCTGATCCGCCATCAAGCGAACATAACAGAGACTAGGATTAAAACTAAAAATAAACTCCAAATCATCAAAAGACTGCGGCACACTCTTCTGCCCTTCCTTCTTCCTTCCTTTTGCCGATCAAGCCTTCTCCTTTCCACGGACATTGTTCCTTCCTCAAGACGGCAAAAGATAATGTTTCAAAGCTAGAGTAAAGGTCCAAGATAAAAGCCTGGGATTCCTCTCCGGGCTGATGGGACAGTAGCTTTTGGAAGCGAGCTGATGTCCTTGATGCAAAGCACGGCCTCATCGCGCTCCTCACGGCCAGGGGTCGCTGCCAAGCCTGCCTACCATGCTCGATTCTGTTCCCTAGAGCAAACGCCATCAAGAATCTCGAATCAACTTATTAGATCTATATTTTCAACTGAATAGCTACGTAGCGTGTTTCAAGATACGGGTACAAACAATCCTACGTGGTCGTGTCCGGTACTGGCCAAGTTACCACCCGAAGAGGCCCTAGAAGATTATGAGATTGGCCTTCGCCATGAATGGTGTAGCTTGCAAATAAGTTAAAGAAACATTCCAATATGAATGGTGGAACTCATCTCATACTGAGACCAAAAATCTGTAGGTGCCAATTACCCTGAGAATTACATATCACCGGACAACCGTATCAGTATACACCAATCGATCTGACTGGTGAAGACCGACTGAGCGCTAAACAATATTTCTAAATAACTTCTTGGCATCTGTTCAGTTCAACTCCCATCCGTTCAACCGCCTTCCTAAGATTACAGATCAGCCCTCCCTGGGTACCGTGGGAAGGGTATAACATCTCGGATGTTCTCCATACCAGTAGCAAAAAGAATCATCCTCTCAAAGCCCAACCCGAAACCACTGTGCTTTACAGATCCAAAGCGGCGGAGGTCCAAGTACCACTGGTAGGGTTCCAAAGCTAAGTCAGCATCAAGTATCCTGTCATGTGGATTCATTGTATCATTGACTGGGTAGAAAGAGAAAATTCAGTAGAAAACGATGCATAACATAATATAAAACCAGGGGGGTTAAAACATACAAAAATGCAAGATAGAAATTTGTTAAATGCACCACATGAAGTTCCCAAAGTAAAGAAAATTTGGGTTATCACAATTCTGTTAAATAAAAGAAAGTACCAGTACAATACATTTCTGACACTTCAACCAAAATACTGAAGGGCATGGCAACGTAATAAACAACTGCTTTCATCCTTAAGTATCACATACCTCTGTTTGAGAACGTCAAAACGTTCCTCCCTTTGGCTTCCACCAATCAACTCACCAACCTTCAACAGACATTTCAGAGTTGAAATGAGTGGAAATGTAAAATTAAGAATTTTATAGAAGGATTGCTCATGGGCTCCGACAAATGCCAAGGTTCCTTTCTCACGACATATCAATGTTTTCAAGTCACCTAGTCGACCCTAGTCACCTAAGGGGCAATTAGGTCGACTAGGACAGTTATCATTGATTAGGGCGATTAATCGACCCTAGTCGATGCCTAATCGACGTCTGATGTCCTCAAGATTTTTTACAGCAGTACCAAGTCGGCAAAGCGGCGCGCAGGGGAGAGACAGCGGTAGCGGGCAAGGGATGGCCGTCCAGCAAGCACAGCAGGCTCTCAAATCGGCGTCAGAAATAGACGGCTCGAATCAAAGGTGAATCAAACAAGCAGCAATGGAAAAAAAGCAGGGATCTTAGGCGGTGCTAGTACGGACAGGAGGCGGCGGGCAGAGTCGGTGGTGGTGAGCGGAAGCGGTTGGAGCTAAGAGGACGAGCGCAGGGTGGGGCGAGCCAGTCGAGTGGGCTGGGTCTAGGCCAGTTCTAATAGGTTCCAATATACCTCAACCGTCAGATCTCATCTGACAGTCATAACTGAATCAACGAGTTATAAAACCATCTTCCCGGCAGCTATTGGATCTTTGGTTGCGCTTGTACCTTGCCGAGGTAATGGAGAAATCGCATAGTGAGCGGAGGCAGCTGGAGCTGAGAGGACGAGTGCAAGGTGGGGCAAGCCCAGTCGAGTGGGCCGAGTCTAGACTGGTTCTAATAGGTTCCAATATACCTCAACCGTCGGATCTCATCCGGCAGTCACAACTGACTCAACGAGTTATAAAACCATCTTCCTGGCAGCTTTGATATTGCAATCTAAGATATGGTGCAATCATACAATTAACCACCTTTGACCATTGGATCTGCATCCAACGATTGTTATATTTTTCACTTAACTCCCTACTCAGGTGGAGAGAGTTAAGTACTCAAGTGGAGGGGGTTAAGTGAAAAAATGTAACTATTGGATGTAGATCAAGTGGTTAAAGGTGCATCGAAGATTGTTCATTGCATGATTTCACATATCTAGATTGCATTCTAGTAGTTGTCACATCTTCCCACTGGAAACCTAACCCTAATCACTTCTCAGAGGCGACGACAGCCAGCAGCAACGGCGACAGCGGCGGCCAACAGTGATGGTGTGGCGTCAGCCAAAATCGACGGCGGCAACCAGGCGTGGCTTCCAGCTGGCGACCAGGCACAACTTCCAGCTGGCGACCAGGTGTGGCTTCCAACCGACGGCAGCGATGATGGGTGGCTGCGACGGACGGCCAGCGGTGCCGATAAGCAGCCACCCACGATCGCTAGACTCCCTAGTCAGATGACTAGTCGCTCGACCAGGACGACTAGGTTTCTTGTCGTCCTGATCAGGTCGACAACCCTAGTCTTAATTGATTGGGCAATAAGGACGACTAATTGCGATTAATCGCAATTAGTCGGATGACTTGTAAACACTGCAACATATGCAATTGGCGTGGCTTTGTTGACTATGAGGTCTAGGTGTACCTTAGGTACAAGAACATCCATTGCAGCTACCGTCTTCTGATCATCGTTTTGCCTCATATAAAATGCCTTTATTCCTTTCGGATAGTTATAGACAATCACTGGTTTCTTGAATATCTCCTCCGTCAAATACCTACAACATTTCAATCAATGAATTGAAATTCCACATGAAGTAAAATAAGCTAAACCTAAAATTGGAAAACCAGAAACCCACAAAAATAATATTAAGTTAGGCCAACAGATTCTGAATTTCAGATAAACACACCTTTCATGTTCAGAGGCTAAATCGATTCCCCATTCAACTAGGTTCTCAAACTTCTTGGCTGTAACATTCTTCAAGAGCTCTACAGCCTTTGTATATGAAATACGCACAAAAGGAGTCGACGAAACAAGCTTTAAACGTTCAATTGCAGTCTTATCATAATTTTTCACCATAAATTCCATGTCTTCCCTGCAATTATCAAGCAGCCACTTGCAGAGGTATTGTACATACTTTTCTGCACAGTTCATATCATCCTGCAAAAAATAGTTCAACACAATATTACTGCAAAAAACAGTTTGCACCCTTGTATACAAGAAAGAAGGTTATTTCGAACAAGGCAAAGGCATGCAATGCAGCTTCATTACCTGCAAGTTAGCAAATGCAATTTCTGGTTCAACCATCCAAAACTCAGAAAGATGTCGAGATGTATGTGAGTTCTCAGCCCGGAATGTTGGCCCAAATGTGTAAACACTGCTAAGAGCACAAGCATATGTCTCAACCTGAAGCTGTCCAGAAACAGTCAGGAAAGCTTGACGCTTGAAGAAGTCATTTTCAAAAGCTACTGTGCCATCACCACGGAGAGGAATCCCAGGCTTTATCTTAGACCTTTCCTCTAGCTTTGAAACATTATCTTTTGCCCTCTTGAGCTCAGCAACAGCAACTTCTATGTCTTGTTTGCCAGCTTTTGCCGCTTTAAGCTGAGCAACTGCGGCTCCTTTTTCTTCAACGAGAAACTTAGCTGCCATGACATCAGACTCTGATGGTGCAGGGTTCTCTTTCAGTTCCTTCTCTGTTTTCTCAGCCTGGCTAAACAAAGTTGTCACTTGGAACATCTCACCAGCACCCTCACAATCACTTGTAGTTACTATCGGTGTATGCACATACAGAAAACCATTCTTATGGAAAAAACTGTGTGTTGCGAAAGCTAAATGGTGCCTAATCCTTGCAACTGCTCCAATCTGCAAAAATGGTTTGCCACAAATTCATCAAAGTTTGTTGTGTACAGTGTTTTAAAACAGCGCCTGGATGACTAGGCAACCGGCCATGACACCTAGGCAGTGGCCAGGAAGGTGGAGGCAGCCAGGGAGGCGACAGCCTGTGAGGCGGCGGTGGCCAGGCACCAGTAAGGCAAGTCGAGCAGCCGTGGCGTCCAGGCCGGAGCGCATGAACACCTAGGCGCCAACTACGCGTCGACACACTGGTTATGTAATGATCAGAAACAAAATTAAGAAGAATGGGTACATGTAATGCTAATCTAAAATGATGGTAGATCAGCACAACACAGCACGAACTGAAATTAATGTACAACCAGGTGTGTCAGGAAATAAATTTAGTCCAAATGAAAGAAAAGTAGAAGTTTCTTCTTTTAACAAGGAAACATATCACTGAAAACGGAACATTAAGCAACTGGTATACCACTCATGAATAGAAATGAAATGTGCAATGCAAACATCATAGTGTCAGCCTCAGGCATTCCCAATAGAAATTTAGGCAGAAATCCCAGTTTAAGCAGCTAATTCATAATGGCTTTGGGAAAAAAATCTAACACTCAACAGTTCCATACAAAAATACACTCGGCCCACTGGTGCCACTGGCGCAGTGGTGAAGTCATCCCACTGGTGCCAAGAGGTCCTGGGTTTGATGCTGTCTCTCTGCATTGTACATTGGGAGGTAAGACTGGCCTCGCATAATCCTTCCCCAGACCCCATCTCGCGTAGAAGCTTCCGCACTGGGTCTGTCCTTTTAACAATGCCATACAAAAATACACTCAGCAAGCACTCCATATACAGCGTAGGGGCAGCTCAGGTTAAGAGGCTTAATTACACCATATTCTCAAGAGGTTGTCCATAATAAAAGGAACCTGTGTCAAGGTGAAAACGTGGAGCTGCACTTGAGAAGGCATCGCGGAAGCTCAAGGTCTGCTCGTAAAAGCAGGGTAACACACTCGAGGTTACTAATTTGACACCTTCAAACTACTTCCTAATTGCAATATAGTACAAATTACTAGATACGGGATGTATGCAGATGCAGCACCTGAACGCCTATGGCAACTGAACGTTCTGTTCATGTTCACTGGTTTCCAACAAAACACAGAATTTTGAGTAGATGACGAAACTTTAAGTAATTCAAAATATAATCAAAGCTAAAAAAGATGAAAATTCAAAATAAGTTTTATTGTTAATATACTATTCAATAGAATTAATTAACCATGTAAGCTCTAACAATTTATAGAAATTCTTAAATTTCCAAGATCACTTTGTCCATAAACCACACTGCATAAAGGCCTTAAATAACGGAACAAAGAGTTGCACAGAGAAGAGCACCCACCGTGTTGGTGCGCGAACGGAGGTGCACGACATCCCTGAGCGTCTCGAGCGGGATCTTGACCTTGCCCTTGGGCAGCGGGTAGGCTGCGGCGTCGACCTCGCCGACCTCGATGACGCGGCTGACCTTGAGCTCGACGTTCTGCTTGGTCCCCTGCGGCGGTTCCTTGATCTCGCCCTCGACGAGCACGGAGGTGCCCGTGGCCGTGAGGCGCGCGAGGGGGTGCACGGCTGCGTCGACGATGACCTGAAGCGCGGAAGCGCAGGAGCCGTCGCTAAGCTCGAGGAAGGCGAAGGAGCCCTTACCCTGCTCTCGGCCCGTTCGGACCCAGCCGCCGACCACGACGCGTTCCCCCGCGCGCGCGGCACCCGCGACCAGGACGTCCCGGATGCGGGTGCGGGTGGTCGCGGGCTCCAGGTCGTCGCGGAGGGAGGCCGCGGCCATCTCCGCCGTAGCGGCATCGTCGGCCATGAGAGGCTGGGTGGCGGCGGAGAGGGAGCGAGCTGCGGCGGGGAAATGTTAGGGTTTTGTTTGTGTGTGGATGGTGAAGTGGGGTGTTTGGCTGGGCGGCTTGGCGTGTTTGGCTTTCACGCCACTAATTGTTCGAAACATTTCTAAGTAGGGTTTGCTTTCCTAAGCTTCCGTTTGATAAAAATTCTAGTCAATACCGAATTGAGTCTGCGATTAGTTCGATTCTATAGTTAGGTTGAGATTAGTTCGATTCTACAGTTAGGTTAAAAATTGGCTCGTTTAGGATTCAAGCAAGAAGCCTAAAATCAAATTGAACACAAACGAGTTACAATCCTCGTATACTAAGGCCTTTGGTACGGTTTCAGATTCACAAAGAATCAGAGACGTTTCAGTTCCAATGCAAAAACGGTTTCAGACTCTGGAATAGAATCACTTTAGAAACTGTTTGACTAGCATATTTGTTTCAGTTTCAGAAAAGAGGAGAGAAATGCTAAATTGAATCATTTAATCATATCTGGTTTGTGGTTGTTCTTCATTTATGTTTATAATTATGTAATGACATTGACAATACAAAAAAATAGCCTCCAGTCGTAATGTTGATCCCTAGTGAGAATGTTGTAACATTCCTCTAAGTTTTTATTTTATTTGTACTATCACGTTGACGAGTTAAAAAACGAAGATAAAAAATTTTGGCCACTGATACGAAGCATTCTAAAGTGGTGGCAAATTATCGTAATTTTTCTAGAACTTGGACCCGAGTTACAGTTGATCAAAGCGTAAGGTGTGGAACACCTTTTCAGGTGTTTCACCTCCATAGTTCAAAAAAGTGAATCACTTTAGAGTGTTTCTCCTCTGAAAACGTTTCTCTTTTTTGCCGTTTGGATCAGTTTCAAGTGATTCTACCAAAAATCAGAAACGTTTCATACATCCAAACGGGTCCTAATATTGTTAGTCTCATAAAAATTTAAAAGAATACAATAGGTTTAGATTCACGACTAATAGACGACTAAAGAAGCCAAACCGAATTCTCAAGATACAGTATACACCGAGGACTTGGTGCATACCCCTTCCGATTTGTGTCACGTCATACTCTGCTAATCTCAAAGCAGTGCCTGGAACATAAGCCAGACGAGCGGGTAGACCAAACGTGCGTCAGCTCGGCTCGAGAAAATAGCTCGCTTGAGCTGCGCGTTTGATGAGCTGTCGATAAAAAAATAAGAGACGTGTAAGAATCGAACCAGCCACTTACAGCAGACGCGAGCAACGAGTTACCGCTGGACCAAGCTAGTACAGTAGTACTTCCGCACAACTAATAAAAAATTACAATATTATCGATATTGCCACTGCTGATTAGCGGATTCTTTTATCGATCGATCACTACCAGCTACAGTAATGGCAAAGCCGTTCTGTCAACTGCATGAATACCTCCAACAAACAAACACTCCACCCACATAAGAAAAATTTATAGATCGATGTTCGGTGGCTGCAATCACCGGTTCTTTGAGTTCAGGAGCTTCTGAACCGGCTAGCATCGTTTGTGCTTCAAGTTCACGTGGAGAGGAGAAAGTGCTGCTATCATCACCCGTAACCATCAAGCTCTTGCGGCCACGGATGCTAAGGTCGATCAGAATTTTTTCCTTAATAGAGTAAGGCTTCTTTAGCACAGCTCCACGAAACTGATTCTCTGGATTCACTTCTGATTCTGTGGTTGAAAATGATTCTCTATTATTCTGTAGAATAAGCTCTTAGAATTAGGATAGAGAATCACTTCACAAAATCAGGAGAAGCTACTTTTTTCAGCTCCCAGCCTCTTAGTTTATTTCACAGAATCACTTCTCAGAATCAACAAAGAATCACTTCTTTTGAAAAACAGTGTTTGGTACAGCTTCCCTGATTCTGACTGAGAATCAGCTCCGTGAAGCTCTGCCAAAGAGGACGTAAGGAGACGAACGATATTGCACATCATTTATTACTAGCACTATATCAAAAGCTTATTTCAATAGACATATTTTTAATAGAATTTGTCGGTGGTTTGGAACCGGCAGATCTCTCTACACTACTAAAGTGATAGAGGAGTTTGATGTTTGGTGTAGGCGCGCGGAGATTCAAGAAGGTGAATAAGAATTGCTACAGGGGACACAAGAATTTACGTGGTTCGGCCGCCTGAGCGTAATACCCTACTCCATGGGTGTGTTGGTGTTGTATTAGCAGTATGAGCTTGTGATGAGCGTATGAGGCGCGTGTGTCTTTCCTCCCCATGTGTATCGTCGGCCTGTCCTTTATAGTACAAGGGCAGGCCGTTACAGGTTAGCCTGGCCCGACATGTGGCCCCGGCGGTTACTAGTATTGATACACGTTTAATTTCTCTTAATGATCCTGTAACGGGCTTTGACAGCACCGTTACTGGTGTTAAGATCGTCCATTTAAGTGTCATTAATATGGCATTAATGACACTTAATCGGGTCTTGAAGTCCTTGGTTCTCCTTTGAAGATCCGGAGCCGTTGCGGGGTCTTCCGGAGGTTAGAAGCTGAAGATCCGACAATCGGACACGTGGCATCTCTGGAGCTTGCTGTGGGAAACAGGAAGCTCCGGGACTACCCGACACGTGTCAGGTCCGGAGCTTCTCTCGGTCAGGGCCTAAGTCCAGGGGTGCCATTTCGATACATGGTCCGGAGCTTCCCCCTTGTGGGCAGTAGCTCCGGTTTGGTAGTACACATGGCGACCCAGGGATTAACCATGTTGGAGAAGCGGGTCCGGTTATGTCTGACATGTGGGCCTTCGAGGGTCTTCAATCCATGTAGATGATTTTCCTTTGAGATCTTTGTAACCTCAAGGGGTGTACGGTTTCTAGGATACCGACAGAATTGGATAGCATAGGTAACCATGCATCTTATAGATGACAACAATAACCGATCTTGTTCGAGGTCATCAGGTTTGCAAGCTTATATGCAAGCTCAAACGTAGCTTTTATAATTTGAGTCAAGCTCGAATCAAATTAAAACAAAACAAACATCAGCGAGTTACGATCCTCAAATTTTATTGACGTTGTAACCCTAGTTATAGAGCATCTCCACTTAAAATAAGTAATCAACATGAGCAGAAACACAATCTGTAATACAAATGAAACCACAATAATATCAGAGTAACAGATCTGAACAGGATCAGACTCTGCATAATCCGTAGCCACAGGAATCGCTACAGGTGCTTCTGCCGTGTTGGCGAAGAACGGCCGTAGTAGACGATCCGTGGTGAAGAACTAGAGCAAAGTCGAGCGGAGCGCTTTCTAAAAGCTTTATTTGACCTCTCTTAGTGTAGGACCACAAGGGTGAACGGTTGTGAAGAGCTGCTCTCGGGTTGTCGATGCACGCCGCCATTCGAGATAGAGTATACTACGATGGTCGCAAAAGCAACGAGAGGAAAAACTAATGTGTTATGGCACGTTCAACCATCAGGAAGAGTCTTAGTTGGATACAACAGCTCACAGTTCAGTTACGATCCGAACTGACTTGATTGTTGTAGACGTGTGCGTCTCCAACTCAACCTGACCTATTTTGGAGCATAGGCCAAACACGATTTTTCTACACCAACACGCGCGTGCATGTGCGAGACGAGGCAAGCCGTGGTCTGTTGTGGTGAGCAAGGAAGGAGAGGAGTGCACTTAGATCACTCTTCTCACTTACTTAGAGAGTGGAAAAACAATCTCTCTTATAAGTGGGTGTCCATCTGCTTTCACATTAAACTTTCACTCTTGTCAAATTGGCATTTGAGATTTTTTAGGCATTTAAGTTGGGTGTTGACGGTACGTAAGTACAAAATATGACCGTTAATTCTCTGCTTAAAAGATATGAATTAGACAACCAATATAAATGGTAGGTATTATTTACTAACGATTTCTACATGTGTTAGTGTAAATTTGTATGTATGTAAATTATGCTACTAATTAAAGGAATTTTCATGGATCAATCCAAGAAATACATTTTCTAACCAATCAGGCGCAACCACGAGAATTCATGAGCCTACAAGGGAGAGTAAATCAACTAAATTGCACCCGTTATGCACGTATCCGGACGGAGAGCCCACATGACAACCTCCTAGCCGAAGCATAGGTCAAATGGGCCCGTTGACAGGTGGGTCGACCTCCTAGTTCGACGGGCTCAGTCCTAGTGCCATTTAACACATGATTCCATGTGTTGGCCCCTCAATGCTTTCTGATGGAGGTGAAGACTAATTCTCGCGAAGATTTTGGCGTGAACCAAGTTTGGGAGCAGTATAAGTAGAGGGGGAGGCTCATTCTTCACACACTCACCATAAGTTTGAGTATTGAGCCTCACTCTAAGGTGTAGTGCTGCCTCCATAGTGCTAGAAGATAGCCAAAGAGTGAGGATGAGAAGGAGGAGGAGGCTCGGGCTAGTCGGACTTCCTCCACTTAATGAAAGGGTCCGGATATACCGAACCTCTTCCGCTCCTGTACCTCGACGAATGCTTCCTTTAAAAGTAAGTGTTTGTGATTTCCATTTAAGTTTTCCAATTCAAGCAAGTTATTTCTTTAGTTGTTTGTGGTTCATTGATCTACTAGTCAGGGGCTCTATCCTTTACCTATCATTTGAAAGGATAAGAGTAGTAATTAATAATGTAGACGTGGTGTCTAGGTTAGTCATTACCGATGGATATCTCGTAGACCTATAGGTTGAAGAGGTAGGCGGTGCGTAGTGAGAACCCTATTCGTCCTTTGTAATACTCCATGTTCGGCTACGTCATAGCAGACCTGGAGTATGCCCATGCCCGAAGCAAACACCTATTTGATAGTTGTCTTGGATTAGGAGTCTCTCATTATGAATTTCTCTCTACATTTACCTATCACCAAACTTAGTATCCTTCATAGAACAAGTTACAAGATTAGCCCATATGCTACTTGTGATTCAATACCCTTGGAAATACTCTCAAGGTGAAGTGCTACAACAGTCTCCATGTGTTTGCTTATTCTATCTATGATGTATGAGCTATGAACAAGCATTTCTGGCGTCGTTGTTAGGAAACGGTTGATGTTGATCTTAGGACCTTGTTCACCCTCGTATATATTTTTCATTTATCTTTATTCATTTTTTATAACCACCCACTCCATGGAGCAACCCACCATTCTATCCTTTTCTGCTCCAAAGAGGGGAATTATATGAGCTACCACCATTGATGGATCACATTTGCTCAACCAGTTATGGACTCCACCCTCTTTGTAGCCATGATTCAGGAATAACTGTTGTTGGAAAAGATTGTGAAAAATCCATACCATCATCTACGAGAGTTTGAGCACTTGTGTTCATGCCTCAATCATAGGCGTGACATAAGAAACCCTTAGGTGGAAGTTGCTTCCTTTCTCCCTAGAGGAGAAAGCAAAGCAATGGTACACCCATACCATTGGGAAAACAAATGAAAACTAGGGTGAGCTTCGAGACAAATTTTATCTTGCATTTTCCCTACATCCCATATTGTCTCCCAACGTATGGAAATGCTCGACTTCGAGTAGATGTAGAAGGAGTCTATAGGAGTTGCCTAGGCTAGGACGTTATTATTAACAAACTCAGGCACAAATTTGTCAATCTTAGAATCTATGGTATTACTATTTTTGTATGAGGTCGAACAAAGAGTTTGCCCTATATCTAGATATAGTGGTCGGAGGGTCTTTCCTTCACAAGACTCCAATAGAAGGAAGGGAAATTCTAGATTGCATCCTAGAAAATACTTCCTTTGTCGCAGATTTTAATAAACCCCTTCAAGAGGAAGCTATGTCGAGACATGAGAACTCTTCTATAATCAAATTAGATCCCATATCATCTCCATCCAATGATTTGACTATAGAGCCCTCACCCGAACCCAAAACACAAAAGAAAGAAGGAATTCAACCTTCGGTGTTTCCATTGTATTTTGAGAAAAATCTTCTTGGAGATTTCCAAAATACCTCGAAATATCACAAGACACCACCACCAGCTGCCACTCTCTTTGATCCATGAGAGGAAGAACTGCTGCTCAAAAAAAATCAAAGAGGTGACCTCCACTATGTGCAATGAGTGGACAATAGAGATGAGCTCTCTTCTGATTCCATTCATATGAGCTCACCTCCAGCAACCATTTAATGAAAAATTAAAGGAGTGATGGTGGATGTCCTTTATAAATGCACAATTGGTGTTAATGTAATTTTCCAACAAGTGTGCATTTGTCGTCCTTGGAGATGAACCCTTGGCACCAACACTAAAATCCTTCAAGAGCCCATCAGGGAATATTTTGGAAGGATATGGAATTTATACAAAATGTGTCTCAATGACACAAAGACACCATGACTCTCCTTGACTTTCATGTTTTTGAAGTCCAAGACTTCTATATCACAATTGTTGACGATCATTAAGTACCATTTTCAATCGTCAATTTATCTCACATACATAACAAATTATACATTTCTTACACGCACCACACTTATGAACAATATGATTACATATGTACTTGGAGAAATGGTGCATGTGGGTGTTTTTATGTAGATTTGAAGCACATGCATGTCCATGTGGCGAAGAAACACACTTCTGACCAATCAAACGCTGTCACGTAGGCTCCCATGGATCTAACGACTCACATGCAGGCGGGTACCAACAATTTTTCACTAGGATTCATCTAGAAACTTGTCAAGGGCCCACATATTATTGTCCACGAGCTAATTGAATCCGAGTGGAGCCAAAGCCAGTTCGTTTGATGCACCTAGTCTGGCGAACTGGTCTTCAATGCGTCTATCACGTGCTTCCACGTGTAGGCTCCTATTAGCTCCCTAAAGGTGATGGACGTTGCTTCCGGCGCAATAAGTGTCACCAAATCGACTTGTTGAGTGTACAAATAGGCGAGAGCGCCTCACTTCACTCGCATACACACCATTGAGCAACACTCTCTTGTATACTTTTATTCAAGTCCTTAGTGGAATTCATCCTTAGAGAGGAGCTTCTCTAGTTCTCAAGTCAGCTAGGAAGCTTGGTATGCCTCTTGTACTAGTCATTCTTAGGTTGACATATGCATTCATAGTGAAGTTAGTCTTCTCTCGTTCATGTATTTGGATGAAGCATTTTTTGTTTGGCTGTGGATTTCGTATATGTTGTAGGACTAGTTGTTCTTATATTAGTATGATAATCTTATTGTTATGCTATTATAAACACCATAGGCCCCCACTATAGTATGTAAGGTGTGAACATGATAGTATGAATTCATTAACGTTTTGTTCCAACATTGGTTCAAAGATCATTAGGTTTGGAATTCTCTTAGATCCATACCAGAGATCTAGGGTATCTGCTTAGTATGCAAACATGGTGTTTGGATGCTTAAGTACCATTTGATGTCTCGTATGCCCATAGATTGAAGAGGTAACCGGAAGGTGGTGGCAGCCTTGTTCGTCCTTCTAATCTTCAATGTTATGCGATGCCACAAGTCTCTTAGCGGGAGTCACCTAGCAGACCAGGTGTATGCCCGTGCCCGATATGTTGGAACACTAATCGCTAGGACCCAACACTAACACTTCTTACATGTACACTAATAGTCTATATGCATGTATACTAGAAGCATAATAGGAACAACTTTGTCTTTAGTCTAACTCGCACTAGGATTAAGTTATCTTATTAGAGTAGGTGCTCATTTTTGTCACACCGCCCCTCGATATGTTTTATTTTATTTGTCGGGTACCTACTAGAGAATTCTATACATTAGTTATAAGAATAGTTATATCTTACTTCAATGTCTTCTCTTGGATAAACAAATACGATACTCAAAATACTTCTAGTTGAAATGCTATAACAATATTCTCTGTATGCTTGCGGATTTTTATCCAATATTGATCCTAGGGTGCATTAGTAAAGTATTCTAGCATCATTGCCAGGAATATTTTACTAGTGTAGCTTAGCAAGAGTAAACAACATTTCTAGCGCCATTGCCAGGATCGACAAAGAAGTATAAAATAATTATTCCTAATAACCTAAGACTATATAATGTAGTAGTTGTTCAATAGGATAACCGTACTTTATTTTCATGTTCTTTGGTGTGAAAAAGGGTAGTGTATGACCGATTCCCGCCTGCCGACACACTACATTAAAGATCTTGTATCACTTCTGAGAAGAGCTTGACCTCGCGTCATTCCCGTTGGATGATCCTTTCAACAAGTTAACCAAGCATTTTTGCACCATCAAGCTTCAAGCCAATGGTTCAGAAGATGCTCCGCAAGTTCTTCCTATACTGCTAATGTGCCCATTAGGCACAATGTCAAGACGGGAGATGCAAATTTTGAGATCAAGATGGGCTTTATCATTAATGTGCAAGCTAGTCCATTCTGTGGAAAAGTCAATGAGGACACAAGTGCCATTTGTAACAATTACTAGAGATGTTTAGCACTTTTGAGATTAAGGATGTCACTCAAGATGTCATCCACCTTCAATTATTTTTGTTCTCTCTTCTTAGGAGAGTGAAATAGTGGTTCTACACAAACCAAAGTATTGTGGACACATGGTAAAAGTGTTCTACGACGTTTCTTGCAAAGTTCTACCCATTGAGTAAGATTATTGTCTTTCATGGAAGTATTTCAAATTTTCAGTAAGAGCCGAAGGAGTCCATTTTCAAAGCTTGAGAGAGGTTCCAGAAGTACATTCTAGCTTATCCTCACCACAGGATGGATGATTGGCTCATCATCTAAAACTTCTACAACGAGTTGAGACTGTTAGCTCATGATCATGTGGATACTGCTACTAGAGGTGCCTTCTTCACGCTGACGGTCCGAAAGGCTAGAGAATTGATCGAGAAGATGGTTGCAAATATGGATTGAAGCGATGAGCAACTCAAATCTGGACTGTGAGGCATGCACACCGTTAAGGAGGTGGACATGATTTCTACCAAGTTTGACATCCTCATGAGAAAATTAGAAGATCAAGCCAATGGTGAGGCATTTAACACAACTGAAGCCTTGGACACTCACGTGATGTGCAAGGTTTGTGGCAACACGGGTCATATGGGGAGTAATTTGCCTAAAACCTTTGAGGATGCCTTATACTTGGGCAACAAGGGAAACAACACCAAGGGCTATCGTCCAGGAGGTTAGGGGTGGAACCAAACACACACGTTCTATCAAGGGGTAAGGACAATTACAATAATGGACTCAACTTTAACCAACCAGCCATGAAGGATCATGTCATTGGCCAATTAAAGATCAACGAAATCATGTCAAAGAAGCTCTCGACCATCGACAAGACGCTTGAGAGCATCCATGCCAAGATTGAAATATTATCTTTTGCTTTTGTAGACCCAATTGCCATGATTCTTTTTGTGTTCTATTCACAACTCAATTATCTATCATCTGTGAAAATTATACGATCATTGGTTTTTCAGTTTATGAGATACACGAGTTTCTTTACAACATAACAAATCTGTTTTTTTTGCTAGGATAGAACGGATTGACCTTTGCTCAAACTTTTGATCATAACTTGAGTTGTACTCATTGTTTTCATGTAATTCTTGTTGCATTAGTTTTGTGACTTGATTCTCTAAAATCTATACTTCTTTTTGTCATGGTTTAACACTTTGAAAATAGTCGCACACAAGGTTTCTTTATCAGATTGATTTTCTACCATGGGGTTTTTGTCGCTTCTGCATAAAGGTTTTTCAATCTACCATTCACCCCCTGGTAGCTTTTCACGTGCTCTTCGATCCTACAACTGCCAATTGATCATGTTGTATCTCCAACATATTGTTAAAGCTCAAATGATTCTTAAATGCAAGTTACGATCAAAACATCGAAGCAATGTCAGGCTGCACAAAAGCTCGCTGAGAAAAACTAGCCAAAAACAAGTCAGACGAACAAGGCACAAAATCTCCATGAGCCCTGACCGCCTTGCTTATATAACCAGCCCTATGGCCAAACTATCCAAGCTAGGACTCCTAATCCTACTCCTACTTAGATTCAATCGAAATTTTCCATAACTGCTCAAGACTCTTCCATAAGAAGATGGAAGCAATCTTAAGACTTTCAAACATCTTAGAAACATCCCACACATTCCTAAAACAACTCAACTTGGTGTCTCACACGAAATCTAACCATAATCAATTCAGAACATTCCATAAACATAACTGCCTCAGCTTCAGCCTGAGCGCATAATCTAGTTGGTTGGACCTTTTCGGTCACATTTTGTTGTCCATAAATCTTCACCATGCCTTGGAACAATGTTGCCACATCCATGAGTCCCATGCACATGTGCAAACACTTCTCAAAACATTCACGATACTTTCATATGCATTGTTCTTGACCCAAACAAGCTGCGTGAACTCCTGATCAACTCAACCACAATTCCTCCCGAACTTGGTTGTTGAACCTCATCTTCTCCCTAAGACTAGTTCAATGGATCACCATCACCAGCAATGACTTGACCTCAAGCAACTCCTGCACATGAGCAAACAGCCAATTCTTTCGAGCACAAGTTTGACTCACATTAGTTCGAAAACCACAACACCTTCTATGAGCACCTCACATAAGCATGTTGCAAAACATAGCAAGATATTGTCCACCATGATCAGCCAAAACACACCAAAAAACTTAGTTCAAAAGTACTAAACAAACTTCCCATAAGCCAAAAAGCAAGTTTGAAATGTTGCAAGATAAAAAAGAGAGTAACTAAAACTAATCAGTAAGATTGCTCTGCGTAGTAATAGTTACTCCTAATATACACTGAATAAGTTCGGACAGTCCTAAATGATTGAAGGTAACTTTTACTCCCAATACATATTGAAAATTTTGGACAGTCCAATCAAAAACATGTGCGGCTCACGTGTGCGACTAGGTTCCCACAAGTTCAAAAATTCTGAAGTGGTATTCTCAGGTATATTCAAAACTTTGCATTCAAACTCTTACTTTAAAAATAATTACCAATGTATTCATCACTCATAGGTCCCACAATCTCTCGCTTGATGAATGCATTGGCAACATCAGTCCGAAACCAAACATTAGCTTATTCACGTTTCATGAAAAAATTTAATAAATGAAAATTCCTCCCACTTTTTAAAAATAAAAAATCAAATGAGAAGAAACTTCTCCTTTTTTTTAAAAAAAAACCCCCCTAAGGATGTACACTCCTCCTGAGAAGAACATGTAAATCAAAACACTTATGAATGTGCAGTGTGTGACATATTTCTGTTCCTTTTGACAATGTATTCAGCAAGGTTCAAAAGAGAAATTTGAATTTGTTATGAGCATAATCTAACAATACATATAAAATAAAGCTCATCCAAGTGATACTAGCTTGTAACTTACATTATCACATCAATAAAATACATAAAATAGTGGAATCCATGCTAGATATCAAGTGTAATGTCAATTTAAGCAAGTCATGATCTCACAAACTCAACTACTTCAAAACCTTAAAGCATCACCCATGTTATTGTTTTTATTATCTTTTAAAGCATAAATTTAAATCATATAAACTTTGCAATAGATTGTATGCAACATCACTCTTATTCTAACCAACCAAGCCAAGCCCATGTCATATGACAATAAGAAGCTTAAGGACACGATTTTAGTCATAGACAACTCCTTCCAAGTTCATATATAAGTGCAATGATAAGCAACCTCAAAAGAAGCAGTGCGATGCATGCATATTCTCTTAATCTTTCTTGATTTTTCATTTGATCATAGAAGCTCAACATGTGGGCTATTGATTGATTAACTTTTCATGATTAAAAGCACTTGTGAGCATGCAATAAGTTCAAAAGATCAAGAAAGTTCAATCATGACCAGCTTTAGTGTAAGTAATTATTCCAATTTCTAGTCATGGCAAAAGCTATAAAATGTACAACACAAGTAATATAATAAGAACTTTCAGCATGTAAAAGGAATAACAAAATCATATATGTATGAAAGACTTATGCTCCTATTATCTTTTAATTTCATATTCACACATAGACTTCCCAAGTTGCAAAAAACTCCCTCTCAATTTAAGTCATGAGGATGCATAACCCCTATTTCACCATGAATGAAACAAAAATTAGTGAAATCCAAAGGCTTTGTAAAAATGTCAGCCAATTGTTGTTGGATATCTACATAGTGAAGCACAATGTTTCATTTTTCAACATTATCACGGGAAAGTGATACCTAATGTCAATGTGCTTTGTTCTAGAGTATTCTATGGGATTTTTAGCAATGCAAATGGCACTAGTGTTATCAATAAATAGTGGAACACTAGATCAACCCCATAGTCCTTGAGTGTTTGAGCAATCCAAAGAATTTGTGAGCAAGCACTAGCAGCTTCTACATATTCAAATTCGACCGTGGAATGTGCAACTGAACTTTGATTTCTAGAGGACCAAGCAAGAAGTGAGTTACCAAGAAAATGATAAGCACCCGAAGCATTTTTCCTATCAATCCTACAACCCCAAAATTAGCATTCGAAAAAGCTTTCAAAATAACGATTGAGGAAGAAGGAAGAAAAATGTCAAATTCCTGAGTTCCATGTACCTGAGAATCCCTTTGATGGCTTGACGATGTGATGCACATGAAGAAGCTTAAAATCACGTAAAAAGACATACGCTAAATTGTATGTATGGTCTTGATGCCGTGAGGTACAAAAGTGAATTTGGCCTAGAGGGGGGGTGAATAGGCAAAGAAAATTTCCTGCCAAGTGAAATTGTCCGATGCCAAGTGAAATTGAACTCCAGAGAGTTGAATGGACTAGTCTGATCTAAGAGCAGACTTGTCCGGTGATATGTGTTATTGAACATTAGAGAGTTCAACGGACTAGTCCGGTCCTGTGGACGGACTGAGTGTAGTGAAAAGGGTTTACAGAGACTTGAACGAACTAGTCTGGTTAAATATCGGACTAGTCTGATGCACTATGAAAAGTGGTTCCAGAAAGTTAATAACACTAGTCCGGTGCACAGTGTATTTGGACACTAGAGAGTTGAGCGGACTAGTCCGGTCCATGAATGGACTAGTTCGGTGCTTAGTGAATTTTTAGGTGTTTTTAAGCCCTTACCCCTACACAAAGACTTGAGCTCTTGACATGTGTCTCTCACACACATCCTATACATTTAAATCTACTTTGCGCTTCAATTGTCAGTTGGGCTTCTCTCTTTTGTACACCACTTCATTTTTCACCTTTTTGAGTGCACCAAACTATCTCATTTAGCTTAACCTTCAGTCATCTCAAAAAGTTTATTAGGATCTCATTTGTTTGTCATCAATCGTCCAAAACCCACAAGAGATTGCCTAGATGCACTTTCAATCTCCCCCTTTTTGGTGATTGATGACAACCAATTGAGATTTCACAATTAAGAGTAAAAATTTATTTTCATAAAGTGTGCACATATGAGAACAATAAATGATTAACAAAAACTTCTCACATATATGCACTCTTTATGGTGGGGTGCCTAACAAGTGTGTGATAAAAAAGATGTGATGAGCAGTACATAGGAACTTAATAGTTATAGCAACAAACATCACATTAACATTAACTGAGCATCACACATTAAGTAAATAAGCACATCCAAAATAAATTACAATAGTTTGAAATTGAGTACATGTCCTTGATCACAAGTCCTTAATGGCTTAATAGCTACAAAATAGACAACTAGTCTCAATCTCCCCCCTTTGACATCAAGGCACCAAAAAGGGAAAAATTGAGTGGAATCACTCATCACCACTGCCTCCCTCTATCTCAGTCCTCTCTATATCTTCTTCTTCATCTCCAGGTGCTTGAGGAGAAGGAGGAGGAGGAGCAGAGGCACCAGCTAGTCCAAATGAGGCCATTTCTTGCTCAGTTAGAGGTGTCATCTCTGTGATGTCTTCTTTAGAGTCTTCTAAGATCTGAGGTGACCCCACTGGCTCCATTTCAAGCTTCTCACAGATGGCTTAGATATTGGCCTTCACATATCTTTGATGCTTCTTTCTGGCTAGACTCTCCTTATGCTGCTTGATTTCCACTTTGCGACATGAAGCAAAGATGGATGAGAGCATCTTCAGTATTCCACTGGAGGATGCTCTAGAAGATGGAGGAGAAGGAGCAGCAGCCTCAATTCTTGTGCTTTCTTGAGCCCTCTTAGATATTCTTTCCTCTGCAGGTGAGGTAGGAGCAGAGGGGACAATATAGATAGTAGGCGTCTGGGGATTGAGTCTAGTATGTGGCACATCCTTAACAAATTCAAGTCCTGTCACCTTCTCAATCATATACATGATGTAGGGTGCATAGCCACAAGACCTGTTAGGAGTGATAGAGATGTTCACAATGTCATTGTACGTGTACTCAAAGACATTGAATGTCCTTTTCTTGCTGATGACCTTCATCAATGTCCTGAGGGTCCCCTGGATGGTCCCTGCATCTCTCTCCTTGGGAGCTATGGTCTTCCTCAGGATTATGTTTAAAACAACAAAGAAGGGCTTTAGGTACTTTGTGGTTGGAGACTTGAATGGCATCTTAGTATCATAGAGAAAGTCAAGCTGATCTTTCTCCAGAGGCTTTAGGTTGTGGATAATGATGTCATTCTCCAAAGAATCTTCCAGGTGAAGAATTCTAGCAAACTCTTCACATGTGACACTGTACTTCGCTCCATGTGTCATCCATGTCATTTTGTCCCCGTCATCATGAGAGAAGTAAAAAGTGGAATAGAATTGAGTGACAACCTCAATGTTCCAGTCCCACTGGAAAGAGACAAGATCCTTCAACCCATGTAGCTCCAAAGCTTCTAGAACCTCTTGATAGGCTTGACATCCTTTGGATTGAAGATAGGTGATGTCAACCCATTGACTTTCAATGATTGGGTTCCTCATCTTTAGATACACATGCTCACAGTAATCAGCATGGAATTTGCCCCAGAATCTAGGATCAGCTGATTGTTTGGGATGATCATAGACTTCTACCATCCTAAACTTGTCAGCTAGCTCACCCCTTTGCTAGTGAAATCAGCACTAGATGGCTGTCTGTTGCGGTGAGTAGGAGCTTTCATCTTCAAAGGGCCAATAGGACTACTAGCAAGTCCTTTGCCCTTGTTGAGAGTTCTCTTTGACCCTGATGAACTAGCACCAGCAGCATCCTTGCCATGTGCTTTCTTCACTACCACTCTTCTCCTCTTAGGAAGGGTGTCGTCAGAGGGAGGAGAGTGAACATTGATATAATGCCTTTTCTTCATCACCCTCTCCTTGGCTCTTTGCACTCGAGCACGTTCTACCTCTTCATCATAGTGAAAGGAACTATCCTCTGAACCTGAAGACATCGTGCCTGACAAGGAGGTTCAAGGATTAGATAAGAATTGATTTGAGACTATGTGAAAATAGGAATTTAGAAGTTCAAAATGTCAGATACCGGACTTGTCCGCACTTGAACACCGGATTAGTCTGGTCTAGCATAAGAACCCTAACTTTCCTATTTTCAACAAATCTAGCTCGAATCAATTCACAAAAAGCTAGGAAACAGTAGGCATTCATCTAGAAGAGTAATTCATGCCCTAGGAGAGAAGGAAACTAAGCAAGAATCAAGGAAAGTTGAGAGCTAGGGTTTGAGAGAGATTTTACCGATTGAAGATTCGCGTTGAAGGAGCAGAGTAGGGGCCGGATTAGTCCGAGGTGCACAAGCTCCGCACCGAGGAGGAGATTTCCATTGGAGAAATCTGCGTTTTTGATGGCTAGAAGTGGAAATCGCCTTTGGAGCTCACGAAGGAGGAGAGAGAATGCAAAGGAGAATGTGAAAGGTGGAAGATGAGCTCCTGGCGACGGATTAGGGTTAACCCGAACAAGTCTGGTGTGTTAGACTAGGGCCGGACTAGTCTGTGTCAACGGACTAGTCCAGTGCTAACGCCGGACAAGTCCGGTGACAGCAGGGCAGAACTGAATTGAAACAGCTAGATTTTGGTTGTTTAATCTAATAGTGATTTAAAGGACATTATTTCTCAAATAATCTTGATGAACATGACCAGTAAATAATCAACAATCATACAATTGCCATAATTCACCAAGATTCACTAATTTAAATAGTTTTCAAGAGAAAATCGAGATAAGGAACAAATTTTTGCAAAAATGAGTAAACTTTGAAATTACAATCAGGTATGCAATGTTTCAAGCCACATTTCTAGAGTCAAGTATATTTAGCTCGTTTCTTAGCTCGCAAAACCTTTTTTCATCTAGTGGCTTGGTGAAAATGTCTGCAACATGTTTTCCAGTCCTAACATGTGAGATTACTATGTCACCTTTTAATGAATGATATCTTAGAAAATGGTGATGAATATCTATGTGCTTAGTTCTTGAGTGCTCTACTGGGTTGTGTGCAATTTTTATAGCACTCTCATTATCACATAGGAGTAATATGGTTTAGATTGTAACCATAGTCCCTTAGAGTTTGTCGCATCCAAAGTAGTTGTGTGCAACAACTATCAACTGCAACATACTCCGCTTCGGCTGTGGAAAGAGCAATGAAGTTTTGCTTCTTAGATGATCATGAAACTAGGGATCTGCTAAGGAATTGACAAGTCCACGACGTGCTCTTTCTATCGACTTTGCATCTTGCATAGTCGACATCAGAATAACCTATCAAGTTAAACTTGGATCCTTGGGATACCAAAGGCCCAATTCGGGTGTGTGCACAAGGTATCTTAATATTCTTTTTATAGCTGTTAAATGTCACTCTTTAGATGCGGCTTGAAACCTTGAACACATACACATACTAAGCATGATATCTGACCTAGATGCACATAAATAGAGTAATGAGCCAATCATAGTCCGATATACCTTTGTGAGATCCATGTGTGCTGAATACATTGGCTATAGCGATTAAAGTTTTGAATACTACCAAAACACCTTTATCATAAAGGTCCGACTAGCTTTGGTTAGCTTTGGCAAGGTCCGCTGCTTGATCGCAGTGTTTCTGCTTTTATCTTACAATGTTTCAAACTTGCTTTACACTTATGGAAAAGTAGATTAGTATTCTTTTACTATGTTTTTGGTGTGTTTTGGTGGTTAAGGCTGATATCATTTTTCTATGTTTTACAACATGCTTATGTGAGGTGCTCACGTAAGATGTTGTAGTTTCGGAACTAACAAGAGTCAAGTCGAGGACTTATGCTCGAAAAGTATTGGTTATTTATTCATGTGCATGTGTTGCTTAAGTTCAAGATATGGCTGATGACGGGATCCATTGAACTAGTCTTAGGGAAAAGATGAGGTTCAACAATCAAGTTTGGGAGGAATTGTGGTTGAGTCGATCGGGAGGTCGCGCAACATGTTTGAATCAAGAACAATGCATATAAAGGTATCGTGGACGTGGTTGGAAGATGTTTGCACATGTGCAAGGAGTGCATGGACGTGGATACATGGTTCCAAGACGTGATGAAGAGATATGAACATAAAGAATTGGTCGTAAAGGTCCAACCGACTAGGTTATGGACTCAAGCTGCGACTGAGTCGGGTTTGACTCAAATATGAAAAGTTTTGAGTTGGTTATGATAGGATTTCGTGTGGGTCACGAATTTGGGTTGTTTAGGAATGTGGTATACGTTCCTAATATGTTTGGAAGTCTTAAGATTGCTTCTATCTGCGTATAGAAGTGTCTTAAGCAGTTATGGAAAGTTTCAATTCGTGATTTGAGTAGGATTAGAGTCCTAGTTGAGATTGGGTTGGTCTAAGGGCTGGTTATATAGGCAAGAGCGGCCAAATATCGTGGTGCACGACTTTGGGGCTGTTCCTCTTGTGTTATATTGAATAAAATTCGTAGTTGAAAGGAATTTTTGTGCCTTGTTCGTCCGACTTGTTCTAGACAAGTTTTTCTCGTCGAGTTTTCTGCACAGCACTACCTTTCTTAGGTGGTTTTATCATAACTCGAGTTTTACAGATCCAATTGACGTGATTATTTTTGGGTTGTCTTCAAAACTTGACTATCTATCATTTGTCAAAATTTCATGGTCACTGGATTTGTGGTTTTTGATCTACACTAGTTTCTTTGTAGTATTACAGATCTGTTTTTTACTCGGTAGAACAGATTGACCTTTGTTCGATCTTTCAATCGTAACTTGGGTTTCTCTCAACGGATTTGAGTCATTCTTGTTGTGTCGTCTTCGTGACTTGATTCTCTCTGATATCTACCACTTTTGTCACAGTGAAACACATTTAGATTTGTATCACACATGATTTCTTTAACATATCATTTTTCTATTGAAGGGGTTGGGATTTAATTGTTTCTGCTGCGTAAGATTTTTAAATCTACCATTCACCCCACTCTGATAGCTTTTCATGTGCTCTTCGATCCTAAAATTGGTATCAGATCTACGGTGCTCTAATATTTGTGATTTGCATGTATTTTGACTAATCATCATGGAGAAATACTCTGCAAAACCTTGTGTCTTTAGTGGTATTGATTTTCAGGTTTGAAAGGCACGTATGGAAGCCTTCATCCAGGCTCAAGGCTTCACAATATGGGAGAAGTTATACAAGACTTATGCCATCAAATGATCCAGTTACAACTACAAATCTGAGAGATGTCGACAATAACAACAAGGCTCGAAACTTGATCATACAAGGATTAACTCAAAGCGACTTCGACCGTGTTGCACACCTCCGATCCGCATACGGTGTGTGGAAAGCACTTTGTGACTACCACGAAGGATCCAACACAATCAAATAGGTAAGGCAAGACATGTTCAAGAAAGAATACATGCGCTCCGAGATGTAACCCGGTGAGTCTATTGATGACCTTTTTGCTCGCTTCAATAAAATTCTCAGCAACTTGCGTAGTGTCAATGTTAATTTTCAGATGTTGAAAATGCTAGGCAATTGTTAAGTGCATTAGATATGTCAATTTGGGAGATGAAAGTCACATCTATTTGTGAATCTACTGTCATGAGTACACATACTTTATATGTGCTATATTACAAGTTAAAAACTCATGAAATTGACATAATATCACGTAAGAACCCCAACAAGTCTCTTGTATTTGTTTCTCAACGTGATATGCCTAGCTCCAGCCAATCATCATCTTGCAATACTCTTGCTTTGTTGTCCTCACTAACCCTGGAGAAAATCGAGGAATTTCCAGAAGAGGAGTTAGCACTCATCTCTACTAGATTCTCAAAAGCGTTGCAAAATGTGAGAACTAGAAGGAGAGGAAGCTCCGGACCTCAGCGCTGTTTTGAATGTGGTAAGACAGGACACTTCTGTACAGAATACCCTAATCTTTCAGGTCCTTCTACCTGTGAGGAAAAGCAGAACAAGGTCAAGACCAGCTCTGGAAACTCCAACAAGAAAAAGAAGGGTACTATAGGACGCAAGATGATAAACAACTTCATCACCGCACCTCAAGAACTTGGCTCAAGCGATGTGGACATTGGAAGTGACGAAGATGAAGATGATTTGTCAAACTTGTGCTTCATGACAGACAAATCAAGATCAAGTATGGAGGATGCAGAACACAACAGCGACAATGAAGAGGTATGTCCTACTTGCGAAGAAATGTGTGATGCTATTTCTCGTGCCGCTATTATAGTTAAGAAAAAGGACAAAAAGCTTAGGGATAGTGCTGCTAAAATTGAATCACTAGAATCTGAAATCAACCGTTTAAAAACTTTGATTCCTAGTGATGATGCATGTCCCTCATGTGATTTAATATATGGACAATTGTCCTCATTAAGAAGTGCGCACACCTCCACACTTGATAAACTTGAGTTAGAAATTGAAAAGAATAGAGAGCTTGCTACACTTAATGATAAAAACTTGAAAAATGCTAGCTGTTCTACAATTGATTTGCATTGTTCTACTTGTGATGATCTTGATAAGAAACTACAAGATGCTATGAATGAAATTTCTATATTGAACAATGCTTTACGTTCTCATAAACTTAAATATTGTTCCAATTGCAAATTAAAAGAAAAAACTTCGTGTGAAAATTGCCTCGATCTGTCCAGTAAACTTGATGACATGCATAGGACATTAGATAGGTTTTGTAATGGGAATAAGCACCTAAACTTGCTGCTGAATTCTTCCAAGTCTTGCAATGATAAAACTGATTTAGGTTTTAATTCTCATGCTCATGCTAAGGCACATCCACTTAAAATTGTAAAGTCATTTGATTAAAACAGTTCCTAAACAAAAAGAAGTGGTTTTCAAATATGCAGGAGTGTTGTCTCATTTGGTTTCAAATAAAAATGTTGCTTGCTCATCTAGACATGAACACAAAGTTAAATTTCATTGTACCTACTGTGGTAGAGATTGTCATGTCATATATTTTTGTTATAGACTAGCTAATCAACAGAAAAAGGAAAGAATGGTTGCTAGATCTCATAACTTTCATGCAAAATTTGCTGCACTTGCTAAACCGAATGATAGGAACATGCAATCTGCTGTAATGAGTCAAAAGCATGCGAACGTTGCTCCCAAACCTACTGTTTTTTGTGCTACACATGTAACATCTCATAGGACAATAGTTGGGTACAAAAATCCTCAAGCTTTGGCTCATAAACCTGCTGTTTTATCTCAGCTTTCGCGTGTTATTCCTGTTGGACGTCGTATGACTCAGTGCTTGATTCCTAAATGCCTTTTGACTAACCCCAGTATTGAGTCATTGACGTATTGTGCTTCTATGTAGGTTACACGCTTGAGGAAGGAGAACATTTGGATTGTGGATTCAGGTTGCTCACACCACATGACCGGTAACAAAGAATGGTTCTCCTCCCTCTCTTTTGTGTCACGTGTAGAGAATGTTACTTTTGCCGATAATTCTTCAACTCCTATAATTGCTAAGGGTTCAGTTAGAGTAAATAATCACTACACTTTGAAGGATGTGGCACTTGTTAAAAATATGAAATACAACTTGCTTTCTGTTTCACAACTGCTAGATGAAATTCTGGAAATTATTTTCACTAAAAATTGTTACAAAGTTGTAAATTCAAATAGTGAGCTTATTTTTAACATGTCTCGGTTTGGAAGAGTTTTAAAGCTGATTTTGATATGTCTTCCTCTAAGCATAGGTGTCTAGTTGCTAATGATTCAAAAGACTTATATTTTTGGCATCGTAGACTTGGTCACATAGGCTTTGATCATCTAACCCGTGTTAGTGCTCTTGATCGCATACGTGGGCTGCCTAAGCTTATAGGGGACAAAGAAATTGTGTGCTCTTCTTGTAGATTGGCTAAGATGGTTGCAGGTTCACATTCTCCTCTCACAATGATCATGACAACTGAACCGGGTCAACTTTTGCACCTTGACACCGTAGGACCTTCACGCGTTCAATCCTTCGGAGGTAAATGGTATGTTCTTGTAATTGTTGATGATTATTCTAGATACTCTTGGGTTTACTTTATGTCATCTAAGAATGAAGCTTTTAGTCACTTTAGAACTTTATTTCTTAGATTATCAATTGATCACCCAGAATCTTTAAAAGCAGTTAGAAGTGATAACGAAACCAAATTTAAAAATCAATCTTTTGATCACTTTTGTGCTGAAAATGGAATAGATCATCAATTTTCTTCACCATATGTACCTCAACAAAACGGTGTTGTAGAAAGAAAGAACAAAACCTTAGTTGAGATGGCTAGGACTATGCTTGATGAATATTAAACTCCTAGGAAATTTTAGGTTGATGCGGTTGCAACCGCCTATTATGTCTCAAACCGTGTTTTCTTGCGCGCTAAGCTAGGTAAAACACCATATGAGCTCCGGTTTGGACATAGGCCTAGTGTTACACATTTTCGGATCTTTGGTTGCAAATGCTTTGTTATGAAACATGGTAATCTTGATAAATTTGAACCTAGATCCATTGATGGCATGTTTCTTGGTTATCCATCTCATACTAGAGGCTACCGTGTGCTTCTACTTGACACTAACAAAATTGTGGAGACTTGTGAAGTATCTTTTGATGGATCTAGCACAGGTACTAGCTCAAACATTGTAGGTCCGGATCCATATCCACAGGGGGAGAGCATTTTCGTTGAAGATGAGGAAGAGGTGGAGCTGCTGCCCGAAAATTCAGCAGCTAATGATATTGGTCCAACTCCTGATTTTGATTCACAGCCAGCACCGATGACCATCATTGTTGGTCCAAATGCTCCTCAAGTCTCAAGATCATCGTTTAGTAATGGACATGAAGAAGAAGAAGCTTGTGAAGTGTCCACTCCCCTCTGGGTTCTCAAAATTCATCCCCCACAACAAATTATTGGAAGCTTGCACGAATGAGTCACACGGTCCAGATTTTGCGATCCAAACTCTCATGCTCATTCTGCTTTTGTTGCCTCTTTTGAACCCAAAGATATATCACACGCACTCATTAATGAATCTTGGATTATTGCCATGCAAGAAGAGTTAGAAAATTTTAAAAGAAATAATGTTTGGAAACTTGTACCTCCACCTCAAGGTCACACTTTAATTGGAACTAAATGGGTGTTTAAAAATAAACAAAGTTAGGATGGGGTTGTGGTTAGGAATAAGGCTAGGTTGGTTGCTCAAGGTTTTACTCAAGTTGAAGGTCTAGATTTTGATGAAACTTTTGCTTTTGTTGCTAGATTAGAGATCATAAGAATTTTGTTAGCTTTTGTTGCATCTAAAGGTTTTAAGCTTTATCAAAGGATGTTAAAAGTGCTTTTCTTAATGGCTATATAGATGAGGAGGTTTATGTATAACAACCACTGGGTTTTGAAAATTCAGATTTTCCTAATCATGTTTACAAACTGTCCAAAGCCTTGTACGGTCTCAAACAAGCCCCTAGAGCATGGTATGATAGGTTAAAAACATTCTTACTTGAAAAAGGGTTTACCATGGGCAAGGTTGATAAAACTCTTTTTGTGCTTAAGCATGGCAATGACTCATTATTCGTTCAAGTGTATGTGGATGATATTATCTTTGGTTGTGCTTCTCATGATCTTGTGTCCAAGTTTTCAACTATGATTAGTTCAGAATTTGAGATGAGTATGATGGGAGAACTCACATACTTTTTAGGGCTGCAAATCAAGCAAACCAAGGAGGGTACCTTTGTGCATCAAACAAAGTATCAAAATATCTCCTAAGGTGCTTCAACATGGACAAAAGCAAGCCTCTTCGAACACCAATGGGAATAGCAACAACACTTGAACTTGATGAAGATGGTGAACCTGTGGATCAAAAAGAATATAGAAGCATGATCGGATGACTTTTGTACCTCACGGCATCAAGACTGGATATATAGTTCAGCGTATGTCTTTGTGCGCGGTTTCAAGCCTCCCCACGTGCTTCACATCGTTAGGCTGTCAAAAGAATTCTCAGGTACTTACATGGAACTCAAGAATTTGGCATTTTTCTTCCTTCTTCCTCGACGTTACTTTGAAATCTTTTTCCGATGCTGATTTTGGGGGTTGTAGGATTGATAGGAAAAGTACTTCGGGTGCTTGTCATTTTCTTGGTAATTCAGTTGTTGCTTGGTCCTCTAGAAAACAAAACTCAGTTGCACAATCTACAGCTGAATCTGAATATGTAGCCGCTGCTAGTGCTTGCTCAAATATTCTTTGGATTGTTCAAACACTTAAGGACTATGGGGTTGATCTAGATAGTGTTCCACTGTTTTGTGATAACCATAGTGCCATTTGCATTGCTAAAAACCCCGTGCAACATTCTAGAACTAAGCACATTGACATTAGGTATCACTTTCTCCATGATAATGTTGAAAAAGGAAACATTGTGCTTCACCATGTAGATACTGAACAATAATTGGCTGACATTTTTACAAAACCTTTGGATTTCACTCATTTTTGTTTCATTTGTAGTGAAATAGGGGTTATGCATCCTCATGGCTTACATTGAGGGGGAGTTTTGAAATTTGAGAAGTCTATGTGTGAATCTGAAATTAAAATAATATGAGTATAGTATTTCATACATATATGACTTTGTGATTCCTTTTACATACTAAAAGTTCTTACTACATTACTTGTGTTTTACATTTTGTAGTTTTTGCCATGTTAGTAATTGGAATAATTACTTACACTAAATCTGGTCATGGTTGAACTTTCTTGCTGTTTTGAACTTGTTGCATGCTCACAAGTGCTTTTAATCATAAAGAATTAATCAAGTAATCAAATCACATGTTGAGTTTTTATGAACAAATAGAAGTTGAGAAAAGATCAAGAGAATATGCATGCATCACACTTCTTCTTTTGAGATGGCTTATCATTGCACTTAGATATGAACTTGGAAGAAGTTGTGTATGACTAAAACCATCTCCTTAAGCTTCTGATTGTCAAATGACATAGGCTTGGCTTGATTGGTTAGAATAAGGCAGATGCACATATAATCTCTTGCAAATATCATATGATCTAATTTTTTTTTGAAAAATAATAAAATGTAGCAACAAGTATCATGCTTTCAGGTTTTGAAATAGTTAAGTTTGTGAGATCATGACTTGCTAAATTGGAAATTACATTTGATCTCTAGCATGGCTTACACTACTTTATGTATTTCATTGATGTGATAGCGTAAGTTACTTGATAGTGTGACTTGGATGAGCTTTGTTTTATATGTATATGTTATAATATGCTCATAACAATTAAAAATTGTCTTATAAACCTTGCAGAATACATTGTCAAAGGGTGAGAGATAATATGTGAATTTTTAAAGATAAGTATGCAAGGGGGAGAAATTGATTACACATTGCACATATTCACAAATGTTTTGGCACGATTCTTCTCAGGAGGATAATTTTTTTTCTCATTTTGTTTCTGTTTTATAGAGGGGGAGAAATTGTTTTCAAAACTTTTAATGTGAATAAGCAAATGTTCGGATCTTAAGTGGTGCCAATGCATTCATCAAGGGGAAGATTGTGAGATCTATATGTGCTGAATACATTGGCTAAAGTTTTGAATACTACCAAAACACCTTTATCATCAAGGTCCGACTAGCTTTGGTTAGCTTTGGCAAGGTCCGATGCTTGATCGCAGTGTTTCTGCTTTTATCTTGCAATGTTTCGAACTTGCTTTACACTTATGGAAATGTTGCTTAGTATTCTTTTACTAAGTTTTTAGTGTGTTTTGGTGGTTAAGGCTGATATCATTTTGCTATGTATAGCAACATGCTTATGTGAGGTGCTCACGTAAGATGTTGTAGTTTCAAAACTAACGAGAGTCAAGTCGAGGACTTGTGCTTGAAAAGTATTAGTTGTTTATTCATGTGCAGGTGTTGCTTGAGTTCGAGACATGGCCGGTGACGGGATCCATTAAACTAGTCGTAGGGAAAAGATGAGGTTCAACAACCAAGTTCGGGAGGAATTGTGGTTGAGTTGATCGGGAGGTCGCGCAACATGTTTGAATCAAGAACAATACATATGAAGGTATCGTGGATGTCGTTGGAAGATGTTTGCACGTGTGCAAGGAGTGCATGGACGTGGCTACATGGTTCCGAGACGTGATGAAGAGATGTGGACGTAAAGAATTGGTCGGAAAGGTCCAACCGACCAGGTTATGGACTCAAGCTGCGGCTGAGTCGGGTTTGACTCAAATATGGAATGTTTTGAGTTGGTTATGATAGGATTTCGTGTGGGTCAATAATTTGGGTTGTTTTAGGAATGTGGGATATGTTCCTAGTGTGTTTGGAAGTCTTAAGATTGCTTCTATCTACGTATAGAAGAGTCCTAAGCAGTTATGGAAAGTTTCGATTCGTGATTTGAGTAGGATTAGAGTCCTAGTTGAGATTGGGTTGGTCTAAGGGCTGGTTATATAGGCAAGAGCGGCCAAATATCGTGGTGCACGACTTTGGGGCTGTTCCTCTTGTGTTATATTGAATAAAATTCGTAGTTGAAAGGAATTTTTGTGCCTTGTTCGTCCGACTTGTTCTAGACAAGTTTTTCTCGTCGAGTTTTCTGCACAGCACTACCTTTCTTAGGTGGTTTTATCATAACTCGAGTTTTACAGATCCAATTGACGTGATTATTTTTGGGTTGTCTTCAAAACTTGACTATCTATCATTTGTCAAAATTTCATGGTCACTGGATTTGTGGTTTTTGATCTACACTAGTTTCTTTGTAGTATTACAGATCTGTTTTTTACTCGGTAGAACAGATTGACCTTTGTTCGATCTTTCAATCGTAACTTGAGTTTCTCTCAACGGATTTGAGTCATTCTTGTTGTGTCGTCTTCGTGACTTGATTCTCTCTGATATCTACCACTTTTGTCACAGTGAAACACATTTAGATTTGTATCACACATGATTTCTTTAACATATCATTTTTCTATTGAAGGGGTTGGGATTTAATTGTTTCTGCTGCGTAAGATTTTTAAATCTACCATTCACCCCACTCTGATAGCTTTTCATGTGCTCTTCGATCCTAAAATTGGTATCAGATCTACGGTGCTCTAATATTTGTGATTTGCATGTATTTTGACTAATCATCATGGAGAAATACTCTGCAAAACCTTGTGTCTTTAGTGGTATTGATTTTCAGGTTTGAAAGGCACGTATGGAAGCCTTCATCCAGGCTCAAGGCTTCACAATATGGGAGAAGTTATACAAGACTTATGCCATCAAATGATCCAGTTACAACTACAAATCTGAGAGATGTCGACAATAACAACAAGGCTCGAAACTTGATCATACAAGGATTAACTCAAAGCGACTTCGACCGTGTTGCACACCTCCGATCCGCATACGGTGTGTGGAAAGCACTTTGTGACTACCACGAAGGATCCAACACAATCAAATAGGTAAGGCAAGACATGTTCAAGAAAGAATACATGCGCTCCGAGATGTAACCCGGTGAGTCTATTGATGACCTTTTTGCTCGCTTCAATAAAATTCTCAGCAACTTGCGTAGTGTCAATGTTAATTTTCAGATGTTGAAAATGCTAGGCAATTGTTAAGTGCATTAGATATGTCAATTTGGGAGATGAAAGTCACATCTATTTGTGAATCTACTGTCATGAGTACACATACTTTATATGTGCTATATTACAAGTTAAAAACTCATGAAATTGACATAATATCACGTAAGAACCCCAACAAGTCTCTTGTATTTGTTTCTCAACGTGATATGCCTAGCTCCAGCCAATCATCATCTTGCAATACTCTTGCTTTGTTGTCCTCACTAACCCTGGAGAAAATCGAGGAATTTCCAGAAGAGGAGTTAGCACTCATCTCTACTAGATTCTCAAAAGCGTTGCAAAATGTGAGAACTAGAAGGAGAGGAAGCTCCGGACCTCAGCGCTGTTTTGAATGTGGTAAGACAGGACACTTCTGTACAGAATACCCTAATCTTTCAGGTCCTTCTACCTGTGAGGAAAAGCAGAACAAGGTCAAGACCAGCTCTGGAAACTCCAACAAGAAAAAGAAGGGTACTATAGGACGCAAGATGATAAACAACTTCATCACCGCACCTCAAGAACTTGGCTCAAGCGATGTGGACATTGGAAGTGACGAAGATGAAGATGATTTGTCAAACTTGTGCTTCATGACAGACAAATCAAGATCAAGTATGGAGGATGCAGAACACAACAGCGACAATGAAGAGGTATGTCCTACTTGCGAAGAAATGTGTGATGCTATTTCTCGTGCCGCTATTATAGTTAAGAAAAAGGACAAAAAGCTTAGGGATAGTGCTGCTAAAATTGAATCACTAGAATCTGAAATCAACCGTTTAAAAACTTTGATTCCTAGTGATGATGCATGTCCCTCATGTGATTTAATATATGGACAATTGTCCTCATTAAGAAGTGCGCACACCTCCACACTTGATAAACTTGAGTTAGAAATTGAAAAGAATAGAGAGCTTGCTACACTTAATGATAAAAACTTGAAAAATGCTAGCTGTTCTACAATTGATTTGCATTGTTCTACTTGTGATGATCTTGATAAGAAACTACAAGATGCTATGAATGAAATTTCTATATTGAACAATGCTTTACGTTCTCATAAACTTAAATATTGTTCCAATTGCAAATTAAAAGAAAAAACTTCGTGTGAAAATTGCCTCGATCTGTCCAGTAAACTTGATGACATGCATAGGACATTAGATAGGTTTTGTAATGGGAATAAGCACCTAAACTTGCTGCTGAATTCTTCCAAGTCTTGCAATGATAAAACTGATTTAGGTTTTAATTCTCATGCTCATGCTAAGGCACATCCACTTAAAATTGTAAAGTCATTTGATTAAAACAGTTCCTAAACAAAAAGAAGTGGTTTTCAAATATGCAGGAGTGTTGTCTCATTTGGTTTCAAATAAAAATGTTGCTTGCTCATCTAGACATGAACACAAAGTTAAATTTCATTGTACCTACTGTGGTAGAGATTGTCATGTCATATATTTTTGTTATAGACTAGCTAATCAACAGAAAAAGGAAAGAATGGTTGCTAGATCTCATAACTTTCATGCAAAATTTGCTGCACTTGCTAAACCGAATGATAGGAACATGCAATCTGCTGTAATGAGTCAAAAGCATGCGAACGTTGCTCCCAAACCTACTGTTTTTTGTGCTACACATGTAACATCTCATAGGACAATAGTTGGGTACAAAAATCCTCAAGCTTTGGCTCATAAACCTGCTGTTTTATCTCAGCTTTCGCGTGTTATTCCTGTTGGACGTCGTATGACTCAGTGCTTGATTCCTAAATGTCTTTTGACTAACCCCAGTATTGAGTCATTGACGTATTGTGCTTCTATGTAGGTTACACGCTTGAGGAAGGAGAACATTTGGATTGTGGATTCAGGTTGCTCACACCACATGACCGGTAACAAAGAATGGTTCTCCTCCCTCTCTTTTGTGTCACGTGTAGAGAATGTTACTTTTGCCGATAATTCTTCAACTCCTATAATTGCTAAGGGTTCAGTTAGAGTAAATAATCACTACACTTTGAAGGATGTGGCACTTGTTAAAAATATGAAATACAACTTGCTTTCTGTTTCACAACTGCTAGATGAAATTCTGGAAATTATTTTCACTAAAAATTGTTACAAAGTTGTAAATTCAAATAGTGAGCTTATTTTTAACATGTCTCGGTTTGGAAGAGTTTTAAAGCTGATTTTGATATGTCTTCCTCTAAGCATAGGTGTCTAGTTGCTAATGATTCAAAAGACTTATATTTTTGGCATCGTAGACTTGGTCACATAGGCTTTGATCATCTAACCCGTGTTAGTGCTCTTGATCGCATACGTGGGCTGCCTAAGCTTATAGGGGACAAAGAAATTGTGTGCTCTTCTTGTAGATTGGCTAAGATGGTTGCAGGTTCACATTCTCCTCTCACAATGATCATGACAACTGAACCGGGTCAACTTTTGCACCTTGACACCGTAGGACCTTCACGCGTTCAATCCTTCGGAGGTAAATGGTATGTTCTTGTAATTGTTGATGATTATTCTAGATACTCTTGGGTTTACTTTATGTCATCTAAGAATGAAGCTTTTAGTCACTTTAGAACTTTATTTCTTAGATTATCAATTGATCACCCAGAATCTTTAAAAGCAGTTAGAAGTGATAACGAAACCAAATTTAAAAATCAATCTTTTGATCACTTTTGTGCTGAAAATGGAATAGATCATCAATTTTCTTCACCATATGTACCTCAACAAAACGGTGTTGTAGAAAGAAAGAACAAAACCTTAGTTGAGATGGCTAGGACTATGCTTGATGAATATTAAACTCCTAGGAAATTTTAGGTTGATGCGGTTGCAACCGCCTATTATGTCTCAAACCGTGTTTTCTTGCGCGCTAAGCTAGGTAAAACACCATATGAGCTCCGGTTTGGACATAGGCCTAGTGTTACACATTTTCGGATCTTTGGTTGCAAATGCTTTGTTATGAAACATGATAATCTTGATAAATTTGAACCTAGATCCATTGATGGCATGTTTCTTGGTTATCCATCTCATACTAGAGGCTACCGTGTGCTTCTACTTGACACTAACAAAATTGTGGAGACTTGTGAAGTATCTTTTGATGGATCTAGCACAGGTACTAGCTCAAACATTGTAGGTCCGGATCCATATCCACAGGGGGAGAGCATTTTCGTTGAAGATGAGGAAGAGGTGGAGCTGCTGCCCGAAAATTCAGCAGCTAATGATATTGGTCCAACTCCTGATTTTGATTCACAGCCAGCACCGATGACCATCATTGTTGGTCCAAATGCTCCTCAAGTCTCAAGATCATCGTTTAGTAATGGACATGAAGAAGAAGAAGCTTGTGAAGTGTCCACTCCCCTCTGGGTTCTCAAAATTCATCCCCCACAACAAATTATTGGAAGCTTGCACGAATGAGTCACACGGTCCAGATTTTGCGATCCAAACTCTCATGCTCATTCTGCTTTTGTTGCCTCTTTTGAACCCAAAGATATATCACACGCACTCACTAATGAATCTTGGATTATTGCCATGCAAGAAGAGTTAGAAAATTTTAAAAGAAATAATGTTTGGAAACTTGTACCTCCACCTCAAGGTCACACTTTAATTGGAACTAAATGGGTGTTTAAAAATAAACAAAGTTAGGATGGGGTTGTGGTTAGGAATAAGGCTAGGTTGGTTGCTCAAGGTTTTACTCAAGTTGAAGGTCTAGATTTTGATGAAACTTTTGCTTTTGTTGCTAGATTAGAGATCATAAGAATTTTGTTAGCTTTTGTTGCATCTAAAGGTTTTAAGCTTTATCAAAGGATGTTAAAAGTGCTTTTCTTAATGGCTATATAGATGAGGAGGTTTATGTATAACAACCACTGGGTTTTGAAAATTCAGATTTTCCTAATCATGTTTACAAACTGTCCAAAGCCTTGTACGGTCTCAAACAAGCCCCTAGAGCATGGTATGATAGGTTAAAAACATTCTTACTTGAAAAAGGGTTTACCATGGGCAAGGTTGATAAAACTCTTTTTGTGCTTAAGCATGGCAATGACTCATTATTCGTTCAAGTGTATGTGGATGATATTATCTTTGGTTGTGCTTCTCATGATCTTGTGTCCAAGTTTTCAACTATGATTAGTTCAGAATTTGAGATGAGTATGATGGGAGAACTCACATACTTTTTAGGGCTGCAAATCAAGCAAACCAAGGAGGGTACCTTTGTGCATCAAACAAAGTATCAAAATATCTCCTAAGGTGCTTCAACATGGACAAAAGCAAGCCTCTTCGAACACCAATGGGAATAGCAACAACACTTGAACTTGATGAAGATGGTGAACCTGTGGATCAAAAAGAATATAGAAGCATGATCGGATGACTTTTGTACCTCACGGCATCAAGACTGGATATATAGTTCAGCGTATGTCTTTGTGCGCGGTTTCAAGCCTCCCCACGTGCTTCACATCGTTAGGCTGTCAAAAGAATTCTCAGGTACTTACATGGAACTCAAGAATTTGGCATTTTTCTTCCTTCTTCCTCGACGTTACTTTGAAATCTTTTTCCGATGCTGATTTTGGGGGTTGTAGGATTGATAGGAAAAGTACTTCGGGTGCTTGTCATTTTCTTGGTAATTCAGTTGTTGCTTGGTCCTCTAGAAAACAAAACTCAGTTGCACAATCTACAGCTGAATCTGAATATGTAGCCGCTGCTAGTGCTTGCTCAAATATTCTTTGGATTGTTCAAACACTTAAGGACTATGGGGTTGATCTAGATAGTGTTCCACTGTTTTGTGATAACCATAGTGCCATTTGCATTGCTAAAAACCCCGTGCAACATTCTAGAACTAAGCACATTGACATTAGGTATCACTTTCTCCATGATAATGTTGAAAAAGGAAACATTGTGCTTCACCATGTAGATACTGAACAATAATTGGCTGACATTTTTACAAAACCTTTGGATTTCACTCATTTTTGTTTCATTTGTAGTGAAATAGGGGTTATGCATCCTCATGGCTTACATTGAGGGGGAGTTTTGAAATTTGAGAAGTCTATGTGTGAATCTGAAATTAAAATAATATGAGTATAGTATTTCATACATATATGACTTTGTGATTCCTTTTACATACTAAAAGTTCTTACTACATTACTTGTGTTTTACATTTTGTAGTTTTTGCCATGTTAGTAATTGGAATAATTACTTACACTAAATCTGGTCATGGTTGAACTTTCTTGCTGTTTTGAACTTGTTGCATGCTCACAAGTGCTTTTAATCATAAAGAATTAATCAAGTAATCAAATCACATGTTGAGTTTTTATGAACAAATAGAAGTTGAGAAAAGATCAAGAGAATATGCATGCATCACACTTCTTCTTTTGAGATGGCTTATCATTGCACTTAGATATGAACTTGGAAGAAGTTGTGTATGACTAAAACCATCTCCTTAAGCTTCTGATTGTCAAATGACATAGGCTTGGCTTGATTGGTTAGAATAAGGCAGATGCACATATAATCTCTTGCAAATATCATATGATCTAATTTTTTTTTGAAAAATAATAAAATGTAGCAACAAGTATCATGCTTTCAGGTTTTGAAATAGTTAAGTTTGTGAGATCATGACTTGCTAAATTGGAAATTACATTTGATCTCTAGCATGGCTTACACTACTTTATGTATTTCATTGATGTGATAGCGTAAGTTACTTGATAGTGTGACTTGGATGAGCTTTGTTTTATATGTATATGTTATAATATGCTCATAACAATTAAAAATTGTCTTATAAACCTTGCAGAATACATTGTCAAAGGGTGAGAGATAATATGTGAATTTTTAAAGATAAGTATGCAAGGGGGAGAAATTGATTACACATTGCACATATTCACAAATGTTTTTGGCACGATTCTTCTCAGGAGGATAATTTTTTTTCTCATTTTGTTTCTGTTTTATAGAGGGGGAGAAATTGTTTTCAAAACTTTTAATGTGAATAAGCAAATGTTCGGATCTTAAGTGGTGCCAATGCATTCATCAAGGGGAAGATTGTGAGATCTATATGTGCTGAATACATTGGCTAAAGTTTTGAATACTACCAAAACACCTTTATCATCAAGGTCCGACTAGCTTTGGTTAGCTTTGGCAAGGTCCGATGCTTGATCGCAGTGTTTCTGCTTTTATCTTGCAATGTTTCGAACTTGCTTTACACTTATGGAAATGTTGCTTAGTATTCTTTTACTAAGTTTTTAGTGTGTTTTGGTGGTTAAGGCTGATATCATTTTGCTATGTATAGCAACATGCTTATGTGAGGTGCTCACGTAAGATGTTGTAGTTTCAAAACTAACGAGAGTCAAGTCGAGGACTTGTGCTTGAAAAGTATTAGTTGTTTATTCATGTGCAGGTGTTGCTTGAGTTCGAGACATGGCCGGTGACGGGATCCATTAAACTAGTCGTAGGGAAAAGATGAGGTTCAACAACCAAGTTCGGGAGGAATTGTGGTTGAGTTGATCGGGAGGTCGCGCAACATGTTTGAATCAAGAACAATACATATGAAGGTATCGTGGATGTCGTTGGAAGATGTTTGCACGTGTGCAAGGAGTGCATGGACGTGGCTACATGGTTCCGAGACGTGATGAAGAGATGTGGACGTAAAGAATTGGTCGGAAAGGTCCAACCGACCAGGTTATGGACTCAAGCTGCGGCTGAGTCGGGTTTGACTCAAATATGGAATGTTTTGAGTTGGTTATGATAGGATTTCGTGTGGGTCAATAATTTGGGTTGTTTTAGGAATGTGGGATATGTTCCTAGTGTGTTTGGAAGTCTTAAGATTGCTTCTATCTACGTATAGAAGAGTCCTAAGCAGTTATGGAAAGTTTCGATTCGTGATTTGAGTAGGATTAGAGTCCTAGTTGAGATTGGGTTGGCCTAAGGGCTGGTTATATAAGCAAGGGCGGCCAGAGCTCGTGGTGCACGACTTTGGGGCTGTTCCTCTTGTGTTCTATTGAATAAAATTCGTAGTTGAAAGGAACTTTTGTGCCTTGTTCGTCTGACTTGTTTCAGACAAGTTTTTCTCGTCGAGTTTTCTGCACAACACTACCTTTCTTAGGTAGTTTTATCATAACTCGATTTTTACAGATCCAATTGACGTGATTCCTTTTGGTTTGTATTTAAAAGTTGACTATATATCATCTGTCAAAATTTCACGGTCATTGGATTTGTGGTTTTTGATCTACATGAGTTTCTTTGTAGTATTACAGATCTGTTTTTTACTCGGTAGAACAGATTGATCTTTGTTCGATCTTTCGATCGTAACTTGAGTTTCTTTCGACGGATTTGAGTGATTCTTGTTGTGGCGTCTTCGTGACTTGATTCTATCTTATATCTATCACTTTTGTCACGGTGAAACACGTTTAGATTAGTCTCACACATGATTTCTTTAACAGATCGTTTTTTCTGCCGATGGGGTTGGGATTTATTTGTTCCCGCTGCCTAAGATTTTTAAATCTACCATTCACCCTCCCTCTGGTAGCTTTTCCCGTGTCTTCGATCCTACAACCTTTTGATCCACATTTGGACCATCTTCGTTGAGATCAAGATGTCCATTAGTTGCCATTGGTGTCTTGATGGGCTTGGCCTTGTCCATATTGAACTTCTTGAGGATGTCCTGTGTGTACATGGTTTGGCTTATGAATGTGCCCTCTCTTAATTGCCTCACTTGGAATCCTAAGGCCCTGTTTGGCACAACTAGAACTTGTTACAAAAGCAGCTTATTTGAAAAGCTGGTAGAAATCAGCTTTTGCTTATATCTGACTTTTAGTTCATTCTGAGAAGCAGATGAACTAATAAGATGTTACAAAAGCTTCCTTTTTGGCACACCCTCAGCTTATTTTTATGAAGAAGCTGTGCCACAGAAGAACTTCAATTCGCCCATCATGGACATCTCGAACCTATCTGTCATAATCTTGCTAAACTCTTCACAAAATGACTTGTTAGTAGAACCAAACTGATATCATCAACATAGATTTGACATACAAATAGATGATCATCAAGGTGTTTTGTGAATAGAGTATAATCAGCTTTTCCAATTTTAAAACCATTGTGAATCAGAAAATCTCTAAGGCACTACAAGCTCGAGGAGCTTGTTTGAGGCCATAGAGGGCCTTACGCAGTTTATAAACATGGTTGGGGTGCTCTTGATCTTCAAATCCTGGTGGCTGCTCCACACACACTTCCTCCATAAATGGTCCGTTGAGAAAGACACTTTTGACGTCCATTTGATACAACTTGAAATTATGGTGAGTAGCATATGCCAATAAAATACGAATGGACTCAAGTCTAGCTACGAGAGTGAAAGTTTCGTCGAAGTCCAAACCTTCAACTTGTGAGTAACCTTTAGCCACAAGTCTCGCTTTATTTCTCATTACCACTCCATGTTCATCTTGTTTGTTCCGAAAGACCATTTTGTTCCAATGATGTTCGCCTTTGGTCTTTCCACCAGTTCCCACACTTCATTTCTCTTGAAGTTGTTCAACTCCTCTTGTATTGCAAACACCCAATATGGATCCTTTAATGCTTATTCTACCCTGTATGGTTCTAGAAAAGAGACAAAAGAGTAATATTCACAAAAATTGCTATGGGAGATCTAGTAGTTACTCCCTTAGCAATGTCTCCAATGATGTTGTTGACGGAATGATCTCTTTGTACACTCTGATGTACTCTTGGGTGAGGGACTTGTGAAGTTGCTTGTTCTTCATTATCTTAATAATCATTGTCTCCCCCTTAGACCATTGCTTCCGTGGTTGTGTTGATCTTCTTGATCTTCCTGATCTTGATCTTTTGCATGAGCTCCCCCTTGATCATTGCTTCCCTATTGATGTTCATCTTGTGCACTTGAGTCTTGTGGTTGTTCTTGAGGTAGAATATCACCAAGTGCCATCCTCCTTAACGCTTGACATGGGGCTTCTTCTTGATCTAGCACACACTTATCAACTTGCTCCACTTGGGAGCCGTAAGTTTCATCGAACACTACAACACATGCTACTTCAACAAGGCCAGAGACTTTGTTGAAGACACGATAGGCGTACGCTTTTGAATCATAACCGAGCAAGAACCCTTCATCGGATTTTGAAGCGAACTTTGAAGTCCTTGGTTTCTTGTTCAAAATAAAACATTTGCAATCAAATACTTTAAAATATGAAACATTTGGTTTGTTACCATTGAGAAGCTCATATGGCATTTTCTTCAAGAGTTGGTGAAGATACATCCGATTTGTGGTGTGACAAGCGGTGTTCACCACTTCAGTCCAAAATTGGTTCGATGTCTTGTATCCATCTAACATTGTCCTCATCATCTCGATTAGTGTTCTGTTTTTCCATTCGGCCACCCCGTTTTGTTGAGGGGAGTAGGGTGCCGAAAATTCGTGCTTTATTCCTTCTTCATCTAAGTACTCCTCAACTTGTGTATTCTTGAATTCAGTCCCATTGTCACTTCTTATGTTCTTCACAGTTGAGGAGAATTCGTTCTGAACTCTTTTCAGGAATTTCTTGAGGATTCCCTGAGTTTTTGATTTATCATACAAGAAAAATACCCAAGTGAATCTCGAAAAATCATCAACAATACCTAACCATATTTGTTACTGCCGATGCTTATATAAGCAATTGGACCTAAAAGTTCCATGTGAAGAAGTTCCAGCAGTCTTTTGGTAGTTACCATGTTCTTGGTGGGGTGCGGCGCTCCAACTTGTTTTCCCGCCTGGCAAGCGCTGCACAACCAGTCTTTCTCAAAGACAACATCCTTTAAACCTCAAATGTGACCACCTTTTAGAAGTTTCTGCAGATTTCTCATGCCAACATGGGCTACCCGTCTGTGCCACAGCCATCACATGTTAGTTTTAGCAACCAAGCAAGTGTTGAGTTTAACTTTATATTGGTTGAAGTCAACAAGATAAAGCTTTCCCTTCAACATTCTGTTGAATGCAATCGAGCCATCGCTTCTTCTAAAATGGTCACACCCTCATTAGTGAATAAACAATTATAACCTTTGTCGCATAGCTGAGATACTGACAGAAGATTATAATCTAAAGAATCTACATGTAAAACATTCGAGAGGGTATGTTGAGAAGAGATTTCAATTTTACTGCTACCAAGGACCTTTCCTTGGCTGTTGTCTCCAAAGTATATCCCTTCACTTGGATCTGCGTTGTGCTCATACTCCATGAACATATTCCTCTCTCCGGTCATGTGATTGGTGCATCAGTTGTCTAGCACCCGTTTTGATCCACCAGAGGAGTAGGCCAGCAAAACAGAATCATTCCTTTGTTTTAGGTACCCAAGCTTGCTTGGGTCCTCTCGGGTTAGTCACAAGTGTCTTGGGCACCCACACACAAGTTTTTGAGTTCTTGTGGCGTGGACCTGCATATTTAGCAAATACATTTCCAAATTTGTCTTCCATAAGTACATAAGAAGCATCAAAAGTACAAAATAGTATTTGCAAGTTAGATTCATGCGTTTTTTCCTTAACAAAAGTAATTTTATTTTTAGCATGAACATTGGTGGACATGGTTTTCTCTTGTTAAACCAAAGACCATCGTTGACGTTAGGAGGTCTAGTGATCATATATGCACTACGTGCATATTTGATCTTCTCCTTGTCAAAGATGCCACTTTGGGAAGGATGCTTTGCATGAGAAGTAGAAGAATCAGGTTTGACAACATTTCTTAATGGAACACATGCAAGTTGCAATTGTTGTCGAACATATACCTTTGGAGGTGAGCTTTTGGAGGAGGAAGAGTCACTTTGCTTGAGCGACTCAACTTGCACTTCAAGAATCTTGTTAACTTTTGACAAGTTAGCACGTTCATCCTTTCTAGCTTTGTGTAAGTTTCCTTACTCAAGTCTAGCTCATGCTCAGGTGACTTGATCTTCTCTCTTTCAAGCTCAAGGAGTTTCTCAACCTCTTTATACCTATTCTTTTCACGGATGAGCATATCTTCTTGTCGGTTGACAAGCTCCTCCTTCTCAAAGATTTCATCTGACAACATTTTCATTTTCTTCAATTCTGACTTACTTAATCCCCTAAACATCTCCTCATTTTCACTAGAGCTGTCAAAATCATCAATAGAGGAATTTAGCGAGGGGGAGTAAGTCGAACCTTTTTCTTGCCTTCTTTAGCCATAAGGCAAGTGTGATTGTGTGTCTCACGTCCTCCCATGTTCGGGAAGAGCGTAGACCTCTTGGTGGGCTTCTTGATGGCAATGGTGGCCATCTCCTCTTCTTCATCGGAGGAAGACTCATCGTTTGAGTCCCACTCCTTGCCAATATGCGCTTGATGAGCTTGCCTCCTTTTTTTGAAGATCTTCTTTTCTTGAGGCTTCGTTTCCTTCTTCCTCTTATTCTCTTCATAAGTGCAGTAAACCATGATGTCACCATACTCGCCACAGTTATAGCAGGTACGTCGATCCTTGAATTTTCCTTTTTCTTTGCTCTTCCCTTCATTTGATTTGCTACCGTTTCATCTCTTCATCATGCACTTGAATTTCTTGATGAAGAATACCATCTCTTCATCATCTAGGTCAGTGCTCACATCACTTGTATCTCCTTCGTCTTGAGCTTCACGAGTTTTTTTCCTTTAGGCTTGCAAGTTGCTTTGAGAGAAACTTCCTTCTTTTTGGAGGAGGAGAGCTCAGCTAGGTCTTCGACGTATTGGGCTTCCTTCTCCATCATGCCATGGTTTATGATTTTGCCCAATAGTTCATCTGGGGTCATTTTGTGGAACCCCGGGCTTTCTCAGATCATTGAGCATAAGGTCACATTTCTTGGCATGAAGGCTCTAGTCATCCTTTTGACCACCTCATGGTCAGTCCACTTCTTGCTTCCATAGGCGCGGATCTTGTTGATAAGCGCCTTCATCCGGTTGAACATGTCTTGAGGTGATTCGCCTTCTTCAATGGCGAGTCTCCACAATTCTCCTTCAAGCATCTCAATTTTGGCTTCTCGTACTGACCTATTCCCCTCATGAGCTGTTTTGAGTGTGTCCCAGATTTCTTTTGCACTCTCTAATCCATCAATCTTAGTGAACTCCTCCTGGCTTAGTGATGATGTGATCACTGCAACGGCTTGTGCGTTGCAGTGAATTTCTTGTTTGTGCCATGGAGTGAGTTCTTCATCCGTATCTCGGATATCTACACCTATACACAATATATGTCAAAGACTAGGATTCAATGAGATTAGATGCATTTTCATATTGTATTTCCACATGGTGTAGTTGTTTCTGTCGAATTGCGGAGGCTTTCCTATGGGAATAGAAAGATAGTGATTATTGGAATTAAGACAATTGTAATTGTAAGGATATCAGGAGTATTCTTGATGACCACTCCCCGTCGTCTTCTCGTCTTCTTTTCCCTTTTGGCTCAGAAGTTTCTTCCTTTGAAGTGCCTTGAGTTGACACACTTCTTCATCATCATGTGGATTTTCCCTCAGTACATCGAAGGCTTTTGTATCTTGCTCTTCTTCGGTGTTGAGCGCCTTCGAGATCTCGTTGTTCTTCTCCGAGGCCATTGATCTCTCCGAGCGGTAAGTCTCGTCGATGGAGAACCTGGCTCTGATACCAATTGAATTTGGCCTAGAGGTGGGGTGAATAGGCTTTGAAAATTTCCTGCACACTTAATCAGACGGTCAAATGCTTGATAGACGGGACTTGTCCGGTTGGATGTGCGGACTAGTCCATTGTGCTAAATGTGTGTCGATTTGACTAAGTGTTGATTCAGGAATTAAAATTTACAGCAGCGGAAATGTGAACAACTAGTAATATCACTTGAATTAACAATTAATGTTGTGAAGTTACACGTGAGAAACAATTTGCAACTTAAGTTATAATATTGATCAACTATGTGCCCTAATCAATGAAGATGCAAAACAAGAAGCACACAAGACACGAATTTTTACCGAGGTTCGATCTCACCAAAGAGATCTACTCCTCGTTGAGGAAGCCCACACAGAGCCGGGTCTCTTCAAACCCTTTCCCTCGTCAAGTCACCACACAAGGCCGACTTGATTCTACTATCATGGGTAACCACCAAGTTTATGGGGCAACCTCACACGTTGAAAGGCTCCCACAAGGATTAAAACAAAAAGATGATGAAATACACTCGAAAATATTACTATGAAAAGCACGAGTGTGAAGAGATCAAACCCCAAGAACTCAACGACGTGTGGACAACTATCTCCCAACCCCAAATCTGAATACTCAATTGATTTTCACCTTTTAGGGATTTAGATGCGTGGGGAGATGTGTTTTTGTGCTCTTGGGACAAGTGGTGGCACTAGGGTTTGAGTTTTGAACAGTAGAATGCATGTTATCTTTTTGTGGGGTCATGGATCTATTATTTATATTGTTTCCAAAATTGTTACCGTTAGGGATCCCAACGACCGGACTAGTCCGTACTGAGGACCGGACTTGTCCGGTGCGCTGTGTAAAAGTCCGTGTGAAATGTGCAGCCCAGTAGAAACCCTAATTGTGTGAGGTATGCCGGACTAGTCCGGTAGGTGTCTGAACTTGTTCGGTGCCAAGTGAAATTGAACTCCACAGAGTTGAATTGACTAGTACGATCTAAGAGCGGACTTGTCCGGTGCTATGTGTCACTGAACATCAGAGAGTTCAACAGACTAGTTCTGTCCTGTGGACGGACTTGTCTGGAGTGTAGTGAAAAGGGTTTACAGAGACTTGAACGGACTAGTCTGGTCCAATATCAGACTAGTCCGGTGCGCTGTGAAAAGTGGTTCCAAAAAGTTAATCGGACTAGTCCGTTAAGTGATCGAACTTGTCCAGAGCACAATGTATCTGGACACCACATAGTTGAGCGGACTAGTCCGGTCCATGAATGGACTAGTCCGGTGCTTAGTGAATTTGAGGTGTTTTTAAGCCCTTACCCCTACGCAAAGACCTGAGCTCTTGAGATGTGTCTCTCACACACATCCTATACATTTAAATCTACTTTGCGCTTCAGTTGCCAATTGGGCCTCTCTCTTTTGTACACCACTTCATTTTTCACCTTTTTGAGTGCACCAAACTATCTCATTTAGCTTAACCTGCAGTCATCTCAACAAGTTTATTAGGATATCATTTGTCATCAATCGTTCAAACCCACAAGGGATAGCCTAGACGCACTTTCAAAAAGTGAGCCGATCATGCTTCTATATTCTTTTTGATCAACGGGTTCACCATATTCATCAAGTTCAAGTATTATAATTGTTCCCATTGGTGTCCGAAGAGGCTTGCTGTTTTAGATGTTGAAGCGCCTAAGGATATCTTTTGTATACTTCATTTGATTCACGAAGTTTCCCTCCTTAGTTTGCTTCATTTGAAGGACCAAAAAGTATGTGAGTTCTCCCATCATTTTCATCTCAAATTTTGAACTCAATATAGCTGAAAATTTGTACACAAGATCATGAGAAACACAACCAAAGATAATACTATCCACATACACTTGCACGAATAGTGAGTCATTGCTATGCTTACATACAAAAAGAGTTTTACCAACCTTTTCCATGGTATACCCCCTTTTCAAGAAAGAATGTTTTTGACCTATCATACCATGCACTAGGGGCTTATTTGAGACCATACAAAGCTTTGGACAGTTTTTAAACATGAGCTTAGGAAAATCTGGATTTTCAAAACCTAGTGGTTGTTTGACATAAACCTCCTCATCTATGTAGCCATTAAGAAAAGCACTTTTAACATCCATTTGTTGTAACTTGCAACCTTTATATGCAACAAATGCTAACATGTAACACCCTCATTTTCATCATCATGCATTGCATTCATCCCCATGCATAGAAAGCATTAAGCAATACTAAAAAGAACAAGGAATAAATGAATTAGGAGCAAGAAAGACAAGTAAAACTAAACCAGACCACGAACTTGATCGGAAAAACCCCGAACTAGTCCGGTGTACACAGCCTACACAAACACAAATCTGTATTTCTCCTACCACGGACTTGTCCGTTATTATCCGAACTAGTCCGATGTATGTACTATTCTTCTTCAGACATGTTCAGAAACTTCCAAACAAGTCAGAGCCATATTGCAGGAGGACAACAGATTTGTCTGGTTCCAACCACGGACTAATCCGATGTGCGGTCAGAGCATAAACGGACTTGTCAGGTATAAAACAGACTAGTCCGATATCTAGGGTTTCAACTCGGATTCTAATTTTTCACAACGACGGTTTTATTAGAGTTTGAGGGAAATAAACCTAGAAACGTCGTGCCCCACCCCAATAGAGCCTGAGTGGGACCCCACCACAGCACTCACCCGTCCCCACCGAGTCCCATTGGGATTCTACCCAAAACCCCACCACCCCTCCCCTATATAAGGAACCACATCCCTTCTCTTGCCCCTGCCCATGTTGAGAAAACCCCACCGCCCTGTGTTGCACTGTGAGCCACCATTCGGAAGAGGAAGCTCCAGCCGCAAAGGTGGGAGAAGAAGGAAGGAAGAGGAAGGAGAAGCAAGCAAGATCATCGTCACTGCCGCGTTCTTCTTCGTCAACACTCCACCATCATCTTTTTTGTCTACGTCACACCGCCAACTTCGTCATTGACAAACCTAGTCGCCAAAGTTACATGCCATGTTCCACCTACGATCGTTGAGCCGTTGCACCCACTGTAATTACCCTAGATCTAGTTTTTCACGATGAATGTACTCCACAACTTGAAACATGCCATGGCCTAGCAGGAAAAATCACAACTCGCTGGACCACCATGGACTAGTCTGGTCCTATAACGGACTAGTCCGACCTGTGCGGACTTGTCCTGCCCAACTGCGGACTAGTCTGATGTCTGAATTTCTAAAACCCTTGAATTTCACCAAATTCTCCGGAAATGACTCGAAACCCACATGAACACTTAAAACCTAGTTGCACCTAGTTATTAAATATTAGTAGTGACTTAATAGCATGTTCAACCATAATTACCTCATGCATAGACATCATGGCATATTGATTACTATGTGAGCATTTTATTGATTGTATTGTTTGCTTCACATGTGTGTATTCAAGAAATAGAAGGGAATGCTCAAGAGGGTACATATGAGGACCTTCAACATCAGAACTTCAAAGCACTTGATGCAAACCAGCCACCGGAGTAAGGCAAGTGCCCTTGACCATTTTGATTCTGTTTTTGAAATGTTTATTTCAAATTTGCATGCTTGTGTCAATTGGACGGGAAAACCCATGAGTTGGAGTTTACTTGACTTCTATGCCATGCCTTGTTGCTCGGGGTGTAATGAAGAGTCAGGAAGGGTATTTTACATTTTTTTGCCTCTCATTGCTTAATTGGGATCAGAAAAAAATAAATAACTTGATTATGAACTTGATCATGTGAACTGTGTAAGATGATGGTAATGAACCTTAGAACATTGAACCTAGGGATCTAAGCAAGCTGGTTTTGTGGATCGGGTTAGATGGTATGATGGTTTTGCTTGCTTTAGATCTAAGGACCGGTTCGTGGAGCGACCACCCGGGATTCAATAGTTCCACCACATGGCTATTATGGAGTGGCTTAGCCAAATAATTAGGTGTATTTTCAGCATCGTTCGAATCATTTTGGAGGATCGGAGAATGTGAGTCGGTTGGGTGTGCAATAGTGGTGGGACTGCCCTAGAATCTGAACGGCACAAGAGGGGGCCCTAAGATGGAGGTGCTCTGTTTTGAGACATCACCTTCGGTGAAACCTTAGTGGGTCTATACATGCTGGTAGTCCCTTTGTAAAGGCTATTTTGTTATCTCTTGGCTACACACCAAAGGAAGTGTGAGACGGCATAATTGAGATTCCTTAGTCACCGTAAGATGATGAACTCAAAGACTTGTGGGTAAAGTGGTGCAACCTCTGCAGACTGTAAAACTATCATGATAGCCGTGCTCCCGGTCATGAGCAACCTGGACCCTCACATGATTAGAGTTATGGACTTGAGTATGTTGGATAATGGTTGGAATTGGGAATTGGTTATGTATTTAGTTATGATGGATTGGGTATGGATGAAGTGAAAGGTTATGGTTAATTATGTTGGCTGGATATTAATGGTTCAAAATGGTAACTGATGAGTTGGATATGTATGGTATATGCTTGTTAATTGGGTTATAACGGGATTGACCGCACCTAGTAAACTTAAGTCGCATTTTAAATTTTGTGAATGAAACATGCTTTTCTGCAATTAACCATTGTTTCATCCTTGTTTAAACTATATGTCATACTTTTCCACACTTGATGAGTACAACATGTACTCACCCTTGTTATTCCCATATTAATTCAGCTACAAGAGAAACTTGGGAGTACCTTGAGGATCACGTGGAGTACTAGGTTTGCGTGTTACCATCAATTGCGTGTGGAGTTGGAGTTTGCTAGGTGCTTAGTTATTTTCCGCTGCAATAATACTTAGAGACTATCATTTGAGACTATTTGGATTATTGTAATAAGGTACTATTTACTATTCGTGACATGGTTATAATCTGAATATCGTTTGTGATTCACTCGTGTATGTGTGATGAACGTCCTGGGCACACATATGCACTTCACTTGGTTCATTTTCAGAACCGGGTGTCACAAATTGGTATCAGAGCCGTGTTGATAGTAGGACGCAAGACTAGATAGAACGGACACCACAAACCACTTAGGACTTCTCCCTTTTCAAATTTACTTGTTTCTGCACTTATTTGCTTATACTAATCATACTTCTGTTGAAAAATGCGTGGTTTCACTACTGTTGCGTGTTTACCTCTTTTCTCTCTTTTTGAGCTCCCGCACACCCTCTTCCTTGTTTTGTGGCTGCTGTGATTTCAGATTTCTCTAATGCTCTCATGTTTTCTCCATAGATTCCTACCACTAGGATGCAACACATAAAAGAGCTCGTCTGCCGCCTCCTAGAAGCAAACTTAGGGCCAACAAGGATCCGAAAGACCCAATCCAAGAGGAGGAGGAAGTGAACTCCCCTGCAAAAGAAGCTGAACATGAACACTTCAACACAACAGAAGAAGACCCAGAGGAGGTAGAAGCCTATGAGGAAGATGAACTGCATCAGAATGACCAAGAGGAGGAGCCTCAAGAGGTTGAGCCGCAGGGAGATGGTCAGGAAAATGAGCCAACACCGGTCGAAGCTGAAAAGAGGAATAAGGGTCCAATTTTCCGCTTTGCTCAAGAATTCTGTTCTGATGGAATCGACAAAGGATCTGCAGCCAAGGAATTGAAGGACTTTCTATACCTTTGCAATTTACACCCGGAGTTCTATGTCAAAAGGATTCCTCGCCTTGGACGAGAAGAATGGAAGGCTCAAGTTACTATCCTCACTAAGGACGTTTTTGTCACTCGACACTTTGCGCCCACATGGAGGGCCACCAGGGAGCAAGCCATTGATGACGCTGCTTGGGACACACTCACCAGACTGTGTTACTCCTACCACGAGCAGCTTGGAAATACTAGCTTTGCGCTACACCCACGTCATAAAAGTGGAACGAGGGGGATTATTGGATCACAAGAAGGAGCTCAATCTAACTCCCTCGCTATTGATAGATCTCAACGGATGCTTGTGAAGATGGGAAATCGCTACACAGATGCCCAGGTGGAGATACTCTACCTCCGCAAGAGGTTATACTTCCTATAAAAGCAAGAGGATATCCGTGCCAACATGGAGACCGATGGTGTGGCAAGCTTACCAGCACCCACGTGGAAGGCCAACTCAACTTGGCATGCGTCTGTGTATGATTCACCGCACCCACCGCCTTCACCTTCTCGTGGCCAAAACAGCCATGGCTCCCACAATTAAGTTATGGTCTCCTATTGAGAAGTTGTGAAGACGCTTAGATCGTAATAGCTATGATTAGTGTGGTGTGCTGAATTTTTTATGGTGTGTGCTTGTGCTCGTGTGCTTGGTGCGAGTTGTGGGATGCTTCGACGAATGTCCACATCCGCACATAGTAGAGTGATGTGGGATGCTTCAACACTTTTCCACACCCTCATATAGGACTATATTAATAAAGGAGTTGCTTAGTCTCATATACCTTGATGCATATAGTTGGGAAACATTTTTCTTTCAAATGTAAATTCTTCTATTCACACCCTCTTTTCCCCCAGATACCAAGGGCAACCCGCAACCAAAGGAACACTAGTGGTGATGATGACAATGTGGAGGCCCCGGAGAATATCAACCTTGGTGCTGATGCAAGCAATATTGAGTGCCTCATAGCTATGCAAAATCAGATCATGCAAACCATGCAAACCATGATGCAGACATTGGGACGACTGCAAGCTAACAACAACAACAACCTCAACCACATTCCTGCACCCCCACCGCCACCACCACTGCTTCACAACCGACTGGGAGAGTTCATGAGGACTAGGCCACCCACTTTTGCACAAGCCAATGACTGGATGGAGGCTGATGATTGGCTAAAATCTGTTGAGAAGAAGCTTTGCTATTGTTCAATGCATGGCCACAATGATGCAAGCAAACAATGATTTGGTTGTTCAAGTACTTTATAGAAATATTACGAAGTCTACATTCAAAATATCCAACAACACGACCAGATTTGTTTCTAGTCTGTCACAATCACGAATAGTGTAGGCAACGGTTTCTATCCATAATGGCGTGTCATCCTATCTTGGCCTGGTGGGCCGCATATCAAGTTGAGTCCATTAAAGACGTGTCCTAGGGTCAGAGAATCACCACATCACCCCTCAATAATCCTTCCAACCATTGATACCTCATGGCCGCCGCTAGAAGCGCTTGAGTTTACTTTACGTGTTAGTTAACTCTTGCTACTTCATTGTAGACGTGTGCGTCGGCTAGACCATTCGTTGTACTTGATTTGAACCCCACGTTATGATTTCTGATTTGTTCCAAGTTCTAAGTTTACAGTTGAGTTGCTTCTTTTCATCATGTTCACGCTAATTTTTTGATTGCTTTTAGGACTCACACTAGTGGTTTGATTGATCGTGCTCTTCAAGATCAGTAACAACCGTTGGAGTATGTTTATCAGTCGCTAAGGCGCAACATCCTTAGACGGGTGTCGTATGTGAATGTCTTAGCATTTTAAATCAAAGTTAACCATCTCCACAAAAAGACAGACCACCGTGATGTTATTACGATGGAATCGAAACCAACGATAATTAGATAGGAGGCGAGGTAATGTTAATATGCATGATGATAAAAGACAACCAGATCTTAACTCCAACCAACACATTTATTTAGGGGAACAATAGACAATCAATTATTGATAAGATTTGAACCATTTTACATGGTGAATGTTGTAGATTTTAGGTAATGAAGTAATACTTTTAGAACATAATGATTGTCAAATTTTTAGGGCCTTACCCATCAAATTTTCTAACAAACCATGTTATTACCGTAATATTTTTATATAAAAGACTTCAGCTTTTACATAAAAGCTCTAGTTTTGTAACTAGTGATATATATATATGTATATATATATATATATATTTTGTTATACCTAATTCAATATTATATAATTAATGTTTTTCTAAATAAATAATTTGTATAATATTGTAATAAAATTATAGATTGTGGCACATGTACGTAACTTTAGCCGTGTGGACCTGATCATCATTGGACCATGAAGGACGTACCATGATGTTATTATGCAGGAATCGGAACCAACACCAATTAGATAGAAGGCAAGGTAATGTTTAATATGCATGATGTTAAAAGACAAACATAACTTAACTCCAATTGACAGATTTATCTAGGAGAACAATAGAAAATCAATTATCGTTAAGATCTGACCCATTTTACATGGTCAATGTTGTAGATTTTAACTAATGAAATAGTACCTTGAGAAGATAATGATTGTAAAATTTTAAGGGTCATACTCATTAAATTGTCTAACAAACCATGTTATTACCGTAAATATTTCTATACAAAAGACTTTAGCTTTTGCATACAAACTTCTAATTTTTAACTAGTGATATATTTTTTTATTTTGTTATACCTCATTAAATATTATATAATTAATATTTTTCCATATAGATAATTAATATAATATTGTAATGCAATTATAGATTAAGGCACATGTACATAACTTTATTCATGGACTTAAATTATCATTGGACCATGATGGACATACCTATCACTCATATTTCCATGAAAGAAGCAGTGGTGGAAAAAAGAAACGCACTTGAGCTTATGTTGTGAGCACTGCCCAACTCCAACATCCTCCCTCTCTATCTGGATTGCAAATATAAGGCTTTCTTCATATTTTATAACAGACTAACAAAGGATAGAAAAACCTCACTGCCCCTTATCTATTTAGCTTGTAATAAAAATTCCATGGACTCACAGACATAATTTACAAGCATATTGTGAAATAAAGGAATTTATTATATTTGGTCCCTGTGCTGCTAAAAAATACTATTAAAAACACAAATGGTAGTAGGTAAGATCACCCGCCCAATGCAAGAAATGGCATGACCGGTAAATTAGTAGTGTGAACTGCCAGCCAGCACCTCATACATGAGACAAATAAAGATGGCATAACCTTTGTTTTTACAACTTTTTCTCAGGTCATGTTGGGATTGCTGTAGGCCAAACATTAATTACTAGCCGTAATGCCATAAAGACACCCTCTCTTTCTGGCAATAATTTAATTCAACCAAAATTCTATATTAAAAGCAACCATCTTCTCCTTCCTTCAGATATCCTTACATCTGGCTTGAACCCTTTATGCTTTTCCCCAAGCCACTGCAGAATGTCAGATCTCACCTTAAGAAAACCAAGGGGTGAAGAAAAGCAGGAGGTAAGAAACAATTTTGGTACGCACACTGGTCAGCATCTAGAACGTGCTAGATCTTGCACTTGAACCTCTAGTCATCATCACCATGTTTTTACATATCTAGATCTGAGTTTCTTGGTTAGATAGATGTTTTCATCAGGGACTTGGTTAAGCCCATGCGAGCAAAGGCTCGCGTACATGCCCGCTGTTGAGTGTGAGGGGTACTCCGTCTTTGCCCTGCTCTGGATCAGAGTACTCCGTTGCACTGCTCTAGATATGTTTTCTTCAACCTGTGCTTTTCATGGGCTTAATCCTAGGCCAACACGTAAGCATCTTATTTATCATAATCATGCATAAATGTCAAGTGACCTTGATTCTGGTAGTTGGCTGTGAAGTGAATGGATTTTAGGGTTAATATATATTCATAAATTAATTATAGTTTAAGTTCAGAAAAAAGGAACAAGCAGTGCCCGACTGCTTGATTCACAACAACCTCAATCATTCAGATCTTTAGCATGGCCTCACTCATGTTACAATGCTATTACTCCTGTGGCAAGCTTCTTCGGTACGGTTGAGTTCAACTCGAACAATGCGCCATATTTTTTCATGGGTGATGTATAGATTAATGATGGTAAGCCACAGGTTACAGCTGATGGGTCAGTCAGGGTGTGCAACATGGAGAGAGATTTTGCAACAGTTGTTAGCTGTGAGTGAAAAGTATATTAAGACAACAGCGGTGACGTCTCAGAGCCAACCAAGCATCAGGTAAGATGACATGGTTGCGCAGTCCAGGGGTGCTCCGCCCATGTCCTCTCCCTCCTGTCCGTCGGCACCACACCCCCCATTCCTTTGTCACCGCCACCCACTTAGCATCTATCGAACCCTCCCTGCACCTCTCTTCTTTCTCCATGGCACCCCCTCCAGCCCCATCATTGCTGTAATATCTCGAATATTTAAGAAAAAACGCCACAACACAAACAATAAATAGTTGACCAATATTTGACTCCTTGAATCTTCGATCCGATGGACGATCAGAGACCGTAGAGGCGTTGAGTTCATCGAAACGACTTCTGAAAAACTAACTTCATGGCGAGAAACACTAGAGGGTTGATCAAAGTTTGACTTCTTGAAGCTTTGATCCGATGGACGATCAGAGACCGTAGATGCGTAGAGCTCGTCGAGACGATTCCGTTTCACTACTCATATGCCTGATTGGGAATCCATATGAATCGACGATGTGTATTTTAATATGAACAGTTGAATGTGGTTTCTGTTATGTTATCGGGTATAAACATTAAACCAAAGCACCCGTGTGGATCTTTCCTCCAAGCATCGGCCCCTATCGATCTGGTCTGTCAAGCGCCGCCGCCTCCGTTGGCTTGCCCATGCCTTGCTCCTCCGGCTTGCCTCCATCTGATCCCTCCTCTGGCTTGCCTCCATCCGGTTCTCCTGCTTGTTCCCTACGCTATCCTGCTAGTCCTTGCCGTAAGTCAGTCCTATGCTTGTCTTTTTTCCCTTATTATATAATCGCTAGCCTGCTGCCACCGCTAATTCCTTTAGGATGCTTGGCTCCTGGAGTGGTGGACTAGTGTTGCTAGCGTTTGGTTGCTGTTACCAAGCCCATGCTCGATTATTGGAGGAGGCCAGGGATCAGTACGCCATGAACAGTAAAAAACCCAGCTATTGCGGCTCGCTGTTCAGGTGTTTGCTGCAGTCTTGGTATACCCTGTAGCTACTTCCTTGATCTGCATTTTTTTTTGTTGAGAACAAGGTTCGTAAAATAGAGCAGGACAACAAGAGGAAGATGCCACATCATGGACAGCCGCAAGGAAGCAATGCCTGTCCCCGCTATGCACCACCAACTGCACCCTATTATAACTCATCTGCTCCTGCATACCGTGCTGCTTATACATCGCGCCCAAATAAGCCTCCGCAACAACGCCCCGCCATGCAAGCGCCTCGCTATCCTGTGCCACCCGCGCCGCATCCTAACATGGCAGCTAATGCTCAAAATCAGTTGCGCCCAAGCTTTCCTAATGCTATAGGCGGCAAGACATGCTATGTGTGTGGATAGGTCAGACACTTTGCAAGTGAATGCCCCAAAAGAAGCTATGGACCGATGAACAATGCACCATGGCCAGACTACCCATGACCAAGAGGAGGAGCACCACAAAGCAATCGTGGACAGCAGAATTTTGCTCATATCAATGTGAATCATGTCTCTACTGAGGAAGCCCAACAAGCTGACAACGTCGTGATTGGTATGTTCCTTGCCAACTCCAACCCCGCGATAATTTTATTTGATTCAGGATAATTTCATTCATTCATCTCATCAAAGTATGATGCCAAGTATAATCTGCCTATATCTAATATGAAGCAAACTATGCTAGTAAGTTCTCCTGGCGGAGAGATGAGGACCAATATAGTATGTCCGAAAGTAAGCATTAAAATAAGGGGGGGTAGACTTTCTCGTAAACCTCATAGTCCTGAACTCTCAAGGAATAGACATAATACTTGGAACGGACTGGCTAAGCAAGCATAATGGAGTCATTCAATGTGCCGAGAGGATTGTGCAGTTGACAAGTAAACGTGGTACACACATCGAAGCTAAGGCAACCCAATTTGCAAGAGAGAAGGCTATGTTGAATCACGTGGAAGGTGTGACCTTGGAAAGCATCCCGGTTGTTCGCGAGTACCCAGATGTGTTTTAGGATGAGTTGCCAGATATGCCGTCTGATCGTGACATAGAATTTGCCTTTGATTTCATACTCGGAACTGCACCTATAGCTAAGAGGACGTATAGGATGCCTCCTAAGGAATTAGCAGAGCTCAAGAAGCAAATTCTAAAGCAGCTAGAGAAGGGTTTTATACGCTCAAACTCATCCCCGTGGGGAGCACCAGTACTCTTTGTAGACAAGAAGGATAGAACCCAAAGGATGTCTGTGGACTCTAAGTCTTTCAACGAAGTGACAATTAAGAACAAGTACTCGCTGCCCTGTATAGAGGATTTGTTCGACCAAGTGAAGGGTGCCTGTATTTTCTCCAAGATTGACTTGCGGTCAGGATACTTCCAAATGAAGATTAGACCATCAGATATACCAAATATGACATTTCTTACACGGTATGGGTCATACGAATACACCGTTATGTCATTTGGATTGACGAACGCGCCTGCGTACTTTATCTATCTCATGAATAAGGTCTTCATGGAATATCTGGATAGGTTCATCGTAGTGTTCATTGACGATATTATGATATACTCGAGAAGCGAGGAAGAACATGAGGAGCACATGAAGCTTACATTGCAGAAGCTATGGGAACACCAGTTGTATGCCAAGTTGAGCAAATGTCAATTCTGGTTACGGGAAGTGTCATTCTTGGGCCATATCATCTCCAGAGGACGAGTATCAGTCGACCCGAGAAAAGTGAGAGATGTGCTTAAGTGGGAGTTGCCACAGAATGTGAAGGAAATTCAGAGTTTCCTTGGAATGGCAGGATATTACCGCCGATTCATCAAGGATTTCTCCAAAATAGCAAAGCCTATGACTGAATTACTCATGAAAGGAAAGGCATTCCGATGGACTCAAGCTTGTTAGGATAGTTTTGAAGAGTTAAAGAAAAGGTTGACAACTGCGCCGGTGTTAGTATTACCGGACATGAGCAAGAGCTTTGATATATATTGTGATGCATCAAGGCAAGGGCTTGGATGTGTGCTTATGCAAGAAGGACAAGTGGTAGCTTATGCATCAAGGCAATTAAAGAAACATGAGTTGAATTATCATACGCACAGCCTTGAACTCGCAACCATGGTGCACACGTTGAAAATATGGAGACATTATGTTTTTGGTCAACGATGTGAGATTTATACGGATCACAAGAGCCTCAAGTATATATTCACGCAAACGGATTTGAATCTTAGGCAACACCGATGGTTGGAGCTCATCAAGGATTATGATGTGGGAATAAACTATCACCCAGGGAAGGCTAATGTAGTGGCTGATGCTTTGAGTTGGAAAGGAGTAAGCCACCAACTCACGGTCCGAGAGATGCCATCCGAGTTATGCAAGGAATTCGAATGATTGAACCTTGGATTCATAAATGAGATGGGGACAATGAAAGTCAGCCCAACATTAGAGCAGGAAATACGGGAAGGACAGACAAAATATGAGGAAATCCAAGAAATCAAGGAAAAGATCCAAGAAGGGAGAGAATTCAGATTTGATGAGGACGAACATGGTACTTTATGGCTTGGAAAGAAGATTGTGATGCCGAATGTTAAGCATATCCGGAAAACAATATTGAAGGAGGCACATGACTCACCTTACTCCATCCATCCCGTCTATATGAAGATGTACAAAGACTTAAAGACATGTTATTGGTGGGCTAGCATGAAAAGGACATAGCTGAATATGTAGCATTGTGTGATGTGTGCCAACGAGTGAAGGCATAACATCAAAGGCCAACTGGATTATTACAGCCATTGAAGATCCCGGAGTGGAGGTGGGAAGAAATTGGTATGGATTTTATAGTTGGATTACCGTGAACCCAATCCGGTTATGACTCTATATGTGTTATTGTGGATCGACTGACCAAATCACCTCATTTCATTCATGTCAATACTAAGTATACTGCAGTGCATTTAGCTGAGTTGTATATGGAGAAAATTGTATGCAAACACGGACTACTCAAAAAAATAGTGTCTGACCGAGGCAGTTCACCTCTAGGTTTTTGTAGAAACTGCATGAAGCTATGTGTACAAGGTTAAGTTTCAGTTCAACATGTCATCCACAAACCGATGGACAAACTGAGAGGACAAATCGAATAGAGGATATGTTGAGAGCCTGCGCCTTGAAACATGGACGTAGCTGGGACAAGAGTTTGCCATATGCTGAATTCTCGTACAACAATAGCTACCAAACTAGTTTAAAAATGTCACCGTATGAACCACTATACGGAAGGAAGTGTAGGACACCTTTGTTCTGGAATGAGACTAGAGAGAATCAAGTATTTGGTCCTGATGTGTTACAAGACGCTGAAAGGCAAGTTCAAATAATTCGTGAAAACCTAAGGGCTGCTCAGTCACGGCAGAAGGGCTATGCGGATAATAGGCGAAGGACTCTGGCTTTCGAAGTTGGAGATTTTGTATACCTCAAAGTGTCACCTATCCAAGGTCAACAACGGTTTAACGTTAAAGGAAAACTGGCACCTCGTTACATCGGGCCATTTAAGATTTTGGACAAGCGAGGAGAGATAGCATATCGGCTTGAGCTGCCGGTGTATCCCTCCGATGTAAACGACGTGTTTCACGTGTCTCAACTCAAGAAGTGTCTCAGGGTGCCGGAAGAACAGGTGCTGATGGACGAGCTAGAACTTCAGGAGGACTTGTCCTATGTCGAGCAACCTATCAAAATCTTGGACGTGAAGGAATGGGTCACGAGGAACAAGAGAGTCCGTTGGTGCAAAGTGCAATGGAACCACCATACGGAAGCCAAAGCTACATGGGAACGTGAATAAGATATGAAGACATAATTCCCTCATCTTTTCTCCACGCTATCGAATCTCGAGGGCGAGATTCACTTTAAGGGGGTAGGTTTGCAATACCCTCAATTTTAGCATCATGCATTGCATAACATTTCCATGTATTAATCATTAGTAGAAAAAAAGAAGAAAAATAAAAGATGAAACATATATACAAAAATATGTGTAGGTAAGAAGAAAAGAGAATAAAAATATAAAACATATATTAGGCAACAAATATAAACAATAGAAAATAAATATATAAAAATATAAAATATAAAACAATTGTATATGAAATCTAAAAAAGAGGTTTCCAGAAACTTCTGGAAGTTTCCTGGGGAAGCTTTGCTTCACCCCAGAATGTATCGGGCAAATAGTGCCCGACAGGCCAAGCCAGCGCCCATGTGCGGCCGCGCCCGAGCTGTGTCCACGCGCGCCCCTTGCGCCAAGACATCCCGCGCGTCCCATGCGCCAGCGCCGCGGCTGAGTCGGACAGTCTCGTGCACCGAGTTTTGGGGTTGCAATCGAGTCGGGGCCCAGCGTGTACTCGCGCCTATAAAAGCTGCCGTAGGGCTCCGTGGTTTCGTCGACAGAAGCGATTCTAGTGCCCAAAAACCCTAGCCGCCAGACAAAAATAACAGAGGCTGTGCCATGGAAGAGAAAAGGAGAAAAAAAGGAGGAAGAAGAGAAAAAGGAGGAAGGAGCCACCGTCCGTCAGAGATCGTCGCGCCGTCGTCGTCTTGCCGTCAGAGGACCACTGTGCTATCTACTTCGTCTATGCTACGCCTCCGTCCCGCGATTTTCAAAGCCGTCACATCTATGGTAGGACACGTTTTTCAACACGAGTTTAAGCAACGTATTAGATCTTATGACCGGAATTTAATCGTAGTTGCACCATCTAATTATTTTCAGCATCATTAATTCTCGCTAAAACCCCTGTAAACTCGTATGAACACGTATGAACTAGTTGGATCTAATTAATAAACGACCATAGTTAATTAATTATTGAACTTTGCATGCATTCATGTCACTGCATATTGATTAATATGTGTGCATCATGTTGATTTGTATGTATTCTCTTGTATGCGTGATCACGAGTAAAGGGACGTGCTCAAGAGGCCGTGTATGAGGATTTCCAGAACCAAGACTTCGAAGCGCTTGAGCAACCCCATCCGTCGAAGCAAGGCAAGTGTCCTTGATCATATTGAACCCGTTTTATTAAATGTTTTATTTGCGAAATTGCATGCTCGTGTCAATATGATGGGAAACCCATACGTAAGAGTTTACTAGCGTTGTATGCCACTCTGTAAGGATCGAATGCCCAAGAGGGGGGGGGGGGTGAATTGGGCTTCTTTTCAAAAATTAAAGCAATAACACTTAATTACTAAAAACCCAATTCCCTATGCAAACAACCTATGCATTCAAGTGAATAGTAACTTTGCGGTATATGAAATGCAGAAGTGTAAGGGGAGAGGAAGAAAGCACAAACTCCCGAGGAGGCACGAAGACACGAAGATTTGTCCCGTGGTTCGACAAGATCGTCAAGATTTTCCTACATCCACGTTGTGGCACCCACCAAAGGGTATAGCCGCTCCCAAGTCACCGAGACCAGGGATCTTCACTAAACTTCTCCGTTCGCCAACCTCGACAAGGTGGAGCTCAAGCCTTGTACAAGTTGGATCCTTCGGGCTTCCACAACCGTCTTGGCAAGCTCCGGAAGGCTCTCTCCAATCACCGACTCTTACACGGTGAGTTCAATCACCAAGAGACACTCCCTTACAGCTCTCACTACACTAGAGACTCCAATCACCAAGAATGGAGGCATACAAGCACTATCTCTAGCAAGTTCTAGCCTATATCTTGGTGTACAAGTGATGTAAATGATATGCAAGTGGTAGCTCAACGTATTGAATGATTGAGAATGTGTAGAGTAGCTCTGGTTGTCAGGACTTATGGAAATGACTGGTTGAAGGGGTATAAATAGCCAGCCTCCACGAAATAGCCATTGGAAAAGTAGGCTCACATCATTGTTCTGCGAACACCGGATGATCCAATGTTCCCCCTTCAGTTGTCATCGGTCGAATCCAAATTAGCTGATGTCACTGTGTCAGATATGACCGTTGATAGACTGATGTTCACTTGCCTCATCATCGGATGGTCCGGTGACACTTCATCCAGGACTGGTCCAGAAATAATGCTTACTGGAGTGATTGACCGATGTGTTATAGTTGTACATCGGATGATCCGGTGTTACACTTGGTCCAGGGTAATTGCTTATTGTATTGATCGACCGACGTAACACTTTCTTAATCATCAGATGATCCGGTGAGTACTTAGTTCTGAGGTCTTCTTCTTCTGCTAAACCAACTCGACCGATGTATTGTTTTCTGGAAACATCGGTTGATCCGGTGAGTTGATTTTGTCTGCTTCGAGTTGTTCTAAGTAATTCTTTTGGAATTTGCTCGATTGACCTCTTATACATTGGTTTGAAATACTCTTCTGATGATTACCAAGTCTTGGGTGTTGTCAATTTTGGTTGAATAATTTTGACATATGAGCTTTTTCTTCCAATCTTCTTAAAAATCGATTGACCTCATAAAATGATTTGTTAAGGGGTCTCCACTCGTATCCAATGAGCAGTAGATGATATAAGCGTAGAATTCATTAATTGTGATGAGATATACGAGAGAACTTGCATCCACACACTCATTAGTAATATCCAACGGTTGTCATTAATCACAGAAACCATACCTCATGGGGGCCTAGATGCTTTCAATCTCCCCCTTTTTGGTGATTGATGACAACACAACGAGTAAAGCATAATTGTAATGAATTTATGAATCCGATATTCAAAAGGATATGCAATAAGTACAAGATTTAGCACACTTAAACTTGAAGGCTCAAAAACAATCAATAACTCGAAAGCTAAATGATCAATAACACATGAGAGAATTAAGAGGCACACGAATACTCAATGAATAGCAAAAGAGTAGCAAAACACCAAATTACAAAAGACTCCCAAAAAGATAAACTCCCCCTACAACTAGGACTCCCCCTAGGACAAAGCTATCCCTCCCCCTGACTCTTCTCCCCCTTTGGCATCAAGACACCAAAAAGGGAAGCCAAGTGCCTAAGGATCCTGAGCGCTCGTGGTGATGACGAACTGGTCGCCGTCGGGGGTGCTGTCGTCAGAGCTGCTGCCTGCTGCTACTGAGGGATGAGTGGAAGTGACGGGAGCTGCGGGAGCTGCTGTCGGTGCCTGCTGAGTCTGGACTGTAGGTAAAGGGGCACTGACAACAGAAGCCGGAGTCTGCTGGATAAGTGTCGAAGCCGGCAAGGGAGTGTGGATAGGTGCGCCTGGAGCAAGCAGTGGGGACATGCTGATCGTCGGGCTCGGCGTGGTCGGCACTGGAGCTGAAACTGGTGCCAGGACAGACGGACCTGGAGCTAGACCCGGTAGCTGTGAAGGCAGGGCAATCCTGATCTGAGTGTAGAGGTTGGTGATCAACCCCAGGATGCCCATCATAGCCTGCTGCGTCTGCTGCTGCTGGTTGAGAAAACGCTGGTGCATCTGATCAATCAACCCAGTGAGCCTGTCAGTGTCCTCTCGCCTCTCACGGGCAATCTTTCGCTGCATCTCCTGCTGCTACTGCTGGAGCTCCAAGAGACGCGCAGCCTGCTCAGCTTGGGCCTTCTCAGATGCAAGCCTATCCAGTCGCTGCTGCTCAACCATCTGCTGAAGTAGAGAAGTGAGCTCAGATGGCTGAGAGACCTGTGCCTCAAACACCGGAGGTGGAGTAGGTGGTGGTGCAGTCGAGCCGCCAGCCTCCGCGTCGTGCTGCCTGGGTGAGGGAGGAGGTGGGAAGTACTCCTCGACACTGTCACTGGTGTCACTCTCGGTCCAGATGTGCTGCAGATCCCCACCCTGAGCCTCAGCCTGTGCTAGGATCTCATCTTACTTCTCCAGGTCTGACCAATCTTCCTCAGATAGACGAGCACGGACCTGACGCTCAACTGGACGGCCAAGGCGGCAGTCTCCAGGTTCTGGAGCATGATAGTGCCCGAACCGTGTGACGCTCTCGTCGGTGAGACTGTCACGCACAGCGGACCCCTTTGGAGCTATCAAGTAGAGCAAGTGAATGATCCAGTGGCCAAACACAAGCTGCCTCATCATCCTAACTCCGTCAGTGATGACGTCCTCCATCTCACAAATCAGGATATCCACAATGTCAAACTCCATCCCGTTCATGACATAGAACAGGAGAGTCTGCTGCAAGCTGGTAAACCCCTCAAGGTATCCGGACCTCGGTAGAAGTGTGCGGCACAAGGCAAGGTGCACAGTGCATGCAGCTGGAGTGAGTAGAGCCGGTACCCTCGGATGGTCTAGAGAGAAAGGCTGAGCAAACAGTGATCATATCTCCTCATAAGGTGGTGCCACACCTCCAGTGAGCAGCCTCCTCGGTGGGTCAGCCTGTCCATATACTCTCTCGTGCAGGCAAGTGTCATGGAGATCCACTCCTAGCAGCTGTCCCAAGGTCTGTCTGGTCAGCTGGTGATGCTGGCCCATGAACATGAAGTCAACGGATCTGCGGCCCTCTAGAACGTAGAGTGTGGCGTAGAACACTCGGACCCAATCCTCCACGTAGGCACCCCGCTGGTAAGACATCAGCTCCACAAGCCCTCTGTACCTCTCTAAGTAAGGGCGTATCTTCGTCCCGACTGCAAGTGCGAGCTGATCCCAGTCAAGAAAGTTATGCTGGAAGAGCTTATGGCCCCGACATCTGTAAGTATCATACAGTGACGCCCATGTCAGGGTCCAGAAGCAGCTGTCCACAAGTGACTCTCTGGGCTGCGGGAACCACTCCTCAAGTAGAATACTCCATCTGAGCTTCCGGAGCTGCTTAGCCTTCAACTTTATATAGTCGGTCAGGCGGACACCCTCACCAACACGGACGTTGGTGTCCATCTCATAGACGGCTCTCTGGGCCGCCCTGTCCTCCCGAAGGTCAGCTGCTGACAGTCTTGGTCTCGGGGCTACAGCTGGATGACCGCTACGGGTCCTGACTGAGCGCCGGTGAACAAGTGGCACTTCAGGCTCCTCTTCCTCCTCTGGCTCCTCAGGCACCGGAGGCTGCCTCTGTCAGGCCTCCCGGATCCTCAGCGATCCTCCTCAACCACGTTCTAGCTCCTCAGCGGCGCGAGCGGCCATAAGAGCTTCTTCTCCTCCTTTGACAACTTCCGCTTCTTAGCGGCCGGCTCCTCAATAGCCTTGCCCTTTCCCTTCTTATCATAGGCGAACCCTAGCGGCGAAGTCGCGGGACAACAATGGGGCTCTTAGGGCGCGTGGAGTGGCGGGCGATGCTTAGGGCAACAGCGGTGGTGCGGCGGCGGTGAAGGGCGGCAGCAGTGGTGCGGCGGCGACGGTCGGAGGGTGGCGGCGCTGTGTGCAGTGGCGGTGGCGGCGCTGCATGGGGCGGCGGCGGCCGGACAGCGGCGGAAGGGCGAGGGAGCGGCAACGGCGAAGGTGAGGGCACTGAGCTCGGAGCGGCGGAGTCGGGGAGAGAGAAAGGAAATGAAGCGGCACGCTAAATAGGTGGGGCCCAAACCCTAGCTCAAATTTTAACATCGGATGAACCGACGTTAGTTGGGAGGAGCATCGATCGAATGGTACAGTAAGGGTATTCCAGAGGTACCATTGGTATCGGATGCTCCGACGATGAAAGGATTAGCATCAGTTGATTTTGGCTCAACTCCAGAAATGTGAACATCGGATGCTCCGATGTTTCTCAGAATGAACTCGTCGGTTGATTTGACTTTTTGACTGAGTTTACCCTTGGCACTTGAGCACAAACTGATCCGATGATGCTTCTGGCCTAAGCATCAGATAATCCCATGACTACAAAATAGCAACATCTCATATATGTCCTTTGACTCAAACAAACAAACAATGAGAAACACATGTCTCAGGACTTTTTGGGCAACCCCTTACCCCTCAAAAAGACTAATTGCCAATAACTTGGCTAAGCCCTAAAGCAAATAGAACACCGAAGAAATTTAGGAAGAAATCCAAATAAAATGTAAGGCCCATGCTTTGTGAGCTAGGGGATGAAAACTTCTATATCTTTAAAGCATGTTCCTTTAGGCATTAATGCACCTAACATTTTGTTCTTTCCACATCATATGAGTTGATATATTGCATTTCAAACAAGTCTCTTTCTCATGAAGTGGGTTCCCCTTTGTGACAATCTACCGTATGCAATGCCAAACCATTTATAATGTAGGAGATTTAAGTATGAGTGCAAGTCTGTATGGCAAGTATTAAACGTGAGTGCAAGTCTATATGACAGGCATCATACAAGACATAAATTAAATCTATCTTGCCAAATTTGAACCTTTCAAAGGCTCCTTCAGGGAGAGCCACTCTCCAAGCCTTGGGGAAACCCAAAAGAACCTCCATCCCAAGCTAACCCTTGCTCACCCCTATCCTTTGAAAGTTAGACAAGACCTATATGTGATGCATTCTTACATGACCATGGCAACTTACATGACGTTCGATGCATCTAGCACATTTAATTCACTTCTTAGTCTAGAAAAAGTTTTCTCATCAAGTGGTTTAGTGAAGATATACGCCAATTGTTCTTCGGACCTAACACCTCGCAAGGAGATGTCTCCCTTAGCTTCATGGTCCCGCAAGAAATGATGGCGAATATCAATGTGCTTAGTGCGGGAGTGTTGAACGGGGTTTTTAGCAATCTTAACCGCACTTTCATTGTCACAAAGGAGAGGCACACAACCAAGTTTAACACCAAAGTCCAAAAGGGTTTGCTTCATATAGAGAATTTGGGCACAACATGCACCGACCGCTATGTATTCCACTTCCGCCGTGGATAAAGCAACGAAATTTTGTTTCTTGTTAGACCAAGATACTAGGGAACGCCCAAGCAAGTGGCACCCACCGGAGGTACTCTTGCGATCCACACGGCATCCGGCAAAGTCCGAATCCGAGTAACCCAAGAGATGAAATTTTGCACCTTTAGGGTACCACAAGCCAACACTTGGGGTATGCTTGAGATACCGAAGTATCCTAAAGACCGCCTTCCGATGCGATTCTTTAGGTACCGCTTGAAAGCGAGCACACAAGCATACACTAAACATGATATCGGGCCTAGATTCGGTAAAATAAAGCAATGAACCAATCATAGAATGGTAATTAGATTGGTCAATAGGTTTACCATCCTTATCCGCGTCGAGATGACAATTTGTTGCCATTGGAGTACTTCTTGAGCTACAATCTCCCATCTCAAATTTCTTCAAGAGGTCCTTGGTATACTTTTCTTGATAGATGAAGGTTCCCTCTCGAAGTTGCTTGATTTGAAATCCAAGGAAGAAGTTGAGCTCTCCAATCATCGGCATCTCAAATTCTCTAGACATCATTTTGCCAAACTCATGGCTAAGAGCTTCGTTAGTTGAACCAAATATAATATCATCGACATAAATTTGACAAATAAATAATTCTCCGTCGATGTCTTTGGTGAAGAGTGTAGTGTCCACCCTCCCGATCTTGAATCCTTGCATGATCAAGAAATCCCGTAGTCGTTCATACCACGCTCTAGGTGCTTGCTTCAGCCCGTAGAGCGCCTTGTGCAACCTAAACACATGATTAGGATTCCTCGGATCTTCAAACCCGGGAGGTTGTTCAACATAGACAAGCTCGTTAATATAACCATTAAGAAAGGCACTTTTCACATCCATTTGATAAAGCTTTATATTATGATGTGATGCAAAAGCAAGAAGTATACGGATAGCTTCTAGTCGAGCGACCGGAGCAAATGTCTCTCCAAAGTCTAGTCCTTAACTTGCGAGAAACCCTTGGCCACAAGTCTTGCCTTGTTGCGGATCACAACACCGTTCTCGTCTTGTTTGTTGCGGTACATCCACTTTGTTCCGATGACGTTCTTGTCTTTGGGTTGCTCCTCCAACACCCAAACTTCATTGCGGATGAAGTTGTTAAGTTCTTCTTGCATGCCCATCACCCAATTTGGATCTTGGAGTGCTTCCTCGATGTGAGTGGGTTCTACACATGAAACAAACGAGTAGTGCTCACAAAACATAGTGAAATGGCGAGAATGTGTACTTACTCCCCTTGACGGACTTCCAATGATTTGATCAATCGAATGCGCCTTGGAGATGCGTCCAGTCCTCATAAGTGGTTGTGAAGCACTTGGCGGTGGTGATGCGTGTTGCTCTTCTTGCGGTTGGACTTGATCATGGACTTGTTCTTCTTCTTGATGTTGTGTGGGTTGTGAATCTTGTGTCGACAGTGGATCATCTTTCCCTTCTTCGTCAACTTGAGGTTCCATAGATGTGTTGATGTTGGAACTTGAAGCTCCCCCTTGATCATGACTCTCCTCAACTTTAGGCTTGATGTCTCCAATGGTCATGTTCTTCATAGCTTCTCGTAGAGGCTCATCATCTATTTCATCATGACCAAAACTCTCCTCGTGGGAGCCATTAGTTTCATCAAACTCAACGTCACAACTTTCCTCAACTAAACCGGAGGTTTGGTTGAATACTCGATATGCTTTTGAGTTTGATGCATAACCAAGAAATATACCAACATCACATCTTATTTCAAACTTACCGAGCCTTTTCTTGCGGTAGATGTAGCACTTGCACCCGAAGACTCGGAAATAAGAGATGTTGGACTTTCTCCCAATGAGAAGTTCGTACGGGGTCTTTTGAAGTAGTCGATGTAGGTAGACCCGATTTGCGGCATGGCACGCCGTGTTGATTGCTTTGGCCCAAAACTTCTCGGACGTGCCATAGTCATCAAGCATTGCTCATGCAAGAGTGATGAGAGTCTTGTTCTTCCTTTCAACGACACCATTTTGTTGAGGAGTGTATGTGGCCGAAAACTCATGCTTCACGCCTTCACGATCACACCACTCCCCAATGTTGTAGTTCTTGAATTCGGTGCCGTTGTCACTTTGGACCTTGATGATGGGAAGTTGAAATTCCCTTTGAGCACGGTTAGCGAAGGTCTTGAACACTTCCGGAGTTTCACTCTTGTCACCGAGAAACAAAGTCCAAGCATAGCGAGATTAGTCATCAACCATAACAAGACAATAGAGATTACCACGAAGACTTTGATATGTGGACGGTCTGAAGAGGTCCATGTGGAGTAACTCAAGTGGCTTGGAGGTTGACACCATTGTCTTCATCGGGTGGTGTGAAGCAACTTGCTTCCTGGCTTGACAAGCGCTACAAAGCTTGTTCTTCTCAAATGTGACATCCTTCACGCCGGTCACCATCCCGAGCTTGAATGACTTCTTGAGCTTGCTCATACCAATGTGAGCTATGCGTCGATGCCATAGCCAACCCAAACTTGTCTCGGTGAAAAGACAAGTGGTCAAGCTAGTATCCTTGTTGGAGAAGTCTACTAAGTAGAGATGTCCATGCCGAAACCCTTTGAAGATTAGTTCTTTGCTTGCTTCACTAGTCACAACAACATCACTCTTGCTAAAGGTGCACGTTAGTCCAAGATCACATAATTGTGCAATAGAAAGCAAATTGAAACTAAGTGACTTAACATACAATACATTAGAAATAGATAAATCATTTGAAATTGCAATCTTACCTAACCCAATTACCTTCCCCTTGAAGTTATCACCAAAGGTGACTTGTTCATGATTGCCGGGGTTTTCTATGATGGTGAACATACCATCATTGCCGGTCATATGTTGAGTGCACCCGCTATCGAGTACCCAATGCTTTCCTCCTGCTTTGTAGTTCACCTACACACATGAATTCAATTTTTGACTTTAGGCACCCAAGCCAACTTAGGTCCTTGTATGTGTGATACAAGTGTTTTTGGGACCCAAAGTTTCTTGGGGAGCTTCCCCTTCATGGCCTTCATGTCCTTGCCAATGAACCTTGCCTTCACCTTGCCATCTACTTTACTCAAGAGATAATAATGATTATCGAAAGTAGACTTGTATTTAGTAGGCAATTTTGGAGAAGGCCGGTTAGGAAGAGGACACTCCCTTGTATGGTAACCGGTGACCTCACAATGTTGGCAATAAGAACCAACTTCCTTGATGAAGCTTGTTTTGAGCTCCGGTGAGGGCACCTTTCCTTTGTTAGGCACCGGGAAGGATCCAAGTCCTCTCTTGTTGAAGGCCCTTGCTTGTTGAAAGAGGATTTCTTTGTGCTTGACTTCTCCCTTAGATAGTCTTGCCACACTAGTGCGGAGACTTTCCCATCAAATCCTTCTCCCTAGCACTTTCTTTCAAAGGCAAAGGCTTATGCAAGACATTAGTAGCATGAGAAATAATAGATACCTTATCATTAAGGGTTTCTTTCTTTATTGTTTTCAATTTTTGATCAAGAACTTCATAAGCAAGGTTAAGTATTTGATGCTCTTGGATTAACTCATTGTGCTTTCCCAAGAGTGCTTGGTGTGTTACACCAAGCTCATGATGATCTAGCTTGATTCGAGCCTTATCCTCCTCAACTTTCTTGACATGAGATTTGAGCGTGTCATGCTCCTTAAGTATGCTTTCATACTTGTCAAGCAAATCGAGGTTAGCACCCTCGAGCTTAGCACGAGCTTCTTCAAGAGCCTTGACCTTACTCTTTTCCCTTTTAATGATAGTGTGCTATTCATTTATTAATGAGGCTAAGTCATCGGGGGAAAGCTCATCATCGCTAGAGTCATCATATACCTCAGTGTTACCTTTTGCCATGAGGCACATGGGAGGTGGACGAAGAGATGAATCATGAATTTCAATTAAGCAAGCCCAAATTTCACAAGCTTTTTCTTTGCTAGCAATCCTAGCAAACATATCTTGACTAATGCATTCATAAATAGCATTTCTAGCCTTAGCATCCCACTTGACTTGATCACCAATATAGTTATGCTCACCAAACCCCGCATGGGTCGCTTCCCATACCTTGGGAGCAATAGCCTCTAGATAAGCACGCATGTGTTATTTCCAATAGGAAAAGTTATTGCCCTCGAAGATAGGAACCGAACCCCAATTCTTGGCCATTTTAGCTCTCTAGCGGTGAAGATAGAATGATCCAATGAGCAACCTTGCTCTGATACCAATTGTAAGGATCGAATGCCCAAGAGGGGGGGGGTGAATTGGGCTTCTTTTCAAAAATTAAAGCAATAAAACTTAATTACTAAAAGCCTAATTCCCTATGCAAACAACCTATGCATTAAAGTGAATAGTAACTTTGCGGTATATGAAATGCATAAGTGTAAGGGGAGAGGAAGAAAGCACAAACTCCCGAGGAGACACGAAGACACAGAGATTTATCCCGTGGTTCGGCAAGATCGTCAAGATCTTCCTTCATCCATGTTGTGGCACCCACCAAAGGGTATAACCACTCCCAAGTCACCAAGACTAGGGATCTTCACTAAACTTCTCCGTTCGCCAACCTTGGCAAGGTGGAGCTCAAGCCTTGTACAAGTTGGATCCTCCGGGCTTCCACAACCGTCTTGGCAAGCTCCGGAAGGCTCTCTCCAATCACCGACTCTTACACGGTGAGTTCAATCACCAAGAGACACTCCCTTACAGCTCTCACTACACTAGAGACTCCAATCACCAAGAATGGAGGCACACAAGCACTATCTCTAGCAAGTTCTAGCCTATCTCTTGGTGTACAAGTGGTGTAAATGATATGGAAGTGGTAGCTCAATGTCTTGAATGCTTGAGAATGTGTAGAGTAGCTCTGGTTGTCTATAGTTATCGAAATGACTGGTTGAAGGGGTATAAATAGCCAGCCTCCACGAAATAGCCGTTGGGAAAGTAGGCTGATATCACTGTTCTGCGAACACCGGATGATCCGATGTTCCCCCTTCAATTGTCATCGATTGAATCCAAATTAGCTGATGTCACTGTGTCAGATATGGCTGTTGATAGACCGATGTTACACTTGCCTCATCATCGGATGATCCGATGACACTTCATCCAGGACTGGTCTAGAAATAATGCTTACTGGAGTGATTGACCGATGTGTTATAGTTGTACATCGGATGATCCGGTGTTACACTTGGTCCAGGGTAATTGCTTACTATATTGATCGACCGACGTAACACTTTCTTAATCATCAGATGATCCGGTGAGTACTTAGTTCTGAAGTCTTCTTCTTTTGCTAAACCAACTGACCGATGTATTGTTTTCTGAAAATATCGGTTGATCCGGTGAGTTGATTTTGTCTGCTTCGAGTTGTTCTAAGTAATTATTCTGGAATTTGCTAGATTGACCTCTTATACATTGGTTTGAAATACTCTTTTGATGATTACCAAGTCTTGGGTGTTGTCAATTTTGGTTGAATAATTTTGACATATGAGCTTTTTCTTCCAATCTTCATAAAAATCGATTGACCTCATAGAATGATTTGTTAAGGGGTCTCCACTCGTATCCAATGAGCAGTAGATGATATAAGTGTAGAATTCATTAAGTGTGATGAGATATACGAGAGACCTTGCATCCACAAACTCATTAGTAATATCCAACGGTTGTCATTAATCACCGAAACCATACCTCATGGGGGCCTAGATGCTTTCACACTCCTTGTCGCTAGGATATACATGATGAGTCGGGTATGGGTACTTTTCTTTTTGCACTGCGTCGCTACACGGGTTATGGGTAACTTAAATATTGTGCTTGACAACTTTAATTATGAAGATTTGGGATTGTAACAAGATGATGATTAAATTAGCAACATGGAACTTAGGAGATCTAAGCAAGCATGGTTATGTGTAATGGGTTGGATGGTACAATGGTTTTGCTTGCCTTAGATCTAAGGACCGGTTCATGCAAGAATATGCCAGAACAACGGTGCCACCACAAGGCCAAGTATGGGTGCGACATAGCTGAATAATTAGGAGTGCTGCTAGTATTGTATGAACCATTGGATGGCGCGGGGAATGGGAGTCAAGGAGGGCTACCCTGGGATCCGCATGGCACACGAGGGGGCCTTTGGGTGGGAGAATGGAGATTCAAGCCTGCCAGTGAAACCTTAGTGGGTCCGTACATACTAGTAGTCCCTTTTGAAAGGCTATTTTGTGATCTCTTGGCCACACACCTATGGAAGTGTGATAAGGCATAATAGAGGTTCTTAGTCATTGAAAGGTGATGAAGTCAATAACATGTGGGTAAAGTGGTACAACCTCTGCATAGTGTAAAAAACTATCATGATAGCCATGCTCTCTGTCACGAGCACCTGGACAACTTCCATGATTAGAATTGAACTTGGGTTTGGGATGGTTTGGTATGGTTTTGTTATGTAATATGAGTATGGATGGTTATGAGAAGTTATGAAATTGGCATATGGTTATGATATTAATTGTTGGATGATTATAGATGAGGCGTAATGGTAAATGAGAATGTTGGAAATGAATTATGATAATTACTTGGGGTATGATGGGAATTAATATCACATAGACATGATAGGCTGCTTTTACATGTTTATGAAATGTACTTTTATGCAATTAGCCATTTATTTCGAGTCATTTGTTTAGCTACATGTCATCTATTCCCACACTTGGTGAGTACGACACATATTCAACCTTGCAATTCCCCAACCAACAGCTACAGGAGATAATTGGGAGTACCCTGAGGATCACGTGGAGTACTAGGTTACGTACCGCCGTCAACTGCTTGTCGAATGGAGTCGTGCTACTTAGTTTACTTTCTGCTGCAATAATTAGAGTCTTGTCACTCATGAACCATTGGATTATTGTAATAAGGTACATATTTAATAGTTAAGATGTGGTTAATTCTGTATATTGTTTGTGATGAATTCGTGTATGTTTGTTGAACATCCTGGACACACATATGCGTTACGCTTGGTTCATATTCGGAACCAGGTGTCACATAAGACCTATGTGTGCTGAATACATTGGCTATTTTGATAAAAGTTTTGGATATTGCCTAAACATTCTTTCATCAAGGTCTGACTATAGGTCCAAGGTCCAACATGTTTTGGATAGCTTCGGCAAGGTCCCACAATAGGTCCGACATGTTTTGTGTAGCTCCGGCAAGGTCCGACATGTTTTGGGTAGCTCCGGCAAGGTTCGACGATAGGTCTGGCATGCATTGGCTAGGTTCGGCGCAAGGTCCGGTTAGCTTTAGCTAGGTCCAGCGCAAGGTCCAGTTAGCTCTGGCGAAGTCCAGCGCAAGGTCCGATTAACTTTGGCAAGGTCCGGTGCAAGGTCACAGTGGTTCTGCTTTTAATTTGCAATGTTTCAAACTTGCTTTACACTTGTGGGGAGATTTGATTAGTATTCATTTGATAAGTTTTTGGTGCGTTTTGGTGGTTAAGGCTGGTATTATCTTGCAATGGTTTGCAACATGCTTATGTGAGGTGCTCACATAAGGTGTTGTGGTTATCGGACTAACAAGAGTCAAGTCGAGAATTTGTTCTCAGAAGAATTGGTAGTTTATTCATGTGCAGGTGTTGCTTGAGGTCAAGACATGGCTGGTGACGGGATCCATTGAAACAGTCTTAGGGAGAAGATGAGGTTCAACAACCAAGTTCGGGAGGAATTGTGGTTGAGTTGATCGAAGAGGTCACACAACATGATTGGGTCAAGAACAATGTATATGAAGGTGTCGTGGATGTTGTTGGAAGGTGTTTTCACATGTGCAAGGAGTGCATAGACGTGTAAAGAGGGTTCCAAGACATGATAAAGAGATGTGAACGTAAAAAATTAGTCAGAAAGGTCTAACCGGCTAAATTATGCTTCAGACTACGGCTGGGGTGGTTATGGTTTGTTTATGGAAGATTTAGAGTTTGTTTTGGTTAGATTTCACGTGGGTCACGAAGTTGAGTTGTTTAAGGAATGTGGGATACGTTCCTAAGATGTTTTGAAGTCTTAAGAATGCTTCTATCTATGTATGGAAGAGTCTTGAGCAGTTATGGAAAGTTTCGGTTAAAACTGAGTAGGATTAGAGTTCTAGTTTGGATTGGGTTGGCTGGTTTTATAAGAAAGGGAGGCCATACCTCGTGCTAAGATGACTTTGGGCTGTTCATCTTGTGATATATTGAATAAAAATCATAGTTTTAGAGGAGTTTTTGTGCCTTGTTTGTCCGACTTGTTTCAGACAAGTTTTTCTCGTCAAGTTTCTGCACAGCACTATGTTGTGTAGGTGTTTTTATCATAACTCTGGTTTTACAGATCCAATTTGTGTGATACTTTTTGGGTTGTCTTCACAACTTGATGATATATCATCTTTAAAAATCTCACGATCATTGGATTTGTGGTTTCTGATCTACACGAGTTTCTTTGCAGTGTTGCAGATCTGTTTTTGCTCGGTAGAACAGATTGACCTTTTTTCGATCTTTCGATCATAACTTGAGTTTTTCTCTACGGTTTTTCGTGATTCTTGTTGTCGTGTCTTTGTGACTTGATTTTCTATAATACGTACTACTTTTTTTATGGTTGAAAATGTTTAGATCAGTTGCACACATGGTTGAAAAAGTTTTAAATCTACCATTCACCCCCTCTGGTAGCTTTTAACATGCTATTTGATCCTACAGTTTTAAAGTAGCGAGTGGGAAAATTGGTATATTGGTTATAGTTGCCAGAGTCAATGAGAGGAGTTCATAATGTATTCCACATTTCATGTTAAGAAAGTATCTGAGACATCCAGAGCACCACATAGTTGTAGAGGCAACGACTATTGAACAAAATTTGTCACTTGAGTCTCATCCTATGAGGATTTTAGAGACATCTGAAAGCGTTCTTAGACGCAAGATATTCAAGTTTGTGAAGGCTTTGTGGACGAACCAAACCGAGCGTGAAGATACATGGGAGCTTGAGTCTCAGATGCAAGAGAAATACCCCGAACTATTCAATCCCGGTGAGCATTTATAGTTTTGTTCAAATTGTTAGTTTCATATCATTTTCTGTATAGTGATAATAAAAAATTCGAGGGCGAATTTTGTTGAAGTAGAGGAGAATGTAATATCCGGAATATTTAAGAAAAAAACACCACACCACAATCAATAAACAGTTGACCAAACTTTGACTCCTTGAATCTTCGATCCAATGGACGGTCGGAGACCGTAGATGCATTGAGTTCATAGAAACGACTTCAGAAAAAACTAACTTCATGGCAAGAAACACTAGAGGGTTGACCAAAGTTTGACTTCTTGAAGCTTTGATTTGATGGACGATCGAAGATCATAGATACGTAGAGCTCGTTGAGACGATTCCGTTTCACTACTCATATTCTTGATTGGAGTCCATATGAATCAATGATGTGTATTTTAATCTGAACCGTCAGATGTGATTTTTATAGGTTATCGGGTATAAACCTTAAGGCCCTGTTTGGAACCTCTAGAGCTAATAGTTAGCTGCTAAAAATTAGCTATAGAGGTTCCAAACAGTCCAGCTAATAACACAACTAATTATTAGTTAACCTCCAACTAACAATAATCTCATTAGCTGCTTCAACCCAGCTAATTTCAGCTAATTGTTGGCTAAAGTCCATTTTACCCTTGCCCTCTCTCATCCCTCCCTCTCCTTGAGGGGTACTACAGTCAATTAGTGTATAAAAACAAAATTAGTTCTAGAGGTTCCAAACAGGCACCAACTAATAATTAGCTAGCTAATAATTAGTTGGTACAAGCCACCTAATAGATTATTAGCTAGCTAACAATTAGCTCTAGAGATTCCAAAAAGCAACCTGAATCGACAATCCAAATGTTCTCCTTCCTCAAGCGTGTAACCTACATAGAAGAACAATACTTCGATGACTCAATACTGGGGTTAGTCAAAAGGCATTTAAGAATCCAGTAATGAGTCACACAACGTGCAACAGGAAGAACACGCGAAAGCTGCGATAAAACAGCAGGTTTGTGATTCAAAGATTGAGATTTTTTGTTCTTAACTACAGATCTATAAGGTGTTACTTGTGTAGCACAAAAATCAGTAGCTCCGGAGGCAAAAACAGAAGGTCCGGGGGTAAACATTGAATGTTTTTGACTCATAACAGCAGGTTGCATGTTCCTGACATTCGGTTTAGTATGTGCAGCAAATTTTGTATGAGAGTTATAAGATCTAGCTTGCATTCCTTCCTTTTTATGTTGTTTAGCTAGTCTATAACAAAAATATATAACATGACCATCTCCACCACAATAGGTACAATGTTAACTTTGTGTTCATGTCTAGATGAGCATGCAGTTCTTTTTGCTGAACCCGAATTTGACAACACTCCTGCAAATTTAAAAACCACCTCTTTTGGTTTAGGAGCTGTTTTAATCAAACCACTTCCTAATGACTTTACAATTTTAGGTGGATGTGCTTTAGCATGAGAATGAGAATCAAAACCTAAACCAGTTGTATCATTGCAAGATTTTGATGAATTCAGTAGCAAGTTTAGATTTTTGTTCCCAATACAAAACTGCTATAGTGTCCTATTCATGTCACCAAGTTTCTTAGACAATTCTAGGCAGTTTTCACATGAATTTTTTTCTTTTAATTTGCAATTAGAACAATATTTAACTTCATGAGGACGTAAAGCATTGTTCAGTATTGAAATTTCATTCATAGCATCTTTTAGTTTCTTTTCAAGATCATTACAGGTAGAATAATGCAAATCAATTGTAGAACAAGCATCATCTTTTACATTTTTGTCGTTAAGTGTAGCAAGCTTTTTGTTCTTTTCAATCTCTAACTTAAGTTTATCAAGACTGGAGGAGTGTGCACTTCTTAAAGAGGACAATTGTTCATATATTAAATCGCATGAGGAACAAGAATCATCACAGGAATCAAGGTTTTCAAACGATTAATTAGATTCTAGTGACTTAATTTTAACAGCATTGTTCCTAAGCTTTTTGTCCTTTTCCTTAACAATAGCAGTTGCACGAGAAATAGCATTACACATTTTATCATAAGTAGGACATACCTCTTCGTTGTCACTGTTGTGTTCTGCATCCTCCAGACTTGATCTTGATTTGCCCTCCATGAAACTCAAGTTTGCCAGATCATCTTCATCTTCGTCACTTCCAATGTCTACATCACTCAAGCCAAGTTCTTGAAGTGCGGTGATGAAATTGTTTATCAGTTTGCGTCCTGTAAAACTCTTCTTTTTCTTGTTGATGTTGCCAGAAGAGGACTTGACTTTATTCTGCTTCTCATCACGGGTAGAAGGACCTAAAGGGTTAGGACAATCTGTACGAAAGTGTTCTGTCTTATCACATTCAAAGCATCGTTGAGGTCCGGAGCTTCCTCTCCTGCTAGTTCTCACATTTTGCAATGCTTTTGAGAACCGAGTAGAGATGAGTGCTAGCTCCTCTTCTGGAAATTCTTCAATATGTTCTAGGGTTAGTGAAGACAGCAAAACAAGTGTATTGCTAGATGAAGATTGGCCGGAGCTAGGCATATCATATTGAGAAACAAATGCAAGAGACTTGTTAGGGTTCTTACGTGATATTATGTTAATTTCATGAGTTTTCAATTCAGAGTATAGCACATCTAATGTAAGTGTACTCATGACAGTAGCTTCACGAATAGATGTGACTTTCATCTCCCAAATTGACATGTCTAATGCACTTAGTAATTGTCTAGCATTTTCTGCATCTGAAAAGTTAACATTGACGTTACGCAAGTTGCTTAGAATTTTATGAAAGCGGGCAAAGAGGTCATCAATGGACTCACCGGGTTGCATCTCAAAGCGCATGTATTCTTTCTTGAACATATCCTCTCTTACCTCCTTGATCATGTTGGATCCTTCGTGGTAGTCACAAAGTGCTCTCCACACATCGTACGCCGATCGGAGGTGTGAAACACGGTCGAAGTTGCTCTGAGTTAGTCCGATTATCAAGTTGCGGGCCTTGTTGTATTTGTCGAAATCTCTTAAGTTTGTAGCAGTGACTTGAACATTCGACGGCACATTGTAAGGCTTGTACACATTTTCCCATATTGCGAAGCCTTGTGCCTGGATGAAAGCTTCCATATGTGCTTTCCAAACCTGAAAATCAATACCACTAAAAACACGGGGTTTTGCGGAGTATTTCTCTATGATGATTAGTTAAAAACACGTGCAAATCACAAAGAATAGAGCACTGTGGCTCTGATACCATTTGTAGGATTGAAGAGCACCTGTAAAGCTACCAGAGGGGGTGAATGGTAGATTAAAACTTTTCAGCAGAAGCAACAGAACACCCCTCGACAAAAAACCGATCTGTTAAAGAAGTCATGTATGTGACTAATCTAAATGTGTTTAACTGTGACAAAACTAGTATAGATTGTAGAGAATCAAGTCACACAGACGTCACAACAAGAATCATGAAAATCCATTGAGATAAACTCAAATTACGATCGAAAGATCGAACAAAGGTCAATCTGTCCTACCCGAGAAAAACTGTTCTGGAACACTGCAAAGAAACTCGTGTAGATCAGAAAACACAGATCCAATGACCGTGAAATTTTAACAAATAATAAAAAATCAATTTTTGAAGACAACCCAAAAAGAATCACATCAATCGGATCTGTAAAACTCGAGTTATGATAAAACCACCAAAGAAAGGTAGTGCTGTGCAGAAACTCAAGTAGAAAGACTTGAAGAAAACAAGTCGGACGAACAAGGCATAAAAGTTCCTTTCAACTACGAATTTTATTCAATGGGACACAAGAGGAACTGCCCAAAAGTCGTGCACCATGAGCTCTGGCCTCCCTTGCTTATATAACCAGCCCTTAGGCCAACCCAATCCTAACTAGGACTCTAATCCTACTCAATTCACAAATCGAAACTTTCCATAACTGCTCAAGACTCTTCTATACGCAGAGAGAAGCAATCTTAAGACTTCCAAACACCTTAGGAACGTATCTCACATTCCTGAAACAACTCAAATTCGTGACCCACACGAAATCCTATCATAACCAACTCAAAACTTTCCATATTTGAGTCAAACACGACTCAGCTGCAGTCTGAGTCCATAACCTAGACGGTTGGACCTTTCTGACCAATTTTTTACGTCCACTTCTCTTCATCATGCCTCGGAACCATGTATCCACGTCCATGCACTCCTTGCACATGTGCAAACATCTTCCAACGATGTCCATGATACCTTCATATGCATTGTTCTTGATTCAAATATGTTGCGCAACCTCCTGATCAACTCAACCACAATTCCTCCCGAACTTGGTTGTTGAACATCATCTTCTTCCTAAGACTAGTTCAATGGATCCCATCACCAGCCATGTCTTGAACTCAAGCAACACTTGTACATGAATAAACAACCGATACTTCCGAGCACAAGTCCTCGACTTGACTCTCGTTAGTTCCGAAACCACAACACCTTACGTGAGCACCTCACATCAGCATGTTGCAAACCATAGAAAAATGATGTCAACCATATTCAGCCAAAATGCACCAAAAACTTAGTAAATGAATATCAAACAATTTTTCCATTAAGTTAAAGAAAGTACGAATTATTGCAAGTTAAAAGCAGAACCACTGTGATCAAGCTCCAAACCTTGCCAAAGCTGACCAGACCTTGAGCTGTTGCTTACCAAAGCTAGCAGGACCTAGCGCTGGAGCTTACCAAAGCTACTCGGACCTAGCGTTGGAGCTGACCAAAGCTAGTTGGACCTAGATCCGAAGCTAACCAAAGTTATTCAGACCTAGAGCTGGAGCTAAATGACAAAGGCATTTTGGTAGTATTCAAATATTTTATCGCCATGTATTCAGCAAATATAGGTCTCACAGTGCTGCCCCCTCCCCACTTTGGATGGCATCCGTATTAGGTTCAGGCTTAGGCTCCTGGTTGGCAAATGGTTTGACTAGGGTGAAGCGTCGAGAGGTGAGATGGACATAACATAATCATGCGCTTCTAGTTTAAGTTTAGTTATTTAAGATACACAAGGAACCCCTTTACTGGATTCCATCTTAGGATGTAATTTGACAAATTTGGATGCTAAGTACTATATTTTTCAGTAGGCTGTGATTTGACACTGTGTTAGAGAGCATTTATTTTTGTAGCTTTCATTGAAGTGGGACATATTTTTTGTCTCATTAGTTTGAGCATGGAAAGCCATAAGAAGACGGGTGCGGGTAGTAACAATGAAGAAGGCAATATGGAGTTTAGTGACTCCAACAGTTCATGCTCATTTCACAAAGCATCTGATAGTTAGAAAACACATCCAGCAGTTCATGCGTGGAGAGATGTGTTTTCTCGGCTCTTGGAGGGTGTGACGGCGCAGAGGGTCGAGAGATATGATAGTTGGGCCATGCACATCTATTTATGTTAGGGTTTTCAAAATTTACCATTAGGGTTTCGAGGGTCCGGACTAGTCCGGTGTGCGACGTTCAGGAAACCCTAAGTGTCCAGGAATATCGGACTTGTCCGTCTAGGAGCGGACTTGTCCGATTCTAGTCAGAAAGATTTTTGGACTTATCTGTGGTGATATTAGACTAGTCCGGTTTGGTGACACCCTTAATGAACAAAGGACAAGTCCGCACCTGGAGGACTTGTCCGATTTTAGTCAGAAGCATTACCGGACTAGTCCGGACATTATCGGAGTAGTCCGGTGTGGACAAGTCCGCTTTGCCTGGACTTGTCCAAACCTGTCCAGAGAGGATATTGGACTAGTCCGGTGTACATCGGACTAGTCCGTTTTTCCTGTGAAATGTGAAGTGTGTGAGTATTTTTATGCTTGAGCTCTTGGGATGTGTTACACCAACACACTCCCTACACAATGATGTATTATATTCAGCTCTTGAGCTCTTTTTTGAATTGATCCTCATTCTCCTTTCTTTTTGGCGCTTTCTTCATTCTTTCATTGAAAGCTGCGATCATCTCAATAATGAGGTTATGATCTCATTTGTTTGACATAAATCAACCAAAACCCACAAGGGATGCCTAGATGCACTTTCAATCTCCCCCTTTTTGGTGATTGATGACAGCCAATTGAGATTTCAGAAAACATGATAAAATGGAGATTTTCATAAAGTGTGCACATATGAGCTTGAAATCATTTACAATGACAACATAATACATATGTGCACTCTTTATGGTGGGATTCAAAACTAAGTGAGTGAGAGCAGTAATCGTCATGACAGTGAAATAATTGACATCAATATATCAACAACAAGCATAAATGTCAGTTTCAGAGCAAAATCACATATTTCATAAATATGAGCAGAAATAATTCATAGCATTGCATCACAAGACTAAAAGTACCAAAAGAGCGTAGTATGAAGTCTTACAACCCAAAGGAGATAAAAGATGCATGAATGAAGCTCTCATCTCTCAACCTATAGTTAAGACCTAGTGACTCCCACTCAATCTCTTCCCTTTTGGCATCAAGACACCAAAAATAAGGAGAGGAGGGATCTAAGATCTTCAGTCCTCACTGTCGGTCCTCTCATCATCTTCGTCTTCATTCTCGGGTTGAGGAGGAGGAGGTGGAGCGGATCCACTCGAACCCCCAATGCCAAAATAAGCAAGCTCGGAGGGAGTTAGAGGGCCGAGCTCAGTGAAATCCGAGGCTGAATCTTCAGAAATGACTGGAGATCCAATGGGATCGATCTCCAGCTTTTGGCAAATGTGTTTGACATTCTCTTTCACATATCGCATATCAGCCTTCCTCGCCTTGTTTAGCTTATGAGTGTTCACTTCGGCCTTCTTGCAAGAGGTAAAAATTGCTACCAAGTACTTTAGGATTCCACTAGGAGACCCTTTTGGGGGAGGGGCCCTAGTGTCGGGATCAGCCCTTGCATCTCCTCTAGCTCTCCTCGGAGCTTCTTCACTAGATGCAGGAGAAGGGGCAACTTGGATTGTGGCTTGAGGAGGTTTTTGTGGCCTCAGAGGGATGTGCTCCATGTCCTTCACAAACTCGATCCCTTTGACCCTCTCAATCATGAACATCAAGTAAGGTGCGTAGCCACTAGATCTGTTCAGCGTGCAGGAGATGTTGACCATATTATTCCAGATATAGTCAAAGATGTCAAACTTCCTATTCTTGCTCATCACTTTCATCAAGGTCCTCAAGTATCCTTGGACACTTCCTGCATCCCCATCCTTTGGTGCTATTGTCTTCCTCAACACCCTTTTGAGGACCATAAAGAAAGGCTTCATGTTCTTGGTTGAGGGGAGATTGAACTTCAGACTAGTATCATAGAGAAAGTCCATTTTATCCTTGCTCAAGACACTGATGTTGTGGATGGTCAACTCATTGTTTCCGGTGTCTTCAAGGTGAAGGAGTCTTGCAAACTCATCATAGGTGATAGTGTACTTGGATCCATGTGTCGTCCAAGTCACTCTCTCTTCATCATCACTCACAACGAAGCAAGTGGCATAGAATTGGGCAATTATCTCGGCATTCCAGTTGTACCTGAAGGCAAATAGATCCTTCAAGCCATGCTTCTCAACTGCCTCGACCACCTCATCAAAAGCCGAGCAACTCTATCTCTCAAAGTGTGCCCAGTCAATCCATTGGTTGCGCACAACTGGGGTCTTCATAGTAAGGTAGACTGAACTGTAGAAATTTGCATGAAAGTTGCTCCAAAACCTAGCATCGGCAGCTTTCTTGGAACGGCTGTAGCAATCAATGAATCTGAGTTTGAAAGCAGTGTCGCTTCCCTTGCCGTTGAACTTCTCCTAGGAGGGATCTCTGTTTCCCTGCCTCGGAGCATGTAACTTGAGTGGGCCGATCGGGCCCGTGGCAATCCCTTTGCCTTTGCCCTTAGCTTGGCGAACAACCACCGAGCTAGGGCCACCACCTACTGAAGCCTTGGAGGCAGGCTTCTTGGCGAGCACCTTGCGTTGAGCCTGAGGTGGAGAAGGTGTCGGCTTGGATGGGCGCTCTTGGCACTTCTTGCCTTGGCCCGTCGAGGACCGAAGCAAGGCTACATGGTCCATCTCGGCCTTGAAATCGGAGATCTCGTCGTTGGTGATCAGCTATCCTGAGAATGGATTACACAAGGTATGAATGAGAATTGATGGCAAGGAATTGCATAGAGGAATGGGAAACTAGGGTTGAGTTCAGGAAAAATTGGACTTGTCCGGTGTATAGGTATGTACTAGTCTGGGGAGACCGGACTTGTCCGTACATGGACCAGACTAGTCCGGTGTTCATCATCTCAAACCCTAACTCAACAACAAATGGTGATTCCCAATGCAAGACAAGTCTAAGATAAATTTAATACAGCTAGGTCGCATGTATTAACTAGAAGGAACTAGGATATTTGGCCAACAACGGAGGAAATCACGATTTCTACGGTTGGGGAGGAAAATTTACCGAAATTGTTCGATTCTTGGAGATGGAGGGGTTGAAGGTGCGGACAAGTCCGTGGTCTTCAATCCCTGTGCAATGGGGGTTGATTTCCACCCAAACACGAAGAGATTTGATGGAGGACGAAGGAAATCGTTTGAGAGCACTCGAGCTAGGAGAGAGAGCATGAGACAAGTTGTGAGGATGAAGAAGATTAGGTCTTGGCGGCGGCTAGGGTTATGGAGTCGAAAAATTGGACTTGTCCGAAAATAATCGGACTAGTCCGAACTCTTCCAGAGCCTAAATCGGACTAGTCCGTTGTCTGCCATACTAGTTCGGACTATCAGACCCTCTGTGGACTAGTTTGCAGGGGTGGACTAGTCCGTGGTCACCAGAACATAAATGCTTAGCCCATTCGTATATATTCGCAGGTACTTATTAATAAAATAAGGGGCAAAGAAAATCAAATAATTTTGATGAATATGATCAGTAAGCATACAACAATCAAGCAACGATCATAATTCATCAAGATCAAATAGTTGAAATAGTTTTTGGAGAAAATTGAGAAAGATGATTTTCGCAACTCAAATAATATATTTTGAAGAGTCCATACAGGTATGCATGTTTTCAAGCCACATTCTGAGCATCAAGGATATTTAGTTCATTTCGGAGCTCGCAGAAATGTTTTTCATCAAGTGGCTTGGTAAATATATCGGCTAGTAGTTTTTCGGTGTTGACATGGGAAATTGCTATGTCTCCTTTCATTGAATGGTCTCTCAAAAAGTGATGTCAGATGTCTATGTGTTTGGTTCTAAAGTGTTCAACTGGATTATGAGAAATTTTGATGGCACTGTCATTATCACAAAGGAGTGGAATACGACTCATATTGTATACGTAATCCCTAAGAGTTTGTCGCTTCCAAAGGAGTTTGCACAACAACTCCCGGCTGCAACATACTCCGCTTCGACCGTGGATAAGGCAATGGAATTTTGTTTCTTGGAGGACCAAGAAACTAGGGATCTACCTAGGAATTGGCAGGTGCCGGAGGTACTTTTTATATCTACTTTGCATCTGGCATAATCTGCATCGGAGTATCCAATGAGATTGAACTTGGAACCTTTGGGTACCAAAGGCCTAGGTTGGGTGTATGAACCAAATATCTCAAGATCCTTTTAACGGTTGTCAAATGACAATCCTTAGGATTGGCTTGAAATCTCGCACACAAACATACACTCAACATTATATCAGGCCTAGATGCACATAGGTAGAGTAAGGATCCAATCATGGAGCGATATACCTTTTGATCCACGCTTGGTCCATCTTCATTGAATTCCAAGTGTCCATTAGTTGCCATGGGAGTCTTGATAGGCTTCACTTTGTCCATCCCAAACTTCTTGAGTTTGTCTTGAGTGTACTTGGTTTGGCTTATGAATGTCCCTTACTTTTGTTGTCTCACTTGGAATCCCAAGAAGTACTTCAGCTCTTCCATCATAGACACCTCAAACCTATATGTCATAGTCTTACTAAATTCTTCACAAAAGGATTTGTTAGTTGAACCAAAGATAATGTCATCAATGTAGATTTGACAGATAAAAAGATCATTGTCGAAGTGTTTCGTAAATAATGCATAATCTGCTTTTCCAATCTTGAAACCATTTTCAATTAAGAAATCTCTAAGACACTCATACCAAGCTCTAGGAGCTTGTTTGAGGCCGTAGAGAGCCTTACGCAGTTTAAAGACGTGATCGGGGAACTCTTTGTCTCCAAATCCGGGAGGTTGCTCCACGTACACCTCCTCCTGGATTGGACCGTTGAGGAAGGCGCTTTTCACATCCATTTGGTAGAGATTGAAATCATGTTGAGTTGCATATGCAAGTAATATTCTAATTAATTCAGGTCTAGCTACGGGAGCAAAGGTTACATCGAAATCCAAACCTTCGACTTGTGAATACCCTTTGGCCACAAGTCATGCCTTGTTCCTTGTCACCACCCCGTGTTCCTCTTGTTTGTTGCGGAAGACCCATTTGGTGCCGACGACGTTCGCTATAGGTCTTTCAACGAGTTCCCACACCTCGTCTCGTTTGAAGTTCTTCAGTGCTTCTTGCATTGCCACCACCCAGTCTGGATCTTTCAATGCATCCTCAGTCCTGCATGGTTCCAAAAAGGACTCAAAAGAGTAATGCTCACAAAAGTTAGCTATGCGGGATCTAGTTGTTACTCCCTTTTGGATGTCACCGATGATGTTGTCAATTGGGTGATCTCTTTGGACGCATTGGTGTACTCTCGGGTGTGGCACTTGCGGTCTTGTATCTTCATGATCTTCTTCTTCTCCCCCTAGATGGTTGCCCTCATTGACTTATTGATCATTTTCGTCTTCTTGAGGTTGATCTTGTGTGGAAGCTCCCCCTTGATCATTAGCCTCCACTTGTGGTTCATCTTCCTCATGCACATGTAGAGGTCGCTCTTGTAGTCGAACTTCGCCCAACACCATTCTTCTCAATACTTGACAAGGAGCTTCTTCTCTATACAACACACATTGATCAACTTGCTCCTTCTGGGAGTCGTTAGTTTCATCGAACTCTACGTCATGTGCTACTTCAACAAGTCCAGAGATTTTGTTGAAGACACGATAGGCGTAAGTGTTTGAGTCATAGCCAAGCAAGAAACCTTCATCAGACTTTGAAGCAAACTTTGAAGTCCTCGACGTCTTGTTCAAAATATAGCATTTAGAACCGAAGACTCGAAAATAAGAAATATTTGGCCTGTTACCGATGAGTAGCTCATATGATGTCTTCTTGAGTAGTCGATGAAGGTGGAGTCAGTTTATGGTGTGGCAAGCGGTGTTAACCGCTTCCGCCCAAAACCAATCTGAGATCTTGTATTCATCGAGCATTGTTCTCGCCATCTCTATGAGGGTTCGGTTCTTCCTTTCGGCAACTCCGTTTTGTTGAGGGGAATAAGGTGCTGAAAGCTCATGTTTTATCCCTTCTTCGTCTAGGTACTCCTCAACTTGGGTGTTCTTGAACTCCGTGCCGTTGTCGCTTCGTATGTTCTTGACCTTCAATGAGAACTCATTTTGGGCACGCTTGAGAAACTTCTTGAGGGTTCCTTGAGTTTTTGTCTTATCATGCAAAAAGAAGACCCAAGTGAAGTGTGAAAAGTCATCAACAATTACTAAGCCATATTTGTTACCGCCGGTGCTTATGTAAGCAATTGGACCGAATAAGTCCATGTGAAGCAGCTCGAGCGGTCTTGTTGTAGTCATGATGTTCTTCGAGGGATGAGGTGCTCCAACTTGCTTCCCGGCTTGGCACGCGCTACAGGGCATGTCTTTCTCAAAAACAACATCCTTCAAACCTCGGATGTGATCACCCTTGAGGAGTTTTTGAAGATTCTTCATACCAACATGCGCTAGCAGTCTATGCCACAGCCAACCCATGTTGGTCTTTGCAATCAATGATGTGTCAAGTTCAGCTTTATCTTTGTTGAAGTCAACAAGGTAATGCTTTCCCTTTAACACACCCTTGAAAGCAATGGAACCATCACCCCTTCTCGAGACGGTCACACCCTCATTAGTGAACAAGCAATTATAACCTTTGTCACATAATTGAGATATGGACAGCAGGTTATAATCTAAGGAATCGACATGTAACATATGAGAAAGAGTATGTTGAGATGATATAGCAATTTTACCGGTACCGAGCACCTTTCCTTGACTATTGTCTCCAAAATAGATGCCCTCGCTTGGATCCCCATTTTCTTCATACTCAACGAACATCCTTCTTTCTCCGATCATATGGTTGGTGCAACCACTGTCTAGCACCCATTTCGATCCACTGGAGGAATAGGCCTACAAAAACAAATCATGCCTTGGTTTTAGGTACCCAAGCTTGCTTGGGTCCTTTGAGGTTAGTTACAAGAGGTTTGGGCACCCACACATGAGACTTGGTGTTCTCATGGCGTGGCCCAACATAATGAGCATAAACTTTACCAAAATTACTAGTCATTAGAACATAGGATGCATCAAATGTCCTGAATAATAGTTGTTGTTGTTTATATACAGAACTAGTCCGGGAAACCGGACTTGTCCGGAGAATCGGACTTGTCCGAGTAAGGATCGGACTAGTTCGGTTATTGTATGTGTTGACAATCTTGGACTTATTAGCATTATTGGTTTTTCTAGCTTGAGAGGAGTTTCCCCTCACAAAGGAAATGCTCTCCTTGTTATTTTTATGGCTTTTAGCATATTGCTTTTCACCATAAGAATATCCAATGCCATATTTGACATTAGGAGGTCTTGTGACCAAGTATGCACTACGTGCATATTTGATCTTCTCCTTGTCAAATATGGCACTTTGGGAATGATGCTTGTCCTTGGTAGAGGCTGACTTTTCTTTCAAGCTATTGTCAATGTTAGCACATGAACAAGTAATAGTAGCTTCAGTTTTAAGTGGTTGATAAGGTGAGCATGAAGAGGATGAGGGGTCACTTTGTTTTAGTGACTCAACTTGTACCTCAAGGATTTTGTTAACCTTGGATAGGTTAGCAAGTTCGTCCTTGATGGTGGTGTTTGAGTCGCTTAACTTCAAGCAAGCTTCCTTGCTTGAGACTAACTCAAGTTCCAGTGACTTGCCTCGCTCCTTTTCAAGTTTGAGATGTTTGTCAAGTTCAAGATATTCCTACTTTTGGGAGATAATCATATATTCTTGACAGTTGATCAACTTCTCCTTCTCAACAAGCTGATCAAGTAGAAATTTCATTTTTGCAGCTGTTTTCTTATCTAAGCCAACGAGCATGTCTTCATTATCACTAGCAACTTCACTATCACTAGAATAGGAATGCAAGGAAGAGGATTTGTTTGTTACCTTTCGTTTACCTTCTTTTGCCATGAGGCAAGTGTTGTTGCCCTTCCATGCGCTGAGATTTGGGAAGAGGATTGACTTCTTAATTGTCTTCTCGATGGCTATGCTAGTCATCTCCTCTTCCTCTTCACATGAGGACTCATCATTTGAGTCCAACTCCTTTCCTAGGTGCGCTTGTCCATCTTGCTTCTTCTTCTTGAAGAATTTCTTGGGTTGAGTCTTAGTTTCCTTGGTTTTCTTCTTGTTTTCTTCATACGGGCAGTCTACTATAAAGTGGTCATATTCACCACGGTTATAGCATGCCCGCCTCAACTTTGGTCTTGACTTCTCTTTGTATTTTCCTTCACTTGATTTCCCCCCTTGTCTTTTCTTCATCATTTTATTGAATCTTTTCATAACGAGGATCATGTCCTCTTCGTGGATGTCACTGCTCTCGTCATCGTTGTCCTCTTCTTGTTGAGCTTCTTGAGCTTCTTGGACAAGTGCTTGTAAGTGGACTTCAAAGCGACCCCTTTCTTCTTTGCCGAGGTGAGGTCGGCAATATCCTTGACATGCTTTGCCTGCTTTTCCATCATCTCAGAATTGATGATTTTACCAAGTAGCTCATGTGGGGTCATTTTCTTGTACCCGAAGCTTTCTCTAATCATCGAGCACAAGGTGACGTTGCAAGGCATGAAAGCTCTAAGGATGAGCTTCACCACCTCGTGATCGTTCCACTTCTTGCTTCCGTATGCTCGAACCTTGTTGATGAGCATCTTTAACCGGTTGTACATGTCTTGTGGCGACTCATCTTCTTCTACGGTGAATCTTCCCAATTCGCCTTCGATCATTTCGATCTCCGCTTCTCGCACATGACGATCGCCTTCATGTGCGGTTTGCAATGTATCCCAGATTTCTTTCGCAATCTCGAGCTCGTCGAACTCGTCCCGAATTAGTGAAGATGTAATGACTGTCGCGGCTTGAGCATTCCGATGAATTGCTTGCTCTTGACTTGGTGTAAGCTCTTCATCGTCGTCCGGGATATCTATTCCTATACACATAATATGCCATAAACTAGGATTGAGTGAGATTAAGTGCATTTTCATGTTCTGCCTCCACATTGAGTAGTCATTGCCGTCGAAGTGTGGGCCTTTTCCTAGAGGAATAGATAAGTAATGGTTATTGTTAGAATTAAGACGATCGTAGTTAAAAGGACATTGGGAGTAGTCGGTGTGACTACCCCCCTTCTTCTTCTTCTCGACCTTGACCTTCACTTTCCCTTTTGAGAGAGCTTTCTTCCTTAGGAGCGCCTTGAGTTCAAGCGTCTCCTCATCGTCATCCTCGAAGTCCTGGATGGCATCGAGGAGCTTCTCCAATTTTTGAGCTTTTTTCGTCTTCAGCCTTCTGTTGGTTAAGACTCTTGTGCACATCCTTCATGTCCGACATGATCTCTTCGAGTGATTAGTCTCTTGCGAAGAGTCAGACTCTGATACCAATTGAATGTGGCCTAGAGGGGGGTGAATAGGCCTTTTTGAAATTTAGTCGGAACCTGCAGCACTTAACAAACTGATCAAATCCTGAGATATCAGACTAGTCCGGTAGAGTGCAGACTAGTCCGGTGCGTGCAGACTAGATTGATCAAGTTCGATCAATGATTTCAATACAAGCACAGTACGCAGCGGAATATAGTATGTAAATTGAAAGTATTGAGTCAATTAAATTAAGTGTAGTACAAATTAACTTTGATCTGAATGTTTTAACGTAAGATGGACAAGATCAATCAAACCCTAGAATATGATATGAGAAACTTAAGAACAAGTTTGACACACGATTTTTATCCCGTGGTTCGGTTCCCACAGAGGTAACCTACGTCCACATTGAGGAGCCCATGGAAGGACCGGGTCTTCACTGACCCTAACCTCGTCGAATCACCATGAATGCCAATTCTTCTTCCACTATCACAATGGGGCAAATCACCAAGTTCAAGGTGCCTTCTCACAAGTTCAGGGCTCCCCAAGATTACAATTAAAACACCACCAAGAACACACTCGTAAGATCAACAATGAAACAACAAGAGTGTGTTAGAGATCAAACCCAAGCGCTCAAACGAGTGGAATTGTGTCTCTCCTTTGATCCAAAGTGAATCCTCAAGGGATTGATCTTTCTTGCATTGGATTGCGTGGAAAGATGTGTTTTCTAGGCTCTTGGAGGGAGTGACGGCGCAGGAGGTTGAGAGATATGATAGTTGGGCTGTGCACATCTATTTATATTAGGGTTTTCAAAAGTTAACATTAGGGTTTCGAGGGTCCGGACTAGTCCGTGGTGGAGTTCGGACTAATCCGGTGTGCGACGTGCAGGAAACCCTAAGTGTCCAGGAATATCAGACTTGTCAGGCTAGGAGCGGACTTGTCTGATTTTAGTCAGAAAGGTTTTCGGACTTATCCGTGGTGATATAGGACTAGTCCGGTGTAGTGACACCCTTAGTGAATAGAGGACAAGTCTGCACTTGGAGGACTTGTCTAATTTTAGTCAGAAGCATTATCGGACTAGTCCGGACATTATCGGACTAGTCCAGTGCGGACAAGTCCGCTTTGGCTGGACTTGTCCGAACCTGTCCAGAGAGGATATCGGACTAGTCCGGTGTATATCGGAGTAGTCTGTTTTTCCTGTGAAATGTGAAGTGTGTGGGGGTTTTTATACTTGAGCTCTTGGGATGTGTTACACCAACACAGTCCTTACACAATGATGTATTCTATTCAGCTCCTGAGCTCTTTTCCGAATTGATCCTCATTCTCCTTTCTTTTTGGCGCTTTATTCATTCTTTCATTAAAATCAGCGCTCGTCTCAATAATGAGGTTAGGATCTCATTTGTTTGTCATAAATCAACCAAAACCCACAAGGGATGCCTAGATGCACTTTCGCCGACTCTATGAACAAAGTAGAGAAAAAAATGAAAGAAGTAATTGAAAAGCAACAGAAGGGTCTCTTCAAGCCGAAGATGGAGAATGAGCAACTTACCACTATCCTAATAAACCCTGAACATAGTGGATGGGTTCGAGCAATCTCTTATGATGTCATGGATAGATGGTTTCCTGAACGATAAAGAGTCATATAGAAGACGTGAGAAGTTTAAAAAGACACTTGATGAAACGACTGCTCAAAAGGTCAAGGAATCCGTGCAAGAAATAATGGATGAACCTAGAGCATCGGGACCGAATAGAGCGATGGTTCCCATGGCAAAAAGAGCATTTGGTATCTCCAGCTGCCTACCCTAGCAGTGTAGATTATGTGCCAGGCTCAAGGTCAAGCCATAAGTTCCCTGTTAATGATATTTTAAGGACAGATCTTGTCGTCTTCTTGTCCCGATCAGCAGAGTAGGGAACAAAACCAAACAGGTTGCCACTGCTATGGCAAAGCATGATCGTGACTTCAACGGCAATTCACTTCTGTTATATCACTAGGTAAGAAACACAAATAGGAGACAAAGATCTCAATAATATGGGTAAATGAGACGAGCCCGCCTCAGCGAGGATGCTGGTTCACAGAAGAAAGTGCGGCTAAGCGTAAAAGGAGACAAGGTACTATAAGGCGCATCTCATTTAATGAAATATCCAAGACACGCTCGATCCTCTGACAAACGGGAGACGAGCGACTAACAGAGCATGTCTCCTATTTGCGAAAGAAATGAGACGAACTTTACAGAAAGCACGTCTATTTTGGCTTCGATTACACACGGACATGAACACATTGCTGAACGAATGTAGAGCACGTTCACTTGATAACTAAATAATCATTCCAATGTAGAGTACCTTCACTGTAGTATTTTAAATCCAAAAATAATCAAATCCTTCCTTATCAATTGTCATTCCTGAGGAACACGATGAACACACCATTCATTCATTCAAAGTTGAACACACATGATAATATTTTTGACATAGAATAACACAGATAACACATTCATTCATTAACAATATATTACAAAACACAAGGAAAAAGTACAAGACACAAGAAAAGAAAAACAACATCAACTAAAAACAACAAAAACAAAACCTAAATCCTACTCCTCCTTCTCCTCCTCCGGCAGCGACTCCGGCGCCATTCAGTAGGAACCCTGGTCGACTGCTCTGTCGGTTGCTCCGACTGGTCCGATGGTGCAACTTTGCAATCGAGGTTCCTCACCATCGCTCCCACCAGGTTACAATGGCCCTCAGCGTCGATCACCTCGGCCATCGTCTCGAACAGCCTGTCGAACGACCTCTTGAGCACCTGGGCCATCGTCTTGAGCAACTCGTTGTTAAGCCTCTCGGGGGAGCCGCAACACTGTTTCTTGCAGGGTGGCTCCCTCAGCGGGCTTGGCGGCGGAACGTTGGCCATGGTGGGTTGTCTACATGGAGAAGACGAACGAAGAAGAGGAGCGACTAATACAAAAGGAGAGATGCGCTTGTAGAGAACTAATGGCGTGCCTTATATAAGGTATGTGCAGAGTACACGATACAAAAGGGAGACAAGCTTAATAATGAAGTGTGTCTCCTATTTTTGACGTCTCCCTCTCCTCTACCAAAAGGGAGACGAGCTTAACGTCAAAGCGCGTCTCCTATTCCCCACGTCTCCTTTAGCTTTTTGATTTTCTCTATTTTGCTTTGGTTCACTATTGATATCACACAGACAACACATCACTGAACTTAGAGCACATTCACTTGATAACTGAGGAACACGATGAACACACCACACATTCATTCATTCACATAATTGAACACACAAGATAATATTCATTCACATGGATGAACATAGATAATTTCATTCATTAGCACAATATATTATAAAACATAAGAAAAAAGTACAAGAAGACACAAGAAAAGAAAAACATAAACTAAAAAAATAAAGAAAAACTAAATCCTCCTCCTCCTCCGGCGACAACTCCGACGCCGGTGCAACAAGAGTCTGGGTCGGCTGCGCCGGTTGCTCTGGATGCACAGGTGGTGCAACCCCGCGATCGAGGTTCCTCTCCATCGCCGCCACCAGGTTACTGCGACCCTCGAAGCCGAGCACCTGGGCCATCGTCTCAAACAGAATATCAAGACGATCGACCACTCCAGTGAGGGTGTAGAGGTAGTGGCGGATGGTACCCATTCCAGTAAACTCTGGAAGGGTACCCAGGCCCAAGGAACTCATGGCGCGAGATGTACTATTTTATGCCTCGCGCGTCATAATGAGGGCAGCTCATTGTTGAGCCTCTCAGGTGAGCCGCAGCACTGTTTCTTGCAGGGTGGCTCCCTCGGCGGGCCATGGTGGTAGGTGTCTGTCGGTGCGGAGAAGATGAAGAAGAAGAAATGGATGCAAAAGGAGAGATGCGCTTGTGGAGAACTGATGGGTGATGGCGCGTCTTATATAAGGTCTGTGCGGAGTCAACGATGGAGTGGTTGGTTTCACGCGCATTGATGGTACGATGGGAAACATCAAAACCGCCTTGGGGAAACGAAAGGACGCGCACGCCGGTCGCACACATCTCTGCACCATCGCCTCTGAAATTAAGTATCGTAGTCCTCATGTCGTGCGTCTCTATTTGTCAACAATGGAAGGCGCACTTTCATTTCTCGCTCGTCTCGCTACAGTCTCATGCGTGTCGCTTTTATCTCCCGCATCTCTTCGCCACCAGCCATTAAGTTATTCACACATCCTCCTCCTCAGGCCGCCCTACTCCTTTACTGATCGACCAACTGTGCGACCTCCGCCTCTGTTCGCCATCATCGTCATCGTCGCTGTCCTCATCGTCGTCACTATTCATGGATGGGTTTGATATCGACTTGTCACATAATTGGCTGAAGGATAAGCGCTTGTCATGGTGCAAGAACCATCCCTATGTATGTACATATGGCACACCGATCGCATGGTTGTATGTAGCTCTGCAATGGACTGATGAACTTAATTGTAGTTTTGTTTTTTCGTCTTGTTTGTTTTTGGTATTTGCAATTTCATGGATTGCCGCCATTTGCGTCACTTGCTTGTCCAATTTCTCTGTGTAGGGTTTCTCTGCGAGTCGAGAGATTTATTGAAGTGGCATTGCATCATCCCTGGTAAAAAGGGGTAAGTCATGAAGAACAAGCACAATCATATCATGTATAACATCATCCCCTCATTAATGAATTTCCTTTGCAGACTCACTGGGAAGGTGTGGTTACTGCCGCTTGACAATCTCCTTCTTGGAGGACTATTCGTTAGTGCCTCCAAGATGCGCCTTTCCATGCGGTTTCTTCCACCCGAATGTCCATTGCTCAAGAGCACTATGCCTTGGGGTTCTTGATCAAGAGACTGTAAGATAGACTTATTTGAAATGTTTTCTTTTGTTTCTTAAATTGATATTTTGTAGGGGTGGTGGTCTGGGTTTACAACAAAACTATACTACTTGAAGTTCAATGTTTGCTTCATCACCCAAATGCGTCCGATGTTGAAAATGATTGCTATAATCTACTTATCAAGGTTAGTAACTTTGTTTTAGTGACTAACGGTGGTTATATATCATTCCTCATTCAACATTATCATGAATGTCAATATTTTCAGGATTTAGGGGAATAAAAGAGACGTTTTCAGGAGCAAGCTAGACAATACAGTTTAGATTATCGATGGGAGCTTCATAGGAGTAAGTTTAGAAATGTATAGTTTAGAGAGCATGCAATGCGTATGAACTATGAAATTCATTGAGTTACAAATTATCCTTGAATTGCAATGTCATTACGTTTGTTTATCCCTCAATTCCAGTTATATCCCTGAATCACAATGTCATTGCATTTTTTATCTCTGAATTCATATTATATCCCTGAATTGCAATGTTATTGCATTTTTTTATCCCTGCAACGAACGCTCAAGATGTTAACTCTACACGCGAGTGGCAATGGACGCTCACGATGTCGTGCGAGTGGAAAAATGGAGATGAGCACATGAGAGACGAACATTAAACATGCGCGTATTCGGTTTTTGACCTCCAAAAAAAGGGAGATGGGTGAATGAGAGACACGCTTTATTAAGGCCCGTCACTGATTTTGACCTCCGGCAAAAGGTAGACGGGCAAATGAGAGACAGGCATTATACAGGCTCGCCTTCGGTTTTTGACCTATTTTTAGCTCTCGCGCGCTCTCTGGCAACAATTTTTGCGCAAAACTTACTCGCACTCTCTCAACCTAAGGGAGACGCTCAAATGAGAGACGGGTGTTATAGAGGCTCATCTTCTAGTTTCGCTATTTTTATCTCTCGCGCGCTCTCTCCCAACACGTGGCGAGAAATTTTAGCTCTCTCGCACTCTCTCGACCTAGAAACTGCAGCTCCTAAGCACGCCACCGCCGTCCTTATTCCTCAACTCACTCTTCGTCGTTATCGTGTTGCCGCCGTCGACCCTGACATTCGTCATCAGAAAGTTGAGCATGCTAGGGCATGCCACCTCATCCCCTATCCCCGGAGCATGCCTCCGCCTCGACCCTGACCTCGGTAATCGGTGTGAGCATGCCGCTGCATCCCAGTGGAACACATTCATCTTCTTTGGTTGGTGTCCTGGAACACATTCATCTTCCTTGTTTATGTCCAATGCAGAAGTAATGTACTTGTTTTGACTATCAATGTATTATATGAATTCTGATTCGCGAACCCTTGAAACTGCAGGAATTGTGGTTGACACTAGCATTTGCCATCTCAGTGAGTTTGATTTCTACCTCTGCAACCTTGCTGGAATGAAGATACTTATGCAATAATTGGTGTTGATCTCACACGTTTTTAATATCAGGCTATTAATGCATCAGTGGAATGTAAATTGTTTGTTTTTTCATGGGACAAGCACACCAACTCACTACCATGCCCCTTATGATGAGAAATATTTCTCTGTCGATGCTTTGCGGATGCTCACCAACTACTTGTGCTACAAGTAAGCTCGGTTCTCCATTCACTAATAGTTCCTGTGTTTATTACAATTGTATACCAATTTGTTCCTAAGCCTTTAGATATTTGCTCCCTTATGTGATTGTTTAAGCGAATGTGACTGCAATTTTATGATGTTTTATATGATTTCTGTGATTTTTTTGAATTTGAGGATGACTTACTCGAAGCATTAGAGGCTATGAAGGCTCATCATTAATGGATTCATTGATTGGGAGAATTTTCATTACAGTATATAGGATTAGATGATGACAGTTATGATGTGTGTAATTAGTTACTTTGTAATCAGGATGAACAGAGGGCATTCTTTGTGTAATTAGTATACTTGATAACCACGATTGACACTTTGGTAATATTTGATTGTTCAATATGATTTAAGGTGTGATCTTTTTGGCTATACATATGTTTATGTATGTGTATTTTCCTTACACTGACAATGCGGCCTCCAAATCCTGGCTAGCTCCAAGATGCAGCTGGCAACATGGATAATAAGGGGTGGGGGCACCTAATAGGAGAACCAACCTGTAAACAACCTGTGACGATCTGTAACAAAGATCATCTTGGATTACCTAAATAAAGGAGACCAGCTTCCTTAAATTCCATCTCAGATCAGTCAACCTATTTGCGGCGTGCTACCATAAAGTCTGTCTCAGATCAGTCAATAAATCTGCGACGTGCTACATTAGAGCTTGTCTCGCATGTATGCTGATGGGCGACGATCTAGTGGCTTGTCTCTGATTACTCCGTAAAGCACGTTTGGTATGAATCGAAGAAAGGAGCCGCGCTATCTTTGAGCTTGTCTCGCACTTATGCTGATCAGCGATGCGCCCTCTGCCCGTCTCTGATGACTACAAAATGTGAGATGAGACGACGGAGTTGCATCGTTTGTTCGTCTCCATTCTTCGTTTGGGCTCGTCTCGAATGAGCCTTTCTCACGTAGTGTATTATGTTGTGGTGCAAGTTCTTCAAATCATTGATAATGATTATAAAGATTATGAAATAGACCACATCACACTTGAGGGGATCACGACTGGGACAGGCTATCAACCAATTAATCTTTTGGCACTGACGCGATATCATGTTGGATAATGAGTCGATGTCTAGCCCCGTCGCATCTCAAAAGATTGCAACCCCGTCTTCTCGCCAAAAGTCCAGGAATATCCACTCCCGCTATGTTCCAGCAAGGATGATAGTAACCTTGCTAGTAAAGATAACCTAGAACAACCAGTTGAACAATAGCTTGAAGTAGTATCAAAGGAAGCTTATAATAAAGAGCAACCAGTTGAGCAACAACTTGAAGTAGTACTAGAGCAAGCTGCTGGTAGTAATGAGGAATCAGTTGAACAATAGGTTCAACAACAAGTCAGTGTCCAACTTCCAACGACTACTCCTCGGTAAGTGTCTGTGGAAGTTAGCTCATACAAAAATAAGAAACCATCTAAAGGAGTGTCACAATATTTGGAAAACTGAAGGAAAAAAATTGGAACATCTAATGCATCCCGTGCTTCACATGAACCAGCATTAGACAATATTGAGGAGTGGGAAGAAGACAGTGTGAAATATAATCGAGAGACGGCTTTAACTAAACCAGGAGTTCCAATATACAAGATTCATGATGTTCCTCCTTAATATGAGAATGGGAAGCCGTTTATGACATCAGTACAACTTTGCAAACAACCTGTCTCGCTCAGAAGAATGCAGGAGTGGTACATCACCGCCAGCACAAAATATGATCCTCCTTATGTCACTTTTTGTGTGCCAAAACAAGCATTCTGGAGCATTGGAGAAGATGAGCCCTTCTCTTTGAAGATCTACATAGCCTTTTTCATCGAGGCATGCTCGAAATCAACCTGCTACTCGTCTGGTGCTTGTAAGTGTCTCTAATATTTTGTATTTGCTTTTTTTACTACATGCATACACATATCATGAGATTATAACAATTCTGGACTTCTTCAATAAGATGCAATACATGGATAATGAAAAGCTGAACACCAAGACGGGTATCCTTGACCCTACAGTGATTGCAAAGTCGAATTTTGACTTTCAGGTGGAACAGAACTCAAAAGAGTACAAGCACTTGAGAAAATTTTTAAAAAAATCAATCGCAAACCAAAAGAAGGATAAAAACATGAAGGTTGCAGCTTACATAGAACATGCCATGTTTAACTTTGTCAAAGATGGCAAGGAAATCTTAAAGACTCCGTACACTTCGAGTAAGTTCGACACATGACATTGAAATAGCAATTATTGCTAATTGTTAATTTAACAAGTGTGTTTGTACGTGTGTAGTAAACACTACATAATGATCTTCATCAAGCCAAGGCAAGGTTTGGCAATGGTCATGGACTCAGCCGATTACTCACAAGATCGTTACAAAGATTTCCTTTCCATTTTGAAAACATACGGTTATTCGATACATTTAATTTACACACATTCAGAATGTGTTGACAAATTTTATATGATATTTCTTGTACTACAGCGCTTGGCGGTTTTACACCGAAAAACTGGCGGTCAGAGACCTCCTAATAAGGTTGCATTGCACATATCAACATAATATCCTTGTCTCAAAGAGCCTTCTGGGAGCATCTTATGCGGGTATTATGTATGCAAGAATATCCGTACCGCCTGTGAATATAGAGTTAATCATGAGGATGTAAGTTATCCTTAATGTTGATATTGTATTTTCTTACTTTTGAGTTTCATTTTCATTGTAACTAGTGTATTTTAATACTTATATTATTTTATCATTGTCACCAACACATTATAAACCTTCTTAAGTGTTTCAGTGCAGCACACGAAGAATAGCCGGTTTCTAGAAGTATACCTGGTGGAGGAGTCGATAAGATTGCGAGTGAACAGTGTCACTTCTTGCTTTGCGAAATTTTCCATCGAAGAGGGTTGTTCTTCGATGATGACGGTGTAATAGGTGATGTGCTAGAACTTTGCCAGTATGAAAATTGAAACAGTTTTTAGTGAAACTTATAAACTATTAATTGAGATATACTGTACATATGTATATGAGATGACTTTTTGGTGATTTTGTGTCGATGATGCTTGTAAGAATATATTGTTTCTACTATGTGTGAATGTGCATCTTCTGTGTGTGAATGTGCATATGAAACTGACCTGGAAATTATAAATAACAGCATGTAGTGCTCTATCGGGTGTACTTTATCATAGGCGGTTCTTTACCTACAGTAGCTGCCAGTGAAATTATGTTATCACAGGCGGCTAGTCATAGGTAAAGAACCGCCTGAGATAACTCTATTATCACAGGTGGTTACTCTTAAGTTACAAACCGGCTATGATAAAGAGCCTTCACAAGCGGCTAGTCATAGGTAAAGAACCGCCTATGATAACTCGATTATCACGAAATGTTACTCTTACGTTACAAACCGCCTATGATAAAGAGTCTTCACAAGCAGATTCATGAAGGTTAAGACCGCCTGTGATAACTTATTTCACAGGCGGTTTTAGTTTTGCCTGTGAAAATTGCAGATTATCATAGGCTCTTTGTTTCAAGCAGTTTTGAAAACCGCATGTGATAATACGTTTGGAGCCGCCAGAGATGAAGCCTATTGTAGTAGTGCGAGGGGCCAACAACTTGGGAGATGGAGATGCCAAGGTGAGGAATATGACTTCAATCAAGGAGATGAACAACGTAGGGACAAAGTTCATTATGGTGAGCCCGATGAAGATCGATAGGAGGAAGAAGGGTGACGACAAGGCAATGGCTGAGGTGTGGATGGAAGATGGTAAGAGAGATGCTGCGACCGGGGGTAGTGGTGAGTAGTGATCTTGCTGGAGGAAGAGGAGCTGGTGGGAGCGATGATGGGGCTGGAGGGGGTGCCATGGAGGAAGAAGAGAGTGCAAGGAGGGTTTGATGGATGCTAAGTGGGCGGTGGTGACAAAGGAATGGGGGTTGTGGTGCCGACAGACAGGAGGGAGAGGACATGGATGGAGCCCCCATCGACCATGCAACCATGTCATCTTACTTGATCCTTGCTTGGCTCTAAGACATCACCGCTGTTGTCCTAATATACTTTTCGCTCACAGCTAATGACTGTTGCAAAATCTCTCTCTATGTTGCCCACCCTGACTGACCCACCAGCTGCAACCTGTGGCTTACCATCATTAATCTATACATCACCCATGAAAAAATATGGCACATTGTCCAAGTTGAACTGAACCGTACCGAAGAAGCTTGGCAGAGGAGTAATAGCACGGTAACATGAGCGAGGCCATGCTAAAGATCTTGATTATTGAAGTTGTTGTGAATCAAGCAGCGGGGTGCTGCTTGCTCCTCTTTTCTGAACATAAATTATAATCAATTTATGAATATATATTAATAGCTAAATGTTTCCTACTAAGTATAAAGATTATTGGAAGTTTCGGCAGAGTCTTTCGTGTAAACTCAACCAGCCGCAGACAACATAGTTCAAATATAGACACAATAACATAGACAAGCAATAATAAATATCATTCCACCATCATAACTGAAATAAATATTCAAACGATCAGATGACTCAGTGATAGCTATTACTAACACAGTAACCAAGCAAATGATTAATAAAGTCCACTATCTAAGTTTATTAAATGGTTGGTGTGCTCAAGTGTAGGTGTTACCCTCTTCCTATGCATGCTTCAATCAACAAGTACCTAAAACCAAATAAACACAAGAGTGACTAAAAACACTCAGCAAGTACACTGACAGATTGAAGAACGATGGAATCAAACTGAATTATACATAGCAATACTAGAACTTGAATTGAAGAAAAATGAAATAGTAGTTTCGGTCTGAAACGGATGACACTTGAATTCTTCTTAGCATTTATCGGTAAAGCTGAGCAAGTGTGGCCAGGACATACTTAGGGGAACTTGAATATAAGAACCATATTGCACTCCGAATTTAACCGGTACTTGAATGGTAATTAAATGAATAACTGGAATGTTGAGCTTGAAGAAATAGAAACATGAAGCAATTGAATGTTGAAAGTCATGTAACGAATCAAAGAACATGAGGAAGATTAATCACAGACAAATCATACATATTAAAAATAACTCATCATGCACTTGCCTTAACCTTGGCGAGAACCCGAAGACACCCATTCAATGTCAAATTCTTCAGACCTATAAAACATAAAATACTCTTAAAGACCTACATAACTCAAGACGGAAAATTCCTACTAACCCTAGATCCGAATTGAGTAATACCAACGCCGATAGAATGTGACACCAACCTTACAAGTTCTAGAACAATGCAACAACATATAAGTTGATTAAGAATTTTAGCAATCCGACATCAAATCCAACTTGCCCCAATTCCCATAAAACTAAGTTAGTCTGGAACCTTAATAGGATCTTTGAAATTTATGCCCTTAACAATTTTTTTCTTTTAAATACTTGTTTGTGTACAAAGTTGTGCGTGAGAGAGCAGTAGCATCAAGCAGCAAAGTCAGGTAGCAGCCGCCAGTAATAAAACAAAACACAAAAACAATGCAGATCAAGGAAGTAGCTACAGGGTATACCAAGACTGCAGCAAACACCTGAACAACGACAGCCGCGATAGCTGGGTTTTTTATTGTTGATGGCGTACTAATCCCTGGCCTCCTCCAACAATCGAGCATGGGCTTGGTAGCATCAACCCAACGCCAGCAATACCAGTCCACCACTCCTAGAGCCAAGCAGATTAAATGAATTAACGGTGGCAGCAGGCTAGCGATTGTATAATAAGGGAAAAAGACAAGCAGGGGACTTACGGCAAGGACTAGGAGGACAGCATAGGGAACAAGCAGGAGAACCAGATGGAGGCAAACCAAAGGAGGGATCAGATGGAGGCAAGCCGGAGGAGGCAGGGCATGGGCAAGTCAGCGGAGGCGGCAGCGCTTGACATACCAGATCAATAGTAGCCGATGCTTGGAGAAAAGATCCACACGGGTGCTATGGTTTAAGGTTTATACCCAATAACCTAACAGAACTCACATCTGACTGTTCAGATTAAAATATGTATCGCTGATTCATATGGATTCCGAATCAAGCGTATGAGTAGTGAAACGTAATCATCTCGATGAGCTCTGCGCATCTATGGTCTCCGATTGTCCATCAGATCAAAGCTTCAAGAAGTCAAACTATGATCAACCCTCTAGTGTTTCTCGCCTTTAAGTTAGTTTTTCTGAAGTCATTCGACGAACTCAACGCATCTACGGTCTCTGATCATCCATCGGATCGAAGACTCAAGGAGTCAAAGTTTGGTCAAATGTTTATTGTTCGTGGTGTCGCATTTTTTTCTTAAATATTTTGGATATTACATTATCCTCTCCTTCAACAAAATTCGCCCTCGTATTATTTATTATCACTATACAAAAAAGATACGAAACTAATAATTTGAACAAAACTATAAATGCTCATCGAGGTTGAACAGTGTAGGATCGAAGAGCATGTGAAAAGCTACCAGAGGGGAGTGAATCGTAGATTAAAAAATCTTACGCAGCGGAAACAATTAAATCCCAACCCCTTCGGCAGAAAAATGATCTGTTAAAGAAATCGTGTGTGAGACTAATCTAAACAAAAGTGATAGATATCAGAGAGAATCAAGTCACGAAGACGACACAACAAGAATCACTCTAATCCGTCGAGAGAAACTCAAGTTACGATTGAAAGATCGAACAAAGGTCAATCTGTCCTATCCAAGAAAAACAGTTCTGGAACGCTGCAAAGTCTCATGTAGATCAGAAACACAAATCCAATGACTGTGAAATTTTCACATATGATAGATAATAAAGGTGTAAAGACAACTCAAAAAGAATCACGTCAATTGGATCTGTAAAACTCGAGTTATGGTAAAACCACCGAAGAAAGGTAGTGCTGTACAGAAAACTCGATGAGAAAAACTTGTCTGGAACAAGTCGGACGAACAAGGCACAAATGTTCCTTTCAACTACGAATTTTATTCAATATAACACAAGAGGAACAGACCCAAAGTCGTCTACCAGGAGCTCTGGCCTCCCTTTCTTATATAACCAGCCCTTAGGCCAACCCAATCTCAACTAGGATTTTAATCCTACTCAAATCACGAATTGAAACTTTCCATAACTGCTTAGAACTCTTCTATACGCAGATAGAAGCAATCTTAAGACTTCCAAACACCTTAGGAACGTATCCCACATTCCTAAAACAACTCAAATTCGTGACCCACATGAAATCCTATCATAACCAACTCAAAACTTTCCATATTTGAGTCAAAACTGACTCAGTCGTTGCCTGAGTCCATAACCTAGTCGGTTGGACCTTTCTGACCAATTCTTTACGTCCACATCTCTTCATCACGTCTCGGTACAATGTAGCCACATCCATGCACTCCTTCCACACTTGCAACCATCTTCCAACGACGTCCATGATACCTTTATATGCATTGTTCTTGATTCATACATGTTGCGCGACCTCCCGATCAACTCAACCAGAATTCCTCCCGAACTTGGTTGTTGAACCTCATCTTCTCCCTAAGACTAGTTCAATGGATCGCGTCACCAGCCATGTCTTGAACTCAAGCAACACCTGCACATGAATAAACAATCAATACTTTCGAGCACAAGTCCTCGACTTGACTCCCTATAGTTCGAAAACTACAACATCTTACATGAGCACTTCACATAAGAATGTTGCAAACCATAGCAAAATGATATCAACTATATCAACCAAAACGCACCAAAAACTTAGGAAATGAATACTAAGCAATCTTTCCAACAATGTAAAGTAAGTTCGAAACATTTCACAGAAAAAGCAGAAACATTGCGATGAAGCACCGGACCTTGCCAAAGCTAACCAGAACTTGAACCGGAGCTTACCAAAGCTAGCAGGACCTAGCGCCGGAGCTAACCAAAGCTAGTCGGACCTAGAGTCGGACCTTGATGATAAAGGTGTTTTGGTAGTATTTAAAACTTTTATCGCCATAGCCAATGTATTCAGCACACATAGGTCTCACAATCTCCCCCTTGATGAATGCATTGGCAACATCATTTAAAATCCAAACATTGGCATAAAAAGTTTTGAGAACAATTTCTCCCCCTATTTGAAAATCAAATGAGATAGAAATAAATTTCTCCCCCTATACATATTTCTCCCCCTTGCATACTTATCTTTAAAAATTCACCATATTATCTCTCTCTCCCTTTGACAATGTATTCAGCAAGGTTCAAAAGAGAAATTTCAAATGTTATGAGCATATTTTAACATATACATATAAACAAAGCTCATCAAACTCATACTATCGAGTAACTTACACTATCACATCAATGAGATACATAAAGTAGTGTAAGCCATGCTAGAGATCAAATGTAATTTTCAATTTAAACAAGTCATGATCTCACAAACTTAACTATTTCAAAACCTGAAATCATGACACTTGTTGCTGCATTTTATTATTTTTCAAAGCACAAATTTAGATCATATGATATTTGTAAGAGATTCTATGCGCATCTGCCTTATTCTAACAACCCAATCCGAGCCTATGTCATTTGACAATTAGAAGCTTAAGTACATGGTTTTAGTCATACACAACTTCTTCCAAGTTCATATCTAAGTGCAATGATACGCCATCTCAAAAGAAGAAGTGCGATGCATGCATATTCTCTTGATCTTTTCTCAATTTATATTTGTTCTAAGAACTCAACATGTAAGTTAATTACTTGATTAATTCTTTTTGATTAAAAGCACTTGTGAGCATGCAACAAGTTCAAAACAACAAGAAAGTTCGACCATGACCAGATTTAGTGTAAGTAATTATTCCAATTACTAGACATGGCAAAAACTACAAAATGTATAACACGGGTAATGTAGTAAGAACTTTCAGCATGTAAAAAGAATCACAAAGTCATATATATATGAAATACTATTCTCATATTACTTTGATTTCAGATTCACACATAGACTTCTCAAATTTCAAAATTCCCCCTCAATGTAAGGCCTGAGGATGCATAACCCCTATTTCACTACGAAAAAAACAAAAACGAGTGAAATCCAAGAGTTTTGTAAAAATGTCAGTCAATTGTTGTTCGGTATCTACATGATGAAGCACAATGTTTTCTTTTTCAATATTATCACGGAGAAAGTGATATCTAATGTCAATGTGCTTAGTTCTAGAATGTTGCACGGGGTTTTTAGCAATTAAAATGGCACTAGTGTTATCACAAAATAGTGGAACACTATGTAGATCGACCCCATAGTCCTTATGTGTTTGAACAATCCAAAGAATTTGTGAGCAAGCACTAGCAGCAGCTACATATTCAGATTCAGTTGTGGATTGTGCAACTGAGTTTTATTTTCTAGAGGACCAAGCAACAAGTGAATTACCAAGAAAATGACAAGCACCGGAAGTACTTTTCCTATCAATCCTACAGCCCCCAAAATCAGCATCCGAAAAAGATTTCAAAGTAATGGTTGAGGAAGAAGAAAAATACCAAATTCTTGAGTTCCATGTAAGTACCTGAGAATCCTTTTTACAGCTTGACGATGTGCAGCACGTGGGGAGGCTTGAAACCATGCACAAAGACATACGTTGAATTGTATATCCGGTCTTGATGTTGTGAGGTACAAAAGTGATCTGATCATGCTTCTATATTCTTTTTGATCCACGGGTTCACCATCTTCATCAAGTTCAAGTGTTGTTGTTGTTCCCATTGGTGTCTGAAGAGGCTTGTTTTGTCCATGTTGAAGCGCCTTAGGAGGTCGTTTGTATACTTCATTTGATGCACAAAGGTACCCTCCTTGGTTTGCTTGATTTGCAGCCCCAAAAAGTACGTGAGTTGTCCCATCATACTCATCTCAAATTCTAAACTCATCATTGTTGAAAACTTGGACACAAGATCATGAGAAGCACAACCAAAGATAATATCATCCACATACACTTGAACGAATAATGAGTCATGCTTAAGCACAAAAAGAGTTTTATCAACCTTGCCCATGGTAAACCCCGTTTAAAGTAAGAATGTTTTTAACCTATCATACCATGCTCTAGGGGCTTGTTTGAGACCGTACAAGGCTTTGGACAGTTTGTAAACATGATTAGGAAAATCTGGATTTTCAAAACCCAGTGGTTGTTTGACATAAACCTCCTCATCTATGTAGCCATTAAGAAAAGCACTTTTAACATCCGTTTGATATAGCTTAAAACCTTTAGATGCATCCAATGCTAACAAAATTCTTGTGGCTTCTAAATTATTCCTAACCACAACCCCATCCTCACTTTGTTTATTTTTAAAAACCTATTTAGTTCCAATTAAAGTGTGACCTTGAGGTGGAGGTATAAGTTTCCAAACATTATTTCTTTCAAAATTTTCAAAATCTTCTTGCATGGCAATAATACAAGATTCATTAGTGAGTGCGTGTGATATATCTTTGTGTTCAAAATAAGCAACAAAAGCAGAATGAGCATGAGAGTTTGGATCACAAAACCTGGACTGTGACACTCGTTCGTGCAAGCTTCCAATAATTTGTTGTAGAGGATGAATTTTGAGAACTTAGAGGGGAGTGGACACTTCACAAGCTTCTTCTTCTTCATGTTCATCACAAATCGATGAGCTTGTGACTTGAGGAGGATTTGGACCAGCAATGGTGGTCGCCGGTGCTGGATGTGAATCAAAATTAGGAGCTGGAACAATGTCATTAGCAACTGAATTTTTGGGCAGCAGCACCACTTCTTCCCCATCTTCAACAAAAATGGATCCGGATATGGATCCGGACCTATAATGTTTGAGCTAGTATCTGCGCTAGCTTCATCAAAAGACACTTCACAAGTCTCCACAATTTTGTTAGTGTCAAGTAAAAGCACACGGTAGCCCCTAGTATGAGATGGATAACCAAGAACCATGCCATCAATAGATCTAGGTTCAAATTTATCAAGATTACCATGCTTCTTAAAAAATAATTTGCAACCAAAGACCCGAAAGTGTGTAACACTAGGCCTATGTCCAAACCGGAGCTCATATGGTGTTTTACCTAGCTTAGCACGCAAGAAAACACGATTTGAGACATAACAAGCAGTTGCAATCGCATCAGCCCAAAATTTCCTAGGAGTTTGATATTCATCAAGCATAGTCCTAGCCATCTCAACTATGGTTCTGTTCTTTCTTTCTACAGCACCATTTTGTTGAGGTACATATGGTGAATAAAATTGATGATATATTCCATTTTTAGCACAAAAGTGATCAAAAGATTGATCTTTAAATTCGGTTCCGTTATCACTTCTAATTGCTTTTAAGGATCCTGGGTGATCAATTTATAATCTAATAAATAATGTTCTAAAGTGACTAAAAGATTCATTCTTAGATGCCATGAAGTAAACCCAAGAGTATCTAGAATAATCATCAACAATCACAAGAACATACCATTTACCTCTGAAGGATTGAACGCGTGAAGGTCCTACGGTGTCAAGGTGCAAATGTTGACCCGGTTCAGTTGTCATGATCATTGTGAGAGGAGTATGTGAACTTGCAACCATCTTAACATGTCTACAAGAAGAGCACACAATTTCTTTGTCCCCTTTAAGCTTAGGCAGCCCACGTATGCGATCAAGAGCAGTAAGACGCATTAGATGATCAAAGCCTACATGACAAAGTCTATGATGCCAAAAATATAAGTCCTTTGAATCATTAGCAACTAGACACCTATTCTTAGGGGAAGGCATATCAAAATCAGCTTTAAAAACTCTTCCAAACCGAGACATGTTAAAAATAAGCCCACTATTTGAATTTACAACTTTGCAACAATTTTTAGTGAAAATAATTTCCAGATTTTCATATAGCAATTGTGAAACAAAAAGCAAGTTGTATTTCAAATTTTTAACCAGTGCCACATCCTTCAAATTTTAGTGATTACTTACTCTAACCGAACTCTTAGCAATTATAGGAGTTGAAAAATTATTGGCAAAAGTAACATTCTCTACACATGACACAAATGAGAGGGAGGAGAACCATTCTTTGTTACCGGTCATGTGGCGTGAGCAACTTGAATCCACAATCCAAATGTTCTCCTTCCTCAAGCGTGTAACCTACATAGAAGCACAATACGTCGATGACTCAATACTTGGGTTAGTCAAAAGGCATTTAGGAATCCAGTACTGAGTCACACGACGTCTAGCAGGAATAACACGCGAAAGCTGAGATAAGCAGGTTTATGAGCCAAAGCTTGAGAATTTTTGTACCCAATTACTGTCCTACAAGATGTTACATGTGTAGCACAAAAACAGTAGGTTTGGGAGCAACATTTGTATGTTTTCGACTCATTACAGCAGATTGTACATTCCTATCATTTGGTTTAGCAAGTGCAACAAATTTTGCATGAAAGTTATGAGATCTAGCAATCATTCATTCCTTTTTCTATTGTTTAGCTAGTCTATAACAAAAATTTATGACATGACCATCTCTACCACAGTAGATACAATGAAATTTAACTTTTTGTTCATGTCCAGATGAGCAAGCAACATTTTTATTTGAAACCGAACGAGACAACACTCCTGCAGATTTAAAAACCACTTCTTTTTGTTAAGGAACTGTTTGAATCAAGCCACTTCCTAATGACTTTACAATTTTAGGTGAATGTGCCTTATCATGAGCATGAGAATCAAAACCTAAACCAGTTTTATCATTGCAAGACTTGGAAGAATTCAGCAGCAAGTTTAGATTCTTATTCCCATTACAAAACCGATCTAATGTCCTATGCATGTCATCAAGTTTATTGGACAGATCAAGGCAATTTTCAAATGAAGTTTTTCTTTTTAATTTGCAATTGAAACAATATTTAACTTCATGAGAACGTAAAACATTGTTCAATATAGAAATTTCATTCATAGCATCTTGTAGTTTCTTATCAAGATCATCACAAGTAGAACAATGCAAATCAATTGTAGAACAACTAGCATCTTTCAAGGTTTATCATTAAGTGCAGCAAGCTCTTTGTTCTTTTCAATTTCTAACTCATGTTTATCAAGTCTGAAGGTGTGCGCACTTCTTAATGAGGATAATTGTTCATATATTAATTAAAATGAGGAACAAGAATCATCACTAGGAATCAATGATTTCAAACGATTAATTTCAGATTCTAGTGACTCAATTTTAATAGCATTATCCCTAAGCTTTTTGTCTTTTTTTCTTAACTATAACAGTTGCACGAGAAATAGCATCACACATTTCTTCGCAAGTAGGACATACCTCTTCATTGTCGCTGTTGTGTTCAGCCTCCTAAATACTTGATCTTGACTTGCCCGCCATGAAGCACAAGTTTGCCAAATCATCTTCATCTTCGTCACTTCCAATGTCCACATCGCTTGAGCCAAGTTCTTGAAGTGCGGAGATAAAACTGCTCACCAATTGACGTCCTGTAAAACCCTTCTTTTTCTTTGTATCTTTTGCAGAGGAGTGCTTCGTCCTTGTTTGCTTTTCATCCCGGAAAGTAGGACCTTAAAGGTTAGGGAAATCTGAATGAAAATGTCTTGTCTTACCACATTCGAAAAATCGTTGAGGTTCGGAGCTTCCTCTCCTTCTAGTTCTCACATTATGCAATGCTTTTGAGAACCTAGTAGAGAGAAGTATTAGCTCCTCCTCTGGAAACTCCTCAATCTGTTCAAGGGTTAGAGAGGACAACAAAGCAAGTGTACCACAAGATGAAGATTGACTAGAGCTAGGCATGTCACGTTGAGAAACAAAAGCAATAGACTTGTTGGGGTTCTTACGTGATATTATGTCAATTTCATGATTTTTTAACTTGGAATAGAGAACATATAAAGTAAGTGTACTCATGACAATAGATTCACGAATAGATGTGACTTTCATCTCCCAAATTGACATATCTAGTGCATTTAACAATTGCCTAGCATTTTCAGCATCTGAAAAATTAACATTGACACTACGCAAGTTGCTGAGAATTTTATTAAAGCGAGCAAAACGGTCATCAATAGACTCACCGGGTTGCATCTCGAAGCGCATGTATTCTTTCTTGAACATGTCTTGTCTTACCTCCTTGATCGTGTTGGATCCTTCGTGGTAGTCACAAAGTGCTTTCCACACATCGTATGCAGATCGGAGGTGTGCAACACGATCAAAGTCGCTTTGAGTTAATCCTTGTATGATCAAGTTCCGGGCCTTGTTGTTGTTGTCGACATCTCTCAGATTTGTAGTTGTAACTTGATCGTTTGACGGCACATTATAAGGCTTGTATACCTTCTCCCGTATTGTGAAGCCTTGAGCCCGGATGAAGGCTTCCATACGTGCCTTCCAAACCTCAAAATCAATACCACTAAACACAAAAGGTTTGGTGGAGTATTTCTACATGATGATTAGTCCAACACACATGCAAATCACAAAGATTAGAGCACCATGGCTCTCATACCAATGGTAGGATCGAAGAGCATGTGAAAAGCTACCAGAGGGGATAATGGTAGATTAAAAAATCTTACGCAGCGGAAACAATTAAATCCTATCCCCTTCGGCAGAAAAATGATATGTTAAAGAAATTGTGTGTGATACTAATCTAAACGTGTTTCACCATGACAAAAGTGATAGATATCAGAGATAATCAAGTCACGAAGACGACACAACAAGAATCACTCAAATCCGTCGAGAGAAACTCAAGTTACGATTGAATGATCGAACAAAGGTCAATATGTCCTACCCAAGAAAAACAGTTCTGGAACGCTGCAAAGAAACTAGTGTGGATCAGAAACCATAAATCCAATGACCGTGAAATTTTGACAGATGATAGATAATAAAGTTGTGAAGACAAACCCAAAAACAATCACGTCAACTGGATCTGTAAAACTCGAGTTATGATAAAACCACTAATGAAAGGTAGTGCTGTGCAGAAAACTCGACGAGAAAAACTTGTCTGGAACAAGTCGGACGAACAAGGCACAAAAGTTCCTTTCAACTACGAATTTTATTCAATAGAACACAAGAGTAACAGCCCCAAAGTCGTCTACCACGAGCTCTGTCCTCCCTTGCTTATATAACCAGCCCTTAGGCCAACCCAATCTCAACTAGGACGCTAATCCTACTCAAATCACGAATTGAAATTTTCCATAGCTGCTTAGGACTCTTCTATACGCAGATAGAAGCAATCTTAAGACTTCCAAACACCTTAGGAACGTATCCCACATTCCTAAAACAACTCAAATTCATGACCCACATGAAATCCTATCATAACCAACTCAAAACTTTCCATATTTGAGTCAAAACCGACTCAGCCGCTGCCTGAGTCCATAACCTAGTCGGTTGGACCTTTCTGACCAATTCTTTATGTCCACATCTCTTCATCACGTATCGGAACCATGTATCCAAGTCCATGCACTCCTTGCACACGTGCAATCATCTTCCAACGATGTCCATGATACCTTCATATGCATTGTTCTTGATTCATACATTTTGCGCGACCTCTCGATCAACTCAACCACAATTCCTCCCAAACTTGGTTGTTGAACCTCATATTCTCCCAAAGACTAGTGGATCCCGTCACCAGCCATGTCTTGAACTCAAGCAACACCTGCACATGAATAAACAACCAATACTTTCGAGCACAAGTCCTCGACTTGACTCCCGTTAGTTCTGAAACTACAACATCTTACGTGAGCACTTCACATAAGCATGTTGCAAACCATAGCAAAATGATATCAACCATATCAACCAAAACGCACCAAAAACTTAGCAAATGAATACTAAGCAATATTTCTAACAATGTAAAGCAAGTTCGAAACAGTTCACAGAAAATGCAGGAACATTGCGATCAAGTACCGGACCTTGCCAAAGCTAACCGGACCTTGAACGGGAGCTAACCAAAGCTAGCAGAACCTAGTGCCGGAGCTAACCAAAGCTAGTCGGACCTTGATGATAAAGGTGTTTTGGTAGTATTCAGAACTTTTATCGCCATAGCCAATGTATTCAGAACGCATAGGTCTCACAAACAGTCCGGGGTATTTCTCTTGCATCTCAGACTCAAGCTCCCATGTAGCTTCACGCCTTTTTTTCATCCACAAAGCCTTCAAAAACTTGAATATCTTGCATCTAAGCACACCCTCAGATGTCTCTAAATCCTCACAGGACGAGACTCAACTGACAAATTTTATTCAATAGTCATTGCGTCTATGATTATGTGGTGCTCTAGATGTCTTAGATACTTCCTTAACATCAAACGTGGAATACATTATGAACTCCTCTCATTGACTCTAGCAACTCTAACCAACATACCAATTTTCCCGCTCGCTGCTTGATAATATCTTGGACTAAGTTTTCCCTCAGTACCGAATTTCACAAACCCTTGGTAGGCGACACCCTAATAAGAACCTCATAACCTTCTTGAAACTCCAAGTCTCATCTTCTAATATCAGCATAGCTCTTCTGCCTAGTTTGTGCTGTCAGCATGTGTTCTCGAATTTCAGCAACTCGATGAATCGATTATTGAACCCAATCTAGACACAAAATAGCTTTATCACCAACTGTGCTCCAACAAAGTGGCGACCTACACTTCCTTCCATAAAGATCCTCATATGGTGCACATCAAATGCTAGAGTGATAGTTGTTATTATAAGAGAACTCCACAAGAGGTAAGTGGTCTCCCCACTTCCTTGCCAAGATAGTGCACTTGATCTGAGCATATATTCCAGTGTATGAATCATAGTCTCCGACTATCCATCTATATGATGGTGTGTCAAAAGAGGTGCTCATCCTTAGTGTTGTGCCCAACGCTGATTATAAGCTCTCCCATAGCTTGGAGACAAACTTAGCATCCTTATCTGAAACAATGGTGTGACGTACACCATGCAGTCGCACTACTCCCTCATATAAATAGGCACCAAATCGCTCGTTGAAGTTGTGGGCCAAATAGGAATAAAGTGAGCAACCTTAATAAGACAATCAACTACCACCCAAATAGTATCAGGTCCTTTTCGAGAACGTGGTAACTAGTAAGCCAACAACAAAATCCATAGCGATGTCCTCCCACAGCCACACGATAACCTCAAGAGACTATAATTTCCCAGCGACGCTCCTATGCTCAGCCTTCACTTATTGACAAACCCCACATAAAGCCACATACTTCGCAACATCCACCTTCATCCTCTTCCACTAATAGATTTTTTTTTTCAAATCATTGTACATCTTATTCTCTCCATAATGCATGGTATTATGAGTATGATGTGCCTCCTTAAGAATATCTTCTTTAACTTTAGATGTTTGTGGCATGCATAAGCGACCATGAAATTGAACAACCCCAGCGACATCTAAGGTGAAATTCCTGACCTTTTCTTTGTGAAATCGCTTCTTAACCCAACAAGCAATCTCATTGTTGCACCTCTCTGACTTGTTCTAAGATATCTGGTGATAATATTAGTTTAGTCTCTACCTCTGCAACTCCAACATAGCTATAAGAAATATCCATCCACTCAAAATCAGCTATTAAGGAATTCATAGTAGAAGGAGTAGGTCTACGACTTCATGCATCAGCAACCACATTTGCTTACCAGGTGTGTACTGGATATTCAAGTCATAGTCCTTGATCAACTCCAACCAGATCGGTAGCATCAAATTTAAGTCCTTCTGAGTTAATATATACTTCAAGCTCTTATGATCGGTTAAAATGTCACATGACTCCCCATATAAATGATGTCTCCAGATTTTCAGCTTGAAAACTACAGTAGCAAGCTCTAGATCGTGGGTGGGATAATTCTGCTCATGCGTCTTTAATTGTCTTGAGGCATAGATAATCACTTTTCCTTCTTGTATAAGTACACAACCAAGTCCCACACGAGAGGCACTTGAATAGATGATGAAACGTCTACCAGGCTCGGGAAGGGTAGGGATAGGGGCACTGACCAACTTCTTCAACAATTGGAAGCAACGCTCACATTCCTAAGTCCACACGATCTTAACATTCTTCTGGGTAAATTGTCTCATAGGCTTAGTAATGCTAGAGAAATCCTATACAAATCAACCGTAATAACCGACCATACCCACGAAACTCCTAACCTCCTTAACATTTGTTGATCTTTCCAATTCAACTATTATGAAACTTTTCTTGGATCAATAGAGATGCCATGTTGATTAACTACATGACCTAGAAAGCCAACTTCTGAGAGCCAGAATTCACACTTCTTCAATTTAGCATAGAACTTATGACTTCTTAGGATCTCAAGAACTTTCCTCAAATGCTCCTCATGTTCTGCCTTAGTCTTGGAGGAGATGAGTATATCATCGATAAATACCAGTACAAACTCATACAATCCATGAAACATATTATTCATCGTCTCCATAAAGTATGTGGGTGCAGTTATGACTCGAAAAGACATAACTGTGAACTCATAATGACCATACCTGGTAGAAAAAATGGTCTTCTAAATATCCTCCTCCCAAATAAAATTTGATTATAGCCAGATTGAAGGTCAATTTTGAAAAAAAGACTTTGGCTTCTATTAATCGATCAAATAAGACATCAATAAGAGGCAATGGATACTTGTTCTTAATTGTCACGGCATTTAAGCCACATAATCCACACACGTACTCAAGTTTCCATCTTTCTATTTTGTGAATAATATTGGAGCTTGCCAAGGTGAAACACTATGGCATATCAACTTCGTAGCCAATAGATCATCCAACTGCTTCCTCAACTCCTCTTGAAAAGGATGAGATAATTGGTAGGGAGCAATGGATACAGGATGGGTACCAGGTATAAGATCAATGCGAAATTCCACTTCTCGCTCAGGTGGCATTCCTGGCAGCTCATTAGGGAAGACATCATGATAGTCTCGCACTACTGCAATATCCCTAATCTCCAATAACTTTGTATGCTTCTCAATAAGGCTGCATAGAAAGCCGATCCTTATTGGACAACGACCCAAAAAAAGACTTGTCATTGTCAATAAAGAACGAAGAGGTGCATCAGCTTGAAAGGTGATAATCTTCCCAGATGGTGCCTCCAATATAACAGTCTTCCAAAAACAAGATATAATGGCTCGATAGCGGTGTAGTCAATCCATGTCAAGGATAACATCAAAAAGTGGTAGTGGAATCACCATTAGATAAGCTATGAATTTGTCATCTCTTATAGAAATAGTGCAACCAGGACAGACCATGAAACTAGAAAACAAGTCCCCGATAGAACTTACACGAATTAGTTGAGAATTCTCCTGACTAGAAATATATGTTTTTCTTACGAAATCAAGTGAAATGAATAAAAATGATGTACCCGAATCAAATAAAATATGAATGTCATGGGAGTCAGTATTGAGAGTATTTGAAACCACATCTATGGAACTCAAAGAAGGTTATGTCGACCATCAGAAATAGGAGTAGATCCAATCGCGGGCAGCTGAGCAGGTTGCTAGATTAGCAGATAGGTGATGTCGGTATCCTGGGAACCGTACACCCCTTGAGATTACAAAGATCTCGAGGGAAAGTCATCTACTTGATTTGAAGACCTTCAGAGGCCCACATGTTAGACATAACCGGACCCGCTTCTCCAACATGGTTAGTCCCAGGGTCGCCACGTGTACTATCAAACCGGAGCTACCGCCCACAAGGGGGAAGCTCCGGGCTATGTACCGAAATGGCACCCCCGGACCTAACCCCAGATCGAGGGAAGCTCCGGAACTGACACGTGTCAGGTAGCTCCGGAGCTATCTGTTTCCCACAGTATGCTCCAGAGCTGCCACGTGTCCAACCGTCGGATCTTCAGCCTCTAACCTCCGGAAGACTCCACAACGGCTCCGGATCTGCAAAGGGGAATCAAGGACCTCAAGACCCGATCAAGTGTCATTAATACTGTATTAATGACACACGATCGGACGACCTTAATTACCAGTAACGGTGCTGTCAAAGCCCATAACTCGATCATTAAGGGCAATTAAACGTGTTGAATGTGTATCAATATCAGTAACCGTCGGGGCCACATGTCGGGCCAGGCTAACTTGTAACGGCCTGCCCTTGTACTATAAAAGGACAGGCCGATGATACATAGGACACACTCGGAAGACACGCTCACTCTACACCCTAAACTCACTTTGAGCTCATACAAACAATACAACACCAACACATCCCGTGGAGTAGGGTATTACGCTCAGGCGGCCCGAACCACGTAAATCTTCGTGTCTACTGCGTCATGTACACTTCACCTTCTTGAATCTCCGCGCGCCCACACTGTACCTCAAACTCCTCTATCACTTTAGTAGTGTCGGGAGATCTGCCAGATCAAAACCACCGACAGTTGGCGCGCCAGGTAGGGGGGCCCCTGAGATTTCAAGAATGGTGAACTCAGCTGCTGGATCATCCAACGGTCATCCTGCTATTCAAGCTGTTAGGGGCAATCCCTCCAATATGCAGCTACGAGCAGGAGCCTCAGCGCCAGCAGGAGTCACACTACCACCACTGCCGCCTCCACCAGCAAATCAAGCTGGACAACGTGATGGTGCACCGGCATCCATCACTGTGTCGGCAAATCATGACAACCCGGAACATGCGCTCCATGCAGCACGTGCTCTTCTCCAACGCCCACCACCTCCGGATGCATCCCGGGGTGCACTGGAGCAGTGGAGGGCTGATGTGGAACATTTGGTTGCAGCAGCAGCCGACCGCATCAGCAACGAGGGTCCTCCTCCTTCAGGACGGGCCCCATCGCAGCGACGGACCTTGTCTGGCAGACTTGGTCCGCACGTTTCCAACAACAGGAGACGTGTTGCATCACAGCAGGTGACGTCATTGCCCTCCGGGGTACGACGCACTCACACGGTATCAAGGCTTTCAACTCATGACCTCCGCGCGGAGCTTGATCGCCGATATCGCCAACAAGACGGCCGAGTCCATATTGAGCGTGCTCGTGAAAGACAAAAAGCTCAAGACATTCCTACTCCTGAAGGAGTAGGAGGAGGCTGTTCAGCCCTGGCCATGCATCTGCGTATGGTCAGGTGGCCACAGAAGTTCCGGCCTCACCTGCCGGAGAAGTTCGACGGGGTCGTTAATCCTGTCGAATTTCTCCAGATTTACTCCACTCTATCTTGGCAGCTGGAGGAAATGAGGCCGTAATGGCCAATTATTTCCCAGTGGCTTTAACTGGGACCGCTAGGTCTTGGTTTATGAGCCTTCCACCCAACTCCATCAACAGTTGGGAGGAGCTGTGCCGGCAGTTCACCGCCAATTTTGGGAGTTCATACACCCGACCAGGCACTGAACTGGACCTTTTAGCAGTTGTGCAAAAAGGGGGAGAATCCCTGCGATCATTCATCCAGAGATTCTCTCAGGGACAAAACACTATCCCTTCTATCTCTAGCGCTTCTGTCATTGTGGCATTCAAACAGGGTGTACGGGATAAGAAGATGTTGGAGAAACTGGCGATCAAGGAGATCACCAGTGTCACGGAACTCTTTAGTTTGGCCGACAAATGTGCCAGAGCTGTGGAGGGCCGTGAAATGCACTCCAAACCAACTCCGGAGGATCACAAGAAATCCTCCAAAGGAGAAGCCGCTACCTCCGGGAGTGGCAAGAAGAAGAAAAAGACCAACGGCAAGAAGAAGTTGTCGGCCGGTTCATCCAATGCTGCAGCTGCTGCAGCTCCGGATGGTCGGGGGCCACGCCCCGAGAAGCGATCTCGACCGTCTCCTGAAGACGGTGGCAAACCCAAAGTGTGGTGTCCAATTCACAAAACGAACAGCCACAGTTTGGAAGACTGCCGGGAGGTCCAAAACCTTGCCGAGCGCTACAACAAGCGCTGGGAAGAAGCTCCTTTCCGACAGAGGGAAGGAAAACAAAAAGTTGGCGAAGCTCCGGCTGAAGAGGAGTTGGGTTTTCAGGATCCCAAAAAGGTCCTGAAGGCCATCTACACCTCCGTCGATGACGATTCTGACGTCTCTGACAACGAGCGTCGGAAGACCATGAACACCATTTTTGGTGGGTCATGGGACATCACCTCCCGCCGCGTCATCAAGACTATGCGTCGGGACATGGCTGCAGCTCCTACAGCCAGGGCGGAGCCTCATCGGAAGTGGATGGACACTGCCATCACTTTTGATGCTTCGGACTGCCCTCGAAGCATGGTTGGAGCAGGTCAGCTACCTTTGATGGTATCTCCTACCATCAATAACATCTAGCTCCACCATGTCATGGTAGACGAAGGTTCGGGGCTCAACCTCATAAGCTTCGAAGCTTTTACCAAGCTTCAGCTCCGACCTTCGGATCTCCACCCCTCCCGACCTTTCTCCGGAGTAGGTCCGGGAGCCATCACCCCACTCGGAGCTATTACCCTCCCCGTTACCTTCGGGACCCGGGAGAAGTATCTCACCGAGAAGTTGGTCTTTGACGTTGCTCAGATCAACTTACCCTTCAATGCCATCTTGGGTAGGCCCGCCTTGTACAAATTCATGGCAGCTGCTCATTATGGCTACCTGGTGTTAAAGATGCCAACACCAGTAGGCGTTCTCCGGATCCGCGAAGATCGTACTAACTGCTCTGGAAGAACTCCATGTGCTTACTACGGCGCAAGAGGAGGACTCCAGGCAGGAGCAAGCTCCAAAACCCCCGAGCATTCGTCAGCGAGGCTCGACTTATGCACCTCGTGTGCAGCCAAGCGGCGGCACCGACATTCCCGTCAAAGTCGTCCAAATCGGTTCCGATGCCGTTCAGACCACCCGTATATTGGGGGGATTGAACGACAGATAGGAACTCGCGCTCATCTCTTTCCTCCGGGCTAATGTCGACGTGTTTGCCTAGCAACCGTCACAAATGCCTGGGATCCCCAGGGAAGTGATTGAGCATAATATGAAGATCTACCCCGACGCCCGGCCTGTGCATCAGAAGCCTCAGAAGCAATCCGTAGAACGACAGAACTTCATTCGGCAAGAAGTGAAGAAGTTGCTCGAAGCTGGATTCATCCGAGAAGTCTTTCATCCAAAATGGCTGGCAAACCCAGTCGTTGTGCCCAAGGCCGGCAGGAAGCTTCGGATGTGTATCGACTACACAACACTAAATAAGGCATGTCCAAAAGATCCATTCCCATTACCTAGAATAGATCAGATAGTGGATTCCACCTCTGGGTGTGAATTACTGTGTTTCCTAGACGCATATTCTGGGTATTATCAAATCAGAATGTCTAGGGAAGATGAAGAGCATACCTCTTTCATCACAGTAGATGGATTGTACTGTTATACAGCCATGCCATTTGGTCTCAAGAATGCAGCTTCAACCTTTGTACGAGCTATGTACAAAACCTTTGAAGAACTCATTAGAGACATAGTGGAAGTGTACGTCGACGACATCGTGGTCAAGGTCAAGAACAAGGAGTCACTCCTTGACACCTTGCAGGCTGTCTTTGACAAGCTGCGAGTCACCCACACAAAGCTAAATCCAGACAAGTGTGTCTTCGGGGTTAGCTCCGGAAAACTTCTTGGTTTCCTGGTAAGTCACCGGGGCATAGAAGCTAATCCGGCGAAGATCAAAGCCATTAAAGACATGCGGCCACCAGCCTGCATCAAAGATGTCCAAAAGCTAACTGGATGTCTAGCAGCCCTCAGCCGGTTCATTTCAAGACTGGCGGAACGGGCACTCCCCTTCTTCAAGTTATTAAGGAAGTCTGGACCATTCCAATGGTCTGAAGAAGCAGAAAAGGCATTCCAGGAGCTAAAACAGTTCCTCACCACCCTACCAATTCTGGTAGCTACGAACCCTGGTGAGCCTTTGTTGCTTTACATTTCAACCATTGACGAAGTCGTCAGTATGGTCCTGGTCGCGGAGAGACCAGAACTACCCCATACTCAGGAATCCAGACCCCTTTGGGAGGGTCCGGAGGATCCTGAAAGCGAGTCTGGGTCCCAGCTCCCAGACTTGAATCCACAAGAAGTCACTTCAGAAGACCCAGACCCCTCCGGGAGGGTCCAGGTCACTCCTGAAGAAGCTCCAGGATCCTCCAGCCAGGACCCAGAGGTCCCCGAAGAAAATCTGGATCCCTCCGGGAGGATCTGGGTCAGTGGAGAGGAAGCTTCGGGCCCCTCTGGGAGGGTCCGGACCATTCAGCGCCCAGTGTACTTCATCAGTGAAGTACTACATGATGCCAAGACTCGATACCTAGAGGTGCATAAGCTGCTCTATGCAGTTCTTATCGCCTCCAGGAAGCTTCGCCATTACTTCCAAGCTCACAAAATCTCAGTGGTGACCTCTTACCCACTTCGAGCAATCTTGCATAATCCCAACTCAACTGGGAATATTGCAAAGTGGGCAGCGGAATTGGCCGAATTCGATCTCGAATTCATTTCAAGGCAAGCAATCAAGAGTCAAGCATTGGCAGACTTCGTGGCGGAATGGACTCCCTCTCCATCAAACCATGGGGGCCCCAATGAGCAGAAGCCGGAACACAACGCTCCGGTCTTCACCGAGCCTCATTGGACCCTCTATTTTGATGGCTCCATGCAAAAGCAGGGGGCCGAAGCTGGAATCCTTCTCCTCGCACCAACCAGAGAGAAGGTAAAATACATGGTACACCTTGACTTCAAGGCGACCAACAACATGGCGGAATATGAAGCACTCATTTACGGACTAAGGGTGGCACTGTCATATGGTGTCAAGCAACTGCTGGTCACGGGAGATTCACAACTCATCATTAAGCAAGTGAAGGGTGAATGCTCCTGCAACAATCTCCAGAAGGACTTCCTTGAAGTCCAGAGGCTTCAGAAGGACTTCGAAGTCCTAGATCTCCATCATGTCCAGTGTGCCCACATCGCTGAAGCCGACGAACTCTCGACGAAAGCGTCAACCGGAGCTTCGGCTCCTGACGGAACTTTTGTCCGGAGGTTGTCAAAACCAACAGCTCAGCCTGCCGAACTGAGCGAAGGGGGCGAGATCAGCATCCCAAAGCTGACGGTCCCGATGGCCCTGTTACTGTGGCAGCCATCAAGGGTCGTAGGTGCTGCCGGAAGCTCCGAGCAGCCTAGCACGCAAGACTCAAATGCTCAAGTTAGTTCCAATGCATGGATCTCGGAGATCCGGAACTACTTGAAAGACAACATCCTTCCTGACGATGATGTATCCGTTGACCGGGTAGTCAGATTGGCTAAAAGATACACGTTGGTAGAAGGGGATCTCTACCAGCGCGGTGCCAATGGCATCCTAATGCGGTGCATCACAAGGGAAGAAGGTTGCGAGCTCCTCGCAGAAATCCATGGAGGCGAGTGTGGGAACCACGCGTCTTCCCGCACGCTGGTTGGTAAAGCCTTTCGGCATGCCTTCTACTGGCCTACATCACTCCAGGATGCAGCTGAGCTGGTGAAGAAATGCGAAGCATGTCAATTTCATGCAAAGCAAATTCACACACCGGCTCAGCCCCTACAAATGATACCTCCTACATGGCCCTTCGCTGTGTGGGGGATGGACATCTTGGGACCTTTCCCAAGAGCCGTCGGAGGTTACAAGTTCCTGTATGTCGCCATTGACAAGTTCACCAAGTGGCCGGAAGCAACTCCAGTTGTGAAAATCAACAAGCAATCCGCTATTAACTTTTTGCAGTCCATTGTATGCAGATTTGGAGTCCCAAACAAAATCATCACTGATAATGGGACCCAATTCACAAGCTCTGCATTTCAAGGATATTGCGAAGATCTCGGCATTCAAGTTTGCTACGCCTCCGTAGCTCATCCGGCAAGCAATGGCCAAGCCGAGAGAACAAATGCTGAAATCCTTAAAGGACTCAAAACGCGCACCTATGAGCGCTTGAAAAAACATGGAGCCAACTGGATTGAAGAGCTTACGCCCACTTTATGGGCCAACAGGACAACTCCAAACCGGTCAACTGGAGAGACACCCTTCTTCCTGGTGTATGGAGCTGAAGCAATCCTTCCTCCGAAAATCACCTTGGGGTCACTCCGGGTCCGGACCTTCGATGAAGCCATGCAGGACCAGCTCCGGCGTGAAGACCTAGACCTCCTTGAGGAGGGAAGGTGCCAAGCAGCTATTCGGAATGCCCGATACCACCAAGCCCTTCGGCGCTATCATCAGCGGCATGTACACAACCAACAGCTCGAGGAAGGCGATCTGGTGCTACGGAGAATACAATCCAGAGAAGGGTTAAACAAACTCTCCCCCAGCTGGGAGGGACCCTTCCGAGTGATTAAAGTATCCCGTCCCGGAAGCGTTCGCTTGGCTACTGAGGATGGGACACCTCTCCCAAATCCTTGGAACATTGAGCACCTCCGTAAGTTCTACACTTAACATCATGGAGGTGAGTCTGTAGTAACTTGAGGTGTATGTTATAGAGTCATTGTACAGAGTCGGGTAGTTCCTTTGGGAGAACAGCCGGACCTTTCCTGGAAGGTCTGCAAAGTTCATGCAACACTTGTCACAGTCTCAGGACTAAAAATGTGGCTAGCTACCCTGGGTTAAACGAGAAATGAAACACGCTTAGCCTGGTTCCGTACCCTAAGAGTGTACTTGTTTCCCCTGTACCCCGGACCTATAATGAAAGACATCTTCATGTGAAACAGACTCCATGTGCATTTATTTTGTATAGGCTCAACATTTTTATTTTTCTCTTTCTTGTCTACAACAAAGATGTGCAATTCTTAAGAAATTTTAGTTCGACCGGTTCATATACGATTCGAGTTGTATTGTCGATTCTTTTGGATTCAAATATTGTTCATGGCCCACTCGCCTGAATGCTGCCAAGCCAACCTAGGGCCGGCGTGTGCTATCGACTTAGCCTGGTCAAGCACCCTAAGTACGCCACTCTACCTACACCCCGGCAGGCCGAAGTAAGGCGGGTCCAAGTACAATTGGATCTGGAAGAAAAGACAACGCATTCGGTTGTATTTAGAATCGCGTTTGACCTAAAATTTTCTTGAAAATCGTAAGCCGCGACGAAGTTATAGGCAAGAAACGAATTTTACTATTTTTCTTGGCTTCAGTGTCCAGGAAAAATAAAAAATCTACGTTGATGGAGAAAAGCCGGAGCTAACAAAGCTCTGACTCCCCTAGGTGGCTTGTAATCGATGTTAAGCATTGAAAACGAGCATCAGCGGAGCACCCAAGCTCCAGGAGAGCTAGGGGCGGCCAGCCGTCAACGCTAAATAAAAGATGGTGAGAAGACCCCGCAAACAGAGTCTGATGCCGACAAACTACGTGTTGGCAAAGGTCACTGCTAGAGCTACTAGCTCCGACACCCCGGAGGACTAATTATCGATGCTCTACGCATTGATAGGGACTATTGCCGGAGCTACTAAGCTACGATGATAGACAATGCCGGAGCTTCTAAGCTCCAATAACCTCAGGGGGCCTTCACTATCGAAGACTTCGGACCTACATTCTACAAGTTCGAAGCAAATAAGTCTTCAACAAAACACAATATCCTCTTGGTACATGTTCACAATCAAATTGTGTACAACTACCAGGGGGCCAAGTGGAGACAAAAGTGTTGAAGACAAAAAGTGAAATTCACAAAAATTTGGGGATTTCATTCATCTGGAGACAAGGGATTACAAAATTGAGGAAGAAAAAGAGAGAATACAAGTGAGAGCTACGGAGATGGTCCTAGACCCTATGGAAGAACTGGGCGACCTTCTGGGCAACCTCTGACACGTTGGCTTGGGCAGCTTCACCTTCTCCTTCAACAGGACCTTCAAGCACCGGGTCCAGAGGAAATTGGGGATTCCGGCTGGTGTAGCACGTCAGCACATACTCTGCGATGTTCTTCGCCAGGGATTGCCCCTCAACCTCCAATTGGTCCGCGATAACGTCGCCCACCTTGGAGAGTTTGCTACCTGCCGAGCTCAACGCCTGCAACGCCAGGTCCGGCTCCGGCTCCGGATCATCCGGACGCACGGGACTGAAGCCCATCGGCGTCAGCGCGTCGTTGGCCTTGCCCAGGAACTCCCAAATCTATAGGGAGTCCGTAGTCCTCAAGCCCTTCAATTCTTCCAAGGATCTTCTGGCCGCCACCAGTTCAGAATTCTCGCGAGCGAGGCGCTCAACTTCTTTGGCGTTTTGCTAAATCTTTTCAGCAACTCGCTTCTCGAGTTTTCTGAGCTCCTCCTCCCGGAGGTGGATCTTGTTCCGGCGGTCAACCAGGTCCTTCTCCCTGCCCCTCACTTTCTTCTCCCTGGTTGCGATGGCACACTCTTGCTCGTAGAGTTCCTGCCCCCGCACCCAGACCTTCTCCTCCTCCTCAGTGCAGCGCTCTTCCAATTTCTTGGCGCGCTCCTCGAGGCCCTTGTCAGCCAGAGCCACCTTTTCGATGAGCTCCTCCTCCCTCCTTAAAACGTCATCCTGCAGCTCAAGGAGTTTCTGCTCTTCATTTTCGAGCCTTTTCTCCCTCTCCTCAAGTTCCTCCCGGCGCTTGATGAGAGTAGTGTTAATGGCTTCCAACCTTTCTTGGCGTTCATCAGCCGCACTATTAGCTGCTTTGGCCTGCTCATAAATGGCCCGGGATTGAGCGTCGAGGGCGTGAGTCATGCTCTCCCTGTCATCCAATAATTTGCCCTAGTATTCTAGGCAGACCTTCTCCCGCTTGATCCATTCTTTGTCATCTGCTAGCCTCGACTGTGCCAGCTTGGTCTCGAAGTAGAGCCGGTTACGCCACCGCCTAAGGGTTTGGCGCTCCTCTTCAAGAGCCTTGCTGTCGTGGAAGAATGCCAGCTGAACTTGACGCAGACTGGAGTAGGCGTTGTCAATAGATAACGACAACGGGATAGGTTCCGGACCTGCTGGGGTCTCCTCCGCTGGTTCCAGCGGGTTTTTAGTTACAAAAATTGGGTCCCACTCCACAAGAGTGGTCCCCTGAGCCTCTATGGCACTAGGGCTGTCCTCCGGGATGGCCTCAGTCGCCATCGATGAAGGCCTCGCCGCCAGGTCTTCAATTGCCCCCTCAGGCAGGGGGCCAGCAACCTCTTCTGGGCACTCTGGCTCAGCTGCGAGAACCTCCGGCGTCGTTTTTCCCGGAGCAGGGGCTGCTTCTGGCTCTGGCCTGGGCACCTCCTCTACTGGGGGCTCGAGCGCTGATGCCTCTGCAACAACCGGCTCGAGAGCCAGAAGGTCTTCAACATCAACTGGCCCCGCGGCCGGAGCTCCAACAACGACCGGTTCTGCGGCCAGTGCTTCAGAGGTAGTCGGCCCAACCGCCGGGACTTCCTCAACATCCGGCGCGCACGCCGGGACTTCAATTACCTCCGGCTCAACCGCCGGAGCTTCGACAATTTCTGGCTCTGGGGCCAGAATTACTGCTTCCTCCGGCTCAACGGCCGGCGCTTCCATCATCTCTGCACCAGGACCCGGAGCTTCAACCTCCGGGGCAGGTGCCGCTGGCGCATCTTCTCTCCCGCGGTCCGGCGCTACCACGAGAGTCTCTGGGGATGAGTCGAGGTCCATGACCACGCCAGCTGGCGCCGGAGCTGTCGCAGCTTCAGCCACCACTTGGGGCGGCACTGGGACAGGAGCAGAAGCTTCCGCCCTCACAGCTTCAGCTGCTGTGGCTAAGGGTGGAGCCTCACTCCTCTTCTTGGGAACGCTGCATATGATGGATAAAGAAACTTAAAAAACAGTTACTACAACAAAACAATTGTCTGAGGTAAAGATTAAAAATTACCTCGGAAGGCTTCCGCACCAGCTTGCGCAGAACCTCTTTCCTGGGCGTTCTGGGCTGACCATAGCTGCCGCCGGCGTGGAAGCTCCGGAAGGCCCCCCGGAACTCGTTGCAGCCACGGGCATATCCCTAGTCGAGGCCCCCCTCGATCGGGAAGAACCTCCGGACCTAGAGGACTCAACCGGCCCTGGTGCTAGAGTCGCATGCTCGGAGCTAGCACCCCGGGAGGACGCCGCTCCGGGTACAGTCACCGCGGTTGTAGAAGACCTCCCCCTCCGGGGAGAAGGAGCTGATGCAGAGGTAGCAGGCCTGACGAACCTTCCGTCGGCATGCTGCAGCTTCCTCTTCCGGCTCAAGGGTTCGTCCGCCAGCTCCTTGCCCTTGCCAACGACCTCGACCCTTGGCTTCGGGGCAGGGTCGGAGCCACCTTCGGAAGCTCCAGGGATCACCACCCTGGAGGTCAATCTTCTCTCGACGACACCAAGGTCGTCAAGCACAGGCATCTTCCGCCGAGCTCCCTGCTGAACTCTACTTCCATGTTCAGAGGGAGAAAAGCTGATGGCGGAGTCAAGTCGTCACTCGCGACGTCGATGCCGTGCTGGAACATCTTGAGATGAAACTCCAAGGTTGTCCCCACCATGTTGGACTTCAGTCCGGTCTCGACCCGGTCGTCATCCATCACGCTATTGAGGGCCCAAGCGAGTTTTTCTCTCCTCTTCAGCGGTGCCCACCTGTTGACCAGGAAGTTACAAAACACCGCCTGAGGGGTTAATCCTCCCTCCACGCACTGGCGGATCCTGGTCAGAGCAGGGTTGAAGGCGTTCGCCAGCACCGGAGCTTCACTCCAGACTGTTGTGTCAATGTTGGGGAGGCCTTCGGGCAGCTCCAGCCTCTCGTGCTCCTCCACCCGGATGACTATCCAGTCCTTCTTCCAATCATCCCATTTCCCAGAGGGAAACGATCGGAGGTACTTGAATGGGCACTTCTTGCGCTTCACAAAGTAGTAGAAGCCAAGGTACTCATTGCTCCTACCGGTGGTATGGACGGTGAAAAAGGTCCGGAAGAGTTCAATGCAGGGGGGATGCCCACCCACATCTCACAGAAGTGGACAAAGATAGACACAAGAAGAATGGAGTGGGGGCCAAGGTGGTATAGCTGCAGACCATAAAAGTCTAGCAGCATCAAGAAAAAGGAGGAAAAAGGTGGGATCAACCCCACCATGGTGTACGAAGAGAAGTACACCATTTCACCGGCGTGCTCCTTCTCAAACGGGAGCTCTCCGCCGGCACGGACCAGACGGTTGAAGAAGTCCGGGGACCATCCCATGAGGGCCCGGACCTTCTTCAGGTCACCGTCAGTCTTCAAACGGCTCTTGCAGAGACCCAACTCCATCGCAGTACAGCAAGGCAAGAGAGGAAAAGCGAGCACAAGTTGGGAGTTTGAGCGCAAGATCAGATGAGATGCGTAAAGAACTCCAGACGGTGCGCGCCTTCCTTTTTAAGTAAGCCCTCGCAACGCTTGGATGGAAACTGCAAGGAAGTCGAAAATACTACTCAAAAATCCTGCCCCACCGATGACAAGAGGGCCCGGGACCACTCCGACGATCAAGTTGAGGTTCTTACCCAGGCGAACGGTTGTCATAATGAGGCGGGAAGCCCGAAGGTGGCGGCCTGACAAGGCGCGCGGAACCGATACGATTTTCGTATCGGGAACCAGCGACCTTCAATTGCGTGAGATCCGCACGCCAAAGATCTCATCTGCCGCACATGGGATACGCCACACGGCGAGGATTTAACTCCAAACCATCGCCAATGTCACATCCGAAGACCTTTGAAGACTCAATTCAAAAGTCGCGAGGATGGACCCACCTCCGGCGGAATGACTTCACCCAAGGAGTCTTCCCCAGAGGTGGGCCCAGGGGGCCACTGTCGGTATCCTGGGAACCGTACACCCCTTGAGATTACAAATATCTCAAGGGAAAGTCATCTACTTGATTTGAAGACCTTCGGAGGCCCACATGTCAGACATAACCGGACCCGCTTCTCCAACATGGTTATTCCCAGGGTCGCCACGTGTACTATCAAACCGGAGCTACCACCCACAAGGGGGAAGCTCCGGGCTATGTACCGAAATGGCACCCCCGGACCTAACCCCAGACCGAGGGAAGCTCCAGAACTGACACGTGTCAGGTAGCTCCGGAGCTATCTGTTTCCCACAGTATGCTCCGGAGCTGCCACATGTCCAACCGTCAGATCTTCAGCCTCTAACCTCCGGAAGACTCCACAACGGCCCCAGATCTTCAAAGGGGAATCAAGGACCTCAAGACCCAATCAAGTGTCATTAATATTGTATTAATGACACACGATCGGACGACCTTAATTACCAGTAACGGTGTTGTCAAAGCCCATAACTCGGTCATTAAGGGCAATTAAACGTGTTGAATGTGTATCAATATCAGTAACCGTCGGGGCCACATGTCGGGCCAGGCTAACTTGTAACGGCCAGCCCTTGTACTATAAAAGGACAGGCCGACGATACATAGGACACACTCGGAAGACACGCTCACTCTACACTCTGAACTCACTTTGAGCTCATACAAACAATACAACACCAACACATCCCGTGGAGTAGGGTATTATGCTCAGGCGGCCCGAACCACGTAAATCTTCGTGTCTACCACGTCATTTACACTTCACCTTCTTGAATCTCCGCGCGCCCACACCGTACCTCAAACTCCCCTAACACTTTAGTAGTGTCGGGAGATCTGCTGGATCAAAACCACCAACAGGTGAGGTGTTATCAAGTACTAGCATGGTGGAGGACTACTACTTAGAAAATAGGCAATATGGAACTGGTGTACTGGACATCATCTAAACGGTGACCGAGGAGCGCTAACTGTAGAATTGACCCTCTAGAATTGGTCATTGAATTGGGTTCGAATGAAAAAAAATTGACCTTTGCCACTTGATGAAAGAATCTTTGTTTCTCTTGCAAACCACGCCCTCATACCCGTATGACACAGACACGACATATCCATGAAAAATCACAACCTGAAGCACAGTGGAGCTTCCAAAACTTCAAATAAATCAAACCATGGAACTGAATACATAGATGGACCACTCATAGTGTGTGGTCCTATATAAGACTAAACACTTGAGTCCTAAAGTTCGTATGACTCTTGAGAGGATTTATTTTCCTTAGACTTCTTGAAATGTCTTGTTCAGCAAACTCTCCTCCTCCATAGTGAACCCTCATATGATCACTAAACGCGATAGTCAGACTGCCTTGATGTCTCTACTAAGGTGAAACTAGGTCTTCATACCCCTACTATCCTCAACTGCCGTAATGTATATGGTAGGAGGATTTATTCTCATTACCTCCTTATATAAAGCATTACATCACATAAAAAACATCCTAGACGTCTCACGCTCATCACTTATAGCGCTAAGCACAAAGCCAATAATGTCGCTGGAATCTCTACCACAACCTCTACCACGCGCAACAGCATGTGCACTCCTCCTCGGGGACATAATTCTATTAATTTAAATACAACAAAAGTATAATTAACAACATATCATAATAAAAAAAATAAGCACGAGAGAAAATATGCAACGAGAAGAATAATGCAAGGTATGCCAATGAAACCCATCCTATTGTGCATAAATGTGTCAATTTTAATTGTAGAGAGCTATGTTAATTTATTTTCATACTCACTAGTCATTGAAATCTATAATTAAACTATAAAATCTGGCTCTGATACCAACTGTAATGCCCTAGGTCTGAACTTCCATGGACGCTACTAACATCTTATCATTTCCTACTAAGTCTAAAGATTATTGAAAGTGTGGGCAGAGTCTTTCTTGTAAACTCAACCAATCATGGGCAACATGGTTCAAATATAGACACAATATCATAGACAAGCAATAATAAATATCATTCAACCACCATAACTGAAATAAATATTCGAAAAATCAAACGACTAGGTGATAGTTATTACTAAGACAGTAACCAAGCAAATGATTAATAGAGTCAATAATCTAACTTTATTAAATGGTTGGTGTGCTCGAGTGTAGGTGCTACCCTCTTCTCATGCATGCTTCAATCAACGAGTACCTAAAAACCAAATAAACACAAGAGTAAAAAAAACTCAGCAAGTACACATAGAGCCTGAAGAACGATGGAATCAAACCGAATTAAACATGGCAATACTAGAAATTGAATTGAAGAACAATGAAATAGTAGTTTCCGTCTGAAATGGAGGACACTTGAATTCTCCTTAGCATTTACCGGTAAAGATGAGCAAGTGGGATCAAATCTTACTTACGGGAACTTGAATATAAAACCAAATTGCACTCTGGATTTAATCGGTACTTTAATGATAATTAAATGAATAACTGGAACGTTGAAATTGAAGAAATAGAACCACGAAGCAATTGAATCTTGAAAGTCACGTAACGAATCAAAGAACATGAGAAAAATTAATCATAGACAAATCATACATATTAAAATAACTCATCATGCACTTGCCTTAACTTCGGCGAGAACCCGAACACACCCTTTCAATGTCGAATTCTTCAAACCTATAAAACATAAACTACTCTCAAAGACCTACATAACTCAAGATGAAAAATTCCTCCTAACCCTCGATCCGAATTGAGTAAGACCAACGCCGATGGAAAGTGACACCAACCTTACGAGTTCTAGAACAATGCAACAACACATATAAGTTGATTAAGAATTTTAGCATTCCGACATCAAATCCAACTTGCCTCGATTCCCATAAAACTAAGTTAGTGTGGAACCTATATAGGATCTTTAAAATTTATGCCCTTAACATTTTTTTCTTTTAAATAATTGTTTGTGTGTACAAATTTGTGTGTGGGAGAGCAATAGCATCAAGCTGCAAAGTCAGGTAGCAGCCGCCGGTAATAAAACAAAAAATAAAAATAATGCAGATCAAGGAAGTAGCTACAGGGTATACCAAGACTATAGCAAACACCTGAGCAGCGACAGCCGCAATAGCTGGGTTTTTTATTGTTGATGGCGTATTGATCCCTGTCCTCCTCCAATAATCGATCATGGGCTTGGTAGCAGCAACCCAACGCCAGCAACACCAGTCCACCACTCCTGGAGCCAAGCGGATTAAAGGAATTAACGTTGGCAGCAGGCTAGCGATTGTATAATAAGGGAAAAAGACAAGCAGGGGACTTACGGCAAGGACTAGCAGGACAGCGTAGGGAACAAGCAAGAAAACCATATGGAGGCAAGCCGGAGAAGGGATCAGATGGAGGCAAGCCAGAGGAGGCAGGGCACGGGCACGCCAACCGAGGCGGCAGCGCTTGAGAGACCAGATCGATAGGGGCTGATGCTTTGAGGAAAGATCCACATGGGTGCTATGGTTTAGGCCCTCACGCCATATGACCGATAACAAAGAATGGTTCTCGTCTTTCTCTTTCGTATCACGTGTAGAGAATGTTACTTTTACCGATAATTTTTCAACTCCTATTATTGCCAAGGGTTCGGTTAGGGTAAATGATCACTACACTTTGAAAGATGTGGCACTTGTAAAAAATTTGAAATACAACTCGCTTCCTATTTCACAATTGCTAGATGAAAATTTGGAAATTATTTTCAATAAAAAAATGCTGCAAAGTTGTAGATTCAAATAGTGAGCTTATTTTTCACATGTCTCGGTTTGGAATAGTTTTTATAGCTGAGTTTTGATATGTCTTTTTCTAAGCATAGGTGTCTAGTTGCTAATGATTCCAAAGACTTGGTCATGTAGGCTTTGATCATCTCACTCGTGTTAGTGCTCTTGATTGCATACGTGGGCTGCCTAAGCTAAAAAGTGACAAAGAAATTGTGTGCTTTTCTTGTAGACATGCTAAGATGGTTGCAGGTTCACATACTCCTCTCACAACGATCATGACAACTGAACCGGGTCAACTTTTACACCTTGACACTGTAGGACCTTCACGTGTTCAATCCTTCGGAGGTAAATGGTATGTTCTTGTGATTGTTGATGATTTTTCTGGATACTCTTGGGTTTACTTTACAGCATCTAAGAATGAAGCTTTTAGTCACTTTAAAACTTTATTTCTTAGATTATCAACTGATGACCCAAGATCTTTAAAAGCAATTAAACGTGATAATGGAACCGTATTTAAAAATCAATCGTTTGATCACTTTTTTTGCTGAAAATGGAATAGATCATCAATTTTCTTCACCATATGTACATCAACAAAACTGTGTTGTAGAAGGAAAGGATATAACCTTAGTTGAGATGGCTAGGACTATGTTTGATGAATATCAAACTCCTAGAAAATTTTGGGCTAAGGCAATTGCAACCACTTGTTATGTCTCAAATCATGTTTTCTTGCATGCTAAGCTAGGTAAAACACCATATGAGCTTAGGTTTGGACATAGCCCTAGTGTTACACACTTTTGGGTCTTTGGTTGCAAATGCTTTGTTAAGAAACATGGTAATCTTGATAAATTTGAACCTTGATCCATTGATGGCATGTTTCTTGGTTATCCATCTCATACTAGAGGCTACCGTGTGCTTTTACTTGACACTAACAAAATTGTGGAGACTTGTGAGGTGATTTTTGATGAAGCTAGCTAAAACATTGTAGGTCCGGATCCATATCTTCAGGGGAGGGTATTTTTGAAGAAGAAGAAGAGTCGGTGATATTGGCTGATAGTTCCGAAGCTGACACGGGTGCAACTCCAAACTTTGAACAAGCTTCGACTACCATCTCTGCTGGTCCTGATCATCCACAAGCCACAAGCTGCATCTAAAGGTTTCAAGTTATATCAAGTGGATGTAAAAAGTTCTTTTCTCAATGGCTACATAGATGAGGAAGTTTATGTTAAGCAAACCTAATTTTGAAAATCTAGATTTTCCTAATCATGTTTTCAAACTAACGAAAGCCCTATATGGTCTAAAACAAGCTCCTAGATCATGGCATGATAGGGTAAAAACATTCTTACTTGAAAAGGGGTTTACCATGGGCAAGGTTGATAAAACTCTTTTTGTGCTTAAGCATGGCAATGACTCATTATTCGTTCAAGTGTATGTGGATGATATTATCTTTGATTGTGCTTCTCATGATCTTGTGTCCAAGTTTTCAGCAATGATGAGTTCGGAATGTGAAATGATTATCATGGGTGAACTCACTTACTTTTTGGGGCTGCAAATCAAGCAAACCAAGGAAGGTACCTTTGTGCATCAAACGAAGTATACAAGGGACCTTCTCAAACGCTTCAACAAGTACAAAAGCAAGCCTCTTTGGACACCAATGGGAAGAACAACAACACTTGAACTTGATGAAGATGGTGAACTCGTGGATCAAAATGAATATAGAAGCATGATCGGATCACTTTTATACCTCACGACATCAAGACTAGACATACAATTCAGCGTATGTCTTTGTGCACGGTTTCAAGCTTCCCCACATGCTTCACATCGTCAAGCCATCAAAAGAATTCTCAGGTAATTACATGGAACTCAAGAATTTGGCATTTTTCTTCCTTCTTCCTCAACTGTTACTTTGAAAGCCTTTTCGGATGCTGAATTTGGGGGTTGTGAGATTGATAGGAAAAGTACTTCGGGTGCTTGTAATTTTCTTGGTAATTCACTTGTTGCTTGGTCCTCTAGAAAACAAAGTTCAGCTGCACAATCCACAGCCGAATCTGAATATGTAGCTGCTGCTAGTGATTGCTCACGTATTTTTTGGATTCTTCAAACACTTAAGGACCGTGAGGTTAATCTAGATAGTGTTCCACTATTTCGTGATAACACTAGTGCTATTTGCATTGCTAAAAACCTCGTGCAACATTATATAACTAAGCACATTGATATTAGGTATCACTTTCTCCATGATAATGTTGAAAAAGGAAACATTGTGCTTCATCATGTAGATGCCGAACGACAATTGGTTGACATTTTTACAAAACCTTTGGATCTCATTCATTTTTGTTACATTCGTAGTGAGAATATTCATGCATCGCACTTCTTCTTTTGAGATGGCCTATCATTGCACTTAGATATGAATTTGGAAGAAGTTGTGTATGACTAAAACCATGTCCTTAAGCTTCTGATTGTCAAATGACATAGGCTTGGCTTGGTTGGTTAGAATAAGGCAGATGCACGTATAATCTCTTGCAAATATCATATGATCTAAATTTGTTCTTTGAAAAATAAGAAAATGTAGCAACAAGTGTCATGCTTTCAGTTTTGAAATAGTTATGTTTGTGAGATCGTGACTTGCTTAAATTGAAAATTACATTTGATCTCTAGCATGGCTTACACTACTTTATCTATCTCATTGTTGTGATAGTGTAAGTTACTTGATATTATGACTTGAATGAGCTTTGTTTTATATGTATATGTCATAATGTGCTCATAACAAATTAAAATTTCTCTTTTTTACCTTGCTGAATACATTGTCAAAGGGGGAGAAGTACGCAAGGGGGAGAAATAGGTATAGGGGGAGAAATTTATTTCTATCTCATTTGATTTTCAAAAATGGGGAGAAATTGTTTTCAAAACTTTTCATGTGAATAAGCCAATTTTCGGATTTTAAGTGGTGTTGCCAACACATTCATCAAGGGGGAGATTGTGAGACCTATGTGTGCTGAATACATTGGCTATGGTGATAAATGTTTTGAATACTACCCAAACACCTTTGTCATTTAGCTCCGGCTCTAGGTCCGACTGGCTTTGTTTAGCTACGGCTCTAGGTCCGACTAGCTTTGGTCAGCTCCGGCGCTAGGTCCGACTAGCTTTGGTAAGCTCCGGCGCTAGGTCTTGCTAGCTTTGGTATGCTCCAGCTCAAGGTTCGGTTAGCTTTGGCAAGGTTCAGAGCTTGATCGTAGTGATTCTGCTTTTAACTTGCAATGATTCGTACTTGCTTTATCTTGATGGAAATATTGCTTAGTATTCATTTGCTAAATTTTTGGTGCGTTTTGGATGAATATGGTTGACATCATTTTGCTATGGCTTGCAACATGCTTATGTGAGGTGCTCACGTAAGGTGTTGTTGTTTTGGAACTAACGAGAGTCAAGTCGAGGACTTGTGCTCGGAAGTATCAGTTGTTTATTCATATGAAGGTGTTGCTTGAGTTCAAGACATGGCTGGTGACAGGATCCAATGAACTAGTCTTAGGGAGAAGATGAGGTTCAATAACCGAGTTCGGGAGGAATTGTGGTTGTGTTGATCGGGAGGTTGCACAACATGTTTGAATCAAGAACAATGAATATGAAGGTATCATGGACGTCATTGGAAGATGTTCGCACGTGTGCAAGGAGTGCATGGACGTGGCTACATGGTTCCGAGGCATAATGAAGTGAAGTGGACGTAAAAAATTGGTCGAAAAGTTCCAACTGACTAGGTTATGGACTCAGGCTGCGGCTGAGTCGTGTTTGACTCAAATATGGAAAGTTTTGAGTTGGTTATGATAGCATTTCGTGTGGGTCACGAATTTGAGTTGTTTTAGGAATGTGGGATACGTTCCTAAGGTGTGTGGAAGTCTTAAGATTGCTTCTATCTGCGTATAGAAGAGTCTTGAGCAGTTATAGAAAGTTTCAATTTGTGAATTGAGTAGGATTAGAGTCCTAGTTTTGATTGGGTTGGCCTAAGGGCTGGTTATATAAGCAAGGGAGGTCAGAGCTCATGGTGCACGACTTTTGGGCTGTTCCTCTTGTGTTCCATTGAATAAAATTCGTAGTTGAAAGGAATTTTTGGGCCTTGTTCGTTCAACTTCTTTTCTTTAAGTCTTTCTCGTCGAGTTTCTGCACATCACTACCTTTCTTTGGTGGTTTTATCATAACTCGAGTTATACAGATTCGATTGATGTGATTCTTTCTGGGTTGTCTTGACAACTTGATTTTCTATCATCTGTGAAAATTTCACGGTCATTGGATTGGTATTTCTGATCTGCACGAGTTTCTGTGCAGTGTTCCAGAACTGTTTTTCTCTGGTAGGACAGATTGACCTTTGTTTGATCTTTCGATCGTAACTTGAGTTTCTCTCAACGGATTTTCATGATTCTTGTTGTGATGTCTTCGTGACTTGATTCTCTACAATCTATAATATTTTTGTCACAGTTGAACACATTTATATTAGTCATACACATGGCTTCTTTAACAGATCAGTTTTGTGCCGAGGGGTGTTTTGTTGCTTCCGTTGAAAAGTTTTAATCTATCATTCACGCCCCCTTTGGTAGCTTTACATGTTCTCTTTGATTCTACAAGCGCACGGTGGGGGTAAATGCCAGGAAGGAGGAGGCGACGCGGGGAGCACGGCGGTGCGACAACGAGGACACTCGGCTGCGGCGACGACGAGGGCAAGGAGGGAGGCGGCACGGGGAGGGAGGAGGGAAGGAGGTGGCGCAGGGGATTGAGAAGGGAGGAGGGAGAGAAGGGAGGAAAGAGGCGGACGTACTGGCAACGGCGATGGCGACGAAGACGAAGCTCAGTGTCGAGGGCGGCGAGGACGAAGCTCAGCGGCGAGGGCGCACGGCAAGGTCGAAGATCTGTGGCAAGGACAAAGCTCATTGATGAGGACAAAGCTCGGTGGCAAGGGCGATGAGGGCTTTGTGATAAAGGAAATTTTTGCAGCATGACAACGTCTAAGTGAAATCTCCCGGGTTAGGTTATTTTGAGGAGGCCGAGCGATCTTATATAGACACATATCTTCTCAGGCGGTTCCTAATTCAAAATCACCTGAGAAGAAGATTTATCTCAGGTGGTTCTTCAGTTATAACTGCCTGAGGAGATGTCTTGTCGCAGACGGTTATTTAGTAAAAACCGCTTGTGACGTTGTGTACTAAGTCTAGGCTTAATTAATATTCTTGATGAAAATGAGGGGCCTTTTAAAAGACCAAATTTAACATTCTTGTAATATGCTTTAGTATTACAGGTTCCCATTCAATTTTACTTGGGAAAACCTTTGAAATTTGCCAGAACATAAAAAACAAATAACACAGGTTATTAGTTATTTTTCTATCTTGATGAATATAATAATTTTTTCATTGAATTTTTCTATGAAACTTTTTAGTCATCATACCAAACTCTATGATTTTTTTCAGATTTTTACAAAGTTATTTGAATCAATGTGTGTTCAAAATTTGAAGACTGCCTCATATGTATATGATCATTTGGTTAGAATGATGGCTAATTTGAATTTTCACATGTTGAAATGCTTTAAAAAACTTAACAATGTTTAAATAAGACAATATGTTCATACAAATCAACTTTCAGTGGAAGATCCATTTTTTTAGGAGATATAAAAATGTGAATAACATGTGAATATAAATTAATTTGATATTTGCCAAAACATTACAATGTTAGCTATATTAGTTTTAAAATATTTGGTCCACGTGGTAGATATTATTTTTTCAAGAATATAGAAAAAAGTATCATCGAATTTGGACTCAATTTGCACAATTTATACATGTTTGAGTATTTATATTGGAATCCAAATAAAAAGAATCAAGGGAAAAGAAAAATGATGAACAGACTCAGGGACTTATCATAGGCGGTTATTCATTAAAAACCGTTTGGGAAGTTGTTATGAACCGCCTACGAATGATGCGTACTAAGTCTGGACTCAATTAATATTCTTGATGAAAATGAGGGTCCTTTTAAAAGCCCAAATTCCACTTTCTTGTAATGTGCTTTAGTATTACAGATTCCCATTAAATTTTACTTGGGAAAACCTTCAAAATTGGTCAAAAGAAAAAATAAATGAATAACACATATTATTTGTCATTTTTCTATCTTGATGAATATAATGATTTTTCATTGAATTTTCTATGGAACTTTTTAGTCATCATACCAACCTCTATGATTTTTTTCCAGCTTTTTACAAAATTGTTTAAATCAATGTGTGTTCAAAATTTGAAGAATGCCTCATATGTATATGAGCATTTGATTAGAATGATGGATAATTTGAATTTTGACATGTTGGAATGCTTTAAAAAATTTAGCAAAATTCATGCATGTATAAATAAGACAATATGTTCATAGAAACCAACTTTCAATGGAAGATCCATTTTTTGAGGACATATAAAAATGTAAATAATATGTGAATATAAATTAATTTGATATTTACCAAAAAATTACATTTTTAGATATATAAGTTTAAAAATATTTGGTCCAGATGGTAGATATTAATTTTTGAAGATTATAGAAAAAAGTATCATCGAATTTGGACTCAATTTGCAGAATCTATACATGTTTGAGTATTTATATTGGAATCTAAAAGCAAGGGAAAAGAAAACTGAAGAACATACTCGAACCTTTATCACATGCAATTATTCATTAAAAACCGCCTCTGATGTTGTTAAGAACCGCATGTGAAAATATGTGTACTAAGTCTAGGCTTAATTAATATTATTGATGAAAATGAGGGGCCTTTTAAAGCCCAAATTCCACTTTCTTGTAATATGCTTTAGTATTATAGGTTCCCATTAAATTTCACTTGGGAAAACCTTTGAAATTGGTCAAAACATAAAAACACAAATAACATAGCTTATTTCTCATTTTTCCATCTTGATGAATATAATGATTTTTTCATTGAACTTTTGTATTGAACTTTTTAGTCATCATACCAACCTCTATGATTTTTTTTTCATATTTTTACAAATTTTTTGAATCAATGTGTGTTCAAAATTTGAAGAATGTCTCATATGTATATGAGCATTTGATTAGAATGACGGATAATTTCAATTTTGACATGTTTAAATGCTTTAAAAAATTAACAAAATTCATACATGTACAAATGAGACAATATGTTCATAGAAGCCAACTTTCAGTGGAAGATCCATTTTTTTGAGGAGATATAAAAATGTTAATAATATGTGAAAACAAATTAATTTGATATTTACCAAAACATTACAATGTTAGCTATATTAGTTTTAAAATATTTGGTCCAGGTGGTAGATATTAATTTTTGAAGAACATAGAAAAAAGTATCATCAAATTTGGACTCAATTTACAAAATCTATACATGTTTGAGTATTTATATTGGAATCTAAATAAAAAAGAAGCAAGGAAAAAAAACTAAAGTATAGAATTCTCCTTTATCACAGGCGGTTTTTTAACAATAACCACCTGTGAAAATGCTTATCAGTGGCGGTTCTTGATTAAAACCGCCTATTAAAATGGACGACTATATAAGAGGCCAGTCGGGTACCGCAGAAACCTAACCCGAGAGATTTTACATTGACGCCGTCAGGCTGATGTGGTACCTTCTAGTAATTGATTGCTTAAAGAGTTTGTTCTAAGAAGCCTGAACTTATACGTTGGCATTCCAAACAGCGCAGGAAGAACGAAAAACATATTCGACACCCTGGTAATGCAACCCAGTCGAAAATTTTTGATATTCAGTATCCACAATTTCCAAAGGAAATCAGAAATGTAAGGTTTGCCTTGGGTACAGACGGAATGAATCCCTTTGGTGAAAAAAGGAGCATAAACAACACATGACCCGTGGTCTTAACGATGTACAACCTACCAATGTGGTTGTGTCACAAAAGAAAATATGTTCTGTTATCTGTTCTTATCCAAGGTCCAAAACAACCCGACATCGAAATTGATGTGTTCTTGGAACCTTTAATGGAAGATTTGGCAAAATTGTGGAATAGAGTGGTATGTACATGAGATGATTACAAGTGGGAGTATTACACGCTAAGAGCAATGATATTCGTTACCGTGCATGATTATCCCGATTTGTACGTTATCGGGACAAATGAAAGGGAAGAAAGGTTGTGTAAGGTGCGTGGATGGAACTGGATTTTTGTACCTCACTTCATCCAGAAAGACGATGTACATGAGACACAGATGGTTCGTGAGAGATACACACAAGTATAAGAAGATGAAAGAACAATTTCATAACAAAATCAAAAAAAGATATTGCACCAAAACCTTACAGTGGAAAACTCGTGTTCGAAATGGTCAAGAAGATTCATATTGCTTTCTATAAGGGCAAAAAATGTAAAGGAACAAAGAGAAATAAAACTACATCTTCAGGTCATACAACTGACACGACTTTGAAGAAGTAATCAATTTTTTCATGTATCTTCCGTACTGGAAGAACCTGTAATTTTTCCACAGTATTGATTTGATGCACGTTACGAAGAATGTAATTGACAACATCATTGGGACCTTGCTGGACATACCGAGGAAAACAAAGGACAAATTAAAATCACGTATGGACCTAGTAAATCTTGATATGAGACCAGAGTTTCACCCGGTAGAAAAGGCGAACGGAAAGCATTACCTTCCCCCACCAACTACAACTTGACACTACAGGAGAAAAAAGTAATTTACGAATCTTGCATGGGATCAGAGTGCCCACGAGTTTCTCATCCAATATCCGCAAACTAGTCTTGATGAAAGACTTGTCTTTATTCAGCTATAATTCTCATGACTGTCACATGATGATGGCAGTGTTCCTTGCCATTGCAATAAGGGTCATCAAACCTGAGCATGTAAAAGTTGTCATCACACATTTGTGTTACTTATTCAATGCAATATCGCAAAAGGTGATAGCATGTGAAGACTTAGACTATTTGAAAATGTACATCACTGAGACTATGTGCAAGCTTGAGATGTGTTTCCCACCTTCCTTTTTTGATATGCAAGTATACCTAATCATACATCTTGTTGATCAGATAGCATTGGGGCCACTATATTTACATCATATGTTTCTATTAGAGAAATATTTAGGAGTATTAAAAAGTTATGTGCGGAACCGTGCTCACCCAGAGGGTTCAATTATGGAAGGATACACCACTGAAGAAGTGTTTGAGGGTTGCGCTGATTACATCAAAGATGGAAAGTGGATAGGTGTGCGTATACCAATACATGAGGGTGGACTACGTGGGAGAGGCAAAGTGGGTAAGAAAACTTTTATCATTCACGATTACAAATTAGTACATCGTGCACATTTTGGTGTACTACAACAGCTCAGAATAGCTGAGTCGTACATCAAGGAACACCAAATTGAGTTTCGTAGAAAAAACCAAGGTCGCAGAGAGGACTGGATCACGAAAGAGCACAGAAGACGTTTCACTGAATGGTTAATGGACAAAAATTATACCATACGGAAACTCTATAGAAGAGGCAACAATGAAGAAGTTAGCTTCTAGCCCATCTGCTTTGGTGATATCATGGAAAGCATATGACATAATTGGTTACACATTTTACACTAAGTAAAAGAAGGTAAGAGTGTTGCACAAAATAGTGGTGTTCGTATAGAGGCATATGATCCACAAGGGCAGAAGACCACATACTTCGGGTTCATAGAGGATATATGGGAACTCGATTATGGCAAAAGAATGCTAATGCCCGTATTTAAGTGCCAATGGGTCAAATATCCTGATGGTGTGAAAGTTGACAACTACGGGCTGACACTGGTAGACTTGAACAAAGTGGGTTATAAAGATGACCTATGGGTTCTCGCCGATCGTGTTGCACATGTTTTTTATGTCTAGGATCCAGGAACTGAGAAGATGCACATAGTTGTTTCTGGAAAGCAAAATATTGTTGGAGTTGAGAATGTGGGAGATAATGAAGAGGAATATAATCAATTTGAAGACATGTACCTTTTGACCGAACCAAAAAACATCAAGCGCGTATAGAGAAGCATTAAAAAAGATTTGAAACCCTATATGCGAGACGATGTTAATGCTGGAAAGAATGTATGATACATATTGTGTATATTTGTAATATTACAACGAAGCTTTAATATTTTAATTTGACATTTTTCTTTTTATGAATTTGTTCATATTGTAGGTATATGAATGTATGTGTATATCATGTATACGTATATATTATTATATATACATATAAATGATATATATATATATATATGTATATACATATATAGTATAATATATACATATAAATAATATATTACTATAAAATGCTCTGAAAAATATTATTAGATAGTTTTCTCTTAGTCTCCTTCACAGTCGGTCAGTAAGTAAAATCCATTTGTGAAAACATAGGGAGCATCACATGCGGTCCATATAAAAGACCACATGAAATATATGCACCACTACAGGCGGTTCTTTATTAATAGCCGCTTGTGAAAACATTGTCTTTACCCAGGTGGTTGTTTATTAAAAACCGCCTGTGATGTTTGAACCAGTATAGACGGTTCTTTATTAAAAACCGCCTGTGAAGATCTTGTATTTACCCAGGCGGTGGTTCATGAAAAACCGCCTTTGATGTTTCAGCATCACAGACGTTTATTGTATCATTCGACATCACAGATGCATTTTTTTATGGACCGCCCGTGTCTAAAAAATGAGGCGCCTAAAATAATGGTTTTTGTAGTAGTGCCGATTTAGGTCATCAACCATTTTGTTGTCTCCATTCCCTATATCTTCGTGTGGTAGTCTGATGACGTCCCAATGGTCTTCAACCTCACGCCAACACACACCTCTTAATTGCCCCTCCACGATTTATGCAGGAGGCGGTTTCATGCTTGACTTGGCGGATGTCAAGGCACTCCGACTAGTTGTTGCAGCCAACATCTGTAATTGATAAGTGACTCATTTATTTTTCCTTTGACCACACTACTACAAACCTGTTAGAATGCTAATTGTTTCTTTCGTTGCAAGGGTGAAGTTCACAAAGCACGCCAATGATATCTCTATAGGGCACTTGGTTGCACCAAATTTGGAGCTCATCTTGATGATCAATCACCTACAATGAAAGACCAACCATTTCTTGTGGCCACCTTAAAGTGTCTAAGAGGTTGAAGTCTGTGTGACCCCATCTCTAGGATGTTAAAGTGTGATTGTCCTCTCTCATAGACTTTCATCACTTTAGTTGCGCCGAGTTTTTATCTACCTTGACAGCGATTTAGGTTGTGCACCCCCACAACATCATCGAACAATATGGTGAAGGATTTATGGACTGGTATTGATGTCATTGATGCTATTCTATCTAATGGTCGTAGAGTGTGTGACCAAGGGTGGGACCCGGTGATCCTGGAAGCATGTTTGCCACATACACTACCCTCAACTTCGCTTACTGCTAAGAATCTTGGTTTGTGAGCTGGTTTAGCTTATTGGTCGATCCTTGTTTTGGCATGGTCGTATAAGGTCCTTTGGATCGTTGTATGTGGCCATCATGGCCACTTTAATATAATTTATGTAATACCACAAGCGTGGTTCTTCCCTGTACTATATTTTCCTAAAAAAACTGTGGTGACTTCCTAGATCTATTTGAACCATCTCGGTAGATCGGACGGTAAAATGATAGACTGTGAAAAATAGGGATCAAGAGAGTGGTGAAGTAGTAATTTATCCGAAAGGAGTGTTATGTTTGCGAAACAGATGGTTAGAAAGGAAGTGTTATAGGAATATATCCATACATACTTTACTTTTAATACATATTCTTCTTTTTTAATATGTTCAATATATATTTTTTACATCATATTTTATCATTAGATCAACATTCCTTTTACTATAAATGGAGCAATATGCTATCATACTTATAATTTATTGTTATTATTTCATTTATTCTGATTGTTATATTCTTATTATCAGTTTTGACATTTGACACAGCATATTTGTAGGATCGAAGAGCACGTGAAAAGCTACAGACGGGGGGTGAATGGTAGATTTTAAAAATCTTACGCAGCGGAAACAATTAAACCCCAACCCCTTCGGCAGAAAAATGATCTGTTAAAGAAATCATGTGTGAGACTAATGTAAATGCGTTTCACCATGACAAAAGTGATAGATATCAGAGATAATCAAGTCACAAAAACAACACAAGAACAATCACTCAAATCCGTCGAGAAAAACTCAAGTTATGATCGAAAGATCAAACATAGGTCAATCTGCCCTACCCGAGAAAAAACAGTCCTGAAACGCTGCAAAGAAACTCGTGTAGATCATAGACCACAAATCCAATGACCGTGAAATTTTGATAATGATAGATAATAAAGTTTTGAAGACAACCCAAAAATAATCACGTCAATTGGATCTGTAAAACTCGAGTTATGATAAAACCACTGATGAAAGGTAGTGCTGTCCAGAAACTCGATGAGTAAAACTTGTCTGGAACAAGTCGGACGAAAAAGGCACAAAAGTTCCTTCAAACTACAAATTTTATTCAATAGAACACAAAAGGAACAGCCCCAAAGTCGTGCACCACGAGCTCTGGGCTCCCTTGCTTATATAACCAGCTCAAAAGCCAACTCAACTCAAATCAGGAACCTAATCCTACTCTGTTCACGAATCGTAACTTTCCATAACTGCTTAGGATTCTTCTATACGCAGATAGAAGCAATCTTAAGACTTCAAAACACCTTAGGAACGTATCCCACATTCCTAAACAACTCAAATTCGTGACCCACACGAAATCCTATCATAACCAACTCAAATCTTTCCATATTTGAGTCAAACCCGACTCAGCCGCAACCTGAGTCCATAACCTAGTCGGTTGGACCTTTCCGACCAACTCTTTATGTCCACATCTCTTCATCACGTCTCGGAACCATGTAGCCACATCCATGCACTCCTTGCACACGTGCAAACATCTTCCAATGACGTCCACGATACCTTCACATGCATTGTTCTTGATTCAATCATGCTGCGCAATCTCCTGATCAGCTCAACCACAATTCCTCCTGAATTTTGTTGTTGGAACCTCATCTCCTCCCTGAGACTAGTCCAATGGATCTCGTCACCAGCCATGTCTTGAACTCAAGCAACACCTGCACATGAATAAACAACCAATCCATACGAGCCCAAGTCCTCGACTTGACTCAAGTTAGTTCCGAACACAACACCTTACGTGAGAACCTCACATAAGCATGTTGCAAAACCACAGTAACACGATATCATCCTTGTCAACCAAAAACACACCAAAGTCTTAGAAAATGATAGCAATCTTTCCAGAGATGTAAAGCAAGTACAAAACATTGCAAATGAAAAACAGAAGCGCAAGTTCTGGACCTTGCCAGAGCAACCCGGACCTTGAGCCGAAGCTAACAAAAACTAGTCGGACCTTAATAAAAAGGTTTTTTGGTGATATTCAAAACTTTTATCATCAAAGCAAGTGTATTCACTACAAGCCAATGTATTCAGCACACATAGATCTTACAATCTCCCCCTTGATGAATGCACTGGCAACACCATTTAAAATCCGAACATTGGCTTATTTACATAAAAGTTTTGAAGACAATTTCTCCCCCTTTGTAAATCAAAAGTAAAATGAGAAGAAAATCCAAAAAAAATTGTCCCATATTATCTCTCCCCCTTTATTATCTCTCCTTATGCACATATTCTCTTTCTCTTCATGCTTATCTCTCCCCCTTTGACAATGTATTTAGAAAGTCATGAGCATATAAACAAATTATCTCTCCCCCTTTAGTTGTTATGAGCATATTATAACATATACATATAAACAAAGCTCATCCAAGTCATACTATCAAGTACCTTACATTATCACATCAATGAAATACATACAGTAGTGTAAGCCATGCTAGAGATCAAATGTAATTTTCAATTTAAGTAAGTCATGATCTCACAAACTTAACTATTTCATAACTTGAAAGCATGACACTAGTTGCTACATTTTATTATTTTTCAAAACAAAAATTTAGATCATATGATATTTGCAAGAGATTATATGCGCATTTGCCTTATTCTAACCAACCAAGCCAAGCCTATGTCATTTGACAATCAGAAGCTTAAGGACATGGTTTTAGTCATACACAACTTCTTCCAAGTTCATATCTAAGTGCAATGATAAGCCATCTCAAAAGAAGAAGTGCGATGCATGCATATTCTCTTGATCTTTTCTCAATTTATTTGTTCATAAAAACTCAACATGTGAGTTGTTTACTTGATTAATTCTTTATGATTAAAAGAACTTGTGAGCATGCAACAAGTTCAAAATAGCAAGAAAGTTCGATCATGACCAGATTTAGTGTAAGTATTTATTCCAATTACTAGTCATGGCAAAAACTACAAAATGTGTAACATGAGTAATGTAGTAAGAACTTTCAGCATGTAAAAGGAATCACAAAGTCATATATGTATGAAATACTATGCTCATATTATTTGAAGTTCAGATTCACACATAGACTTCCCAAGTTTAAAAAAAAACTCCCCCTCAATTTAAGCCATGAGGATGCATAACCCCTATTTCACTACGAATGTACAAAAAACGAGTGAAATTCAAAGGTTTTGTAAAAATGTCAGCCAATTGTTGTTCAATATCTACATGGTGAAGCACAATGTTTCCTTTTTCAACATTATCTCGGTGAAAGTGATACCTAATTGTCAATGCGCTTAGTTCTAGAATGTTGCACGGGGTTTTTAGCAATGCAAAAGGCACTAGTGTTATCACAGAACAGTGGAACACTATCTAGATCAACCCCATAGTCCTTAAGTGTTTGAACAATCCAAAGAATTTGTAAGCAAGCACTAGCAGCAGCTACATATTCAGATTCGACTGTGGATTGTGCAACTGAATTTTGTTTTCTAGAGGACCAAGCAACAAGAGAATTACCAAGAAAATGACAAGCACCGGAAGTACTTTTCCTATCAATCCTACAACCCCCAAAATTAGCATCCGAAAAAGCTTTCAAAGTAACGGTTGAGGAAGAAGGAAGAAAAATTCCAAATTCTTGAGTTCCATGTAAGTACCTGAGAATCCTTTTGACGACTTGACGATGTGAAGCACGTGGGGAAGCTTGAAACCGTGCACAAAGACATACACTGAATTGTATGTCTGGTCTTGATGCCGTGAGGTACAAAAGTGATCCGATCATGCTTCTATATTCTTTTTGATCCACAGGTTCACCATCTTCATCAAGTCCAAGTGTTGTTGCTGTTCCCATTGGTGTCCAAAGAGGCTTGCTTTTATCCATGTTGAAGCGCCTTAGGAGATCTTTTGTATACTTCGTTTGATGCACAAAGGTACCCTCCTTAGTTTGCTTTATTTGCAGCCCCAAAAATTAAGTGAGTTCACCCATCATACTCATTTCAAACTCGGAACTCATCATTTCTGGACCGTGTGACTCGTTCGTGCAAGCTTCCAATCATCTGTTGTGGGGGATGATCTTTGTAAAACCGTAGGGGAACAGATGTCTCACAAGCTTCTTCTTCTTCATGTTCATCACAAATCGATGAGCTTGTGACTTGAGGATGATTTGAATCAGCATTGATGGTTGTCGGTGCTGGTTGAGAATTAACATCCGGAGCTGAACCAAAGTCTTTAGCTGCTGAATTTTCGGGCAGCAGCTCCAATTCTTCCTCATCTTCAACGAAAATGCTCCCCCCTGTGGATATGGATATGGACCTGCAATGTTTGAGCTAGTACCTGGGGTAGCTTCTTCAAAAGACACTTCACAAGTCTCCACAATTTTGTTAGTGTCAAGTAAAAGCACACAGTAACCTCTAGTATGAGATGGATAACCAAGAAACATGCCATCAACGGATCTAGGTTCAAATTTATCAAGATTACCATGTTTCTTAACAAAGCATTTGCAACCAAAGACTCGAAAGTGTGTAACACTAGGCCTATGTCCAAACCGGAGCTCATATGGTGTTTTACCTAGCTTAGCACACAAGAAAACACGATTTGAGACATAACAAGCGGTTGCAATCGCATCAGCCCAAAATTTCCTAGGAGTTTGATATTCATCAAGCATAGTCCTAGCCATCTCAACTAAGGTTCTTTTCTTTCTTTCTACAACACCATTTTGTTGAGGAACATATGGTGAAGAAAATTGATGATCTATTCCATTTTCAGCACAAAAGTGATCAAAAGATTGATTTTTAAATTCAGTTCCATTATCACTTCTAATTGCTTTTAAAGATCCTGGGTAATCGATTGACAATCTACGAAATAAAGTTCTAAAGTGACTAAAAACTTCATTCTTATACGCCATAAAGTAAACCCAAGAGTATCTAGAATTGTCGGTACCCTAGAAACCGTACACCCCTTGAGGTTACAAAGATCTCAAAAGAAAGCCGTCTACTTGGTTTGAAGACCCTCGGAGGCCCACTTGTCAGACATGACCGGACCCGCTTCTCCAACATGGTTAACCCCTGGGTCGCCATGTGTACAACTAAACCGGAGCTACTGCCCACAAGAGGGAAGCTCCGGGCCACGTACCGAAACGGCACCTCCGGACTTAACCCCAGACCGAGAGAAGCTCCAGACCTGACACGTGTCTGATAGCCCCGGAGCTACCTGCTTCCCACAGCAAGTTCCGGAGCTGCCACGTGTCAAATCGTCGTACCTTTCAGCTTCTAACCTCCGGAAGACCTTGTAACGGCTCCAGATCTTCAAAGGAGAGCCAAGGACTTCAAGACCCGATTAAGTGCCATTAATGCCATATTAATGACACTTAATCGGACGTTATTAACACCAGTAACGGTGCTGTCAAAGCCCGTTACAGGATCATTAATAGCAATTAATCGTGTATCAATACTAGTAACCGCCGGGGCCACATGTCGGGCCAGGCTAGCTTGTAACGGCCTGTCCTTGTACTATAAAAGGACAGGCCGACGATACATGCGGGACAAGACGTTCACGCACGGACGATCATACGCACCCCACATGTTCGTGGCAAGCTCTTACCGCTAATACAACACCAACACACCCGTGGAGTAGGGTATTACGCTCAGGCGGCCCGAACCACGTAAATTCTTGTGTCTCCTGTGTCAAACTCCTATTCACCTTCTTGAATCTCCGCGCGCCCACACCGAACTTCAAACTCCCCAATCACTTTAGCAGTGTAGGGAGATCTGCCGGCTCCAACAGTCGACAGTTGGCGCGCCAGGTAGGGGCGCCTGAGATTTTCGAGAATGGTGAACTCAGCTGCTGGATCATCCAATGGTCAACCTGCTGTTCAGGCTGTTGGAGGCAATCGCTCCAATAGACAGCCACCAGCAGGAGCCTCAGCACCAGCAGGAGCCACACTCCCACCACCACCGTCTTCTCCAGCAAATCGTGCTGGGCAACGTGATGGTGCGCTGGCGTCGTTAATTGCGTCGGCGAGTCATGACAACCCGGAACACGCGCTCCATGCAGCGCGTGCTCTTCTTCAATGTCCACCACCTCCGGATGCATCTCGAGATGCAATGGAGCAGTGGAGGGCCAATGTGGAGCATTTGGTTGCAGCAGTGGCCGAACACCTCAACAACCAGGGTCCTCCTCCTTTAGGAAGAGCCCCGTCGCAGCGGCGGACTTTGTCTGGAAGACTTGGTCCGCATGCCTCCAATAGCAGGACACGTGCTGCATCCCAACAAGTGACGTCATTGCCCTCTGGGGCTTGACGTACTCACACGGTATCCAGGCTTTCGACTCACGACCTCCGGGCGGAGCTTGATCGCCGATACCGCCAGCAGGATGGTCGTGTCCATATTGAGCGTGCCCGTGAAAGACGGGAAGCTCAGGACCTTTCTATTCTAGAAGGAGTAGGAGGAGGCTGTTCAGCCCTAGCCATGCACCTGCGCATGGTTAGATGGCCACAGAAGTTCCGGCCTCACCTGCCGGAAAAATTCGACGGGACTGTTAACTCCGTCGAATTCCTTCAGATATACTCCACTGCAATCTTGGCAGCTGGAGGAAACGAGGCCGTGATGGCCAATTACTTTCCAGTGGCCTTAACTGGGACCGCCAGGTCCTGGTTTATGAGCCTTCCACCCAACTCTATCAACAGTTGGGAGGAGCTGTGCCGTCAGTTCACTGCCAACTTCGGGAGTTCATACACCCGACCAGGCACTGAACTGGACCTTTTTGCGGTCATGCAAAAAGGGGGAGAATCTTTGCGATCCTTCATCCAGAGGTTCTCTCAGGTATGAAACACTATCCCTTCTATATCAAGCGCTTCTGTCATTGTGGCATTCAGACAGGGCGTACGGGACAAGAAGATGTTGGAGAAGCTGGCGATCAAGGAGATCACCAGCGTCACGGAACTCTTCAGCCTGGCAGATAAATGTGCCAGAGCTGCGGAGGGCCGTGAGATGCAATCCAAACCAGCCTCGGAGGAGCACAAGAAATCCTCCAAGGAAGAAGACGCTACCTCCGGGGGTGGTAAGAAGAAAAAGAAGACCAACGGCAAGAAGAAGTCGTCGGCCGGTACATCCAACGTTGCAGCTGCTGCAACTCCGGGTGGCCGGGGGCCACGCCCCGAGAAGCGACCTCGACCGTCTTCTGAAGACGGTGGCAAACCCAAAGTGTGGTGTCCCATTCACAAAACGGGCAGCCACGGTTTGGAAGACTGCCGAGAGGTCCAAAACCTTGCCGAGCGCTACAACAAGCGCCGGGAAGGATCTCCTTTCTGACAGAGGGAAGGAAAACAGAAGGTCGACGAAGCTCCGGCTGAAGATGAGTTAGGGTTTCAGGATCCCAAAAAGGTCCTGAAGGCCGTTTACACCTCCGTCGATGATGACTCTGACGTCTCTGACAACGAGCGTCGGAAGACCATGAACACCATTTTCGGTGGGTCATGGGATATCACCTCTCGTCGCGTCATCAAGACTATGCGGCGGGATATGGCCGCTGTAGCTCCTACTGATAGGAAAAGATGAGTCCCGATCTTCCGAAAGGTAATGGATAAGTCGATTGATGTGGAGATCTCGACGTTGATGATCCGAGGCTCTCGAGTAGAACACGAACAACCCCTGCAATCACTACACCACCGCTCCGTTGGTTATCAACCGTGCTGCACACGATTGACCTTGCCAAGAAGGCTAATCCCTGCAAGTGCAACCGAGAACACAAGCAAGAACGTAGAAGACACGATCTGAAATTGCGAAGTTGGGGTTTCACAAACTGTAGAACAGCGATATTATTAATCTAAGCAAAACCCAATTGTTCATGGCGGCTACTATGGAGTATATATAGGTGGGAGGACGTCCAAGGGGGTGTTGGGGTCGTGACCTAACCCTAACACACGAAAATAATGGACTTAGACTTGATACAAGACCCAATGGCCCAATATGGTGGTGCAGCACCCTGACAGATTCTGTATTTGATTTTTTTTCGACGATTCCCGACGACTCCGAAGGAATTTTGACATGAGACCTGTGCCATTGGAAAGGTTATCCTCTCCCCTTTCCGTGCATATGTAGAACGTCCAAAACGGAGTTCGTATGCGTCCTGGGCGTCCGTTTTAGTGTGTACTGCTCCTGGACTCCGAGTTGGATACGATTTGGAGTTTGGTTCGGTTTCCATCTTCTTTGAACGAATTCTCTGGTCTTCCACGTCCCTAATACTCCCTCCAAGTACTCCTTGAACCTCTTCATGGATCCTAATCACAAATAAATCATTAAGTAGCAATTTATATTCAAAAACATATAAGGAAATATATAAGAACGAGTTCACCTCTGAAATTAATTGTTGTGTATGAACTCTATTGATTGCATCTTGTATGTTCAATGGAGTGTTGTTTGTATCCATAGAAGTGATGTCCTCATCATCCTCCCCTTCTTGAATTGGAGTCGTCCTCGACTCAAGTTCATCTTCTATCATGTGTGGGTCCATATGTGCAACGCCATCAAATCTTCTTGTAAGCATGAAAGGAGGAGGCCAAGGTGGTGGACGACATAGTGCACCATCTTGATCTTGTCCAAACAAGAGCGCACATTCACTTGAGCCAGGATCCCAAACAAATAAACTTTGTACCATATTTGTAGGTGCAATGATAATGTGCATGATCTCGTCATTCTCCCCTTCTTTATGACAAGCCGTCCTCAACTTGCTCGTATGTCCAGGAAAAAGGATTGCTTTGGGGGTAGAATGAACACTGTCCATATTGCACGACTGCAGCGAACAATACTTCTCTTTTATTTTTTGTCCCTGCTGCAAGAAAAAAATACTAGAAAAGCTTGACAAAACATTATTAGCGTTAGCGCATTCATTTACTTTAGGATGTCGTTGCAGCACAAAAGGAGTTTTCTCATTTGAACAAACGTAAACTTTATGCACCATAAACACACCACTATGTTCATATTTGCCTACTGCATGAAAAATATTTCTACTTAACAAAGGCAATTCAGATTGGGAAAATATTCTCTTCTCTACGATATCTAGATCACAAAGAGTGTCAAATTCAATATAACCCAAAGTATTTAGAGAAGATAACAATTTCAGCTCATCCCTTTCACATGTAGTTGGGATCAAATGCTTAATTTCAGCAAAAGTGAGTGATAAAGTATCAAATTCATTTGGTTGTTCTAGTATAGGTACAATATAATTATCAGCACACAACTCATTTTTGTTGTAAGAGTCAGTGGGAAAATCAACTAATGGTAAAGGTGTATTATGAAAAGGTTCATCTTGTTGCTGCTCATCGATAGTATGATTGGTAGCAAAATTCAGCACATCTGAAAATGTCATACCGTGGTTAACTGTAGAGCATTGTCCATTAACACTACTCTCATTTTCAGCAAGAAATTCAAATGCATTATGAGTTGATTCATCAAAAAATTCAGAAGAGTTGTTCAACACCTCACTCTCATTTGCATCTCCATTTATTTGTTCATGTTCCTGCAAAAGGTTAGGCAAAGGAGGAGGTACAACAAGAAAATTCTTCTCAAGTTCATGTATTTCATCTTTACAATTAGATACATTAGCAAAAGTTTCTCGCATAAGAATTTTCATATCTTTCCATGTTCGAGGTCTTTCTAAATCACTTAAGTTGTTCCACCAAGTCAACGCACAACCTACTAATGCACTTGCAACATTTCTAATCTTTCTTTTCTCACACATATGACATTGTCCAAAATTTTTATCCAACTCTATTTCCCAAGCAATATATTCATCGTAACAAAAACCATCATAAGAAGGAAGAGATGAGAGAATGTAATTACTTCTTGTGGAAGGTGTTGTAAAGGTGGTCTGAATGTCATGTGAATCCTTGGTTGATGTTTGATTTTTACTGAGCAACTCCATCATCGTCTTCATCATGTCCATCATCTCAGCATATAATGCATGATTCTTACTTTTAACTGACATTGTTAGTAGCAAACAGAAGACAACACAAAAAATATGTTATCCCTATCAACTACAAAGGATAATGGCAAAGTGGAAGTGGAATCACACACTCTCAAGCGTCTTACCACGCTCTTACAAGTGTTCTTACCGACACTGCAGGTGGCAAACAGTGGACAGTATGAAAAAACCAATGAAGCGTGGGATGATTGCAAAGGTGTATCGATTCTGCTCAAGAGTAAGGTGTAGCTTGGATGGCACTTTCTATGTAGTAAGGATTAGCAACAATGAAATCAGATAGTAAAATTGAATAAGTGTCCAAAGTATTTGTCAAAGTTGCTGGTCTAAATGTGTTCCTAGTAGTTCAAGCTAGCAAGACATGAGACAAAACTAGATGACACAAAGAATGCAAGCACTTCTGTTTTTTTTGTTGTTTTTTTTCCTCTTTTTTTGTGCGGCTTTTGTTTCTTGTTTTGCACTTGCCTTTTTCTTTTTTCTTCCTTTTTTTTCAGAATGTGCTGCAAGGGAATAACACAATAAAAATCAACCCAAGATATCACGTGTGTCTGTCGCAGATTTTCTGCTCAATCTTCCAAGGACAAATAGGCATACTTATAGGCTCTAAATTGGAAACCTTAGAACAGTAAGACTGTAGATATATCTCTCCTCTTTAATTTCAATATATGGAAGACCTATTTTGGAAAAGAACAATAGGAGATACTGACCCCGAAATACAGACTGTTCAAAATTTTTAGGTCAATAACAGATTCGGATCTAATGCAATTTAGACATCGATAAATATATTTTCTGAGAAAATGATGAATACTAAAGTTATAGAGCACTTCTTAAGATTTCCAGAAAGTACAAGAACTCTAAAATCCGAGTTCGTATGAGCGAGATATGATGAAAATACCGAACTGGACAGAGGCGAATCTAATCTGGACGTGATGACGTGACTCAAAAGGATGAATCACACAATGCAAAACTCAAACTAAGACCAAAAACACTTTCTAAACCAGCAATATGACTTAACAAGGGACACAAACTCAACAAAACTAAACTGAAAACAAAGTTGCAAAGACTCAAACGTGGTTTGGACAAATTAATGAACAGATCTACTAAACTGCAAGTTCTTTTATGGCTTTTTTGTGGACTCTAGGTATGAAAAACAAAACTAATGTAATGGATAGATGAATTACCTAACGGGCAACCTGGAAATCTGATACCAATTGATGAGTAAAAGATGAGTCCCGATCTTCCGAAAGGTAATGGATAAGTCGATTGATGTGGAGATCTCGACGTTGATGATCCGAGGCTCTCGAGTAGAACACGAACAACCCCTGCAATCACTACACCACCGCTCCGTTGGTTATCAACCGTGCTGCACATGATTGACCTCGCCAAGAAGGCTAATCCCTGCAAGTGCAACCGAGAACACAAGCAAGAACGTAGAAGACACGATCTGAAATTGTGAAGTTGGGGTTTCACAAACTGTAGAACAGCGATATTATTAATCCAAGCAAAACCCAATTGTTCATGGCGGCTACTATGGAGTATATATAGGTGGGAGGACGTCCAAGGGGGTGTTGGGGTTGTGACCTAACCCTAACAAACGAAAATAATGGACTTAGACTTGATACAAGGCCCAATGGCCCAATATGGTGGTGCAGCACCCTGACAGATTCTGTATTTGATTTTGTTTCGACGATTCCTGACGACTCCGAAGTAATTTTGACATGGGACCGGTGCCATTGGAACGGTTATCCTCTCCCCTTTCCGTGCATATGTAGAACGTCCAAAACGGAGTTCGTATGCGTCCTGGGCTTCCGTTTTAGTGCGTACTGCTCCTGGACTCCGAGTTGGATACGATTTGGAGTTTGGTTCGGTTTCCATCTTCTTTGAACGAATTCTCTGGTCTTCCACGTCCCTAATACTCCCTCCAAGTACTCCTTGAACCTCTCCATGGATCCTAATCACAAATAAATCATTAAGTAGCAATTTATGTTCAAAAACATATAAGGAAATATATAAGAACGAGTTCACCTCTGAAATTAATTGTTGTGTATGAACTCGATTGATTGCATCTTGTATGTTCAATGGAGTGTTGTTTGTATCCATAGAAGTGATGTCCTCATCACCTACAGTCAAGCCGGAACCTCATCGAAAGTGGATGGACACCTCCATCACTTTTGATGCTTCGGATTGTCCTCGGAGCATGGTTGGAGCAGGACAGTTACCCTTGATGGTATCTCCTACCATCAACAACATCCAGCTCCACCACGTCATGGTAGACGGAGGTTCGAGGCTCAACCTCATCAGCTTCGAAGCTTTCACTAAGCTTCAGCTCCGACCTTCGGATCTCCAGCCCTCTCGACCTTTCTCCGGAGTAGGTCCGGGGGCCATTACCCCACTCGGAGCTACTACTCTCCCCGTTACCTTCGGGACCCGGGAGAAGTATCGCACCGAGAAGTTGGTCTTCGACGTCGCTCAGATCAACTTACCATTCAACGCCATCTTGGGTAGACCTGCCCTGTACAAATTCATGGCAGCTGCTCATTATGGATACCTGGTGTTGAAGATGCCAACACCAGTGGGCGTTTTCCGGATCCGCGGAGATCGCACTGCCGGAGTAACTGCTCTGGAGGAACTCCACGCACTCACCACGGCGCAAGAGGAGGACTCCAGACAGGAGCAAGCTCCGAAACCCCCGAGCATTCGTCAACGAGGCTCAACCTCTGCACCCCGTGTGCAGCCAAGCGGCGACACCGACATTCTCGTCAAAGTCGTCCAAATTGGTTCCGATGCCGCTCAAACCACCCGTATATCAGGAGGGTTGAACGACAAATAGGAACTCGCGCTCATCACTTTCCTCCGGGCTAACGTTGACGTGTTTGCCTGGCAACAGTCACAAATGCCTGGGATCTCCAGGGAAGTGATTGAGCACAATCTGAAGATCTACCCCGATGCTCGGCCTGTGCATCAGAAGCCTCAGAAGCAATCCGTAGAGCGGCAGAACTTCATCCGACAAGAAGTGAAGAAGCTACTCGAAGCCGGATTCATCCGAGAAGTCTTCCATCCAAAATGGCTGGCGAACCAAGTCGTTGTGCCCATGGCCGGCGGGAAGCTTCAGATGTGCATCGACTACACCACATTAAATAAGGCATGTCCAAAAGATCCATTCCCTCTACCTAGAATAGATCAGATAGTGGATTCTACCTCCGGGTGTGAATTACTGTGTTTCCTAGACGCATATTCTGGGTATCATCAAATCACGATGTCTAGGGAGGATGAAGAGCATACTTCATTCATCACAGTAGATGGATTGTACTATTACACAACCATGCCATTTGGTCTCAAGAATGCAGCTTCAACTTTTGTACGAGCCATGTACAAAACTTTTGAAGAACTCATCAGAGACATAGTGGAAGTGTACGTCGATGACATCGTGGTCAAGGTCAGAAACAAGGAGTCACTCCTCGACTCCTTGCAGGCTGTCTTCGATAAGCTGCGGGCCACCCGCACAAAGCTAAACCCGGACAAGTGCGTGTTTGGGGTTAGCTCCGGAAAACTTCTTGGTTTCCTGGTAAGTCACCGGGGCATAGAAGCTAATCCGGCGAAGATAAAAGCCATTGAAGACATGTGGCCACCAACCCGCATCAAAGACGTCCAAAAGTTAACTGGATGTCTAGCAGCCCTCAGCCGGTTCATATCAAGACTGGCAGAGTGGGCACTTCCCTTCTTCAAATTATTGAGGAAGTCCGGACCATTCCAATGGTCCGAAGAAGTAGAGAAGGCATTCCAGGAGCTGAAACAGTTCCTCACCACCCTACTAATTCTGGTAGCTCAGAACCCTGGTGAGCCTTTACTGCTTTACATTTCAGCTACTGACGAAGTCGTCAGTATGATTCTGGTTGCAGAGAGACCGGAACTACCCCACACTCAGGAATCCAGACCCCTTCGGGAGGGTACGGAGGTTCCTGAAAGCGAGTCTGGGTCCCAGCTCCCAGATTCGAACTCACAAGAAGTCACTTCAGGAGATCTAGATCCCTCCGGGAGGGTCCGGGTCATTTCTGAAGAAGCTCCGGGTTCCTCCAGCCAGAACCCGAAGGTCCCCGAAGAGAATCCGGACCCCTCCGAGAGGGTCTGGATCAATGAAGAGGAAGCTCCGGACCCCTCCGAAAGGGTCCAGACCATTCAACGCCCGATATACTTCATCAGTGAAGTATTACATGATGCCAAGACTCGATACCTAGAGGTGCATAAGCTGCTCTATGCAGTTCTTATTGCCTCCAGGAAGCTTCGACATTACTTCCAAGCTCACAAAGTCTCGGTGGTGACCTCCTATCCACTTCGAGCAATCCTGCATAATCCCAATTCAACTGGGAATATTGCAAAGTGGGCAGCGGAATTGGCTGAATTTGATCTTGAATTTATTTCAAGACAAGCGGTCAAAAGTCAAGTCTTGGCAGATTTTGTGGTAGAATGGATTCCCTCTCCATCAAATCCAGGGGGCCCCAGCGAGCAGAAGACGGAGCATCAAGCTCCAACCTTCACCGAGCCTCACTGGACCCTCTACTTCGACGGCTCCATGCAGAAACAGGGGGCCGGAGCTAGAATCCTTCTCCTTGCACCGACTGGGGAGAAGGTAAAATACATGGTACACCTTGACTTCAAGGCGACCAACAACATGGCGGAGTATGAAGCACTCATCTACGAACTAAAGGTGGCACTGTCATATGGTGTCAAGCAACTGCTGGTCAAAGGAGATTCACAGCTCATCATCAAGCAGGTGAAGGGTGAATGCTCCTGCAATAATCTCCAGCTAGCTGCTTACCTCCTTGAAGTCCAGAGGCTTCATAAGGACTTTGAAGTCCTAGACCTCCACCATGTTCAACGTGCCCATAACACTGAAGCCGACGAACTCTCGACGAAAGCGTCAACCGGAGCTCTGGCTCCTGACGGAACTTTTGTCCAGAGATTGTTGAAACCCACAGCTCAGCCTGCCGAACTGAGCGAAGGGGGCAAGATCAGCATCCCGAAGCTGACGGTCCCGATAGCCCTGTTACCATGGCAGCCATCAAGGGTCGTAGGTGCTGCTGGAAGCTCCGAGCAACCCAGCACGCAAGACTCAAAAGCTCAAGCTAGCTCCGATGCATGGATCTCGGAGATCCGGAGCTACTTGAAAGACAACATCCTTCCTAACGATGATGTATCCGCTGACCGGGTAGTCAGATTGGCTAAAAGATACACGCTGGTAGAAGGGGATCTCTACCAGCGCGGTGCCAACGGCATCCTAATGCGGTGCATCACAAGGGAAGAAGGCTGCGAACTTCTCGCAGAAATCCATGGAGGCGAGTGTGGGAACCACGCATCTTCCCGCACGCTGGTCGGAAAAGCCTTTCGGCACGGCTTCTACTGGCCTACAGCGCTCCAGGATGCCACTGAGCTGGTGAAGAAATGTGAAGCATGCCAATTTCATGCAAAGCAAATTCATACACTGGCTCAGCCCTTACAAATGATACCTCCTACATGGCCCTTCGCTGTGTGGGGGATGGATATCTTGGGACCCTTCCCAAGAGCCGTCGGAGGTTACAAGTTCCTGTACGTCGCCATTGACAAGTTCACCAAGTGGCCGGAAGCAACTCCAGTTGTGACAATCAACAAGCAATCTGCTATCAACTTTCTGCAATCCATTGTAAGCAGATTTGGAGTCCCAAACAAAATCATCACTGATAATGGGACTCAATTCACAAGCTCCGCATTCCAAGGATATTGCAAAGACCTCGGCATACAAGTTTGCTACGCCTCCGTAGCTCACCCAGCCAGCAATGGCCAAGGCGAGAGAGCAAATGCTAAAATCCTTAAAGGACTCAAAACGCGCACCTATGAGCGCTTGAAAAAACATGGAGCCAACTGGATCGAAGAGCTTCCGCCTACTTTATGGGCCAACAGGACATCTCAAAACCGGTCAACTGGAGAGACACCCTTCTTCCTGGTGTACGGAGCTGAAGCAATCCTTCCTCCGGAAATCACCTTGGGTTCACTCCGGGTCCGGACCTTCGACGAAGCCGCGCAGGACCAGCTCCGGCGTGAAGACCTAGACCTCCTTGAGGAGGGAAGGTGCTAAGCAGCTGTTCGGAATGCCCGATATCATCAAGCTCTACGGCGTTATCACCAGCGGCATGTACACAACTGACAGCTCGAGGAAGGCGATCTGGTGCTACAGAGAATACTATCCAGAGAAGGGTTAAACAAACTCTCCCCCGGCTGGGAGGGGCCCTTCCGAGTGATCAAAGTATCCCGTCCCGGAAGCGTTCGCTTGGCTACCGAGGATGGGACAACTCTCCCAAATCCTTGGTACATCGAGCACCTCCGTAAGTTCTACACTTAATACCACGGATGTGAGTCTTGAGTAACTTGGGGTGTATGTTATAGAGTCATTGTACAGAGTCAGGTAGTTCCTCCAGGAGAGCAGTCGGACCTTTCCCGAAAGATCCGCAAAGCTCATGCAGCACTTGTCACAGTCTCAGGACTAAAAGTGCGGCTAACTACCCTGGGTCAAACGAGAAACCAAACACACTTAGCCAGGTTCCGTACCCTAAGAGTGTACTTGTTTCCCCTGTACCCCGGACCTATAATGAAAGACATCTTCATGTGAAATAGACTCCACGTGCATTTATTTTGTACAGGCTCAACATTTTTATTTTTCTCTTTCTTGTCTATAACTAAGACGTGCAATTCTTAAGAAATTTTAGTTCGACCGGTTTATATACAATTCGAGTTGTATTGTCAATTCTTTTGGATTCAAATATCGTTCATGGCCAACTCGCCTGAAAGCCGCCAAGCCAATCTAGGGCCGGAGTGTGCTATCGACTTAGCCTGGTCAAGCACCCTAAGTACGCCACTCTACCTACACCCCGGCAGGCTGAAGTAAGGCGGGTCCATGGACAGTTGAATCTAAGGGAAAAGACAACGTATCCGGTTGTATTTAAAATCGCGTTCAACTTAAAATCTTCTTGAGAATCGTAAGCCGCGACGAAATTATAGACAAGGAACGAATTTTACTATTTTTCTTAACTTAAGTGTGCAGGAAAAATAAAGTCTACGTTGATGGAGAAAAGCTGGAGCTAACGCAGCTCCGACTCCCCTAAGGGGGCCAGCCGTCGACGTAGAGTATAAGATGGTGAGAAGATCCCGTAAACGGAGTCTGCTGCCAACAAACCAAGTGTTGGCAAAGGTCACTGCCGGAGCTACTCAGTTCCGACACCCCGGAGGACTAACTATCGACACTCTACGTGTTGATAGAAGCTATTGCCGGAGCTACCAAGCTCCAGCGATGGACAATGCCGGAGCTTCTAAGCTCCGACAACCTCAGGGGACCTTCACAATCGAAGACTTCGGACCTAAAATTCTACAAGTTCGGAGCAAATGTGTCTTCAACAAAACACAATATCCTTTTGGTACATGTTCACAATCAAATTGTGTACATCTACCAGGGGGCCAAGTGAAGATAAAGGTGTTGAAGACAAAAAGTGAAATTCACAAAAATTTTTGGGATTTCATTCATCTAGAGACAGGAGATTACATCTGGAGACAACGGATTACAAAATTGAGGAAGAAGAAGAGAAAATACAAGTGAGAGCTAAAGAGATGGTCCTAGACCCTATGGAAGAACTCGGCGACCTTCTGGGCGACCTCCGACACACTGGATCTGGTAGCTTCGCCTTCTCCTTCGACGGGGCCTTCAAGCACCGGGTCCAGAGGAAATTGGGAGTTCCGGCTGGTGTAGCACATCAGCACATACTCTGTGACGTTCCTCGCCAGGGATTGCCCCTCAACCTCTAGTTGGTCCGCGATGACATCGCCCACCTTGGAGAGCTTGCTACCTGCTGTGCTCAACGCCTGCAGCGCAAGGTCCGGCTCCGGCTCCGGATCATCCGCGCGCATGGGGCTGAAACCCATCAGCGTCAGCGCATCGTTGGCCTTGCCCAGGAACTCCCAAATATGTAGGGAGTCCGCTGTCCTCAAGCTCTTCATCTCTTCCAGGGATCTCCTGGCCGCCGTCAGTTCGGAATTCTCACGGGCGAGGCGCTCAACTTCTTTGGCGTTTTGCTGAATCTTTGCAGCAACCCGCCTCTCGAGTCTTCCGAGCTCCTCCTCCCGGAGGTGTATCTTGTTCCAACGATCGACCAGGTCCTTCTCCCTAGCCTCCACTTTTTTCTCCCGGGCAACAAGGGCACACTCGTATTCATAGAGTTCCTGCCCCCGCACCCAGGTCTTCTCCTCTTCCTCTTGGCAGCGCTCTTCCAATTTTTTGGTGCGCTCCTCGAGGCCCTTGTCAGCCAGAGCTATCTTCTCGGCAAGCTCCTCTTCCCTCCTCAGGACATCATCCCACGGCTCAAGGAGTTTCTGCTCTTCATTCTCGAGCCGTTTCTCCCTCTCTTCAAGTGCCTCTCGGCGCTTGATGAGTGCGGTGTTAATGGCCTCAAGCTGCTCATGCCGAGCATCGGCCGCGTTATTGGCAGCTTTGGCCTGATCGTAGATCTCCCGGGATTGAGCATCGAGGGCATGAGTCATACTCTCCCTATCATCCAGCAGCTTGCCCCAGTACTCCAGGCGGATCTTCTCCCGCTTGATCCACTCCTTGTCATCCGCTAGCCTCGACTGTGCCAGCTTGGTCTCGAAGTAGAGCCGGTTACGCCACCACCTAAGGGTTTGGCGCTCCTCTTCAAGAGCCTTGCTATCATGGAAGAAGGCCAGTTGGACTTGACGCAGACTGGAGCAGGCGTTGTCGATAGACATCGATAGTGGGATGGGCTCTGGACCTGCTGGGGTCTCCTCCGCTGGTTCCAGCGGGTCTTCACATACAAAAATTGGGTCCCACTCTACGAGAGTGGAACCCTGATCTTCCAAGGCACTAGGGCCGTCCTCCAGGATGGCCTCAGTCGCCATCAAAGAAGGCCCCGCCGCCAAGTCTTCGTTCATCTCCTCGGGCAGGGGGCCAGCGACTTCGTTTGGGCACTCCGGCTCTGCCGCAGGTACCTCTGACGTCGTCGCTTCCGGAGCAGGAGCTGCTACTGGCTCTGGCCGGGACACCTCTTCCGAGGGAGGCTCGAGCTCCATCGCCTCTTCAACCACCGGCTCTATGACCGGCGCTCCAACAATAACCGGCTCAGCGGCCAGTGCTTCGGAGGTAGCCGGCTCAACTGCCGGAACTACCTCGACTACCGGCTCACATGCCGGGGCTTCAGTCACCTCCGGCTCAACCGCCGGGGCTTCAGCACTTTCCGGCTCCGAGGCCAGAACTACTACTTCCTCCGGCTCAACAGCCGGAGCTTCCATCACTGCAGCACTAGGACCCGGAGCTTCAACATCCGAGACAGGTGCTGCGGCGTGTCTTCACTCCCGTGGTCCGGCGCTACCACGGGAACTTCTGGGGTCGAGTCGAGGTCCATGACCACGACAGCCGGTGCCGGAGCTATCGCAGCCTCAACCACCACCTGGGGCGGCACCGGGACAGGAGCATCAGCACCCACGGCCTCAGACATCGTGGCTGAGGGTGGATCTTCACTCCCCTTCTTGGGGACGCTGCAGATGATGGACGAAGAAAATTAACAAACAATCGCTACAATTAAAAAGTTAACCAAGGTAAAGATTAAAAATTACCTTGGAAGGCTTCCGCACCAGCTTGCATGGAACCTTTTTCCTGGACGTTCCGGGCTGGCCACGGTCGGCGTAGAAGCTCCAGAAGGCCCCCCGGAACTTGTCGCAGCCACGGGCGTTTCCCGGGTCGAGGCTCTCCTCGATCGGGAGGAACCCCTGGACCTGGAGGCTCCCACCATCCCAGGTGCTGGAGTCGTGCGCCCGGAGCTAGCACCCCAGGAGGGTTCCACCACGGGGACGGACGCGCTCCGGGAGGATCCCACTGCAGGAACAGTATCGTTCCAGAAGGACCCCACTACGGGGACATCCGCCACGGTGGTAGAAGATCTTCCCCCCTGAGGAGAAGGGACCGAGGCGGAAGTAGCGGGCCTGACGGACCTTCCGTCGGCATGTCGCAGCTTCCTCTTCCGGCTCTCTGGCTCATCCGCCAGCTCCTTGCCCTTGCCGACGACCTCGACCCTCGGCTGTGGGGCAGGGGCAGAGCCGTCTTCGGGCATCCCGGGGATCGCCACCCAGGTGGTTGATCTTCTCTCGACGACACCAAGGTCGTCAAGTGCGGGCATCGTCCGCCGGAGCTCCCTGCTGAACTCCACTTCCACGTTCAGAGGGAGAAAGGCCAACGGTGGAGTCAAGTCATCACCGTCGACGTCGATGCCGTGCTGGAATTTCTTGAGGTGGAACTCCAAGGTCTTCCCCACCATGTTGGACTTCAACCCGGTCTCAACCCGGTCCTCGTCCATCACGCTATTGAGGGCCCAAGCGAGCTTCTCCCTCCTCTTCAGCGGCGCCCACCTGTTGGCCAGGAAGTTGCAAAATACCGCCTGAGGGGTCAATCCTCCCTCCACGCATTGGCGGATCCTGGTCAAGGTGGGGTTGAAAGCTTCCGCCAGCACCGGAACCTCACTCCAGATCGTCGTGTCGATGCTGGGCAGACCGTCGGGCAGCTCCAACCTCTCGTGCTCCTCCACCCTGACGACTATCCAATCTTTCTTCCAGTCATCCCACTTCCCGGAAGGGAACGACCGGAGGTACTTGAATGGGCACTTCTTGCGCTTCACAAAGTAGTAGAAGCCAATGTACTCATTGCTCCGGCCGGTGGTGTGGACAGTGAAGAAGGTTCGGAAAAGTTCGATGCAGGGGGGATGCCCACCCACATCTCACAGAAGTGGACGAAGATATACATGAGGAGAATGGAGTGAGGGCCAAGGTGGTATAGCTGCAGACCATAGAAGTCTAGCAGCATCAAGAAGAAGGAAGAAAAAGGTGGGATCAACCCCACCATGGCGTACGAAGAAAAGTACACCATTTCGCCGGCGCGCTCCTTCTCGAAGGGGAGCTCTCTGCCGGCACGGACCAAACGGTTGAAGAAGTCCGAGGACCACCCCATGAGGGCCCGAACCTTCTTCAAATCGCCGTCAGTCTTCAAGCGACTCTCGCGCAGACCCAACTCCATCACGACACAGCTAGGCAAGAGAAGAGAAGCGAAGCACGAGTTGGGAGTTTGAGCGCAAGATCAGATGAGAGGCGTAAAGAACTCCCGACGGTGCACACTTTCCTTCTTAAGTAAGCCCTCGCAACGCTTGGATGGAAACCGCAGGGAAGTCGAAGAAACACTCAAGAATTCAACCCAGCCGATGACAAGAGGGCCCGGGACCACCCCGACGATCAAGTCGAGGCTCTTACCCAGGCGAACGGTTGTCATCACGCGGCGGGAAACCCAAAGGCGGCGGCCTGACAGGGCGCGCGGAAACGATACGGTTTTCGTATCAGGAACCGGCGACCTTCAATTGCGTGAGATCCGCACGTCAAAGATCTCATCTGCCGCCCGAGGGGTGCCACGCGGCGGGATCTAACTATACATCCCTGCCAACGGTACCTTTGAAGACACTTGAAGACTCAGTTCAAGAGTCGCAAGGATGGACGCACCTCCGACGGAATGACTTCACCCCAATAATCTTCCTCGGAGGTAGGTCCAGGGGGCCACTGTCGGTACCCTAGAAACCGTACACCCCTTGAGGTTACAAATATCTCAAAAGAAAGCCATCTACTTGGTTTGAAGACCCTCGGAGGCCCACTTGTCAGACATGACCGGACCCGCTTCTCCAACATGGTTAACCTCTGGGTCGCCACGTGTACAACCAAATCGGAGGTACCGCCCACAAGGGGGAAGCTCCGGGCCACGTACCGAAACGGCACCTCCGGACTTAACCCCAGACCGAGAGAAGCTCCGGACCTGACACGTGTCTGATAGCCCCGGAGCTACCTGCTTCCCACAGCAAGCTCCAGAGCTGCCACGTGTCAAATCGTCGGACCTTTCAGCTTCTAACCTCCGGAAGACCTTGTAACGGCTCCGGATCTTCAAAGGAGATCCAAGGACTTCAAGACCCGATTAAGTGCCATTAATGCCATATTAATGACACTTAATCGGACGTTCTTAACACCAGTAATGGTGCTGTCAAAGCCCGTTACAGGATCATTAATAGCAATTAATCGTGTATCAATACTAGTAACCGCCGGGGCCACATGTCGGGCCAGGCTAGCTTGTAACGGCCTGTCCTTGTACTATAAAAGGACACGCCGACGATACACGCAGGACAAGACGTTCACGCACGGACGATCATACGCACCCCACACGTTCGTGGCAAGCTCTTACCGCTAATACAACACCAACACACCTGTGGAGTAGGGTATTACGCTCAGGCGGCCCGAACCACGTAAATTCTTGTGTCTCCTGTGTCAAACTCCTATTCACCTTCTTGAATCTCCGTGCGCCCACACCGAACTTCAAACTCCCCAATCACTTTAGCAGTGTAGGGAGATCTGCCGGCTCCAACAGTCGACAAGAATAATCATCAACAATCACAAGTACATACCATTTACCTCCGAAGGATTGAACACGTGAAGGTCCTACGATGTCAAGATGCAAAAGTTGACATGGTTTAGTTGTCATGATCATTGTGAGAGGAGTATGTGAACCTGCAACCATCTTAGCATGTCTACAAGAAGAGCACACAATTTCTTTGTCCCCTTTAAGCTTAGGCAGCCCACGTATGCGATCAAGAGCACTAATACGCATTAGGTGATCAAAGCCTACCTGACCAAGTCTACGATGCCAAAAATATAGGTCCTTTGAATCATTAGCAACTAGACACCTATGCTTAGAGGAATACATATCAAAATCAGCTTTAAAAACTCTTCCAAACTGAGACATGTTAAAAATAAGCTCACTATTTGAACTTACAACTTTGCAGCAGTTTTTATTGAAAATAATTTCCAGATTTTCATCTAGCAATTGTGAAACAGAAAGCAAGTTGTATTTCAAATTTTTGACAAGTGCCACATCCTTCAAAGTGTAGTGACCATTTACTCTAACCGAACCCTTAGCAATTATAGGAGTTGAAGAATTATCGGCAAAAGTAACATTCTCTACACATGACACAAAAGAGAGGGAGGAGAACCAATCTTTGTTACCGGTCATGTGGCGTGAGCAACCTGAATCCACAATCCAAATGTTCTCCTTCCTCAAACGTGTAACCTACATAGAAGCACAATACATCGATCACTCAATACTGGGGTTAGTCAAAAGGCATTTAGGAATCCAGTACTGAGTCACGCGACGTGCAGCAGGAAAACACGGGAAAGCTGAGACAAAACAGCAGGTTTAAGAGTCAAAGTTTGAGATTTTTTATTCTTAACTACTAACCTATAAGGTGTCACTTGTTTAGCACAAAAACCAGTAGCTCCGGAGGCAAAAACAGAAGGTACAGAGGTAAACTTTGAATGTTTTTGACACAAAACAACAGGTTGTACATTCGGTTCAATATGTGCAGCAAATTTTGCATGAAAGTTATGAGATCTAGCAACCATTCTTTCCCTTTTCTGTTATTTAGCTAGTCTATAACAAAAATCTATGACATGACCATCTCTACCAAAGTAGGTACAATGAAATTTAACTTTGTGTTCATGTCTAGATGAGCAAACAACATTTTTATTTGAAACCGAATGAGACAATACTCCTGCAGATTTGAAAACCACTTCTTTTTGTTTAGGAACTGTTTGAATCAAACCACTTCCTAATGACTTTACAATTTTAGGTGGATGTGCCTTAGCATAAGCATGAGAATCAAAACCTAAACCAGTTTTATCATTGCAAGACTTGGATGAATTCAGCAGCAAGTTTAGGTTCTTATTCCCATTACAAAACTGATCAAATGTCTTATGCATGTTATCAAGTTTATTGGACAGATGAAGACAATTTTCACATGAAGTTTTTCTTTTTAATTTGCAATTGTAACAATATTTAACTTCATGAAAACATAAAGCATTGTTCAATATAGAGATTTCATTCATAGCATCTTGCAGTTTCTTATCAAGATCATCACAACTAGAACAATGCAAATCAATTGTAGAACAAGAAGCATATTTTAAGTTTCCAATATTAAGTGCAACAAGCTTTTTGTTCTTTTCAATTTCAAGTTCAAGTTTATCAAGTGTGGAGGTATGTGCACTTCTTAGGGAGGACAATTGTTCATATATGAAGTCACATGAGGAACAAGAATCATCACTAGAAATCAAGGATTTCAAATGATTAATTTCAAATTCTAGTGACTCAATTTTAAAAGCATCGTCTCTAAGCTTTTTTGTCCTTTTCCTTAACAATAACAGTGGCACGAGAAATAGCATCACACATTTCTTCGCAAGTAGGACATACCTCTTCATTGTCGCTGTTGTGTTCTGCCTCCTCCATACTTGATCTTGACTTGCCCGCCATGAAGCACAAGTTTGCCAAATCATCTTCATCTTCATCACTTCCAATGTCCACGTCGCTTGAGCCAAGTTCCTGGAGTGCTGAGATAAAACTGCTCACCAATTGAAGTCCTGTAAAACCCTTCTTTTTCTTCATATCTTTTGCGGAGGAGTGCTTCGTTCTTGTTTTCTTTTCATCCCGGGAAGTAGGACCTGAAATGTTAGGGCAATCTGAACGAAAATGTCCTGTCTTACCACATTCAAAGCATTGTTGAGGTCCGAAGCTTCCTCTCCTTCTAGTTCTCACATTTTGCAATGCTTTTGAGAACCGGGTAGAGATGAGAGCTAGCTCCTCCTCTGGAAACTCCTCAACTTGTTCAAGGGTTAGAGAGGACATCAAAGCAAGTGTACCACAAGATGATGTTTGACCGGAACTAGGCATGTCACATTGAGAAACAAAAGCAATAGACTTGTTGGGGTTCTTACGTGAGATTATGTCAATTTCATGAGTTTTTAACTTGGAATATAGCACATCTAAAGTAAGTGAACTCATGACAGTAGATTCATGAATAGATGTGACTTTCATCTCCCAAATTGACATATCTAATGCACTTAGCAATTTCTTAGCATTTTCAGCATCTGAAAAATTAACATTGACACTACGCAAGTTGTTGAGAATCTTATTAAAGCGAGCAAAAAGGTCATCAATAGACTCACCAGGTTGCATCTCGAAACTCATGTATTCTTTCTTGAACATGTCTTGCCTTACCTCTTTGATCGTGTTGGATCCTTCGTGGTAGTCACAAAGTGCTTTCCACACATCGTATGCAGATCAGAGGTGTGCAACACGGTCGAAGTCGCTTTGTGTTAATCCTTGTATGATCAAGTTCCAAGCCTTGTTGTTGTTGTCGACATCTCTCAGATTTGTAGCTGTAACTTGATCGTTTGATGGAACTTCGTAAGGCTTGTATACCTTCTCCCATACTGCAAAGCCTTGTGCCTGGATGAAAGCCTCCATGCGTGCCTTCCAAACCTGAAAATCAATACCAACGAACACACAAGGTTTGGCAGAGTACTTCTACATGATGATTAGTCAAAAACACGCGCAAATCATAAAGATTAGAGCACCATAGCTCTGATACCAATTGTAGGATCGAAGAGCACGTGAAAAGCTACCAGAGGGAGGGTGAATGGTAGATTTTAAAAATCTTACGCAGCGGAAACAGTTAAACCCCAACCCCTTCGGCAGAAAAATGATCTGTTAAAGAAATCGTGTGTGAGACTAATCTAAACGTGTTTCACCGTGACAAAAGTGATAGATATCAGAGAGAATCAATTCACGAAAACAACACAATAACAGTCACTCAAATCCGTCGAGAAAAACTTAAGTTATGATCAAAAGATCAAACAAAGGTCAATCTGCCCTATCCGAGAAAAAAAAACAGTACTGAAACGCTGCAAAGAAACTCATGTAGATCATAGACCACAAATCCAATGACCGTGAAATTTTGATAGATGATATATAATCAAGTTTTGAAGACAACCCAAAAAGAATCACGTCAATTGGATCTGTAAAACTCGAGTTATGATAAAACCACCGACGAAAGGTAGTGCTGTCCAGAAACTCGACGAGTAAAACTTGTCTGGAACAAGTCGGACGAACAAGGAACAAAAGTTCCTTCAAACTACGAATTTTATTCAATAGAACACAAGAGGAACAACCCCAAAGTCGTGCACCATGAGCTCTGGGCTCCCTTGCTTATATAACCAGCTCAAAAGCCAACTCAACTCAAATCAGGAACCTAATCCTACCCTGTTCACGAATCGTAACTTTCCATAACTGCTTAGGATTCTTCTATACGCAGATAGAAGTAATATTAAGACTTCCAAACACCTTAGGAACGTATCCCACATTCCTAAACAACTCAAATTCGTGACCCACACGAAATCCTATCATAACCAACTCAAATCTTTCCATATTTGAGTCAAACCCGACTCAGCCGCAGCCTGAGTCCATAACCTAGTCGGTTGGACCTTTCCGACCAACTCTTTACGTCCACATCTCTTCATCACGTCTCGGAACCATGTAGTCACATCCATGCACTCTTTGCACACGTGCAAACATCTTCCAATGACGTCCACGATACCTTCACATGCATTGTTCTTGATTCAATCATGCTGCGCAACCTCCTGATCAGCTCAACCACAATTCCTCCTGAATTTGGTTGTTGTAACCTCATCTCCTCCCTGAGACTAGTCCAATGGATCCCGTCACCAGCCATGTCTTGAACTCGAGCAACACATGCACATGAATAAACAACCAATCCATACGAGCCCAAGTCCTCGACTTGACTCAAGTTAGTTCCGAACACAACACCTTACGTGAGAACCTTACATAAGCATGTTGCAAAACCACAGTAACACGATATCATCCTTGTCAACCAAAAACACACCAAAGACTTAGAAAATGAATACTAAGCAATCTTTCCAGAGATGTAAAGCAAGTACGAAACATTGCAAATGAAAAATAGAAGCATTGCGATCAAGTTCCGGACCTTGCCAGAGCAACCCGGACCTTGAGCCGAAGCTAACAAAAACTAGTCGGACCTTAATAAAAAGGTTTTTTTGGTGATAGTCAAAACTTTTATCATCAAAGCAAGTGTATTCACTACAAGCCAATGTATTCAGCACACATAGGTCTTACAATATTCAATTCAATATATTCCTTGGGAAATATGTGATATGGGGAAAGAAGTGAGTACTGGAAATCCAGGTTTGGTAAATGTTGATAAAAGTGGGCAAGACTGCAGAGTCCTTCAAGAGGAACCAACCAATGAGAGTCAACTACTCGATGTTACTCCACTTACTGAAGCTAAACCAGGGGGAGCCTATTGTCCCCACCCTATATTATATCAGAAATCATTCAGCATATAAAGGATGATTGAAAACTCTCCAGCATTTCAGGAACACAAATGGAAAACCATATCTGGTAACTACATATACAGATGTGATTTTACATATAATTAACTTTTAAGGTTTACTGAAGTAATTTGTACATTTTTAGCTTTTCTCACACATCTTTCCTTGATAACAGAAGAATATCATCGATCCACAATCAACTATCTTATCATTTATACTACAAGTCTACAATATTACATGAGTTTCTGACATTCATATAGCACACAATCACACCGAGACTTAATATCAGCTAACTCTATGATAAGGTTGCCCGATGACATGGGAAATGTATTCATATACTGCAAATATGTAAACATGTCACTGATTCCATAATTATCTTTGTTACGGTGACAAATATAGATAAAAAATAAATAAAGATTTGTTATTAGATTTTAAGGAACTCTCTTTTAAACCTACCATAACCATACACATGAAATTTTATGTGTTCACCATATGACGAAAGTTGACCTTCACAAGCTAGAAGCAGATCCAAACCCACACTCTAAGTTTATGCATGCCTCTTTTTTTGCTCAAATCCTTTGTCTTCAACTTCATTCAATCAAAGGGAATTTTATCGCTATTATGTTTATTAATTCACCATTTAATCTCATGCTCTCAACACCAGGCTTTTTGTCCTTCCATCACTCATACGATAACCACCTAAATGTACCGAATGTAACCGCAACATGCAGAATTGGAATTTGCTAATGTCGTTGGGTACCTGAATCAATCCCGTTCCCTCTCCGGATCACCTGTAGGTTGCTGCGGTATCATGTGGTAGTGGCTACCAATACTGGGCACTGCTTTGTCTAGGTAGATAGTGATGAGATACACCATTAACAAATATTATCAGGTTGATAGTGCCTATAATCTGATGGGGAAAAGAAAGTAGTTAAATTATCGATGGAGCTTCGAAAGATATACATGCACAATTTTGTTTAAAATCCCATTGGTCTTATTAAATCGTCCTGACCTTGATATATTTTTCCATTTTCATTGTTATGAAGGAACTGTATTTCTGGTTAACCTAAAAGGAAAAATATAAATCCTGCCCAACTGACCTATGTATTTTGCATTTCCGTGTTCTGTTTTTTTTTCTGTAGCTTCACATTAGTATATTTCTTTTAGCCATTCTCCTTATTAAGAAAGACATTAGATTGATAACTTCAGCCAACATGCATTTTATTTTCAGAATACAGCGTATTTTGTGTCTGGTCACAATGCATCTTAGTAGTCCTTATTGTTAGATAACAATACCATTCCATTATAAATATTTCTGGTGGGGCCAATCTTCATGAGCAGCATGATATGTAACTATTCCATTGATTGTTAATCTTTTCCGTATCTTCATGAGCAGCATGAAATTGTCTTCTATGCATCTTCATTGGACAAATGCACTCTTATGTGTATCTACCAAAACATCCAAATTCCTAGCCAACAGGTTCGATAATATGTTGGTCACAAGCCTCACACAAAGCTATGTACCAATGAGAGGAAGGCCGAGTTTAACAACCTCGAGTAAAAAAAATCTCAATGCTGAACTGCAACCAAGGAAGCCCTGATATCATCCTTAAAAATCATCCAAAAGGTTGCAAAATCTCCCAGTGCATCCTTCAGACCCTGTTGCTTTACTGGACGATAAGTCCTTGGGTGTATTCCACACCTCCTCTTGAGAAAAAAAAAGATATTCTACTTGTGCAATTAGAGTCCGAGTCTGTGCTTCTTGAGCCTACAGTGCAATGCGCTATCCTGATTTGTCAACTGTTGAGAGTCTTGTACTCTTGTGCTATTTCAAGTTGATGGATAATTTCCTTTGCTAGCTGAAGCTACAACTAGATATGCCCTCACACATTTCTATGTTCCCTCGACACTAACTAATTTTATGTCACAGGTTATTTACGGGGGGGAGGCTCCACGACCAGGGCCTTACACCAGGTCACCACAGTCGAGGACAGGCTCACCTCCCGCGTGAGTCATCTGGTAGATGGCTGTGGATGTGGCAGACATGGGGGGGGGGGGGGGGGGGGCTTGGGAGGACAGGTTGGAGGGGCAGCATCATGGGATGTCTGGTGGGAGGCAAGGTGAGGTGGTGTTGGTGGGGACCGGGCTTGGAGTGGATGTAGGTGATGCGATGGATCTACACGGGTTGGTGTCTAGAGGGGGTGGAGAGAGACAAGCGATCACTTTTCTTCTCTATTGAACTGCTAGAGTCCTTGTTTTAATTTCAAGCTTTGTGCTTGCACCTATAAAATGTTTTGCTCTGGTTGAGAAGCTCTTTGTCACTAAAACCACAATTTAAATATACTAGAACCTTTTAATTACTAGAAAAAGCATTAGGAAAAATGGCATAAAATGGTTCATGGGCCATTTTTAATGACTTACAAAGATATCAACACATGTATAATAAACCCTGGACGGCAAAACAAGATGCTATACACATTATGATTGGTGTGAATGTACTAAGTCTAATACTGTCAGAATATTATATTCCAGTAGACTATGGCGTTAATTGTCCGCACACATTGGATTTATTCTTCCACTTTCCTAACTACATTTTGTTTTCTATTATGCAGACATATGTTTATAAAGTGTATGGCAATGCACAGTCAAAAAAACAGGTGCTTAGAATTCTAGACGATCTGAAAGATTCTCAGGAAAAAGCACAGGTAAATGTTTTAAACTGATGATTATAACACGATAAAATTTTGAAATTTTGAACCATGTAAGGATTTCAATGTTTCCTTTGAGAAGGTACTTATTATGTTAATCACATACTGACATTAACATATTCGTTAGTATTCAAACAGAAGTTAGATGTTGATTTGGCTGGGCAAGCGAATAGCTTGCAAGTTTATTTAGGGTGATAGCTAATGAAGAGTGATTAGCTTGCAAGTTTATTTAGGGCTGTGTAGATTTTAAATAAAGCCCCAAATTTAGTATGTACTAAGTTGTGTAGTCGATGGTGAAAATACCATTTCTAGAACAAGTTTGGATAAACTGTTCGGGTTGGTTTCACACAGTACGTCTTTTTGTCAGATATTCTGAAGACTAGCTGTATTGCCTGTGATGGTGGTTACCTAATTACTACTATGTGGTCTTATTAACAAGTATGCTTTCTGACACTGTTAAAAAGGTATATATCCTTAATGTGATTGCAATTAACATCTGATGAATATTGTTCTGTGATGCTCGGCAGATATGTGATAATGAATAGTACAATCATAAGATATTGGGTTATTCATTCTCGATATTCAAGAAAAACCTATGTAAGCAACAAGAGACACAATATCCACACTTACATGAAGTTTTTCTGACCTATGGTAAAACATAAGTTCTGGTTTTTTATGCTTGAGTGACTAAGTGATTATTAAAGTGGATTGATCAAAGTGTCTGACCAAGAACATGTTCACAACAGCGAATCAACCATAATAAGTGAATCTCATGCTAATTCATAATGGACATTGTTTGAATATATATATATATACGACGTACACCAAAGCGGGCTTGGTCCTTCAGTTGTTGGCTCAGATGGCATTGCCTTGACAACCATCACGTGATGAATACCTATACCTACAGCAGCTGGTTCTATCGCACAATGTTGGGAGACAAGAAAAACTCAGCTTGCACATTGACTAGAGATAGAGGCCCAAGCCTGAATAAAATAATACTACGACATAACCCATTAGGGGTGTTGAAAAGCAGACTATAAATAAAATCTCACAGTAAAAACTAAAAAGATGATCATGAATTAGAACTAACACCAATTAGATTGGAGGTGAGGTAGTGCTCAATACGCATGATGGTAAAAGACTATCATTTCTTATCTCCATCCGATTCTTTTATTCAGAGAAAGGAAAAGGGTCAATTCTCAGTAAGATCTAACTAATTTTACTTGGTGAAAGTTGTTGGTTTAGCTAACAAACTGATACTTTTACCCAATAATGATTGTCCATTGTTTATTGTCACAGTGATCAAAATGTCTAACAAACCAAGCAATTACCTTACAATAAAGAGTTGATTTTTAAGAAGTTATGACCCTTGCTTTTGTTAACATCTATCACGTTTATATAGAAAACAAAAGATAGTAGATTCTTTATAAAATTGTACTCCATTTACTACGTGAAAGTAGTTGGTTCTTGTTATGAACCCACACCTTTTATATATATTCCAGTCAGCTCTACATACATGACCTACTGGATTTAGTACTATTGACTTTTTTTTGACTAATTTTACCATATTGTTATTATATTTGTATAAATTTCATACCAATTGACTAAATCATCTTATTTATATATTGTACGTTCTTCATCTAGATTTGATTGTTGAAGAGTGAGGACACCATGTGTTCCGATAATTCCGAAAAGTACGGACAAGGCTGAATGCTGAGTTAGAAACTCAGCCAAAGTCCCCTTTATACTCTTTTTTATGCACCAAATTAATGAAGTCTTGACATGTCTAGAGTATGGACAAGACCGGGCCTGTTTTTGGACAAGTCTGGAATCTACCAAAGAGGCAACATCTGCAAAAATATTCAGACAACTCAGACAAGCAATATGTGAATCCCATGCTATTTCATGAACAGAAATCCTATGGATCTCAATCTCATATATGTTGAAATGCATCTTAGAAATGATATGGTATATATCGTACCAAAGAATGAAGACATGCTAGATCTCTTCAAACTTGATGCCATCAATGTTGAGGTGTTTGCATATTTTTTATTCTATGTGCAATTTAACAATGGCTTTGATTCAAGAAATGCAATAAATAGTATAATCATTTTAACTTGTGTTGTCATTATTGATTCTTAAATATTCATGCTTGGGTCCAAAAGAAAGAAGGCCATTATAGAAAATAGAAATGCTCTTGTGGGGCATATATATCTAAGTTAGGACTTTGCGAAGACAAACACTGGATGGTCTATTTCCTCTTAGTGAAGTACGCATGCATGATGATAATTTTCTCTGGTGGAATATGATATGGGCTGTGCACTACAATGGTATTTACTGACAACTAAAAACTAAGTGCCAAGAAACAATTGATAATCTTGATACAATGACTCAAAGCGGTGGTCTATCGAGAGCTCAAAGAAACCAGCTCTTTCAAGCTCGAGATCAACTGCAAAAATATTAAGAGAAGAGGAAATTAACATGTATCAAAGATCAAAAGTTAAAGAATATATAGGGAGATAATAGCTCTAAATATTTTCATCTTATTTGGTTGTGTGCTTACAAAATGCTGAACTCGAGAATGTTCAACCTTCATGAATGATGCATCAAGTCGATGTAATTAACATGAGGATGAATATAAATATCTTTTCCAAAAGAATGAAACGTTTGATTGATTACGACTGTCGATACCCTGCATACCAGGTATCCCATCTTGCCAGAAGAAGATGCACTGAGTTCCACCTTCCAATATCATGGACTTCCAGGGGCAACACGTGTACCGTAGTGCCGGACCTGCCTCCCTCTTTAGGGTGGCTCTGGTGCTGCCACATGTCCCGTAGTGCCGGACCTGTCTCCCTTCATAGGGTTGCTCCGGTGCTATGACGTGTCCTGCAGTGCCGGACCTGCCTGAACACCCTCATTTTCATGCGTCATGCCCTACATACATTCATATACATGTTTAACATTAACCCACATAAAGAGGAACAATTTTAAAATTGATCTCTGACTAAAAAAGGAATTGTCCATTTTTGCTGCGGACTAGTCTGATTTTGCCTCTGGAAACTTTCGGACTTGTCCGATTTTGTGCAGACTAGTCCGATATTCCAAGAGTCCTTGAAATTTTGCTATGTCCTTAACTTTTTCGGACTAGTCCGGTGTCCAAGCGGACTTGTCCGTTTTCCTCTCTCACTAAAGTCGAAATTGTCCGATTTTAGGCAAGACTTGTCCGATTATCCCTCTAGACCACTTTGGACTAGTCCGGTCCTTTCTGGACTTGTCCGATATTTCGCGACTCCGAGTTTATCTTTTGTTTTACGACTTGTTTCATGGGGTTCACGTTAAGTGGGCCTAGGGATGTCGTGCCTAACTCTTTTAGAGCCCATGTGGGACTCTAAGCCGGCCCCTACTCTTCTCAAACTCGAAATCCATCTAACCCTAGCCTATATCTCTATATAAACAACCCCACCCCTTGGCTTGACATCTATTTGCCACTTTTCCACCCCACCCAAACCCTAGTTCGTGGAGAGCCACAATCAAGGAGGGAGGAGTAGATCCCAATCAAGAAGAAGAAGAGGAGGAAACAAAAGAGGATCAAGATCTCCATCAAGCTTTCATTCTTCATCACCAATTCATCTCCAAGTTCATCCCCAACCCTAGATCATCAAGATCCAAGTGTTACCTCCAAGTTTCTTGATTCATTGGAGTTATAACACCTAGTATACCTTCTATTCTCTTTTCCTTACGTGAATTCAATCCCTAATCTCCAAATTTACGTCGATCTAAAAAACCCTAGTTTGCTAGTTCTGCGAAGTGCGGAATAGTCTGGCCTTCTGCAGACTAGTCCGATTTTTCTGACTAAATTGCGTTGAATTGATTCTAAAAGTAGATCTAATCAAATCCAAACCTGTATAAACTTGTTAAAATCTATTAGAACTAGTTAGTGATCATTAAAAGCAATCTATTAACAAGTTCTACCTTGCACTTGCATCAATCATGCATGTCATGTCATATTGAGTACTATTTGTGCACTCTTTGATTGTGTTTCTTGTCTTGAATGTTTATTGTGTGGATTAGACGGATTTGCGCTAGAGAGTGTCGCGGAGGATCTACAGCACCAAGAGTTTGAAGGCTTTGACCCTAATGAACCGCAAGAGTAAGGCAAGTGTCCTTGAAGCATATTGATCCTGTTTTAAAATATATGTTTTGTTGGAAAAACTGCATGCTTGTGTCAATTTGATGGGAAATCCTATGGTAGGAAGTTTACTAGTTTTGTTGACCACCCTTGTCACCTGGAATTTATGGTAGAGAGTCCGGAAGGGCTTTTTACCTTTTTGCTTCCCTTAATCAACTGAGATGGGAAAACAACTATACCACTCAACGTAATTATGCATGGATGAGATTATGGTTAACATGAACTGGTTAATATGATATGTCAATGGGTGATATAAGCAAGCATGATATGTGGATGGGTTGGATGTTATGGTGGTTTTGCTTGCTTTAGATCTAAGGATCGGTTCGTGGAGCGACCATCCAGGATTTACAGTGCCACCACGAGGCCAAGTATGGTTGCGGCGTAGCTGATTAATTAGGGCTTTGCTAGTGCTATTTGGACCATTAAGGATGCTCGGGGAAGGGGTAGTCGGATTGGGTTTGTTGATGATTGGTGGGACTACCCCGGGATCCGAATGGCTCAAGAGGGGGCCCTTGGTTGATGATGTGCTCAGTTGGAGACATCGCCACCGATGAAACCTCAGTGGAGTCTAAATAGGCTAGTAATCCCTTTGTAAAGACTATTTTGTGATCTCTTGGCCACACACCTAAGGAAGTGTGAGACGGCATAATTGAGATTTTATAGTCATCGAAAGGTGATGAAATCACAAACACATGGGTAAAGCGGTACAACCACTGCAGAGTGTGTCTAAAACTATCATGATAGTCGTGCTCCCAGTTATGAGCAACCTGGACCCTCACATGATTAGAGAAAACTTGGTATTATGGTTATGGTTGGTATTATGGTTATGGTTGGTATTATGGTTATGGTTGGTACTATAGTTATGGCTGGTTATGGAATAATTTCTGATATTGAATATGGTTACAGGCAAATGGTGAAATCTGGTATGTGGATGATGGTAATGAATTATGGACTCGTATTATGATCATATGGTTTATGATGGGTTTAATTCACATACATATAATATATTGCTTTTCAAATATTTTAATGTACTTTTCAGCACTTAGCCATTATTACATTCGTCATTTGAGTTAGCCACATGTCATACTTTCCACACATGCTAAGTACGACATGTACTCAACCTTATAATCCCCCCTTAACAGTTGCAGGTTAGGATTGGGAGTTTAATGGTGATAATGCGGAGTTCTAGGCTGTGTCTACCGTCAGCTTTGCCTGTGGTGTTGCATGGAGCTGCGCTATACCCTATCGCTTATGCTGCCTAACTGTTTATTTTGCTTATTTAAGTTTATCTCCACTGCATTAGTTGGACTTGTCATTAATATTCATTAGAGCTTGTATTCGAGGATAATATGGTTTGTGTAATAAAATTTGGTTAATAAATCTTGTGCTGTGGTAATTTCATGTATACTCTTTTGTGATTGCACTTGTGTATATGTGTTGAACGTCCTGGGTACACATATGCATTCACTTGGTTCATTTTCAGAACCGGGTGTCACAGATTGGTATCAGAGCCACATGTTGACCGTAGGACATAGCCTAGATAGAATGGACACTTTAGAGCACATAGAAACACTCAGGAACCATGTGTTTTTGTTTGGTGTGCTGTTTGCTATATATTGTTTGCTTGTGTGCTTAATAGAGGATTTTTGGGGTGCTTTAGCATTGCCATGTCCACCTAGGCTAGTATAGGTACTTGTCTAGTTTCATATCCCTTGATGCATATAGTTGGGGACGTTTTCTAATACTTACCTATTGCTTTTCTCCAGATGGTGAGGACTCGCAACCAGAGGGATGGCAATGATGAGGAGGAGAGCCATGGAGCACCTTAGAACAACAATGGACAAGGACTTGCTCATGGAGCTATCAACATTGAGCAGCTTTTGGCTATGCAAAACAAGCTCATGCAGACCATGATACAAACTATGGGACAGTTGCAGGCTGGCAATAACAACAATCAGCCCCACATGCCTCCACCGCCACCCCCACCCCCTCATAACCGATTGGGAGAGTTTATGAGGACTACGCCGCCAACCTTTGCTCAAGCCACTGACCCTATGGATGCGGACGATTGGCTCAAGTCCGTGGAGAAGAAGCTTTCCATTGTCCAATGCAGTGACCGGGAGAAGGTGCTATTTGCTTCTCATCAACTCATTGGAGTAGCTGCGGATTGGTGGGATGCTTATTGCAATGCTCATGAGAATCAAGAGAGGATCACTTGTGCCGAATTCAAGGAAAGTTTCCATTCTCATTATGTGCCTATCGGTGGTTTTGATCCGGCAGATCTCCCGACACTACTAAAGTGTTAGAGGAGTTTGAGTTTCGGTGTGGGCGCGTGGAGATTCAAGAAGGTGAAGTGTAAATGACACAGTAGACACGAAGATTTACGTGGTTCGGGCCACCTGAGCGTAATACCCTACTCCACGGGGTGTGTTGGTGTTGTATTGGATGTATCAGCTCAACGTTAGTTGAGAGTGTAAAGTCAGCGTGTCTCTGGAGAGTGTGTCCCGAGAGTGTGTGTAGCATGTCCTATGTATCGTCGGCCTGTCCTTTTATAGTACAAGGGCAGGCTGTTACAAGTTAGCCTGGCCTGACATGTGGCCCTGGCGGTTATTGATATTGATACACATTCAACACGTTTAATTACCCTTAATGACCGAGTTGTGGGCTTTGATAGCACTGTTACTGGTAATTAAGGTCGTCCGATCATGTGTCATTAATATGGTATTAATGACACTTAATTGGGTCTTGAAGTCCTTGATTTCCCTTTGAAGATTCGGACCATTATGGAGTCTTCCGGAGGTTAGAGGCTGAAGATCTGACGGTTGGACACGTGGCAGCGCCGGAGCACACTGTGGGGAACAGATAGGTCCGGAGCTACCTGACATGTGTCAGTTCCGGAGCTTCCCTCGGTCTGGGGTTAGGTCCGGGGGTGCTATTTCGGTACATAGTCCGGAGCTTCCCCCTTGTGGGCGGTAGCTCCGATTTGATAGTACACGTGGCGACCCTGGGACTAACCATATTGGAGAAGTGGGTCCGGTTATGTCTGACATGCAGGCCTCCGAAGGTCTTCAAATCAAGTAGATGACATTCCCTTGAGATCTTTCTAATCTCAAGGGGTGTACGGTTCCCAGGGTACCGACATTGGCCCCCTGGGCCCACCTCTGGGGAAGACCACTTGGGTAAAGTCATTCCGCCGGAGGTGGGTCCATCCTTCGACTTTCGAACTAAGTCTTCAAAGGTCTTCGGATGTGCCGTTGGCGATAGTTTGGAGTTAAATCCTCGCTGCGTGGCGTATCCCGTGTGCGGCAAATGAGATCTTTGGCGTGCGGATCTCACGCAATTGAAGGTCGCCGATTCCCGATACAAAAATCATATCAGTTCCGCGCGCCTTGTCAGATCGCCGCCTACGGGCTTCCCGCCTCATGATAACAACCGTTCGCCTGTGTAAGAACCTCGACTTGATCGTCCGGGTGGTCTCGGGCCCTCTTGTCATCGGCAGGGTAGGATTTTTGAGTAGTATCTTCGACCTCCTTGCGGTTTCCATCCAAGCGTTGCGAGGGCTTACTTAAGACAGAAGGCGCACACCATTTGGGGTTCTTTACGCCTCTGATATGATCTTGCGCTCAAACTCCCAACTTGTGCTTGCTCTTCCTCTCCTGCCTTGCTGTGCTGCGATGGAGTTGGGTCTCCGCGGGAGCCGTTTGAAGACCGACGGTGACCTGAAGAAGGTTCGGGCCCTCATGGGATGGTCGTCGGACTTCTTCAACTGCCTGGTCCGCGCCGGGGGAGAGCTCCCGTTTGAGAAGGAGCACGCTGGCGAAATGGTATACTTCTCTTCGTACGCCATGGTGGGGTTGATCCCACCTTTTTCCTTCTTTTTCTTGATGCTGCTAGACTTTTATGGTCTGCAGCTGTACCACTTTGGCCCCCACTCCATTCTTCTTGTGTCCGTCTTCATCCACTTCTGTGAGATGTGGGTGGGCATACCCCCTGCATTGAACTCTTCCGAACCTTCTTCACCATCCATACCACCGGTAGGAGCAATGAGTACCTTGGCTTCTACTACTTCGTGAAGCGCAAGAAGTGCCCATTCAAGTACCTCCGGTCGTTTCCCTCTGGAAAGTGGGATGATTGGAAGAAGGACTGGATAGTCATCTGGGTGGAGGAGCACGAGAAGCTGGAGCTGCCCGAAGGCCTCCCCAACATTGACACTATAGTCTGGAGTGAAGCTCCGGTGCTGGCGGACGCCTTCAACCCTGCTCTGACTAGGATCCGCCAGTGCATGGAGGGAGGATTAACCCCTCAGACGGTGTTTTGCAACTTCCTGGTCAACAGGTGGGCACCGCTGAAGAGGAGAGAAAAACTCGCTTGGGCCCTCAATAGTGTGATGGACGACGACTGAGTCGAGACCAGGCTGAAGTCCAACATGGCGGGGGCAACCTTGGAGTTTCATCCCATGAAGTTCCAGCACGGCATCGATGTCGCGGGTGACAACTTGACTCCGCCATCAGCTTTTCTCCCTCTGAACGTGGAAGTAGAGTTCAGTAGGGAGCTCCGGCGGAAGATGCCTGTGCTTGACGACCTTGGTGTCGTCGAGAGAAGATCGACCTCCAGGGTGGTGATCCCTGGTGCTTCCGAAGGTGGCTCCGACCCTACCCCGAAGCCAAGGATCGAAATCGTCGGCAAGGGCAAAGAGCCGGCGGACGAACCTTTGAGCCGGAAGGGGAAATTGCAGCATGCCGACGGAAGGTCCGTCAGGCCTGCAACCCACTGCATCAGCTCCTTCTCCCCGGAGGGGGAGGTCTTCTACAACCGCGATGACTGTACCCGCAGCGGCGTCCTCCCGGGTGCTACTTCCGGGCATGCGACTCCAGCACCGGGGCCGGTTGAGGCCTCTAGGTCCGAAGGTTCTTCCCGATCAAGGGGGGCCTCGACTAGGGAAATGCCCGTGGCTGCAACGAGTTCCGGGGGGCCTTCCGGAGCTTCCACGCCGGCGGCGGCTATGGTCAGCCCAGAACGCCCGGGAAAGAGGTTCCGCGCAAGCTGGTGCGGAAGCCTCCCAAGGTAATTTTTAATATTTACCCCAGACAACTATTTTATTGTAGTAACTATTTTTTAAGTTTCTTCATCCATTATCTGTAGCGTTCCCAAGAAGAGGAGTGAGGCTCCACCCTCAGTCACAACAGCTGAAGCTGTGAGGGAGGAAGCTTCTGCTCCTGTTCCGGTGCCGCCCCAAGTGGTGGCTGAAGCTGCGACAGCTCCGGCGCCAGCTGTCGTGGTCATGGACCTCGACTCATCCCCAGAGACTCCCATGGTAGCACCGGACCGTGAGAGAGAAGATGCGCCAGCGGCACCTGCCCCGGAGGTTGAAGCTGCGGGTTCTGGTGCAGAGATGATGGAAGCTCCGGCTGTTGAGCCGGAGGAAGCAGTAATTCCGGCCCCAGAGCCGGAAATTATCGAAGCTCTGGCGGTTGAGCCGGAGGTAATTGAAGTCCTGGCGTGCGCACCGGATGTTGAGGAAGTCCCGGCGGTTGGGCCGGGTACCTCTGAAGCACCGGCCGCAGAGCCGGTCGTTGTTGGAGCTCCGGCCGCAGGGCCGGTTGATGTTGAAGACCTTCCGGCTCCCGAGCCGGTTGTTGTAGAGGCGTTGGCGCTCGAGCCCCCAGTAGAGGAGGTGCCCAGGCCGGAGCCAGAAGCAGCCCCTGCTCCGGGAATGACGACGCCGGAGGTTCCCGTGGCTGAGCCGGAGAGCCCAGAAGAGGTTGCTGGCCCCCTACTTGAGGGGGCAAATGAAGACCTGGCGGCGGGGACTTCGAAACCACTTCCGGAGGTCGGAACTTTATCAGTGGGACCTTCCTCGATGGCGACTGAGGCCATCCCGGAGGACAGCCCTAGTGCCATAGAGGCTCAGGGGACCACTCTTGTGGAGTGGGACCCAATTTTTGTAACTGAAAACCCGTTGGAACCAGTGGAGGAGACCCCAGCAGGTCCGGAACCTATCTCGTTGTCATTATCTATTGACAACTCCTGCTCCAGTCTGCGTCAAGTTCAGCTGGCATTCTTCCACGACAGCAAGGCTCTTGAAGAGGAGCGCCAAACCCCTAGGCGGTGGCGTAACCAGCTCTACTTCAAGACCAAGCTGGCGCAGTCGAGGCTAGCAGATGACAAAGAATGGATTAAGCGGGAGAAGGTCCACCTAGAATACTGGGGCAAATTATTGGATGATAGGGAGAGCATGACTCACGCCCTCGACGCTCAATCCCGGGCCATTTATGAGCAGACCAAAGCAGCTAATAGTGCAGCTGATGAACGCCAAGAAAGGCTGGAAGCCATTAACACTACTCTCATCAAGCGCCGGGAGGCACTTGAGGAGAGGGAGAAAAGGCTCGAAGATGAAGAGCAGAAACTCCTAGAGCTGCGGGATGATGTCTTGAAGAGGCAGGAGGAGCTCACCGAAAAGGTGGCTCTGGCTGACAAGGGCCTCGAGGAGCGCGCCAAGAAATTGGAAGAGCGCTGCGCTGAGGAGGAGGAGAAGGCCTGGGTGCGGGGGCAGGAACTCTACGAGCAAGAGTGTGCCATCGCAGCCAGGGAGAAGAATGTGAGGGGCAAGGAGAAGGACCTGGTTGACCGCCGGAACAAGATTTATCTCCAGGAGGAGGAGCTTGGAAAACTCCAGAAGTAGGTTGCTGAAAAGATTCAGCAAAATGACAAAGAGGTCGAACGCCTTGCTCGCGAGAATTCTGAACTGGCGGCGGCCAGAATATCCTTGGAAGAATTGAAGGGCTTGAGGACTGTGGACTCCATACAGGTTTGGGAGTTCCTGGGCAAGGCCAACGACGCACTGACACCGATGGGCTTCAGTCCCGTGCGTTCGGATGATCCGGAGCCAGAGCCAGACCTGGCGTTGCAGGCGTTGAGCTTGGCAGGTAGCAAAATCTCCAAGGTGGGCGACGTCATCGCGTACCAATTGGAGGTTGAGGGGCAATCCCTGGTGAAGAACGTCTTAGAGTATGTGCTGACGTGCTACACCAGCCAGAATCCCCAATTCCCTCTGGACCCGGTGCTTGAAGGTCCTGTCGAAGGAGAAGGTGAAACCGCCCGAGCGAAAATGTGTCGGAGGTTGCTCAGAAGGTCGCCCAGTTCTTCCATTGGGTCTAGGACCATCTCCGTAGCTCCCACTTGTATTCTCTCTTTTTCTTCCTCAATTTTGTAATCCCTTGTCTCCAGATGAATGAAATCCCCAAATTTTTGTGAATTTCACTTTTTGTCTTCAACACTTTTGTCTTCACTTGGCCCCCTGGTAGATGTACACAATTTGATTGTGAACATGTACCAAGAGGATATTGTGTTTTGTTGAAGACTCATTTGCTTGAAACTTGTAGAGTGTAGGTCCGAAGTCTTCGATAGTGAAGGCCCCCTGAGGTTGCTGGAGCTTAGAAGCTCCGACATTGTCTATCATCAGAGCTTAGTAGCTCCGGCAATAGTCCCTATCAACGCGTAGAGCATCGATAGTTTGTCCTTCGAGGTGTCGGAGCCTAGTAGTTCCGGCAGTGACCTTTACCGACATGTAGTTTGTTAGTAACAAACTCTGCTTGCAGGGTCTTCTCACCATCATTTATTTTGCATCGACGGCTGGCCCCCCTAGCTTTACCGGAGCTTGGTTGCTTCGGTGATGCTCGTTTTCAATACTTAACATCGATTACTAGCCATCTAGGGGAGTTGGAGCTTTGTTAGCTCCGGCTTTTCTCCATCAACGTGGATTTTTTATTTTTCCTGTACACTGAAGCCAAGAAAAATAGTAAAATTCGTTTCTTGCCTATAACTTCGTCGTGGCTTACGATTCTCAAGAAAATTTTAGGTCAAACGCGATTCTAAATAAAACTGAATGCGTTTTATTTTCTTCCAGATCCAATTGTACTTGGACCCGCCTTACTTCAGCCTGTCGGGGTGTAGGTAGAGTGGCGTACTTAGGGTGCTTGACCAGGCTAAGTCGATAGGACACTCTGGCCCTAGGTTGGCTTGGTGGCATTTAGGCGAGTCGGCCATAAACAATATTTGAATCTAGAAGAATCGACAATACAGCTCGAATCGTATATGAACCGGTCGAACTAAAATTTCTTAAGAATTGCACGTCTTTGTTATAGACAAGAAAGAGAAAAATAAAAAATGTTAAGCCTATACAAAATAAATGCACGTGGAGTCCGTTTCACATAAAGATGTCTTTCATTATAGGTCCGGGGTACAGGGGAAACAAGTACACTCTTAGGGTACGGAACCAGGCTAAGCTTGTTTAATTTCTCGTTTGACCCAGGGTAGCTAGCCACACTTTTAGTCCTGAGACTGTGACAAGTGTTGCATGAACTTTGCGGACCTTCCGGGAAAGGTCCGGCTGTTCTCTCGGAGGAACTACCCAACTCTGTACAATAACTCTATAACATACACCTCAAGTTACTACAGACTCACCTCCGTGATATTAAGTGTAGAACTTACGGAGGTGCTCAATGTTCCAAGGATTTGGGAGAGGTGTCCCATCCTCGGTAGCCAAGCGAACGCTTCCGGGACGGGATACTTTAATCACTCGGAAGGGTCCCTCCTAGCTGGGGGAGAGTTTGTTTAACCCTTTTCTAGATTTTATTCTCCGTAGCACCAGATCGCCTTCCTCGAGCTGTCGGTTGTGTACATGCCGCTGATGATAGCGCTGAAGGGCTTGGCGGTATCGGGCATTCCAAACAGCTGCTTGGCACCTTCCCTCCTCAAGGAGGTCTAGGTCTTCACGCCGGAGCTGGTCCTGCGTGGCTTCGTCGAAGGTCCGGACCCGGAGTGACCCCGAGGTGATTTCCGGAGGAAGGATTGCTTCAGCTCCATACACCAGGAAGAAGGGTGTCTCTCCAGTTGACCGGTTTGGAGTTGTCCTGTTGGCCCATAAAGTGGGCGGAAGCTCTTCAATCCAGTTGGCTCCATGTTTTTTCAAGCGCTCATAGGTGCGCATTTTGAGTTCTTTAAGGATTTCAACATTTGCTCTCTCGGCTTGGCCATTGCTTGCTGGGTGAGCTACGGAGGCGTAGCAAACTTGAATGCCGAGGTCTTCGCAATATCCTTGAAATGCAGAGCTTGTGAATTGGGTCCCATTATCAGTGATGATTTTGTTTGGGACTCCAAATCTGCATACAATGGACTGCAAAAAGTTGATAGCAGATTGCTTGTTGATTGTCACAACTGGAGTTGCTTCCCGCCACTTGGTGAACTTGTCAATGGCAACGTACAGGAACTTGTAACCTCCGACAGCTCTTGGGAAAGGTCCCAAGATGTCCATCCCCCACACAGCGAAGGGCCATGTAGGAGGTATCATTTGTAGGGGCTGAGCCAGTGTGTGAATTTGCTTTGCATGAAATTGACATGCTTCGCATTTCTTCACCAGCTCAGTTGCATCCTGGAGTGTTGTAGGCTAGTAGAAGCCATGCCGAAAGGCTTTACCAACCAGCGTGCGGGAAGACGCGTGGTTCCCACACTCGCCTCCATGGATTTCTGCGAGGAGCTCGCAACCTTCTTCCCTTGTGATGCACCGCATTAGGATGCCATTGGCACCGTGCTGGTAGAGATCCCCTTCTACCAACGTGTATCTTTTAGCCAATCTGACTACCCGGTCAGCGGATACATCATCGTCAGGAAGGATGTTGTCTTTCAAGTAGTTCTGGATCTCCGAGATCCATGCATCGGAACTAACTTGAGCATTTGAGTCTTGCGTGCTGGGTTGCTCGGAGCTTCCGGCAGCACCTACGACCCTTGATGGCTACCATGGTAGCAGGGCCATCGGGACCGTCAGCTTCGGGATGCTGATCTCGCCCCCTTCGCTTAGTTCGGCAGGCTGAGCTGTGGGTTTTGACAACCTCCGGACAAAAGTTCCGCCAGGAGCCGGAGCTCCGGTTGACACTTTCGTCGAGAGTTCGTCGGCTTCAGCGTTGTGGGCATGCTGGACATGGTGGAGATCTAGGACTTCGAAGTCCTTCTAAAGCCTTTGGACTTCAAGGAGGTAAGCAGTTAGATGGAGATTGTTGCAGGGGCATTCACCCTTCACTTGCTTAATGATGAGCTGTGAATCTCCCTTGACCAGCAGTTGCTTGACACCGTATGACAGTGCCACCCTTAGTCCGTAAATGAGTGCTTCATATTCCGCCATGTTGTTGGACGCCTTGAAGTCAAGGTGTACCATGTATTTTACCTTCTCCCCGGTTGGTGCGAGGAGAAGGATTCCAGCTTCGGCCCCCTGCTTTTGCATGGAGCCGTCGAAGTAGAGGGTCCAGTGAGGCTCGGTGAAGATCGGAGCCTTGTGTTCTGGCTTCTGCTCGCTAGGGCCCCCAGGGTTTGATGGAGAGGGAGTCCATTCCGCCACGAAGTCTGCCAATGCTTGACTCTTGATTGCTTGCCTTGAAATGAATTCGAGATCGAATTCGGCCAATTCCGCTGCCCACTTTGTAATATTCCCAATTGAGTTGGGATTATGCAAGATTGCTCGAAGTGGGTAAGAAGTCACCACTAAGATTTTATGAGCTTTGAAGTAATGGCGAAGCTTCCTGGAGGCAATAAGAACTGCATAGAGCAGCTTATGCACCTTTAGGTATTGAGTCTTGGCATCAAGTAGTACTTCACTGATGAAGTACACTAGGCGCTGAATGGTCCAGACCCTCCCGGAGGGGCCCAGAGCTTCCTCTTCACTGACCCGGATCCTCCCGGAGGGATCCGGATTTTCTTCGGGGACTTCCGGGTCCTTGTTGGAGGAACCCGGAGCTTCTTCAGAAGCGACCTGGACCCTCCCGGAGGGGTCTGGGTCTTCTGAAGTAACTTCTTGTGGATTCAAGTTTGGGAGCTGGGACCCAGACTCGCTTTCAGGAACCTCCAGACCCTCCTGAAGAGGTCTGGACTCCTGAGTATGGGATGGTTCTGGTCTCTCCGCAACCAGGACCATACTGACGACTTCGTCAGTGGCTGAAATGTAAAGCAGCAAAGGCTCACCAGGGTTCGGTGCTACCAGAATTGGTAGGGTGGTGAGGAGCTGTTTTAGTTCCTGGAACGCCTTTTCTGCTTCTTCAGACCATTGGAATGGTCCGGACTTCCTTAATAACTTGAAGAAGGGGAGTGCCCGTTCTGCCAGTCTTGAAATGAACTTGCTGAGGGTTGCTAGACATCCAGTTAGCTTTTGGACATCTTTGATGCGGGCTGGTGGCCGCATGTCTTCAATGGCTTTGATCTTCGCCGGATTAGCTTCTATGCCCCGGTGACTTACCAGGAAACCAAGAAGTTTTCCGGAGCTAACCCCGAGGACACACTTGTCTGGGTTTAGCTTTGTGCGGGTGACCCGCAGCTTATCAAAGACAACCTGCAAGGTGTCAAGGAGTGACTCCTTGTTCTTGACCTTGACCACGATGTCATCGACGTACACTTCCACTATGTCTTTAATGAGTTCTTCAAAGGTTTTGTACATAGCTCGTACAAAGGTTGAAGCTGCATTCTTGTGACCAAATGGCATGGCTGTACAATAGTACAATCCATCTACTGTGATAAAAGAGGTATGCTCTTCATCTTCCTTAGACATTCTGATTTGGTGATACCCTGAATATGCGTCTAGGAAACACAGTAATTCACACCCGGAGGTGGAATCCACTATCTGATCTATTCTAGGTAATGGGAATGGATCTTTTGGACATGCCTTATTTAGTGTTGTGTAGTCGATACACATCCGAAGCTTCCCGCCGGCCTTGGGCACAACGACTGGGTTTGCTAGCCATTTTGGATGGAAGACTTCTTGGATGAATCCAGCTTCGAGCAACTTCTTCACTTCTTGTCGAATGAAGTTCTGTCGCTCTATGGATTGCTTTCGAGGCTTCTGATGCACAGGCCGGGCGTCGGGGTAGATCTTCAGATTGTGCTCAATCACTTCCCTGGGGATCCCAGGCATTTGTGACGGTTGCCAAGAAAACACGTCTACATTAGCCCGGAGGAAAGCGATGAGCGCGAGTTCCTATTTGTCGTCCAATCCCCCCGATATACGGGTGGTCTGAGCAGCATCGGAACTGATTTGGACGACTTTGACAGGAATGTCGGTGTCGCCTCTTGGCTGCACACGAGGTGCAGAAGTCGAGCCTCGCTGACGAATGCTCGGGGGTTTTGGAGCTTGCTCCTGCCTGGAGTCCTCCTCTTGCGCCGTAGTAAGCGCATGGAGTTCTTCCAGTGCAGTTACTCCGGCAGTACGATCTTCGCAGATCCGGAGAACGCCTACTGGTGTATGCATCTTTAACACCAGGTAACCATAATGAGCAGCTGCCATGAATTTGTACAAGGCAGGCCTACCCAAGATGGCATTGAAGGGTAAGTTGATCTGAGCAACGTCAAAGACCAACTTCTCGGTGCGACACTTCTCCTGGGTTCCGAAGGTAACGGGGAGGGTAATAGCTCCGAGTGGGGTAATGGCTCCCGGACCTACTCCGGAGAAAGGTCGGGAGGGGTGGAGATCCGAAGGTCGGAGCTGAAGCTTGGTAAAAGCTTTGAAGCTTATGAGGTTGAGCCCCGAACCTCCGTCTACCATGACATGGTGGAGCTGGATGTTATTGATGGTAGGAGATACCATCAAAGGTAGCTGACCTCCTCCAACCATGCTTCGAGGGCAGTCCGAAGCATCAAAAGTGATGGCTGTGTCCATCCACTTCCGATGAGGCTCCGCCCTGGCTGTAGGAGCTATAGCAGCCATGTCCCGACGCATAGTCTTGATGACGCGGCGGGAGGTGATGTCCCATGATCCACCAAAGATGGTGTTCATGGTCTTCCGACGCTCGTTGTCAGAGACGTCGGTATCGTCATTGACGGAGGTGTAGACGGCCTTCAGGACCTTTTTGGGATCCTGAAAACCTAACTCCTCTTCAGCCGGAGCTTCGTCAACTTTTTGTTTTCCTTCCCTCTGTCAAAAAGGAGCTTCTTCCTGGCGCTTGTTGTAGCGCTCAGCAAGGTTTTGGACCTCCTGGCAGTCTTCTAAACTGTGGCTGTACGTTTTGTAAATTGGACACCACACCTTGGGTTTGCTACCGTCTTCAGAAGACGGTCGAGGTCGCTTCTCGGGGCGTGGCCCCCGGCCACCCGGAGCTACAGCAGCCGCAACATTGGATGCATCGGCTGATGGCTTCTTCTTGTCGTTGGTCTTTTTCTTCTTCTTGCCACTCCCGGAGGTAGCGGCTTCTCCTTTGGAGGATTTCTTGTGATCCTCCAGAGTTGGTTTGGAGTGCATTTCACGGCCCTCCACATCTCTAGCACATTTCTCAGCCAAGCTGAAGAGTTCCGTGACACTGGTAATCTCCTTGATCGCCAGTTTCTCCAACATCTTCTTATCCCACACTCCCTGTCTAAATGCCACGATGACAGAGGCGTTAGAGATATAAGGGATAGTGTTTCGTTCCTGAGATAATCTCTGGATGAATGATCGCTGGGATTCTCCTCCTTTTTGCACAACTGCAAAAAGGTCCAGTTCGGTGCCTGGTCGGGTGTAAGAACTCCCGAAGTTGGCGATGAACTGCCGGCACAATTCCTCCCAACTGCTGATGGAGTTGGGTGGAAGGCTCATAAACCAGGACCTGACGGTCCCAGTTAAAGCCACTGGGAAATAATTGGCCATTATGACCTCATTTCCTCCAGCTTCCAAGATAGCAGTGGAGTAAATCTGAAGAAATTCGACAGGATTAATGGTCCCGTCGAACTTTTCCGGCAGGTGAGGCCGGAAATTCTGTGGCCACCTGACCATACGCAGATGCATGGCCAGGGCTAAACAGCCTCCTCCTACTCCTTCAGGAGAAGGTATGTCTTGAGCTTCTCGTCTTTCACGAGCACGATCAATATGGACTCGGCCGTCTTGTTGGCGATATCGGCGATCAAGCTCCGCCCGGAGGTCATGAGTTGAAAGCCTTGATACCGTGTGAGTGCGTCGTGCCCCGGAGGGCAACGACGTCACCTGCTGTGATGCAGCAAGTCTCCTATTGTTGGAAACGTGCGGACCAAGTCTGCCAGACAAGGTCCGTTGCTGTGATGGGGCCCGTCCTGAAGGAGGAGGACCCTGGTTGCTGATGCGGTCGGCTGCTGCTGCAACCAAGTGTTCCACATCGACCCTCCACTGCTCCTGTGCATCTCGAGATGCATCCGGAGGTGGTGGGCGTTGGAGAAGTGCACGTGCTGCGTGAAGCGCATGTTCCGGGTTGCCAAGATTCGTCGACGCAGTGATTGACGCCGGCGCAGCATCGTGTTGTCCAGCTTGATTTGCTGGTGGAGGCGGCGGTGGTGGTAGTGTGACTCCTGCTGGCACTGAGGCTCCTGCTAGTGGCTGCATATTGGAGTGATTGCCACCAACAGCTTGAACAGCAAGGTGACCGTTGGATGATCCAGCAGCTGAGTTCACCATTCTTGAAATCTCAGGAGCCCCTACCTGGCGCGCCAACTGTCGATGGTTTTGATCCGGCAGATCTCCCGACACTACTAAAGTGTTAGAGGAGTTTGAGGTTCGGTGTGGGGGCGCGAAGATTCAAGAAGGTGAAGTGTAAATGACACAGTAGACACGAAGATTTACGTGGTTCGGGCCGCCTGAGCGTAATACCCTACTCCACGGGGTGTGTTGGTGTTGTATTGGTTGTATCAGCTCAACATTAGTTGAGAGTGTAAAGTCAGTGTGTCTCTGGAGAGTGTGTCTCGAGAGTGTGTGTAGCGTGTCCTATGTATCGTCGGCCTGTCCTTTTATAGTACAAGGGCAGACCGTTACAAGTTAGCCTGGCCCGACATGTGGCCCTGGCGGTTATTGATATTGATACACATTCAACACGTTTAATTGCCCTTAATGACCGAGTTGTGGGCTTTGATAGCACCGTTACTGGTAATTAAGGTCGTCCAATCGTGTGTCATTAATATGGTATTAATGACACTTAATCGGGTCTTGAAGTCCTTGATTCCCCTTTGAAGATTCGGACCGTTATGGAGTCTTCCGGAGGTTAGAGGCTGAAGATCTGACGGTTGGACAAGTGGCAGCGCTGGAGCACACTGTGGGGAACAGATAGGTCCGGAGCTACCTGACACGTGTCAGTTCCGGAGCTTCCCTCGGTCTGGGGTTAGGTCCTGGGGTGCTATTTCGGTACATAGTCTGGAGCTTCTCCCTTGTGGGCGGTAGCTCCGGTTTGATAGTACACGTGGCGACCCTGGGACTAACCATGTTGGAGAAGCGGGTACGGTTATGTCTGACATGTGGGCCTCCGAAGGTCTTCAAATCAAGTAGATGACATTCCCTTGAGATCTTTGTAATCTCAAGGGGTGTACGGTTCCCAGGGTACCGACAGTGCCGGAAGGTGTTATGATTTTGAAGAGGCAAGAATTTGAGAACTTAAGGCAAGGAAGATCAAGCGTGAGTGAATATCTCAATAAGTTCACTCAACTCTCAAGGTATGCGCCTGGGGATGTTAGTCGGGATAGCTGGAAGCAACACTTGTTTATGAGGGGCCTCAACAATGAAATCCAAGTGTAATTGCTCAACTGTGATTATGCCAATTTTCAGAAGCTTGTGGACAAAGCGATTGTGGTTGAGAACAAGATTCGTGAGATGGAGCAAGACAATAAGAGGAAGGCGCCACATCAAGGACAACAACAAGGAAGTAATGTGCGCCCTCGCTTTGCGCCTCCTAATGCGCCATACTACAGCTCCTCTACTCCTATACAGCGCCCTAGTTGTGCACCGCGCCCAACTCAATTTGTGCAGCAGTGCCCTGTTATGCAAGCACCTAGGCCTCCAATTCCTTTTGCGCCTCGTGCTAATTTTCCTAGTGCAAATGTTCAAAATCAAGCTCGTCCCAATAATTCTGGTGGAGTTAAGAAGTGCTATACTTGCAGAGAAGCTGGACACTTTGCACATCAATGTCCTAAGTCAGGCCTTGGTCAAGGAAGCAATGCACTGAGGCAAAACCCAAGACCCAATGGAGGACAACCACAAGGGAACCATGGACAGCAGAATTTTGCTCGTGGCAACGTGAACCATGTCTCTACGGAGGATGCTCAACAATCGGATGACGTGGTCATTGGTATGTTTCTTGCCAACTCCAACCCTGTGACTATGTTGTTTGATTCTAGAGCATCGCATTCATTCATTGCATCGAATGTTGCCAAGTATAGTTTGCCTATCTCTCATATGAAGTTTACTCTATTGGTTAAGTCTCCTGGAGGAGAGATGAGGACAAATATAATATGTCCAAAAGTAAGCCTTAGAATAAGGGGGGTAGACTTCTCCACCAACCTCATTGTTTTGGATTCTCAAGGATTGGACATTATACTTGGTATGGACTGGTTGAGGAAGCACAATGGAGTTATTGAGTGTGCCAAGAAGACAGTGAAGTTGACTAATGAAGAAGGGATCACAGTAGAATTTGAAGCATCTCAAACCGCACCGAAGCAATTGGAGCTGAATCATATGGACGGTGCCGCAATTGAGGAGATTCCGGTGGTGTGTGAATTTTTGTATGTTTTTCCGGACGAGTTGCCATGTATGCCACCTGATCGAGACATTGAGTTTGTTGTTGATTTAATACCTGAAACTGCACTTATAGCTAAGAGGCCCTATAGGATGCCTCTTATGGAATTAGCCGAGCTCAAGAAGCAAATTCAAGAGCAACTAGAGAAAGGTTTTATTCACCCAAGCTCTTCACCTTGGGGAGCCCTCGTTCTATTTGTGGACAAGAAGGATGGAACCCAAAGGATGTGTGTGGATTACCAAGCTCTCAACGAGGTGACAATCAAGAACAAGTACACCTTGCCACGCATAGAAGACTTGTTTGATCAGATGAAGGGTGCTTGTGTCTTCTCTAAGATTGATTTGAGGTCGGGATATTTTCAAATGAAGATTTGACTTATGTCGAACAACAGATCAAAATTTTGGAAGCCAAGGAGAGAGCCACAAGGAACAAGGTTATTAGATGGTGTAAATTTCAATGGAAGCACCACATAGAAAAAGAAGCGACATGGTAATTGGAGGATGATATCAAGAAGGAATTTCCCTATCTCTTCTCTTCTGCGTCGAATCTCGAGGGCGAGATTCATTTTAAGGGGGGTAGGTTTGTAACACCCTCATTTTCATGCGTCATGCCCTACATACATTCATATACATGTTTAACATTAACCCACATAAAGAGGAACGAGTTTAAAATTGATCTCTGACTAAAAATGGACTTGTCCGTTTTTGCTGCGGACTAGTCCGATTTTGCCTCTGGAAACTTTTGGACTTGTCCAATTTTGTGCGCACTAGTACGATATTCCAAGAATCCTTGAAAATTTACTAAGTCCCTGGACTTTTCCGGACTAGTCCGGTGTTCCGGTGGACTTGTCCGTTTTCCTCTCTGACTAAAGTCGGACTTGCCTGATTTTAGGCCAGACTTGTCCGATTTTCTCTCTGGACAACTTTGGACTAGTCCGGTCCTTTTCGGACTTGTCCGATATTTCGCGACTCCGAGTTGATTTTTTGTTTTACGACTTGCTTCTTTGGGTTCACGTTAAGTGGGCCTAGGGATGTCATGCCTAACCCTTTTAGAGATCATGTGGGACTCTAAACCGACCTCTACTCATCCCAAACTCGAAATCCATCTAACCCTAGCCTCCACCTCTATATAAACAACCCCACCCCTTGGCTTGACATCTATTTGCCACTTTGCTACCCCACCCAAACCCTAGTTCGTGGAGAGCCACCATCAAGGAGGGAGGAGGATATCCCATGCAAGAAGAAGAAGAGGAGGAAACGAAAGAGGATCAAGATCTCCATCAAGTTTTGTTCTTCATCACCGATTAATCTCTAAGTTCATCACCAATCCTAGTGTTACCTCCAAGTTTCTTGATTCATTGGAGTCCTAAACACCTGGTATACTTTCTACTCTCTTTTCCTTACATGAATTCAACCCCTAATCTCCAAATTTACGTCGATCTAGAAAACCCTAGTTTGCTTATTCTGCGAAGTGCGGACTAGTCCGACCTTCTTGCAGACTAGTCCAATTTTGCTAACTAAATTGTGTTGAATTAATTCTAAAATGAGATCTAATCACATCCAAACCTGTATAAACTTGTTAAAAGCTATTAGAACTAGTTAGTGATTATTAAAAGCAATATATTAACAAGTTCTACCTTGCATTTGCATAAATCATGCATGTCATGACATATTGAGTAATATTTGTGCACTCTTTGATTGTATTTCTTGTTTGTATGTTTATTGTGCGGATTAGACGAATTTGTGCTAGAGAGTGCCGCGGAGGATCTACAGCACCAAGAGTTTGAAGGCTTTGACCCTAATCAACCACAAGAGCAAGGAAATTGTCCTTGAAGCATATTGATCCTATTTTAAAATAAATGTTTTGTTTGCAAAACTGCATGCTTGTGTCAAATTGATGGGAATCCTATGATAGGAAGTTTACTAGTTTTGTTTAACCACCCTTGTCACCTCGAATTTATAGTAGAGATTCGGGAAGGGCTTTTTACCTTTTTGCTTCGCTTAATCAACTGGGATGGGAAGACAATACTACACACTTAATTATGCATTTATGAGATTTTGATTAACATGAACTGGTTAATATGATATGGTAATGGGTGATCTAAGCAAGCCTGGTATGTGGATGGGTTGGATGTTATAGTGGTATGCTTGCTTTAGATCTAAGGACCGATTCATGCGAGAATAAGCCAGGACTACAGTGCCACCACGAGGCCAACTATGGGTGCGGTGTAGCTGATTAATTAGGGCTTTGCCAGTGCTATTTGGACCATTAAGGATGCTCGGGGAAGGGGTAGTCGGATTGGGTTTATTGATGATTGGTGGGACTACCCTCGGATCCGAATGGCTCAATAGGGGGCCCTTGGTTGAAGATGTGCTCTGTAGGAGACATCATCACTGGTGAAACTTCAGTGGGGTCTAAATAGGCTAGTAAGCCCTTTGTAGAGGCTATTTTGTGATCCCTTGGCCATACACCAAAGGAAGTGTAATTGGCGAAAGTGAGGTTCTTTTGTCGCCGACGGGTGATGAAATCACAAACACATGGGTAAAGCGGTACAAACTCTGCAGAGTCAAAAGAAACTATCATGATAGCCATGCTCCTAGTTATGAGCACCTGGAAAACTTCCATGATTAGAGGGAACTCGGTATTGGGATGGTATTTAGGATGGTTATGGTTGGAATTATGGTCATGAATGGTTATGAATTGAATTCTGGTATTCTATATGGATATTGGTATATGATGATGGATATGGAATATGGACTGGTATTATGATAACTATATGGCTTATGATGGGTTTATTTCATATACAAGTAATATATATTGCTTTTCAAATGTTTTAATGTACTTTTCAACACTTAACCATTATTATATTCATCATTTGAATCAGCCACATGTCATACTTTCCACACTTGCTGAGTACGACATGTACTCACTCTTGCAACCCCCCCCCCCCCCCCAATAGTTGCAGGTCAGGATTGGGAGTTTAATGGTTATAATGCGGAGTTCTAGGCCGTGTCTTCCATCAGCTTTGCCTGTGGTGTTGGTTGGAACTGCGCTACCCTATTGCTTATGTTGCCTAGCTGTTTAGTTCGCTTAATTAGTTTATTTCTGCTGCATTAGTTGAACTTGTCATCAATATTCACTAGAACTTGTATTTGAGGATAATATGGTTTGTTTAATAAAATTTGGTTAATTAATCTTGTTCTGCGGTAACTTTCTGTATACTCTTTTGTGATGCACTCGTGTATGTGTGTTGAACGTCCTGGGCACACATATGCGTTCACTTGATTCATTTTTCGGAACCAGGTGTCACACTACCTCCCTCTATAGGCTGGCTCTTGTGCCGCCACGTGTCTCGAGGCACCGGACCTGCATCCCCGACAGGGGAAGCTCCGGTTCTACCAAGTGTCCAGTAGCTCCAGACCTGCCTTCCCGCAGCGGGAAGCCCTGGAACTGCCACGTGTCACACACCCGGACCTAAGTCTGCAACGGGAAGACAACATGATCTCCAACGGCGCGGATTCAAGGGCTATCAATTGACCATTACAAGACCTGTTTAACGCATCATTAATCTAGATTAATGACGCATGATCAGAGGACTATGAAGACCGGTAACGCTGTTGTGAAGGCAAGTTATCATGTTATTAACCACTCTTAACACCATAGATCGTGTATAGGGCGGCTTATTACAGCTAGGGCCACATGTCGGAGCACGACACACACTGTAACAGTGCCAGTCCTTGGCATATAAAAGGGATGTGCTGCACGGTCGAAATATCATCTCACACTAATCTCATTTCTGACTAGACTCAAGCTTACACAACTCATACAAACAACACCCCGTGGAGTAGGGTATTACGCTCACGCGACTCAAACCACTTAAAAACCTCTGTGTTCACCCTTGTTCTCGATCTTGATTAGCGCCCAAACCATGTAAAAACCTCTATGTTCACACATCTTAGTAGTAACAGGGGATGTGTCTTAGTCTACACTTCAACATTTGGCGCGCCAGATGGGGGCCGACATTCAAGATTTCTAAGATGATGAACTCAACCGCTGCTTCAAACGGACCGACTGCATAGGTTGTTGGAGGAAACCCCTCCAATGTTCAGTAGCCGACCAACATTGTTGTCCCAGCAGGCGTCGTTCCACCACCACCACCATCTGCTACAACAGCCAAGGCTGGACAGCAGGATGGTGAATTTGCATCGGTCACAACATCGACGAAAACCCCAAAGAATACATTGAACGCAGTGCGGACTCTACTTTAGCGTCCTCTAGTGTCAGGAGCTCCTCCCTCTACGCTAGAATAGTGGCACACTAATGTTGAGCATCTAGTTGCAGCCGCAGCCACTGCAATCAACAACCAAGGTCTGCCCCATGCAGGGCAGCACCTTCACGCAACAGGACCTTGTCTGGAAGGCTTGATCCTGCAACATCACAGTCCAGGAGACATGCGTCCTCCCAGCATGCATTGTCTCTGTCCTCCGGGGCTCATCGTACTCACACGACATCCAGGCTCTCTACCCTGGACCTTCGGTCGGAGTTCGACCGCCGGTACATGAGACAGGATGGCCGTGTCAACATCCAGCGTACTCATGAGAGGCGACTCGCTCGAGGAAACCTTCTCCTCTAGAAGTAGGAGGCGGTTGTTCAGCTCTCACCATGCATCTCCGCATGGTAGAATGGCCACTCAAGTTTCGGCCTCATATACAATAGAAATACAGCGGGACTGTAAACCCCGTCGAGTTTCTTCAGATCTACTCCACCGCTATCCTCGCGGTTGGAGGAAATGAGGCTGTCATGGCTAACTACTTCCCAGTGGCTCTAACCAGGATTGCAAGGTCCTGGTTTATGAGCTTACCCTCTGACTCCATTTACAGTTGGAGGGAACTATGTTGCCAGTTCACTTCCAACTTCGGAAGCTCCTACACCCATCCTAGCACTGAGCTGGACCTATTCGCTGTACAACAGAAGTCGGGAGAGTCACTATGGTTGTTCATCCATCGATTCTCTCAGGTACAGAATACTATTCCTTCTATGTCCAATGCTTCTGTCATGGTTCCATTCCGACAAGGAGTTAAAGACAAGAAGATGCTGGAGAAGCTGGCAACCAATGATGTCAGCAGTGTCACAGAACTCTTCAGTCTAGCTGACAAATGTGATAGAGCCGCAGAGGGCCATGAAATGCACTCCAAACCAGCTGCGGAAGCTAGTCAATCTGCCACCAAAGCTGAATCTACTACCACTCGCAGTGGCAAAAAGAAGAAGAAGTCAAGTGGCAAGAAGAGGTCACTTGCTGGCACACCTATTGTTGCTGCTGTCGCAGAACCTTGTGGTTGGGGCCATGCCCAGACAAGCGACCCCGACAATCATATGGCGATGGTGAAAAGATGTGGTGCTCGATTCACAAATCTACAAGCCACAATCTTGAAGACTGTCACGAGGTTAAACGGCTTGCTGAACGAAACAACAAGCATCAAGACGAGACCCCTTTCTGCCAGCGGGAAGGGAAGCAGAAAGTTGGCGAAGAAGCTCCATTTAATTAGGAGCTAGGCTTCCAGGATGGCAAGAAGGCGTTAAAGGCGGTCTACAAAACCATTGACAGTGACTCTGACAGCTCCGACAACGAGCGTCGAAAAACTCTCCATGTGATGCATGGAGGGTCCTGAGACATCACCTCGCAGTGCATTCTGAAGATTATGCGTCGGGAGATGGCTGCTGCTGCTCCTACTGCTAAGGCGGAGCCTCATGAGAAGTGATGGATACTTCCATTACCTTGGATGCTTCATACTGTCTGAAGAACATGGCAGGAGCTGGACAATTGCCCCTGATGGTCTCCCTGACTATCAACAATATCCATCTCTTACATGTATTGGTGGATGGAGGTGTGATGCTCAACCTCATAAGCTTTATAGCCTTTGTGAAGCTCCAAATCGGTCTCCCGGACCTCAGGCCCTCACGCCCATTCTTTGGTTGGGTCCGTGAGCTATACCGCCTCTCAGGTCTAGTTACTCTGCCGGTGACCTTTGGGACACCATAGAACTATAGGTTCGAGAAGCTGGTGTTTGATGTGACACACATCAACCTTCCCTTCAATGCCATCCTAGGCAGGCCAGCGCTATATAGGTTTATGGTGGTAGCCCATTACGGTTACCTTGTGTTGAAGATGCCAACTTCGTCAGGCGTCGTCCAGATCCGAGGGCATCGCAATGCCGGAGTCACTGCGCTAGAGAAATTTCATGTGCTTGCAACAGCGCAAGAAGATGAATCTGTCAAGGAGCAACCTGCTCAACAACCACCGAGATTGCATCAGCGCGGCTCATCTTTTGCACCTCGTGTGGATCCAAGGATGACACCGACGTTCCCGTCAAAGTCATTCAAATCGGTTCTGATGTCGCTCTGATCACCTATGTATCGGAAGGTCTGACTGAAAAATAGGAACTCATGCTCATCACTTTCCTCTGGGCAAATGTCAACGTGTTTGCATGGCAACCATCACATATGCCAAGGATCCTCAGGGAGTTGATCGAGCACCATCTGAAGATCTACCCTGACGCACAACATATACAACAGAAGCCCCAGAAGCAATCTGTTGAGTAACAAAACTTAATCAAATAAGAAGTTAAGAAGATGCTTGACGCTAGATTCATCCGAAAGGTTCATCATCCACGATGGCTGGCAAACCCAGTTGTTGTACCAAAGGCTAGCGGGAAGCTTTGGATGTGCATCGACTACACCACACTGAATAAGGCATGTCCGAAAGACCCCTCCACTACCGAGAATAGATCAAATAGTGGATTCTAACTCCAGCTGTGAGCTTCTATGTTTCTTAGACGCATATTCTAGATTTCATCAAATTTCATTGTCTAATGAAGATGAAGAGCACAATGCTTTCATTACGAAAGATGGTCTCTATTGCCACACAACAATGTCTTATGGTCTTAAGAATGTGCTCTCTACTTTTTTACGATTCATACACAAAACCTTTGGGGAGCTCATTCGGGATCTAGTGGAGGTCTACATCGATGACGTTGTCATCATTGTGAAGAACAAATATTCATTCCTCGACAACCATCAATCCGTCTCCAACAAGCTACACCTGACGCACATGAAGATCAACCCCGACAAGTGTGTCTTCGCGGCTAACTCCGGAAACCTTCTTGGTTTCTTGGTGACCCATCAAGGAATTGAAGCAAATCTGACCAAGGTCAAAGCCATCAAAGTGATGCGACCTCCAGCTTGCATCAAGGACGTCCATAAGCTTACTGGATGTCAAGCTTCCCTCAACCGGTTCATCTAAGGCTTGCAGAGCGCACTCTTCCCTTCTTCAAACTGTTGAGGAAGTCTGGACCATTCCATTGGTATGAAGAAGCTGAGAAGGTATTCCAAGAACTCAAGCAACTCCTCACCACAATACCAATTATGGTAGCTTCGGAGCCTGGTGAGCCTCTTATGCTTTACATCACTCCAACTACGAAGGTTGTCAGCATGGTTCTGGTTGCGGAAAGACCAGAAACATCTTCAACTCAAGAACCTAGACTCCTCCGGGAGGGTCCGGAGTTACTTGAAGGCGAGTTCGGGTCCTAGCTTCCAGGTACGGATCCTAAAGGCAAGATGCCTGTGGATCAAATTTTCTCATACGAGGGAGTATCTATTGCTAAAGAAGGAGATCCGGACCCCTCCGGGAGGGTCCGAGTTGATGAAGAAGAAGCTCCAGACCCCTACGAGAGGGTTCGAACTGTCCAACGGCCAGTGTACTTCATTAGCAAAGTACTTCGTGACTCCAAGACTCGGTACATTGAGATGCATAAGCTAATGTATACAATTCTTATTGCCTCAAGGAAGCTTCATCACTACTTCCAAGCCCATAAGATTTCAGTGGTAACCTCTTATCTATTGCGTGCAATTTTACATAATCCCAATTCAATGGGCAATATCGCTAAGTGGGCTACAGAACTGGCAGAATTCAACCTCGAATTCCTGCCCCGACATATAATCAAGAGTCAGGCACTGGCTGATTTCATGGCAGAGTGGACACCTTCTTCTTCAACTCTAGGGGGCCTCAACGAGCAGAAGCTGGAATCTAAGGTCCCAATCTTCACCAAGCCTCACTTGAATCTCTACTTTGACATCTTTGTGCAGAAGCAGGGGGCGGAATTGGAATCCTTCTCCTCGCTTCGACCGGGGAGAAGGTCAAGTACATGGTGCGCCTCAACTTCAAGGCAACCAACAACATGGCAGAATATGAAGCTCTAATCTTGGGACTCAAGTTGGCGCTATCATATGGCATCTGACAGCTGCTGGTGAAGGGTGACTCACAACTCATCATCAAACAAGACAAAGATGAATGTAGTTGCAATAACCCTCAGGTTGTTGCGTATCTACTTGAAGTCCAGAAGTTGCAAAAAGACTTCCACATCCTGGACCTCTGCCATGTCTAGCGTCTCAATAACACTGAAGCTGGCAATCTCTCGACGAATGCTTCAATCATGGCTCAAGCATGAGACGGTGTTTTTCTTAGGAGATTACCAGCACCTGCCGCTCAACCTACTGAACTGAATGATGGGGGCGAGACCGGCAGCCCGAAGCTGGCAGTCCTGGTGGCCCTGTTACCATGGCGTCCAATAAGGATCGTAGGCGCTGTAGGAAGCTCCAAGAAACCAAGCGCGCAAGATCCTGAAGCTCAAGTCAGTCCCGATGCATGGATCTCGAAGGTCTAGGACTACATGGAAGATCACCATGGGTTCTCTGCGGATCCGGACCTACGACGAAGCCACACATGACCAGCTCCGATGTGAAGAAGTAGACCTCCTCGATGAGGCAAGGTTCCAAGCAGCTGTTAGAAACGCGTGATACTGCCAAAGGCTCTGGCGCTATCGCTAGAGGTATGTGCGCAACCAACAGTTGGAAGAAAGCGCTCTGGTGCTGCGGCTAATACTTAATCGTGAAGGGATGAACAAACTTTCCCCCGGCTAGGAAGATCCCTTCTGAGTCATCAATGTTTCCCATCCCGGATGCGTTTTTTGGCAACAGAGGATGGGATACCACTTCCCAATCCTTGAAACATAGAACACCTTCATAAGTTCTACACTTAGTTACATGGAGATGAGTCTGTAATTCTATAAAATGTATTTTATAGAGTCTATAAACAGAGTCGAGTTGGTCGTAGATCAAAAGCACACTTAACTTGGTGTTGTACTTTAATTGTGTCTTTACCTTCCCTGGGTTAGTACAAGATGAATAGCACACTTAACTTGGTCTTGTACTTTAAGTGTGTCCATGTCTTCCCTGTTATTCAGACCTATAATGAAATACATTTATGTGCATTAAATTTGTGCATGCTCATTATTTTTATCGTCTTTTACCTTCTTTCAATAGCAATGTTGTGCAATCCACTTGAAATTTAGTCCTAGAGATTCATGTGATATATAAGTTTTACTGGTAATCTTCTATTGGATCTTAGTATTGCTAAATAGTCTACTCGCTTGAAAACCAAAGCCAATGACTGGTCAAGAGTGCGCTAACGACTTAGCCTGGTCCGACACCCTAAGTACGCTGCTCTACATATTCTGGTGAGTCTCAATAAGGCGGGTCTGAAAAGAATACAAATCTAAAGAATTAATTAGTATATTTATGTTGTGACATTGAATTTGTTATGATCCAAATTTCAAAGAAGGGTAAAAATCCGCAAATAAGTTATAGGAAAGAGGACGAATTTTACTGCGTTTTTTGTCTCTTGAGCAGGAAAAATGAACAATTAACGGCAATCTGCACGGCGATGGGGGATGTTGTCAAAGCAACAAAGCCCCGACAAATCCCAGGGGCTCGCCATCGATTTTTTACGCATTGATAGTTGGCGCCGTCAAAGCAATCAAGCTCCGACAACCCCTAGGGGGCACCATCGACGTTTTACGCGTTGACAGTGGTCGCTGTCGAAGCAAAAAAGGTCCAACAACCCATAGGGGCACTCCATCGACGTTTTATGCGTTGACAGTGGGCATCGACAAAGTAAACAAGCTCCAACAACCCCTAGGGAGCTCGTTGTCAATGTTTTACGCATTGATAGTGGGCGCCGACGAAGCAAACAATCTCCGACAACTCCCAAGGGGCCCACTGACGATGTTTTATGCGTTTACAGTGGGCGTCATCGAGGTGAACAAGCTCCGACAACTCCCAGGGGGCCCGTCGTCGACATTTATGCTTTGACAGTGGGCATCGTCGAAGTGAACAAGCTTTGACCCTAGGGGCCCGCCGTCGATGTAACAAAAGGTCCTTGGTGATTTCGGAAGCAAGCCTCGAACCTCGGAGCTATCATACTAGCTACGAGTTTAGAGCAATCAAGTTTTCAAGACATTGTCAAATTCCACATGGTAGATGTCCTCAATCAATTGAACACATCTACCAGGGGGCCAACAAGATAAAGGGCAATGTATTGAAGACAAAAATGGAATTCGAAAGGATTTCATTCATTCAAAATTGGAGATTTACAAGGTGAAGGTACAAGAAGAAAGGTCCTAGCTACTGGAGTTCCTCACAAAGAACGAAGCAACCTTCTCAGTGGCTTCTTGGACGCTGACCTTGGAAGGTTCTTCTTCCTCAGCGATGGGTCCTTCGACCATTGGAACTAAAGACATCAAGGGGTATCGGCTTTGGAAACACGTAAACACATATTTTGCGATGTTCCTACCTAGAGACTTCCCTTCAGTCTCGATCTGGTCAACAACCATGTCTCCTAGTGCATCCAACTTTGTGCCGGTGCAGCTCAGTGCCACCAAGGCTTTGTTACGTTGACGGCGGCCCCCCCTAGGAGTTGTCGGAGCTTGTTCACTTCGACGACGCCCACTGTGAATGCATAAAGCATTGACAACGGGCCCCCCTGGGAGTTGTCAAGGCTTGTTCACTTCAACGACAACCGCTGTCAATGCATAAAACGTCGACAGCGAGCCCTCTGAGAGTTGTCGGAGCTAGTTTTCTTCGATAGCGCCCACTGTCAATGCGTAACATGTCGATGGCGGTCCCCCTGAGGGTTGTTAGAGCTTGTTTACCTCGACAGCGCCCACTATCAACGCATAAAACATCAATAGTGGGCCGCTTGGGAGTTGTCGGAGCTTTTTCACTTCGACAACGCCCACTTTCAACACATAAAATGTCGACGGCAGGCCCTCTGGGGTTTTTGGAGTTTGTTTGCTTCGACGACGCCCATTGTCAACACGTAAAACATCGACGGCGGGCCCTTTGGGGGTTGTCGTAGCTTTGTTGCTTCGACAACATCCACCATCGCCGTGGAGATTGGCATCAATTGTCCATTTTTCCTATGCACGAGAGACAAGAAAAGCAGTAAAATTCGTCCTCTTACCCATAACTTATTTGCGGCTTATTACCCTTCTTTGAATTTTAGATCCTAACAATTTCAATGTCACAACATAAGTATATTGATTAACATCTTTAGATCAGTATGCTTTCCGGACCCACCTTACTGAGACCCACCAGAATAGGTAGAGTGGCATACTTGGGGTGCTGGACCAGGCTAAGTCGTTAGCGCACTCAAGACCTGTCATTGGCTTTGGTTTTCAGACAAGTAGACCATCTAGCAATACTAAGATCCAATAGAAGATTACCAGTAAAACTTATATATCACACGAATCTCTATGACTAAATTTCAAGTGGATTGCACAACATTGCTATTGACAAGAAGGTAAAAGACGATAAAAATAATGAGCATGCACAAAATTAATGCATGTAGAGTCTGTTTTGTACATAAATGTATTTCATTATTGGTCCGAATAACTTAAGAGACAAGGATATACTTAAAGTACAGGACCAAGTTAAGTGTGCTATTCATCTTGTACTAACCCAAGGAAGGTAAAGACACACTTAAAGTACAGGACCAAGTTAAATGTGCTTTTGATCTAGAACCAACCCGACTCTATTCATAGACTTTATAAAATACATTTTATACAAATACAGAATCACCTCCATGTAACTAAGTGTAGAACTTATGAAGATGCTTAATGTTCCAGGATTGGGAAGTGGTATCCCATCCTTTGTTACCAAATGAACACATCCGGGAAGGGAAACTTTGATGACTTGGAAGGGACCTTCCCAGCCGGGGGAAAGTTTGTTCATCCGTTCACGAGCAAGTATTCGCCACTGCACTATATCGTCTTCTCCCAACTGCTGGTTGCAAACATACTTCTAGTGATAGCGCTGGAGCCCTTGGCGGTATCATGCGTTTCAGACAGCGGCTTGGCATCGTGCCTCGTCGACGAGGTCTAGGTCTTCACGCCGGAGCTGGTCCTGCGTGGCTTCGTCGTAGGTCCGGATCCGTAGAGAACCCATGGTGATCTATACACCAAGAAGAAGGGTGTTTCTCCTGTTGCCCGGTTGGGTGTTGTCCGGCTCGCCCACAATGCAGACAGAAGCTCTTCTATCCAGTTGGCACCATGTTTCTTCAAGTGCTCATAAGTGTGTGTCTTGAGTCCTTTGAGTATTTCTATGGTTGCTCTCTCAGCTCGGCCATTGCTTGCTACATGAGCTACTGATGCATAGCTGACTGTTATGCCGAGGTCTTCGCAATACTCTTGGAAAGCTGTTCTTGTGAATTGGATTCTGTTTTCAATGATGACTCTGTTTGGAACTCCAAATGTACAGACAATGGACTTCAAGAACTTGATGGCGGATTGCTTGTTGATTGTAACAACTGGGGTTGCTTCCGTCCACATCGTGAACTTGTTGATGGCGACATAATAGACCCGGTACCCTCCAACGGCTTTCGGGAATGGTCCCAAAATGTCCACCCCCCACAAAGGAAATGGCCACATGGAAGGAATCATCTGCAGTGACTGTGCCGGTGTGTGAATCTGCTTTGAGTGGAACTGGCACGCTTCGCACATCTTGACCAGCTCGACTACATCCTTTAGTGCTGTAGACCAATAAATACCATGCCGGAAGGACTTACCGACCAGCGTTCAGGATGATGCGTTATTCCCACACTCGCCTCCATGGATCTCTACGAGAAGCTCTCAGCCTTCTTCTCGAGAAATGCACTATATTAGAATGCTATTGGCGCCATATCGGTAGAGATCCCCTTCTACCAATGTGTATCTTTAAGCCTATCTGACAATACGCTCAGCGGATACACTGTCTTACAGAAGGATCTTATCCTTCAAGTAGTCCCGGACCTCTGAGATCCATGCATCGGGACTGACTTGGGCTTCTGGATCTTGTGCACTTGGTTGCTTAGAGCTTCCAGCAGCGCCTATGTTCCTTTGTGGACACCATGGTAAAAGGGCCACAGGGGCTGCCCCCATCACTTAGTTCGGCAGCTTGAGCGGCAGGTGCTGGTAATCTCCTTATAAAGGCCCCATCTGGTGCTTGAGCCCCGATTGAAGCCTTCGTTGAGAGATCGTCAGCTTCAACATTGTTTAGATGCTGGACATGGCCGAGGTCCAGGATGTGAAAGTCTTTCTACAACTTCTAGACTTGAAGTAGATACACAGCAAGTTGAGGGTTATTGCAACCACATTTACCTTTTACTTGTTTGATGATGTGTTGCGGGTCACCCTTCACCAGCAGCTGCCGAACGACATATGATAGCGCCACCTTGAGTCACAAGATGAGAGCTTCATATTCTGGCATGTTGTTGGTTGCCCTGAAGTTGAGGCGCACCATGTACTTGACCTTCTCCCCGGTCGGAGCGAGGAGAAGGATCCCAACTTTGGCCCCCTGCTTCTGCATGGAGCTATCAAAGTTTAGAGTCCAGTGAGGCTCAGTGAAGACCGGGACCTTAGGTTCTGGCTTTAACTCGTTGAGGCCCCCTGGAGCTGATGAAGAAGGTGTCCACTCTGCCACGAAACTAGCCAGCACCTGACTCTTGATTGCATCTCAGGGCAGGAATTCGAGGTCAAATTTTGCCAGTTCCACAGCCCACTTGGTGACATTTCTTGTTGAATTGGGATTATTTAAAATTGCACGCAGTGGATAAGAGGTTACCACTAAAATCTTGTGGGCTTGGAAGTAGTGATGAAGCTTTCTCGAGGCGATACAAACTGCGTACAACAGCTTATGCACCTCAATGTACGGGGTCTTGGTGGCATGATGTACTTCGCTGATGAAGTACACTGACCACTGGACAGTTCGGACCCTCCTGTAGGTGTCCGAAGCTTCTTATTCATCAACTTGGACCCTCCCGGAGGGGTATAGATCTCCTTCTTGAGCAGTAGATACTCCCTCGGATGAGAGAGGTTCATCCATATGCATCTTGCCTTTAGGATCCGTGCCTAGGGGCTAGGACCCAGACTCACCTTCAAGTAACTCCAACCCTTGTGGAGGGGTCTATGTTTCTGAGTTGAAGATGTTTCTAGTCTTGCCGCAACTAGAACCATGCTGACAACCTCCGTAGTTGCAGCGATGTAAAGAAGAAGTGGCTCACCAGGCTTCAGAACTACCATGATTGGTAGTGTGGTGACGAGCTGCTTGATTTCCTGGAACTCCTTCTCTGCTTTTTCAAACCAATGGAATGGTTCAGACTTCCTCAACACTTTGAAGAAGGAAAGAGCCTGCTCTGCCATCCTTGAGATGAACCAGCTGTGCGAAGGTAGACATCCAGTAAGCTTCTGGACATCCTTGATGCGAGCTGGAGGCTGCAACACTTCGATGGCTTTGACCTTGGCCGGATTTGATTAATTCCTCAGTGGGTCACCAAGATACAATGAAGCTTTCTGGAGTTAACCCCGAAGGCACACTTGTCAGGGTTGAGATTCGTGCGCATCAGGCGCAGCTTGTCGAAGATGGTTCCAAGGTTGTCAAGGAGACAGTCCTTGTTCTTCACCTTGACAATGATGTCATCGATGTAGACCTCCACTAGATCCGGAATGAACTCCCCAAAGGTTTTGTGCATAGCTCGCACAAACGTGGAGATCACATTTTTTAGACCATAAGGCATCGCTATTAGTAGTAGAGACCATCTACCGTAATGAAAGTAGTGTGCTCTTCATCGTCCTTAGACATTGGAATTTGATGAAATCTAGAATATGCGTCTAAGAAACATAGAAGCTCACATCCGGAGGTAGAATCTACTATCTAATCTATTCTTAGTAGTGGAAAGGGGTTTTTTGGACATGTCTTATTCAATGTGGTGTAGTCGTTGCACATCCGATGCTTCCCGCTGGCCTCTGGTACAACAACTGGGTTTGCCAACCATCATGGATGATGAACCTCCTGGATGAATCCAACGTCGAGCAACTTCTGAAATTCTTCTCAGATGAAGTTTTTCTGCTCAATAGATTGCTGCCGGAGCTTCTATTGCATAGGCCGTGCTTGGGGTAGATCTTCAGATGGTGCTCGATCACCTTCTTGGGGATCCCAGGCATCTGTGAGGGTTGCCATGCAAACACCATGACATTTGCCCAAAGGAAAGTGATGAGCACGAGTTCCTATTTTTCAGTTAGACCACCCGATATACGGGTGGTCTGAGCGGCATTAGAACCAATTTGGAGACAGGAACGTCGGTGTCGCCGCTTGGTTGCACACGAATTTCAGAGGTTGAGCCGCGCTGGTGCGAGCTCGGTGGTTGTTGAGTAGGTTGGTCCTTGCTAGATTCATCTTCTTGCACTGTTGCGAGCGCATGAAGTTTCTCCAGCACAGTTACTCCAGCAGTGCGGTCCCCTTAGATCCAGAGGACACCTGACGGAGTTGGCATGTTCAACACATGGTAACCGTAATGGGCTGCCGCCATAAACCTATACAGGGATGGCCTACCTAGGATGGCGTTGAAGGGATCATTGATGTGTGCCACATCAAATACCAGCTTCTCTGACCTATAGTTCTCAAGTGTCCCGAAGGTTACCAATAGAGTAATTGACCCAAGAGGCGTGATAGCTCCCAAACCAACTCCGAATAATTGGCGTGTGGGCTTGAGGTCCAAGAGATTGAGTTGGAGCTTCACAAACGCTTCGAAGCTGATGAGGTTGAGCGTCGCACCTCCATCCACCAAGACATGAAAGAGATGGATATTGCTGATAGTCGGGGAGACCATCAGGGGCAATTGTCTAGCTCCATCCATGTTCTTTGGACAGTCCGAAGCATCAAAGGTAATGGAAGTAACCATCCACTTCTGATGAGGCCCCGCCTTGGCAGTAGGAGCAGCAGCAATCTCACGATGCATAGTCTTCAGAATGCGCCGCAAGGTGATGTCCCAGGACCCTCCATACATCATATGGAAAGTTTTCTGACGCTCATTGTCGGAGGTGTCACAGTCGTCGTCGATGATGTTGTATACTGCCTTTAACGCCTTATTGGCGTCTCGGAAGCCTAGTGCCTGATCAGATAGAGCTTCTTCGCCAACTTCCTGCTTCCCTTCCCACTGGCGGAAAGGGGTCTCGTCTTGACGCTTGTTATTGCGTTCAGCAAGCCTTTTGATCTCGCGACAGTCTTCAAGATTGTGGCTTGTAGATTTGTGAATCGGGCACCACATCTTTTCATCGTCCTCAGATGATTGTTGGGGTCGCATGTCGGGGCGTGGCCCCCGGGCACCAGGTGCTGCGGTAGCCGCAGCGGTAGGTGTGCCGGCAAGTGACTTCTTTTTGCCACTTGTCTTCTTCTTCTTCTTTTTGACACTAACAGTGGTAGTAGCTTCAGCTTTGGAGGCCGATGGACCAGCCTCCACAGCTGGTTTGGAGTGCATTTCACGGCCCTCCACAACACTAGCACATTTATCAGCTAGACTGAAGAGTTCTGTGACGCTGCTGACATCCTTGGTTGCCAGCGTTTCTAGCATCTTCTTGTCTCTGACTCCCTGTTGCAATGCAACCATGATAGAAGCATTAGAGATAGAAGGAATAGTATTCCGTACCTGACAGAATTGCTGGATGAACGATCGCAGTGACTCTTCTGACTTCTGCTGTACGATGAACAGGTCCAGCTCGGTGCCAGGACGGGTGTAGGAGCTCCAGAAGTTGGCGGTGAACTGGCAACATAGTTCCCCAGTGGATGCTGCCTTGGGTGTATGTTGATTCGCGTTTGTACAGGCCCCGGCCTCTCCCTTCTGGCTGGGATTACATCCCGATCTGCCACTTTACCTACTACGGTTATCTATGGCGCACAATTTAAATCGTAACTGGAATCTTTTTAACTAGAACATCCATGGTCTCAACAGTACTAATAAACAGCAGGCAGTCAAAGCCAAAATAGAGGAGGTTCATGAATGTAACATCTTCTGTATTCAAGAGACTAAAAAAGAACATATTGATATATCTTTCCTTTAGCGAGTGGTGCCCAGAAGATTCAACAAATTCGCTTTTGCACCATCCAGGGGTGCCTCAGGAGGTATACTAGTTGGCTGGAATGACAATCTGCTTCATGGGGAGTCTCTAGAAATTAGGGACTTTGCCATTTCCATGCGGTTCACATCTCGATAGAATGGGGTCGTTTGGCACCTGGTCTCAGTCTATGGACCTTGTCAAGGTCCTCGCCGGCAAGAATTCATTGAGTGGTTATGGAACCTAGATTTGCAACTGCAAGAGTTATGGATGATACTGGGGGATTTCAACTTCTATCATCACGCTAGTGACCGTAACCGCACCAGAGCGAATGCAGGTGACATGCAGACTTTCAATAGTATCATCCTACACTTGGAACTTATTGAAATCCCTTTACAAGGAAGGAACTACACTTGGAGCAACATGCAACAGTTGGACCACGTTCCGCTAGTGGCCCAGATCAGCACTACCATACCCAAAGCAAAATGCTTTAGATTCGAGAACTACTGGCTCAGACATCCCCAATTTTTCTCCATTGTTAAAGACTCGTGGGATCAGCCCCTAGACACAGTTGGAAGTGCCAAGAGAGTATCTTCTAAATTAAAGCGACTGAGATACAAGCTAAACAAGTGGAGCAGAACACTGGGTGGCCTGAATAAACTGATCAAGCAATCCAATGAAGTTATTCTGATCATGGACACAATGGAAGAACAAAGGACACTATTTCCGCAAGAAAGCAGCTTCGGAAACATGATCAAACACCAACTTGCTCAGCTTATCAAGCAACAAAATGATTACTGGAGACAACGCTACACAGAGCGATGGGCCATGCTTGGAGATGAGCTAACAAAATTCTTCCTGGCCGCGGCAACAGAAAGATATAGGAGAAACAACATCCCAGTCATTCAGGATGACCAAGGAGTAGACCTGATGGACCATGGGCACAAAGCTTCCGCTCTCTGGAAGGAATTCAATGAAAGGTTAGGGCAATCTGACCTGACTCATCAATGGCCACAAATTCAGCAATGGGTTCTGCCTAGGAAACACTTACAAACCCTATGCAACCCAGTCACCAGAGAGGAAGTTGATGCCACAATCAAGAATATGCCAAGTGATAAAGCTCCAGGTCCAGATGGGTTCAACACAAAATTCTTTCAAGCATGTTGGCACATCATTAAGGAAGATATATATCTGCTTTGCTCAGATTTCTTCAATAACAACATAAGTATCCAGCCACTGAATAGCTCTTTAATCACTCTCATCCCAAAGATCAACAATCCCAGCAGGGTTGCAGACTACAGGCCCATATCACTGCTGAACACCACTGTCAAACTGATCACTAAAATACTCTCAGTCCGATTGCAGGAAGTCATCACAAACATCATCCACAAAAATCAATATGGCTTCATCAAGAAAAGAACCATCCATGACTGCATGGCATGGGTCTTTGAATACCTCTACCAATGTAAAAAAACCAACACAGGTATCATAGTACTCAAACTGGACTTTGAAAAAGCATTTGACAAGGTGGAACATGTCTTCATCTTACACATGTTGCGAGTTTTTGGTTTTCCTGAATAGTGGATCAAATGGGTAACAGACATCCTATCAATTGCTATTTCTTCAGTGCTTCTCAATGGAGTACCAGGCAAGACGTTCCATTGCAGAAGAGGTGTTCGACAGGGGGACCCCTTGTCCCCCCTTCTATTTGTATTGGCAGCCGATCTCCTGCAAATCTCAATCAACAAAGCAGTGGAGTTGGGGCTTCTGACATTGCCATTGCACCAAGGAACAAATGTGGAATCCCCAGTGGTCCAATATGCAGACGACACTATCCTAGTTCTCAAAGCTAATCAGAGGAAGCTCTTCTTTCTAAAAAACCTATTACAATCTTTTGGAGGAGCGACAGGTCTAAAAGTGAATTGGGGAAAATCAAGCTTAATGCCAATCAACATTGATGAAGAGGAGACCACAATCCTTGCTGCCACACTGGGCTGCACCATTGGCTCATTTCCATTTACATACTTGGGATTGCCTATGAGCCTTGACAGACCAAAAGCAGACACCTTTGAAGGGCTCGTCTGACGGGTACAAAAGATGCTAACCAGAGCAGCAACATGGTTATCTATGGTTGGCCAATGCACACTCATTAACAGCATCATATCCGCTATACCTATTTATGCCATGTGCACTATCAAGCTGAGAAATCCAGTCATTCAAGCAATTGTCAAAGCCAGGAAGCAATGCTTGTGGAGAGGATCGGATATCACTGGCAAAGGCCGGCCCCTGGTGGCCTTGCATCAAGTGACAACACCAAAGGAAAATGGGGGCCTAGGTCTCAAAAACCTCACTACAATGAATGAAGCCTTGCTCATGAAATTTCTCTGGAAAATCTATAACAAAGCTGACATCCCCTGGGTTTATCTTATCCATCAACGTTATTGCAACAATGGTAAGCCACCGCATGGCACAAAAGGAAAAGGATCCTTCTGGTGGAGGGACGTAGTGAGCCTATCTGACTCATTTTTCAAGAATTTTGAAGTCAAAGCTGGAAAAGGGGACACAATTTGGCTCTAGCAGGATCAGTGGGAAGGTCACTTGCTCAGAAGGGACATGCCTCGCCTGCACTCCTTCGCAAAAAAAAAACCTAGCATCTCAATTGCCCAATATCTCAGCAGGCCAGATCATCTCAGCCATTTCTTCCAACCGATGTCAGATGAAGCCTTGCTGGAATTGGTCAACCTGGAAGCGCTGCTAGATGAGGTTTCTCATAGGGACCCCTCGCAAGACGTATGGAGTCCGGCAGGGGGAGTAAGGATATTCAGCTCCAAGAATATCTACAACAACTGCTACAACCACATCAAGCCACCAGCACCATTTAGCTGGATTTGGGCTTCGAGGGTGGTAAAGAAAATAAAGATCTTCACGTGGCTTATGTTTCGGGACCGACTGAACTCACGCAACCTCCTGAAGAGAAAAAACATAGCCATTGATGGGAATGACTACACCTGCGTGCTCTGTGTAGACAATGTGGAGGAACTCACTTACCATCTCTTCTTTAGCTGCTCCTTCAGCATGGCATGTTGGAACGTTCTTGGGGTTCATTGGGATCATGACATCCCTTTCTTCGACACTCTGTAGAAGGCCAAGCACAACTGGAGTTGTCGAGCCTTCATGGAAATATTCTCTATAGCGGCCTGGGAGATTTGGATTGTTCGTAACAACTTCATTTTTAGAAACTCTCCCCCTACTGTAAATGCCTGGAAAAGATCCTTCATTGCATCTACCAGGCTTCAAGCTTGTCGCTTTAAGCCTGAGGATAGGGACTTTGCGCTCTCATCGCTACAGAGCTTGTAAGGGATGTTCCTCTCTCTGGAACACCTAGTCAAGTGTTGTTGTGCCTTTATAACTTAACTCTATTTCGCTTTTTAATATTATTTCATAGCTGCCGGGGTTCTCCCTTGTAGTTTTTATTGGTAAAAAAAAACATAGTTCCCCCCAACTGTAGATGGAGTCATGGGGTAAGCTCATAAACCAGGACGTTGCAGTCCTGGTCAAATCCACTGGGAAGTAGTTTGACATGATGACCTCATTTCTTCCAACCGCAGATGGCGGTGAAGTAGATCTAAAGAAGCTCGACAAAGTTGACAGTCCAGTCGTATTTCTCTGGTAGATGAGGTTGGAACTTGGGTGGCCATTCTACCAAGCGGAGACGCAATGCGAGAGCTGAATAACCGCCTCCTACTCTCAGAGGAGAAGGGTTTTCTCGAGCGAGTTGCCTCTCACGAGTATGCTTGAGGTTGACATGGCCATACTATCTCATGTACCGGTGGTCGAGCTCCGATCGAAGGTCTTGAGTAGGGAGCCTAGACGTCGTGTGAGTACGACGAGCCACGGAGGGCAGAGACGTCGCGTGCTGGAAGGGCGCATGTCTCCTGGGTTGCGATGCCGTAGGACCAAGCCTACTAGAAAAGGTCCTGTTACATGAATGTTCCTGCCCTGCATGGGGCAGACCTTGGTTGTTGATCGCAGTGGCTGTGGCTGCAATCAGATGCTTAACATCAGCGTGCCACTTTTCTAGCGCAATGGGAGGAGCTCCCGGCGCTCGAGGACGCTAAAGTAGAGTCCGCGCTGCATTCAGCACGTTCTTCGGGTTGTTTGTCGATGCTGTGACCGATGCAAATTCACCATCTTGCTGTCCAGCATTGGCTGCTGCAACAGATGGTGGTGGTGGTGGAATGGCGCCTGCCGGGACAACAACGTTGGCCGGCTACTGAACATTGGAGGGGTTTCCTCCGACAGCTTGTGCAGCCGGTCCGTTGGAAGCAGCGGTTGAGTTCACCATCTTGGAGATCTTAGTCTACACTTCGACAACGGCCTTCGGAGGACTGGAGTTAAGCACTCTAATTATACATGGAATGTTAGATACAAAATAACTGAAGTCCATGCTAATGATTGATGGAAATTGTCTGGGTACGTCCATGACGCAAACTGAAGCGGTCTTTGTTTCTTCACTTGTTGGCCCACATGGCAGTGCCTTGATAACCATCTTTTTGATGAATAGACATACCTACAACAGCCATTTCTATCGTACCATGGCTGGAGATAAGAAAGACTCAGCACCGTTGATCAAAGATAGAGGGCTAGGTATGATTTGAATAACACATGGCCAAAAAGCCTGAAGTGCAATAATATAAAAAAATAATAAATACAGTTTGACAAAAAACACAAAAAATTTGTTCATTATAAGAACTTCACCAATTAAGATATGACCATATTAATGACTTTTACACATGGTTGAATTAATGAAATATTTAGATTACCTTTGATACATATGATGAATGGATGTCACACCATGCAGGACTAAAGAAGTGAATTGGGGACCATGTGCAAGTGTTCTCATCATCCTCCGCTAGACCAGCACGTACATTTAGCCAAATAAAATAAGTAGGTCAAATCTAACAGGTTTTCAAAGTTGTCTTATGATTACAGGACAATGCTAACTTGTGATTGGCACCATGATCTCAAGCAAACTAAGATTTGTTTGTTCAAGTACTATATTGAAATATTACGAAGTCCACAAACAAAAGAACCAACAACACGACCAGATCTGATTCGAGTTTGCTACAATCATGAATAGTGTAGTCTGGTTCCTATCCATAGTGTCATGTCATCCTATTTTCGGCCAGCGGGCCAAGTATCAAGTTGAGTCTATTAAAAATGCATCCTTGGGTCAGAGAATGACCACATCACCTCTGTGGTAATCCTTCCAACACTTGATACCTCTTGGCCACCACTAGAAGCACTTGAGTTTACTTTACATGTTAGTTAACTCTGGCTACTTCGTTGTAGACGTGTGGATCGGCTAGACCATTCATTCTAATTGATTTGAACCCCACCTTACGATTTGTGATTTGTTCCAAGTTCCAAATTTACAATTGAGTTGCCTCTTTTCATCTTGTTCTCGCTAGTTTTTTAGTGCTTTCAGAACTTACCGTAGTGGTTTGGTTGATCGTGCTCTTCAAGATCAGTAACAACTACTGGAGTGGGTTTATCAGTCGCTAAGGCGCAACATCCTTAGAAGGGTGTCAGACATGAATGTCTTTGCAGTTTAAATCAAAGTTACCCATATCCACCGAAAGACCAGGCCACCACGATGTTATTATGCAGAAAACGGAACAAACACCAATTAGATAGGAGACGAGGTAATGTTTAATATGCATGATGATAAAAGACAAACATATCATAACTCCAACTGACACCTTTATATAGGGGAACAGTATACGATCAATTATAGATAAGATCTGACCCGTTTTACATGGTCAATGTTGTAGCTTTTAGAAAATGAAGTAATACTTTGAGAAGATAATGATTGTTAAATTTTTTAGGGTCATACTTATCAACTTGTCTAACAAAGCATGTTATTACCGTAAATTTTTTTTATATAAAAGTGTCTAGCTTTTACGTAAAAACATCAAGTATTGTAACAGGGATATATATATTTATATTTATTTTTATTTTTTATACCTCATTCAATATTATATAATTAATGTTTCCATATAAATAATTAATATAATATTGTAATGAAATTGTAGATTGTGGCAAATGTACATAACTTGAGCCGTGTGGACTTGATCATCATTGGACCATGAAGGATGTACCTATCACATTTAGATTTCCATGGAAGAAGCAACGGTGGAAAAAAGAAACACACTTGATCTTATGTTGTCAGCGCTGCCCAACTCCAACGTCCTCTCTCTATCTGGATTGAAAATATAAGACTTTCTTCTTATTTTATAACAGATTACCAAAGGATATAAAACCTCACTGGCCCTTATCTATTTAGCTTGCAATAACAAAGTCCCTGGACTCACAGACATAATTTACAAGTATATTGTGAAATAAAGGAATTTATTACATTTGGTTCCTGTGCTGCTAAAAAATAATATTAAAACGCAAATGGTAGTATGTAAGATCGCCCGCGCAGTGAAAGAAATGGCATGCCCGGTAAAATTAGGTGTGTGAATAGCAAGCTAACACCTCATACATGAGACAAATAAAGATGTGATCCAATGTATTGATGGCAACAACCTTTATTGTTGCAGCTTCTTCTCACACTACTACAAAAAGCATTTTTACAGGCGCCTCAATTTTTCAAACACAGGCGGTCCTTAAAAATATGCGACTGTGATGACGAATGATATAATAACCGTCTGTGATGAAAGAACAACACAGGCGGATTTTAAAGAACAACCGTCTGGGTAAATACATGATCTTCAGAATCGGTTCTTAATTAAGAACCGCCTGTAATGCAACGAACTTCACAGACGGATTTTAAGAAACAACCGTCTGGGTAAATACATGATCTTCACAGACGGTTATTAATTATTAACCGCCTGCAATGCCATGAACTTCACAGACGGATTTTAAGAAACAACCGTCTGGGTAAATACATGATCTTCGTTGGCGGTTCTTGATTAATAACCGTATGTAATGCAATGAACTTCACAGATGGATTTTAAGGAACAACCGTCTGAGTAAATACATGATCTTCGTTGGCGGTTCTTAATTAATAACCGTCTGTAATGCAATGAACTTCATAGCCGGTTCTTGATTAACAACGGCCTAAGAAGATCATGTATTTTCAGTGGCGGTCATTGTTTAATTATCATAAGCGGTTTTCATTGAAATTACAGGGATGTAGTTGCAATTATATATCACAGCCGCATGTAGTCGTGCAGGCAAAATTGTATCAGGAAAAAAACACAGATGAGCTAGCGGATACTAGTACAGTAATGCATTATAGGAAATGCTCGATCACCAGTGAGGCTGGCTTAATTGTGATAATACACCATTAGAGGCTTTACAATTGTTCAAAGATAATTTCTTTACACACTGAACAAAAATCATGCTACATTCATTGTAGATCGACGATGAAGCTCCCATCGATCAATCTAAATTGTACCGTCCTGCTTGCTCCCGAACACGTCTCTTATATTCCGCTGGATCCTGAAAATATTGACATTATTTAAATTAACAAATGTCGAAGGAGGAATGAATAACCTACATTGGTCACTAAGTCAAAGTGTCATCTAACCTTGATAAGTAGATTATAGCAATCATTTTCAACATCAGGCACATTTGGCTGATGCAGCAAACGCTGAACTTCAAGTAGTATAGTTTTGATTGTAAAAGCACTGCACCACCCCTACGAAATATAATTTAAGCAATATAAGAAACCAGTTCAAATAAGTTCGACAAAAATTATAAGTAATAATTACATGAACAAAATAGGTCTATCTTACAGTCTCTTGATCAAGAATCCCGATGCAGAGTGCTCCCGAACGATGGACATTTGGGTGGAAGAACCCAAATGGAAAGGAGCATCTTGGAGGCACCAAGGGATAGTCCTCAGAGAAGGAGATTGTCAGGGGGTAGTAACCATCTTCCCATTCAGTCTGCAAAAGAAATTTATTAATAGGAGGACGATAGTTAAACTCATATTGTGCTTGTTCTTCATGACTTACCCCTTCTTTACCGGGGACGATGCACTGCCACTTCAATAAATCTCCCGATTCAGGCTTCGCAGAGAAACCCTACGCGGAGAAATTGAAAATACCAAAAACAAACAACACGGAAAAACAAACTACAGTTAAGTTCATCAGTCCATTACAGATACATATGTATATACAACCATGTGACCGGTGTGCCATATGTACAAACATGGGGATGGTTCTTGCGCCACGCCAAGCGCTCCTCCTTCAATCGGCTACACGCCCGAGACATCATTATCTGAAGAAAGACCAAGCTTCCAAACTTCCAAATCATTGAGTCCAAACGCATATGTACACAAATGCAAAAGGACACAATCCATATACCAACATTGTTCTAAGTTGATTTCAGAAGATACAAATATATACAATATATATCATCTCGCATTGCTATATACATTTTTTCCAGCATTGACATCTTCTCGCATATAGGGTTTCAAATTCTTTTTAATGCTTCTCTCTACGCGCTTGATGTTTTCTGGTTCGGTGAAAAGGTACATCTCTTCATACTGATTATATTCCTCTTCATTATCTCCCACATTGTCAACCCCAACAATATTTTGCTTTCCAGAAACAACTACGTGCAACTTCTCAGTTTCTGGATCTTGAACATAAAAAACTTGTGCAACATTATCGGCGAGAACCCACAGGTCATCTTTGTAACCCACTTTATTCAAGTCTACCAGTGTCAGTCCGTAATTGTCCACTTTCAAACCATCAGGATGTTTGACCCATTGGCACTTAAATACGGGCATTACCATTCTTTCGCCATAATCGAGTTCCCATATTTCCTCTATGAACCCGAAGTATGTGGTCTTCTGCCCTTGCGAATCATAAGCCTCAATACGAACACCACTATTTTGTGCAACACTCTTACCGTCTTTTTCTTTAGTGTAAAATGTGTAACCATTGATGTCATATGCTTGCCATGATGTTACCAAAGCAGATGGGCCACAAGCTAACTTTTTCATTGTTGCCTCTTCTATAGTGTTTCCGTATGATATATTTTTGTCCATTAACCATTCAGTGAAACATCTTCTGTGCTCTTTCATGATCCAGTCCTCTTTGCGGTCTTGGTTTTTATCACGAAGCTCAATTTGGTGTTCCTCGATGTACGGCTCAGCTATTGCGAGCTGTTGTAGTACACCAAAATGTGCACGGTGTACATTCTTGTAATCTTGAACAATAAAAGTTTTCTTACCCACTTTGCCTCTCCCACGTAGTCTACCCTCATGTACCGGTATAGGCACACCTATCGATTTTCCATCTTTGATGTAATCAGCGCAACCCTCAATCACTTCTTCAGTGGTGTATCCTTCCATAATTGAACCCTCTGGGTGAGCACGGTTCCGCACATAACCTTTTAATACTCCTAAATATCTCTCCAACGAAAACATATGATGTAAATATAGTGGCCCCAATGCTTTTATCTGATCAACAAGATGTATGATTAGGTGTACTTGCATATCAAAAAAGGATGGTGGGAAACACATCTCAAGCTTGCACATTGTCTCGACGATGTATGTTTTCAGATAGTCTAAATCTTCACGTGCTATCACCTTTTGCGATACTGCATTGAAGAAGTAACACAAACGTGTGATGACAACTTTTATATGCTCAGGTTTGATTACTCTTATTGCAATGGCAAGGAAAACTGTCATCATCATGTGACAGTCGTGAGAATTATAACCGAATAAAGACAAGTCTTTCATCGAGACTAGTTTGCGGATATTGGATGAGAAACTTGTGGGAACTTTGATCCCACGCAAGCATTCGCAAATTGCTTTTTTCTCTTCTAGCGTCAAGTTGTAGCTGGCTGGGGGAAGGTAATGCTTCCCGTTCGCCTTTTCTACTGGATGAAGCTCTGGTCTCAAATCAAGATTTACTAGGTCCATACGTGAATTTAATCCATCCTTTGTCTTCCTCGGCATGTCCAGCAAGGTCCCAATGATGCTGTCAAATACATTCTTTGTAACGTGCATCAAATCAATACTATGGCAACATTCCAGATTCTTCCAATACGGAAGATACTTGAAAAAAATTGATTGTTTCTTGAAAGCCATGTCAGTTGTATCATCCGAAGATGTACTTTTCTTTCTCTTAATTCCTTTACTCTTTTTTCCCTTACCGAAAGCAATATGAATGTTCTTGACCATTTCAAACACAAGTTTTCCACTGTAAGGTTTCGGTGCAGTATCTTTTTCGATTTTGTTATCAAATTGTTCTTTCATCTTCCTATACTTGTGTGTATCTGTCAAGAACCGTCGATGTCTCATGTACACCGTCTTTCTGGATGAAGTGAGGTATAGATATCCAGTTCTATCCACGCACCTAACGCAACCTTTCTTCCCTTTCATTTGTCCCGATAATGTAAACAGTCCGGGATAATCATGCACGGTAACGAATATCATTGCTCTTAGCGTGAAATACTCCCGCTTGTACTCATCCCATGTACGTACCCCTTCATTCCACAATTTCGCCATATCTTCCATTAAAGGAGAACACATCAATTTCGATGCCGGGTTGTTTCGGACCTTGGATAAGAACAGATAATAAGATATATTTCCTTTTGTGACACAACCACGTCGGTAGGTTGTACATAGTTAAGACCACGGGCCATGTGCTGTGTATGCTCCTTTTTTCACCAAACGGATTCATTCCATCTGTACCCAAGGCAAACCTCACATTGCTGATTTCCTTCGCAAATTCTGGATACTGAATATCAAAATTTTTCCACTGCGTTGCATCACCAGGGTGTCGTATATGTTTTTCATTCTTCTTGCGTTCCTCGGAATGCCAACGCATAAGTTCAGCCTCCCTAGGGTTTGAGAACAAACGCTTCAAGCGATCAATTACCGGAAGGTACCACATCACCAATGCAGGAATTTTTCCCTTATTCTTTCCGTCTGCATCGCCAGAAGTATCGTCATCGTCACCTTCAGGACCAATAATAAACTTCTTATTCTTCTGAGTCTTTTTCATGTTGGTAACATACTGGTGATTGTAGTCCTTCTTATATCTACTGACACCACAAATGGGGCATCTAGTTGCGAGCTCATGCTCTTTGCGATACAGAATACAATGGTTCACACAAGCGTGTATTTTTGTCACACCTAGTGCCATCGGGCAAAGAAGTTTCTTCGCTTTATAAGTGCTTCTAGGCAGTTTATTTGGATTTGGAAGAATTTCTGCCAGAAGATTCAAAAGATCAGAGAAACTACAATCGGCCTTGCATATGCCACATAATTCTCTATTAGGGGCAAGATTTAGCTATATTTGGTTAAGTTGACCAAATTTGACTAATTTTGGCTAAGTTACATTAGATATAGTTATACTTGACTAATTTTGACTAAGTTATGCTATATTTAGCTATATTTGGCTACTTTTGCTTAGAGTTAGCTATGCTAGACTAAGTTTGGCTAAGTTTGCTTTTATTTCTCTAAGTTTCATTTGAGCAATTGTAGCTAATCTGTGCTACCAAAGATGTCTGCACTTGTGGCTCCATCAGCTTCATTTTAGCAATTGTACCTAATCTGAGCTACCAAAGTTATGCTATATTTAGCTCTGAAGCCAAACAAAAGTTGCTGGCCAACTCATTTGTGATGCCAGGAGCATCCTCACGCCCATATCTAGGTAACACTAGGTGTGGCGATGGAGTCTGAGCATATGATGCCGATCTCTATGATACAAGAATTTAGTTAGACCTATATAACTTCAAAAATGTGTTTTGGCTAAATTTACTTAATTGAGCCAAAATTGAGAAAATTTGTTTTAAATATGACCAAATTTAGTTATGCCATTTATTAGATTTTTTGTCTTATTAGATCTAGCATGGAAAGCCCTAAGAAGACTGGTCCTGATTGTAACAACAAAGAAGACAATATGGAGTTTACTGACTCCAGCAGTTCAGGCTCCTATCACAGTCCTTCGGATCCTTTTCCGAATATAAAAATTAAAAAGACTTCAGTGGATCTAGACCCGGAATATGATCCTGCCGACGAGGTATGGATCACGAATCTTAACTTCAGCAGTTCAAGTTAATGTTGGTTGTCAAGTATACGAAGTCTTATAATTTTTTTCTACCTAGATTAATCTCGAAGACAATGAGGTGACATCGGCTCCTAAAACCGCAGAAGGTTCACCAATGGATGAATCCTCAGCTTCACTCAAGCGGAAACGAGGGCAACGAGGTCCCAATAAGGGTCTATTGGACCGCATCATGTACATAACAAGGGTCGGTCCAAGTGGGCTTCCCCAAGAACCACTGGATTCAGTTACCAAGTACCGTAATGCATGCGGTTTTCTTGTTAGGGAGGTTGTGCCGATCACAACCGAGAATTGGAGGAAATTACCCGAGCAGACCAAGAATGAGTTGTGGGAAAAGATAAAGAAACAATTCAAGTTCCCGAAAGGCACAGAAGAAGCTGTAAAGAAAGCAACATTGGTCTCTTGCGGCAAGAAGTTTCGATGCTGGAAGAGTGAAATGAATGCTTATGTTAAGGCCAATAAGGTCCCTAGCTCGAGGAAGATGGGAAAAATCACACAAGCTCAGTGGCAAGAGTTTGTTCGTCAAAAGAGCACACCTGATGCTAAAGCTCTAAGTGCAACTAGGTCAGAGCTTGCAAAAAAGAACAAATACCATCATCGCTTGGGGTCTGCCGGATATGGCCCCAAAGTCCAGAAATGGAATAAGATAATGGACGACATTCTTAGTAAGGGCAATCCTCACCCATTAGAAGGGTGCGATGAGCGAACTCAACGCTGGGTCTTTGCTCGGTCAGGTTTGACCAGCGAGGGCAAACTTGAAAAGCCCGACTCTCTGAATGAAGTAGAGGATAAAATGAAAGAAGTAATTGAAAAGCAACAGAAGGGTCTCTTCAAGCCGAAGAGGGAGAATGACCAACTTACCGCTATCTTGGGAAACCCTGAACACAGCGGACGGGTTCGAGCGGTCTCTTCTCAAATGTCTTGGCTAGATGGTTTCCCTAAAGATAAAGACACATATAGAAGACGTGAGAAGTTTAAGAAAACACTTGATGAAACAATTGCTCAAAAGGTCAAAGAAAATATGCAAGAAATTATGGAACAACTTAGACAATCAGGACAATTAGTGGCACCGAGTACAATGATGGTTCCGGTGCAAAAGGAGCAATTAGTATCTCCAACTGCCTACCCTAGCAGCGTTGGTTCCATGCCAGGCTCAGGGTCAGCCCATAAGTTCCCTGTCGATGATATTGCTAACGACAAATCTTGTCGTCTTCTTGTCCCGATAGGCAGAGCAGGGAACAAAACCAAACAGGTTGCCACTGCTATGGCAAAGCCTGATCGTGACTTCAACGGGAGTCCACTTCCGTTGTATTATTCTGTGGTGCAAGTTCTTCAGATCATTGATAATGATTATGAAGATTATGAAATAGACCACGTCACACCTGAGGGGATCGCGACTCTGAGGCAGGCTGTCAACCAATTAATCCTTTGGCACCGACGCGATATCGTGTTGGACGATGAGCCAATTTCTAGCCCCGTCGCATCTCCAAATACTGCAACCCCATCTTCTAAGGCGAAAGTGCATGAAGATCCACTCCCATTCCGGGAAGATCCACTCCCCCTATGTCTGAGCAAGGATGATGATATCCAAGAGCAACAAGTTGGACAACAACTTCAAGCAGTACCAGAGCAAGCTGTTGCTAGTAAAGAGCAACTAGTTGAGCAACAGCTTGAAGTAGTACTAGAGCCAGCTGCTGGGAGTAAAGAGCAATCAGTTGAACAACAGGTTCAACAACAAGCCAGTGTCCAACTTCCGACGACTACTCCTCGATCATCAGTGCCTGTCAAAGTTAGCTCATACGAAAATAAGAAACCTTCATCAGAAGTGACAAAGTATTTGGAAGCTATGAAGGAAAATATTAGAAAATCGAGTGCATCTCGTTCTTCTCATGAGCCAGCATTAGAAGATATCGAGGAGTGGGAAGAAGACGGTGTCATGTATAATCGGGGGACGGCTTTAGTTAAACCAGGAGTTCCAATATACAAGCTTGAGGATGTTCCTCCTAAATTTGAGAATGGGAAGCCGTTAATGACATCCGTACAACTTAGCAAACAACCCGTCGCGCTCAGAAGAATGCATGAGTGGTACATCACTGCCAGCACAAAATATGGTCTTCAGTGCGTCACATTTCGTATTCCAAAAGAAGCATTCTGGAGCACTGGAGTAGATAAACGAGTCATTTTATTTGAAGAGCTGCTTTCCCTTTTCCATCGGGGCATGCTCGAAATCAACCTGCTGCTCGTCTGGTGCTTGTAAGTGCTCTAATATTTTGTATTTGCTTTTCTTACTACACGCATACGCATTTCATGAGATTATAACAATTCTGGACTTCTTCAATAGGATGCAATACATGGATAATGAAAAGTTGGCGCACAAGACAGGTATCCTTGACCCTACTAGGATTGCAAAGTCGCTATTCGACGTCCAGGCAAATCGAGAATCAAGCCAGTACAAACACATGAAAAAAAAAGATTTTGAAAGAGCAATTGCAAAACTTAAGAAGGATAGAAAGGCAGAAGTTGCAGCTTACATAGGACATGCGATGTTTAACTTTGTCAGAGACGGCCAGGACCTCGTAAAGGCTCCGTACCACTTCGAGTAAGTTCGACACATGGCATTGAAATAGCAATTATTGGTAATTGTTAACACGTGTGTTTGTATGTTTGCAGTAATCACTACATAATGATCTTCATCAAGCCAACGCAGGGAATGGCAACAGTCTTGGACTCGGCCGATTACCCACCAGATCGTTACAAAGATTTCCTTTCCATTTTGAAAAAGTACGTTTATTCAATAATTTTAATTTACGCACATTTAGAATGTGTTGACAAGTTTTATATGACATTTCTTGTATTACAGCGCTTGGCGGTTTTACGCGGAACAGCTTGGCGGTCAGAGACCTCCTAATACGAATGCATTGGACATTAAAACGTATTATGCTTGTCCGAAGCAGCCTGCTGGGAGTGTCTTATGCGGGTATTATGTATGCGAGCATCTTCGGACCGCCGCCGTATATAGAGTCAATCGTGAGGATGTAAGTTATCCTTAATGTCGATACCTTATTTTCTTACTTTTGTGTTTCATTTTCATTGTAACTAGCATAGTTTAATGCTTATATTCTCTGCTGTTCAATATTACCAGAAACATTATTTTCATATTTTGATTCCAACTTCAAAATTCAATTGCTCATAGTACAACTGCTCCAAAAATACCTACTAAATTCTTGTATACTCTCACTTTGATCTATACTTTGAGATTGTTGAAACCAACACATTCTAAACCTTGTTATGTGTTATATTGCAGCACAAGAAGAATCTGAACGAAGAATGGCCGGTTTGTAGAAGTATTCCTGGTGGAGGAGCCGACAGGATTGCTTCTGAACTCTGTCAGTTCATTCGTCGCGAAATTTTGCACAAAACGGGGAAGTTCTTTGATAAGAGAGGTTCAGCAGCTGATGTGCCACAACTTTGCGACTATACCAATCTAAACAGTTTTTAGTGAAAACTTGTAAACTTTGAGATGAAATTGTATCTGTAACTTGTACATATGTATATTGTTTTAGTGAAATTGACTTCTGTGATGATAATATTGTTGTCTTTTGTTCTGTGATGATTGTTGTTTTTTGTTCTGTGATTATATTGAATTGACCTGGAAATTAGAAATAACAGCAGTAGTACTGCATGACTGTGAAAAACAATTATCACAGGCGGCTAGATACAAGTAAAGAAACATCTGTGATAACCTAATTTTCACAGGCGGTGTCTGTTATGGTAGAAACCGGCTGCGTTAAAGGGTCTTCACAGACGGCTGATATAGGTAAACTCCGTCTGTGATAACTTCATTATCATAGACGGGTTAGTTATGCTTCAATAACCGTCTGTAAAGACACATTATCATTGACGGTTAGTTATGCTTCAAAACCCGCCTGTGAAGACATATTATCATAGGCGGTTAGTTATGCTTCAAAATCCGCCTGTGAATACAAATTATCATAGACGGTTAGTAATGCTTCAATACCCGTCTGTGAAGACTTCTTATCATAGACGGTTAGTTATTCTTCAATAACCGTCTGTGATAAGACGTTTATCACAGACGGTTATATATGCTGCACGACCCGTCTGTGATAAAGTATTTTCACAGACGGCTAGCCTAAGTAAAGAACCGCCTATGATAATCGATCTTCACAGGCGGCTATCCTTAGTGAAGAACCGCCTATGATAATTAGTCTTCACAGGCGGTTTCACTTCTCCGCCTGTGAAATTGCGGATTATCACAGACTCTTCGTTTCAGGCGGTTTTAAAAGCCGTCTGTGATAATAGGTTTGGAGCCGCCTGTGATGAGGCTTATTGTAGCAGTGTCAGGGCACGTTGGGATTGCTGCAGACCAAGCATTACTACCCTTAATGCTATATTAAGACACCCTCTCTGTCTGGCAATAATTTAATTCAGAAAATTCCATATTAAAAGCAACCATCTTCCCCTTCCTTCATATATAATTTTGTAGCAGGAAGTAAGACATAATTTTTGTACGCACACTAGTCAACATCTAGAACGTGTTAGATCTTGCACTGGAACCTCTAGTCGTCATCACCATACTTTTACATACATAGATCTCAGTTTTCTGGTTAGATAGATGTTTTCATCAGGGGCTTGGTTAAGCCCATGCGAGCAAGGGCTCGTGTACATGCACGCTGCTGAGTGAGAGGGATACTCCGTCCTTGCGCTGCTCTCGATCAGAGTACTCTTTTGCACTGCTCTAGATATGTTTTTCTCAAGCTGTGCCTTTTCATGGGCTTAACCATAGGCCAACACGTAAGCAGATTATTTATCATAATCATGCATCACAGTTCTTATTTATCATAATCCTTTGCTAGTGTAGTGCTATCAGGTAAACAAGATGAGTTTCGTTGGAATTTAACTCCAAACATACAATTTCTAGTGAGATCAACCCATTGAAATTTAATTCCAAACATACAATTCTTAGTGAGATCGCATTACTTAGCACTGATCCATGTGGATGTTCCAAATTTTAAATTAGAAGATATGGAAAACTAATGACCCCCTAAAGATAAAGATATTTCTTTCGTGCTTAAGAAAAGGTGTTATTCTCACTTAGGATAACTTTGATAAAAAAAACCTCAATGGATGTGTTACTTGTTGTTATTGTATCAACACAGAATCTATTCAGCATATGCTCTTTGATTGTTATTTTGCATGGATGGCGTGGCATGTTGCTCAAGTGGCCACAAATCTTTCTCCACCCAGTACTGTATCAGACATATTTTATAATTGGCTCTGGGGAATTATAAAGTATTGAAACCACTTATATTATAGGGGCTGCTGCTATGTGTGGGGCAATCTAGATTTACAGAAATTAAATTTTGTTTAAAAGAAAAATATGGGATTTTCAACGCAGGTTATTTATATGGCTACACATTGGCTTCATTCATGGGTTGTGCTGCTGAAACGTGTCTTCTAGCCTATGGTACTAGATATTTGCCAGCGTTTGAGCAGGTGGTCAGGGATAAGGTACTACTAGAGTCTCTGGTCTCTTGCTTGTAATTTTCCTTGATATTTCTTTTCTTTTCTGTTTTGGCCGCGTGGATTACAATATGCAGAAGTCGGGAATGTTCAACCACTATAAAAGATGTATCATCTCAATGTAACTGACATGAGGATGAATATAAATCTCTTTTCCAAGAGAATGAGACATTTGCTTGATTACGGCCTCCGGGGACTGGAGTTAAGCACTCTAATTATATATGGCAGATACTCAATATGTGAAATCCATGCTAATGCATGATGGAAATTGTCTGGGTACGTCTATGACATAAACCAAAGCGGTCTTGGTTTCTTCATTTGTTGGCCCACATGGCAATGCCTTGATAACCATCTTATGATGAATAGACATACCTACGACAGCTAGTTCTATCAGACCATGGCTGGAGATTAGAATGACTCGGCACCATTGATCAAAGATATAGGGCCGGGCATAATTTGAATAACAAGTATCCATAACACCTCAAGGGCACTAAGATAAAACAAACAAAAATACAATTTGACAACAAACATACAAAATTTGGTCGTGATAAGAACTTCACCAGTTAAGATATGACCGTATCAATTGGTTTTTACACGAGCGTGAATTAATGAAATACTTAGATTACTTTTGATATATAAAATAAATGAATTTCACACCATAAAGTGTGTTATTTATATTTTTCAAACTACTTACATGGACAATAAAAGTGTTGAATGCAAATGGAAGTCATGCATGACTAAAGAAGTCGACTGGGGAACATGTGCAAGTGTTCTCATCATCCTCCACCTGGCCACCATGCAAGTTTTAGCCAACTAAAATATATAGGTCAAATCCAACACGTTTTTAAAGTTGTATTATGACTGCAGGACAATGCAAACTTGTGATGGGTACAATGATCTCAAGCAAACAATGATTTTGTTGTTCAAGTACTTTCTAGAAATATTACGAAGTCTACATTCAAAAGATCAAACAACACGAGCAGATCTGTTTCGAGTCTGCCACAATCATGAATAGTGTAGTCAACGTTTCTATCCATAGTGCCGTGTCATCCTATCTTGTCCCGGTGGGCCGCGTATGAAGTTGAGTCCATTAAAGATGCTTCCTAGGGTTGGAGAAAGACCACATCATCCCATTGTAATCCTTCCAACCATTGATACCTCTTGGCCGCCGCTAGAAGCACTTGAGTTTACTTTACATGTTAGTGAACTCTTTGCTACTTGCTCGTAGCCGTGTGCATCGGCTAGACCATTCGTTCTACTTAATTTGAACCCAACCTTATGATTGCTGATTTGTTCAAAGTTCTAAATTTTCAATTGAGATGCTTCTTTTCATCTTGTTCACGCTAGTTTTTTTATCGCTTTCAGGACTTACACTAGTGGTTTCGTTGATCGTTCTCTTTAAGATCAGTAACAACCGCTGGAGTATGTTTATCAGTTGCTAAGGCGCAACATCCTTAGACGGGTGTCCTACGTGAATGTCTTAGCAGTTTAAATAAAAGTTAACCATCTCCACCAGAAGACCAGACCACCATGATGTTACTATGGTAGAATCGGAACCAACGCCAATTAGATAGGAGGCGAGGTAATGTTCATATGCATGGTGATAAAAGACAAACATATATTAACACCAACTAACACATTTATTGATACGATCCTACCCGTTTTACATGGTGAATGCTGTAGATTTTAGCTAATGAAGTAAAACTTTTAGAACATAATGATTGTCAAATTTTTAGGGCCGTACTCATCAAATTGTCTAACAAACCATGTTATTACCGTAATATTTTTCTATAAAAGACTTTGCTTTTACATGAAAATTCTAGTATTGTAAGTAGTGATATATATATTTATTTTGCTATACCTTAGTCAATTTTATATAATAAATGTTTTCCTAAACAAAAAATTAATTTAATATTGTAATAAAATTATAGATTTTGGCACATGTACATAACTTTAGCCGTGTGGACTTGATCATCATTGGACCATGAAGGACGTACCATGATGTTGTTATGCGGGAATCGGAACCAACATCAATTAAATAGGAGGCAAGGTAATGTTTCATATGCATGATGATAAAAGACAAAAAGATCTTAACTCCAACTGACACATTTATTTAGGAGAACAATATACAACAAATTATCATTAAGATCTGACACAATTTACATGGTGAAACTTGTAGGTCTTAGCTAATGAAATAATACCTTGAGAAGATAATGATTGTCAAAATTTTTAGGGTCATACTCATCAAATTGTCTAACAAACCATGTTATTACCGTAAATCTTTTTATATAAAAGACTTAAGCTTTTACATAAAAACTTCTAGTTTTTAACTAGTGATATATATTTTTATTTTGTTATAGCTCATTCAATGTTATATAATTAATGTTTTCCATATAATAATTAATATAGTATTGTCATGATATTATAGATTGTGGTTGTCGATACCCTGCGTACAAGGTATTCCTTAACACCAGAAGAAGACGCATTGAGTTCCACCTTCCAGTATTGTGGACTTCTGGAGGCAACACATGTCCCGTAGTGTTGAACCTGCCTCCCTACTTAGGGTGGCTACAACATTTCCACATGTCCCGCAGCGTGGACCTGCCTCCCTCCTTAGGGTGGCTCTGATGCTTCCACGTGTCCAGTAGCTCCGGACCTACCACCCACAAAAGGTAAGCTCCGGTGCTATCACATGTCCAGTAGTTCCGGACCTACCTCCCTGCAGAGGTAAGCTCCAGAGCCACAACGTGTCACACGACTGGAGCTATGTCTACAATGGGAAGACTCTGGGATCTCCAACGGCGCGGACATTCAAGGGCTATCAATCATCCCTTACAAGACATGGTTAAGACATCATTAATGCCATAATAATGACACACGATTATAACACTATCAAGACTGGCAATGCTGCTATTAAGGCACGTTATCACACTATTAACCCCCCTTAACACCCGTAGATCATGTATAGGATGGTTATTACAATTGGGGCCCCCTGTCGGGCCATGGCACATACTGTAACAGCTAGTCCTTGGCATATAAAAGGACTGCACTACATGGTAGAACACAAGTCATTCAAACAAGATCACCAGCATACTCGCTTAAAGCAATCCAATACACAAACACCTCGTAGAGTAGGGTATTAAGCTCGAGCGGCCTGAACCACATAAAACTCCTTGTGTCACCTCACTCTTGGATCTTGATTTTGCTTCCTGCCTAAATACGAGCCTCCGCGGATTACTTCTTAGTAGTACTAGGGGAAGTGTTGTTGTCACACTTCAACATTTCACGCGCGAGGTAGGGGTCAGTTTTCAAGATCTTCAAGATGGTGAACTCTGTTGCCGCTTCAAACGGACTAGCTGCACAAGAAGTTGGTGGAAATCCCTCCAATGCTCAACAGCCAGCTAACTCGTCCCGGCGAACGTCGTTCTACCACAACCACCACCTATTGCAGCAGCGAACACTGGACAACAGGATGGTGACTTTTCATTGGTCACGGAATTGACCAACAACCCAAATAACGTGCTAAACACAGCACATACTCTTCTTTAGCATCCTCCAGCTTTGGGAGCACCCTGGCCTTGCTGGAACAATGGCGTGCTAGTTGAGCATTTTGTTGCAGTCGCGACAACAACGCTCAACAACTAGAGTCTGCCCAATGTCGGGCAAGCACCTTCTCTTAACAATACCTTGTCTGAAAGACTTGGTCCTATGGCATCGCAACTCAGGAGACGTGTTCCTTCTCAGTACGCGATGTCTCTACCCCCAGGGGCTCGTCATACTCATACGGTGTCGAGGCTCCCGACTAAAGATCTTCGGTAGGAGCTCGACTGCCGGTACATGAGGTAGGATGACCGTGTCAACATCGAGCGTAGTTGCAAGTGGTGAATTGCTCGTGAAAACCGTTCTCCTCTGGGAGTTGGAGGTGGTTGTTTGGCCCTCACCTTACATCTTCACATGGTGGAATGGCAACCCAAAATCTGGCCTCATTTGCTAGAGAAGTATGATGGGACAGTCAACCCCGTCGAATTTCTTCAAATATACTCCACCGCTATCTTTGCAGCAAGAGGGAATGAGGCTGTCATGGCTAATTACTTCCCAGTGGCTTTGATCGGGACTGCCAGATCCTGGTTTATGAGCCTACTTCCTAACTCCACCTACAGTTGGGGGGAATTATGTCGCCAGTTCACTGCCAACTTCAGAAGCTCCTACACCCGACCTAGCACCGAGCTGGACCTTGTTGCTGTACAACAAAAGTTGGGAGAGTCATTGCGATCCTACATCCAGCGGTTCTCTCAGGTATGGAACACCGTCCCTTCTATCTCCAACGCTTATGTGTTGTTGCATTTTTATAGGGAGTTCGAGATAAGAAGATTTTGGTGAAGATGGCAACCAAGGATGTCAGCAGTGTCACAAAACTCTTCAGCCTGACTGACAAATGTGCTTGAGCTGTGGAGGGCCGGGAAATGCACTGCAAACCAGCTGTGGAGGCTGGTCAGTCTGCCTCCAAAGCTGGAGCTACTGCCAATGGCAGTGGCAAAAAGAAAAAAAAGTCAAGTGGCAAGAAGAAGTCACTTGTTGGCACACCTACAACTGCCGCTGCTGCAGCATCTAGTAGCCAGAGGCCACACTTCGACAAGCGACCTCGATCATCGTCTAAAGATGATAACAAGATGTGGTGTCCAATCCACAAGTCTACAGCCCACAAGCCTGAAGATTGTCACGAGGTGAAGAGGCTTGCTGAGCCCAACATCAAGCGTCAAGATGACACAACTTTCTGACAGTAGGAAGGAAAACAGAAAGTCAACAAAGCTCCGTCGGATCAGGAGCTAGGCTTCCAAGATGCCGAGAAGGCATTAATGTGGTCTACAACACTGTCGATGACTCTGACAATGAATGTTGGAAGACTCTCCATATGATGTATGGAGGGTCCTAGGACATTACGTCTCAAAGCATTGTAAAAACTTTGCGTCAGGAGATGGCTGCTGCTGCTTCCATTGCCAAGGCGGAAGCCCATCGGAAGTGGATAGACACTCCCATCACTTTTGATGCTTCGAACCGTCCGAAGAACATGGTGTAAAATCCCAGTTTTTCCTTATCATCAAGATCAGTACCAGTTGGTTGCCAACCATAGTAAAGATCAATTATGGTTGTACACATAAACTTGATATCATCAATAATCTTTGTTTCACTCCTACTGAAATTTTAGAACAGAATAAATGAACTTTGCAAATGGCCTTATAATAAATTAAGTGACCTTTCTACAAATTTAGGAAGCTATTGAATAAAAATTTTGAGGGCAAATTACTATGCAGTACTAATATATTCAAATTAATGTGAATATAGCACTGTACATTTAGGCCCTGCCAAAATATTCAAATCTGAGGCTATAAATTTTTCCATGACCTCAAAATATTCCAAATAGACTTCCTACCAAGTTTCAAGATTTTGGAATTCCATTTGCTATTTTATTTGAGACGCTTAGCAAATTCAAGCCATGTTTAGAGTTCAAATTTTGAATTCTGTTCAACTCATTTTAACATCAAGATTTGAACACACCATCATGGTCAGCATAACTTTCTTGACTTATCCCCAAAATTTCACAATTTTTGAAACTCCTTTGCTATTTAATTCAGTGACCCATTGAATTTCATTCAATTTCAAATTCAAATTTGAAATTAAACGAAACTTGACCAAATTCGAAATCCAATTTCAGAATCAAGTTCCAGATATTTATTTGAGCCTCCCAAAAAAACCTATAATTTCTGGATCAAGTTTGGTATGAGAATTAAAGTTGCAGAGAGGGGAAGAGGATAAGGGGCGATGGGACCCACTGTCAGCCTCACACACTCGGCTGAACCGACGGACGTGCTCTGTATACGGTTGTCCCCGCCGATCAACACCGGGAGCGCTCGCCACCGCGACACCGCATGCAAGCAGGCAGCTGCGTGGCCTAAACACCCCCGTCCTATAATAACACGTCCCCTGGCCGTTGGCGTCGAGCTCCATCTCAGCTTCATGCCGCCGTCGCCCAACACCGCCGATTCCATTTCCTCCCGGTAAGCACCTCGGCTTACCTCTATTTCCTTCGATGAAAATAGCAAAGTTGGCGCCAAGTCTGTGCTCTATCTTCTACGCCAACTCGCTTAGCATTTTGCTCATTGTGTTGGCCATAGTTTGGAGTTCCGCGAACACCACCGAAGTTGAGGACGAACACCGACTCTGCTCCACCGTCACTAGTCCTCAACACCCGGCGCCACAACTCAACCTCAACACCAAAAAGGATCGCCATCCCGAGCTCTTTCTCACAGTAAAAGCCGTGCCTCTTTTCATTCAGTATCGAGCAGTATCTTCCAGTTTTTCTTTCGGCCTTTGCCATTGAACTAGCTCACTCCTCGGGTTAATTCCGTTTCTACATGTAATAATTCTTCAATCCAGTTAAGGATTATATTTAGTACCTCCTAGCACACCCCCTGCCAAAAATCAGTAGACGCCATCGAATGAAGCTTCAGATATTCAAATTTTCCCAACAGCCAATAGAAACCCGTCGGTCCATCGACGAGGTCGACCTTGCCGGCGATGTCACACCTTCCTACTGTCAAAATCAGCACCCTCATGCTCCAAAGAATGTTCCAGACATTTTCCCGAGCATATTACGCTATTTCCGAGTGTTTCCGACAATCGCCGAAACCCTTGCTCCGCCGCCGCCGTCGCACCACCGTCTCCGGCCATCGCCGCCTCGATTGGACCCCATCATCGACTTGCGCGGTCAATTTTATGGTTGAGCAGTTAATGCGAGACCGGAAGGAGGTCAACGCAATATAGTTTGGCGAAGCGCCGCCGCGAGTCCGGCGAGGGACACCGCCGCGTCGGGAGGTAGACGAAGACTGCGGACCCCAAGTGTCGGTGATGCGTGTGAGTGCGCGGATCAGCTGTGGACATGAATCCAGTGCAGCTACGCGGGTTGATTCTGTGGCCCCCGTGCGGCTTCAAACCGATTGGCCCATTTCAAATCCGTTTGCCCAACCCTTTATTCAAATAATTTCCAATTGAAATTTTATTCCAGATTTGGCCCCCAACTTCGAAAATCCATAACTCCTAGTAGAATTGTTCAAAAATTCCCGAATAAATTCTGTTAGAACCAGCATGAAGAATACTTTCCAGTGGTTCACTTGGATTTGTATGAAGGTCCATAGAAATTTCTCCATAATTCAGATAAAAAATAATTATTGGATTCATTCCTACAGTTCTGCTTTTTAGAAAATTCCCAAATTTGGGCAGGACACTCTCTAAAATTCACTTGATCTCCAGTATAAATTTCAAGTTCATTGGACATCATTTACAGGGTTAATCAGTGTTCCAAATCTCTACGTAGTTATAAATTGAGAAAAATACAAAATCAATTTCAGAAATTTTCCCAAACATGTAAAATCAGTTTCTCCCTGTAGAAAGATTAGAAAATTGTGAAACAAATTTTACTAGAACCAGTGAGACCCCCTCTACATGGTAGAACAACTGGTAGCCATGATAAATCTCCATGATTTCAACCAAAAATTAGAGAAGGTTATTGCTTAGCATAATTTTAGGAACAACAAACTTCCTTGACCATCTCCTGTTCTTTGCAAGAGTCTTCACTATGGTCACTAGTATCTACCATAAAATTCCCAAGGCCAATTAAGATCATTATCTTATTTTTATCATAAGATATTAGCTTATGACCTTAAGCATGTTGATTATTTTCAAAGTCATTCATATATAGTATATGCATAACGTGTAGTGACTGAAGTCGAGGACCAGCCGGAAGCTTTGGAAGTCCAGCTGCCAGAAACTAACGTAGACTTGGACTCGCATTCAGGCAAGCCCGGATTTGCATTTAAGTTCCTTACAGTGCCTTTGCAGTTTTCATTCACCTTACATCTTCAGATGTTTGTGCATTGCGTTTAAGGTGTTTTACATCCACTTGCATGACCAAAGAACCTAGAGAGTGGTTAGAATAGCTCACAGACTCATGTACTAACTGCCATGCTTCTATTCATAGGAATCCGGTAGAAGTCGAGTAGTGAGAATCTGTAACACCCAAAATTTTCAAAATTTGAAAACCAGGAGAATGTACTAGGAATGCATCATGTATGTTTGCATTTGATTGAAAATTTAATTCCAAAATGCGCTAGAATTCGTTTTAAATTTGAAAAGGAATTCAAATTGTAAAAAGAAAATGAAAAAGAAAAGAGAAAAACAAAATAAAAAGAAAAACGCCGCTTGGGTCGAATCCTTGCCGCCGGCCCATCTTCCTTTTTCTTCCCCCCTCCCCTTTTCTTTTTCTTTCCCCGCCGGCCCAACCCCCGCAGTGGCCCAGCTTGGCCCGCACCCCCTCCCTCTCTTTCCTTTCCTCCCTCTCTCTGCACGTGGACCCCGCCCGTCAGGGCTTTCCCCTTCCTCCCGTCGCTCGCGCCCGACACCGCCCGGTGATTCCGCCACCGATTCAAAAACCGGCAAGGAAATTCCCGGCCATAATGGCCCAGTCACTTTCCATCGCCGGGGATCGCATTCCATACTCCGCCGCCCCCCTCTCCCCCTATAAAATCCGGCCGGTGCCCCCAATTTCTCCCTTCCCCGAAGCTCCAAACCCTAGCCGCCGCACCAAGGTATGTCGCCGCCGTTCCCGTCAACTTGCCGACGTTCTCTCCCTCCCCCTCGGTCTAACGCGTGCGCCATGCCTCCAGGAACACGCCGGACACCATCTTTCGGGAAATTGGCCGTCGCTTCACCAATTCCGACGAGCTCCGCTGAGGACCGCCGCCGGTCGACGTCGCCGACGCACCTACGTCCCGATTCAAGCCCCGCGACCCCCCTAGGTGAGCTCCTACCATCTCCCTCTCCCTTTTCCGTGTTAGCACTGAGGCGTTAGGCACCGATTTGGCCGTTCCGGCCAATCTCCAGCGACCCCGCCGCCGTGCGCCGCTGGCGAGCCGAGCGCGCGCCGCGCGCCTGGGTGCACGCTGCCCCTGGGGCGACGTGGCCCGTCCTCGGCCGTCGATCTGAGGCCGACGGCCGAGATTAGAAGGGGCGTACCCCTTCGCGCGTTTTAAATCTGGGCCACACGCGGTTGATCCAACGGCCCAGATTCAAATATGTTTAACCGTTGCCAGTTTTACGCATAGCCCCCTGCGCAAATTTAAATTAATTACACTGAGTACTTTATGAACTAGCCCCTGGACTTTAATTAAATTATGTTAGCACTGTTAAAATGATTAAACATAGCATTTTAGCCCCTGTTTTCACCATAAATTATAATTTTAGCATCTGTAAATTATGATTAACCCCCTGGTCATGTTATAAAATATTTCTAGGCCCCTGTTCATGTCTGTTTTGCATAAAAGCCCCTGTATTAATTGTAAATTACATAAAATCACATGAGAACACTCTCTTTTTGCTCAAATCACTTAGGGTATTATTTTACTATATTTACTAATCTATTTAGGATAAAATAATGCATTTAATTTGCTGATTGTGCTGAATTCCTAATAAACCCATATAGGCACTAAAATCCACACTCCCACCCACACCACTAAATAAAGTCTTAACTAAGGACATGGTGTTAGCGACGCAATTGCGTAGGTTTTCTTTTGTGCTTACTTATTTGTGGTGTGCATTTATTCTCCTGTTCTTATTGTGTGTTGCTACTTTCCGTTCCGCATGCGATGATGTATTTAGAGTCGGTTCCCGAGCCGACTTACAATCTTCAGGACTACCACTTCACCGACCCACCCTCCGAAGAAGGCAAGTTCCTTGACCATTTTGCACCTGTTTTACTAAGTTTTAGTTAGTTGCATGTTTAATAAATTGAATCCTATTTACTGTACCCTTCCATATAATTCCTTGTCCCCGGGTTGGTTTGGGTAGTTGTTATTATTTCTTTTACGCTTAGCCATGCTTAGTATTTGGGAGGGAAATTTCTCTACATACATGTTCTATTGTTAATTGTTATGATTTATTTATTGAGATATGGTGAATTGAATTGTAGTGGATAGGAATCTGGCGGGTTGGTTTGTTTGGGAGGTGCAGTACGCACGAGACCCGGGTTTTGGGGTATGAACCTTGCCGGATTCTAAGGACCGGTTTATGGAGAAAGCCACTAAGCCTTATAGTATCGCCACAAGACTGAGTATGGGGCAGCTTGGTCAACTAATTAGGCCTCTCCTGGCGCAGTACTAGTAATTGGATAGTGCGAGGAATTGGTTCAGGGTGTACTGCCTTGGGATTCGCATGGCCCAAGAGGGGGCAACTGGGGTGTTGAGTCGTGGTGTAACGGCTCACACTTTTGTACAGGGGTGAAACCTCAGAGGACTAGTACGCGTCGGGAGGATCCTTTGTAAAGACCTCGAAGTGATCTCCTGGCCTCACACCAAAGGAAGTGTGCAATGTGGTTCGCGACCACGGGCATCAGGGAGGTTTCCTTAGTCCACTTGGCAACAGGGGATGAAATCAGGGCTTGTGGGTAAAGGGTACATTCTCTGCAGAGATTTAGAAACTGTCATGACAGCCGTGCTCACGTACAAGAGCGGCTTGGTGTCCAATTAATAATTAGTCAATGATTGGGGATGGTGGTTTGGTTGGTTGGGACTCGAATTACAAATGGGTTATGGTTGGGTTATACACCTAGAGGTATGTGCTAATGAAAGCTAAGGATAGGTTGTAATGCTATAGTGCTTAACCCAAATTTGGCCTTCCCTTCTAAACACCATCATGTCATATTTTTCCCACTTGCTGAGTACCGTTGGTACTCAAAATTGCTTGTTGCTTATCTTTCCTCAGTCTACAATGGAGAAGAGGTGGAGAATGAAGACTTCTTCGCTGATCCGGAGGAGACGTTCTAGGCTGGCGCAACCCCCGGGCAACGCCTGTGCATGGAGCCACACTAGTTTACTTTTACCGCTGTTTCGCTTTGTAATCTTATTTTAGACCTACGGGTCATTATTGTAAGACATTTATGTACTCGAACATGGCTTGTAATAAATGGTATTACACTTTCGTCTACACATGTATGATGAGAATCGATCCTGGCATACATGTGGAAGCCATCCGGTTGTCTTGTTGGGACCGGGTGTGACAGAATCTACTCGTGAGATAGGATTTTGTCACACGGATGGATTGGACGAAGAAATGGCTTATGAATATGAAATTGAGACCGAGCCGCGGGTCGGATGCAGCCAGACGTGGTCTCATGTGCGTAGCTCTGCTTGTGTCAATTGAGGACCGTTTTGTGTGCGGCCCCACTGGACAAGATTGAATTGTACCAGTGACATACTGGAGAAATGGGCTCCAGCAAACTGACGTAGCTTGATACTGGTTTGTCGAGGCATAACGTTCCATTTTATAGGCGTAGGTTGAGGGTAGCGAGGTGTAAATCAGCTGATGGGCACGTCAGAGTACGCCCCATGCAGTGACCACCTGCTCATGGCGGATCGACCGGTTCGACATTCGAGTGTTTAGTGAAAGGTTGCCATATACAACTAGTACTGAAGTGCTATGTAGGTACTGCTGTAAGTGCTTGCTGGCGCTTCTGAAAGTGCGTATCTGTCGTGTTGACTGGGTGTGTCATGATTGCAATCACTGTCCCTCACGGTAATGGAGTACCACTTGTTCACTATGTCGTGACGTAGTAAATACTAAAGAAGTCAGGAGAATACGATGTATTGAATTATAATTGTTTTGCAACCTTGTATGGCTTAGAGATTGTACAATTAAAAGTTTATAGTTTTCCCATACTTTACTTGTAATAGCATTATGTGCTTTGGGCACGCCATATCATCGGCAAAGCGTTTCTTGTTTGATTGAGAGTCTACGATGTGTCATGCCTAAAGAACGTCATGTGCTACTTAAAACATGACTATAAGGATCCACTTGTAGGCGAGTCCTCTATGCTATTCCTTACCTATGTTTAGTATTCACCCCTGCATATGTCTAGTGAGACGGGTTAGTCTTGCTGAGCCTTAAGCTCACATTTGCAGTTAACAAGTTTTTCCAGATTATGCGACTGATGACATGTTCGATGACGAGGCTGCACCCCCTCCAGGGTTTACATCTGAGTGGGAACCCTGCACGCCGCCGTAATTTGGGTGTTGCTAGTGCGAAGTATCCAGGGCATGGATGACTTTGCTTTTGCATAGCTAGTGCCGAGAGCATAGCTATGATGTATAGTTCTCTTTCCTTTTTGTTATTGTAAAACTTACGTTGTGTTTATAAATAAAGACTTGATATTGTAATTTATTCTCGTTCTTTTCTTGTATACTGTTGGTTGTCGCATCACACGACACCACCCAATGAGATCCTTGGAGGTCGGGATCCCGGTCCCCACAGACATGATATAAGAGCATCATTGGTAACAGTGTGCTTGAAAAGAGCATATTTTAAAAAACATAGGTTTATATGAGTGAGGAATTAGCTATATGCCCTTATAAGGAGTATTATTAGTATAAGATATACAAGTGGTAAACTAACTCATGTGTTATTAATTCTGTAACGACGCTCACGTCAGGTAAGAGGTGAGGTATGCCATCGTAAGCGGATCAATTGCGGTAAGCTCACCATGCGAGAGGTAGCATGGAATTCTTCCGTGGCTTGGCACGGAAATGTTAATAGGAGTCTCTGAAGCTTTCCATGTTTATGAGAACCTATGACACGCGGTACCCCAGCGTGCTTCGAAGTTAGTGGGAGACCCCGTCAACCCGATAGTATACATCTCTAGAACTATTCATGTTCTATGGGAGCATGCGAAACACGTATGCCCGAATGTGTATAAGCCAGTTCGTGCAGGAGTCTTTGCTGTACAGACGTAGTACAGCCATGTACCTCGAGACATGACATCGCTCGAGGGCGACTCACACCAGAGTTGTATGCATTTACTTTCATATATATTATTATTGTGACTGCTTGTCGTGTTCCCCCGTGCCGCCCTTGATGTGTGAAGGTGTGAAAGCGGATTGTTTGTCTTCTGCAGCATTGACTACAGTAGCGACCCATGTAGAACACGTTTGCGAGTAAACAATACTAGGGCCACCTATAAACGTATCCGGAAATACCGGTTAGAATTTTCTTTAGTGGGGCACGTAGTACCGTCAGTATCGACTTCGATACTTGACCATCCCCAATGACCGAATGGTTGCATTACATTTTTGGAAAGTCTGACTATCAGGTGCTGGTAGATTGGACTCTGCAAAATGAGTTTCGACTTGACAAAGGGTTAGAACCAAGGTTCTTGATTTCTGGCTGAAGTTTGCTCAACTTCGCCAGGTTGTAATATTGGTTAGTTAGGATTAAACATAGGGGTATGCTATATGGATGGAAAACTCTCGAAGACCTCTACAACTTTTTTGTTGATCATCAAGGCATAAAAGCTTGATATCCTGTTGAAATTTGGGGTATGCTGAAACTTCTCCAGATGACCCTACCATTGTACCAGTCTCTATATTTTTGCAATAACTCACTGTAGAAAAATATTATGCCTTATTGTGATATATATATGGAAAGGGTAGAAGGAGATATACAGTTTTGTTATTTAAAGTTTTTCCTGATTCGAATTTTAGGCAATTCAAATTTCGATCTCAAAACAGTGAACTGCAGGGCTGCTGTTGAACAACAGTCAGTTCATCTGTCAAGTTTAGATAGCTCTAGCTTTTGATCCAGAATAGTGACATGGTCATATATATACATTTACGGAAATCTTAGGAAGCCCTATATAAACTTTATGTTGCACTCATGGCCTGAATCTTGGTGTAGCTGTTCTTAATTCCTATGGTCTCCAATTTGGTTCTGGCAAACCAGAACATGAAACAGTTTGCACATAGTTTCGAATTAGCGCACTATACCTATATAACAAATGTTTCATGGCCGAAATCTTTTACTTCTGGATTGTTAACTTGATGTTATACAATGTTTATTTTTTCATTGCCTCAATATATTGTCATGATATACCTGTATAAATTGTGGAAATTACCACATATACAGGGGAGGTTGTGTCAAAATTTCCAGAAAACTTGGGTCAACTTTAAACCTGTATATATTCTATGTCCTAGCTCACCTGGAGCTGTATGAGTACAACATGGAAATCTTGTAAAGTGTAATACAACTTTTGTATTCAACCAAACATATGGTTCTGACGTGTCCTGTATGAAAATTTTGAATTTGTACAGAAAGGTCAGCTGGGACAGACTGTGATTACAACTCCAGTTTTAAATTTTCTTGAACTATTGGGAGTTGGAAACCTTCTCATTGTTCCAGTACCTTTTCCACAGATGGCTGATTCGATGATATATTTACCAAACGGATGGGTTTTCACGAAGTGTGCTCTTTTGAAAGGTTTTCCAGATTTGTTGATAGCAATGCTTCAACGGTTCGGGTACCGCGAAATGCCGGACTATTGGGGCAAGGAGATCGATGACGGAGGTGTGACAAGGTGCACCATTTATGTTGATGTACCTGCTGCCCCATTGGATATTGGATGGGCTCCTTTCTCCATCCAAGTGCAAGGGATTTAATTGGAAGACACGTGGTGTTATGCCGCTCGACGCCTGAAATGGGACGTTCAAGTCGTGGTCGTGAGGAAGAATCTCCGACCCAGGAGCTAGCTGTGACACTTCAGCAACAAGTTCCACCACCACCACCTCCTGAACTTCTGAGGAGTCTAGCGGAGGTTCTCGCTGCAGTGCTCGGCTCGCGCGACGAGCAAACCGAGTTGCTGCGGACTTTGGTTCAGCATTCATCCCGTCAAGGGGGGCAACCAGATGCGGGTCCACAACAGCCTTCTCTGAGTTCATACTCGGACTTCATGTCGACGCACCCGCCGGTCTTCATGGAGGCCGATGAACTGTTGGAGGCAGACAACTGGCTCCGCTCCATCGAGGGGAAGTTCAGTTTGCTACGAATGACCGAACATCAGAAGACCCTGTTCGTGGCCCAACAGTTACAAGGGTCTGGTGGTGCGTGGTGGGCAAATTATCTTGCCGCACGACCAGCCGACTATGCCGTAAGCTGGGAGGAGTTCTGGGAGGTGTTCCGCACCTATCACATACCTCCCGGTGTTATGAGGAGGAAACTTCAAGAGTTCTTGGAGCTGAGGCAAGGAGGAAGGAGTGCATACCAGTACTCCAAGGCATTCAACCACTTGGCCCAATATGCTCGGGACCAAGTGGGTACTGAAGACCGAAAGCGTGAATGCTTCTACCGGGGATTGAACCCCAAGATGAAGGACAAGCTTGCCTTGTTCAACAGCAGCAATTTCAACAACCTGGTCAATGCCACAATCATGCAGGAGGACGCCACTAGGGAGCTGTTCTCTGACAAGAAGAAAAGGAGTGCTCCGCAGGGCAGCAGAGGGGGTGCTCCTCAGAAGTACCGAATGGTGTATTGATCACCATCTAGCCAGAGGTGGCAGTCGCCATCGCGACCACCGATGTTTCATGGTCGCCCGTTCAATAACGCCGGCTTTCGCCCACAACGGCAGCAGGGGATGATTCCGCATGCACTTCCACCTCCACCGCGTGCACCAGGATTCTGTCCTCCCTTCCATGCCGGTCAGACCACGTACACGTGTTTCACGTGTGGTCGTACGGGGCACTTCGCTAAAGACTGCTCATAGAGCGGAGTACAGTCATCATACCAGGGGCAACCTAGCCCCGCAACCATCACAAGAAGCCAGCCATCAGAACCGGCAACGTCCACCACCTCGCCATCGAGGACGTTCCGAAAGGCGCACTCGTACTCACGGGTACGTTCTCTCTCATTGGTCATCTCGTAGTCATCCTTTTTGACTTTGCTGCTTCCCACAACTTTATTAGCAAGTCTTATATCATTCAATATCAGTTGCCTATCATTTCCACAAAAACACCATATATGATTTGTTCTCTGGGTGGGAGAGTAGTAGCAAATGAGATGGTTCATAGGGTACTTCTTAATATGGGTGGGAACATATACCCTACCTCTCTTATATTACTGGAGCATCAGAAGCTAGATGTCATTTTAGGGATGGAATAATTGCAACACAATGGTGCTATTATAGACATCATTCCTCGGAGAATATATCTGAATTCTCCACTCCACCCTCCCCAAGCTCTCACTCTTGAGAGTAATATCCAAGTGACTCCAACTACTTACAACACCGAGGCCTGTAAACTTGAGGACATTCCAGTGGTATGTGAGTATCCAGACGTATTTCCCGAAGATCTTCCTGGTATGCCACAAGAAAGAGATGTCGAGTTTAAGATTGAACTTGTACCAGGAACAGTGCCGATCTCGAGGAAGCCATATAAGATGGCACCTAAGGAAGTTGCAGAACTGAAAGAGCAGCTAAAGGAACTTATGGAAAAGGGTTTCATTCATCCAAGTTCATCACCATGGGTTTGTTCTGCATTGTTCATGGAAAAGAAGGATAAAACGTTGAGACTATGTGTGGACTATTGTTCTCTCAATGTTGTCATGATCAAGAACAAGTATCCACTACCACACATCGATATTCTGTTCGATCAATTCGTGGGTGCTATGGTATTTTCAAAGATGTATCTTCGCTCTGGATATCGTCAGATCATGATTCGACCAGAGGATATACCTAAGACGGCATTCTTGACGAGGTATGGATTGTATGAGTACCTTGTCATGTCCTTCGGATTGACCAATGCACCGACCCATTTCATGTATCTCATGAATTCAATGTTCATGCCGGAATTGGACAAGTTTGTCATGGTCTAACTCGACGACATCCTTGTGTACTCGAAATATGAAGAAGAACATGCACAACATTTGCACATCGTGCTTCAACGATTGTGAGACCACATGTTGTACGCCAAGTTCAGCAAATGTGAGTTCTGGATAAGACAAGTGCCATTTCTAGGGCACATCATCTCTTTCGAGGGGATTGCAGTTGATCCAAGCAAGATTAAGCAAGTACTCAAATGGGAGTCTCCAAAGTCTGTGCATGAAGTTCGAAGCTTCCTGGGTTTAGCAGGATATTATCGGAGGTTCATTCCAAGTTTCTCCAAGATAGCTAAACCAATGAAGGAACTTTTGAAGAAAGGGAAGAAGTACGTATGGACAAAGGAATGTGAGGAAGGTTTTCAAGCATTAGTGAAACACCTCACAACTGCGCCGGTATTAGCCCAACTAGACACAACCAAGTCAATTGATGTTTATTGTGATGCATCTGGGATTGGTTTGTGTTTTATATTAATGCAAGACGGAAGGGTGATCGCTTATGGATCACGACAACATGGAACCACGAGCAGCATTATCCAACTCATGATCTTGAGCTCGCTGCCATGATACTTGCATTGAAGATGTGGAGACACTATTTATTGGGCAACCTAGTGCATCTTTACACCAATCACAAAAGCTTAAAGTACATCTTCACCCAAAAGGACTTGAATATGCGACAATGAAGATGGTTGGAATTGATCAAAGACTACAAAATTGGGATCCACTACCATCCTGGGAAGATGAATGTAGTGGCAGATGCGCTAAGTCGCAAGTCCCATGTCAATAATCTTTCTATCACCTTGATAGAAGAAGAAGAACCGAGTCTCTACTTGGTTCCATATGGGGCGCTCTACAATCTAGCTCTCATTCCTACCATAAGGGAAGAAATTGTGGAGGTTCAGAAGAAAGACAAGGGCATATCACATATTCACCGAACTATGAAGAAGGGAGAATGAAGTGTTTTCGATGTGACAATGACAGTACCATCTGGTTCAAAGACCGCATCGTGGTGCCCCGCAATGTGGAACTTCAGAAGAAGATTTTGGACGAAGCTCATTTGTCCAAGTATTCTATTCATCCGGGAAGTAACAAATTGTACCAAGACTTAAAGAAGAAATTTTGGTGGACTCAGATGAAGAGGGAGACAGCGAAGTACGTATCCGAATGTGATACGTGTCGGCGGGTGAAAGCTGACCATCTGAAGACAACCAGACAGCTACAACCTTTAAGCATACTGGCCTGGAAATGGGAGGAAATCAGCATGGATTTCATCGTGGGATTGCCTCTCACATTCCGTAAGCATGATTCCATTTGGGTGATAGTTGATCGATTGACCAAGTCGGCTCATTTTATACCCGTCAACGTCAACTACCATGCCCTGAAGTACGTAGAGTTGTATATTGCTAGAATCATGTGCTTACATGGAGTACCTCACACCATTATCTCAGATCGTGGAGCCGTATTCGTTGCTCGATTTTGGGAGCAGCTCCACGCATCGTTGGGTACCAAGTTGATTCGAAGCTCAGCTTACCATCCTCAGACTGATGGTCAAACGGAGCGAGTAAACCAAGTGCTAGAAGATATGCTCTGCGCCTGTGCCATCCACCATGGTAAGAATTGGGATGATCACCTACCATTGGCGGAGTTTTCATATAACAACGGTTATCAGACTAGCATCCAGATGGCACCATATAAAGCCCTGTATGGCCAGAAGTGCTGCACACCCTTGAACTGGTGTGAATCCGGTGAACGAGTGATATATGGTATCGACTTTGTGAATGAATCCAAAGAACGAGTACGAGTTATTCAGGCCAACCTTAAGGCTGCTTAGTCTCGTCAGAAAAGCTATGCGGACAAACGGCATTGACCCCTTCACTTCGATGTCGGGGATCACGTTTATCTTTGTGTATCCCCAATGAAATGGATTCATCGCTTCGGAGTAAAAGGGAAGCTAGCTCCACGTTTCATTGGGCCGTTTACAATAATTGAATAATGCGGACCTGTGACCTATCGACTAGAACTTCCAGTGTCGCTTTCAGGGGTCCACAATGTGTTTCACATTTCACAGTTGCGGAAATGTCTCAAGGCCCCAACTGACGTCCGTATGGAGGATTTGGAAGCTCTCCAACTAGATCTTACTTACTCTGAGCATCCAACCCAGATAATCGATGAGAAGACTCGCACCACAAGAAGCCGCACCTTTCATTTCTACAAGGTCTTGTGGGGCAACCACACCGCTGATGAAGCAACGTGGGAAAGCGAGGAATATCTTAGAACAAACTATCCGGACTTGTTAGTGACATATGTTCGTTAGGTCTTTTTCTTTTATCCTTCCTTTTGTAATCTCAGGACGAGATTCTTTTAAGGGAGGAGGAATGTAAAATCCCAGTTGTTCCTTATCATCAAGATCAGTACTAGTTGGTTGCCAACCATAGTAAAGATCAATTATGGTTGTACACATAAACTTGATATCAACAATAATCTTTCTTTCACTGCTACTGAAATTTTAGAAAAGAAGGAATGAACTTCACAAATGGCCTTAGAATAAATTTAGTCACCTTTCTACAAATTTAGGAAGCTATTGAATAAAAATTTCTAGGGCAAATTACTATGTAGTACTAATATATTGAAATTAATGTGAATATAGCACTGCATATTTAGGCCCTGCAAAATATTCAAATCTGAGGCTATAAATTTTTCCATGACCTCATAATATTCCAAATAGACTTCCTACCAAGTTTCAAGATTTTTGAATTCGATTTGCTATTTTATTTGAGACGCTTAGCAAATTCAAGTCATGTTAGAGTTCAAATTTTGAATTCTGATCAACTCATTTTAACATCAAGATTTTAACACGCCATCATGGTCATCATAACATGCTTGACTTATTCCCAAAGTTTCACAATTTTTGAAACTCCTTTGCTATTTAATTCAGTGACCTCATTGAATTTCATTCAATTTCAAATTCAAATTTGAAATTAAATGAAACTTGACCAAATTCGAAATCCAATTTCAGAATCAAGTTCCAGATATTTATTTGAGCCTCCCCACAAAAACCTAGAATTTTTGGATCAAGTTTGGTATGAGAATTAATGTTGCAGAGAGGGGAAGAGGATAAGGGGCGGTGCGACCTACTGTCAGCCTCACACACTCGGCTGAACCGACGGACGTGCTCTGTATACGGCTGTCCCCGCCGATCGACGCCGGGAGCACTCGCCACCGCGACACCGCATGCAAGCAGGCAGCTGCGTGGCCTAAACACCCCACTGTCCTATAAATACCCGTCCCCTTGCCGTCAGCGTCGAGCTCCATCTCAGCTTCGCGTCACCGTCACCCAACACCGCCGATTCCATTTCCTCCTGCTAAGCACCTCGTTCGTAACTCTATTTCCTTCAATGCAAACAGCAAAGTTAGCACCAAGTCAGTGCTCTATCTTCTACGCTAACTCGTTTAGCATTTTGCTCATTGTGTTGGCCGTAGTTTGGAGTTTCGCGGACAGCACCGAAGTTGAGGACGAACGCCGCCTCTGCTCCACCATCGCCAGTCCTCTACAAGCGGCGCCAAAACTCAACCTCAACAGCAAAAAGGATCGCCATCCCGAGCTCTTTCTCACGGTAAAAGCCGTGCCTCTTTTCATTCAGTATCGAGCAGTATCTTCCAATTTTTCTTTCTGCCTTTGCCATTAAACTAGCTCACTCGGTTTAATTCTGTTTCTACATGTAATAATTGTTCAATCCAGTTAAGGATTATATTCAGTACTTCCTAGTGCGCCCTCATGCCAAAAATCAGTAGACGCCATCGAATGAAGCTTGAGATATTCAAGTTTTCCCCACCGCCAATAGAAACCCGTCGGTCCGTCGACGAAGTCGACCTTGCCGGCAATGTCACCACTTTCTAACATCAAAATCATCATCTCAAGCTCCCAGGAACGTTCCCGATATTTTCGCGAGCTTATTACACTATTTCCCAGCATGTCCAACGATCGCCGAAACCCTAGCCCCGCCGCAGCCATCGCACCACCGTCTCCAGCCTTTGCCGCCTCGATTGGACCCACCATTGGCTTGCGCGGTCAATTTTATGGTAGAGCGGTGAAGGCGAGGCCGGAAGGAGGTCGATGCAACCTAGTCCGGCGAAGCGCTGCCGCGAGTCCGGCGAGGGACGCCGCCGCGTCGGGAGGTAGACGAAGACCGCGTGCCCCACTTGTCGGTGATGCGTGCTAGTGCGCGGATCAGCCGTGGACACGGATCCAGTGCGGCTACGCAGGTTGATTCTGTGGCCCTTGTGCGGCTTCAAACCGATTGGCCCATTTCAAATCCGTGGGCCCAACGCTTTATTCAAATAATTTCCAATTGAAATTTTATTCCAGATTTTGCCCCCAACTTGGAAAATCCATAACTCCTAGTAGAATTGTCCAAAAATTCCGAAATAAATTATGTTAGAACCAGTATGAAGAATACTTTCATGTGGTGCACTTGGATTTGTATGAAAGTCTATAAAAATTTCTCCATAATTCAAATAAGAAAAATAGTTATAGAATTCATTCCTACAGTTTTGCTTTTCAGAAAATTACCAAATTTGGGCAGGACACTCTCCAAAATTCACTTGATCTCCAGTAAGAATTTCAAGTTAATTGGACATCATTTATTTGGTTGATCAGTGTTCCAAATCTCTATGTAGTTATAAATTGAGAAAAATACAAAATCAATTTCAGAAATTTTACCAAACTTGTAAAATCAGATTCTCCCTGTAGGAAGCTTAGAAAATTGTGAAACCAATTTTCATAGAACCAGTTAGACCCCCTATACATGGTACAATCACTGGTAGCCTTGATAAATCTCCAAGATTTCAACCAAAAATTAGAGAAGGTTATTGCTTACCATAATTTTTAGGAACAACAAACTTCCTTGATCATCTCCTGTTCCTTGCAAGAGTCTTCACTATGGTCACTAGTATCTACCATAAATGTCCCAAGGCCAATTAAGATCATTATCTTATTTTGATCATAAGATATTAGCTTATGACCTTAAGCATATTGATTATTTTCAAAGTCATTCATATATAGTATATGCATAACGTGTAGTGACTGAAGTCGAGGAGCAGCCGGAAGCTTTGGAAGTCCAGTTGCTAGAAACTAACGTAGACTCAGACTCGCATTCAGGCAAGCCCCGGTTTGCATATAAGTTCTTTATAGTGTCTTTGTAGTTTTCATTCACCTTACGTCTTCAGATGTCTGTGCATGATGTTTAAGGTGTTTGACATCCACTTGCATGACCAAAGAACCCAGGGAGTGGTTAGAATAACTGCCATGCTTCTATTCATAGGAATCCGGTAGAAGTTGAGTAGTGGGAATCTACTCGCGAGATAGGATTTTATCACACGGATGGATTGGATGAAGAAATGGCTTATGAATATGAAATTGAGGCCGAGCAGCGGGTAGGATGCAGCGAGGCGTTGTCTCACATGTATAGCCCTACTTGTGTCGATTGAGGACCGCTTCGTGTGCGGCCCCGATGGACAAGCTTGAATTGTACCGGTGACATAGTGGAGAAATGGGCTCCAGCAAACTGACGTAGCTTGATACTAGTTTGTCGAGGCATACTGTTCCGTTTTATAGGCATAGGTTGAGGGTAGCAAGGTGTAAATCAGTTGGTGGGCACGTCAGAGTACGCCCCATGCAGTGACCTCCTGCTCGTGACGGATCGACCGGTTCGACATTCGAGTGTTTAGTGAAAGGTGGTCATATACGACTAGTACTGAAGTGTTATGTAGGTACTGCTATAGGTTCTCACTGGCGCTTCTGAAAGTGCGTATGTGTCGTGTTGACTGGGTGTGTCCTGATTGCAATCACCGTCCCTCGCGGTAATTGAATACCACTTGTTCATTGTGTCGTAACGTAGTAAATACTAAAGAAGTCAGGAGAATACGATGTATTTAGTTATAATTGTTTTGCAACCTTGTATGGCTTCGAGATAGTACAATTAAAAGATTACAGTTTCCCCATACTTTACCTGTAATAGCATTATGTGCTTTGGGCATGCCATATCATCGGCAAAGCGTTTCTTGTTTGATTGTGTCGTGCCTGAAGAACGTCATGTGCTACTTAAAACATGACTATAAGGATCCACTTGTAGGCGAGTCCTCTATGCTATTCCTTACCTATGTTTAGTATTCACCCCTGCATATGTCTATTGAGACGGGTTAGTCTTGCTGAGCCTGAACCTCACGTTTGCAGTTAACAAGTTTTTGCAGATTATGTGACTGATGATGGGTTCGATGACGAGGCTGCACCCCCTCCAGGGTTTACAGCCGAGTGGGAACCCTCCACGCCGTCGTAAGTTGGGTATTGCTATTGCGAAGTATCCAGGGCATGGGTGACTTTGCTTTTGCATAGCTAGTGTCGGGAGCGTAGCTATATAGTTCTCTTTCCTTTTCGTTAGTATTGTAAAACTTCCGTTGTGTTTATAAATAAAGACTTGGTATTGTAATTTGTTCTCGTTCTTTTCTTGTATAATGTTGGGTGTCGCATCGCACGGCACCACCCAATGAGATCCTTGGAGGTCGGTATTCCGGTTCCCACACATGGCAGGAGCTAGACAATTGCCCCTGATTGTCTCCCCGACTATTAACAATATCCAGCTCTTCTATGTCTTGGTGGATGGTGGTGCAACTCTCAACCTGATCAGCTTCACATCCTTTGTAAAGATCCAACTCAAACTCTCATAATTGAGGCCCTTGGGCACATTCTTCGGAGAGGGTCCGGGAGCTATAACGCCTCTCGACTCTGTTACTCTCCCAGTGACCTTCGAGACACCGGAGAACTACCAGTCTGAGAAGCTGGTATTTGATGTAGCACACATCAACTTACCCTTCAACGCCATCCTAGGCAGGCCAACCCTGTATAGGTTCATTGCGGTGGCCCACTATGGCAACCTAGTGTTGAAGATGCCAACCACATCAGGCGTCCCCCGAATTTGATGCGATTGCACTGCTGGGGTTACTGCACTAGAAAAGCATCATGCACTCGCAGAAGCGCAAGAACCCAAATCCGTTAAGGGGCAATCTACTCAGCAACCTCCGAGCTCGTGCCAGCACAGCTCAACCATTTGCACCTCGTGTGCAACCAAGTGGCGACACTGCCATTCCCTTTGAGTTGTCAAAATCGGTTCTCATGTCGCTCAGACCACTCGTATATTTGGAGATCTAAGTGACAAATAGGAACTCGCACTCGTCACTTTCCTCCAAGCAAATGTCGATGTGTTTGCATGGCAATCGTCACAAATGCCTAGGTCCCCAGGGAGATGATTGAGCATCATCTGAAGATCTACCCTGACGCACGACCTATACAACAAAAGCCCCAGAAGCAATCTGTTAAGCGGCATAACTTCATCTGAGAAGAAATTAAGAAGCTACTTGATGTTGGATTCATCTGGGAGGTACATCATCCACGATGGCTGGCAAATCCAGTCGTCATTCCAAAGGCCAGTGGGTAGCTTTAGATGTGCATCGACTACACCACTTTGAATAAGGAATGTCCAAAAGACCCCTTTCCACTACCAAGAATAGATCAAATTGTGGATTCTACCTTTGGCTGTGAGCTTTTATGTTTCTTAGATGCATATTCTGGCTTCCATTTTATTCCAATGTCTAAGGAAGTTGAAGAGCACACTGCTTTTATTATGGTAGATGGTCTCTATTTTTTACACAGCAATGCCTTATGGTCTTGCTCTCTCCACCTTTGTGCAAGCTATGCACACAACCTCTGGGGAGCTCATTCGGGACCTAGTGGAAATCTACGTTGATCACATCGTTGTCAATGTGAAGAACAAAGACTCACTGCTGCACAACCTTCAATCCGTCTTTGACAAGCTGCGCCTAACGCGCACGAAGCTCAACCTTGACAAGTGTGTCTTTGGGGTTAACTCGGGAAAGCATCTTGGTTTCTTGGTGACCCACCGAGAAATTGAAGAAAATCTGGCCAAGATAAAAGCTATTGAAGCAATGTAGCATCCAGCCTGCATCAAGGATGTGCAGAAGCTTACTGGATGTTTAGCTTCGATCAACCGGTTCATTTCAAGGCTGGCAACGCGAGCACTACCAATCTTCAAACTTTTGAGGAAGTCCTGGCCATTATATTGGTCCGAAAAAGCAGAGAAGGCATTCCAAGACCTGAAGCAGCTCCTCACTACACTACCAATCATGGTAGCTCCGAAACCTGGTGAGCCTCTTTTGCTTTACATCGCTGCAACTATGGAAGTTGTCAGCATGGTCCTGGTTGCAAAAAGACTGGAGACATCTTCAACTCAGGAGCTCAGACCCTTTCAGGAACGTCCGGAGCTACCTGAGGGTGAGTCTAGACCCCAACCCCCAGACACAGATCCTAAAGGCAAGATGCCTATGGATCAACCTCTCTAATCCAAGAGAGTATCTACCGCTCCAGAAGAAGATCTGGACCCTCCGAGAGGGTCCTGATGGATGAAGAAGAAAGTTTGGACCCCTCCGGGAGGCTCTGAACCGTCCAACGGCTAGTATACTACATTAGTGAAGTACTTCATGATGCCAAGACTCGATACATTGAGGTGCATAAGCTATTGTAAGTAGTTCTTATTGCCACAAGGAAGATACATTATAACTTCGAAGCCCACAAGATACTTGTCGTAACATCTTATCCACTGCGTGCAATTTTGTATAATCCCAACTTAACAGGAAATATCACCAAGTGGGCTATGGAGCTGACAGAGTTCGATCTTGAATTCCTGCCTCAACATGCAATTAAGAGTCAGGTGCTTGCTGACTTCGTGGCGGAGTGGACACCTTCTCCATCAAGTCTGGGGGCCTCACCGAGCAGAAGCCGAAACCTAAGGTCCCAATCTTCACTGAGACTCACTGGACTCTCTACTTTTATGGCTCCTGCATAAGCAGGGGGCTGAAGCTAGAATCCGTCTCCTCGCTCCAACCGGGGAGAAGGTCAAGTACATGGTACGCCTCAACTTCAAGGCGACCAACAACGTGGCAGAATACGAAGATCTCATCATCGGACTCAAGACGGTGCTATCATTCGGCGTTCGGTAGCTGTTGGTGAAGGGGGATTCACAACTCATCATCAAATAAGTCAAAGGTGAATGTAGGTGCAATAAACCTCAGCTTGCTACATATTTGCTTGAAGTACAGAAGTTGCAGAAAGTTTCCAAGTCTTGGACCTCTACCATGTCCAACGTCTCAACAATGTTGAACCTGATGACCTCTCAACGAAGGCTTCAACTGGGGCTTCGATACCCGAAGGAGTTTTTGTCAGGAGATTACTAGCACCTACCACTCAGCCTGCCGAACTGAGTGATGGGGGCAAGACCAGCACCTCGAAGCTGGCAGTCTCGATGGCCCTATTATCATGGCGTCCACCAAGGATCGTAGGCACTACAGGGAGCTCCGACCAACCAAGAGTGCAAGATCCAGAAGCTCAAGTCAGTCCTGATGCATGGATCTCGGAGGTCCGAGACTACTTGAAAGACAACATCCTTCTTGAAGATGGTGTGTCCGCCGAGCGAATTGTCAAATCGACTAAATGATACACATTGGTAGAAGGGGATCTCTACCGATGTGGTACCAATGGTATTCTAATGCGGTTCATTTCCTAGGAAAAGGGCTGCAGACTTCTCGCAGGGATCTATGGAGGCGAGTGTGGGAATCACGCGTCATCCAGCACGCTGGTCGGTAAGGCCTTCTGACATGGTTTTTACTGGTCTACGGCTCTCCATGATGCAATCAAGCTGGTCAAGAGATTCGAAGCATGCCAGTTCCATGCAAAGCAGATTCATACACTGACGCAATCACTACAAATGATTCCTCCCTCATGGCCATTCACTGTGCAGGGCATGGTTATTTTGGGACCTTTCCCAAAAGATGGAGGGTACCGGTTCTTATACGTCGCCATCGACAAGTTCACAAAGTGGTCGAAAGCAACCCCAGTTGTGACAGTCAACAAGCAATCTGACATCAAGTTCTTGAAGTCCATTGTCTGCAGATTTGGAGTTCGGAACAGAGTCATCACTGACAACGGAATCCAATTTACAAGTGCAGCGTTCCAAGAGTATTGCGAAGACCTTAGCATAACTGTCAGCTACGCATCAGTAGCTCATCCGGCAAGCAATGGCCAAGCCGAGAGAGCAAACGCAAAAATTCTCAAGGGACTCAAGACGCGCACTTATGAGATCTTGAAGAAGCATGGTGCCATCTGGATAGAAGGGCCTCCGTTTGCATTGTGGGCAAGCCAGACAACACCTAGATGGGCAACAGGAGAAATTCCCTTCTTCGTGGTGTACACAGCCGAAGCTGTCATTCCTCGGGAATATTGCCATGGGATCTCTCTGAGTCTAGACCTACAATGAAGCCACCTGGGACCAGCTCTGGCGTGATGACCTAGACCTCGTCGATGAGGCAAGGTGCCAAGTAGCTGTCCGAAATGCACAATATCGCTAGGTGCTCCGATGCCATCAACAAAGGCATGTGCGCAACTGACAGTTGGAAGAAGGTGATCTTTTGCTGTGGCGAATACTCACTCGAGAAGGGATGAACAAACTTTCCCCCAGCTCGGAGGGTCCCTTCCGAGTTATCAATGTTTCCCGCCACATATGCGTTCACTTGGAAAGAGAGGATGGGATACCACTTCCCAACCCCTGGAATATTGAGCATCTCTGTATGTTCTATACTTAGTAGCACGGAGGTGAGTATTTATTTGTATAAAATGTATCTTATAGAGTCTATGAATAGAGTCGAGTTGGTACAAGATGAATAGCACACTTAACTTGGTCTTGTACTTTAAGTGTGTCTTTGCCTCCCCTGTTATTCGGACCTATAGTGAAATACATTTATATGAAAACAGATTCTACGTGCATTTACCTTGCACATGCTCATCATTTTTCCTTCTTTTACCTTCTCGTCAATAGTGATGTTGAATCCACATGAAAGTTAGTCCTAAAGATTCATGTGATATATACATAAGTTTTATTGATAATCTTCTAGTGGATCCTAGTATTGCTAGATGGCCTACTTGCCTGAAAACCAATGCCAATGATAGGTCCAGAGTGCGCTATCAACTTAGCCTGGTCCAGCACCCTAAGTACGCCACTCTACTTATTCTGGTGGGTCTCAGTATGACGGGTCCGGAAAGCACACAGACCTGTGGAAGTTTAGACAGTATAATTATATTGTCACAATGAGTTTTTTAGGATCTAAAATTTACAGAAGTATAATAAGCCACAAATAAGCTAAAGGCAATAAGATGAATTTTACTGCTTTTCTTGTCTCTCATGTGCAGGACAAAAGAATAATTGTCGACAATGGTGGGTGTTGCTAGATAACCTATCTCCGGCATCACCCATGGGGCTCGCTGTCGACGTTTCATACGTTCATAGCGGGCGCCGTCGAAGCAACTAAGCTCGACATTTCATACGTTGATAGTGAGCACCCTCGAAGCAACTAAGCTCCAACAACACCTAGGGGACCTGCCGTTGATGTTTCATACGTTGATAGTGGGCGCTGTTGAAGCAACTAAGCTCCAACAACACACTGGGGGCCTGCCGTCGACGTTTCATACATTGATAGTTGGAGCCTTCGAAGCAACTAAGCTCTGACAACACCCAGAGGGCTCGCTGTCGATGTTTCATACATTGATAGTGGGCATCGTCGGAGCAACTAAGCTTTGACAACAATCAGGGGGACCATCGTCGATTTTTCATACATTGATATTGGGCGCCGTCGAAGCAACTAAGCTCCGACAACACCCAAGGGGCCCGCCATCGACGTTTTATATGTTAATAGTGGGTGCCGTCGAAGCAGCTAAGCTCCGACAACACCCTTGGGGCCCACCGTCGATGTTTCATATGTTGATATTGGCGTCGTCAAAGCAACTAGGCTACGACAACTCCCAGGGGGCCCGTCGTTGACGTTAAGAATGTGGCGAAGGGTCGTTGGAGATTTTGGATGCAAGACTCGGACCTCGGAGCTATCATAGTAGCTATGAGTTCGGAGCAATCAAAACTTCTAGGCATTGCCAAATTCCTTATGGTAGATGTCCTCAATCAATTGAGCGCATCTACCAGGGGGGCCAACAAGATAAAGGTAATGAAACATTGAAGACAAAAATTGAATTCTTCATTCATTGAAAATTTGGAGATTTACAAGATAAAGGTATAAATGGGAAGGATTCTAGCTACTAGAGTTCTGCTGAACCCAACAACCTTTTGGATGACTTCTAGGACACCTTCCTTGGCACCTTCTTCCTGCTCGGCGATGGGTCCATCAATCACGGAAGCTAGAGACATAGACAAATCCCGGCTTCGGAAGCATGTCAGCACATATTTTGCGACATTCTTCGCCAAGGATCTTCCCTCGGTCTCGAGCTGGTTGCTGATCACATCTTCTAGCGCATCCAACTTAGTTCCGACAGAGTTGAGCACCACCAAAGCTTTGTCCATCTCTGGCTCTGGGTCAACCGGTCGGACCGGGCTAAACCCCAGTGGAATTAGAGCATCTTCTGCTTGCACAAGGAAGCCACAGATCTGCTGGGACACTATTGCTCTCGTACTCCAGAGCCCCTCCAGTTACTTTATTGCGAATGATAGCTCCGTAGAGCCCTCTTTCGAGAACCACTAGACCTCTTTAGCATGTTGCTAAATCCGTTCAGCCAGCTGCCTCTCTTGGTCAACGATTTGCTTCTCCTAGAGGTTCAAGCGGTATCGCTTCTCCGCAACGTCCCTCTCCTTAGCCTCACATTGATTTCCCTGGCCTAAACAACACTTCCTCGCTTGCTGACTCCTTCTCCTACCAGCCATAATTGGTGCTTTTCTCTATCACACAAGTACTTGAATTTCTCAATGCGGTCAGCCAAGTCTTGCTCATCATGCTCTAACTTCTAAGAGATCTCAGCATCTCTCATCTAGAGCTCATCCTCCTTGTTATCTAATGCATCTCGACGCTTGAGGAGCTGCTCTCTCAAAGCGTTAGACTCTCTGAGAAATCTTTTGCTAATTCATTAACTCTCTTGGCATGCTTGTAGATATCCTGAGTCTTGTCATTGATGGCTTTTATTGCAACCTCTCTTTTATACAATGCGTTGTTCAGACGCATCTGCCGATCTTTCTCGGCCTCTAGCCAATCCCTTAGGTCTACTGGCCGAGACTGCATCAACTTCGTTCTAAAGTAAAGCAGCTTGTGCCATCACCTTAAAGTGACACACACATCCTCCAGGTCCTTGCACTCGTTGTCGAAGGCAAGCTGAACTTAGCAGAGGCTTGAGCAGGCGTTGTCAATCGACATGTCTAGGGGAATTGGCTCAAGAGCTTCCTGAGGTTCCTCTGGTTCCCCCAAGTCTTCCAGAGTAGTTGTCGGGGCCTAGGGCACAAGCATCGACTCCAACAGCTCAGTGTTTGCAGCGATGAGTTCTGGGAGCTCATCGACCTCAGGCACAGATGTAGAAGGTCCCACAGCTGGATCTTCAGGTATAGGCTTAGGCATGGCTACCTCTGGAAGAGCGACATCAGTCAACGACGTTGTTACCTCCGGAGCTGGTGCCGGAACTTCCGCCACAGCTTCCAAAATCTCAGCACTGATGTCGGAACCTCTGAGGCCAACTTTGGAGCAGCTGAAGCTTGCTCTGACATTTCATATTCATGGTCCGGTGCAATCACTGCTTCTTCAGCTGATGGCGCCGAGGTCATATCGATGTCAGTTGGTGCCGGAACTACCATGTTGTCCGCCACGACAATAAGAGAAGTCGTATAAACAGCGAGTCCTTTGGTCGGTGCGGTCTCTATGGCCGTGGCGCTGCAAGGTGCCGATGTAGTAGCTCCTCCTCTCAAAACTCTGGAAACAGAGGAATAGAGAATTCAAGGTATTGCAAAAAAAACAAAAAAAAACACAAGTTCAAGTGCCGATCATTACCTGGGTACGCTACCGCTCCAGTCTGCACAAAATTTCTTCCTAGGACGACTGGAGTCGAAACCAACTGTCGTTGGTGAGGCAAAAGCTCCGGACTTCATCCCCAGAGTCGTGGCAGCCACCGACGTTGCCACAGCTGGGATCTGCGTCACTTGAGAAGATACTCCAGACCAGAGCCCGCCATTGGCACCAAGACTGGAGTAGACTTACCGAACCTAGCGCCTGCTGTAGGCACTATGTCCGAAGATCATTTCGCTAACGGAGCTGGAGTTGCCGTTGCTGGAGGCACAACCAGCACTAACTTGAGGGTCGGGCGAGGTAGTGGCACTGCTTGCATTGGAACTGCTATGACAGAGCTGCCATCAGTTCACATCAACTTCCTATTCTGACTGGAGGCGTCGACGGGCTCATTGCCCTTGTCTCGACTTGAGTCAGATTTCTTCTGACTTGGTTTCACATGAGCCTTGCCTTTTCCACTGACAGGTGCAGAGTCGGACCCTTCATGTGGGCAGGGGGCCGAAGCTCCGGAGATCAAAATCCATGCTGGCGGAGTGCTCCTTTGCCGCACTGCAAGACCTATATCGCCAAGGAGTGGCATCACCTTCTACAGCTCCCTCCTAACCTCCAGAACTACACACACAGGAAAGAACTATGCCGGCGGTACGAGGTCATCTCTTGATATAGTTGCACTTTTCAAGTTATGTAGATGGAGCTTCAAGGCATGCTCATCTAAGTTGGTTCCCCGACCAATGTCAATCCAGAGGAAATCTATTTCTCGAGAGTGTGACCAAGCTTCAAATTCCCGCCCCTTGAGTGGAGCCCAAGGGTTGGTCAAGAAGTTTATGAGGACCATCAGAGACGTCAATCCTCTGTCGACCAAGTTCCGGATTCTTATAGCACGGGGGTTGTACACTTTAGTCAGATTCGGGAGCTCCTCCCGAGAGTCGGACTCCATCATCGGGACCTTCTGGAAGCTCCAGCCAGTCATGAGGGTTGATCCGGATAACTACCCAATAAGTCTTCCAAGTATCCGAATTTCCGAAAGGAAAGGACTTGATGTACTTTTATGGGGTATTTCTACAACTTAAAAAGTAGTAGAATCCCGACAAGCTATTACCTTTGCCTGTCACCCAGAGTGTGAAGAAGGTCCGGAGCAGCAGCACGCAGGGTGGCATGCTTACCCACATCTCGCAAAAGTGGAAAAAGATTGCCACCAACAATATTGAATGAGGTCCAAGATGTTGCAATTGGAGCCCGTATGACTCTAGTAGCATCAGCAATAAGTTGGATACTGGTGGAACCAACCCAACCATGGCGCACACCGAGAAGTAGACAATGTCGCTAGGGGACTCCTTCTTGAACGGGAGCTTGCCGCATCAAATAGCATTGTTGTAGAAGTCACTCTGGCAGCCCATCAGCTTCCGAACTATTGTGAGATCCCTCTTGCTCACAATCTTGTTGGGCGGAAGTTCGAGTTCTATCACCACACAGTGGAGCAAAAGTGGGAGCGCGATGCAATGGTTCAAGCAGAGAACTCTATCAGCAAGAACAGATTGGTGCGTAAGAGTTCTCTCACCTTGTAGTGCCTCTCTCTTTATTAAGCCCCTGCAACACTTGGATGGCAACAGCATCCGGATTTTGATCACACTCAACAAAGTTACCTCGTCAATGACAAGGGGACCAAGGTCCATTTCACCAAAAAAGTCACATTAGGTGAATAGTTGTCATGATGAGAAGTTGGAAGCCGAGGGTGGCGACCTTACAGGGCTACAAAGATTGCACTAGAACCGATACGAAAATTGGTTTGGGAACCAGCGTCCTTCAATTGCGTGAGATCCGCACGTCATGTATCTCACCTACCAAATCAAGAAGAGCCGCATGTCTCAAAAGGAGAACTGAAGCAGCATCGTGGGAGAGATAATGGCCCCACCTCTGGCATCAAAACTCACAATCTCAGTAGAGGTGGACTCAGGGGGGGGCACTGTCGATACCCTGCATACCAGGTATCTCTTCATACCAGAAGAAGATGTGTTGAGTTCCACCTTCCAGTATTGTCGTCTTCCAGAGGCAACACGTGTCACGTAGTGCCGGACGTCCTCCCTACTTAGGGTGGCTCCGGTGTTGCCACGTGTCCCGCAGTGCCGGACCTGCCTCCCTCCTTAGGGTGGCTCCAACGCTGCCATGTGTCCAGTAGCTCCGGACCTGCCACTCTAACAAGGGAAGCTCTGGTGCTACCAGGTGGGCAGTAGCTCTGGACCTTCCTCCCTGCAGAGGGAAGCTCTTGAGCTACCACATGTCACACGTACGGATCTATGTCTACAACGGGAAGACTTTGTGATCTCCAACGACACGAACATTCAAGGGCTATCAATCGGTCCTTACAAGACCTTGTTAATGCGTCATTAATGCCCTAATAATGATGCACAATCAGAACACTAACAAGACTAGCAATGCTGCTATTAAGGGACGTTATCACACTATTTCCCCCCCTTAACACGTATAGGTCATGTATAGGGTGGTTATTACAGCTAGGGCCACCTGTCGGGCCGCAACACATACTATAACAGCTAGTCCTTGGAATATAAAAGGACCTCGCTGCACGATAGAACACAGGTTATTGAGACTAGCTCACTAGCATACTCCCTCAAAGCAATCCAACACACAAACACCTCGTGGAGTAGGGTATCGCTCAGGCGACCCGAACCACGTAAAACTCCTTGTGCCACCTCGCTCTCGGATCTTGATTTTGCTCCCTGCCTAAATACGAACCTCCACGGATTATTTCTTAGTAGTGCCGAGGGAAGTGTTGTTGGCACACTTCGATAGTGGCAGATGAACATAACTTTAGCCATGGACTTAAATCATCATTGGGCCATACGATGGACATACCTATAACCTTCAGATTTCCATCGGAGAAAAAATAGTGGAAAAATAAACACACTTGATCTTATGTTGTCAGCGCTCCTCCCTCTCTATCGCGATTGCAAATATAAGGCTTTTGTCATATTTTATAATAGATTAACAAAGGATAGAAAAAACTTCATTACCCCTTATCTATTTAGCTTGTAATAAAAAATCTTTGGACTCACAGACATAATTTACAAGTATATTGTGAAATAAAGGAATTTTTTACGTTTGCTCCCCGTTCCGCTAAAAAATACAATTAAAAACGCTAATGGTAGTATGTAGTATGTAAGATCACTCGTGCAATGCAAGAAATGGCATGATCTGTGAATTAGGTGTGTGAACTGCCACCCAACACTTCATACTGGAGACAACTAAAGATGTGATGTAAAGCATAGATGGCACAACCTTTATTGTTACAGCTTTTTATCATGTCACGTTGGGATTGCTGCATGCAAAGCATTAATTACTAGCCTTAATGTCATATTAAAACACACTCTCTTTCTGGCAATAATTTAATTCAGCCAAAATTCCATATTAAAAGCAACCATCTTCCCCTTCCTTGAGATATCCTGGTTTGAATGCTTTCTGCTTTTCCCCAAGCTACCACAGAATCTCAGATCTCACCTCAGGAAAACCAGGGGCGAAGAATAGCAGGAGGTAAGATACACTTTTGGTATGCACAATGGTCAACATCTAGAACGTGCTAGATCTTGCACTGCAACTGTTGAGATCTGAGTTTTTTGGTTAGATAGATGATTTTATAGGGGGCTTGGTTAAGCCCATGCGAGCAAGAGCTCGCGTACATGCCCGCTGCGGAGCGAGAGGGGCACATGCCCGCTGTGAAGTGAGTGGATTTTAGGATTAATATATATTTGTAAATTGATTATAGTTTAAGTTCAGAAAAGAGGAGCAAGTAGTGCCTACTGCTTGATTCACAACAAACTCAATCATCCAGACCTTTAGCATGTCCTCACCCATGTTACCGTGCTATTACTTCTCTGCCAAGCTTCTTCGGTATGGTTGAGTTCAACTTGGACAATGCGCCATATTTTTTCTTCATGGTTGATGTATAGATTGATGATTGTAAGCCATAGGTTGCAGCTGATGGGTCGGTCAGGGTGTGCAACATGGAGAGAGATTTTGCAATAGTTGTTAGTCGTGAGCGAAAAGTATATTAAGACAACATCGGTAACGTCTTAGAGCCAACCAAGCATCAGGTACAATGACATGGTTTTGCGGTCCTGGGCTCCGTCCATTTCTTCGCCCTCCTATCCGTTAGCACAACCCCCGTTCCTTTGTCACGCTGCCCACTTAGCATCCATTGAACCCTCCCTGCACCTCTCTACTTCCTCCTTGGCACCCCCTCCAGCCCCATCATCGCTCCCACCATCTCCTCGTCCTTCAGCAAGATAACTACTCGCCACTACCCCGGTCGCAACATTCCTCTTACCATCTCCCATCCACACCTCATCCATTGCCCTCTCGTCACCCTTCTTACTCCTATCGATCTATATCGAGCTCACCATAGTGACCTTTGTCCCTACCTTGTTTATCTCCTTGATGCAAGTCATATTCCTCACCTTGGCATCTCTCCCTCTTAGTTGGCCCCACAATTTAGGTCATCAACCCTTTTGTTGTTTCCCTTCCCTATATCTTCGTGTGGTAGGCTAACGACATCCTAGTGGTCTTCAACCTCATGCTGACACAAATCTCTTAATTGCCTCCTCCACGATTTATGCAGGAGGTGGTTTCATGCTTGACTTGGCGAATGTCAAGGTACTCCGACTAGTTGTTGCAGCCAACATCTGTAATTGACCAATGATTTATTTATTTTTCCTTTCACCACACCACTAAAAATTGTTAGAACGCTTATTGTTTCTCTTGTTGCAAGGGTGAAGTTCACAAATCACGCCAATGATATCTCTATCGGGACCTTGGTTGCCTCGAATTTGAGCCCACCTTGATGTTCAATCACCTATAATGAACAACCAACCATTTCATGTGGTCACCTTAAAGTGTCAAGAGGTTGAAGTCCGTGTCACCCCGTCTCTAGGATGTTTAAGTGTGGTTGTCCTCTCTCATAGACTTCATCAGTTTAGGTGGGTCGAGTTTTTATCTACCTTGATAGGGATTTAGGTTGTGCGCCCCCACAACATCATCGAACAATATGGTGAAGTATTTATGGACTGGTATTGATGTCATTGTTACTCAAATGTTCTATCCAGTGGTTGTAGAGCGTGTGATTAAGGGTGGGACCCAGTGATCCGGAAGCATGTTTGCCACATACACCACCTTCAGCTTCGCTTGCTGCTAAGAATTTTGGTTCGTGAGCTGGTTTAGTTCATTGTTTGATCCTTGTTTTGGCATGGTCGTGTAAGTTCCTTTCGATCGTTTTATGTTGTCATCATGGCCACTTCACTATAATTTATGTAATACCACAAGCGTGGTTCCCTGTACTATATTTCCCTAAAAAAATTGTGGTGACATCCTAGATCTATTTGAACCATCTTGGTAGATCAGACGGTAAAATGATAGACTGTGAAAAATTGGTATCAAGAGAGTGGTGAAGTAGGAATTTATCCGAAAGGAATATTATGTTTGGGAAACAGATGGTTAGGAAGGAAGTGTTATAGGAATATATCCATACATACTTTACTTTTAATACATCTTATCTTTTAATATGTTCAATATATATATATTTTCACATCATATTTTATCATTAGACAATCGTTCTATTTATATTAAATGGAGCAATATGCTATCATACTTATAATTTTTTATTATTATTTCATTCCTTTTGACTGTTATATTCTTATTATTTTGACATTTGACACAACATATTCAATATAATATATTCCCCAGGAAATATTTGACATGGGGAAAGAAGTGGTTACTAGAAATCCAGGTTTTGTAAATGTTGATAAAAGTGAGCAAGACTGCAGAGTTTTTCAAGAGGAAAAACCAATGAGAGTCAACCACTCGATGTTACTCCACTTACTGAAGCTAAACCAGGGGAACCTGTTCCACCCATATTATATCAGAAATCATCCAGCATATAAAGGTGCATGGAAAACTCTCCAGTATTTCAGGAACACAAATGGAAAGCCATATCTGGTAACTACATATACATATGTGATTGTACATATAGTCAACTTTTTAAGGTTTACTGACATAATTTGTATGTTTTTATCTTTTCTCACACATCTTTTCTTGATAACAAAAGAATATCATCGATCCACGATCAACTATCTTATCATCTATACTACAAGTCTACAATTTTACACGAGTTTCCGACATTTATAAAGCACACAATCACACCGAGACTTAATATTAGCTAACTCTGATAAGGGTGCCTGATGACATGGGAAATGTATTCATATACTGCAAATATGTAAACATGTCACTAATTCCATCGTTATCTTTGTTATGGTAACAAATATAGATAAAAAAATAAAGATTTGTTATTACATTTTAAGGAACTCTCTTTTAAACCTACCATAACCGTGCATATGTAATTTTGTATGTGTTCACCATATGACGAAAGTTGACACTCACAGGCTAGAAGCAGATCCAAAACCACACTCGCTAAGTTTATGCATGCCTCTTTTTTGCTCAAATCCTTTGTCTTCAACTTCATTAAATCGAAGGGAATTTTATCGCTATTATGTCCATTAATTCACTGTTTAATCCCATGCTCTCAACACCAGGCTTGTTGTACTTTCCATTTCTCATCCAATAATCATCTATATGTACCAAATTTAACCGCAACATGCAGAATTGGATTTGCTAATGTCATTGGGTACCTGAATCAATTTCGTTCCCACTCCGGATCACCTGTAGGTTGCCGCGGTATCATGTGGGGTAGTGGCTACCCATACTGGGCACCGCTTTGTCTAGGTAGATAGTGATGAGACACACCATTAATAAATATTATCAGGTAGATAGTGCCTATAATCTGATTGGGAAAAGAAGGTAGTTAAATTTTCGATGGAGCTTCGGAAGATATTGATGCACATTTTTATTTAAAACCCCATTGGTCTTATTAAATCATCCTGACCATGATATATTTTTCCATTTTCATTGTTATGAAGGCTCCACTGTATTTAGGGTTAACCTAAAAGGGAAAATATAAATTCTGCCCAACTGACCTATGTATTTTGCATTTTGGTGTTCTGTTTTTTTTTTTCTGTAGCTTCACATAAGTATATTTCTTTTAGCCGTTCTCCTTATTAATACAGACATTAGATTGATAACTTCAGCCAACGCACATTTTATTTTCAGAATACAGTGTATTCTGTGTCTGGTCACAATGCATCTTAGTAGTCCTTATTGTTACATAACAATACCATTCTATTATAAATATTTCTGGTGGGGCCAATCTTCATGAGCAGCATGATATATAACTATTCCATCAATTATTAATCTTTTCTGTATCTTCAAGAGCAGCTTGAAATTGTCTTCTATACATCTTCATTTGACAAATGCACTCTTATGTGTATCTACCAAAACATCCAAACTCCTAGCCAACAGATTCTATAAAAGGTTGGTCACAAGCCTCACACAAAGCTATGTACCAAACTAACCGATCTGAGGTCACTAACCTGACTTGCCCCTTCTTTCTTTGCAATGAGAGGAAGGGTGAGTTTAACAACCTCAAGTAAAACAAAATCTCAATGCTGAAATGCAACCAAGGAAGCTCTAATATCATCCTTAAAGGTCATCCAAAAAAGTCTTGCAAAATCTCTCAGTGAATACATCAGGCCCCGTTGCCTTACTGGACGGTAACGCCTTGATTGTATTCCACACCTCCTCTTGAGAAAAAAAAGGTATTCTTCTTGTGTGATGAGAGTCCGAGTCTGTGCTTCTTGAGCCTACAACGCAATGTGCTATCCTGATTTGTCAACTGTCGAGAGTCTTGTACTCTTGTGATATTTCAAGTTGATGGATAATTTCATTTGCTAGCTGAAGCTACAACTACATATGCCCCCACACATTTCTATGTTCGCTCGACACGTAAATAATTTTCGGTAGCAGGGTATTTATGGGGGAAGGCTCCACAACCGAAGCCTTACACCACGTCACCTCCGTCGAGGAGAGGATCACTTCCTTGAAGGTGGAGATGCGTGAGTCATCTGGTAGATGGCTGTGGATGTGGCAGACGTGGTTGGGGGGCTAGAGAGGATGGGTTGGAGGGGAAGCACCATGGGATGTCTGTTGGGAGGTGCTGACGTAAGGTGGTGTTCATGGGGACCGGGTTGGAGTGGATGTAGGTGATGGGATGGGTCTACACGGATTGGTGTCAAGAGGGGTGGAGAGAGGCGCAAGCGATCACCTTTCTTCTCTATTGAACTGCCAGGGTCCTTGTTTTAATTTTCAAGCCTTGTTGTTGCACCTATGAAACATTTTGCTCTTGTTGAGAAGCTCTTTGACTCTAACAACATGATTTAAATATACTAGAACCTTTGAATTATGAGAAAAAGGTTTGGGAAAAATGGCATAAAATGATGCATGGGCCATTTTTAATAACTTACAAAGATATCAACACATGTATAATAAGCCCTGGACGGAAAAATAACATGCTATACACATTATGATTGGTGTCAATGTACTTAGTCTAATACTGTCAGAATATTATATTCCAGGAGACTATAGCGTTAATTGTTGGCACACTTTGGATGCATTCTTCTACTATCCTAACTACATTTTGTTTTATATTGTGCAGACATATGTTCATAAAGTGCATGGCAAAGCACGGTCCAAAAAACAGGTGCTTAGAATTCTAGATGATCTGAAAGATTCTCAGGAAAAAGCACAGGTAATGGTTTTAAACTGCTGATTATAATGCGATAAAATTTAGAAATTTTGAACCATGTATGATAGGATATTAATATTTCCTTTGATAAGGTACTTTGTATGTTAATCGCATATTGACATTAACATATTCATTTGTATTCGAACAGAAGTTAGACGTTGATATGGCTGCGCAAGCGAAAGTAAATGAAAGTTGCAGCGCCAACAAAGTTGCTGGAGCTAATGAATAGTGATTATCTTGCAAGTTTATAATTAGGGCTGTGTAGATTTTAAATAAAGCCCCAAATTTAATATACATTAAGTTGTGTAGTTGATGGTGAAAATACCATTTCTAGAACACATTTGGATAAACTGTTCAGGATGGTTTTACACAGTATGTCTTATTGTCAGATTTTCTGAAGACTAGCTCTATTACCTGTGATGGTGGTTACCTGATTATTACTATGTGGTCTTATTAACAAGTATGCTTTCTGACACTGTTAAAATGGTATATATCCTTAATGTGATTGCAATTAACATCTTATGAATACTGTTCTGTGAAGCTCGGCAGATATGTGATAATGCGTAGTAGAATCATCAGAGATTGGGTTATTCAGTCTTGATGTTCAAGAAAAACCTATGTAAGCAACGAGAGACACAGTAGCCGCACTTACATGAAGTTTCTCTGACCTATGGCAAACCAGAAGTTCTGGTTTTTGATGCTTGAGTGACTAAGTGATTAGTAAAAGTGGATCGATCAAAGTGTCTGATCAAGAACATAGAACATGTTCACAGCAGCGAATCAACCAAAAAAGTGAATCTCATGCTAATTCGTGAAGGACATTGTTTGAATATATATATGCGATGTACACCGAAGCAGGCTTGGTTCCTTTAGTTGTTGGCTCAGATGGCAGTGCCTTGACAGCCATCATGTGATGAATACCGCCTATACCTACAGCAGCTGGTTCTATCGCACAATGTTGGGAGACAAGAAAAACTAAGCTTGCACATTGACTAGAGATAGAGGCCCGGGCGTGAATAACATAATACTATGACATAACCCATTAGGGGTGTTGAAAAGCAGACTATAAATATACTCTTACAGTAAAAACTCAAAAAGTTGATCATCAATTAGAACTGACACCAATTAGATTGGAGGTGAGGTTGTGGTCAATACGCATGATGGTAAGAGACTGCCTTATCTTATCTCCATCTGATTCCTTTATTCAGAGAATGAAAAAGGGTAAATTCTCAGTAAGGTCTAACTAACTTTACATGGTGAAAGTTGTTGGTTTAGCTAACAGACAGATACTTTTACCTGATAATGATTGTCTATTGTTTATTGTCACAGTGATCAAAATGTCTAACAAACCAGGAAATTACCTTACAATAAAGAGTTGATTTTTAATAAGAAATGACTGTTGCTTTGGTTAACATCTATCACGTTTATATAGAAAACAAAAGACAGTAGATTCTTTACAAAATTGTACTCCATTTACTACGTGAAAGTAGTTGGTTCTTGTGGTCAACCTACACCTTTTATATATATTGCAGCCAGCTCTACATACATGACCTACGGGATTTAGTACTATTGACTTTTTTAAAACTAATTTCACCATATTTTGATTATATCCATATTAATATCATACCAATTGACCAAATTATCTTATTCATATATTGTACATTCTTCATCTAGATTTAATTGTTGAGGAGTGAGGACACCATGTGTTCTGATATTTCCAAAAAAGTATGGACAAGGCCGGATGTTGAGTTAGAAACTTAGCCAAAATCCCCTTTAGGCTCTTGTTTATGCACCGGATTCATGAAGTCTTGACATGTCTAGAGTATGGACAAGACCGGGCCTGTGTCTGGACAAGTCTGGAATCTACCAAAGAGGCGACATCTGCAAAAATATTCAGACATCTCAGACAAGCAATATGTGAACCCCATGCTAGTTCATGAACAGAAATCCTATTGCGCTCAATCTAATATATATTGAAATGCATCATAGAAATGATGTGGGATACATCTTACCTCAGAATGAAGACTTGCTAGATCTCTTCGAACTTGATGCCATCAATGTTTAGGTGTTTACATATTTTTCATTGTATGTGCAATTTAACAGTGGCTTCGATTCAAGAAATGAGATAAATAGTATTAACATTTTAACTCGTGTTGTCATTATCGATCCTTAAAGATTCATGCTTGGTTCAAAAAGAAATAATGTCATTGTAGAGAATAGAAATGCTCTTGTGGGGCATATATATAAGCTAGGACATTATGAAGACAAACACGGGATGGTCTATTTCCTCTTAGTGAAGTTTGCAAGCATGAAGATAATTTTCTCTGGTGGAATATGATATGGGCTACACACTACAATGGTATTTACTGACGACTAAAAACTAAGTGCCAAGAAACCACAGATAATCCTGATACAATGACTGAAAGTCGTGGTCTGTCGAGAGCTTAAAGGAACCAGCTCTTTCAAGCTCGAGATCAACAGGCAAAAGTATTAAGAGAAGAGGAAATTAACATGTATCAAAGATCAAAAGTTAAAGAATATATCGGGTGATAATAGCTCTAAATATTTTCATCTTATTTGGCCATGTGCATTACAAAATGTTGAACTCGGGAAGGTTCAACCTTCATGAAAGATGTATCAACTCGATGTAACTAAGATGAGGAAGAATATAAATCTCTTTTCCAAAAGACGGAGACATTTGATTGATTAAGTCTTTTGGAGCACTGGGATTAAGCACTCCAATTATACATGGCATGTCAGATACGAAACATGTGAAGTCCATGCAAATGCATGATGGAAATTATCTGGGTACATCCACGATGCAAATCGAAGTGGTCTTGTTTCTTCAATTATTGGCCCACCTGGCAGTGCCATGATAACCATCTTGTGATGAATAGACATACCTACAACAGCCAGTTCTATTGTACCATGGCTGGAGATAAGAAAGACTCAGCACCGTTGATCAAAGATAGAGGGTTGGACATGATTTGAATAACACATAGCCAAAAAGCCTCAAGTGTTATAAGATAAAACAAATAATAAATATAGTTTGACAAAAAACACAAAACAATTTGTTCATTATAACAACTTCGCCAGTTATGATATCACCATATTAATGACATTTTACACAAGGTTGAATCAAGGAAATATTTGGATTACCTTTGATACATATGATCAATGGATGTCACACCATGCTGGACTAAAGAAGTCAACTGGGGACCATGTGCAGGTGTTCTCATCCTCCTCCACCAGGCCACCATGTATATTTAGCCAAATAAAACAAATAGGTCAAATCTAACAGGTTTTCAAAGTTTTATTATGACTGCAGGACAATGCTAACTTGTGATGGCCACCATGATCCCAAGCAAACTATGATTTGGTTGTTCAAGTACTTTACAGAAATATTACAAAGTCCACATTCAAAAGAACCAACAACACGACCAGATCTAATTCGAGTCTGCCACGATCAAGAATAGTGTAGTCCGGTTTCTATCCATAGTGCCGTGTCATCCTATTTTGGCCCAATGGGCCACGTATCATGTTGTGTCCATTAAAAACGTGTCCTTGGGTTGGAGAATGACCACATCACCCCTGTGGTAATCCTTCCAACCATTAATACCTCTTGGCCACCACTAGGCGCGCTTGAGTTTACTTTACACATGTTAGTTAACTCTTGCTACTTCGTTGTGGACGTGTGCGTCGGCTAGACTATTCACTCTAATTGATTCAAACCCCACCTTATGATTTCTGATTTGTTACGAGTTCCAAATTTACAATTGAGTTGCCTCTTTTCATCTTGTTCTCGCTAGGTTTTTTATTGCTTTCAGAACATAAGTTCTCGCTAGGTATGGGAAAAAAGTTAGTTTTTTGATTGTCATCGACAATTCCTTCCTTCAAATCATCCTTTCAGGAGGGATACACAATCTTTCCGGAAAGACATAAGAGTTAAAAAAGGAGCACCTCGTCGATTGACGGGCGAACAAAAAATGGTATGGCATGCAAAGTTAAAACAGTTCAAAGAAGATGGTTTCAAAGGGTATGGTACATAACACAACTGGACTCATATTTCTTTTCTTTGGGAGCTACCATATGCAAAGGCGTTGCTTCTATCGCACAACATTGATTTGATGCACCGGGAGCGTAATGTCGCTGAAAGCATCATAAGCATGTGTTTTGATTTTGCCGGTTAAACCAAAGATAATTTGAATGCAAGAAAAGAGTTAGCTGATCTTCGTGATCATTTTAGGTTTGAGATTAGAACAAATGCAAGTGGAAATGAAATTAGGCCACGAGGTCCTTACTGTGTCAAGCCAGAAGAAAGAAAGCAAATACTTAGTTGGTTAAAAACATTAAAGTTTCCAGACCGTTATGTAGTTACACTACAAGGATTCCGACCTGTTGCAACGATTGTACTGCAATGAATACTAAATCGTTGCAGTAAGCTTGGCTTTTTGCCACGATTCACTAGTTCGTGGCACTAGGATCTATCGCCACGGAACAGAATCGTTGCATTAGGATCTGTTGCCACGAGTTACTGGTTCATATCGTTACAAGATCTATCGCCACGGACCACAATCGTTGCATTAGGATCTGTTGCCACGAATTAGCGTTACAACTTTATTGCCACGGAACACAATCGTTGCATTAGGATCTGTTGCCACAAATTACTGGTTCGTGGTGTTACAGCTATATTGCCACGGAACACAGTCGTTGCATTAGGATCTGTTGCCACGAATCAGCAAACAGTTGCATTTGGACCGTAACGCAACGAAATAGAATCATTGCATTAGGATGTGTTGCCACGATATTCTGGTTCGTGGCATTAGTATCAATGGCCACATACCCCAATCGTAGCAATTAGGATGTGTGGCCACGATTCAATTTTTCGTGGCGTCAGGATGCTAATGCAACGAAACACAATCGTTGCATTAGGATCTATTGCCAAGAATCACTAGTTCGTGGCGTCAGGATGCTAATGCAACGGACCATAATCGTTGCATTAGGATCTGTTGCCATGAATTACTGGTTCGTTGCATTACAGGATCTATCGCCACGGATCACAATCGTTGCATTAGGATCTGTTGCCACGAATTACTTGTTCGTGGCGTTACAGCTTTATTGCCACGGAACACAATTGTTGCATTAGGATCTGTTGCCACGAATTATTGGTTCGTGGTGTTACAGCTTTATTACCATGGAACAAAGTCGTTGCATTAGGATCTGTTGCCACGAATCAGCAAACAGTTGCATTTGGACCGTAATGCAACGAAATAGAATCGTTGCATTAGAATGTGTTGCCATGATACTCTGGTTCGTGGCTGTCGGTACCCTAAAAACCATACACCCCCTGAGGTTACAAAGATCTCAAGGGAAGGACGTCTACTCAAATTGAAGACCCTCGGAGGCCCACTTGTCAGACATAACCGGGCCTGCTTCTCCAACATGGTTAACCCCTAGGTTGCCACGTGTACTGCCAGACCGGAGCTACTACCCACAAGGGAGAAGCTCCGGGCTAGGTACCGAAACGGCACCCCCGGACTTAACCCCTGACCTAGAGAAGCTCCGGACCTGACACGTGCCAGGCCACCCCGGAGCTTCCCGCTTCCCACAAGCAAGCCCCGGAGCTGCCACGTGTCCAAACGTCGGAGCTGGCCGCCTCAAACCTCCGGAAGACATTGTAACGACTCCGGATCTTCAAAGGATAGCCGCGGACTTCAAGACCCGATTAATTGTCATTAATTCCATGTTAATGACACTTAATCGGACAATCTTAACACCTGTAACGGCACTGTCGGAGCCCGTTACAGGGTTATTAACAACAATTAATCGTGTATCAATACCAGTAACCGCTGGGGCCACATGTCGGGCCAGGCTAACTTGTAACGGTTTGTCCTTGTACTATAAAAGGACAGACCGACGATACACGAAGGAGGGGCTCAAACGCTCTCAGACGCACACGCATTGACGTGAGCTTTCATACATAAACTAATACAACACCACACACCCGTGGAGTAGGGTATTACGCTCAGGCGGCCCGAACCACGTAAACCACTATGTCTCTAGTGTCCAATCGTGATTCACCTTCTTGAGTCTCCGCGCGCCCACACCGAACTACAAACTCCTTCAACACTTTAGTAGTGTCAGGAGATCTGCCGACTCCAACAGTCGACAGTTGGCGCGCCAGGTAGGGGCGCCTGAGATTTTCAAGAATGGTGAATTCTGCGGCTGGATCATCCAACGGGCAACCTGCTGCTCAGGCTGTCGGGGGAAATCCCTCCAACATGCAGCCACCAGCAGGAGCCTCAGCACCAGCAGGAGTCACACTCCAACCACCACCATCTTCTCCGGCAAGACGTGCCAGGCAACATGATGGTGCGCCGGCGTCACATACTGCGTCGGCAAGTCGTAACAACCCGGAACACACGCTCCATGCAGCGCGTGCTCTTCTCCAGCGACCACCACCTCCGGATGCATCTCAAGATGCCATGGAGCAATGGAGGGCTGATATTGAGCATTTGGTCGCAGCAGCGGCCGAACGCCTCAACAACCAGGGTCCTCCTCCTTCAGGGCGAGCCCCGTCGCTGCGATGGACGTTGTCTGGAAGACTTGGTCCACATGTCTCCAACAACCGAAGACGAGCTGCGTCACAGCAAGTGACGTCGTTGCCCTCTGGGGCACGGCGCACCCATACGGTATCTCGGCTTTCGACACATGACCTCCGGGCGGAGCTTGATCGCCGATACCGCCAACAGGATGGCCGTGTCCATATCGAGCGAGCTCGAGAAAGACGGGATGCTCAAGACCTTTCTACTCTGGAAGGAGTAGGAGGAGGCTGTTCCGCCCTAGCCATGCACCTGCGCATGGTTAGATGGCCACAGAAGTTCCGGCCACACTTGCTGGAAAAATTCGACGGGACTGTCAACCCCGTAGAATTTCTGCAGATATACTCCACTACAATCTTAGCAACTGGAGGAAACGAGGCCGTAATGGCCAACTACTTTCCAGTGGCCTTAACTGGGACCGCCAGGTCCTGGTTTATGAGCCTCCCACCCAACTCTATCGACAGTTGGGAGGAGCTGTGCCGTCAGTTCACTGCCAATTTCGGGAGTTCATACACCCGACCGGACACTGAACTAGACCTTTTTGCGGTCGTGCAAAAAGGGGGAGAATCTTTGCGGTCATTCATCCAGAGGTTCTCCCAGGTACGCAACACAATCCCTTCTATCTCAAGCGCTTCTGTCATTGTGGCATTCAGACAGGGTGTGCGAGATAAGAAGATGTTGGAGAAGCTGGCGATCAAAGAGATCACCAGCGTCACGGAGCTTTTCAGCTTGGCAGACAAATGTGCCAGAGCTGCGGAGGGCCGTGAAATGCACTCCAAACCAGCCTTGGAGGATCATAAAAAATCCTCCAAAGAAGAAGCCGCTACCTCCGGGAGTGGCAAGAAGAAAAAGAAGACCAACGGCAAGAAGAAGCCATCGGCCGACACATCCAACGTTGCAGCCACTGCAACTCCTAGTGGCCGGGGGCCACGCCCCGAGGAGCGACCTCGACCGTCTTCCGAAGACGGCGGCAAATCCAAAATGTGGTGCCCCATTCACAAAACGGGCAGCCACAGGCTGGAAGACTGCTGGGAGGTCCAAAACCTTGCCGAGCGCTACAACAAGCGCCGGGAAGGGTCTCCTTTCCGACAGAGGGAGGGGAAACAGAAGGTTGATGAAGCTCCGGCTGAAGAGGAGTTAGGGTTTCAGGACCCCAAAAAGGTCCTGAAAGCTGTCTACACCTCCGTCGACGATGACTCCGACGTCTCCGACAACGAGCGTCGGAAAACCATGAACACCATCTTTGGTGGATCATGGGACATCACTTCTCGTCGTGTCATCAAGACTATGCGGCGGGATATGGCTGCTGTAGCTCCTACAGCTAGACCGGAGCCACATCGGAAGTGGATGGACACACCCATCACTTTTGATGCTTTGGACTGTCCTCAAAGCATGGTCGGAGCTGGCCAATTACCCTTGATGGTATCTCCCACCATCAACAACATCCAGCTCCATCATGTTATGGTGGATGGAGGTTCGGGGCTGAACCTTATAAGCTTTGAAGCTTTTACCAAACTTCAGCTTCGACCTTCGGATCTTCAGCCCTCTCGACCATTCTCCGGAGTAGGTCCGGGGGCCATTACCCCACTCGGAGCTATAATTCTCCCCGTTACCTTCGGGACACGGGAGAAGTACCGCACCGAGAAGTTGGTCTTCGACGTCGCTCAGATCAACTTACCATTCAACGCCATCTTGGGTAGACCTGCCCTATACAAATTTATGGCAGCTGCTCATTATGGATACTTGGTGTTGAAGATGCCAACACCAGCAGGCGTTCTCCGGATTCGTGGAGATCGCACCGCCGGAGTAACTGCTCTGGAGGAGCTCCATGCACTCACCACTGCGCAAGAGGAGGACTCCAGACAGGGGCAATCTTCAAAACCTCCGAGCATTCGGCAACGAGGCTCAACCTCTGCTCCCCGTGTGCAGCCAAGCGGCGACACTGACATCCCCGTCAAAGTCGTCCAAATTGGTTCCGATCTCACTCAAACCACCCGCATATTGGGTGAGTTGAATGACAAATAGGAACTCGCACTCATCACTTTCCTCCGGGCTAACGTTGACGTATTTGCTTGGCAACCGTCACAAATGCCTGGGATCCCCAGGGAAGTGATTGAGCACAATCTAAAGATTTACCCCGATGCTCGGCCTGTGCATCAGAAACCTCGGAAGCAATCTGTAGAGCGACAGAACTTCATCCGACAAGAAGTGAAGAAGTTGCTCGAAGCCGGATTTATCCGAGAAGTCTTCCATCCAAAATGGCTGGCGAACCCAGTCGTTGTGCCCAAGGCCGGCGGGAAACTTCGGATGTGCATCGATTACACCACACTGAATAAGGCATGTCCAAAAGATCCATTCCCACTACCTAGAATAGATCAGATAGTGGATTCCACCTCCGGGTGCGAGTTACTGTGTTTTCTAGACGCATATTCTGGATATCATCAAATCAAGATGTCTAGGGAGGATGAAGAGCATACCTCATTCATCACAGTGGATGGATTGTATTGTTACACAGCCATGCCGTTTGGTATCAAGAATGCAGCTTCAACTTTTGTATGAGCTATGTACAATACTTTCAAAGAACTCATCAGAGACATAGTGGAAGTGTACGTCGATGACATCGTGGTCAAAGTCAAGAACAAGGAGTCTCTCTTGGACACCTTGCAGGCTGTCTTCGACAAGCTGCGGGCCACCCGCACGAAGCTAAACCCAGACAAGTGCGTCTTCGGGGTTAGTTCCGGAAAGCTTCTTGGTTTCCTGGTAAGTCACCGGGGCATAGAGGCTAATCCGGCGAAGATAAAAGCCATTGAAGACATGCGGCCACCAACCCGCATCAAAGACGTCCAAAAATTAACTGGATGTCTAGCAGCCCTCAGCCGGTTCATTTCAAGACTGGCGGAAAGAGCACTTCCCTTCTTCAAGTTACTGAGGAAGTCCGGACCATTCCAATGGTCTGAAGAAGCAGAGAAGGCATTCCAGGAGCTGAAACAGTTCCTCACCACCCTACCAGTCCTGGTAGCTCCGAACCCTGGTGAGCCTTTGTTGCTTTACATTTCAGCTACTGACGAAGTCGTCAGTATGGTTCTGGTTGCAGAGAGACCGGAACTACCCAATACTCAGGAATGCAGACCCCTTCGGGAGGGTCCGGAGGTTCCTGAAAGCGGGTCTGGGTCCCAGCTCCCAGACTCAGACCTACAAGAAGCCGCTTCAGAGAACTCGGACCCCTCTAAGAGGGTCCAGGTCATTTCTGAAGAAGCTCCGGGTTCCTCCACCCAGAACCCGGAGGTCCCCGAAGAGAGTCTGGACCCCTCCGAGAGGGTCCGGATAAATGAAGAGGAAGCTCCGGACCCCTCCGGGAGGGTCCGGACCATTCAACGCCCGATATACTTCATCAGTGAAGTGTTACATGATGCCAAGACTCGATACCTAGAGGTGCATAAACTCCTTTATGCAGTTCTTATTGCCTCAAGGAAGCTTCGACACTATTTCCAAGCTCACAAAGTCTCGGTGGTAACCTCATATCCACTTCGAGCGATCCTGCATAATCCCAATTCAACTGGGAATATTGCAAAGTGGGCAGCGGAATTGGCTGAATTCGATCTCGAATTGATTCCGAGACAAGCAATCAAGAGTCAAGCGTTGGCAGATTTTGTGGCAGAATGGACTCCCTCTCCATTAAACCCTGGGGGCCCCAGCGGGCAGAAGATGGAACCTCAAGTTCCAACCTTCACTAAGCCTCACTGGACCCTTTACTTCGACGGCTCCATGCAGAAGCAAGGAGCCGGAGCTGGAATCCTTCTCCTCACACCAACTGGGGAGAAGGTGAAATACATGGTACACCTTGACTTCAAGGCAACCAACAACATGGCGGAGTATGAAGCACTCATCTATGGATTAAAGGTGGCGCTATCATACGGTGTCAAGCAATTGCTGGTCAAAGGAGATTCACAACTCGTCATCAAGCAGGTGAAGGGTGAATGCTCCTGCAATAATCTCCAGCTGGCTGCTTACCTCCTTGAAGTCCAGAGGCATCAGAAGGACTTCGAAGTCCTAGACCTTCACCATGTTCAGCGTGCTCACAACGCTGAAGCTGACGAACTCTCGACCAAGGCGTCAACTGGAGCTCCGGCTCCTGATGGAACCTTTGTCCGGAGGTTGTCAAAACCCACAGTTCAGCCTGCCGAACTGAACGAAGGGGGCGAGATCAGCATCCCGAAGCTGACGGTCCCGATGGCCCTGTTACCATGGCAGCCATCAAGGGTCGTAGGTGCTGCCGGAAGCTCCGAGCAACCCAGCACGCAAGACTCAAATGCTCAAGTCAGTTCCGATGCATGGATCTCGGAGATCCGGAGCTACTTGAAAGACAACATCCTTCCTGACGATGATGTATCCGCTGACCGGGTAGTCAGATTGGCTAAAAGATACACGTTGGTAGAAGGGGATCTCTACCGGCGCAGTGCCAACGGCATCCTAATGCGGTGCATCACAAGGGAAGAAGGCTGCGAGCTCCTCGCAGAAATCCATGGAGGCGAGTGTGGGAACCACGCATCTTCCCGCACGATGGTCGGAAAAGCCTTTCGGCACGGCTTCTACTGGCCTACAGCGCTCCAGGATGCCACTGAGCTGGTGAAGAAATGCAAAGCATGCCAATTTCATGCAAAGCAAATTCATACACCTGCTCAGTCCTTACAAATGATACCTCCCACATGGCCTTTCGCTGTGTGGGGGATGGACATCTTGGGACCCTTCCCAAGAGCCGTCGGAGGTTACAAGTTCCTGTACGTCGCCATCGACAAGTTCACCAAGTGGCCGGAAGCAACTCCCGTTGTGACGATCAACAAACAATCTGCAATAAATTTTCTACAATCCATCGTGAGCAGATTCGGAGTCCCAAATAAGATCATCACTGATAATGGGACTCAATTCACAAGCTCCGCATTTCAAGGATATTGCGAAGACCTCGGCATACAAGTTTGCTACGCTTCCGTAGCTCATCCTGCCAGCAATGGACAAGCCGAGAGAGCAAATGCAGAGATCCTTAAAGGACTCAAAACACGCACTTATGAGCGCTTGAAAAAGCACGGAGCCAATTGGATCGAAGAGCTTCCGCCCACTCTATGGGCCAACAGGACTTCTCCAAGTCGGGCAACCGGAGAAACACCCTTCTTTCTGGTGTACGGAGCTGAAGCGATCCTTCCTCCGGAAATCACCTTGGGTTCCCTCCGAGTCCGGACCTTCGATGAAGCCGCGCAGGACCAGCTCCGGCGTGAAGATCTAGACCTCCTCGAGGAGGGAAGGTGCCAAGCAGCTGTTCGGAATGCCCGATACCGCCAAGCTCTACGGCGCTATCACCAGCGGCATGTACACAACCGACAGCTCGAGGAAGGCGATCTGGTGCTACGGAGAATATTATCCAGAGAAGGGCAAAACAAACTCTCCCCCGGCTGGGAAGGGCCCTTTCGAGTGATCAAAGTATCCCGTCCCGGAAGCGTTCGCTTGGCTACCGAGGATGGGACACCTCTCCCAAATCCTTGGAACATCGAGCACCTCCGTAAGTTCTACGCTTAATTCCACAGAGGTGAGTCTTAAGTAACTTGAAATGTATGTTATAGAGTCATTGTACAGAGTCGGGTAGTTCCTCTGGGAGAGCATCCGGACCTTTCCCGAAAGGTTTGAAAAGCTCATGCAACACTTGACACAGTCTCTGGACTAAAAGTGTGGCTAAATACCCTGGGTCAAACGAGAAACCAAACACACTTAGCCTGGTTCCGTACCCTAAGAGTGTACTTGTTTCCCCTGTACCCCGGACCTATAATGAAAGACATCTTCATGTGAAATAGACTCCACGTGCATTCATTTTTGCATAGGCTCAACATTTTTATTTTTCTCTTTCTTGTCTATAACAGAAACGTGCAATTCTTAAGAAGTTCTAGTTTGACCGGTTTACATACGATTCGAGTTGAATTGTCAGATTTTTTGGATTTAAATATCGTCTGTGGCCAACTCGCCTGAAAGCCGCCAAGCCATTCTAGGGCCGGAGTGCGCTATCGACTTAGCCTGGTCAAGCACCCTAAGTACGCCACTCTACCCACATCTCGGCAGGCCAAAGTAAGGTGGGTCCACGGACAATTGGATCTAAAAGAAAAGACAATTCACCCAGTCGTATTAAAAATCGTGTTCAACTTAAAATTTTCTTGAGAACCGTAAGCCGCGATGAAGTTATAGACAAGGAACGAATTTTACTATTTTTCTTGGCTTGAGTGTGCAGGAAAAATGAACCCTACGTTGATGGAGAAAAACCGGAGCTAACCAAGCTCCGACTCCCACCAGGGCGTCAACCGTCGGCGTTGACTAAAAGATGGTGAGAAGACCCCGTCACTGGAGTCTGTTGCCAACAAACTAAGTGTGGCAAAGGTCATTGCCGGAGCTGCTAAGCTCCGACACCTTGGAGTATTAACTACCGACGCTCAACGTGTTGATAGAGGCTATTGCCGGAGCTACTAAGCTCCAGCGATGGACAGTGCCGGAGCTTCTAAGCTCCGACAACTTCAGGGGACCTTCACTATCAAAAACTTCGGACCTAAATTCCACGAGTTCGAAGCAAATTCGTCTTCAACAAAACTCAACATCCTTTTGGTACATGTCCACAATCAAATTGTGCACATCTACCAGGGGGCCAAGTGAAGATAAAGATGTTGAAGACAAAAAATGAAATTCGCAAAAAATTGGGGATTTCATTTCATCTGAAGACCGGAGATTACATCTGGAGACAAGGGATTACAAAATTGAGGAAGAAGAGAAGATACAAGTAAAGGCTAAAAGAGACGGTCCTAGACCCTATGGAAGAACTCGGCGACCTTCTGGGCGACCTCCGACACGCGGGCTCGGGTAGCTTCGCCTTCTCCTTCGACGGGGCCTTCAAGCATCGGGTCCAGAGGAAATCGAGGGTTCCGGCTGGTGTAGCACGTCAACACATATTCTGTGACGTTCCTAGCCAGGGATTGCCCCTCGACCTCCAGCTGGTCCGCGATAACGTCGCCCACCTTGGAGAGCTTGCTGCCTGCGGCGCTCGACGCTTGCAACGCGAGGTCCGGCTCCGGCTCCGGATCATCCGGGTGCACGGGGCTGAAACCCATCGGCGTCAGCGTGTCGTCGGCCTTGCCCAGGAACTCCCAAATTTGCAGGGAGTCCGCCTTCCTCAAGTTCTTCATCTCTTCCAGGGATCTCCGGGCCGCCATCAGCTCCGAATTCTCGCGGGCGAGGCGCTCAACTTCTTTGGCGTTTTGCTGGATCTTCGCAGCAACCCACTTCTCAAGTCTTCCGAGCTCCTCCTCCCGGAGGTGGATCTTGTTCCGGCGGTCGACCAGGTCCTTCTCCCTAGCCTCCACTTTCTTCTCCCGGGCGACAAGGGCACACTCGTATTCGTAGAGTTCCTGCCCCCGCACCCAGGTCTTCTCCTCCTCCTCAAGGCAGCGCTCTTCCAATTTCTTAGCGCGCTCCTCGAGGCCCTTGTCCGCCAGAGCTGTTTTCTCGGCGAGCTCTTCTTCCCGTCGCAAGACATCATCTCGTAGCTCCAGGAGTTTTTGCTCCTCATCCTCGAGCCGTCTTTCCCTCCCTTCAAGTGCCTCTCGGCGCTTGATAAGTGCGGTGCTGATGGTCTCGAGCTGATCAAACCGAGCATTGGCCGCGTCGTTAGCAGCCTTAGCTTGGTCGTGGAACTCCCGAGATTGAGCATCGAGGGCGTGAGTCATGCTCTCCCTCTCGTCCAGCAGCTCACCCCAGAGCTCCAGGCGGATCTTCTCCCGCTTGATCCACTCCTTGTCATCCGCAAGCCTCGACTGCGCCAGCTTAGTCTCGAAGTGGAGCCGATTACGCCACCGCCTAAGGGTTTGGCGCTCCTCTTCAAGAGCCTTGCTGTCGTGGAAGAAGGCCAGTTGGACCTGATGTAGACTGGAGCAGGCGTTGTCGATAAACATCGACAGCGAGATGGGCTCCGGACCTGCTGGGATCTCTTCCGCTGGTTCCGGCGGGTCTTCACGTACAAAAATTGGGTCCCACTCTACGAGAGTGGAACCCTGAGCTTCCAAAGCGCTAGGGCCTTCCTCCGAGATGACCTCAGTCGCCATCGAAGAAGGTCCCGCCACCAAGTCTTCATTTGCCCCCTCAGGCTGGGGGCCGGCGACTTCGTTCAGGCACTCTGGCTCTGCCATAGGTACCATCGACGTCGTCGCCTCCGGAGCAGGAGCCGCTACTGGCTCCGGCCGGGACACCTCTTCTGAGGGAGGCTCAAGCTCCTTCGCCTCTTCAGCCGCCGGCTCTGCGGCCGGCGCTCCAACAATCACCGGCTCTACGGCCGGAGCTTCGGGAGTAACCGGCTCAACTGCCGGAACTACTTCGACTTCCGGCCCGCATGCCGGGGCTTCAGCCACCTCCGACTCAATCGCTGGGGCTTCAGCACTTTCCGGCTCCGAAGCCGGGACTGCTACTTCCTCCGACTCAACAGCCAGAGCTTCTACTACTGCAGCACCAGGACCCGGAGCTTCCACTTCCGGGACGGGTGCCGCTGGCGCATCTTCATTCCCGTGGTCCGGCGCTACCACGGGAACTTCCGGAGATGAGTCGAGGTCCATGACCACGACAGCCGGCGCCGGAGCTGTCGCAGCCTCCGCTTGGGGCGGCACCGGGACTGGAGCAGAAGCCCTCATAGCCTCAGACACTATGGCTGAGGGTGGAGCTTCACTCCCCTTCTTGGGAACGCTGCAGATGAAGAACGAAGAAATTGAGCAAACAGACGCTACAATTAAAAAGTCAATCGAGGTAAAAAAGAAAAATTACCTTGGGAGGCTCCCGCACCAGCTTGCGCGGAACCTCTTTCCCTGACGATCCGGGCTGGCCACGGTCGGCGTAGGAGCTCCGGGAGGACTCCCAGGACTTGCCACAGCCGCGGGCGTTTCCCGGGTCGGAGCTCTCCCTGATCGGGAGGAACTCCTGGACCTGGAGGCCCTCACCGCTCCAGATGCCGGAGTCGCGCGCCTGGAGCTAGCACCGCAGGAGGGATCCACCGCAGGGACAGTTGCACTCCGGGAGGATCCCACCGCCGGAACAGTAACGTTCCGGAAGGACCCCACCACGGGGACAGTCGCCACGGCGGCGGAGGATCTTCCTTCCTGAGGAGGGGGAACCGGGGGGGGGGGGGGGGGGGGGAAGTGGCAGGCCCGACGGACCTTCCGTCAGCATGTCGCAGCTTTCTCTTCCGGCTCTCCGGCTCCTCCGCCAGCTCCTTGCCCTTGCCGATGACCTCAGCTCTTGGCTGTGGGACAGGGGCGGAGCCATCTTCGGACAACCCGGGAATCGCCAACCGGGTGGTTGATCTTCTCTCGATGACACCAAGGTCGTCAAGCGCGGGCATCTTCCGCCGAAGCTCCCTGCTGAACTCAACTTCCACGTTCAGAGGGAGGAAAGCCAGCGGCGGAGTCAAGTAATCTCCGTCAACGTCGATGCCGTGCTGGAATTTCTTGAGGTGAAACTCCAAGGTCTTCCCCACCATGCTGGACTTCAACCCGGTCTCAACCCGGTCCTCGTCCATCACGCTGTTGAGGGCCCAGGCGAGCTTCTCCCTCCTCTTCAGCGGCGCCCACCTGTTGGACAGGAAGTTGCAGAACACCGCCTGGGGAGTCAATCCTCCCTCCACACATTGGCGGATCCTGGTCAGGACAGGGTCGAAAGCTTCCGCCAGCACCGGAACTTCGCTCCATACCGACGTGTCAATGCCGGGCAGACCGTCTGGCAACTCCAACCGCTCATGCTCCTCCACCCGGATGACTACCCAATCTTTCTTCCAGTCATCCCACTTCCCGGAAGGAAATGACCGGAGGTACTTGAATGGGCACTTCTTGCGCTTCACGAAGTAGTAGAAGCCAAGATACTCATCGCTTCGGCCGGTGGTTTGGACGGTGAAGAAGGTTCGGAAGAGCTCGATGCAGGGAGGGATGCCCACCCACATCTCGCAGAAGTGGACAAAGATGGACACAAGGAGAATGGAGTGAGGGCCAAGGTGGTACAGCTGCAGACCATAAAAGTCCAGCAGCATCAAGAAGAATGAAGAAAACGGTGGGATGAGCCCCACCATGGCGTACGAGGAAAAGTACACCATCTCGACAGCATGCTCCTTTTCAAAGGGGAGCTCTCCGCCGGCGCGGACCGAGCGGTTGAAGAAGTCCGAAGACCACCCCATGAGGGCCCGGACCTTCTTCAAATCGCTGTCAGTCTTCAAGCGACTTTCACGCAGACCCAACTCCATCGCAGCACAGCTAGGCAAGAGAAGAGGAGCAAAGTACGAGTTGGGAGTTTGAGCGCAAGAACAGATGGGAAGCGTAAAGAACTCCCAACGGTGCGCTTTCCTTCTTAAGTAAGCCCTCGCAACGCTTGGATGGAAACTGCATGGGAGTCAAGGATACTACTCAAGAATTCAACCCTGCCGATGACAAGAGGGCCCGGGACCACCCTGACGATCAAGTCAAGGTTCTTACCCAGGCGAACAGTTGTCATCACGAGGCGGGAAACCCAAAGGCGGCGACCTGACAAGGCGCGCGGAACCGATACGGTTTTCGTATCGGGAACCGGCGACCTTCAATTGCGAGAGATCCGCACGTCAAAGATCTTATCTGCCGCCTGAGGTGCGCCACGCGTCGGGATTTAACCGTAAAGCCCCGCCAACGGCACCTCCGAAGACCCTTGAAGACCCAGTTCAAGAGTCGCGAGTATGGACCCACCTCCGACGGAATGACTTCACCCTGGTGACTTTCCCCGGAGGTAGGTCCAGGGGGCCACTGTCGGTACCCTAAAAACCATACACCCCCTGAGGTTACAAAGGTCTCAAGGGAAGGACGTCTACTCAAATTGAAGACCCTCGGAGGCCCACTTGTCAGACATAACCGGGCCTGCTTCTCCAACATGGTTAACCCCTAGGTTGCCACGTGTACTGCCAGACCGGAGCTACTACCCACAAGGGAGAAGCTCCGGGCTAGGTACTGAAACGGCACCCCCGGACTTAACCCCTGACCTAGAGAAGCTCCGGACCTGACACGTGCCAGGCCACCCCAGAGCTTCGCGCTTCCCACAAGCAAGCCCCGGAGCTGCCACGTGTCCAAACGTCGGAGCTGGCCACCTCAAACCTTCGGAAGACATTGTAACGACTCCGGATCTTCAAAGGATAGCCGCGGACTTCAAGACCCGATTAATTGTCATTAATTCCATGTTAATGACACTTAATCGGACAATCTTAACACCTGTAATGGCACTGTCAGAGCCCGTTACAGGGTTATTAACAAAAATTAATCGTGTATCAATACCAGTAACCGCCGGGGCCACATGTCGGGCCAGGCTAACTTGTAACGGTTTGTCCTTGTACTATAAAAGGACAGACCGACGATACACGAAGGAGGGGCTCAAACGCTCTCAGACGCACACGCATTGACGTGAGCTTTCATACATAAACTAATACAACACCACACACCCGTGGAGTAGGGTATTACGCTCAGGCGGCCCGAACCACGTAAACCACTGTGTCTCTAGTGTCAAATCGTGATTCACCTTCTTGAGTCTCCACGCGCCCACACCGAACTACAAACTCCTTCAACACTTTAGTAGTGTCAGGAGATCTGCCGACTCCAACAGTCGACAGTGGCATTAGTATCAATGGCCACGGACCCCAATCGTAGCAATTAGGATGTGTGGCCACGACTCACTTTTTCGTTGTGTCAGGATGCTAATGCAACGAAACACAATCGTTGCATTAGGATGTCTTGCCACGATTCACTGGTTCGTGGTGTCAAGATGCTAATACAATGGACCAGAATCGTTGCATTAGGATCTGTTGCCACGAATTACTGGTTCGTGTCGTTACAAGATCTATCGCCACGGTCCACAATCGTTGCATTAGGATCTGTTGCCATGAATTACTGGTTCGTGGCGTTACAGCTTTATTGCCACGGATCACAATCGTTGCATTAGGATCTGTTGCCACGAATTACTGGTTCGTGGTGTTACAGCTTTATTGCCACGGAACACAATCGTTGCATTAGGATCTGTTGCCACGAATCAGCAAACAGTTGCATTTGGACTGTAATGCAACAAAAAAGAATCGTTGCATTAGGATGTGTTGCCACGATACTCTGGTTCGTGGCATTAGTGTCAATGGCCACGGACCCCAATCGTAGAAATTAGGATGTGTGGCCACGATTCACTTTTTCATGGCGTCAGGATGCTAATGCAACGAAACACAATCGTTGCATTAGGATGTCTTGCCACGATTCACTGGTTCGTGGCGTCACGATGCTAATGCAACAGACCACAATCATTGCATTAGGATCTGTTGCCACGAATTACTGGTTCGTGGTGCTACAGGATCTATCGCCATGGAACACAATCGTTGCATTAGGATGTGTTGCCACGATACTCTGGTTCATGGCGTTAGTATCAATGGCCACAGACCCCAACCGTAGCAATTAGGATGTGTGGCCACGATTCACTTTTTCGTGGCGTCAGGATACTAATGCAATGAACCACAATCGTTGCATTAGGATGTCTTGCCATGATTCACTGGTTCGTGGCGTTTGGATCTATCGTGACGGGACCACAATCGTTGCATTAGGATGGAGCTACATGAAGTTGCATCCAAGGACACGGACGTTCACGCTCCAAATCTTACAACCAAGGGCGCACTGTACGGTTCCCACGACTGTACCACCCTGCCCTGATGATTGCCACGTACGCGAGCGCACCGAATCTTGCAGGGCGCACGGGCACACACGAACTTCACGTCCAAACTTTGATCAGCGATCCGAATAACTCGGCGCTCGGCGTGCACGATCGATCATCATGCGCACGAATAATATTATGAAATTATCAACTTTGATGATTCAATAATCTCAATCAAGTTTCATCCAACCTACCAACAAAAAATTGGATCGTCCAGTCCATCCAACCAAACGTTAATTTGGATGATCCATGACATAAAGAAATGGATGATCTATCTCCAATCGAACTTCGACGTCAAACCAAACGCAATTGATGACTAAGCGCTTTGTCACATGTCACTAGAGTGTACGCACAAATGACAAATACACGACCTCAACACCGGGTTTAGGGTGCATCGTGGACTAACCACATGACCTGACCAAACACTCACGTAATTACTATACACCTGCAAGAGCAACCATCTGGCCGCATCCACCAACGCATCCCGACCCTGCGAAAGGATGACAAGCAGCGGCAGGTGAACACGTTGCAGCAGCGGCACAATGGAAAAGGGTGGCAGCGTACAGTGACATACCTGGATGTTGGCGTAGTCAACCTCGCACATCTTCCGCGAGTCGTTCACCTTCTGCAGCAAGCTGAACCACATTGGAAGGAACTCCTCTGGCGATGAGACGTTGACAAAGCAGTAGCCCTTGTTGGCCTCGGACCTTGGCAAATGCAACAAACAAGGTTAAGTATCAATTAGTAAAAGACCAGAGCTTGATTAGTATAATCATATATTTCAAAGCATAGGCGTGGTACTTGAATTCAAATGGAACGTGAGTAAAATCGTAAAACTGACTTGACGCGGCCAACTGCAATTTTCGCGTTCTCCTCAGCGCAGTGCTGATCAATGATGTTCATTACTTTTTGCCTCCTGACGACTCAGTGCTAGACTAACGACGCTGATGATCCACAACATACTCAACGATGTAAAACATCAGGTATTAACGCATCAACAAATATGAGGGGGAGAATAACAACACGGAAATTTAAAAGTATGTTGCGGATCATCAGCGTCCAAAGTCAAGAAACAGGGTAGAAGTGGCGCCGTGGCCGGCACAAACTCGAGAACGGATGAGGAGAAGGCTCATCGCCAACGTATCAAGGGGACGGAAGCTACACGACTGCTATGGGCGATGAGCCTTCCCCTCGATCCGTCCTGGAGTCAGGGGCGGGCTGGTGGTGGGGGCGCAGGGGTGGCGGGCCGGCGGCAGAGTCGGGGGCGCGGCGGCGGGGGCGCGGCAGGCGACGTTGTGCGGCAGGGCCGCAGAAAATTTATTTCCGCCCGCCTAGGCCCAGAGCGGGGCCTGCCTTTAAGACCATCCGCAGTGGTTCACGGTAAAGCGGTGATGGGACGCGGAGCGATTCCAATTGAATTCAAAGATGCGCATGCGGGATGCATAACTTCTGCAGTACTGCAGGTGCAGTAACAGTCACTTACATGTGGGCCCCACAGCTAGCCGGACCCTCATGTCAATGACTGTTACTGCACCTGCAGTACCATAGGTGATTTCAATGCATGCGCTGCGCGCGTCTAAGGCGCCTCGGTGACTAGCGCGCACGTAAGCTCGGTGCGCCTGGTCGCATCAGCCGCCTGTACAAATGGCTACGGCTTGAACGATGGACGAAACCTTATGCAGCAAACAACAATGTATAATACTTCCTCCGCACCAACTCAACTCTATTTCTGTTTTGGTCGAACTAATTACCTTTGACAAATGATTTATATGGAATTTATTAACTTCAATAACATGTAGTACTAGATTGTATATTATGGAAATATTTTCATGGTGAATCTAAAAGTACAATTCTTGTATGTTAAAATAGATCAAAGTTGCATAAATCTAAAAGATAGATTTGACGAAACCTAAGACTTCCCTTTGAAAAAGTTTTATACTTTACATTAGTTTTACATATGTAATATGCACATAGGATATATCACTAAATAGTTTTGCAAAAAAAACATGCAGGAGAAATATGTATATCCCATATATATGCTACTCCTACGTAAATTAGGGGTGGGCAAATAAACCGAGACCAAAAAATCGAAACCGATAAAACTGAGACAGGAACGGAAAAGACCGAAATATCGGGTATCGGGTACTTTTCGGGTAGCAAATATAAATAACTGAAAAAAAATGTCGGGTTCGGGTGGATGAATTCATTGTGGAGCTACATGTCACATACTTAATTATACTAAAAATCATCATCATCGCTGTCGACCCCCACAATGGAGCTACATGAACATCATTGGTATATGTATCGTCGTTGTCGTCGTCTTCATTTTCTGATGCAACTCCATCTACCTCAAACCGATCACGTGACGTTGTCCCCAATATGCTATCACAAATGTTTTTCTCAATGTGCATGACATCCAAGTTATGCCTTATTAGCAATGTCTTCCAATAAGGGAGGTCGAAAAATATACTTTTCCTCTTCCAATTATGCCATCTATTTTCCTCGGTGTGCTTTCTCTTATTATTCATCGGTCCAAAACTCACTTGATCAAAACACTCGTATTTTTGGAGTACTTCGTCACCATAGAGTGATGTTGGAGCCTCTCTATTCGCTGCTTTGTTGTTGAAAGAACCTTTGTTTCGACGCCATCTGTGATCCTGAGGTAGCAAACGACGATGACCCATGTAACAATGCTTTCGTCCATATTTCAACCAGAAGACCTTTCAACCATGACGCAGTGGTCCGGCCTGGCGGCCTCACAACGGAGCTCATCATCCACCTGGATCACTACCTTGACTATACGCCACCGGTCCACCCCAACTCCCTGGCCTCCTCGTCATCAGGCGACTCTTCTGACGGACACTCCTTGGTGTCCTCGAACTCTTCGGGGGACACCTTCCCGCGGCCGAAGAGATTCTACTGGCGGCGTGGGGAAGTGGATGAGGCGGATAAGCAGCTCTTTTAGTATGGCTACCAAAGTGTCCTAGCTCATGTGTTACGTTTCCTATGGAAACTAAAAATCCTTTACAAATCATATCCTTCAAAGGGAGCCTATGTTTGAGAGGATTACGACTGGATTAATTTCCATGAAAAGATTTCCTGTTTAACATTTCGGTTGTCCTTCCTTTTTTCAAACATTTTCTTCCTCGTATTGTCTTCACTTTTTTCTTTCCAGTCCTAGCTATCGGCCTGTTGCATTTTCCTGTTACTACTACTTTATAGACCGCTTTGCTAGCCCCGCTGCGGGTGATCTCCTGGCAACTCCACCGGTTTGGGGACAAGGAGGTTTTGGCGATCAGAAAATTCGAACTAATTTTGCACAGATAGTACATCCATGAACAAGAACACCAAGTACATTTAACTTAAAAACATTACTTCCTCCGTCCCAAAATACTACTTGTCCCTTTCGATGGAGGGAGTATCTTCGTCCCAAAATACTTGTCGCTTTGGATGGAGGGAGTATATTACAAACACAAGAAAAGATAAACTACAACTAAAACCATGAAACGAAAAACTACAACTAAAAACATGAAACGGAAAACTACAACTAAAAACATGAAAAGAAAACACCTAAATACTATTCTACTCAGCCTCCAGCTCCTCCTCCTCGGGTGGGTCCTCGGGCTCCTGACCCTCCTCTAGCGCGCCGGGCTCCGGCGGCGGAAGGTGACTCAGTCTCAAGGCCGCTGCCACGATGGGGTTGCGACGATCCGCGACGCCGAGCTCGGCTGCCATCGTCTCCCAGAGGGAGTCGAGACGAGAGGCCACGTGCGAGAGGCCGAAGATGTAGTGGCCTGTGGTGTCCATTCAAGTACTTTGTGGAAGGGTACCGAGCCCAAGGCGTTCCATGGAGTGAGATATATCCGTAAATACATCTTGGGCCATGTTGAACAGGAGGGTATCCTTCACGTGTGGCAGAGAGGGGGGTCCAGCCGCGGCCACTTACGGCCGACCGGGTCCCTCGGCGGGCTCGGTGGCGGAGGGTTGCTCAAGCTCGAAAGCATTTGCTGTATACTAGCCACGGCTAGGTTACGTGGAGAGAAGAGAGGATGTTGGAACGGTTGTGCGGAAAAGACGATGGCACGGGTGACCATCTTATACTCCCTCCATCCCAAGTAAATATCTTCACAGGCGGTTGGTACTTGTAAGACATATGTGTGCTGAATACATTGGCTTGTAGTGAATACACTTGGCTTTGATGATAAAAGTTTTAAATATCACCAAAACACCTTTTTATCAAGGTCTGACTCTAGCTCTGAGCTACAGCAAGGTCCGACGGTAGGCCTGGCACTTTTTGGGTAGCTCCGGCTACGTTAGATGCTAGGTCCGACTTCTTGGTAAGGTCCGACTAGCTTTGGTTAGCTCCGGCGAGCTTTACATTTAGCTCCGGCATTTCTTTGTTAGCTCCGGCATATATTTGATAGCTCCGGGATGCTTTTGCTAAACTCCGACGTACTTTGTCTATCTCCGGTTTTGGGTTGACTAGTTTTGACTAGTTTTTGGTAAGCTCCGGTGCTAGGATCTACTAGTTTTTTTAAGCTCCAGCAGGTGCTTCATTGTACTAATTTGGGTTAGCTTCGGCAGGTGCTTCATTGTACTAGTTTTGGTAAGCTCCGGCTCAAGCTCCGGCTTGCTCTCGCAAGGTCCAGAACTTGACCGTAGTGCTTCTGCTTTTCATTTGCAATGTTTCGTACTTGCTTTACATTGTTGGAAAGTTTTCTTGGTATTCTTTTACTAAGTTTTTGGTGCGTTTTGGATGATGTGGCTGATATCATTTTGCTATGCTTTGCAACATGCTTATGTGAAGTTCTCATGTAAGGTGTTGTGTTCGGAACTAACTTGAGTCAAGTCAAGGACTTGGGCTCGTATGGATTGGTTGTTTATTCATGTGCAGGTGTTGCTTGAGTTCAAGTCATGGCTGGTGACGGGATCCATTGGACTAATCTCAGGAAGGAGATGAGGTTCCAACAACCAAACTCAGGAGGAATTGTGGTTGAGCTGATCAGGAGGTCGCGCAGGATGATTGAATCAAGGGCGGTGCATATGAAGGTTATTGGACGTCGAAGGAAGGTGTTTGCACGTATGCATGCGGTGCATGACGTGGCAACATGGTTCTGAAGATGGTTTATGGATCAGAAGATCTGGTTGGAGGGATCGGATCGTACTGGTTGATGACTTTGGCTGCGGCGGAGTCGGTTATGGCTCGGTATGGAAAGTATCGAGTTGGTTATGTTAGGATTTCGTCTGTGTCACGAATTTGAGTTGTTTAGGAATGTTGGATACGTTCCTAAGGTGTTTGTAAGTCTTAAGATTGCTTCTATCTGCGTATAGAAGAATCTTGAGCAGCTATGGAAAGTTACGATTCAGGATCTGAGTAGGATTGGAGTCCTAGTTGATATTGGGTTGGCCTAAGGGCTGGTTATATAAGCAAGGGAGCCCAGAGCTCGTGGAGGACGACTTTGGGGCTGTTCCTCTTGTGTTCTATTGAATAAAATTTGTAGTTTGAAGGAACTTTTGTGCCTTGTTCGTCCGACTTGTTCCAGACAAGTTTTACTCGTCGAGTTTCTGGGCAGCACTACCTTTCGTTGGTGGTTTTATCATAACTCGAGTTTTACAGATCCAATTGATATGATTCTTTTTGGGTTGTCTTCACAACTTGATTGTCTATCATATGTCAAAATTGCACGGTCATTGGATTTGTATTCTATGATCTACACGAGTTTCTTTGCAGCGTTCCAGAACTGTTTTTTTCTTGGGTAGGGCAGATTGACCATTGTTTGATCATTCGATCATAACTTGAGTTTTTCTCGACGGATTTGAGTGATTTTTTTTGTGTTGTCTTCGTGACTTTATTCTCTCTGATATCTATCACTTTTGTCACGGTGAAACACGTTTAGATTAGTCTCACACATGATTTCTTTAACAGATCGTTTTTCTACCGAAAGGGTTTGGGGTTTAATTGTTTCCGCTGCGTAAGATTTTTAAATCTACCATTCACCCCCCCTCTGGTAGATTTTCACGTGCTCTTCGATCCTACAATTGGTATCAGAGCCACGGTGCTCTAATCTTTGAGATTTGCATGTGTTTTTGACTAATCATCATGGAGAAGTACTCCGCCAAACCTTGTATGTTTGCTGGTATTGATTTCCAGGTTTGGAAGGCACGCATGGAGGCTTTCATCCAGGCACAAGGCTTTGCAATATGGGAGAAGGTATACAATCCTTACGAAGTGCCATCAAATGATCAAGTTACAGCTACAAATCTGAGATATGTCGACAACAACAACAAGGCTCAAAACTTGATCATACAAGGATTAACTCAAAGCGACTTCGACTGTGTTGCACACCTCGGATTTGCATATGATGTGTGGAAAGAACTTTGTGACTACCACGAAGGATCCAACACGATCAAAGAGGTAAGGCAAGACATGTTCAAAAAGGAATACATGCGCTTCGAGATGCAACCCGGTGAGTCTATTGATGACCTTTTTGCTCGCTTTAATAAAATTCTCAGCAACTTGCGTAGTGTCAATGTTAATTTTTCAGATGCTGAAAATGCTAGAAAATTGCTAAGTGCATTAGATATGTCAATTTGGGAGATGAAAGTCACATCTATTTGTGAATACACAGTCATGAGTTCTCTTACATTAGATGTACTCTATTATAAACTAAAAACTCATGAAATTGACATAATCTCACGTAAGAACCCCAATAAGTCTATTGCTTTTGTTTCACAACGTGATATGTCTAGCTCCGACCAATAATCATCTTGCAATACTCTTGCTTTGTTGTCCTCACTAACCATGGAGCAGATCGAAGAATTTCCAGAAGAGGAGTTGGCACTCATCTCTACTAGATTCTCAAAAGCATTGCAAAATGTGAGAACTAGAAGGAGAGGAAGCTCCGGACCTCAACGCTGTTTTGAATGTGGTAAAACAGGACACTTTCGTACAGAATGCCCTAACCTTTCAGGTCCGACCACCCGTGAAGAAAAACAAAGCAAGGTTCAGACCTCCTCTGGAAATTTCAACAAGAAGAAGAAAGGTACCATAGGACGCAAGATGATCAACAGTTTCATCACGGTGCTTCAAGAGTTTAGTTCAAGCGACGTGGACATTGGAAGTGATGAAGATGAAGATGATTTGGCAAACTTGTGCTTCATGGCGGGCAAGTCAAGATCAAGTATGGAGGAGACATAACACAACAGCGACAATGAAGAGGTATGTCCTACTTGCGAAGAAATGTGTGATGCTATTTCTCGTGCCACTATTATTGTTAAGAAAAATGACAAAAAGCTTAGGGATAGTGCTGCTAAAATTGAATCACTAGAATCTGAAATCAACCGTTTAAAAACTTTGATTCCTAGTGATGATGCATGTTCCTCATGTGATTTAATATATGTACAATTGTCCTCATTAAGAAGTGCGCACACCTCCACACTTGATAAACTTGAGTTAGAAATTGAAAAGAACAAAGAGCTTGCTGCACTTAATGATAAAAACTTGAAAGATGCTAGCTGTTCTACAATTGATTTGCATTGTTGTACTTGTGATGATCTTGATAAGAAACTACAGGATGCTATGAATGAAATTTCTATATTGAACAATGCTTTACGTTCTCATGAAGTTAAATTTTGTTCCAATTGCAAACTAAAAGGAAAAACTTCATGTGAAAATTGCCTTGATCTGTCCAATAAACTTGATGACATGCATAGGACATTAGATCGGTTTTGTAATGGGAATAAGAACCTAAACTTACTGCTGAATTCTTCCAAGTCTTGCAATGCTAAAACTGGTTTAGGTTTTGATTCTCATGCTCATGCTAAAGCACATCTACCCAAAATTGTAAAGTCATTAGGAAGTGGTTTGATTCAAACAGTTCCTAAACAAAAAGGAGTGGTTTTTAAATCTGCAGGAGTGCTGCCTCATTCGGTTTCAAATAAAAATATTGCTTGCTCATCTAGACATGAACACAAAGTTAAATTTCATTGTACCTTCTGTGGTAGAGATGGTCATGTCATAGATTTTTGTTATAGACTAGCTAAACAACAGAAAAGGGAAAGATTGGTTGCTAGATCTCATAACTTTCATGCAAAAGTTGCTGCACACATTGAACCGAATGTACAACCTGCTGTTTTGAGTCAAAAACATACAAAGTTTACCTCCGGACCTTCTGTTTTTGCCTCTGGAGCTACTGATTTTTGTGCTACACAAGTAACACCTTATAGGTCAGTAGTCAAGAATAAAAAATCTCAAACTTTGACTCATAAACCTGCTGTTTTGTCTCAGCTTTCGCGTGTTTTTCCTGCTGCACGTCGCGTGACTCAGTACTGGATTCCTAAATGTCTTATGACTAACCTCAGTATTGAGTCATCGACGTATTGTGCTTCTATGTAGGTTACACGTTTGAGGAAGGAGAACATTTGGATTGTGGATTCAGGTTGCTCACGCCACATGACCGGTAACAAAGATTGGTTCTCCTCCGTCTCTTTTGTGTCACGTGTAGAGAATGTTACTTTTGCCGATAATTCTTCAACTCCTGTAATTGCTAAGGGTTCGGTTAGAGTAAATGATCACTACACTTTGAAGGATGTGGCACTTGTAAAAAATTTGAAATACAACTTGCTTTCTGTTTCACAATTGCTAGATGAAAAACTAGAAATTATTTTCAATAAAAACTGCTGCAAAGTTGTAGGTTCAAATAGTGAGCTTATTTTTAACATGTCTCGATTTGGAAGAGTTTTTAAAGTTGATTTTGATATGTCTTCCTCTAAGCATAGGTGTCTAGTTGCTAATGATTCAAAGGACTTATATTTTTGGCATCGTAGACTTGGTCACTTAGGCTTTGATCACCTAACGCGTGTTAGTGCTCTTGATCGCATACGAGGGCTGCCTAAGCTTAAAGGGGACAAAGAAATTGTGTGCTCTTCTTGTAGACATGCTAAGATGGTTGCAGGTTCACATACTCCTCTCACAATGATCATGACAACTGAACCATGTCAACTTTTGCATCTTGACACCGTAGGACCTTCACGTGTTCAATCCTTCGGAGGTAAATGGTATGTTCTTGTTATCGTTGATGATTATTCTAGATACTCTTGGGTTTACTTTATGGCGTCTAAGAATGAAGTTTTTAGTCACTTTAGAACTTTATTTCTTAGATTATCAATTGATCACCTAGGATCATTAAAAGCAATAAGAAGTGATAATGGAACTGAATTTAAAAATCAATCTTTTGATCATTTTTGTGCTGAAAATAGAATAGATCATCAATTCTCTTCACCATATGTACCTCAACAAAACGGTGTTGTAGAAAGAAAGAACAGAACCTTAGTTGAGATGGCTAGGACTATGCTTGATAAATATCAAACTCCTAGGAAATTTTGGGCTGATGCGTTAGCAACCGCTTGTTATGTCTCAAATCGTGTTTTCTTGCGTGCTAAGCTAGGTAAAACACCATATGAGCTTCGGTTTGGACATAGGCCTAGTGTTACACACTTTCGGGTCTTTGGTTGTAAATGCTTTGTTAAGAAACATGGTAATCTTGATAAGTTTGAACCTCGATCCATTGATGGCATGTTTCTTGGTTATCCATCTCATACTAGAGGCTACCGTGTGCTTTTACTTGACACTAACAAAATTGTGGAGACTTGTGAAGTTTCTTTTGATGAAGCTAGCCCAGGTACTAGCTCCGGTGTTGCAGGACCAGATCCGTATCCTCAGGGGGAGGGTATTTTCAAAGATGAAGAAGAGCCGGTGATACTGCCTGGTAGTTCCGAAGTTGACACGTGTCCAGCTTCGGACATTGAACAAGCTCCGGCTATCACCTATGCTGGTCCTGATTGTCCACAAGTCACAAGCTCATCAATCTATGATGAACCTAATGAAGAAGAAGCTTGTGAGACATCTGTTCCCCTACGTTTTTACAAAGATCATCCCCCACAACAGATGATTGGAAGCTTGCACGAACGAGTCACACGATCCAGGTTTTGCGATCCAAACTCTCATGCTCATTCTGCTTTTGTTGCTTCTTTTGAACCCAAAGATATATCACACGCACTCAATAATGAATCTTGGATTATTGCCATGCAAGAAGAGTTAGAAAATTTTGAAAGAAATAATGTTTGGAAACTTGTACCTCCACCTCAAGGTCACACTTTAATTGGAACTAAATGGGTATTTAAAAATAAACAAAGTGAGGATGGGGTTGTGGTTAGGAATAAGGCTAGGTTGGTTGCTCAAGGTTTCACTCAAGTTGAAGGTCTAGATTTTGATGAGACTTTTGCCCCTGTCGCTAGATTAGAAGCCATAAGAATTTTGTTAGCTTTTGCAGCATCTAAAGGTTTTAAGCTATATCAAATGGATGTTAAAAGTGCTTTTCTTAATGGCTACATAGATGAGGAGGTTTATATCAAACAACCACCGGGTTTTGAAAATCCAGATTTTGCTAATCATGTTTACAAACTGTCCAAAGCCTTATATAGTCTCAAACAAGCCCCTAGAGCATGGTATGATAGGTTAAAAACATTCTTACTTGAACAGGGGTTTACCATGGGCAAGGTTGACATAACTCTTTTTGTGCTTAAACATGGCAATGACTCATTATTCGTTCAAGTGTATGTGGATGATATTATCTTTGGTTGTGCTTCTCATGATCTCGTGTCCAAGTTTTCAGCAATGATGAGTTCAGAATTTGAAATGAGTATGATGGGTGAACTCACTTACTTTTTGGGGCTGCAAATCAAGGCAACCAAGGAGGGTACCTTTGTGCATCAAACGAAGTATACCAAAGACCTCCTAAGAAGCTTCAACATGGACAAAAGCAAGCCTCTTCGGACACCAATGGGAACAGCAACAACACTTGAACTTGATGAAGATTGTGAATCCGTGGATCAAAAAGAATATAGAAGCATGATCAGATCACTTTTGTACCTCATGGCATCAAGACCGGACATACAATTCAGCGTATGTCTTGGTGCACGGTTTCAAGCTTCCCCACGTGTTTCACATCGTCAAGCCGTCAAAAGGATTCTCAGGTACTTACATGGAACTCAAGAATTTGGCATTTTTCTTCCTTCTTCCTCAATCGTTACTTTGAAAGCTTTTTCGGATGCTGATTTGGGGGTTGTAGGATTGATAGGAAAAGTACTTCCGGTGCTTGTCATTTTCTTGGTAATTCTCTTGTTGCTTGGTCCTCTAGAAAACAAAATTCAGTTGCACAATCCACAGCTGAATCTGAATATGTAGCTGCTGCTAGTGCTTGCTCACAAACTCTTTGGATTGTTCAAACACTTAAGGACTATGGGGTTGATCTAGATAGTGTTCCACTGTTTTGTCATAACAATAGTGCTATTTGCATTGCCAAAAACCCCGTGCAACATTCTAGAACTAAGCACATTGATATTAGGTATCACTTTCTCCGAGATAACATTGAAAAAAGAAACATTGTGCTTCACCATGTAGATATCGAACATCAATTGGCTGATATTTTTACAAAACCTTTGGATTTCACTCGTTTTTGTTTCATTCGTAGTGAAATAGGGGTTATGCATCCTCATGACTTAAATTGAGGGGGAGTTTTTGAAACTTGGGAAGTCTATGTGTGGATCTGAAATAAAAATAATATGGGCATAGTATTTCATACATATATGACTCTGTGATTCCTTTTACATGCTGAAAGTTCTTACTACATTCCTCGTGTTATACATTTTGTAGTTTTTGCCATGTCTAGTAATTGGAATAATTACTTACACTAAATCTGGTCATGGTCGAACTTTCTTGCTGTTTTGAACTTGTTACATGTTCACAAGTGCTTTTAATCATAAAGAATTAATCAAGTAATCAACTCACATGTTGAGTTTTTATGAACAAATATAAATTGAGAAAAGATCAAGAGAATATGCATGCATCGCACTTCTTCTTTTGAGATGGCTTGTCATTGCACTTGGATATGAACTTGGAAGAAGTTGTGTATGACTAAAACCATGTCCTTAAGCTTCTGATTGTCAAATGACATAGGCTTGGCTTGGTTGGTTAGAATAAGGCAGATGCGCATATAATCTCTTGCAAATATCATATGATCTAAATTTATGCTTTGAAAAATAATAAAATGCAGCAACTAGTGTCATGCTTTCAGGTTTTGAAATAGTTAAGTTTGTGAGATCATGACTTGCTTAAATTGAAAATTACATATGATCGCTAGCATGGCTTACACTTCTTTATGTATTTCATTGATGTGATAATGTAAGGTACTTGATAGTATGACTTGGATGAGCTTTGGTTTTATGTATATGTTATAATATGCTCATAACAACTAAAGAGGGAGACATAATTTGTTTATATGCTCATGACTTGCTGAATACATTGTCAAAGGGGGAGAGATAAGCATGAAGAGAAAGAGAATATGTGCATAAGGAGAGATAATAAATAGGGGGAGAGATAATATGGGAATTTTTGTTTTTGTTCTCATTTTACTTTTTATTTACAAAAGGGGAGAAATTGTTTTCAAAACTTTTATGTGAATAAGCCAATGTTTGGATTTTAAATGGTGTTGCCAATGCATTCATCAAGGGGGAGATTGTAAGACCTATGTGTGCTGAATACATTGGCTTGTAGTGAATACACTTGGCTTTGATGATAAAAGTTTTAAATATCACCAAAACACCTTTTTATCAAGGTCCGACTCTAGCTCTGAGCTACAACAAGGTCTGACGGTAGGTCTGGCTTGGTTTGGGTAGCTCCGGCTACGTTAGATGCTAGGTCCGACTTCTTGGTAAGGTCCGACTAGCTTTGGTTAGCTCCGGCAAGCTTTATCTTTAGCTCCGGCATGTCTTTGTTAGCTCGGGCATATATTTGATAGCTCCGGCATGCTTTTGCTGAACTCCGACGTACTTTGTCTAGCTCCGGTTTTGGATTGACTAGTTTTGACTAGTTTTTGGTAAGCTCCGGTGCTAGGATCTACTAGTTTTGGTAAGCTCTAGCAGGTGCTTCATTGTACTAATTTTGGTAAGCTCCGGCAGGTGCTTCATTGTACTAGTTTTGGTAAGCTCCGGCTCAAGCTCCGGCTTGCTCTGGCAAGGTCCGGAACTTGACCGTAGTGCTTCTGCTTTTCATTTGCAATGTTTCGTACTTGCTTTACATTGTTGGAAAGTTTGCTTAGTATTCTTTTACTAAGTTTTTGGTGCGTTTTGGATGATGTGGCTGATATCGTTTTGCTATGCTTTGCAACATGCTTATGTGAGGTTCTCACGTAAGGTGTTGTGTTCGGAACTAACTTGAGTCAAGTCGAGGACTTGGGCTCGTATGGATTGGTTGTTTATTCATGTGCAGGTGTTGCTTGAGTTCAAGTCATGGCTCTTGACAGGATCCATTGGACTAGTCTCACGAAGGAGATGAGGTTCCAACAACCAAATTCAGGAGGAATTGTGGTTGAGCTGATCAGGAGGTCGCACAGGATGATTGAATCAAGGGCGGTGCATATGAAGGTTGCTGGACGTCGAAGGAAGGTGTTTGCACGTATGCATGTGGTGCATGATGTGGCAACATGGTTCTGAATATGGTTTAGGGATGGGAAGATCTGGTTGGAAGGATCGGATCGTACTGGTTGATGACTTTGGCTGCGCCGGAGTCGGTTATGGCTCGGTATGGAAAGTATCGAGTTGGTTATGTTAGGATTTCGTGTGTTTCATGATTTGAGTTGTTTAGGAAGGTGGGATACGTTCCTAGGTGTTTGTAAGTATTAAGATTGCTTCTATCTGCGTATAGAAGAATCTTGAGCGGTTATGGAAAGTTACGATTCAGGATCTGAGTAGGATTGGAGTCCTAGTTGATATTGGGTTGGCCTAAGGCTGGTTATATAAGCAAGGGAGCCCAGAGCTCGTGGAGGACGACTTTGGGGCTGTTCCTCTTGTGTTCTATTGAATAAAATTTGTAGTTTGAAGGAACTTTTGTGCCTCGTTCGTCCGACTTGTTCCAGACAAGTTTTACTCGTCGAGTTTCTGGACAGCACTACCTTTCATCGGTGGTTTTATTATAACTCGAGTTTTACAGATCCAATTGACGTGATTCTTTTTGGTTTGTCTTCAAAACTTGATTGTCTATCGTATGTAAAAATTTCACGGTAATTGGATTTGTGTTCTATGATCTACACGAGTTTCTTTGCAGCGTTCCAGAACTGTTTTTTTCTCGGGTAGGGCAGATTGACCATTGTTTGATCTTTCGATCATAACTTGAGTTTTTCTCGACGGATTTGAGTGATTCTTTTTGTGTTGTCTTTGTGACTTGATTCTCTCTGATATCTATCACTTTTGTCACGGTGAAACACGTTTATATTAGTCTCACACACGATTTCTTTAACAGATTGTTTTTCTGCTAAAAGGGTTTGGGGTTTAATTGTTTCCGTTGCATAAGATATTTAAATCTACCATTCATCCCCCCCCTCTGGTAGATTTTCACGTCCTCTTCGATCCTACAGTACTTAGTAACCTTTTGAGAAGATTTTTATCGCAGGCGGGTATTACTTACCAACCGTCTAAGATAATGCCCGATACTGTTCTTCAGTTTCCTTATCCCTTGCTTCTTTTTTATTTAGATTCCAATATAAATACTCAAACATGTTTAGATTCTGCAAATTGTGTCCAAATTAGATGATTCTTTCTTCTACATTTGTATAAAATTAACATCTACCACCTGAACAAAATATTTTAAAACTTGTATAGCTGACATTATAATGTTTTGGTAAATATCAAATTAATTTCTACTCACATATTATTCACATTTGTGTATCTCATAAAAAAAAGATCCTTCACTCAAATTTTTTTGTATGAACATATTTGTATCATTTATACATGTATGAATTTTGTTATTTTTTTAAAAGCATTCCAACATGTTAAACTTCAAATTATCCATCATTCTAACTAAATGCTCATATACATATGAGGCATTCATCCAATTATGAACACACATTGATTAAAAAAATTAAAAAATCTAAAAAAATTCATAGAGGTTGGTATGATGAGTAAAAAGTCCACTGAAAAATTAAATGAAAAAGGTATTATATTCATCAAGATAGAAAAATGAAAAATATCATTTGTTGTATGTTTTTTATGTTCTGACCGATTTCAAAAGATTTATCAAGTGAAATTTAATGGTAACCTTTACTTATCAATAATATTACAAGAAAGTGGAATTTTGCCTTTTTAAACGATCCACATTTAATCAAGAATATTAATTAAGAAGAAGTAAATATCTTCACAGGCGGTTGGTACTTAATAACCCTCAGAGAAGATGTTTATCTTTAACGGGTATTACTTACCAACCGCCTGAGATAATGCCCGATACTGTTCTTCAGTTTCCTTATTCCTTGCTTCTTTTTTATTTAGATTCCAATATAAATACTCAACCATGTTTAGATTCTGCAAATTGTGTCCAAATTATATGATTCTTTCTTTTACATTTGTATAAAATTAACATCTACCACCTGAACAAAAAAATTTAAAACTTGTATAGCTGACATTGTAATGTTTTGATAAATATCAAATTAATTTCTACTCACATATTATTCATATTTGTGTATCTCGTAAAAAAAAGATCCTTCACTCAAATTTGTTTGTATAAACATATTTGTATCATTTATACAAGTATAATTTTTTGAATTTTTTTTAAAAGCATTCCAACATGTCAAACTTCGAATTATCCATCACTCTAACTAAATGCTCATGTACATATGAGGCATTCATCAAATTATGAACACACATTGATTCAAAAAAATTTAAAAAAATCTGAAAAAAATCATAGAGGTTGGTATGATGAGTAAAAATGTCCACTGAAAAAATAAATGAAAAAGGCATTATATTCATCAAGATAGAAAAATGAAAAATATCATTTGTTGTATGTTTTTTATGTTCTGACCGCTTTCAAAAGATTTATGAAGTGAAATTTAATGGTAACCTTTACTTAACAATAATATTATAAGAAAGTGGAATTTTGCCTTTTTAAAGGACCCACATTTAATCAAGAATATTAATTAAGAAGAAGTAAATATCTTTACAGGCGGTTGGTACTTAATAACCTTCTGACAAGATGTTTATCTCAGTCGGGTATTACTTACCAACCGCCTGAGATAATGCCCGATACTGTTCTTCAGTTTCCTTATCCCTTGCTTCCTTTTTATTTAGGTTCCAATATAAATACTCAAATATGTTTAGATTCTGCAAATTGTGTCCAAATTATATGATTCTTTCTTTTACATTTGTATAAAATTAACATCTACCACCTGAACAAAAAATTTTAAAACTTAAATAGCTGACATTGTAATGTTTTGGTAAATATCAAATTAATTTCTACTCAAATATTATTCACATTTGTGTATCTCGTAAAAAAAAGATCCTTCACTCAAATTTGTTTGTATGAACATATTTGTATCATTTATACATGTATGAATTTTGTTATTTTTTTAAAAAGCATTCCAACATGTCAAACTTTAAATTATCCATCATTCTAACTATATGCTCATATACATATGAGGCATTCATCAAATTATGAACACACATTGATTCAAAAAAATTTAAAAAAATCTGAAAAAATTCATAGAGGTTGGTATGATGAGTAAAAATGTCCACTGAAAAAATAAATGAAAAAGGCATTATATTCATCAAGATAGAAAAATGAAAAATATCATTTGTTGTATGTTTTTTATGTTCTGACCGATTTCAAAAGATTTATGAAGTGAAATTTAATGGTAACCTTTACTTAACAATAATATTATAAGAAAGTGGAATTTTGCCTTTTTAAAGGACCCACATTTAATCAAGAATATTAATTAAGAAGAAGTAAATATCTTCACAGGCGGTTGGTACTTAATAACCTTCTGACAAGATGTTTTCTCAGTCGGGTATTACTTACGAACCGCCTGAGATAATGCCCGATACTGTTCTTCAGTTTCCTTATCCCTTGCTTCCTTTTTATTTAGATTCTAATATAAATACTCAAATATGTTTAGATTCTACAAATTGTGTCCAAATTATATGATTCTTTCTTTTACATTTGTATAAAATTAACATCTACCACCTGAACAAAAAATTTTAAAACTTAAATAGCTGACATTGTAATGTTTTGGTAAATATCAAATTAATATTATTCACATTTGTGTATCTCGTAAAAAAAGATCCTTCACTCAAATATTATTCACATTTGTGTATCTTGTAAAAAAAGATCCTTCACTCAAATTTGTTTGTATGAACATATTTATATCATTTATACATGTATGAATTTTGTTATTTTTTTTAAAAGCATTCCAACATGTCAAACTTCAAATTATCCATCATTCTAACTAAATGCTCATATACATATGAGGCATTCATCAAATTATGAACACACATTGATTCAAAAAAATTTAAAAAAATCTGAAAAAATTCATAGAGGTTGGTATGATGAGTAAAATCGTCCACTGAAAAAATAAATGAAAAAGGCATTATATTCACCAAGATAGAAAAATGAAAAATATCATGTGTTGTATGTTTTTTATGTTCTGCGCGATTTCAAAAGATTTATGAAGTAAAATTTAATTGTAACCTTTACTTATCAATAATATTATAAGAAAGTGGAATTTTGCCTTTTTAAAGTACCCACATTTAATCAAGAATATTAATTAAGAAGAAGTAAATATCTTTATAGGCGGTTGGTACTTAATAACCTTCTAAGAAGATGTTTATCTCAGTCGGGTATTACTTACCAACCGCGTGAGATAATGCCCGATACGTTCTCCAGTTTCCTTATCCCTTGCTTCTTTTTTATTTAGATTCCAATAAAAATACTGAAACATTTTTAGATTCTGCAAATTGCGTCAAAATTATATGATTATTTCTTCTACATTTGTATAAAATAAACATCTACCACCTGAAAAAAAAATTTTAAAACTTCTATAGCTGACATTGTAATGTTTTGGTAAATATCAAATTAATTTCTACTCACATATTATTCATATTTGTGTATCTCGTAAAGAAAAAGATCCTTCACTCAAATTTGTTTGTATGAACATATTTGTATCATTTATACATGTATGAATTTTTTTAATTTTTTTTAAAAGCATTCCAACATGTCAAACTTCAAATTATCCATCATTCTAACTAAATGCTCATATATATATGAGGCATTCATCAAATTTTGAACACACATTGATTCAAAAATTTTAAAAAAGAATCTGAAAAAATTCATAGAGGTTGGAATGATGAGTAAAAATGTCCACTGAAAAAAGAAATGAAAAAGGCATTATAGTCATCAAGATAGAAAAATGAAAAATATCATTTGTTGTATGTTTTTTATGTTCTGACCGATTTCAAAAGATTTATGAAGTGAAATTTAATGGTAACCTTTACTTATCAATAATATTACAAGAAAGTGGAATTTTTCCTTTTTAAAGGACCCACGTTTAATCTAGAATATTAATTAAAAGAAGTAAATATCTTCACAGGCGGTTGGAACGTAATAACCTTCTGACAAGATGTTTATCTTAGTCGGGTATTACTTACCAACCGCCTGATATAATGCCTGATACTGTTCTTCAGTTTCCTTATCCCTTGCTTCTTTTTTATTTAGATTCCAATATAAATACTTAAACATATTTAGATTCTGCAAATTGTGTCCAAATTATATGATTATTTCTTCTACATTTGTATAAAATTAACATCTACCACCTGAATAAAAAATTTAAAACTTGTATAGCTGACATTGTAATGTTTTGGTAAATATCAAATTCATTTCTACTCACATATTATTCACATTTGTGTATCCCGTAAAAAAAAGATCCTTCACTCAAATTTGTTTGTATGAACATATTTGTATCATGTATACATGTATGAATTTTGTTAATTTTTTTAAAAGCATTCCAACATGTCAAACTTCAAATTATCCATCATTCTAACTAAATGCTCATATACATATGAGGCATTCATCAAATTATGAACACACATTGATACAAAAAAATTTAAAAAAATCTGAAAAAATTCATAGAGGTTGGTATGATGAGTAAAAATTCCACTGAAAAAATAAATGAAAAGGCATTATATTCATCAAGATAGAAAAATGAAAAATATAATTTGTTGTATGTTTTTTATGTTCTGACCGATTTCAAAAGATTTATGAAGTGAAATTTAATGGTAACCTTTACTTATCAATAATATTATAAGAAAGTGGAATTTTGCCTTTTTAAAAGACCCACATTTAATCAACAATATTAATTAAGAAGAAGTAAATATCTTCACAGGCGGTTGGTACTTAATAACCTTCTGACAAGATGTTTATCTCAGTCGGGTATTACTTACCAACCGCCTGAGATAATGCCTGATACTGTTCTTCAGTTTCCTTATCCCTTGCTTCTTTTTTATTTAGATTCCATTCAAACATGTTTATATTCTGCAAATTGTGTCCAAATTATATGATTCTTTCTTCTACATTTGTATAAAATTAACATCTACCACCTGAACAAAAAATTTTAAAATTTGTATAGCTGACATTGTAATTTTTTGGTAAATATCAATTTAATTTCTACTCACAAATTATTCACATTTGTGTATCTCGTAAAAAAAGATCCTTCACTCAAATTTGTTTGTATGAACATATTTGTATCATTTATACATGTATGAATTTTGTTAATTTTTTTAATAGCATACCAACATGTCAAACTTCAAATTATCCATCATTCTAACTAAATGCTCATATACATATGAGGCATTCATCAAATTATGAACACACATTGATTCAAAAAAATTTAAAAACATCTGAAAAAATTCATAGAGGTTGGTATGATGAGTAAAAATGTCCACTAAAAAATAAGTGAAAATGGCATTATATTCATCAAGATAGAAAAATGAAAAATATCATTTTTTCTATGTTTTTTATGTTCTGACCGATTTCAAAAGATTTATGAAGTGAAATTTAATGGTAACCTTTACTTATCAATAATATTACAAGAAAGTGGAATTTTGTCTTTTTAAAGGACCCACATTTAATCAAGAATATTAATTAAGAAGAAGTAAATATGTTTACAGGCGGTTGGTACTTAATAACCTTCTGAGAAGATTTTTATCTTTGACGGGTATTACTTACCAACCGCCTGAGATAATATTCTTCTCAGACGAGTTTGAATTACCAATCGCATAAGATAATTACCTTATGATACCCGAGTCTGAGGAACACGATGAACACACTACACATTCATTCATTCATAAAGTTGAAGAACACACAAGATACTCATTCATTAACAATATTCAATCACACATCTCACAAAAGAACACACAAGATACACAAGTAATATTCAGTCACATATATGAACAAAGATATATTTCATTCATTAACAATATTTACAAAACAGAAGCAACTAAAAACAACAAAGAAAAACTAATTAAATTCTACTCCTACTCCTACTCCTCTTCCTCCTTCTCGTCCTCCGACGCTGGTGCAATAGGGGCCGGTTGCACCGGCTGCACCGGCTGGCCGTCGCCTCCACCAGCGTTCTGCGGCCCTCGGGGCCAAGAACTTGGGCCATCGTCGCGAACAGAATCTCAAGACGATCAGCCACCCCCGTGAGGGCGTAGAGGTAGTGGCCGATGGTACCCATTCTAGTATACTCTGGAAGGGTACCCAGCCCCAAGGCACTCATGGCACGAGACGTGTTGTTGTATGCCTCTCGCGCCATGAGGAGGCGCTGCTGGATGTTGAACCTCTCGGGGGAGCTGCAACATAGTTTCTCGCAAGGTGGCTCCTTCGGAGGGCTTGGCGGCGGAAGGTCGGCCATAGTGGTGTTGGGTCGTCGGAGTGGAGGAAGACGAAGAAAAGAAGAGGATTCAAAGCAAGCGACGCGCTTGTGGAGAACTAACGGGTGATAGCGCGTCTTTAAGGCCGCGCGGAGTGGAAGATGGAGCAGTTGGTTTACCGTGCATTGAAAGGTCGCGCCTCGAGGAAAAGAAAGGTCGCGCACGGTCGCCGACACGTCTTAACAGGAGGTTGGGGAGGAGTCTTTATGTAGGCATCCATCAAATTATGAATACACATTGATTCAAAAAAATTTAAAAAAATCTGAAAAATTCATAGAGGTTGGTATGATGAGTAAAAATGTCCACTAAAAAAATAAATGAAAAAAGCATTATATTCATCAAGGTAGAAAAATGAAAAATAGCATTTGTTGTATGTTTTTTATGTTCTGACCAATTTCAAATGATTTATGAAGTGAAATTTAATGGTAACCTTTACATATCAATAATATTACAAGAAAGTGGAATTTTGCCTTTTTAAAGGACCCACATTTAATCAAGAATATTAATTAAGAAGAAGTAAATATCTTCATAGACAGTTGGTACTTAATAACCGCCTGAGAAGAATTTTATCTCGGATGTTACTAACCAACCGCCTAAGATAATTTTATCTTCTCAGGCGGTTGGTAAGTAAAACCCGCCTGAGGTGACCATCTTCTCAGACGGTCGATACTTAAAATCCGCCTGAGAAAATTGGAGTTTATATATACCCTCGGCAGCCAAGTGTTCGCCCTCGTCACTTCCAGGTAGGCCGCCGAGCTTCGCCGTCGCCTCCGAGCTTCGCCCTAGTCACTTCCAGGTATGCTCTCATTGCTGAAAAAGAGTGTCTCTTCTCGCCTGCAGCTACCTCGCCTCGCCTCACCCCACCATCCAAATCCAAGTGCCACACTTTGCGATTCTTGATACTAGAGAAAGGCTGGAGGATTTGCTTTTTGTCCCTTGCTTAATCAGTTATAGGTCCGGAGCTAGGCGCCGCCTAGTAAACCTCAAGAACGTGGTTGCCACTCTGAACGAAGCTATCCTATATAGAATAAGAAGATAAAATTGCCATTGCTGGTGAGCAACTTTAACATGCTTGTCACCCTCGCAATGTATAGGAACCTTTTGGTCAGTCGCCTTAAACCCTAGAATGCCTTATCAAATCTTAGAATGCTTCCATCTTTTTCTTCATGCAACACTTCATGTAGAGTTAATATGCCATTTATTAGATTTTTTGTCTTATTAGTTCTAGCATGGAAAGCCCTAAGAAGCCTGGTCCTAGTAGTAACAATAAAGAAGACAATATGGAGTTTACTGACTCCAGCAGTTCAGGCTCCTATCAGAGTCCATCGGATCCTTTTCCGAATATAAAAATTAAAAAGACTTCAGTGGATCTAGACCCAGAATATGATCCTGCCGACGAGGTATGGATCACGAATCTTAACTTCAACAGTTCAAGTTAATGTTGGTTGTCAAGTATACAAAGTCTTATAATGTTTTCTACCTAGATTAATCGCGAAGACAATGAGGTGACATCGGCTCCTAAAACCGCAGAAGGTTCTCCAATGGATGAATCCTCAACTTCACTCAAGCGGAAACGAGGGCAATGAGGTCCCAATAAGGGTCCATTGGACCGCATCATGTACATAACAAGGGTCGGTCCAGGTGGGCTTCCCCAAGAACCACTGGATTCAGTTACCAAGTACCGTAATGCATGCGGTTTTCTTGTTAGGGAGGTTGTGCCGATCACAATTGAGAATTGGAGGAAATTACCCGAGCAGACCAAGAATGAGTTGTGGGAAAGGATAAAGAAACAATTCAAGTTCCCGAAAGGCACAGAAGAAGCTGTAAAGAAAGCAACATTGGTCTCTTGCGGCAAGAAGTTTTGATGCTGCAAGAGTGAAATGAATGCTTATGTTAATTCCGATAAGGTCCCTAGCCCGAGGAAGATGGGAAAAATCACACAAGCTCAGTGGCAAGAGTTTGTTCGTCAAAAGAGCACACCTGATGCTAAAGCTCTAAGTGTAACAAGGTCAGAGCTTGCAAAAAAGAACAAATACCATCATCGCCTGGGGTCTGCCGGATATGCCCCCAGAGTCCAGAAATGGAATAAGATATTAGACGAAATTACGAGTAAGGGAAATCCTCACCCATTAGAAGGGTGCGATGAGCGAACTCAACGCTGGGTGTTTGCTCGGTCAGGTTTGACTAGCGAGGGCAAACTTGAAAAGCCAGACTCTCTGAATGAAGTAGAGGACAAAATAAAAGAAGTAATTGAAAAGCAACAGAAGGGTCTCTTCAATCCGAAGAGGGAGAATGACCAACTTACCGCTAACTTAGGAAACCCTGAACACAGCGGACGGGTTCGAGCAGTCTCTTCTCAAATGTCTTGCTAGATGGTTTCCCTAAAGATAAATACACATATAGAAGACGTGAGAAGTTTAAGAAAAGACTTGATGAAACGATTGCTCAAGAGGTCAAAGAAAATATGAAAGAAATAATGGAACAACTTAGACAATCGGGACAATTAGTGGCACCAAGTACAGTGATGGTTCCGGTGCAAAAGGAGCAATTAGTATCTCCAACTGCCTACCCTAGCAGCGTTGGTTTCGTGCCAGGCTCAGGGTCAACCCATAAGTTCCCTGTCGATGATATTGCTAATGACAAATCTTGTCGTCTTCTTGTCTCGATAGGCAGAGCAGGGAACAAAACCAAACAGGTTGCCACTGCTATGGCAAAGCCTGATCGTGACTTCAACAAGAATCCACTTCCGTTGTATTATGCTGCGGTGAAAGTTCTTTAGATCATTGATAATGATTAAGAAGATTATGAAATAGACCATGTCACACCTGAGGGGATCGCGACTCTGGGGCAGGCTGTCAACCAATTCATCCTTTGGCACTGACGCGATATCGTGTTGGATGATGAGCCAATTTCTAGCCCCGTCGCATCTCCAAATACTGCAACCCCATCTTCTAATGCGAAAGTGCATGAAGATCCACTCCCAGTCAAGGAAGATCCACTCCCCCTATGTCTCAGCAAGGATGATATCCAAGAGAAACAAGTTCGACAACAGCATCAAGCAGTACCAGAGCAAGTTGTTGCTAGTAAAGAGCAACCAGTTGAGCAATAGCTTGAAGTAGTACTAGAGCCAACTGCTGGGAGTAAAGAGCAATCAGTTGAACAACAGGTTCAACAACAAGCCAGTGTCCAACTTCCGATGACTACTCCTCAACCATCAGTGCCTATGAAAGTTACCTCATACGAAAATAAGAAACCTTCATCAGAAGTGTCGAAATATTTGGAAACTATGAAGGAAAATATTATAAAATCGAGTGCATCTCATTCTTCTCATGAGCCATCATTAGGATATATCGAGGAGTGGGAAGAAGACGGTGTCATGTATAATCGGCGGACGGCTTTAGTTAAACCAGGAGTTCCAATATACAAGATTTAGGATGTTCCTCTTGAATTTAAGAATGGGAAGCCGTTAATGACATCCGTACAACTTAGCAAACAACCCGTCTAGCTCAGAAGAATGCATGAGTGGTACATTCTTGCCAGCACAAAATATGGTCTTAATTGCGTCACATTTCGTATTCCAAAAGAAGCATTCTGGAGCACTAGAGTGGATAGACGAGTCATTTTATTTGAAGAGCTGCATGCCCTTTTCCATCGGGGCATGCTCAAAATCAACCTGCTGCTCGTCTGGTGCTTGTAAGTGCTCTAATATTTTGTATTTGCTTTTCTTACTACACGCATACGCATTTAATGAGATTATAACAATTCTGGACTTCTTCAATAGGATGCAATACATGGATAATGAAATGTTGGAGCGCAAGACAGGTATCCTTGACCCTACTAGGATTGCAAAGGTGCTATTTGACGTCCAGGCAGATCGAGACTCAGCACAGTTCAAACACATGAGAAAAAAGATTTTGAAAAATCAATCGCAAAACTTAAGATGGATAAAAGGACAGAAGTTGCAGCTTACATAGGACATGCGATGTTTAACTTTGTCAGAGACGGCAAGGACCTCGTAAAGGGTCCATACCACTTCGAGTAAGTTCGACACATGACATTGAAATAGCAATTATTAGTAATTGTTAACACGTGTGTTTGTATGTTTGCAGTAATCACTACATAATGATCTTCATCAAGCCAACACAGGGAATGGCAACAGTCTTGGTCTCGGTCGATTTCTCACCAGATCGTTACAAAGATTTCCTTTCCATTTTGAAATTGTAGGTTTATTCAATAATTTTAATTTACGCACATTTAGAATGTGTTGAAAAGTTTTATATGACATTTCTTGTATTAGAACGCTTGGTGGTTTTACGCGGAACGGCTTGGCGGTGAGAGACCTTCCAATACGAATGCATTGGACAATAAAACATATTATGCTTTTCCGAAGCAGCCTGCTAGGAGTGTCTTATGCGGGTATTATGTATGTGAGCATCTTCGGACCGCCTGCGTATATAGAGTGAATCGTGAGGATGTAAGTTATCCTTAATGTCGATACCTTATTTTCTTACTTTTGTGTTTCATTTTCATTGTAACTAGCATAGTTTAATACTTATATTCTCTGTTGTTCAATATTACCAGAAACATTATTTTAATATTTTGATTTCAACTTCAAAATTCAATTGCTCATAGTACAACTGCTCCAAAAATACCAAATAAATTCTTGTATACTCTCACTTTGATCTATACTTTGTGATTGTTCAAACCAATACATTCTAAACCTTGTTATCTGTTATATTGAAGCACACGAAGAATCTGAATGAAGAATGGCCGGTTTGTAGAAGTATTCCTAGTGGAGGAGCCGACAAGATTGCTGCTGAACTCTGTCAATTCATTCGTCACAAAATTTTGCACAAAAGAAGGGAGTTCTTTAATGAGGATGGTGCAGCAGCTGATGTGCCAGAACTTTGCGACTATGCTAATAGAAACAGTTTTTAGTGAAAACTTGTAAACTTTGAGATGAATTGTATCTGTAACTTGTACATATGTATATTGTTTTAGTGAAATTGACTTCTGTGATGATAATATTGTTGACTTTTGTTCTGTGATGATATTATTGATTTTTGTTCTGTGATTATATTGAATTGACCTAGAAATTAGAAATAACAACAGTAGTACTGCATAGGTTATACCTTATCACAAGCGGTTATTAACCAACGGCTAGGCATGTATGTGAAAAACAATTATCAAAGATGGCTAGATAATAATAAAGAACCATCTGTGATAACCTAATTATCTCAGGCGATTACTGTTATGGTAGAAACCGGCTACGGTAAAAGGTCTTCACAGAGGAACAATGACATTGAGTTCATTAACATAAAACAATACTACTACAAAAAAGAAAAACAACATCACAAAACAAGAAATCCAACATCACAAACCCTTTCTTTCTCGCGCCGAGGGCACGCGCGCGGCGCCGCCGTGGCGGGGATCGCCGGGCCCGGGGATCTCGCCGCTGGCCTTTCCAGTGAGCCAAGTAACTTACACGCTGCACGAGGTCTACGGAGAAGTTAAGAAGCCGTGGTGCAGGGACGCGTGCGCGATGTTCCACATGGATACAAGAGAGGGACTGAAATCCCCTGCAGTACTGCAGGTGCATTAGAAGTAATTGACATGTGGGTCCCACAGAGCATAGGGCCCACATGTCAGTGACCTCTAATGCACCTGCAGTACTGCAGGGGATTCGGTTCCACAAGAGAGACAGAAGGATCTCTGAGGATCGTCTTCCACAGTGGTTTAATTGCACTGCACGAGGTCTACAAAGAGTTCAATGCGCGGGAAACGAACCGCTCCCTCGTCTACTCTACACAGACCATATATAAGACCATCCGCAGCGGTTTCCTCTAAAACTTACTCTATCTCTCTAAACTTTCAGTATATCCTCTATACTTCCAACATTTGTCTATAGACACTTACTCTATACTTCCAGTAATTTACTCTATATTTACAGTCCAATTAGATTTTTAGTGAACCACTGCAGATGGTCTAAGGCGTGTCATAGGTTATGTACAAGCACAAAACTTTTGCACTCCTTTCTTCTTCTTCCATCGTTCCACCTCCTAGCCCGACGCCGACGAACCACCACAGCCATGGCCAACCTTCTGCCTCCTAGCCCGCCGAGGTAGCCACCCTGCAAGCGGATATGTTGCAGCTCCCCCAAGAGGGTGAACGACGACCAGCGCCTCATTATGGCGTGAGAGGCGTACAATAGTACATCTCGGGCCTTGGACACCTTGGGTCTTGGTACCCTTCCCGAGTTTCCAGGAATGGATACCACCGGCCGCTACCTCTACGCCCTCACGGGTGTGCCCGATCGCCTGAACATCTTGTCCAGGACGATGGCCTAGGAGCTCAGCGCTGAGGGCCGTAGTGCCCTGGTGGTGGCAACGGAGAGGAACTTCTGTCGCGGCGAGGTTCCACCGCCGGTGCAGCTGGAGCCACCGGTGCTGCCGGAGCAATCGGCTCAGCCGGAGCAGCTAGCCCACTCTCCTGCTGCATCGTCGCCGGAGGAGGAGGAGGAGGAGGAGGAGGAGGAGGAGGAGGAGGAGGAGGAGGACGACGACGATGATGACGACGACGATGATGATGATGACGATGACGACGACGATGATGACGATGACGACGATGACGACGGTGACGACGACGACAGCGACCACCACCACGAGGACGACGACAAGGATGAGGAGGACCGCTTGTCATGGTTTGAGAAGTTGGGGGACAGGGTGGAGGAGGCAGGGCCGGCATAGTAGTTTTAGGAGTTCTTGTACATATTTCTTTTGTAGTTTTAGGAGTTCTTGTCCATGTTTAGCTTCAATTCTGTTCTTGTACATATTTCTTGTGTTTTATAATATATATGTGTTCATTCGTGTCAATGAATACTGGTGTGTTAGAATTTATGGATTTCAATCAAGTGAATTTGCTCTAAGTTTAGTGATGTGTTAATCTGTCACAAGTGAACCGAGCAAATTGGACAAAAACAAAAGATCTTAGGGTTTGAAGCTCGTCTCGATTTGTAATTGCAAAGCTAAAGGAGACAAATAATGACTTTAAGCGCGTCTCGCATCACTTTGTGATCGATGGACATCCGATCTGTCGCCCATCGTTGTCTCCTATTTGGGTTTCTTACGTAGTGTAATTGGTTGATCATGTTTGCCGTCCGTGCATGTTAGACATATCTAGAATTAAAACACCTCGGTCATGTTTAACAACACTAACATGCATATATATATATATATATATATATATATATATATATATATATATATATATATATATATATATATATACCTCAAACCTCGGTAATGCGTGCAGGACTATGCCCATGTTTGCTACAAGGCGTCCCCTGGCACAGACGCGCGGTCACGAAGTTGGCTAAGGCGTGTACGGACGGATTTTTTTATATAACGAAAAAATTGTGTTTCCCCGCATGTAAATTTACTCCTAATGGGACGCGTCGAGCCATTGGGACCGACAGGATGCAAACCGCGGTTTCGAGGAAACCGGGGCCACCGATCGGTTCATAATTAAGTGCGGTTTCCTCTAGCGTCCGATCATCTCGACACACCAGCTTAGACGACGACCCTCTATAAAGGCTCACCGTCCTCTTGCTTCTCCGCCGCACCACTCCTTAGATCCTAGCCTCTAAACTTCTCCCCCCGCCACCGTCAACCACCTCTCGCTCTTTTTCTGCACCTCCGTCGCCACACAAATGGGTAGCCCCGCGCTGAAGCGCTCTAGGCCATCGACGTCCTCCGAACCTCCTTCTCCGTTTCCATCGTCGCCGGCAATGCCGGTGGAACTGATGGCGGTGCCCGCATCTCCGCCCGCTTTGCCTGCACTTCCTCATCCCGGTTGGGTTGAGCAGACTCCTAGACTCCTCACCGACTGCATCGATGAACTCGATCGACGCCTTAAGGTGGCCACCGACGCCAAGTTCGCTGCCGCTCATAGCGCACTAGCGCTCAACACAGTGGCGCGGAAGGTCTTTTCCGACATAGATCGCTCATGTCGCCGTCTGGGTCTTGGGACCCTTCCCCTCCACACGAGCATGGACACCGCGGGCCACTACTGCTACGGGTTGATGACTGTGGCCGGTCGTCTCGACGCCCTCCACGAGACGATCGCGGAGGTTGCTGGCGTAGAGGGCCTCCTGAAGATTAAGCACTACGTCACCGAGAAGCTTCAGACTGTGACGGAGGTTGAGGAGTATGAGGCGGCTTGGGAAGCGGCAGTAGCGGAGGAGGCGGAGCATTAGGCGTCTCTTGAGGCGGAGGTGGACGCAGCTATGGAGGCAGCGGCAGCGGCAGAGGAGGAGCAAGTGGAGGCGGCAGCGGCGGCGGAGGCGGAGGCAGCAGCAGCAGCGGCAACGGCGAAGCAGGAGGAGGAGGAGGCGGCACCGGCGGTGGAGGCGGAGGAGGCGGCAGCGGCGGAGGAGGAGGACGTGGTTTTCTCCCAGTAGAGTAGTATTAGGAGTAGTTTATCTATTTCGTGATCTCTAAGTAGAGTAGTATTAGGTGTAGTTTATCTTGTTCTTGTTGTCTACTATGTGTTTTCCTATTACTTGTTTGTTAATGAAATATGTCTTTATGTTCATGAACAATGTGTTCTATATATGCAGTATCGAAAAACTTCTTTTATCAAAAACATCTCCTATATGTTTGTAACTTGGGACCGTCTATATTTCTTGTGGCTGAATGAATGAAATCCGGTAAACATTATCCTTACAAGTAATAGAACTAACAACAGACATGATGCATAATTAACTTGATTAGGAAATTATGTCATCTAAATTGCTAACTAGTCCATCGCCTGATGCAACAGGTGCATGAAAAGTACTTTATCCATTGTAACTAATATCCGATGACATTGTTGATATATATATATCGTATGTACCTGTGATACTCGTATCACAGGCGGCTTTGGATCGATGGCCTGAAGATAAGACATCACAGGGGAAAATGTCTTTTTTTTTGTAGTAGTAGTATATACTCTGTATATGTTATCATTTCATTGCGACGAATGTTATATATAAAATGCTGATTGTTTACCTTTTACGAGACCATGGATTTGCCGTCCTCCTTTTGTGGACTTGGGTGTTCTGTATTTGCATGTCATTTGCATTATCACAATGATACATTTGGCGATTCATATTTTTGTTCGTATTTTTTTGGAATGTCCCACTACCACATGACTGATTTTACATCTCCAAGAAAACAAAGATGAACGGCAGGTAGCAGTCCCTCGAAAAAAATTTCGTTCTTCTTGGCGCGCACATTTGAGATTTTCACAATTGAAACTTCACTCCGTGCGCCCAAAATTCCAGTCCCGCCCATTTGTAGCTAGCCACGACGAATATAAATGTGCGTCTCCCTCTAATCCCGTAGTGGCTTCCGTTCCCGGCACACATGTTCTCCTCTTAGTGCTGTGTTCCAAACATGCATTCCTAAAAAATTCCCGTGTGAGTGGTGATGGTGACTGTGGGTACAACGACGAGCGACCAAGTTTGACGGGCTCTACCGAACCTCTTCGTCGCCGACCCCGCCCTGCGACATCCCGGACTCAAGTTTTGTGCTACGTAAGTTCTACACTATCCATGCCGTCTTTTTATAGAGCTACTCCCTCCTTATCGCTTTAGTTGTCGTCCCAACAGCTGCAACCAGTTCATTCCTAGTTGTCATCCCAACTCCTTATATGCTCTTATGTTTCATGAATGTCTAGTATAAAATCTGATTAATGGTGCAATCGTGCAATCAACTATCCTCAATCGTTAGATCTGCATCGTACAGTCGATTCATCTTTTTATTTTACCCTAGCATCTGATTGCATTCTACTTTTTTCCAAATATAAAATACACTACACATCTGCCCCGAAATAAATGTCGCTCCGACAGTTTATGGTAGTGTATTTCTAGTACATTTCCATGTCAGGAAAGATAACTATTAAAAACCGCATGTACTATGTAATTTCTTGATTTAGAAGTAAATGACGCCAGGGTTATCTTATCAACCACTCCCAATGTTGTACTCTCATTCCTGTGTTCCAAACTTGTATTCCTAAGATTTTCAGTTTCCACGGTTTATATACGTTTTTCTTGTTTTTCTTTCTTGGATTGTACGGTTTTTTCCTACTCCTTCATTTCTAATTCCTCCGTTCAAAACAAACATTTTCAGTTCATAGCAACCACACCACCAGATCTAAAATACACATCCTCATGTAATCTGACGTTATCACTGTTACTTACTATATATACTCTTTACTTTAGGAACAAGACACCAAACCGTCATGTCGTCTACAAGTAATCGTGATGGGCAACAAGCACCCGGTATAACTATAAATGTGTTTACTATCAAAATACACATATTTATAACCCGTTAATTCCTTTGCATCGTATGCAGAGAATTTTGCAGCACCTGATGCTCAGGAACCCCAAGATTCGTCATCCCATTATGGTACTACAAGTATAAATATGTAGCGGGCTATACTAAATATTTTAGCATTGCGATTGTAGTTTCCTAGTCCCGGTTAACAGTTAATCAGTATATGTGATGGCGTGATTTATAGATGCCTACACACGCACGATGGGCTCTCTCGCCGCCGGCCACTCCGGCACCGGTGACCACACCCTGCTGCTGCTCACTTCAGTGTCCTCCCCGACGCGTCTCCCTCCATCATCGCCACGTCCCATCCTTCGCGTGTCATGATGACCCCGCCGCCCGCAAACCCCTGTCGCCGCCGGTCACTCTGGCACCGGCCGGCGTCCACGCCCTGCTGGTGAGTATATGTGATGGCGTGATTTATTGATGCCTACACGCGCACGATGGGCTCTCTCGCCGCCGCCACTCTAGCACCGGTGACCACGCCCTTCTGCTGCTCACTTCAGTGTTCTCAGAAATGCGTCTCCCTCGACCATCGCCACGTCCCATCCTTCGCGTGTCATGATGACCCCGCCGCCCGCAAACCCATGTCGCCGCCGGACACTCCAGCACCGGCCGGCGCCCACACCCTGCTGGTGGTCACTTCACCGTCCTCCCCGACGCGTCTCCCTCCATCTCCACGTCCCATCGTTTGCGTGCCATGATGACCCCGCCGCCCGCAAACCCCTGGCCATTACGGCGTACCTACATGCTATGCCCCATATGACATGGTATACCCTGGAAAAATAGTCCAATATCATTAACCCCTGTCCACTAAGAAATGTTAGTATCATATAGTTTAGAGATGCATGTACATGAGGGTTCATTGCTGCTTATATGATCTCAATTCTGTTTTTTACACTGCCAAATGCGTTGCTGATGTCTGGTAATTAACGCAAGATTATATTCATGTATCCGTTCTAGTAGCACATTAGGGCGAGATGCTAACATGCAGAGCAAAATATCAGTATGCAATCCACCTAAATTTAATTCCTAGATCCGCCAAACTGTCCTCCTAGCCTCTAGACTTGCTCCGGGGTGATATCAGTGGACGCAAATCACCTGATTTATACTTTTTTACTGCACGTGATGCAGTAAAGATCCAATGGAATCACACCGTTGGATCTTTACTGCATCGCCTGCAGTAAAAACATAAGTCACGTGAGATCACCGGTGTGATCTGGAAGTCGATCCTCTGACTTAATGTGGTCACTGCACTGCCAGACCGAACCCTAGCTTTGTTAAACATCGCAAGCTGCCCGCCTCATCTGTCTTGCATCATCTACCTGCTAATACCGTTGACGTCCATGACTCGCCCTGCCACCAATTTGCCTCGAGACGCGCTCCTGCTGATGTCGGTCAGACCGAACTCGCAGTACTGCAGAGGATGAGCACCCGGCGAACCCTCTCTTTCTCTAGCATCGCCAGCTACTGTCTTGCCTGCTTCGCAGCTGGACTGAAAATCCTCTGCAGTACTACGGGTGCTGTAGCACCGCTGACTACTGCCTGATGCCTGATTGTAGGGTATGAACAGCAACAAAGAAGTCAACAAGTCGATGCATTGCCCAATATGGAGAAAAATGCTGTTGCGACGCGGTGTTCCCACGCTCGTATTTGTCGCACTCGTCCTGAAGATGGTAAAACATCAGACTTCTTCTTCTTTCACACTATTTGTACATGATACTAGGCCTGGTCAGTTGCTAATTTGCTTTTAACGTTTACCGTTTAAATGACACTAACAGAAGGAAAGAAGTTTGGAAGAGGGGTTGCTAAAGGACTTAAGGTTGCTAAATTGCGCTATCTAGCATCTGCAAATAGAACGAATGATCAGAATCGGAAGCTAAAAATTCAGTGGTCCGATAGGTTGGGTGCTGCGGTTGGTCCTAATCAGCGGCACTTTGTCGATGATGTGGTTATTACAACAAAAAAAAAATGCACCCCTCGCTGGTGTAAGGAAGTGGGCAGAGGTTGGCGATACTTCGAAGAGCGATATAGTGTGAGACATTCTGGTTAGTGTTGTGACACCCCACATAAGTATTTTTTTCTAGCGACCTCCATCTTGTACGTTTATAACAGTCAGATATACAATGTACAGAATGCCTAGGACTTGGAGGACACAGATGATACCAGAAGAAAAATATTGAAGATTGCTGGTGAGCGCTATAAGGGGTGGCGATCAACATTGCATGCCACCTATAAGAAGTATTCGACCGATGAGGAACGTATACAAAACAAGCCTGTTGACGTAGCAGATTCTGATTGGTTGGCACTTATGGACTATTTTGGGTCCGAGTGATTCAAGGTCAGCTAGCTTTCTAATACCTTCATATCCTACAAAAACCATTTGATAACACCCATTCGTAAAATTAATTCATAAAATTGCAGTCAATAAGCAGAACCAATTCACGAAATCGAAGTACTCAAAAGACAAAACATTTGCTTGGCTCGAAATCCTACGCCGAACTTAGTTACGAGAAGGTATGAAAACTAAATCATGCTTTTACTTTGCACTGCAATCATTCAATCAAATTTTACTTGTATTTGATGTAGCGAGACCCAGAGACCACAAAAGAACCCGATGACATAGAACTCTGGGAGGCAAGCCATGTGAAGAACGGTCAATGGGCAAACGAGCAGGCAGAAGCTGTACATGTGTGAAACACTTCAAACAGTCCCCATTTAAATAAATATTTGCAATGTACATGTGACTTTTCTTTTTGTATATAGACCCAGGCACGTGCCCAAATCAACGTCAAGGAAGCTAAGCTGGGAGTCCCAATCCCAGATGAGGAAAGAAACAACATCTTCCAGCTTACTTATGTATCCGCAACCGGTTCTGGAGGATAACAGTTTCGGGGGCGTGGTTATATGGCTAAACCTAATATTTCTGAAAGACTGCGTATCCAGATGTCTGACCAGCTCGGCCAGCAAGTTCAATCCTTGCAAAATAGAAATGAAGACCTTAGCTCTCAGGTGCAAGAGTTGGAAGGAAGAAATGATTATATGACCTCCCAGATGGATGGCTTCGTCCAGGCAAATGAACAGCTCAACCAGGAAGTCTAGGCTTTACATGATCAGATGGCAGCCAATTCTGCACGGCAAGAAAAGGAGCTAGCAGACATGCGCAGAATGATGGAGAGCTTGCAAAATCAACAACGGCTAGCAGCAACTCCACAAAAGGCTTCTGCTCGCACCAAGTCGAAGTTGGATGTTCAAGAAACTATTCCTAATACTACAACTCGTTGCGGTGCTATTTTAATGGGTACAATGTTGCAACCTGAAAAAATTGTAAATAACATCGTCTCGCAATGATGCAAGGGTCCTTGAGCATTGCATCAATTGCTGGATGTTTGTTGTTAAGTCAACAGACGTATCGTGTGCGAATAAATTGATTCTGTTGCCACTAGTTTTCAAACCTGGTGCATTAGGATTCTAGTGCTGCTAATTATAAAACGTGGCATTAACAGATTATTGCGACGAAAATAAACTGTTGCAATAGGAAGCTAGCTATTACCACAAATTATAAAACGTTGCACTACAAACATTTGGCTATGACCAAAAAAGCGTTGAACTAGACTGCTATTGCCACCACCCAGAGAACGTCGCATTACGACCCTGTTGCAACAGATTTGAATATGTTGCATTACGAACCTATTGCCACACATCAGAAATCGTTGCAATACAATACTATTGTCACGGTTTTGAAATCGTTGCAATACCGTACTATTCGCCATGAACGTGAAATCGTTGCATTATCGAATTATTGGCCATGGCTGTGAAATCGTCGCGATACTATATTATTCGCCACGAGTGTGAAATCGTCGCGATACCGTACTATTCACTACGGAAGTGAAATCGTTGCAACACCGTAGTATTCGCCACGAATGTGAAAACGTCACGATACGATATTATTCGCCACAAGTGTGAAATCGTCACAATACCGTACTATTCGCCACGGATGTGAAATCGCTGCAACACCATACTATTCGTCACGAATGTAAAAATGTTGCCATACTATACTATTCGCTACGGATGCGAAATCGTTGCAACACCGTACTATTCACCGCGAATGTGAAAACATCGCGATACCATATTATTCGCCATGAGTATGAAATCATCGCGATACCATACTATTTGCCATGAACGTGGAGTCGTTGCAATACCATAGTTTTTGCCACGAATGTGGCTTCGTTGCAACACCATTATTTTCGTTGCAATATGTTAAATCGTCGCAATACGTTAAACCACTGCAATACCATACTATTTGCCACGAATGTGGAGTTGTCGCAATACCATACTTTTTGCCACGAATGTGGCATCATTGCAGCACCATTATTTTTGTTGCAATACGTTAAATCATCGCAATACGTTAAACCATTGCAATACCATACTATTTGCCGCGAACGTGGAGGCGTCACAATACCAGACTTTTTGCCACGAATGTGGCATCATTGCAACACCGTTATTTTCGTTGCAATACGTTAAATCGTCGCAATACGTTAAACTATTGCAATACCGTACTATTTGCCACAAACGTGGAGTCGTTGCAATACCATACTGTTTTCCACGAATGTGGCATCGTTGCAACACCATTATTTTCGTTGCAATACGTTAAATCGTCGCAATACGTTAAACCGTTGCAATACCATACTATTTGCAACGAACGTGGAGTCGTTGTAGTACCATACTTTTTGCCACGAATGTGACATCGTTGCAACACCGATATTTTCGTCGCAATACGTTAAATCGCCGCAATACGTTAAACTGTTGCAATAACATACTATTTGCCACCAACATGGAGTCGTCGCAATACCATACTATTTTCCAGGGATGTCATTTTGTCGCAATAACCTATTGCCATGGCTGTTATCGCCACGAGTCGGAAAAACCATCGCGACGTTCTATTTCATTGCGACAACAACCTATCGCGACGAATTTCGACCTATTGCAATGATTTTTTTCGTTGCAATAAACCGGAATCGTGGTAGTGTTAACATAATATGATGTGTTAATCTCAGCACCGGTAAACTGAATGGGCCGAAGTGTCACGATTACCATATTATGATGGAAAGACTTTTACCAGAAATGTTTCATGGATACTTCAAACCTGACTTGTGGAAAATATTTTCTGAACTTAGCTATTTTTATAAGCAGATATGTGCTAAGATAATGCGGTAGTGGTAGAAGGAAATTAGCATGCTTGTATGTAAGATGGAAAAAGTCTTTTTGCCTGGATTTACGAATGTTATGCAACAATTGCTGGTGCATTTGCCTTATGAAGTGTTAGTAGCAGGATCTGCACAGTTCATGCGGATGTATAGTCCAGAAAGGGAACTGAAAAACTTAGAGTATAGTGTGCAACAAGGCAAGAGTTGAGGGGTGTATTGCAGAGGCATTTGCAGCTGAAGAGATTACAAACTTCTCTAAGAAATATTGTACACGTGCCAACAATGTGAATGCATCTAGGACACATATCATGATGCAGAAGAGCAGCCTATGACTAAGATTAAAATTTTTCATTGGAAGAGTAAAGGTATTGGGGTTGCAACTTCTCATTATATTTCAGAGCAAGAGAGGAACTACACCATGCTTTACATGTTTTTCAACATGGAAGAAGTGTTACCATTTTTTTGAAATGTTTGACAATCTGTATTGGACATCTTCCCGAAGGTGGATGCAAAGTCAATTGAATAATCTACGTTAGCATGGCATAAAAGGTGGCAAAAACTTCATGAACTGGTTCCGTGAACATGTAATTTTTTCCGTCCTTTGTTCTTTAATCATAGTTCGCATATTTATTATAAGATGCTAAATTTGTATATTATTGTACATGTAGTCTATGAAGGATGTCAACATCTCTGATGACTTGCGACAGATTGCAAATGGTCAATTGAAAGCTAGAGAATTTAGCCGATATGATATCAATGGATACCATTGTCGAACGGCAAGTTTAGAAGCAAATCGCCTACTTGCAGCCACATCGAATAGTGGAGTGTGTATAATGTCTGCAGAGGGTAGTGGATAAGTGAAGGAATACTATGGTATTCTTCAAAAAATAATTGAGTACACATTTAGCGGTACAAAAGAACTGAAGCTGGTGTTTTTTGACTGTCACTAATTTGATCCAACATCGGGCACGCGAGTGGATGATTTTGGAATGGTGAATGTCAACCACAATCGCGCTATACAGCCCCTAACAACAATGTTGTACTTGCGCATCAAGTGGAACAAGTGCACTATTTAAGTTATACTCATCCAAGTTTGAAAAATTGGTGGGTTGTATAGAAAGTTAACTGTGAAGTGCACCCTCATTGTTATGATGAGTACATAGACAATCAGGGAGACGATGATGGTGGTGTTTATCAAGATGAAGTTGAGAAAGTACAAGATATTAGGATATCTTCTGGTACAGGACTTGTAGAAATTGCTAGTACTACTCTAGAGTTAATGTCTGAAGAACAAGCCGACCCTTCTAGAAAACATCTTTGGCAATCTCAAAGGATTATTGAAAAGCAAAATAGAATTATTGAAGAAGAGAGTGGAGGACAAGAGTTTGAAGAAGAGATGGTAGAAGAAGAGAGACATGAAAATCTTCATGCACATGTGATAGAAGTAGATTCTCATGTTGATGATTTTTAGCAGATTTTGATGCTTATAATTTTTAGTTCCTATTGTACGCATTTTTTGAGATTTTAATTTTTATTGTGTACATCTTTTAGTCTTTATCATTTATTTTTTATTGTTTTATAATCTTTGATACAAGTCATTATTTTGAAATTTGTGCAGATGTGGAAGCATTTCAAAAAAGGGAAGAAGCGAAGTGATGATACTTCTTCCTCCGCGTCTCATCACAGTAGTGGTTCGGTTCGAACACCCTTGTTTCAGGTACTTTGTTTTTTATAAACACTTAAATATCATAATCAGCTATTTATTATTTCTTATCTGTTTATTTGCATTTGCAGGGCACAATCGTGAGTGCACATAGACAGAGACAACTCCTGGGGTGCGTGACAAAGTAGGCATCGAGCCAGCTAGCACCAAGTTCGAGTCCCACACAAGTGAGAGATGTTTGGAACCAGGTGTATTTGGAGTAGGCTCAGGAGTAGGGAGGAGGCTTAGGAGCAGGCACAATGGAGGAGGCTCAGGAGCAGGGAGGAGGCTCAGAAGTAGAGGAGGCTCATGAGCAGGCCTTTGGGTCGTCTTCTAAGGGTGTACAGGGTGGTACTGAGGGTGAAGAGATCGGGGAAGAGGAAGATGACCTAGAATGAGATGCAAGGTTGGCAGGATTGGTAGAGTTACAAAAGGCAGCAGAGGGGCAGAGTGATCGATGCCCTTACAAGTATTTTTTTGAATTATTTGATAAGCTATCTTATACCTTTGGATTTCTTATCAACTAAATAATGTTATTTGTATAGGTTGGATCAAGATTGGTTGGGATGGCAGGGGGCATTGACGTTGTGTTAACACAGAGTTGGGAAATGTCATCCGGTTATGCTTCCCGGGGATGGTTCTTGTGGGCAGTCAACTAATCGCCGCGTATAATTGGGATCACTATGCCCTGAAATCATATGGCACTACGGGTACTTGTCAGGACAATGTTTGGGAGATTTTTAGGGTAAGTTTGTTTTAATTGTTTAAATTATGTTGCATCTTACTTTGGTTGATACTAATTGTTGGTTTATGCAGAGTATATTTAAATTGGAGGAAGGTGTGGTTCCAGCATATGCAAGGTCCATTTTCGAGACGTCGGTGAGAAAGCTCATGAAGGACTCGTTCTCTGATGCACTGATCAAGGCTGTGATCGTGTATTACAAGACCAAGTTGCATCAGCCCATGACAAACAAGCGAGCAGCTAGAATTTATCTGCATAAGCATGAGAATATGGAGAGTAGTGTGGATTGGATCTGTGTAGATATGGCAGCTTGGGAATGGCTATGCGAATACTAGGTGTTGAAGGAGTTCAAAAATATTTTGAAGAGAAACCGAAGCAACCGGAGGAGCAAGCTTGGACTACCACGTTATGGGGCAGACAGACATGTGCGGATGGCACAATGAATGGTATGAACTATTATAATAACTTGTAAATTGCTTCAAAATTGCATTAATTGAAATGATGTTGTATTTTGATGTTGCAGGAAGATGAAACTGGTGTCACTCCTTCTTTTATTGAGGTTTTCCTCAGGGGGCACAGAGGCACAGATCCGGCAAGCCCATAACAGTTGTTTGATGAGGCGGCAACACAAAAAGTGGTAAGTGTGTTGAGTGCTCTCTATCTATGAACTGAATTTTTCTTTTATTACATCCACTCCTGAACCTAATTTATTCTTGCAGGCAAAATATGTTGAGTGTCTCAAGAAAAAGCATGGAGATGATGTAGATTATCTAAGAGCACCGTTGGATGTGGGTGCGGTGTACGAAGTCGGCGAAGGCGTAACACATGGGAGGTACGTGTAGAGATAATGATTATTTAAAGGTTAAGTATCGTCGATTCACGACATTTGTGTTTTTTGTAGGCTTGGATTAGGCGACGGTTATGTAGAGTGTGACGCTTATGTGGGACGACGGTCTTCTACTTCCAATTCGAGTCGATCCCGTGTTGCAGACACAAAGGAATTGAAATAAAAATTAAGACACTATGAGGAGAAAGTGGAACAGCAACAACTGCAGATGCAACAACAATAGGAACTGCAGATGCAGCAGCAGATGCAGATGCAGCAGCATATGCAATATTTTTATATAGTGAAGGTAACTTGTAATCTTAACAATTGTATAGTTTATTGTTTACAAATTTTTTCTACTTAAGATCTCACGAATAATTTACTTCATATAGTTCTTGGGTCAAGGCAACATCAGAATTCAGTTCAATATGCCACACCAGTCTTAATTCTAGATGATGTCGTAGGTAAACTACTATTTTACTTAAGATGGTGTCGGTGGTTTGGAACCGGCATATCTCCCGACACTACTAAAGTGTTAGAGGAGTTTGATATTCGGTGTGGGCGCGCGGAGATTCGAGAAGGTGAATAGTAAACGACGCAGGAGACACAGGAGTTTACGTGGTTCGGGCCGCCTGAGCGTAATACCCTACTCCACGGGTGTGTTGGTGTTGTATTAGCTGTATGAGCTTATGTTGAGCGTCTATGGCACGTGTGTCCAGCCTCACTCAACCCCCAGAGTCTGTTGTCGGCCTGTCCTTTTATAGTCCAAGGACAGGCTATTACAAGCTAGCCTGGCCCGACATGTGGCCCTAGCGGTTACTAGTATTGACACTTATTCAACACATTTAATTGTCCTTAACGACCGAGTAATGGGCTTTGACAGCACCGTTACTGGTAATTAAGGTCATCCGATCGTGTGTCATTAATATGGTATTAATGACACTTAATCGGGTCTTGAAGTCCTTGATTCCCCTTTGAAGATCCGGAGACGTTATGGAGTCTTCCGGAGGTCAAAGGTTGAAGCTCTGACTGTTGGACACATGGCAGCTCCGGAGCATATGGTGGGAAACAGGTAGCTCCGGAGCTACCTGACACGTGTCAGGTCCGGAGCTTCTCTCGGTCTGGGGTTAAGTCCGGAGGTTCCATTTCGGTACATGGCCCGGAGCTTCCCCCATGTGGGCAGTAGCTCCGGTTTAATAGTACACGTGGCGACCCTGGGATTAACCATGTTGGAGAAGCGGGTCCGGTTATATCTGACATGTGGGCCTCTGAAGGTCTTCAAATCAAGTAGATGACTTTCCTTTGAGATCTTTATAACCTCAAGGGGTGTACGGTTTCCAGGGTACCGACAGTGGCCCCCTGGACCTACCTCCGGGGAAGACCACTGGGGTGAAGTCATTCCGCCGGAGGTGGGTCCATCCTCGCGACTTTTGAACTAAGTCTTCAAAGGTCTTCGGAGGTGCCGTTGGCGAGGATTTGGAGTTAAATCCTCGCCGCGTGGCGTATCCCGCGTGCGGCAGATGAGATCTTTGGCGTGCGGATCTCACGCAATTGAAGGTCGCCAGTTCCCGATACGAAAACCGTATCGGTTCCGCGCGCCTTGTCAGGCTGCCGCCTTCGGGTTTCTCGCCTCATGATGACAACCTTTTGCCTGGGTAAGAACCTCGACTTGATCGTCGGGGTGGTCACGGGCCCCCTTGTCATCGGCTGGGTGGAATTTTTGAATGGTATCTTCGACTTCCTTGCGGTTTCCATCCAAGCGTTGCGAGGGGCTCCTTAAGAAGGAAAGTGCGCACTGTCGGGAGTTCTTTATGCCTCCCATCTGATCTTGCACTCAAACTCCCAACTTGCGCTTTGCTTTTCTTCTCTTGCCTAGCCGTACCGCGATGGAGTTGGGTCTCCGCGAGAGTCGCTTGAAGACCAACGGCGACCTGAAGAAGGTCCGGGCCCTCATGGGGTGGTCCTCGCACTTCTTCAACCGCTCGGTCCGTGCCAGTGGAGAGCTTCCGTTCGAGAAGGAGCACTCCGGCGAAATGGTGTACTTCTCCTCGTACGCCATGGTGGGGTTGATCCCACCTTTTTCTTCCTTTTTCTTGATGCTACTGGACTTTTATGGTCTTCATCTATACCACCTTGGCCCTCACTCCATTCTCCTCGTGTCTATCTTTGTCCACTTTTGTGAGATGTGGGTGGGCATCCCCCCCCCTGCATCGAACTCTTCCGGACCTTCTTCACCGTCCACACCACTGGTAGGAGCAATGAGTAACTTGGCTTCTATTACTTCGTGAAGCGCAAGAAGTGCCCATTCAAGTACCTACGGTCATTCCCCTCTGGGAAGTGGGATGACTGGAAGAAGGACTGGATAGTCGTCTGGGTGGAGGAGCACGAGAGGCTGGAGCTGCCCGAAGGCCTCCCCAACACTGACACGACGATCTGGAGTGAAGCTCCGGTGCTGGCGGACGCCTTCGACCCTGTTCTGACTAGGATTCGCCGGTGCGTGGAGGGGGGATTAACCCCTCAAGCGGTGTTTTGTAACTTCCTGGTCAACAGGTGGGCACCGCTGAAGAAGAGGGAGAAACTCGCTTGGGCCCTCAACAGCGTGATGGACGACGACCGGGTCGAGACTGGGTTAAAGTCCAACATGGTGGGGAAAACCTTGGATTCCACCTCAAGAAGTTCCAGCACGGCATCGACGTCGAGGGTGACGACTTGACTCCGCCATTGGCTTTTCTTCCTCTGAACGTGGAAGTTGAGTTCAGTAGGGAGCTCCGGCGGAAGATGCCCATGCTTGACGACCTTGGTGTTGTCGAGAGAAGATCAACCACCGGGGTGGCGATCACTGGAGTGTCCGAGGGTGGCTCCGACCCTACCCCGAAGCCGAGGGAAGAGGTCGTCGGCAAGGGCAAGGAGCTGGCAGATGAAACCGTGAGCCGGAAGAGGAAGCTGCAGTACGCTGACGGAAGGTCCGTCAGGCCCGCTACTTCTGCGTCGGCTCCTTCTCCCCGGAGGGGAAGGTCTTCCACAACTGCGGCGACTATTCCCGTAGTGGGGTCCTCCTGGGGCGAGAATGTTCCCGCAGTTGGGTCCTCCCGAGACGCAACTGTTCCCGCAGTGGGGTCCTCCCAGGGTGTTAGCTCCGGGCACGCAACTCCAGCACCTGGGCCGGTGGAGGCCTCTAGGTCCGGGGGTTCTTCCCGATCGAGGAGGGCCTCGACTCGGGAAACACCCGTGGCCGCAACGAGTTCCGGGGGGCCTTCCAGAGCTTCCACGCCAGCTATGGCCAGCCCATAACGCCCGGGAAAAAGATTCCGCGCAAGCTGGTGCGGAAGCCTCCCAAGGTAATTTTTAATCTTCACCTTAGATAGTTGTTTTGCTTTAGTGATTGCTTTTTTAAGTTTCTTCATTCATCATTTGCAGCATTCCCAAGAAGAGGAGTGTGGCTCCACCCTCAGCCACAGCAACTGAAGCTGTGAGGGCGGAAGCTTCGGCTCCTGTCCCAGTGCCGCCCCAAGTGGTGGCTGAAGCTGCGACAGCTCCGACGCCGGCTGTCTTGGTCATGGACCTCGACTCATCCCCAGAGGCTCCTGTGGTAGCGCCGGACCGCGGGAGTGAAGATGCGCCAGCGGCACCTGTCCCGGAGGCTGAAGCTCCGGGTCCTGGTGCTGAAATGACGGAAGCTCCGGCCGTTGAGCCGGAAGAAGCTGTGATTCTGGCCCTAGAGCCGGAAAGTGTTGAAGCTCCGAGGGTCGAGCCGGAGGTGATTGAAGTCCCGGCGTGTGCGCTGGAAGCTGAGGAAGTTCTGGCAATTGGGTCGGCTACCTCCGAAGTACCGGCCGCAGAGCCGGTCATTGTTGAAGCTCCGGCCGCAGGGTCGGTCGATGTTGAAGATCTTCCGGCTCCCGAGCCGGTTGTTGAAGAGGTGACGGAGCTCGAGACCCCATCGGAGGAGGTGCCAAGGCCGGAGCCAGAAGCGGCCCCTGCTCCGGAAGTGATGACGTCGGAGGTACTCACGGCCAAGCCGGAGTGCCCAAGCAAAGTCGCTGGCCCTCTGCCTGAGGGGGTGAACGAAGACCTGGCGGCGGGGCCTTCTTCGATGGCGACTGAGGCCATCTCGGAGGACGGCCCTGGTGCCATGGAGACTCAGGGGACCACTCTGGTGGAGTGGGACCCAATTTTTGTATCTGAAAACCTGCTGGAACCAGCGGAGGAGACCATAGCAGGTCCGGAACCTATCCCGTTGTCACTGTCTATTGACAACGCATGTTTCAGTCTGCGTCAAGTCCAACTGGCCTTCTTCCACGACAGCAAGGCTCTTGAAGAGGAGCGCCAAACCCTTAGGCAGTGGCGTAACCGGCTCTACTTCGAGACCAAGCTGGCGCCGTCGAGGCTAGCGGATGACAAAGAGTGGATCAAGCGGGAGAAGATCCGCCTGGAGTACTGGGGCAAGTTACTAGATGACATGGAGAGTTTGACTCGCGCCCTCGACGCTCAATCCCGGGAGATCTACGAACAGGCCAAAGCAGCCAATAGTGCGGCCGATGAACGCCACGAAAGGCTTGAGGCCATTAACACTACACTCATCAAGCGCCGAGAGGCACTTGAAGAGAGGGAGAAACGGCTCGAAGATGAAGAGTAGAAACTCCTAGAGCTGCGGTATGATGTCCTGAGGAGGGAGGAGGAGCTCACCGAGAAGGTGGCTCTGGCTGACAAGGGCCTCGAGGAGCACGCCAAGAAATTGGAAGAGCGCTGCCATGAGGAAGAGGAGAAGGCCTGGGTGCGAGGGCAGGAACTCTACGAACAAGAGTGTGCCCTTACTGCCAGGGAGAAGAAAGTGAGGGGTAGAGAGAAGGACCTGGTCGACCGCCGGAACAAGATCCACCTCCGGGAGGAGGAGCTCGGAAAACTCGAAAAGCGGGTTGTTGAGAAGATTCAGCAGAACGCCAAAGAAGTTGAGCGCCTCGCCCGTGAGAATTCCGAACTGGTGACGGCCAGAAGATTCCTGGAAGAAATAAAGGGCTTGAGGACTGCGGACTCCCTACAGATTTGGGAGTTCCTGGGCAAGGCCAACGATGCGCTGACACCGATGGGTTTTAGCCCCGTGCGCCCGGATGATCCGGAGCCGGAGCCGGACCTAGCGTTGCAGGCGTTGAACTCGGCAGGCAGCAAACTCTCCAAGGTGGGTGATGTCATCGCGGACCAATTGGAGGTTGAGGGGCAATCCCTGGCGAAGAACGTCGCAGAATATTTGCTGACATGCTACACCAGCCGGAACTCCCAATTTCCTTTGGACCCGGTGCTTGAAGGTCCGGTTGAAGGAGAAGGCGAAGCTGCTCGAGCCAACGTATCGGAGGTTGCCCAGAAGGTCGCCCAATTCTTCCATAGGGTCTAGGACCATCTCTGTAGTTCTCACTTGTATTTTCTCTTCTTCTTCCTCAATTTTGTAATCCCTTATCTCCAGATGTAATCCCTTGTCTCCAAATAAATGAAATCCCCAAATTTTTGTGAATTTCACTTTTTGTCTTCAACACTTTTGTCATCACCTGGCCCCCTGGTAGATGTACACAATTTGATTGTGAACATGTACCAAGAGGATATTGCGTTTTGTTGAAGACTCATTTGCTCCGAACTTGTAGAATTTTAGGTCCGAAGTCTTCGATAGTGAAGGCCCCCTGAGGTTGTTGGAGCTTAGAAGCTCCAGCACTGTCTAGCACCGGAGCTTAGTAGCTCCGGCAACAGTCTCTATCAATGCGTAAAGCATCGATAGTTAGTCCTCCGGGGTGTCGGAGCTTAGTAGCTCCGGTAGTGACCTTTACCAACACTTAGTTTGTTGGCAGCAGACTCCGTTTGCGGGGTCTTCTCACCATCTTTTATTCAGCGTCGACGGCTAACCCCCTTAGCTTTACCAGAGCTTGATTACTCGGTTGATGCTCGTTTTCAATGCGTAACATCGATTACAAGCCACCTAGGGGAGTCGGAGCTTTGTTAGTTCCGGCTTTTCTCCATCAATGTGTATTTTATTTTTCCTGCACACTGAAGTCAAGAAAAATAGTAAAATTTGTTTCTCACCTATAACTTCGTCATGGCTTACGATTCTCGAGAAGATTTTAAGTCAAACGCGATTCTAAATACAACCGAATGCGTTGTATTTTCTTCCAGATCCAATTGTACATGGACCCGCCTTACTTCAGCCTGCCGGGGTGTAGGTAGAGTGGCGTACTTAGGGTGCTTGACCAGGCTAAGTCGATAGCGCACTCCGGCCCTAGATTGGCTTGGCGGCTTTCAGGCGAGTTGGCCATGAACAATATTTGAATCCAAAAGAATTGACAATACAACTCGTATCGTATATAAACCGGCCAAACTAAAATTTCTTAAGAATTGCACGTCTTTGTTATAGACAAGAAAGAGAAAAATAAAAAATGTTGAGCCTGTACAAAATAAATGCATGTGGAGTCTGTTTCACATGAAAATGTCTTTCATTATAGGTCTGGGGTACAGGGGAAACAACTACACTCTTAGGGTACGAAACCAGGCTAAGCGTGTTTCATTTCTCGTTTGACCCAGGGTAGTTAGCCACACTTTTAGTCCGGAGACTATGACATGTGTTGCATGAACTTTGTGGACCTTTCGGGAAAGGTCCGACTGCTCTCCCAGAGGAACTACCCGACTCTGTACAATGACTCTATAACATACATCTCAAGTTACTCAAGACTCACCTCCGTGGTATTAAGTGTAGAACTTATGGAGGTACTCGATGTTCCAAGGATTTGGGAGAGGTGTCTCATCCTCGGTAGCCAAGCGAACGCTTCCGGGACGGGATCCTTTAATCACTCGGAAGGGTCCCTCCCAGCCCGGGGAGAGTTTGTTTAACCCTTCTCTGGATTGTATTCTCCGTAGCACCAGATCGCCTTCCTCGAGCTGTCGGTTGTGTACATGCCGCTGATGATAACGCCGTAGGGCTTGGCGATATCGGGCATTCCGAATAGCTGCTTGGCACCTTCCCTCCTCAAGGAGGTCTAGGTCTTCACGCCGGAGCTGGTCCTGCGCGGCTTCGTCGAAGGTCTGGACCCGGAGTGAACCCAAGGTGATTTCCGGAGGAAGGATTGCTTCAGCTCCGTACACAGAAAAGAAGGATGTCTCTCCGGTTGACCGGTTTGGAGATGTCCTGTTGGCCCATAAGGTGGGTGGAAGCTCTTCGATCCAGTTGGCTCCATGTTTTTTCAAGCGCTCATAGGTGCGCGTTTTCAGTCCTTTAAGGATTTCAGCATTTGCTCTCTCGGCTTGGCCATTGCTGGCTGGGTGAGCTACAGAGGCGTAGCAAAATTGAATGCCGAGGTCTTCGCAACATCCTTGAAATGCAGAGCTTGTGAATTGGGTCCCATTATCAGTGATGATTTTGTTTGGGACTCCAAATCTACATACAATGGACTGCAAAAAGTTGATAGCTGATTGCTTGTTGATTGTCACAACTGGAGTTGCTTCTAGCCACTTGGTGAACTTATCAATGGCGACGTACAGGAACTTGTAACCTCCGATGGCTCATGGGAAAGGTCCCAAGATGCCCATCCCCCACACAGCGAAAGGCCATGTAGGAGGTATCATTTGTAGGGGTTGAACCGGTGTGTGAATTTGCTTTGCATGAAATTGACATGCTTTGCATTTCTTCACTAGCTCAGTTGCATCCTGGAGTGTTGTAGGCCAGTAGAAGCCATGCCGAAAGGCTTTACCAACCAGCGTGCGGGAAGACGCGTGGTTCCCACACTCGCCTCCATGGATTTCTGCGAGGAGCTCGCAGACTTCTTCCCTTGTGATGCACCGCATTAGGATGCCGTTGGCACCGCGCCAATAGAGATCCCCTTCTACCGACGTGTATCTTTTAGCCAATCTGACTACCCTTTCAACGGATACATCATCGTCAGGAAGGATGTTGTCTTTCAAGTAGCTCCGGATCTCCGAGATCCATGCATCGGAACTAGCTTGAGCTTTTGAGTCTTGCGTGCTGGGTTGCTCGGAGCTCCCGGCAGCACCTACGACCCTTGATGGCTGCCATGGTAACAAGGCCATCGGGACCGTCAGCTTCGGGATGCTGATCTCGCCCCCTTCACTCAGTTCGGCAGGCTGAGCTGTTGGCTTTGACAACCTCCGGACAAAAATTCCGTCAGGAGCCGGAGCTCCGGTTGATGCTTTCGTCGAGAGTTCGTCAGCTTCAGCGTTATGGGCACGCTGAACATGGTGGAGATCTAGGACTTCGAAGTCCTTCTGAAGCCTCTGGACTTCAAGGAGGTAAGCAGCTAGCTGGAGATTATTGCAGGAGCATTCACCATTCACCTGCTTAATGATGAGCTGCAAATCTCCCTTGACCAGCAGTTGCTTGACACCATCTGACAGTGCCACCTTTAGTCCGTAGATGAGCGCTTCGTACTCTGCCATGTTATTGGTCACCTTGAAGTCAAGGTGTACCATGTATTTCACCTTCTCCCCGGTCGGTGCAAGGAGAAGGATTCAAGCTCTGGCCCCCTGCTTCTGCATGGAGCCGTCGAAGTAGAGGGTCCAGTGAGGCTCGGTGAAGGCTGAAGCTTGATGCTCGGTCTTTTGCTCACTGGGGCCCCCAGGGTTTGATGGAGAGGGAGTCCATTCTGCCACAAAATCTGCCAATGTTTGACTCTTGACTGCTTGCCTTGAAATAAATTCAAGATCAAATTCAGCCAATTCCGCTGCCCACTTTGCAATATTCCCAGTTGAATTGGGATTATGCAAGATTGCTCGAAGTGGGTAAGAGGTCACCACTGAGACTTTATGAGCTTGGAAGTAATGGTGGAGCTTCCTGGAGGCAACAAGAACTGCATAGAGCAGCTTATGCACCTCTAGGTATCGAGTCTTGGTATCATGTAGTACTTCACTAATGAAGTACACTGGGCGCTGAATGGTCCGGACCCTCCCGGAGGGGTCCAGAGTTTCCTCTTCACTAACCCGGATCTTCTCGGAGGAATCCAGATTTTCTTCGGGGACCTCTGGTTCCTGGCTGGAGGAACCCGAAGCTTCTTCAGAAGTGACCTGGACCCTCCAGGAAGGGTCTGGGTCTCTTGAAGTGTCTTCTTGTGGATTCAAGTCTATGAGCTGGGACCCAGACTCGCTTTCAGGTACCTCGGGACCCTCCCGAAGGGGTCTGGATTCCTGAGTATGAGGTAGCTCTGGTCTCTCCGCAACCAGAACCATACTGACGACTTCATCAGTTGCTGAAATGTAAAGCAACAAAGGCTCACCAGGGTTCGGAGCTACCAGAATTGGTAGGGTGGTGAGGAACTGTTTCAGCTCCTGGAATGCCTTTTCTGCTTCTTCGGACCATTGGAATGGTCCGGACTTCCTCAATAACTTGAAGAAGGGGAGTGCCCGTTCTGCCAGTCTTGAAATGAACCGACTGAGGGCTGCTAGATATCCAGTCAACTTTTGGACGTCTTTGATGTGGGTTGGTGGCCGCATGTCTTCAATGGCCTTAATCTTCGCCGGATTAGCTTCTATGCCCCGGTGACTTACCAGGAAACCAAGAAGTTTTCCAGAGCTAACCCCGAAGACACACTTGTTTGGGTTTAGCTTTGTACGGGTGGCCCGCAGCTTGTCAAAGACAGCCTGCAAGGTGTCAAGGAGTGACTCCTTGTCCCTGACCTTGACAACGATGTCATCGACGTACACTTCCACTATGTCTCTAATGAGTTCTTCAAAAGTTTTGTACATAGCTCGTACAAAAGTTGAAGCCACATTCTTGAGACCAAAGGGCATGGCTGTATAACAGTACAATCCATCTACAGTGATGAGCGAGGTATGCTCTTCATCTTCCCTAGACATCCTGATTTGATGATACCCGAAATATGCGTCTAGGAAACACAGTAATTCACACCCGGAGGTGGAATCCACTATCTGATCTATTCTAGGTAGTGGGAATGGATCTTTTGGACATGCCTTATTTAGTGTGGTGTAGTCGATGCACATCCGAAGCTTTCCGCCGGCCTTGGGCACAACGACTGGGTTTGCCAGCCATTTTGGATGGAAGACTTCTCGGATGAATCCAGATTCGAGTAACTTCTTCACTTCTTGTCGGATGAAGTTATGTCACTCTACGGATTGCTTCCGAGGCTTCTGATGCATAGGCCGGGCGTCGGGGTAGATCTTCAGATTGTGCTCCATCACTTCCCTGGGGATCCCAGGCATTTGTGATGGTTGCCAAGCAAACACGTCGACGTTAGCCCGGAAGAAAGTGATGAGCGCGAGTTCAGATTTGTCATTCAATCCACCTGATATACGGGTGGTCTGAGCGGCATCGGAACCAATTTGGACGACTTTGACGGGAATGTCGGTGTCGCCGCTTGGCTGCACACGAGGTGCAGAAGTCGAGCCTTGTTGACGAATGCTCGGGGGTTTTGGAGCTTGCTCGTGCCTGGAGTCCTCCTCTTGCGTCGTGGTGAGAGCATGGAGTTCTTCCAGAGCAGTTACTCCGGCAGTACAATCTCCGCGGATCCGGAGAACGCCTACTGGCGTTGGCATCTTCAACACCAGATAACCATAATGAGCAGCTGCCATGAATTTGTACAGGGCAGGCCTACCCAAAAGGGCATTGAAGGGTAAGTTGATCTGAGCGACGTCGAAGACCAACTTCTCGGTGCGGTACTTCTCCCGTGTCCCAAAAGTAACGGGGAGAGTAATAGCTCCGAGTGGGGTAATGGCCCCCGGACCTACTCCGGAGAAAGGTCGAGAGGGGTGAAGATCCGAAGGTCGGAGTTGAAGCTTAGTAAAAGCTTCGAAGCTTATGAGGTTAAGCCCCGAACCTCCGTCTACCATGGCGTGGTGGAACTGGATGTTGTTGATGGTAGGAGATACCATCAAAGGTAGCTGTCCTGCTCCAACCATGCTCCAAGGGCAGTCCGAAGCATCAAAAGTGATGGCTGTGTCCATCCACTTCCGATGAGGTTCCGGCCTAACTGTAGGAGCTACAGCGGCCATATCCCGATGCATAGTATTGATGACGCGGCGGGAGGTGATGTCCCATGATCCACCAAAAGTGGTGTTCATGGTCTTCCGACGCTCGTTATCAGAGACGTCAGAATCATCATCGACGGAGGTGTAAATGGCCTTCAGGACCTTTTTGGGATCCTGAAATCCTAACTCCTCTTCAGCCGGAGCTTCGTCGACTTTTTGCTTTCCTTCCCTCTATCGGAAAGGAGATTCTTCCCGGCGTTTGTTGTAGCGCTCGGCAAGGTTTTGGACCTCCCGGCAGTCTTCCAAACTGTGGCTGCCCGTTTTGTGAATGGGAAACCACACTTTGGGTTTGCCACCGTCTTCAGAAGACGGTCGAGGTCGCTTCTCGGGGCGTGGCCCCCAGCCACCCGGAGCTGCAGCAGCTGCAACGTTGGATGTGCCGGCCGACGGCTTCTTCTTGCCGTTGGTCTTCTTTTTCTTCTTGCCACCTCCGGAGGTAGCGGCTTCTTCTTTGGAGGATTTCTTGTGACCCTCTGGGGTTGGTTTGGAGTGCATCTCACGGCCCTCCGCAGCTCTGGCACATTTGTCAGCCAAGCTGAAGAGTTCCGTGACACTGGTGATCTCCTTGATCGCCAGTTTCTCCAACATCCTCTTGTCCCGTACACCGTGTCTGAATGCCATAATGACAGAGGCGCTAGAGAAAGGGATAGTGTTTCCTACCTGAGAGAATCTCTGGATGAATGATCGCAGGGATTCTCCCCCTTTTTGCACGATAGCAAAAAGGTCCAGTTCAGTGCCTGGTCGGGTGTATGAACTCCCGAAGTTGGCGGTGAACTGCCGGCACAGCTCCTCCCAACTGTTGAGAGAGTTGGGTGGAAGGCTCATAAACCAGGACCTGGCGGTCCCAGTTAAGGCCACTAGAAAATAATTGGCCATCACGGCCTCGTTCCCTCCAGCTACCAAGATTGCAGTGGAGAAAATCTGAAGAAATTCGGTGGGATTGACAGTCCCGTCGAATTTTTCCGGCAGGTGAGGCCGGAACTTCTGTGGCCACCTGACCATACGCAGATGTATGGCCAGAGCTGAACCGCCTCCTCCTACTCCTTCAGGAGTAGAAAGGTCCTGAGCTTCCCGTCTTTCACGAGCACGCTCAATATGGACTCAGCCATCTTGCTGGCGGTATCGGCGATCATGCTCCGCCCGGAGGTCATGAGTTGATAGCCTAGATACCGTGTGAGTGCGTCGTGCCCCGGAGGGCAATGATGTCACTTGTTGTGATGCAGCACGTCTCCTGCTATTGGAAACGTGCAGACCAAGTCTACCAGACAAAGTCCGCCGCTGAGACGGGGCTCGTCCTGAAGGAGGAGGACCCTGGTTGCTGAGGCGTTCGGCTGCTGCTGCAACCAAATGCTCCACATCGGCCCTCCACTGTTCCAGTGCATCTCGAGATGCATCCGGAGGTGGTGGGCGTTGGAGAAGAGCACACGCTGCATGGAGCGCGTGTTCCGGGTTGTCATGATTTGCCGACGCAGTGATTGACGCCGGCGCACCATCGCGTTGCCCAGCTTGATCTGCTGGTGGAGGCGGTGGTGGTGGGAGTGTGACTCCTTCTGGTGTTGAGGCTCCTGGTGGTGGCTGCATGTTGGAGGGATTGCCCCCAATAGCTTGAGCAGCAGATTGACCGTTGGATGATCCAGCAGCTGAGTTCACCATTCTCAAAATCTCAGGCGACCCCTACCTGGTGTGCCAACTGTCGGTGGTTTGGAACCGGCAGATCTCCCGACACTACTAAAGTGTTAGAGGAGTTTGATGTTCGGTGTGGGCGCGCAGAGATTCGAGAAGGTGAATAGTAAACGACGCAGGAAACACAGGAGTTTACGTGGTTCGGGCCGCCTGAGCGTAATACCCTACTCCACGGGTGTGTTGGTGTTGTATTAGCTGTATGAGCTTATGTTGAGCGTCTATGGCACGTGTGTCCAGCCTCACTCAACCCCCAGAGTCCGTCGTCGGCCTGTCCTTTTATAGTACAAGGACAAGCCGTTACAAGTTAGCCTGGCCCGACATGTGGCCTTGGCGGTTACTAGTATTGACACTTATTCAACACATTTAATTGTCCTTAACGATCGAGTAATGGGCTTTGACAGCACCGTTACTGGTAATTAAGGTCATCCGATCGTGTGTCATTAATATGGTATTAATGACACTTAATCGGGTCTTGAAGTCCTTGATTCCCCTTTGAAGATCCGGGGCCGTTATGGAGTCTTCCGGAGGTCAAATGTTGAAGCTCTGACGGTTGGACACGTGGCAGCTCCGGAGCATATGGTGGGAAACAGGTAGCTCTGGAGCTACCTGACACGTGTCAGGTCCGGAGCTTCTCTCGGTCTGGGGTTAAGTCCGGAGGTGCCATTTCGGTACATGGCCCGTATCTTCCCCCATGTGGGCGGCAGCTTCGGTTTAATAGTACACGTGGCGACCCTGGGATTAACCATGTTGGAGAAGCGGGTCCGGTTATATCTGACATGTGGGCCTCCGAAGGTCTTCAAATCAAGTAGATGACTTTCCTTTGAGATCTTTATAACCTCAAGGGGTGTACGGTTTCCAGGGTACCGACAGATGGTATACTTATTACCATATTTGTGTTAAAGTCAGTAAGGGGATATTTTTAATTTATGCAGTTCTTCTGTCAAGCTGGCTTTGGATCGCAGTTCAGTATGCCTCGTACGATGCAGCCCGAGAAACAAGTTGGCTCTTCTTCACAGGTATAACCACATTTCTTATTAACTCGACTTATAGTACGAAACACTAATCATATTTGTCTCAGGGTTCCTAGAGTGGTCAATCCTGTCCTCCACAATCTCAAGGATTCAAGTCAATGTTGGCCCCTGGATTGCAGCCTTATCTAGTTGTTCCGCTCTTGTTGCCCTTTGCTTCGGTGCATAATCAACCATCAACACCTCCGGGCGCCGCATCGGTATGATTACTAAATCATTAGCTCTAATGAAAGCACAGCTTAATTTGAACAATACTTAGCGACTTATTCAATTACATAGTTGGTAATACCTTTAAGTCAAATACACATGTGAGTTGAGCATTTGTGAATTTTAGAAAGATTGAGACACATGAATGGTATGTATTAATGCAAAGTTAAATTTTATTTGTTTCTTGTAGGGTTTCGGTCACGTAGCGCCTCCTGGTTGTGATGATTTCCTCAATATGAACGCTGGAGCTTCAAACAATGACATGGAAGCGGATTAATCTTCATAATCATGTTTATGTTGCCTTTCTCTTGGACTAATTTAGTATGGAACTTTGTATGGACCTTATTTGCATTGTTAAGAATGTGTTAATATGTGTTGTTGACGTATGGAACTTAAAAGCATGGAAGCATTTTGATAGCATTCACCCAAATTTCTCATCTGATCCTCGCAACATAAGACTTGGGCTAGCATCTGATGGTTTTAATCCTTTTGGAGTAATGAATGTTTCTTACAGTACATGGCCTGTGATTCTAATCCCTTATAATCTACCACCTTGGTTGTGTATGAAGCAGCCTTATTGGTTGATGTCAATGATAATTCCTGGGCCAAAGTCACCTGGAAACAACATTGATGTGTATCTGCAGCCTTTGATGGATGAGCTACTAAAATTATGGTCTGATGGTGTTGAAACATACGACAGTTCAAAGAAAGAGACATTTCTCATGTGAGCTTCTATATTGTGGACAATAAATGATTTTCCAGCATATGCAATGCTATGTGGATGGAGCACAAAATGTAGGCTAGCATGTCCATACTGCCATGTAAACACTGATGCCTTGTTGTTGAAACATGGACGAATGTATTGCTACATGGGTCATCGTCGTTTCCTACCTCAGGATCACCGGTGGCTTCGGCACCAAGCTTCTATCAATAACAAAATAGAGAATAGAGAGGCTCCAACATCACTCTCTAGTCACGAAGTACTCCAACAATACGAGACTTTTGATCAAGTGAGTTCTGGAAAGACGAATAATAAGAGAAAGCGCACTGAGGAAGATAGGTGGCATAGTTGGAAGAAGAAAAGTATATTTTTTCAGCTCCCGTCTTGGAAGACATTGCTAATAAGGCATAACTTGGATGTCATGCACATTGAGAAAAGCATTTGTGATAGCATATTGAGTACATTGCTTAATATGGATGGTAAAACAAAAGATAGTCTACAAGCTCGTTTTGATATGCAGGAAATGGGTATACAGCCAAAGCACATCCGGTGGGTATGAAAGGGAAGTATGATTGTCCATCAGCATCATATACTTTGCAAAAAGATCAGAAGACCACCTCGTGCAAGTTTTTGGCGGATGTGAAGATGCCCGATGGTTATGCCTCAAACATCAAGAGAAGTGTGGACAAAACAGCACATAAGGTATTAGGTCTAAAAACTCATGACTGCCATATTATATTTCAGAAGCTCCTTCCTATTGCAATACGTGACATATAGCCTGAAAAGGTTGTTGAACCTTTAATTGAGTTTAGTAGATTCTTTTCTGGAATTTGTTCTAAAGAATTGGCGGAACCAGATTTGGATAAGATGATTGAACAATTTCCTGAAACAATTTGTAAGCTTGAGATGTTTCTTCCTCCCGCTTTCTTTGATATCATGGTACATCTTCCAATCCATCTTGGCGAAGAAGCTCACTTGGGTGGACCTATTTCTTACAAATAGATGTATCCAATTGAGAGGTACCTTGGTACATTGAAGAGGTATGTACGTAACAGAGCTCACCCGGAGGGTTCTATAGCTGAGGGATATATTATGGAAGAGTGTATGACTTTTTGTAGCCAGTTTTTGGATAACATCAGCACCAAGCTTAATAGGCCAGAACATCATGAAGCTGCAGCTAGGAATGAACCTTCTCTCGAGTCTAATATATTTACAGAAGTTGATAATTCTAAAAAAGGGTTTAAATGGGGCGAACCTACTATGGTGGAACTACATAACATCAAGCATTATATTATTTCTAATGTTGAAGAGGCCGCTCCATGGATCAAGTACGTATAACACTCAAATGTTCTATACTATATTAATGGATCATTCTTATTGTAGATGGCTAATTTAATTTTGTACCCTTTTCAGTGAGCATTTTGAAGAGCTGAAAAAGATTCATTCTCGTGATGTTGAAAAACGCCATAGAGATGAGTTTGTTTATTGGTTTCAGAAATGAGTAAGTACATGCAAGGTTTTACTTTGATGAAATATTGAAGAAATATCTGTTCTGAAGTTGGTTTATCGATGACCCCTTTTATACTAATTAATGTGTACAGATTACGACATTACACAAAGAAGGCAAAATAACCGATTATTTGTATGCATTATCTAGAGGACCTGATAGTCGGGCACATTTTTTTAGTTGTCATTCATAAATGGCTTCTTCTTTCGAATAGCAGAGGTGGAAAAAGATTTACGGACGCAAAACAGTGGTGTTGTTGTTCGGGATGGTGATCATGGGTGGTATGGAGTAATCAATAAAATGATTTCTGTTGATTTCGAAAAAAAATCAAGAGGTTCTGTTATTTGAATGTGAATGGTTTGATCGGCCTCGTTCTGGTCAGAGCCAAAGCAGAGGCTACAAAATGGATCGATACGGAATGATAGATGTGGACACTACTATTTCTCAATTTAAGTATGAGCCTTACATTCTAGCCACCCAAGCAGAACAAGTTTTTTATGTTAGAAGTGTGAAGCAACCTAAATGGGCTACAATTGTTAAAACGATGCGAAGAAACCTTTTTGCCATGATGTCACTAAGACGTCGATGGAGGCTTAGATATTATTTGATGATCGACGACTTACTGATATAAATGAGGATATGACCATATGGGATAGGAATGACATTGACGGAGCAACCGGTGATGCTTCCGCTCTTTCAAATGAAGATGACAACGACGACCACGACGATGATGATACATATATCAATGATGGTATTGTACCTCCAATATTGACGGAGGACAGCGAAGATGATGATTGTTTCATATAGGTACTGTGTGAGCTAGCTGTACGTGAACACTATATGTAATGCAGTTTGTGTTCCGTGGCGATAGATGCTAATGCCACGAACTATTGAATCGTGGCAACAGATCCTAATGCAACAACTGTGTTCTGCGGTGATAGATTCTAACGCCACGAACTATTGAATCGTAGCAACAGATCCTAATGCAATGATCGCGTTCTGTGGCGATAGATGTTAATGCCACGAACTAGTAAATCATGGCAACAGATTCTAATGCAATGATCGGGTTCCATGGCGATAGATGCTAACGCCACGAACTAGTGAATCATGGCAACAGATCCTAGTGCAACGATTGCGTAACATGGCGATAGATGCTAATGCCACGACTAGTGAATCGTGGCAACAGATTCCTGGTGATGGATGCTAATGCCACGAACTAATGAATCGTGGCAACATATTCTAATGCAACAATCATGTTTCGTGGCGATATATGCTAATGCCACGAACTAGTGAATCGTGGCAACACATTCGTGGCGATAGATGCTAATGCCACGAACTAGTGAATCATTGCAACAAATCCTAGTGCAACGATCATGTAACATGGCGATAGATGCTAATGCCATGACTAGTGAATCGTGGCAACAGATTCGTGACAATAGATGCTAACGTCATGAACTAGTGAATCGTGGCAGTAGATTCTAATGCAATGGTCGTGTTCCGTGGCGATAGATGCTAATGCCACAAACTAGTGAATCATGGCAACAGATTTGTGGCGATAGATCCTAAGGACACAAACTAGTGAATCGTGGCAACAAATCCTAGTGCAACGATTGTATTCCGTGGCGATAGATGCTAATGCCATGAACTAGTGAATCGTGGCAACAGATTCATGGTGATAGATTCTAATGCCATGCTCTAGTGAATTGTGGCAACAGATCCTAATGCAACGATCGTGTTCCGTGGCGATAGATGCTGATGCCACGAACTAGTGAATCGTGGCAACAAATTCGTGGCGATAGATCCTAATGCCACGAACTAGTGAATCGTGGCAACAGATCCTAATGCAACGATTGTGTTCCATGGCGATAGATGCTCATGCCACAAACTAGTGAATCGTGACAACAGATTCATGGCCATAGATCCTAATGCCACGAACTAGTGAATCGTGGCAACATATCCTAATGCAACAATCGTGTTCCGTGGTGATAGATGCTAATGCCACGAACTAGTGAATCGTGGCAACAGGTTCGTGGCGATAGATCCTAATGCCACGAACTAGTGAATCGTGGCAACAGATCTAGTGCAACGATCGTGTTCTGTGGCAATAGATGCTAATGCCACGAACTAGTGAATCGTGACACAAGACCAAGCTTACTGCAACAATTTAGTATTCGTTGCAGTACAATCGTTGCAAAAGGGTGGAATCCTTGTAGTGGAAGAATGTGCTGGAACTTATTTGCATTGTGCTGTTTATATGTGTGATGAATCTATATAACTGGCGGCTTCCCACTTCGGGAGGGAGGGAAACAAACCGCGTTTTTTTTTAAAAAAAATTGCAAGTATGGCCGTCGATGTCCACTGACCGACGATCATAAGTGTCTTAAAGCCATTGCTTTAGCCCTCAAGCTGACGGCTATAGGTCCACTAGAGCGCATACGTGGCGCCTATATGGCTGTCGGCCTCGACGACATCATATTGTATTAAAGGCGTCAGGACAAGCGGGCCGACGGCCTTATTGCATTAAGACCGTCGGGCTACCACGACCGACGTCCAAACTGTGTTTTCGCAGTAAAGGTGTCGGGCAACGATGCCCGTCGACTTTAAAGAATTAAAGCTGTCGGTCCCAATGACTCTAAGTTGTCAAGAAAGTCGATCTGGATTCGACGGCTATGGCCGTCGGTAGGCCGACGTTCTTAGTCTAAAGACATCGGTTACTGTAGCCTACCGACGGCTACAAGGCCGACATTTCTTTGCGCGTTTCCTGTAGGGTGTTTTGGTTGATCGTGCTCTTCAAGATCAGTAACAACGGTTGGAGTGGGCTTATCAGTCGCTAAGGCGCAACATCCTTAGCCGGGTGTCGGACATGAATGTCGTAGCAGTTTAAATCAAAGATACCCATCTCGACCGAAGACCTGGCCACCACGACGTTAATATGCAGGAATCAAAACCAACACCAATTAGATAGGAGGCGAGGTAATGTTTAATATGCATGACGATAAAAGACAAACATATCATAACTCCAACTGAAATCTTTATTTAGGCGAACAATATACAATCAATTATCGATAAGATCTGACCAATTTTACACAGTCAAAAATTTTAGGGTCATACTCATCAACTTGTCTAACAAAGCATGTTATTACCGTAAATCTTTTTATATAAAAGACTTTAACTTTTACGTAAAAACTTCAAGTTTTGTAACTAGTGATATATATTTATTTTTATTAATGTGGATTTGATCATCATTGGACCATGAAGGATGTAAATATCACATTCAGATTTCCATGGAAGAAACAATGGTGGAAAAAAGAAACACACTTGATCTTATGTTCTAAGCGCTGCCCAACTCCAACATCCTCTCTCTATCTGGATTGCAAATATATGGCTTTCTTCATATGTTATAACTGATTACCAAAGGATATAAAGCGTCACTGCCCCTTATCGATTTAGCTTGCAATAATAAAATCCCTAGACTCATAGACATAATTTACAAGTATATTGTGAAATAAAGGAATTTATTACATTTGGTCCATGTGCCGCTGAAAAATACTATTAAAAACGCAAGTGGTAGTAGGTAAGATTGGCTGCCCAATGAAAGAAATGGCATGCCTGGTAAAATAAGGTGTGTGAATAGCAAGCTAACACCTAATACATAAGACAAATAAAGATGTAATGCAAGGCATAGATGGCAACGGCCTTTATTGTTACAGCTTTTTCTCAGGGCACGTTGGGATTGCTGCAGGCCAAGCATTACTACCCTAAATGCCATATTAAGACACCCTCCTTGTCTGGCAATAATTTAATTCAGCCAAAATTCCATATTAAAAGCAACCATCTTCCCCTTCCTTCAGATATCCTTTCATCTTGTTTCAACACTTTCTGATTTTCCCCCAAGCCACCACAGAATCTCAAATGTCACCTCAGGAAAACCAAGGAGTGAAGAATAGCATGAGGTAAGACACAATTTTTGTACGCACACTGGTCAGCATATAGAACGTGTTAGATCTTGCACTGGAACCTCTAGTCGTCATCACCATACTTTTACATATATAGATCTGAGTTTTCTGGTTAGATAGATGTTTAAATCAGGGGCTTGGTTAAGCCCATGCGAGGAAGGATTCGCATACATGCACGCTGCTGAGCGAGAGGAGTACTCCATTTTTGCGCTGCTCTGGATCAGAGTACTTTTTTGTGCTGCTCTAGATATGTTTTCCTCTACCAGTGCCTTTCATAGGCTTAACCCTAGGTCAACACGTAAGCAGCTTATTTATAATAATCATGCATCACAGTTCTTATTTATCATAATCCTTTGCTAGTGTAGTGCTATCAGGTAAACAAGATGAGTTTCATAGGAATTTAACTCCAAACATACAATTCTTGGTGAGATCAACCCATCGAAATTTAATTCCAAACATACAATTCTTAGTTAGATCGCATTATTTAGCACTTATCCATGTGGACATTCCAAATTTTAAATAAGAAGATATGAAAAATTAATGACCCCCTAAAGACAAAGATATTTCTTTGGTGCTTAAGAAAAGGTGTTATTCTCAACTAGGATAACTTAGATAAAAAAACCCGAACGGATGTGTTACTTTTTGTTTTTCTAGCAACCCACGATCTATTCAGCATCTGTTCTTTGATCGTTATTTTGCACGGATGGTGTGGCATGTTTTTTAAGTGGCCAGAAAGCTTTCTCCACCCAGTAGTGTATCAGACATGTTTGGTACTTGGCTCTAGGGAATTAGTAAAGTATTGAAACCACTTATGTTATTGGGGTTGCTGCTATGTGTTGGGCAATCTGGATTTACAGAAAAAATATTTTATTGAAAAGAAAAATATGGGATTTTCATTGCAGGTTGCTTATATGGCTACACATTGGCTTCATACATGAGTTGTGCTGCTGAAACATGTCTTCTGGTGTATGTTACTAGATATTTGCCAGCGTTTGAGCAGGTGGTCAGGGATAAGCTACTACTAGAGTGTCTGGTCTCTTGCTTGTAATTTTCATTGTTATTTCTTTTCTTCTCTGTTTTGGCCGCATGCATTACAATATGCAGAAGTCGGGAATGTTCAACCACCATGAACAATGTATCATTTCAATGTAACTAACATGAGGATGAATATAAATCTATTTTCCAAAAGAATGAGGCATTTGCTTGATTACGGTCTCTGGAGGACTGGAGTTAAGCACTCCAATTATACATGGCAGATACTCAATATGTGAAGTCCATGCTAATGCATGATGGAAATTGTCTGGGTACGTCTATGACTAAAACCGAAGCGGTCTTGGTTTCTTCACTTGTTGGCCCACATGGCAGTGCCTCGATAAGTATCTTGTGATGAATAGACATACCTACAACAGCCAGTTCTGTTGTACCATGGCTAGAGATAAGAAAGACTCAGCACCGTTGATCAATGATATAGGGCTGGGCATGATTTGAATAACACAATGCCATAACACCTCAAGGGCATTAAAATAAAACAAACAAAAAAACAATTTGAAAACAAATATACTGTCCAAGCGTACGAACAACACTTCCCCCGATACTACTAAAATGTAGCCCGCGGAGGTTCTTGTATCGGTTTGGACCCCGCGGAGGTTCTTGTATCGGTTTGGGCGCGCGGAGATCTTAGACAAGATGATGACACAGAGGATTTACATGGTTCGAGCCGCCTGAGCATAATACCCTACTCCACGGAGTGTGTATTGTTGTACTGAGGATTTCAGTCTTGCTGGCGTGTGCATGAGCATGCCTTCTTCTGTACCGAGCAGCACATCCCTTTTATAGACCAAGGGGTGGTTGTTACATGGGTTGCCTGGCTCGACATGTGGCCCCAGCAATTATTCTTGCCTAATACACAATTAAGTATTTTTAAGCACCCTAATAACGTTATAACTCGCATTAATGGTGGCGTTACCAGCATTAAGGGTCTTCTGATCGTGTGCCATTAATAGTGCATTTATGGAGCATAATCAGGCCTTGTAATTGTAGCAGTAACTGTCCCTTGAATGTACGTGCTGTTGGAGACCCACTAGTATTCCCGTTGGTGTCGTAGGTTCGGAGGTTCCACACGTGGCAGCTCCAAAGCTTCCCCTCACAGGGAGAGAGGTCCGGAGCTGCTATACATGTGGTAGCACCGGAGCTCCCCTCTACTGGGGGTTAGGTCTGGGGTCATTATCCACGTGCCAACCGCAGAGCTTCCCAATGTTCGGAGTTCAACTCTGGTCTTACATTACACATGGCAATCCCAGAGCTACCCATATGAGGGAGGCGGGTCCAGTGTTGTATGACACGTGGGGCCTGAGGAAGCCTTCAACTATGACAGTTGGAACTCTCTTGCACTTCTTGCGGTATCATGGGGTAGCCAGTACGCAAGGTACCGATAGTGGCCCCCGAGCCCACCTCTAGTAGAAATCCTTTGGGTTAAGTTATTCTACCAGAGGTTGGGCCATCCTCGATTCCTGCGCTGCAACTTAAAAGGTCTTTTGATGTACCATTGGGGTAGTAGTTCGGGGTTAAACCATTGCCGCGTGGCTTGTTGTGAATGTGGTAGATGAGATCTTTGAGTGCGGATCTCACGCAATTGAAGGTCGTCGGTTCCTAATACGAAAACCATATCGGTTCCGAGCGCCTTGTCATACTGCCGCCTTTCTGTTTCCCGCCACCCATCATGACAACGTTTCGCCTCGGGTAATAACTTCGACCTCTTCGTCGTGGTGGCCTCGGGCCCATTCTTCACTGACAGGGTATGTTCTTTGTAATGTGGACTTGCTCTCATTGCGATTTCCATCCAAGCGTCGTGGAGGTTTACTTAAGAAGGAAAGCCCGCATGGTTTGATGACTCGTTACGCTTTCAATCAAACTCGCACTCAGAGCCTCCCAAACTTTGCCTAGCTTTCTCCTCTTTCGCTCCACTTTGCCACGATGGAGTTAGGTCTTCCCAAGAGCCACATCCAGAGCAAGGACAATCTGATGAAGGTCCGGACCTTCATGTGATGATCCAGCGACTCCTTTAACCACCTTGTTCGTGCCGGCAAGCTCCCCTTCAAGAAGGAGTGCCGCATGGAGATGGTGTACTTCTCAGAGTATGCCATGGTGGGACTGATCCCACATTCCTCGAGCTTCATCTTGATGCTTCTGGACTTCTATGGCCTCCAACTGCATCACCTCGACCCGCACTCCCTCTTGCTCATGGCAACATTTGTCCACTTAAGCAAGATGTGGGTGGGTGTGCCTCCCTGCGTCGAGTTGTTCTGGACCTTCTTCACATCCCATACCACCGGCAAGGGGACAAAGTTACTCGGCTTCTACTACTTCGTCAATCGCAAGAACTGTCCCTCCAAGTATTTGGGATTTCAACAGTGTGATGGATGATGACCGGATTGAAGTTGGTTTGAAATCAAACTTGGATGACGAAGCTTTGAAGCTCCATCATAAGAAATTTCAGCATGGTTCTATTGCCGATGATGCCTTAGTTCCGCTGGCTGCTTTCCTACCTTTAAACATGATTCTGGAGATCGGTAGGGAGCTCCAGAGGAAGATGTCGGCGCTAGATGACCTCGGTGAGGTGGAGAAGCGCAGGACCTCCAGGGTTGTGATTCTCGGAGCTTCTGAAGTGGTGGTTGCCCCTGCCCCGAGCCAAAGGGATGATGACATCGGCAAGGGCAAGGGCAAGGAGCCAGTCGAATCTTATAGTCAGAAGAGAAAGATGAGGCATGTTGATGGGAGCTCCATCAGGTCTGCTCCAGTAACAACTGCCCCTTCTCCCCAGCGAGGGAGATCTTAGGTGGTGACACCTTCTCCGATAAAGTTGTCATCAAGGGGTGCTAGCTCCGTACAGTCGACTCCGGTCCCAGTGCCAGCTAGGGGCTCCAGGTCCGGAGGTCCTTCCCAGCCGAGGGAATTTCCGGCCGAGAAGACTCCAGCAGCTGCAGGTGGTCCCCAACCGAGGTCCGACGTTATTGTCTCACCAAACTTGGTGGGCTCTGACTCTGGGCCTCAGAAGAAGAGGTTTCACGGCGACTGGGGCGGTAGCATCCCCAGGTAAGCATCGTGGACTTACCTTGTAATGCTAATCTTGTTTTTATTATGTTTTTAATTTTCTCGTCCTTTTATTTCCAGGGTGTCTAGAAAGGAGTCCGATGCTTCCGCATCCGTCGCAGTGACTTGGGCTGCGCATGCTGAAGCTCCGGCTTCAACCATTAAGCCTCCTCCAGTGGTGGCAGAAGACACGGCAGCTCCATCGTTAGCTGTCATGGACTTAGATACAGAAGAGACGCTAGAAGCTCTCGTGGTAGCGCCGGACCACAGGAAGATTTTGGAGATGCACTACTGGCAACAGCGTCAGAGCCTAAGGCTCCAGTGCGGTAGTCGGAGGTGTCAGAAGCTTCGGCGTCTGAGCTAGAGTAACCGAGGCTCCGGTCCCTGTGCTAGAAGTTGTTGCGGAGCCGGTGGTGCCAGAAGCTCCGACCCTTGAGCCGGAAGTCGTTGAAGCCCTGACCGCTGAGCTTGAGATGATCGAAGCTCTGGCCACTGAGCCGAAGATGGTCAATGCTCCGGCCCTAGAACCAGAAGTTGTTGAAGGTCCGGTTGCCGAGCCGGAGATGCTTGAAGCTCCCGCTGCTGAGCCGGAAGTGGCGGATATGTCGGTGCCTGAGCCGGCGGTGGTGGGGGCTCTGGATGAAGCTCCAACAATAACCCCGGAGGTAATCTCTTCGGAGGTGTCCATGTTGGAGTCGGAATACCATGAAGAGGCGGTGGCAGGATTTCCTCCTGCGGAGCTAGCAACTGAAGACCCAGAAGCAGGACCTTCGGCTTCTGTTCTGGAGGTAGAAGTTACTGTAGTGGGATCTTCCTCAACTGCCGCCGAAGAGCTCCCAGAGGGCGGCCCCAGTGCCGTAGAAGCTCAGGGAACCACGTTTGTAGTCTGGGACCCTATTTTTGTTCTAGAAGACCCATTGGAACCAGCGGAGGTGACCCAGTAGGTTCGGAGCCCATTCACTTGGCTTTGTCCATAGACAATGCTTGCTCGAGCCTCCGACAAGTTCAGCTCGCTTTCGATCACGAGAGCAAGGTCCTTGAAGAGGAGCACCACACCTTGAGGCGTTGGCACAACAGGCTCCATTTTGATACCAAGCTTGCTCCGACGAGGCTTGCTGATCAGAAGTAGTGGGTCAATAGGGAAACAGCCCGAATGGAATACTGGGGCAAACTGATAGAAGAGAAGGAAGCCGCCATCAGGGTGCTTGATAATAATTCCCGGGAGATCCTCGAGCATGCCAAGGAAAGGAGTGATGCTGTTGACGAGCGTCACGAAAACGTCAATGAATTAAATGAGGTCCTCTTGAAGCGTCGCACAGACCTTGATGCAAGAGAAGAGAAGCTCCTGGATCAGCAGGAGGATGTTTTGAAAAGGGAGGAGGAGCTCACCCAGAAATTGACTCTGGCTTAGCAAAATTTGGTAGATTGCACTAAGAAGTTGGATCAGTGGAGTGAGGAAGAAAAGGAGAAGTACTGGAAACTGGGGCAGGAGCTCTAAAAAAGAGAAGCTGATGTTGCCGCCGGAGAAGGGAAAGTAACAGGCAGGGAGAAGGACCTGGCAGAACGGCGGAATCGTATCCACCTCCGGGAGACGGAGCCAGCTGACCGCCAAAAGCAAGTTGCTGAGAGTATGTAGCAACATGCCAAAGTTGTCAAGAGCCTCACTCGTGAAGGTTCGGAGCTTGCTGCCTCCCGGAGGTCACTGGAGGAGCTGTGAAGTTTAAGGGATACTGAGTCCATACAAGTATGGGACTTCTTGGGGCAATCCAATGACGCGTTGACACCGCTAGGCTTCAATTCGGTGCGTCCGGACAATCCGGAGCTGGAGCTGGACCAAGCGCTTCTGGCTCTCAACACTACTAGCAGCAAACTTGACGCAATGGGTGACGTCATCGTGGACCAACTGGAAACAGAAGGGAAATCTTTGGCTAAGAACGTAGCTGAATACGTGTTGTTGTGCTACATGAGCCGAGATCCCTAGTTCCCTCTGGATCCATTGCTCAAAGGTCCCGTTGCTGAAGAGGAGAATGCCACTAAGGCCAGCGTTCAAGAAGTTGCCAAGAAGGTCGCCTCATTCTTCTGTAGGACTTAGATCCTCCAGTAGTTAGGTATTTTCCTTTTATGTTTTAATAGTAAACCTGATTTTGTAATCCAGTACTTTAAATGAATGAAATCCAATCTTTCTGCCATGAATTTCACTTTATCTTTGTCTTCAATATATTGTGCTTTGTCTTGTTGGCCCCTTATGTAGATGTGCACAATTCGATTGTGAACATGTACCGCAAGGTTTCGACAGTATGTTGATGACTTGAATGCTTCGAACTTGTAGATTTTAAGTCCAAAGTATTTATCTCAGATACCCTTTGCCACGTCGATGGCGGCCACCTGGGGTTGTCGAAGCTTGATAGCTCCGACGGCAGCTACCATCAACATATAACATGTCGACGGCGGGACCCCTAGGGTTGTTGGAGCTTGGTAGCTCCGACGGCACCTACCACCAACATATAACACGTCGACAGCGAGCCCCTGGGAGTTTTCGAAGCTTGATAGGTCTGGTAGTGCCCAATGTTAATGCGCAAATCTTCGATGGCGGGCCCCCTGGGGTTGTTGGATCTTTGTAGCTCTGATGGCACGTTGCGTCAACATATAAAACGTCGACAGCGGGCCCCCTTGAAGGATGTAGGACAATAAAAGCTCCGGCGTCGTCCACCATCGCTATGAGTTTTTCCTGCACATTGGAGACAAGAAAAAAGAGTAAAATTCATCCTCTTGTCTATAAATTGTTTGTGACTTATCATTCTTATTTTAGTTTTAAATCCAAAGAAATTCATTATAATAACGATTATATCGATGTAATTTTTCCCGATCCTTATGCTTTTTAGTACTCACCCTACTGAGGCATGTCGGGGTGTACTTAGGGTGCAGGACCAGGCTAAGTCGATAGAACACTCCGAACCTATGTTGGCTTGGCATTCAGGCAAGTAGACTATGCAGCAATGTGAAGATCCATGAGACCATCAGTATAACTTGTGACGCATATGAATAACTTGGACTAGGACTTAAAAAGAATTGCACAACTTCATTATAGACAAGAAGCATAAAAAACATAACTTGAAATACCGAGCCTTGTACAAAAATAAATGCACGTGGAGTCTGTTTTCACAAAACAATGTCATTCATTATAGGTCTGGATTACAGGGGAGACAAAGACACACTTAAGGTACAGGACCATGCTAAGTGTGTTATACATCTTGTACTAGCGCAGGGCAGGTAGTTACACTTTTAGTGTTGCGACTGTATCAAGTTTTACTTGAACTTCCCGGACCCTCTTGGAGGGGTCTGGATGCTCTCCCGGAGGACCTACCCGATTCTGTATATTGACTCTATAACATAAATTGTGTGTAATTACAGACTCACCTCCGTGATTCTAAGTATAAAACTTACGGAGGTGCTCGATGTTCCAAGGATTAGGAAGCGGAGTCCCATCGTCAGTTGCCAAGCGAATGCATCCAGGACGGGATACTTTGATCACTCGGAAGGGACATTCCCAGGTGGGGGAAAGTTTATTCATTCCTTCGCGAGTTAGTATTTTCCACAGCACCAGATCGCCTTCCTCAAGCTATCGGTTGCGCACATGACTTTGATGATAGCGCTGGAGCGCTTGGTGATAGCGTGCATTTCGAACAGCTGCTTGGCACCTTCCCTCATCGACGAGGTCAAGGTCTTCACGCCGGAGCTAGTCCCGCGCAGCTTCATCGAAGGTCCGGATCCAGAGCGACCAAATGGTGATCTCAAGAGGAAGGACTGCTTCAGCTCCATACACAAGGAAGAAGGGGGTCTCCCAGTTGACCGGTTAGGTGTTGTCCTGTTTGCCCACAGTGTAGATAGAAGCTCTTTAATCCAGTTGGCTCTCTGTGCTTTTTTAAGAGTTCATATGTACAAGTCTTGAGTCCTTTTAAGATTTCTGCATTTGCTCTCTTGGCTTGGCCATTGCATGCTGGGTGAGCTACTGATGCGTAGCTGACTTGAATGTCGAGGTCTTCGAAATATTCTTGGAATGCAGCACATGTAAATGGGGTGTGGGGATGGGGGTCCACACTTTCCAGGAATCGCATTGGGAGGTGTCGTGCGATGCGACACCCAACAGCACACATGTAAAGGAACGCGCATTATATAAATCATTTGCTATAATTTACAAAGATGTTAAGTTTACAAATAGTTTATAAAAATAAACTACAATGGAAGATAAGATTACAACTCTCGTACTCCAGTCTAATAAGCGAAAGAGAAGCCATCCAACCCACAGACGCTCCTCACTAGCCATGAAAACCAAACAGCAGCGGCAGGGTTCCCACATGAGTATATTACTCAGAGAGTCCCTAGTCTCATCGGACAACCATAATCATAAGCATAGAGGTTAGTACCTGCAAAACAACTTATATAGCAACCGTGAGCTGTAACACCCTAAATTTTCGCATCCTGCATTGCATACATGATCATGCAATAAACATTAGAGGGATAAAAGAATATATAAAAAAATATATAAAACATACATATATGTATGTAGCAAAAGAAGAAATTAAAATAATAATTATAGCCTAAATCATGTATTAGGGAATAAATCTAAAATAATACTAATAATATATATATATATAAAAAGAAATGTATATAAATAAATTTTAAATATATATATATATTAATAAATAAATAAAATGAATAGAATATATAAAAATAATAATAATAAAAATAAATATAAATAATAAAATATAAAATAATAAAAGGGAAGAATATAAAAATATATATAAATAAATAATATAAAAAAAAACAGTAATATGTTTCAAAAAAAAAGAAGAAAAAAAAAGAAAAGAAAAAAAAAAGAAAAAGGGACCGCCGGCCAGCGGCCGAACCGCCAGCCGGCCACGCCGCACGCGCCCGCACGCGCAGCGCCCCGGGGGGGCCCCACCCGCCGCCTGCCCCTGACGCGACGCCGCCTCGGCGCCCACGCCCGCTCGGACCCCGCGCCAGCCCGCCCCGCCTCCACGCACGCCACCCCGCCTGCCGCCGGGCCCCGCCCACGTGCCGCACCGCGCCTCCCACCCCGCGCTCGCCCCGCCCGCATCGCGCAGCGCGCGCACCCCGCATCCTGCACGCGCCGCCTGGCCAGCGCCTGGGCCCCGCCTCCCACGCCGCACGCTCCCGCCTCCCTCGCACCGCGTGCCGAGCCCCAGCGCGCGACCGCGCTGCTTCCGGCCCCAGCAACCGACCCTGCTGATTTTTGCGCTGACCGCTCCGGACGCCGCCCGGATCCCAACTCCCAGCGCCGGCCCTAGCCGCCCCTATAAAAAGGACCGTAGGTCCCTAGGGTTTTTTTTTCCCTAGCCGCCGGTTGCAGCAGGAACAAGACGCACCAGAGAGCAGCTCCGCCGCCAGGGAAGAAAAGAGAGAAAAAAAGGGGAGGAAGGGGAAGAAAGAGAGGAGGGTACCACCGTCCACCGGAGATCGTCGCCGTCGTCGTGCCGCCGAGGAACTGCTGCGCCATCTACTTCGTCTACGCATTGTCCCCATCCCGCGACCGTCAAGCCGTCAGATCTACGGTAGGCCATGTTCCCGATGCGAATTTTAGCGACCGTATTGAATCTAATAGGCGTAAATTAAATTTAATTGCACCATGATTTTATTTTCAGCAGCATTAATCCACCCTAAAACCCCGTAAACTCATATGAACACGTATGAACTAGTCGCATCTAATTAATAAACGACCGTAGTAAATTAATTATTAAATTGTGCATGCATGCATGTCATGGCATGTTGATTATTTTGTGTGCATTATGTTGAATTGTATATGTTTTCTTGTATGTATGATCACAAGTAGAGGGAAGTGCTCAAGAGATCGTGTACGAGGATTTTCAGAATCAGGATTTCGAAACGGTTGAGCAACCCTATCTGCCGGAGCAAGGCAAGTGTCCTTGAAGCATATTGATCCTGTTTTAAAATAAATATTTTGTTTGCAAAACTGCATGCTGTGTCAATTTGATGGGAATCCTATGGTAGGAAGTTTACTAGATTTGCTAAACCACCCTTGTCACCTGGAATTTATGGTAGAGAGTCGGGAAGGGTTTTTACCTTTTTGCTTCGCTTAATTAATTGGGATGGAAAAACCAACACTACACATTTAATTATGCATCAATGATATTCTAGTTAATGTGAACTGGTCAATACGATGGGTGATCTAAGCAAGCCTGGTATGTGGATGGGTTGGATGTTATGGTGGTTTGCTTGCTTTAGATCTAAGGACCGGTTCATGCGAGAATAAGCCAGGACTACAGTGCCACCACGAGGCCAAGTTATGGGTGCGGCGTAGCTGATTAATTAGGGCTTTGCTAGTGCTGTTTGGACCATTGTGGATGCTCGGGGAAGGGGTAGTCGGATTGGGTTTGTTGATGGTTGGTGGGACTACCCTGGGATCCGAATGGCTCAAGAGGGGGCCCTTGGTTGAAGATGTGCTCAGTTGGAGGCATCGCCACCGGTGAAACCTCAGTGGGGTCTAAATAGGCTAGTAATCCCTTTGTAAAGACTATTTTGTGATCTCTTGGCCACACACCAACGGAAGTGTGTAATATGACTGACGGGTCATAGGCATAAGGGAGATTCTTAGTCGCCGAAAGGTGATGAAATCACGAACACGTGGGTAAAGAGGTACAAACTCTGCAGAGTAATTAAAACTATCATGATAGCCGTGCTCCCGGTTATGAGCACCTGGACAACTTCCATGATTAGAGGGAAATTGGGATTTGGGATGGTTATGGTTATGGTTATGGTTATGATTATGGTTATGGTTATGGTTATGATTATGGTCATGGTTATGGATGGAATTATGGTTTATGACATTGATTATGGTTATTGATAATGGTGAATTATGGACTGGTATTATTATGGTTACATGGTTTATGATGGGTTTACTTTACATAAATATGATACATTGCTTTTTCAAATGTTTTACTGTACTTTTCAGCACTTAGCCATTATTACATTCGTCATTTGAATCAGCCACATGTCATACTTTCCACACTTGCTGAGTACGACATGTACTCACTCTTGCAATCCCCCCCCCCCAACAGTTGCAGGTCAGGATTATGAGTTTAATGGCGATAATGCGGAGTTCTAGGCCGTGTCTACCGTCAGCTTTGCCTGTGGTGTTGCATGGAGCTGCGCTACCCCTTTGCTTAGTTTGCTTAGTTGCTTAATTAATTTATATCCGCTGCATTAGTTGAACTTATCATTAATATTCATTAGAGCTTGTATTCGAGGATTTAATGATTTATGTAATAAGAGTACTTATTTAATAAATTGAGCTGTGGTAATTATCTGTTTATCATTTGTGAATCACTCGTGTATGTGTGTTGAACATCCTGGGCACACATATGCGTTAGCTTGGTTCGTTTTCGGAACCGGGCGTCACAAATTGGTATCAGAGCCACAGGTTGACCGTAGGACGCAGCCTAGATAGAATGGACACTTTAGAGCACATAGGAGCACTCAGGAATCAGTGTGTTTTTGCTTGGAGTGCTGCTTGCTATATATATTGGTTGCTTGTGTGCTTAATAGATGATTTTGGGATGCTTTAGCATTGCCATGTCCACCTAGGCTAGTATAGCTAGTTGGTTAGCTTCATATCCCTTGATGCATATAGTTGGGGACGTTTCTTAAATTCTTACCTACTGCTTTTCTTCAGATGGTGAGGACTCGCAACCAGAGGGATGGCAATGATGAGGAGGAGAACAGTGGAGTGCCTCAGAACAACGTTGGACAAGGACCTGCTCATGGAGCCATCAATATTGAGCAGCTATTGGCCATGCAAAACCAGCTCATGCAGACCATGATACAAACTATGGGACAGCTGCAGGCTGGCAATATCAACAATCAGCCCCACATGCCTCCACCGCCACCCCCACCTCCTCATAACCGATTGGGAGAGTTTATGAGGACTAGGCCGCCAACCTTTGCTCAAGCCGCAGACCCTATGGATGCGGATGATTGGCTCAAGTCCGTGGAGAAGAAACTTGCTATTGTCCAATGCAGTGACCGGGAGAAGGTGCTATTTGCTTCTCATCAACTCGTTGGAGCAGCTGCAGATTGGTGGGATGCCTATTGCAATGTTCATGAGAACCAAGAGAGAATTACTTGGGCGGAATTCAAGGAGAGTTTCCGTTCTCATTATGTGCCGGAAGGTGTTATGATCTTGAAGAGGCAAGAATTTGAGAACTTGAGACAAGGAAAATCAAGCGTGGGTGAATATCTCAATAAGTTCACTCAACTTTCGAGATATGCGCCTGAGGATGTTAGCCGGGACAGCCGGAAGCAATACTTGTTCATGAGGGGATTGAACAATACGATCCAAGTACAATTGCTCAACTGTGATTATGTCAATTTCTAGAAGCTTGTGGACAAGGCAATTGTGGTTGAGAACAAGATCCGTGAGATGGAGCAAGAAATCAAGAGGAAGGCGCCATATCAAGGACAGCAACAAGGAAGTAATGTGCGCCCTCGCTTTGCGCCGCCCAATGCGCCTCATTACAGCTCCTCTATTCCTGCTCAGCGCCCTGGTTATGCACCGCGCCCAACTCAGTTTGTGCAGCAGCGCCCTGTTATGCAAGCAATGCCTTATGCACCTCGTGCTGATTTCCCTGGAACCAATGCTCAAAACCAAGCTCGTCCCAATAATTCTGGTGGAGTCAAGAGGTGCTATACTTGTGGAGAAGCTGGACACTTTGCGAATCAATGTCCTAAGCCAGGCCTTGGTCAAGGAAGCAATGCGCCGAGGCAAAACCCAAGACCCAATGGAGGACAGCCACACGGAAGCCGTGGACAGCAGAATTTTGCTCGTGGTAACGTGAACCATGTCTCTACGGAGGATGCTCAACAAGCGGATGACGTGGTCATTGGTATGTTTCTCGCCAACTCCAATCCCGCGACTATGTTATTTGATTCTGGAGCATCGCATTCATTCATTGCATCAAAGTATGTTGCCAAGTATAGTTTGCCTATCTCTCATATGAAGTTTACTCTGTTGGTTAAGTCTCCTGGAGGAGAGATGAGGACAAATATAGTATGTCCAAAAGTAAGCCTTAGAATAAGGGGGGTAGACTTCTCCGCCAACCTCATTGTTTTGGACTCTCAAGGATTGGACATTATACTTGGTATGGACTGGTTAAGGAAGCACAATGGAGTTATTGAGTGTGCCACGAAGACGGTGAATTTGACCAATGAGGAAGGGATCACCGTAGAATTTGAAGCATCTCAAACCGCACCGAAGCAATTGGAGCTGAACCATGTGGACGGTGTCGCAATTGAGGAGATTCCGGTAGTGTGTGAATTTTTGGATGTTTTTCCAGATGAGTTGCCAGGTATGCCACCCGATCGAGACATTGAGTTTGTTATTGATTTAATACCTGGAACTGCACCTATAGCTAAGAGGCCGTATAGGATGCCTCCTAAGGAATTAGCAGAGCTCAAGAAGCAGATTCAAGAACAACTAGAGAAAGGTTTTATTCGCCCTAGCTCTTCACCTTGGGGAGCGCCCGTTCTATTCGTGGACAAGAAGGATGGATCCCAAAGGATGTGTGTGGATTACCGAGCTCTCAACGAGGTAACAATCAAGAACAAGTATACCTTGCCACGCATAGAGGATTTATTTGATCAGATGAAAGGTGCCTGTGTATTCTCTAAGATTGACTTGAGGTCAGGATACTTTCAAATGAAGATTAGACTATCGGACATACCCAAGACAGCTTTTAGGACACGGTATGGATCTTATGAGTACACCGTGATGTCTTTTGGATTGACAAATGCGCCTGCCTACTTTATGTACCTCATGAATAAAGTCTTCATGGAGTACTTAGATAAGTTCGTTGTGGTGTTTATTGATGATATTATGATCTACTCGAAGGATGAGAAGGAACATGAGGAACACTTGAGGCTTACGCTGCAGAAATTGAGGGAGCATCAATTGTACGCCAAGTTCAGTAAATGTCAATTCTGGTTACGGGAAGTTTCCTTCTTAGGCCATATTATTTCCGGAGGAGGAGTATCGGTTGACCTCGGTAAAGTGAGGGATGTGTTGAAGTGGGAACCACCGCAGAATGTCAAGGAAATCCGGAGTTTCCTTGGAATGGCTGGATATTACCGCCGATTCATCAAGGATTTCTCCAAAATAGCCAAGCCTATGACCGAATTACTCATGAAAGGGAAGGCATTCCGATGGACTCAAGCTTGTCAGGATAGCTTTGAAGAGTTAAAGAAAAGGTTGACAACCGCACCGGTGTTAGTATTACCGGACGTAAGCAAGAGTTTCGACATCTATTGTGATGCATCAAGACAAGGACTTGGATGTGTATTGATGCAAGAAGGTCAAGTGGTCGCCTATGCGTCAAGACAATTGAAGAAACATGAGCAGAATTACCCAACACATGATTTAGAACTTGCAGCTGTGGTACATGCATTGAAGATTTGGAGACACTATATACTCGGACATAGGTGTGAAATTTATACGGATCACAAGAGTCTTAAGTATATTTTCACACAGACAGATCTGAATTTGAGGCAACGAAGATGGTTGGAGCTCATCAAGGATTATGATGTGGGAATCAACTATCATCCGGGAAAAGCCAATGTAGTAGCCGATGCTTTGAGTCGGAAAGGAGTAAGCCATCAACTTACAGTTCGAGAGTTACCGTCCGAGTTATGTAAGGAGTTTAAACGGTTGAACCTCGGGTTTGTAAATGAGATGGAGATAATGGAGTTAAATCCGACCTTGGAGCAAGAAATTCGAGAAGCACAGACCACAGATGAGGAGATCAAGGAAATCAAGGAAAGAATCGAAGAAGGGAGAGAATTCAGATTTGATGAAGACGAACATGGTACCTTATGGATTGGAAAGAGAATTGTTGTGCCTAATGTAAAGCATATTCGAGAAACAATATTGAAGGAGGCACATGACTCGCCATACTCAATTCACCCTGGTTGTACGAAGATGTACAAAGACTTGAAGACTTGCTATTGGTGGAATAGCATGAAGAAGGACATAGCTGAATACGTAGCACTGTGTGATGTGTGCCAACGAGTGAAGGCAGAACATCAAAGGCCAGCCGGATTATTGCAACCGTTGAAGATTCCAGAATGGAAGTGGGAAGAAATTGGAATGGACTTCATAGTTGGGTTACCACGTACTCAGTCCGGATATGACTCAATTTGGGTAATTGTGGATCGCTTAACCAAGTCAGCTCATTTTGTCCCTGTGAAGGCCAAATATACAGCCGCACGATTGGCCGAAATATACATGGAGCATATTGTGTGTCGACACGGAGTACCGAAGAAGATAGTCTCGGATAGAGGTTCTCAATTTACCTCCAGATTTTGGCAAAAATTGCATGAAGCTTTGGGAACGAGGTTGAATTTTAGTTCAGCATATCATCCTCAAACGGACGGACAAACCGAGAGGACAAATCAGATTTTGGAGGACATGTTAAGAGCTTGTGCATTAAAGCATGGGAAAAGTTGGGATAAAAGCTTGCCATATGCAGAATTTTCATACAACAATAGTTACCAAGCAAGCTTGAAAATGTCACCATATGAAGCACTTTATGGGAGGAAGTGTAGGACACCTTTATTCTGGAATGAGGCAGGAGAAACTCAAGTATTTTGTCCGGATGTGTTGCAAGAAGCCGAAAAGCAAGTCCAGATAATTCGTGAAAACTTGAGGGCTGCCCAATCAAGACAAAAGGGCTATGTGGACAATAGGAGAAGGAAATTAGCCTTTGAAATTGAAGAATTTGTTTACCTCAAGGTGTCACCTATGAGAGGTCATAAGAGGTTTAACATAAGAGGCAAGCTCGCACCTCGCTATATTGGACCATTCAAGATTTTGGACAAAAGAGGAGAAGTAGCATATAAGTTGGAGATGCCAGCTCATCTTTCAGACGTACACGACGTGTTTCACGTGTCGCAACTCAAGAAATGCCTCAGGGTGCCGGAAGAACAAGTGCCGATGGACGAGTTAGAACTTCAGGAGGATTTGTCTTATGTTGAGCAACCTATCAAGATCTTGGACGTGAAGGAAAGGGTCACGAGAAATAAGAGGATCCGTTGGTGCAAAGTGCAATGGAAACACCATACAGAAGCCGAAGCTACGTGGGAACGTGAAGAAGACTTAAAGGCAGAATTCCCGCATCTTTTCTCCACGTTGTCGAATCTCGAGGGCGAGATTCACTTTAAGGGGGGTAGGTTTGTAACACCCTAAATTTTCGCATCCTGCATTGCATATATGATCATGCAATAAACATTAGAGGGATAAAAGAATATATAAAAAAATATATAAAACATACATATATGTATGTAGCAAAAGAAGAAATTAAAATAATAATTATAGCCTAAATCATGTATTAGGGAATAAATCTAAAATAATACTAATAATATATATATAAAAAGAAATGTATATAAATAAATTTTATATATATATATATTAATAAATAAATAAAATGAATAGAATATAAAAAAATAATAATAAAAAAATAAATATAAATAATAAAATAATAAAATAATAAAAGGGAAGAATATAAAAAAAATATATAAATAAATAATATAAAAAAACAGTAATATGTTTCAAAAAAAAAAGAAGAAAAAAAAAGAAAAGAAAAAAAAAAAGGGACCGCCGGCCAGCGGCCGAACCGCCAGCCGGCCACGCCGCACGCGCCCGCACGCGCAGCGCCCCGGGGGGGCCCCACCCGCCGCCTGCCCCTGACGCGACGCCGCCTCGGCGCCCACGCCCGCTCGGACCCCGCGCCAGCCCGCCCCGCCTCCACGCACGCCACCCCGCCTGCCGCCGGGCCCCGCCCACGTGCCGCACCGCGCCTCCCACCCCGCGCTCGCCCCGCCCGCATCGCGCAGCGCGCGCACCCCGCCTCCTGCACGCGCCGCCCGGCCAGCGCCTGGGCCCCGCCTCCCACGCCGCACGCTCCCGCCTCCCTCGCACCGCGTGCCGAGCCCCAGCGCGCGACCGCGCTGCTTCCGGCCCCAGCAACCGACCCCGCTGATTTTTGCGCTGACCGCTCCGGACGCCGCCCGGATCCCAACTCCCAGCGCCGGCCCTAGCCGCCCCAATAAAAAGGACCGTAGGTCCCTAGGGTTTTTTTTCCCTAGCCGCCGGTTGCAGCAGGAACAAGACGCACCAGAGAGCAGCTCCGCCGCCAGGGAAGAAAAGAGAGAAAAAAAGGGGAGGAAGGGGAAGAAAGAGAGGAGGGTACCACCGTCCACCGGAGATCGTCGCCGTCGTCGTGCCGCCGAGGAACTGCTGCGCCATCTACTTCGTCTACGCATTGTCCCCATCCCGCGACCGTCAAGCCGTCAGATCTACGGTAGGCCATGTTCCCGATGCGAATTTTAGCGACCGTATTGAATCTAATAGGCGTAAATTAAATTTAATTGCACCATGATTTTATTTTCAGCAGCATTAATCCACCCTAAAACCCCGTAAACTCATATGAACACGTATGAACTAGTCGCATCTAATTAATAAACGACCGTAGTAAATTAATTATTAAATTGTGCATGCATGCATGTCATGGCATGTTGATTATTTTGTGTGCATTATGTTGAATTGTATATGTTTTCTTGTATGTATGATCACAAGTAGAGGGAAGTGCTCAAGAGATCGTGTACGAGGATTTTCAGAATCAGGATTTCGAAACGGTTGAGCAACCCTATCCGCCGGAGCAAGGCAAGTGTCCTTGAAGCATATTGATCCTGTTTTAAAATAAATATTTTGTTTGCAAAACTGCATGCTGTGTCAATTTGATGGGAATCCTATGGTAGGAAGTTTACTAGATTTGCTAAACCACCCTTGTCACCTGGAATTTATGGTAGAGAGTCGGGAAGGGTTTTTACCTTTTTGCTTCGCTTAATTAATTGGGATGGAAAAACCAACACTACACATTTAATTATGCATCAATGATATTCTAGTTAATGTGAACTGGTCAATACGATGGGTGATCTAAGCAAGCCTGGTATGTGGATGGGTTGGATGTTATGGTGGTTTGCTTGCTTTAGATCTAAGGACCGGTTCATGCGAGAATAAGCCAGGACTACAGTGCCACCACGAGGCCAAGTTATGGGTGCGGCGTAGCTGATTAATTAGGGCTTTGCTAGTGCTGTTTGGACCATTGTGGATGCTCGGGGAAGGGGTAGTCGGATTGGGTTTGTTGATGGTTGGTGGGACTACCCTGGGATCCGAATGGCTCAAGAGGGGGCCCTTGGTTGAAGATGTGCTCAGTTGGAGGCATCGCCACCGGTGAAACCTCAGTGGGGTCTAAATAGGCTAGTAATCCCTTTGTAAAGGCTATTTTGTGATCTCTTGGCCACACACCAACGGAAGTGTGTAATATGACTGACGGGTCATAGGCATAAGGGAGATTCTTAGTCGCCGAAAGGTGATGAAATCACGAACACGTGGGTAAAGAGGTACAAACTCTCCAGAGTAATTAAAACTATCATGATAGCCGTGCTCTCGGTTATGAGCACCTGGACAACTTCCATGATTAGAGGGAAATTGGGATTTGGGATGGTTATGGTTATGGTTATGGTTATGATTATGGTTATGGTTATGGTTATGATTATGGTCATGGTTATGGATGGAATTATGGTTTATGACATTGATTATGGTTATTGATAATGGTGAATTATGGACTGGTATTATTATGGTTACATGGTTTATGATGGGTTTACTTTACATAAATATGATACATTGCTTTTTCAAATGTTTTACTGTACTTTTCAGCACTTAGCCATTATTACATTCGTCATTTGAATCAGCCACATGTCATACTTTCCACACTTGCTGAGTACGACATGTACTCACTCTTGCAATCCCCCCCCCCCAACAGTTGCAGGTCAGGATTATGAGTTTAATGGCGATAATGCGGAGTTCTAGGCCGTGTCTACCGTCAGCTTTGCCTGTGGTGTTGCATGGAGCTGCGCTACCCCTTTGCTTAGTTTGCTTAGTTGCTTAATTAATTTATATCCGCTGCATTAGTTGAACTTATCATTAATATTCATTAGAGCTTGTATTCGAGGATTTAATGATTTATGTAATAAGAGTACTTATTTAATAAATTGAGCTGTGGTAATTATCTGTTTATCATTTGTGAATCACTCGTGTATGTGTGTTGAACATCCTGGGCACACATATGCGTTAGCTTGGTTCGTTTTCGGAACCGGGCGTCACATGAGCACGAAGGCTCAGCAAGACATAACGTCTCACCTAAACATGAAACTCTACATGAGGGTAGAGACATAAACATAGGATGGAAGATTTGCATAATGGACTCGCCTAAATGTGGGTCCTTATTTTCAGATTTATAGCAGTAGCTTAAACCTTGTGCGGGGCAACATCATAACTCCACAATCAAACAAGAAAGGCTTCATCACGATGCTGCATGCCCAAGGTGGAAATTAAATTTAGTGAGCACTATACTAATACATACACCATAGCAATACCATGATAAAATAATGTTTATAACAGCAGCAATTAATTCTCATCTCAAGTGCGAGTATTTAGCTACGTCACAACTCAGTGAACAAGTGGTACTAATAACCGCGAGGGACGGTGATTCGAATCGAAGATACCTGGAAATACATGTCACGTACGCCCGTACTGGAAATCACTTCGATGCACTCCACGGACGTCGTACTCAGCCACCTTTCTCAAGTTCCGCCCAAGTTGAATCGATTCAATCGTCTAGGACAGTATCCCCACTCACGGTGCACCTTCCGCTATGAATGTGTTGTGAGCGAGTTTCCATCTACTGTGTTGCGACCGAAAGCCTGAGGCGATTGAAAAAGTCTCAACAAAAGCTTCCTAAGGTACATCGGTTCCCTGGACCCCATATATCCAGTATGACTCCGGTACAGTTCAATCATGCTCAGCAGGGCGGCATACGGATCGGTCCTTAACCGACACAGGCAGGGCTACGCAACCAAGACCACGTCTTGCTATATCCTACGCCCCTGCCCGGTCTCATTTTTCAGATTACTACTTCATTCTCTTTGAACCAATCCCGTGTGAAAAAGTCATAGCTATGCGAGAAGATTACAACTACTCGACTTCTACCGAATCCTATACAACATTTAGCATAGCTTAGTCTACATGATGACTAGACAATTATCCAAATACTCCATGGGTTGATCTGGTCATGCAAGTGGATTTCCAATCACCTTAGCCCTAATGCACAATACTCACCCTAGACATATGTGATACAAATCAAAATTTTATAATAGCACTTAAATGCAAACCGGGGCTTGCCTGGTTGCGAGACGGTGTCAAAGTTAACCTCCTGAGGGATGACTTCAAGTAGCTCCGGGGTCCTCTTGAGCTCGGTAACTAATCGATATGCAAATAATTATGCAAGTTAATCAATACCGGTATTATATTATAGTTCAAAGGAAAGACAGTTAAGTATATGAATTTAAGCTTAATGGTTTTGGAAATTTTACAGGGGACATTAGGTGCTATGACGAAGATCTGGACCTAAAATTGGAGATATTAAAGGAAGCTAGTTGTCTATAAAATTTTTACAGGAATTCTGAAACTTACCGAAGAACATTTGGGAAAAATTTCATAGTTTTCTATGAAGTGAATTGTCAGATAAAAATCAAACGTGATTTTGTTTGAAGGGCTCTACAGGAAAATCTAGGGATTTTCCTGAAGATTGGGTTGTAGTTCTGGTTAGTGTTGATAATGACACAACCAACAAAGGTTGTTTGACAAATGTTGAAGCTTTATACTGAGAGATATTCAAATTAGAAGTTTGCACAAGTTTCTGTACAATTTCTAAATGAATTTGGCTATTTTTATGTGCATAAAGAATAAACAGGTGATCAGACCATGTAAATGAAGTCTAATGACCCAGAAATTTTTACTAGTGTTCAAGGATATTCAAATGAAGGTTCTGGAAAAATTTGGAATTTTTCCAGAGGGCAGAACTATAGGAATTAATTCTATAATAATTTTTTTATTTGTATTATGGAGAAATTCATATGGACTTCCATACAAATCCAATTGCACCACTGGAAATTACTCTTCATGCTGGTTCTAACAAATTTTACTTGGGAATATTTGGACAAGTATCCTAGGAGTTATAGATTTTCCAAGTTGGGGCAAAATCTGAAATAAATTTCAAATGGGAAATGTTTGAATAATCCAGGGGGGTCCAGGGGTTTAAAATGGACCAATCGGAATTAAGAAACACCGGGCCACAGAGAAAATGTACGTATCCACATGGGATCCTTGGCCGCAGCTGATCCGGGGCGCGCGCTGCGCTTCCACTGACGACGGGGCCCCACGGGGTCATCGTCTACCTCCCCCCGTCGCGCGACCGCGGTGGCACCTCGCCGGAGCTCTTGCCGCTGGTCGATCCACGGCACATCTCCTCGCCAAACTCGCCGCCTAACCCTATTTCGAGGTGCTGAGCACGACGGTGGGGTCAGCGCACGCCGGCAATGGCCGAAAAGGCTTGCGCGACGGCGGCGGCGGCGATTAGGGTTTCGGCCATGTCGGCTGAGCCCTACGGTGGGTGAAACTGATCGGAAAAACCTTGGGAAGATTCATTAAAGCATGGGGAATAAGAATCTGGCCATAATAGGGAGAGAAAAGGCTTGGAAACTGGTGGCGAGTACGGACCGAGGAGGGAAAAATCCGCGGTTGGGGAAAAATGGGATTCCGGTGTGAATACCCGATTAAACTCGATGACTCCTGTTCGAGGTGATGGCCTGGCTATATAGAACAACATAGCACAGGTGCACAAGGAATAAACAACCGTGCAAAAAGAATTTTGCGCACGAACAGTTTATACTCATACTTGAAGATCATCGGAAGAAAAGCAAATACAGGGGCTAGGAGGCATGGCATGGGCTGAAACTTTACGAGCAGCTAAAACATGAGTAGGCTAACCTTTTTCCTTCTAGGACCGAGGCGAGATGATGGCTGTATCGTCGGGTCGAGGATGAGCAGAGGCACGGCAAAATAGGGGAGATTTCCAGCGGCCTCGGTTTCAAAGTTAACAGCTTCGGGGATGGCCTAGATGTGCAAGAACTTGATTACAAAGCTGTGCAAGAGCTTGGGGAGTGAGGAGAAGCAAATAAAAGTGCTTAACACGGAGTACCTTTGCTGCAAATCAGCTGGACAGAGAAGGAATCGGGAGAGAAGTGAAAATGGTGCTGGAGACTTCAAGGTGAAGAAAGATCAAGCCAGAGGCATGGAGGGGGTATAAGTAGTAGGCCAGGGCGAGCTGGGGGCAGCTGGAGTGGGCCACAACATTGCAAGAAGCTGCCTGGACTTTGCGTGCAATGTGGTGTCACTTGGAGAGACAAAACAGCTCTTTGCTTTGGATGACAAGTGGGTCCCACCTTATCCTCATCCTTGCCCCATCAATTCTGCCACCTAATTCATTCCAAAATTTGCTAGATATCTGTGGGGTGGCTGTATTAATCATATAGAATTTGATTTTAAATTCCCATAGTTGATTTGACAAGGTTTCATTTAAATTCAAATATGAATTTGAATTTGAGTTGAATTCAATGAAGCTATTGAATTAAATAGCAAACTTGCTTCAAAAATTATGAAACTTTGCAGGGATTCTATTTGGAATATTTGGAATCCATTGGTCAACTCAAATCTTCATGTTAAATTTATTTAAACAATAGCTAAGTTTATTAATTTGAATTTCCTCATTTGGAGTTTGAATTAATTTGTTTTTTCTCAATTCCTTTTTAATGTTTTTTGTCATTCAAAAATTTTGTCCTAACTGAACTTTGAATTATGGTAATTAGGGCTTTTACATTCCCCCCCCCCCCCCCTTAAAAGAGTCTCGTCCCGAGATTACAATGAAGAGACGAAAGTAGGAGAGAAATTACCAGATATGAGACGATAAGAAATCCGGATAGTTGGAGCGGAGATATTCTTCGGATTCCCATGTCGCTTCTTCAACAGTATGGTTGCTCCATAACATATTATAGAACTACAGCATGCGGTTCCGCATTGTTCGAGTCTTCTCGTCGAGAATCTGAACCGGATGTTCGGAGTACGTCAAATCCGGTTGCAATTTGCCGATGTCGTCGGTGTGGACTGCAGCTGTGAACTTGAGACATTTCCCAATCTGAGATACATGGAAAATGTCTTGTATACCAGCAAGAGATGCTGGTAACTCCAATCGATAAAACATAGGTTCGCACTTCTCCGTGATAGCAAATGGGCCAATAAATCGGGGAGCTAGCTTTCCTTTTACTCCGAACCGGTGAATTCCTTTCATCGGTGACACACGGAGGTACATGTGATCCCCGACATCAAAGTGCAGTGTTCGATGCCGCTTGTCTGCATAAGCCTTCTGTCAAGATTGAGCCGCTCTTAGATTTGCTTGTATGATCCATGGCTTATGCATCCTCCAATTCAGTGGAAATTGGAGGATGTGAGATACGTGGAAAATGTCGTGTATACCAGCGAGAGATGCTGGTAATTCCAATCGATAAGCCACAGGTTCGCACTTCTCCGTGATAGCACATGGGCCAATAAATCGGGGAGCTAGCTTTCCTTTTACTCCGAACCAGTGAATTCCTTTCATCGGTGACACGCGGAGGTACACGTGATCCCCGACATCAATGTGCATCATTCGACGCCACTTGATCCTCGGCTTCGTTGACTAGATCAATCCTGAATGTCACTCTTTCGCCGGACTTGCACCAATTAAGTGGGGTGCAACATTTCCGGCCATAAAGAGCTTCATATGTTGCCATCTTGATACTCGTTTGATAACCGTTGTTGTACGAGAATTCCGCCAACAGCAAATGATCGTCCCAATTTTTACCCTGGTGGATGCACATGCACGCAACATGTCTTCAAGGACCTGGTTCACCCCTCGGTTTGTCCATTGGTCTGGAGTGATATGCGGAGCTTCTAATCAGTTCAGTACCCAACGTGGCATGCAGTTGCTCCGAGAAACGAGCAACAAACAGCGAGCCTCGATCTAAAATAATCGTGCGAGGAATGCCGTGTAAACACACGACTCTTGATATGTACAACTTTGCATATTTCTTGGCATTAAATCCGACATTTACCGGGATGAAGTGTGATGATTGGTTAGTCGGTCGACTATTACCCAAATTGAATCATGCTTCCAAAATGTAAGTGGCAATCCGACTATGGAATCCATACTCACATCCTCAAATTTCCATGCCAGAATATTTAGCGGTTGTAGCTGTCCCGCCTTCTTCATATGGTCGGCCTTCACTTGCCGACACGTATCACACTCAGATACGTACTTTGCTATTTCCTGCTTCATCCGCGTCCACCAAAACTTGGTCTTTAAATCTTGATAATTTTATTGCTGCCCGGATGAATAGAAATTTTTGACATGTGAGCTTCATCGAATATTTTCTTCCGGAGCTTAACATCTCGGGGTACAACAATCCATTCCTTGAACCATAACGTACCATGATCATCTTTCCGGAAACATTTTACTTCCCCGCTGTCCATTCTTTCTCGTATGTGTGACATGCCCTTGTCCTTCTTTTGGGCTTCAATAATTTCCTCTCAGATGGTGGGAAGGAGAGCAAGATTATTGAGAGCCCCATATGGAATCACATACAGACTTGGTTCCACATCTTCCGTTTCAGCCATGGTGATATTGTGGACATGGGCTTTCCGACTGAGCGCGTCGGCAACCACATTCGCTTTACCGGGTTGGTAGTGAATTTCAATTTCGTAATCTTTGATCAACTCTAACAACCTTTGTTGTCTCATATTCGGCTCCTTCTGCGTGAAAATATATTTCAAACTCTTGTTGTCGGTGCAGAGGTGTAAAAGATTTCCAAGCAAGTAATGCCTCCACATTTTTAATGCCAATACCACGGCAGCAAGCTCAAGGTCATGGGTCGGATAGTGCTGCTCATGGTTTCGGAGTTGTCAAGATCCATATGCGACCACACGTCCTTCTTGCATAAGAACACAACCAAGTCTGATGCCGGATGCATCGCAAGAAACGTCAAACGGTTTTGTCGTGTTGGCTGAGCAAGAACCGGGGCAGTTGTTAGGTGATGCACTAATGTCTTGAACGCTTCTTCACAAGCTGAACTCCAAATATATTTGGTTCCCTTTTTTAGCAGCTCCATCATTGGCTTAGCGATTTTTGAAAAGCTCGGGATGAACCTCCGATAATATCCCGCTAAACCGAGAAACTTCAGACTTCATGTACGGACTTAGGAAATTGCCATTTCAACACTTGAACAATTTTACTTGGATCCACAACGATGCCCTCAGCTGAAATAATGTGCCCCAAGAATGGCACTTGGCTGATCCAAAATTCACACTTGCTGATTTTTGCGTATAACTTGTGATCTCTCAACCGCTGCAACACAATATGCAAATGTTCAGCATGCACTTCCTCTGACATGGAATAAACCAATATGTCGTCCATGAAGACCACGACGAACTTGTCCAACTCTGGCATAAATACTGAGTTCATGAGATACATGAAGTGAGCCGGCGTTTGTGAGACAAAAAGACATGACGAGATACTCGTATAATCCGTATCTCGTTGAGAATGCCATCTTTGGTATATCCTCTGGTCGGATTTTGATTTGATGATATCCGGACCGAAGATCAATCTTTGAGAACACCCTCGCACCAACAAGTTGATCGAATAAAATGTCGATGCGGGGCAGCGGGTACTTGTTCTTTATAGTCACGGCATTGAGCGGTCCATAATCCACACATAATCACAATGTTTCATCCTTCTTCTTGACAAACAGCACTGAGCAGCCCCAAGGTGATGAGCTTGGGCGAATAAAACCCTTGTCCAAAAGGACTTTCAAATGCTCTTTTAATTCAGCTAGCTCATTAGGCGCCATTCGATACGGTCTTCCAGAAATCGGTGTGGTTCCCGGTACAAGTTCAATCTTGAACTCAACATCACGTTCGGGCGGCATGCCCGGTAAATCATCGGGAAACACATCGGGATACTCACGGACGACCGGAATATCTTCAATTTTAGTCGCTTCCGTGTTATATGCAGCTGCACTGTCCTGCTCCAACTGTCCAAAAACAGCTCGTGTTGTCCGTGTATCGGAAAGTCAATTTGGATAGTCCGGGCACCGATATTAAGAACGGCACCGTGATGGTTCAACCATGACATTCCCAATATTACGCCGATCTTCTGTCCATCCAATATAATCAGAGACGTTGGATATATCTTGCCCCCCAAACATAAAGCTGCTCGGGGAACAATCTGACTAGCCGAGATACTTCCACCCGGTGAGCTTATAAGATAACTTTTCTTGGGAGTATTGGTGGATAAGTGGTGCTGATCACACATGATTTACTGATAAAATTGTGGGTAGCACCGGAATCAAAGAGTATGAGGATAGGTATGTCTTTGATAGCAAACATGCCCGCTAACACCGGTGCTCCCTCCGGAACACTCTCGATTGCTATGTGTTGAACACTTCCGGTTTGCCATGCTGTCTTCTCTGGTTGAATATGGGGCTGAATACACTGTTGTACTGGTACTTGCCTGCTGCTCAAGATCTTCTCTGGGCAATCTTTGGTACTGTGCCCAACACGGTCACATGTGGAACACCTGTACTGATTCAACAGCCCGCTGACTTGAGGCCTGAATTGTCCTGCATCTCTGTGTGAGATAGATGCCCCTGGAACCATTTGAGACGGTTCTTGCTGCTGTTGTAATGCTGACTGAAAATCTGATACTTCGAACGGCCGACTCCGGTACGAACTCGGTTGTGCAGCCAGCTGTCATATCTGACCGGACGGTGATCGGTACACCATACGGTATTTCTGAGGAACATTATGTGTGCTGTCCTACACAGCAAGTCTCTTCTTTGACTCCTCCGCGATTCGCTCACGTGTGGCATCCTCTTGCGTAATTGCGGCATTAAGCATAGCATTGAACGAGCCATGATTGAACAATGCAAGCTTTTCTTTCAACATGGGGCTTAGACCCCGATAGAAGTACTCTCGCTTCTGATCCTCTGTACTCACATACTCAGACGTATATTGCGCTCGATTAACAAAGACTTTGGAGTATTCTTGAGCACTTCTTTCTCCTTGCTTCAAATCAAGAAATTTCTGAAGCTTCCTTCTCACAATGGCAGGAGGAACATGATAGGCATGGAATGTCTTCCGGAACTCTGTCCAAGTGACTTGCTGTCCGGCGGCCAAGGAGGCGATGTGGTTCGCCCACCAAGCTCCAGTGATGCCATGTAGTTGTTTTGCCGCATATAAAACCTTCATATGATCACTGCACTGTAGCAGTCCGAGCTTAGCTTCAATGGTGCGGAGCCAATGGACCGCATCTAGAGGTTCACCATCAGCACTGAACACGGTGGGTGCAGTCGCCAAGAATTCGTGATAGCTTGCTTGCTGAGGTTGACGATTTCCTTCAGCTTGACGTCCCCCTTGATTGGACGTAATCTGCACGAGAGTTCACAGCAGTTCGGTCCGCTCGTCGCGCGAATCCAGCATGGCTGCGATATCATCCGCCAATGTAAGCAGAGATGGAGGTGGCTGTTGCGCCGGCTGTTCCGGCTCTCGGAAGTCATCCCTTCCCTGACTTGAACCACCGACCACGTATGTTGTCCGAGTGCACACCATTTTGCAGTTACAGTCATTAATCCAACATGAGACGTGATATTGCAAGATCACACTAGGATGAAAAACAATAGTGTGTGTATTGATAACCAAATTTGCATAACGGTCGTATATTGATAAAGTATAAACTTTATACACAATACATCATCCCTGGACCAATGTTACAATAGCGAGTTCCAAAATAATGAACTCCATGGGTCGAAGTTCATTTTGACTACTGTTGGTCGTGATGAGACATTATGCGCATTATCGTGCGAACACACACTTTTATTTTCAATATGACACAAACATGGCCATAAAAGAAAACAGGTTCGAGTGGGTCGAACCATCAATTCCACTGGTAAATAGTTGAGTACAAACAACTGATCCGTTATGACACTTCTCGAAGTGAATTCGAGTACTAGATTCATAACAAGACCAAATTATGTCAAACCGATAAAGTTTCTGTTGAAACCTGAACAGTTTGTACTCAAACACAAATTCAACACAGTAAATTGCAGAATCAGATCTTGAGGTGAACTACAAAGTTGACGTACACTTCGATACCTTTCCAAACAGTATTGGTTTGCCTTCAGATCGTTTCTGGTTGAGATGATATGGTATCGTAAACCTGACAGTTTTACTGGAATTTTTTGACAGCATCTCCTTTGTTTATGCTAAATTTGGGCCACAATTTCTAGATATAAAACAGCAGAACTTACAAAAACCACAAAATACAAGTTTGTGATAAATATTACAAGGATTCCAAAAATGTCTTGTACGATCCGGTTTGAATTTTGTAGAGTGAGATATGGTGAAAACAATCAGGAGTCCAGAAAGGGTTCTAGTTTCTGTCCAGTTTTGGCAGAGTTTGGAACATTGAAATTTTGAACAGGTTAGAGGGAAATTCAGTTATGGAGTTGAACATAAAAGTTTTAAAGGACTTCCTAAACTTTCCATCCATGTATGTTAAACATTCATTGGAGTTTTCTACTGGGAGATATGTTTTCTCAAAATCAGGTCTTTTACCGTAGAAAAGAGAACACTCTGTTTTTGAATTGGTGACTTCAAAACCTACTCCAAATTTGAAAACTTAGTATATTTACATCCTCTCAGTTTCATTTTACAGAAAAGTGGTTAATGCATCAACGGAGTATATGTCGGTACTAAGTGCCTCACAAAGTAAAAATTCTAAGACGGTATTCCGGCATACGTCTCAATGGTGGCCTTAATGACGTTCACTCGCAAACAATTTCTAAACGCAATACGATGACGTGGTCAGTGTACCCGGTCACTACACACAAACTACTGATCAATCATATTGTGTCGTACGACACAACCCGCATGGGCAAACAGTTCACAATAATATATATGAAAGTAAAAACATTCCTCCCGTATCGTTCCATACGGGCCGCCTCGAGTTACGCCATGTCTCGAGGTACATGACCAGGTTTTCTACCACCCGACGGGGTCCCACATCTTTACATAGTGCTGCACCAGTAGGAGGCGCATCGGGTTATGTCCAACCCGAAGGGGGCTCCCACTAACTTTGAAGCATGCTGGGGTACTGCGTGTCATATGTTCTCAGAAACATGGAATGCTTCAGAGACTCATATTGACTCTTCCGTGCAAAGCCACGGAAAGATTTCCATGCTACCTCTCGCATGGTGAGCTTATCGCAATTGATCCGCTTGTGGTGGCGTACCTTACCTCTTACCTGACGTCGGAGCATCGTTACAGAATATAATAACATATAAGTTAGTTTTGCCACCTTAATAACTTATGCTAATATGGTCCTTATGTGGGCCAAGTATTGTATCCTCATTGTATCCTATGTTTTTCTTGTAATAAGATCCTTTATAAGCGTGCTATTCCCAATGCGGCTCTGATACCACGTCTGTGGAGATCGGGGTCCACACATTCTAGGAATCGCATTGGGTGGTGTCGTGCGATGCAACACCCAACAACACACATGTAAAGGAACGCGTATTTTATAAATCATTTGCTATAATTTACAAAGATGTTAAGTTTACTAATAGTTTATAAAAATAAACTACAATGGAAGATAAGATTAAAACTCCCGTACTCCAGTCTAATGAGCGAAAGAGAAGCCATCCAGCCCACAGACGCTCCTCACTAGCCATGAAAACCAAACAGCAGCGGCATGGTTACCACATGAATATATTACTTGGAGAGTCCCGAGTCTCATCGGACAACCATAATCATAAGCATAGAGGTTAGTACCTGCAAAACAACTTATATAGCAATCGTGAGCATGAAGGCTCAGCAAGACTTAACCGTCTCACCTAAACATGAAACTCTACATGAGGGTAAAGACATAAACATAGGATGGCATATTTGCATAACGGACTCGCTAAAATGTGGGTCCTTATTTTCAGATTTATAGCAGCAGCTTAAACCTTGTGTGGGGCAACATCGTAACTCCACAATCAAACAAGAAACGCTTCATCACGATGCTGCATGCCCAAGGTGGAAATTAAATTTAGTGAGCACTATACTAATACATACAACATAGCAATACCATGATAAAATAATGTTTATAACAGCAGTAATTAATCCTAATCTCATGTGCAAGTATTTAGCTACGTCACAACTCAGTGAACAAGTGGTACTCATAACCGCGAGGGACGGTGATTCGAATCAAAGATACCCGGAAATACACGACACGTACGCCCATACTGGAAATCACTTCGGCGCACTCCACGGACGTCGTACGCAGCCACCTTTATCAAGTTCCGCCCAAGTTGAATCGATTCAATCATCTAGGACAGTATCCCCACTCACGGTGCACCCTTCCACTATGAAGATGTCGTGAGCGAGTTTCCGTCTACTATGCTACGGCCAAAAGCCTGAGGCGATTGAAAAAGTCTCAAGAAAAGCTTCCCAAGGTACATCGGTTTCCTGGACCCCATATATCCAGTATGACTCCGGTACAGTTCAAACGTGCTCAGTAGGGCAGCATACGGATCGGTCCTTAACTGACACAGGCAGTGCTACACAACCAAAACCATGTCTTGCTGCATCCTACGCCCCTGCCCGGTCTCATTTTTCAGATTACTACTTCATTCTCTTTGAACCAATCTCATGTGAAAAGTCATAGCCATGCGAGTAGATTACAACTACTCGATTTCTACCGAATCCTATACAACATTTAGCATATCTTAGTCTACACGATGACTTGACAATTATCCAAATACTCCATGGGTTGATCTGGTCATGCAAGTGGATTTTCAATCACCTTAGCCCTAATGCACAATACTCACCCTAGACATATGTGATACAAATCAAAATTTTGTAATAGCGCTTATATGCAAACCGGGCCTTGCCTGGTTGCGAGACAGTGTCAAAGTTAATCTCCAGAGGGATGACTTCAAGTAGCTCCGGGGTCCTCTTGAGCTTGGCAACTAATCGATATGTAAATAATTATGCAAGTTAATCAATACCAGTATTATATTATAGTTCAAAAGAAAAATAGTTAAGTATATGAATTTAAGCTTAATGGTTCTGGAAATTTTACAGGGGACATTAGCTGCTATGAGGAAGATCTGGACCAAAAATTGGAGATGTTAAAGGAAGCTAGTTGTCTATAAAATTCCAACAAGTAAAAGCCTTCTCTGAATTTTGGTTGTAATTCTGGTGGTCTATCATGGCTACCAGTGGTTGTATCATACAGAGGGGTTCTCACTGGTTTTAGGAAAATTTGTTTCATAAATTTATAAGCTTCCAATTGGGAGATATTGAATTTAAAATTTTGGATAAATTTCTAAAATAGTTCTGATGTTTTTGGGCATTCTATGACTTGTTAGGAAAATCTCCAGATTGAACTAGTTTATTAAAGTCCAATGAATCTGAAATTTTTACAGGAATTCTGAAACTTACTAAATAACATTTGGGCAAAATTTCATAGTTTTCTATGAAGTGAATTATCTGATAAAAATCAAACGTGATTTTGCTTTAAAGGGCTCTACAGGAAAATCTAGGGATTTTCATGAAGCTTGGGTTGTAGCTCTGGTTAGTGTGGATAAAAGACAAAACCAACAAAGTTGGTTTGAAAATTTTTTAATCTTTATACTGAGATATATTCAATTTAGAAGTTTGCACAAGTTTTTGTACAATTTCTAAATGAATTTGGCTATTTTTATGTGCATAAAGAATACACAGGTGATCAGACCATGTACATTAAGTCTAATGACCCTGAAATTTTTACTGGAGCTCAAGGATATTCAAATGAAGGTTCTGGAAAAATTTGGTATTTTTCCAAAGAGCAGAACTATAGGAATTAATTCTATAAGAATTTTGTTATTTGAATTATGGAGAAATTCATATGGACTTCCATACAAATACAAGTGCATTAATGGAAGGTACCCTTCATGCTGGTTCTAAATAAATTTATTTGGGAATTTTTGGACAAGTATCCTAGGAGTTATAGATTTTCCAAGTTGGGGCAAAATCTGAAATAAATTTCAAATGGGAAATGTTTGAATAATCCAGGGGGGTTCGCGGGTTTAAAATGGACCAATCGGAATTAAGCAACACTGGGCCACCGAAAAAATGTACGTAGCCATATGGGATCCTTGGCCGCAGCGGGGCCCCACGGGGTCGTCGTCTACCTCCTGCACGCCGCGCGACCGCGGCGGCGCCTCGCCGGAGCTCTCGCCGCCCGTCGATCCACATCACGTCTCCTTGACAAACACACTTCCTAACCCTATTTCGAGGTTCTGAGCACGCCGGTGGGGTCAGCGCACGCCGGCGATGGCCGGAAAGGCTTGTGCGATGGCGACGGCGGCGGCGGCGATTAGGGTTTCGGCCATGTCGGCCGAGCCCTATGGTGGGTGAAACTGATCGGGAAAACCTTGGGATGATTCATTAAAGCATGGGGAACAAGAATCTGGCCATAAGAGGGAGAGAAAAGGCTTGGAAACTGGTGGCGACTACGGACCGAGGAGGGAAAAATCCGCGGTTGGGGAAAAATGGGATTCCAGTGTGAATACCCAATGAAACTCGATGACTCCTGTTCGAGGTGATGCGCCTGGCCATATAGAACAGCATAGCACAGGTGCACAAGGAATCAAAAACCGTGCAAAAAGAATTTTGCGCGCGAACGGACTATACTCATACTCAAAGATTGTCGGAGGAAAAGCAAATACGGGGGCTAGGAGGCATGGCATGGGCTGAAACTTTACGAGCAGCTAGAACATGAGTAAGCGAAACTTTTTCCTTCTAGGACCGAAGCAAGATGACGGCTGTATCGTCGGGTCCACGATGAGCAGAGGCACGGCAAAACAGGGGATTTCCGGCGGCCTCGGTTTCGAAGTTAACAGCTTCGGGGATGGCCTAGCTGTGCAAGAACTTGATCACAAAGCTGTGCAAGATCTTGGGGAGTGAGGAGAGGCAAAGAAAAGTGCTTAACACGGAGTACCTTTGCTGCAAATCGGCTGGACAGAGAAGGAATCGGAAGAGAAGTGAAAATGGTGCTGGAGACTTCAAGGTGAAGAAAGATCAAGCCAGGGGCATGGAGGGGGTATAAGTAGGAGGCCAGGGCGAGCTGGGGGCAGCTGGAGTCGGCCACAACAGTGCAAGCAGCTGCCTGTACTTTGCATGCAATGTGGTGTCACTTGGAGAGCCAAAACAGCACTTTGCTTTGGATGACAAGTGGGTCCCACCTTATCCTCATCCTTGCCCCATCAATTCTGCTACCTAATTCATTCCAAAATTTGCTAGATATTTATGGGATGGCTGTGTTAATCATATAGAATTTGATTTTGAATTACCATAGTTGATTTGACATAGTTTCATTTAAATTCAAACATGAATTTAAATTTGAGTTGAATTCAATTAAGCTATTAAATTAAATAGCAAACTTGCTTAAAAAATTATGAAACTTCGCAGGGATTCTATTTGGAATATTTGGAATCCATTGGTCAACTCAAATCTTCATGTTAAATTTATTTAAACAGTAGCTAAGTTTATTATTTTGAATTTCCTCATTTGGAGTTTGAATTAATTTGTTTTTTTCTCAATTCCTTTTTAATGCTTCTTTTCATTCAAAATTTTTGTCCTAACTGAACTTTGAATTATGGAAATTAGGGCTTTTACATTGGGTTCTATTGTCAGTTATAACTTTGTTCGAAACTCCAAATCTGCATATTATGGACTTCAAGAACTTGATTGCTGATTGCTTGTTGATTGTCACAACTGGAGTAGCTTCCGACCACTTGGTGAACTTGTCGATGGCGACGTACAAAAACCTTTAACCTCCGATAGCTTTTGGGAATGGTCCCAAGATGTCCATACCCCACACAGCGAATGGCCATGTAGGAGGTATCATTTGCAGTGATTGAGCTGGTATGTCAATTTGTTTTGCGTGCAACTGGCACGCTTCACGTTTTTTCACCAACTCCACTGCGTACTAGAGTGCTGTAGGCCAGTAGAAGACGTGCCGAAAGGCTTTACCGACCAACGTGTGGGAAGACACATGGTTTCCATACTCGCCTCCATGGATTTCCGCGAGGAGCTCGCGGCCTTCTTCCATTGCAATGCATCGCATTAGAATGCCGTTGGCACTGCGCCGGTAGAGATCCCCTTCTACCAGCGTGTTTATTTTAGCCAATGTGACGATCCGGTTAGTAGATACACTGCCTTAAGGAAGGATGTTGTCTTTCAAGTAGCTCCAGATCTTCGAGATCCACGCATTAGAGCTAACTTGAGCTTCTGACTCTTGCGTGTTGGGTTCCTTGGAGCTTCCGACAGAACCTACGACCCTTGGTGGATGCCATGGTAACAGGGCCACTGGGACCACCAGCTTCGAGGTGCTGGTCTTGCCCCCTTTGCTCATTTTGGAAAACTGAGCTATTGGTCTTGACAACCTCTGGACAAAAATTCCATCAGGAGCCGGAGCTCCAATGGAAGCCTTCGTCAAGAGTTCGTCGGCTTCACCATTATGGAGACGCTGAACATGGTGGAGATCTAGGACTTCAAAGTCTTTTTGAAACCTCTGGACTTCATGGAGATAAGCGGCTAGCTGAGGGTTGTTGCAACAGCATTCACCTTTGACTTGTTTTATGATGACTGCGAATCATCCTTCACCAACAGCGGTTTGACAAGGTAGGATAGTGCCACCTTGAGCCCATAGATGAGAGCTTCATACTCTGCCATGTTGTTGGTTGCCTTGAAGTCAAGGTGAACCATGTATTTGACCTTCTCCCTAGTTGGAGCGAGGAGAAGGATTCCAGCTCTGGCCCCCTGCTTCTACACGGAACCATTAAAGTAGAGTGTCCAGTGAGTTTCAGTGAAGACCGGGACCCTGCATTCCGACTTCTGCTCACTGGGGCCCCCAGGATTAAATGGATATGGAGTCCACTCCGACACAAAGTCAGCCAAAGCCTGACTCATGATTGCTTGTCGTGGCACAAATTCGAGATCGAACTCAGCCAACTCCGCTGCCCACTTTGCGATGTTCCCAGTTGAATGAGGGTTATGCAATATAGCACACAGTGGATAAGAGGTTACCACTGATATCTTGTGGGCTTGGAAGTAGTGATGAAGCTTCCTTGAGGCAATAAGAACTGCGTAAAGCAGCTTATGCACCTCGATGTATCTTGTCTTGGCATCGTGGAGTACTTCACTAATGAAGTACACTGGGTGCTAGATGGTCTGGACCCTCCCGTAAGGGCTCGGAACTTCTTCTTGTTTCACCCGGACCTTATTGGAGGGTCCAAATCGCCTTGGTCAGCAAGGCGAACACCCTTTGGCCAGAGAGGTTGATCTCCTAGCATTCCACCTCGAGGTTCCATGTTTGGGGGCTGAGACCCAGACTCGCCTTCAGTTAGCTCTGGATCCTCCCGGAGGGGTCTAAGCTCCTGATCATGATGTGGCTTCGGTCTTTCCGCGACCAGGACCATGCTTGCAACTCCCGTAGTTGCAGAAATGTAAAGCAGTAAATGCTCACCAGGGTTCAGCGCTACCAAGATTGGTAGGGTGGTGAGGAGCTGCTTCATCTCTTAAAATGCCTTTTCTGCTTTTTTTACCAATGAAATGGTCCGGTCTTCCTCAATAGCTTGAAGAAGGGAAGTGCCCGCTCTGCCAGCCTTGAAATGAATTGGCTGAGCGCAGCTAAACATCCAATTAGCTTCTGGATGTCCTTAATGCGGGCTTGAGGCCGCATGTCTTCTATAGCCTTGATCATCGTCGAGTTTGCTTCAATTCCCCGGTGAGTCACCAAGAAACCAAGGAGTTTCCCGGAGCTAACCCCGAAGACACACTTGTCCGGGTTCAGCGTGGTGCGCGTAATACGCAGCTTGTCAAAGACGGCTTGCAAATTGTCAATGAGTGACTCCATGTTCTTAATATTCACAACGATGTCATTGACATACACCTCCACCAAGTCTCTAATTAGCTCTCCAAATGTTTTGTACATAGCTTGCACAAAGGTTGAAGCAACATTTTTGAGACCAAAGGGCACGACAGTATAACAATATAATCCATCTACTGTTACGAAGGCAGTATACTCTTCATCTTCCTTAGACATTTGGATATGATGATATCCAGAATATGCATTTAATAAACATAATAACTCACACCAGAGGTGGAGTCCACTATCTAATCTATCCTAGGTAGTGGAAATGGATCTTTTGGACATGCCTTATTTAGTGTGGTGCAGTCGATACACATCCAAATCTTCCCACCGGCCTTGGGAACAACAATAGGATTTGCCAGCCATTTTGGATTTAAAACCTCTCAGATGAAACCAGCTTCGAGCAACTTCTTGATCTCCGGTTAGATGAAGATTTGCCGCTCAAATGGTTGCTTCCGGGGCTTCTGGTGTAGAGGTCGTGCGTCAGGATAAATCTTCAGATTGTGCTCAATCAACTCCCTAGGGATCCTAGATATTTGTGACGGTTGCCAGACAAACACGTCAACATTTGCACGGAGGAAAGTGATGAGCGCGAGTTCCTATTTGTTGTTCAGACCTCCCGTTATACGGGTGGTCTGAGCAGCATCAGAACTGATTTGGACGACTTTGACAGGAACATCGGTGTCGCTGCTTAGTTGCACACATGGTGCAGAGGTTGAGCCCCGATGACGAGAGCTCGAGGGTTGAGCAGTGAGCTTTTTGCTGGATGCCCCCTCCTACGCAGTTGCAAGCGCATGGAGTTCTTCCAATGCAGTGATTCCTGCAGTACGGTCTCCGCGGATGCAGAGAACGCCAAAAGGTGTTGGCACCTTCAACACCAGGTAGCAATAATGAGCCGCAACCATGGACTTGTACAAGGCAGGCCTGCCCAAGATGGCATTGAATGGTAAGCTGATATGTGCAGCGTCAAGGACCAGCTTCTCGGTCCTGTATTTCTCCCGAGTTCCGAAGGTCACCGGGAGTGTGATGGATCCGAGAGGGCTAATTGCCCCGGGACCTACCCCAGAGAAAGGGCATGAGGGATGAAGGTTCGAAGGTCGGAGCTGCAACTTGACAAAGGCTTCATAGATCAGGAGGTTCAGTCCCACACCTCCGTCCACCAAAACATGGTAGGGCTGAACATTATTGATGGTAGGAGATACCATCAGTGGTAACTAGCCAGCTCCAATCATGTTTCGGGGGTAGTCTGTAGCATCGAAGGTGATGGGAAAGTAGGGTTCCGCCCTGGCAGTAGGAGCTGCAGCGACCATGTCCCGCCGCATTGTCTTGAGAATGCGGCGAGAAGTGATGTCCCAGGAACCACCATAAGTGGTGTTCAAGGTCTTCCGACGCTCGTTGTTAGAGACGTCGGAATCATCATCTATTGTGTTGTAGACAACCTTCAGGACCTTCTTGGGATCTTGAAAGCCTAGTTCCAGCTAAGCCGAAGCTTCGTCAACTTTCTATTTTCCTTCCTGTTGACGGAAAGGAGCTTCTTCTTGGCGCTTGTTGTAGCGCTCGATAAGGTTTTGGACTTCTCGGCAATCCTCCAAACTGTGCTTGTCCGTCTTATGGATCAGACACCACATTTTAGAGTTGATGCCGTCTTCTGACGAAGGACAAGGTCGTTTTGCAAGGCGTGGCCCTAGACCACCTGGAGCTGCAGCAGCCGCAGCAGTAGGTGCGCCGGCCGACGGCTTCTTCTTGCCTTTGGACTTTTTATTCTTTTTACCACCTCTCGAGGTAGTGGCTTCAGCTTTGGAGGATTTTTTTTAGCCTCTGGAGCTGGCTTTCAGTGCATTTCCCGACCCTCTGTGGCTCGGGCGCACTTGTCAGCCAGGCTGAACAACTCCGTGACGCTAGTGACTTCTTTTGTCGCCAGCTTCTCCAACATTTTTCTTGTCTCCGATGCCCTGTCTGAATGCGACAATAACAGAAGCGTTTGAGATAGATGGGATGGTATTGCGTACCTGAGAAAATCATTGGATAAAGGAACGTAGCGATTCCCCCGTTGTTTGCTTCACAGCAAACAAATCCAGTTCAGTGCCGGACCAGGTGTAAGAACTCCCAAAGTTGGCATTGAATTGTTGGCATAACTCCGCCCAACTGTTGATGGAATCGGGCAGAAGACTCATGAACCAGGACCTTGCAGTCCCAGTTAGAGCCACAGGGAAGTAGTTGGCCATCACGACCTCATTGCCTCCCGCTGCAAGTACAACAGTGGAGTAGATTTGAAGGAATTCTACTGGGTTAACAGTCCCGTCGATTTTCTCCAACAGATGAGGCTGGAGCTTTTGTCGCCAGCAGACCATGCGTAGGTGCATGGCCAAGGCAAAACAACCTCCCCCTACTCCTACTAGAGTAGGGTTGTCCCGAGCTTATCGTCTCTCGCGAGAATGCTTGATGTGGACGCGACCGTCTTGCTGTCTATAGAGACGATCGAGTTCCGACCGCAGATCATGTGTCAAAAGTCTCAACATGGTATGTGTGCGACATGCCTCAAAATGCAGCAATGTCACCTATTGAGATACAGCACGCCTTCGGTGCTGTGACATGTGAGGACCAAGTCTTTCAGACAATGACCTACGTTGAGCTGGTGCCTGCCCCGAAAGGGGAGGACCTTGGTTGCTGATGGCATCGGCTGCAGCTGGAACCAGATGTTGCACGTCAGCGCGCCACTGCTCCATCGCACCCTGAGGTGCTCTGGGCGCTGGTGGGCACTCCAACGGAGTTCGCGCAGCAATCAGCCCGTTCTCAGGGTTGTTGTTTGCTGATGTTGTGACCGACACAAGTACCCATCCTACTGTGAAGCATTGTTCGCCGGAGCAGATGGTGGTGGTGGTGGTACGACGCCTACCGAGACAACAGCGCCCGCTGGTTGCTGCATGTTCAAAGGATTTCCTCCACTAGTTTGCACAATGTTGTTGCCGTTGGATGATCCTACGGCATAGTTCGCCATCTTGTGATCTCAGGTGCCCCTACCTGGTGCGCCAAATGTCGAAGCGTACGAATGACACTTCCCCCAGTACTACTAAAATGTAGCCCGCGGAGGTTCTTGTATCTGTTTGGGCACACAGAGATCTTAGACAAGATGATGACACATAGTATTTACGTGGTTTGGTCCGCCTGAGCGTAATACCCTACTCCACGGGGGGTGTGTTGTTCTATTGAGGATTTAAGTCGTACTGGCATGTGTATGAGCTTGCTTTTTTTTTGTGCCGAGCAGCACATCCCTTTTATAGACCAAGGGGTGGTTGTTACATGGGTTGCCTGGCCCGACATGCGGCCCTGGGTTATTCTTGCCTAATACACGATTAAGTATATTTAAGCACCCTAATAAAGTGATAACGCACCTTAATGGTGGCATTACCAGCATTAATGGTCTTTTGATCGTGTGCCATAAATAGTGCATTAATGGAGCTTAATCAGGCCTTGTAGTTGTAGCAGTAACCGTCCCTTGAATGTTCGTGCTGTTGAAGACCCACTAGTACTCCCGTTGGTGTCGTAGGTCTAGTGGCTCCACACGTGGCAGCTCTGGAGCTTCCGCTTGCGGGGAGATAGGTCTAGAGCTGCTATACACGTGGTGGCACCGGAGCTCCCCTCTACTGAGGGTTAGGTCCGAGGTCATTATCCATGTCTCAATCGCGGATCTTCCCTATGTTGGGAGTTCAACTCTAGTCTTTCATTACACGTGACAATCCTAGAGCTACCTATATGAGGGAGGTGGATTCAGTGCCATGTGACATGTGGGGCCTGAGGAAGCCTTCAACAATGACAGGTGGAACTCTCTTGCACTTCTTGCGGTACTATGGGGCACCCGGTATGCAAGCACTACAGGAAACCCGATGATTTGCGACGGCCAGAGCCGTCACAAATAAGCAATTTGCGACGGCTTTCCTTATTTGCGAAAGTTTTTGGCCGTCGCAAATAAGTCGTCGAAATTAAGCTTATTTGCGATGGCCACCATCGCAATTAAGCTTAATTGCGACGGCTAGCAGCGGCCATCGCAAGTTACTACCGGGGGCCGGTGGGCCCCGCGACTATATTTGCGACGGCCAGACCGTCGCAATTAAAGCTTATTTGCGACGGCCTGGCCGTCGCAAATAGGTGCCCCTATTTGCGACGGTCAGGCCATCGCAAATAAGTTCAGCCGGCAGGGCCCACGTGTCCTCCTCCGGGACCCACACAGCTATTTGCGACGGCCTAGCCATTGCAATTAATGTTTATTTGCGACAGCCAGGCCGTTGCAAATAACAGTGGCTTAATTACGACGGCCCGGTGCCTTATTTGCGACGGTACTGTATAAAAAGCCGTTGCAAATAAGGTTTTTTATTTTTTTAAAAAACTGAAAATACTAACCGGCTCGATGGCCTAAATCACAAAACAGGCAATATTCATTACAACACATCACAACAGTTTCAAAATTCATCACACACATCGTCCAAACATCGCATCAACATCAACAAACTAAACATGGGCTCACTCGCCCGTCTGACCTCCGTATCCACCTCCGTAGCCACCTCCGGAGCCACCTCCGAAGTCGATGTTGTCGTCGCGTCTCATTCCAGGTGGCGGTAGCGACGGCGACGGCGTTTGTGCAGCCGTCGGGGGTCCCTGCAATTAACGAAATGTAGAGTTAGAATATAAATGCATCAAAATCTTTCTCCCTCCCTTCCTCTCCCTCTATCTTCATCTAGATCCCCCTCTCTTCCTCTCTCTTTTCATTTCTCTCTTTGTCTCTCACTCTATCTTTCTCTCTCACTCTATCTCTCTATTGCTTCCCTTTTCCCTCTATCTTCCTCACTCTATCTCCATCTACATCTCCCTCCCTATATCTTCCCCTCTCTCTATCTCCATCTACATCTTACTCTCTTTCTTCATTCCCCTCCTACTCTATCTAACTATCTTTCACTCTTTCTTCTGTCTCTCTCTTTCTTCTCTCTCACTTTCTTCTATCTCAATCCTTTTCTTCTATCTAACTATCTTCCTCTTTCTTCTATCTCAATCTATTTATGCTGAAGAAGAAGGATTACATAGAAAATTACCTGACCCGCAGAAGAAGAATCGCCTAGAAGGACCGGAGGTAGTACCGGTAGCTGGATCCCCAAACCTTGTGCCTGAGCCATGGCCTGTCATTGCAAACATTAAATGCTATCTATTAGTATGTCCTTTACGCTGAATTAATGAGAACTTTAGTTTTTATTTGGTTACCTCCATTGCTTCCCGCATCCACGCCAACGCTGCTGCCTGGGTTTGGATCATGGCCTTTATCACGATCCTTTGATGTTCCGACTCCATCTCAATGTCCCTTTGCGAGGCGCGACGACTAGTCGTGCCTATCGAAGAAGCCTGCGTGGAGCTGCCTCTCGCATGTCTCCCTGCCCTCGAGTCGACAACTCTGTCGAATATGGCAAGCCTATCAAAAAGAGAGTCAGTAATATGAAATTGAAATATCTTGAATACTTTGAATTGAAAATGATAAAATGACTTGTAAACGCAACTTCCGTTTGCTTTTCCACCACCGCTTGCATACGCGGCTTGAGGATCGATTGGTTGACATTCTCAATTGAAATCCTCGCCGTGTATCTTCCTAGCCTCCTCCCCGTACTTAGCCTACAAAACAAGAAAACCGTGTAATTTCAACAATCTATATAGTTATATTTAATATGAATGATTTTTAAACTTACCAATCGCTCCGCTGCAGCCTGACTGCACCTCGTCGGCTGAGAAGGGTCCCTGTGACCTCTCTTCCAGATCTCAGCAGGGGTCGGCGACACCCCCGTCTCGCGCTCCTGTCAATACGTGTTAGTACGAACAATATATTATGAATATATAAACATAAGTTACACACACTTACCATGCGTTTAGCTAAATACAAGTGGTTATCTCGCCCGTGCCTGCTCTTCCCCTCGACACCTCTGCAGTCTCAAGCCATTACAATACCATATAGCACTAGTACAAATTGAATTTTAGTTCCTCCATATATTGAAATTTATTTCCCTAAAAAACTATGAGAGTGACACAGCAATTGACTGAATAAGTACAAAAATGCAAGCTAGGGGCCGGGGCTTACTTGAATAGCCGGCGGCGGGGGCGCAGGGGTGGCAGGGCCGGGGGCGAACCAGCGGCAGGGGCGCAGAGGACGGGGGCGGGCCGGCAGCGGCAGCGCAAGGGCGGCGGGGACAGGCGACGGCTGGGGCGCGGAGGCGCGCCTGGAGCCGGGACCGTAGGGGCGGCGGGGTCGGGGGCGGAGCCGGGGGCGCGGCAAGGCGACGGGGGCACGGCAGGCAGCAGCGGTGGATTCACTGGTGAATGAAGAGTCGGGGCCGGTGGGTCCCGATATTAGCCCTAATTTGCGACGGCCGCCTTAATTGCGACGGCCTTACCTTACGGCCATCGCAATTAAAGCCTATTTGCGACGGCCTTGGACTGGCCGTCGGAAATAAGTCTTTATTTGCGACGGCCCTAGGGTTGGCCGTCGCAAATAAACGCTTATTTGCGACGGCCAGTCCGAAGGCCGTCGCAAATAAGGACTTATTCGCGACGGCAGTGTTATTTGCGACAGCCAGAGGCAGGCCGTTGCAATTTAAGCTATTTGCGACGGCTGGCCGTCGCAAATACATCCAGCCGTCACAAATGATCACGTTTCCTGTAGTGAAGGTACCGACATATACAAAATTTGGTCATGCTAAGAACTTCACCAGTTAAGATATCACCATCAATGACTTTTTACACAGGAGTGAATTAATGAAATACTTATATTACCTTTGATATAAATGATGATTGAATGTCACACCATAAAGTGTGTTATTTATATTTTTCAAATTACTTACATGGATCAAGAAAAGTGTTTAATCCAACTGGAAGTCATGCTGGACTAAAGAAGTTGACTGGGGAACATGTGCAAGTGTTCTCATCATCCTCCACCTGGCCACCACGCAAGTTTTAGCCAACTAAAATAAATAGGTCAAATCTAACATGTTTTTAAAGTTGTATTATGAGTGCAAGACAATGTGACTTGCGATGGCCACAAAGATCTCAAGCAAACAATGATTTTGTTGTTCATGTACTTTCTAGAAATATTACGAAGTCTACATTCAAAAGATCAAACAACATGACAAGTTCTTTTTCGAGTCTGCCACAATCACGAATAGTGTAGTCAACATTTCTATCCACAGTGGTGTGTCATCCTATCTTGGCCCGGTGGCCCGCATATGAAGTTGAGTCCATTAAAGATGCGTCCTAGGGTTGGAGAATGACCGCATCATCCCTTGGTAACTCTTCCAACCACTCATACCTCTTGGCTGCCGCTAGAAGCACTTGAGTTTACTTTACATGTTTGTTAGCTCTTGCTACTTCCTCATAGACATGTGCGTCGGCTAGACCATTCGCTCTACTTGATTTGAACCCCAACTTATGTTTTCTGATTTGTTCCAAGTTCTATATTTTCATTTGAGTTGCTTCTTCGTCTTGTTCATGCTAGTTTTTTTATTGCTTTCAGGACTCACACTAGTGGTTTTGTTGATCGTGCTCTTCAAGATCAGTAACAAACGATGGAGTATGTTCACTACAAAAGGACACCCCCTTTCGCAAGGCATATATGCATTGTAAAAAGTCTATATATGCGTTGCTAGGGTCTATTGCAACACATAATTGTGCATTGCCTATGTTGTCATTACTACGGTCTATTGCAACGCATATATATGTGGTGGTAGAACCTTAATTAAGCGTTGCTAAGCTACAACAGATAATGAGAGGTTATAGCAACGCATGTATGTGTTGCATGGAATCAACCCAACTATTAGAAATATTATTAAATAATTTATTTTTTACAATTTATTAAATTATTATTTCTTTTGGCTCTAAATTAAATTATTAAATTTATTTAATATATATTAAATAATTTAATTTAGAGTCAAAACAAATTTGTAATCCAAACCACGCACATAAAATGTGCAAATGTAATTTATATTATATATAAATTGTTGAATTACAATAGTGTTCTCAAATATTCACATAAGACATATTTTTTCATCAACACAAAGACTATCGGAAAAAATTATAGCTCCAATAGAATCCACCAGTTCTTCACCCCATCTCTAGTCCTAACACTTATCACTATTTTTTTCGTCCATTCTTCTAAGCCATCTAGAAGGAACTTTGATCACAAAGAGGCTCAACCTGTCCAGCACATAGAGGATCAAGAAATGCAGCCCAAAAGACACTGACAACCCTGGAACAAAAATATATTAAACTAATCATGCAGAAACAAAATACACAGGTTTGCTTTTTGCATGTGGCAATGAGTTGAGCTCAGGTTATGATACATGAACACAAGTGACAAATTGAGGAAGAAATCCATTTAACTCTACTACTTACAGGAGAAATCCATCTGCTGCAATATAGATCATAACATGTGATTCACTCTATGTAAATAATGATCATATACAGGTCATATTATAATACAGCCATGTCGAATATACATGAGCTAAGCATGTTTAAGAAAGTAGAGTGTATTCATGAACAAAAAATCAACAGAAAACTATGAGGAACCAATGAGGCAGAAAAAAAGGCTACAGCCAAGTTACTCCACCTTTGTTCTGCTGCCGCAACGGAGCTAATCAGACAAGTTTTTGTACCTCTGTTCTGGTGTGGCAAAGGAGCAATAGCAACCTGCAATATCAAAGGAACAAATCAGACCAAATGACTTATCTGCATCATACAACAAAATAATTACAATTTGTATCTACAAAACTCTAGCTGGAATGACAAGTTATATTTGTACAAACGATCCGGTCACTTTGCATATTCCCCATGTTGATTATGCTCCAGATCAGAAAACTGCTGTGTTTGTCAATAACGTGTGACTAGCCGGAGGTCACCAAATTTTCTCAATTCTCATCTGTCCAACAATCGGATTATTATAGTGAAAATGGAGACTTGATGGAAGTCATAACTATAACATACCTTTGGAAAAGGGGGTATATTTTGTTGTTAGTTTTTTAGCCATATTGGTTCCCTTAACCTACCCAACAACAAGATTATTTTTTTCATGTCATCATTAGAAAGATAACACAATGACCGGCTAGAGTATGAACATGGATAGATTCCATAAGTAAACTTTAATTACCTTTTTAACAAGCTTTTGGCGAGCAGTATCATCTTTCTGTACCAACTATGTGTTTCCTGCAGTTTCCATGTTCTCCTAGAAGAGAAGAGAAGGCCGGCCTAAAATTGGTTACAACAAACCAGTAAGAAAACTGAATCGAATTTGAAACAGGAGTAGTATCTATGTGGTTCCGTGTAGTACCTGCAACCTGCGGCATATCAAAGCGACATCAAGCGCAGTCTTGTTGGGCAGATGAAACGCGATCTTGAAACAACGGATGACAGCGTCGTCCTCCTCGGCAAGGTTGACACTACACGGCTAGCAGATCTCGGTATGTTAATTCGTCCCCCACACTCGAAATGGGGAAATGATCCGCGAGATGTGAAATGAAAATTGTGATAGGTATGAGTACCTAGCAGAGGAGCAGGGAGTACGTGGTCCTGGATCCGGACGAGAAGGTGCAGGAGGCGCCGGGGTCGGGGGAGCCAATGACGATGGCGAGCAGGGGCATGCAGGATGATGACATCGTGCACATTGTCATTGCACCTACAAACATGGCACAACACTCCATTGAACATACAAGATGTCATCAATAGAGTTCACACAAAAAAATTAATTTCTGAGGTGAGCTCATTCTTATATGTTTTCTTATATGTTTTGAGCATAGATTGCTACCTAATAATTAAATTGTGATTAAGATCCATGGAGAGGTTCAAGTATTACTTGTAGGAATCAAGTATTACTTGTAGGAAGTCTTAGGGACGTGGAGGACCAGAGAATACGTTCAAAGAAGATGGAAACCGAGTCCAACTCAAAATCGTGTGCAACTCGGAGTCCAGGAGCAGTTTGCACTAAAACGGATGTCCAGGACGTATACGATCTCCGTTTTTTACGTTCTACATATGCACGGAAAGGGGAGAGGATAACCTTTCCCATGCTACTGGTCCCAAGTAAAAATTCCTCCGGAGACGACAGGAATCATCATAACAAAATCAAGTTCAAAACCTGTCAGGGTGTTGTGCCACCGTATTGGACCATTAAGCCTTGTATCAAGTCTAAGTCTATTATTTTCGTGTCTTAGGGTTAAGTCATGACCCCAACACCTCCTTAGACGTCGTACCACCTATATATACTCCATGGTGACTACCATAAACAATTGGATTTTGTTTAGATTAATAATATCGCTGTTCTAAGGTTTGTGAAACCCCAACTTTGCAATTTCAGATCATGTCTTCTACGTTCTTGCTTGTGTCCTCGGTTGCACTTGTATGGATTAGTCTTCTTGGCGAGGTCGTCATGTGCAGCACGGTTGATAACAAACAGAGGGGTGGTGTAGTGATTGTAGGGGTTTACGTGTTCTACTCGAGAGCCTCAGATCATCAACGTTGAGATCTCCATCAATCGACTTATCCATTACCTTTTGAAAGATCGGGCCTAAACCTCCTTATCAATTGATATCAGATTTCCAGGTTGCCCATTAGGTAATTCATCTATCCTTTCAATTAGTTTATTTTTCATACCTAGAGTCTACAAAAAAGCCACAAAAAACATGTAGTTTAGTAGATCTATTCATCAGTTTGTCCAAACCACCATTGAGCCTTTGCAACTTTGTTATTCTGTTTGGTTTTGTTACATTTGTGTCCGAGGATGAGTCGTATTGCTGTTTTAGAAAGTGTTTTTGGTCTTAGTTTGAGTTTTGTATTGTGTTGATTCATCCTTTTGAATCACGTCATCACATCCAGATTAGGTTTAATCTCTGTCCAGTTCAGTATTTTCATCATTTTGGTGTTCTTGTACTTTCTGGAAAGCTTAAGAAGTTTCTTATAACTTTTGTCTTCCTCAGTTTACCAGAAAATATAGTTATCCAGGTCAAAATTGCATTAGATTATAATTGTTATTGACCTAGAATTTCTGAACAGTCTGTATTTCGGGGCAATATCTCATATGGTTCTGATCCAAAATAGGTATTCAATATACTAAATTTAAATAGGAGAGATAGATCTATAATCTTTATGTTTAAAGTTTTTAGATTCGGGGCATCTAAAGGTGCCTAATTGTCCTTAGAAGATTGAGCAGAAAATTTGTAATAGACCTACAAGATATCTTTGATTGCTTTGCATTGTGTTCTTCATTTGCAGCACATTCTGAAAAAAACAAAGAAAACAAAAGGAAAAGGCATGTGCAAAAAAAAAAGATACAAAAGCCTCAAAAAAAAAGAGAAAAGAAAAACAAAGAAAAATAAATATGAAAGTGCTTGCATCCTTTGTGTTCTATAGTTTTGTTTCATGCCTTGCTAGCTTGAACTACTAGGAACACATTTAGACCAGGAACTTTGACAAGTACTTTGGATACTTTCGAAGTGTAGCAACGACACTTCCCCCAGTACTACTAAAGCGTAGTCCGCGGAGGTTCGTATTCGGATGGGGCGTGTAAGATCACGAACAAGATGGTGACACGGGAGTTTTTACGTGTTTTGGGCCGCCTGAGGGTAATACCCTACTCCACGGGTGATTGTTGATTGTATGGCGAGTGTCTGTAGTTGCTTGTGTGCGTGTGGGCTTAGTTGTCTTCTACCATGCGATGCAGCCCTTTTATATGCTAAGGACTGGCTGTTATAGAATATGACTGGCTCGACAGGTGGCCCCGGCTATAATTAACCACCTATACATGACCTACATGTATAATATGTGATTAACAGTGTAATAACGCGCCTTAATGACAGCGTTACCTTTCTTGATAGTCCTCTGATCGTGTGTCATTAATACTAAATTAATGACACGTTAATCAGGTCTTGTAATGGCTATTTAATAGCCTCTTGAATGTCCGCACCATTGGAGATCCTGTAGTCTTCCCATTGCAGGCTTAGGTCCGGAGGTCCAACACGTGGCAGCTCTGGAGCTTCTCTCTGTGGGGAGGCAGGTACGGAGCCACTTGACACATGGTGGCACTGGAGCTTACCTTAACTGAGGTTAGGTCTGGGAGTCACTTGACACGTGGCGGCACAGTAGTTTCCCTCTACCGAGGGTTAGGTCTGGGGTTGCTGGACACGTGGCGGTACCGGAGCTTCCCTGTGAAGGGAGGTAGGTCCGGTCCCTGAGGACACGTGGTAGCACCAGAGCTACCCATATGAGGGATGCGGGCCCAGTGCTGTCAGACGTTTGTTGCCTTGGGAAGTCTTCCACTAAGACATAGGAACTCCTTGGTTTTAAGTACAGTATCAGGGAATACCTAGTATCCAGGGGACTAACAGATACTTATTCAATTTACTATCGGATTGCATTGTTGCTAATCCTTGCTACATATAAAGTACCATCCATGCTCCGCTTTCTCTTGAACAAAACAAGTTACCTTTGCAATCACCTAGTGCTTCATTGGTTTTTCAGTCCGGTCACTGTTTGCCACCTGCAATGTCGGTAAAAAACCCTTGTAAGAGTGTGGTAAGACGCTTGAGAGTGTGTACTTCTACTTCCACTTTGCCATTATCCTTTGTAGTTGATAGGTATAACATCTTCCTGTTGTCTTTTTTGTACTACTAATAATGGCAGGAAATAATGGTGATGGAATTTGAAATTTTGGGTTGTGTAACATAATGAACATTATGATGGAGGTTGTAAGGATCAAATGCCCAAGAGGGGGGGGTGAATTGGGCTTCTTTTCAAAAATTAAGGCAATTAAAACTTAATTGCTAAAAGACCAATTCCCTACGCAAAAAATCTATGCATTCAAGTAAATAGCAACTTCGCGGTATATAAAATACATAAATGTAGGGTGAGAGGATGAGAATGCAAACTCCCGAGGAGACACGAGTATTTATCCCGTGGTTCGGCAAGATTGTCAAGATCTTCCTACATCCACATTGTGGCACCCACCAAAGGGTATAGCCACACCCAAGTCACCGAGACTAGGGATCTTCACTATTCTTCTCCGTTTGCCAACCTAGGCAAGGTGGAGCTCAAGCCTTGTACACCTTGAATCCTCCGGGCTTCCACAATCATCTTGGCAAGCTCCGGAAGTCTCTCTCAATTACAAACACCAAGGGACACTCCCTTACAACTCTCACTACACTAGAGATTCCACTCACCAAGAATGGAGGCACACAAGCTCTATCTCTAGCTAGTTCTAGCGTATCTCTTTGTGTGTAAGTGGTCTAAAGGATGTAGAAGTGATGGCTCAATGTCTTGAATGCTTGAGGATGTGTAGAGTATGTCTAGTGATCAAGACTTGTCGATTTGACAGGTTGAAGGGGTATAAATAGCCACCCTCCAAGAAATAGCCGTTGGAAAATTAGGCTGACATCACTGCTCTGCGAACACCGGATGATCCAATATCTCCCCTTCAGTTATCATCGGTCAAGTTTACTTTAGCTGATGTCATTGTGTCAGATATGACCGTTGTTAGACCGATGTTGCACTTGTCTTCTCATCGGATGATCCGGTGGCACTTCCTACAGAATTGGTTCAAACTTGATGGTTACTGGAGTGATTGACCGATGTGTATATTGTTGTACATCAGTTGATCCGGTGCTACACTTGGTCCAAGGATATTGCATACTGTACTGATGGACCGATGTAACACTGACCTTAACATCGAATGATCCGGTGAGTACTTTGTTTTGAGGTCTTCTTCTTCTGCTGAATCAACTCGACCGATGTGTTTTTCTCAGGAATCATCAGTTGATCCAGTGAGTTGATTTTGTTTGCTTTGAGTTGTTCTAAGTGATTCTTTTGAACTTTGCTCGATTGACCTCTTAGACATTTGTTGGAAATGTACTTCTGATGATTTTCAAGCATTGAGTGTTGTCAATTATAGTTGAATGACTTTGACATATGAGCTTTTACTTCTAGTCTTCATAACATTCATTGAGCTCATAAAATGATTGTTTAGGGGTCTCTAGTGATTAATAATTGATATTCAAGTTCATATAGATTTCATTTGATTGAGTGATATGGGAGACCTTGCATCAAAAATTCATTAGTAAAATCCAATGGTTGTCATTAATCACCGAAACCGTACCTCATGGGGGCCTAGATGCTTTCAATCTCCCCCTTTTTGGTGATTGATGACAACACAACAAGTGAAGCATAATAATAATGAATTTGATAGTACGATACTCAAGAAGATATGCAATGAGTACAAAATATGGCATAAGACTCAAAAGAGATTAATAACGTGAAAGCTCAATAGATTAATAACTCAATAGAATAAGTGGCACATGGATACATAAAGAATAGCAAATGAGTAGCAAAAACACCAAATTACAAAAGATATAGAGACTCCCCCTGAGACTAAGCAACCCTCCCCCTGACTCTCTAACTCTTCTCCCCCTTTGGCATCAAGACAACAAAAAGGAAGTCGAGTGCCTAAGAACCCTGAGTGCTTGGAGCGATGACGAACAGGTCACCGTCGGGGGTGCTGTCGTCGGAGCTGCTGCCTGGAGTAGAGGTGGAGGGTGCTGTAGGTGCCGTAGGAGCCGCCATCGGTGCCTACCGAGTCAGAGCTGCTAGCAACAGGGCACTGATGACGGATGCCGGCGTCTGCTGGAACAATGTTGTAACCGGCAGTGGAGAGTGGATCGGTGCGCCTGGAGCTAGCAATGGAGACATGCTGATCGTCGGGATCGGCCTGGTCGGCACCGGAGCTACAGCTAGAGCAAGGACAGGCGGGGGTGGAGCAACGCCTGGCAGCTGCGGCAGCAGGGCAATCCCGGTCTGGGTGTAGAGGTTGGTGATCAACCCCAGGATGCCCATCATCGCCTGTTGCATCTGCTGCTGCTGGTTGAGGGAGCGCTGGTGCATCTGGTCTATTAGCCCAATCAACCTATCTGTGTCCTCTCGCCTCTCATGGGCAATCTGGCACTGCATCTCCTGCTACTGCTGCTGGAGCTCCAAAAGGCGTGTTGTCTGCTCAGCTCGGGCCTGCTCAGCTGCAAGCCGGTCCAGGCGCTGCTGCTCAACCATCTGCTGTAGGAGTGAAGTGAGCTCGGATGGCTGAGAGACCTGTGCCCCTGAGACGGGAGGTGGAGTAGGGGGTGGCACTGTCGAGCCTCCAGCCTCCGCGTCGTGCTGCCTGGGTGAGGGAGGAGGTGGAAAGTTCTCCTCAACGCTGTCATCAGTGTCGCTCTCAGATCATATATGCTGAAGGTCCTCACCCTGAGCCTCTGCCTCTGCCATCCTCTCATCCTCCTTCTCCAGATCTGACCAATCCTCCTCAGATAGCTGAGCATGGACCTGACGCTCGACTGGATGGCCAAGGTGGCGGTCTCCAGGAGCTGGAGCATGGTAGTGGCTGAACCGTGTGACATTCTCGTCAGTGAGACGGTCATGCACGACGGACTCCTCAGGAACAACCATGGAGAGCAGGTAGCTGATCCAGTGTCCAAACACAAGCTGCCTCATCATGCCAACTCCATCGGTGATCACATCCTCCATCTCACATATGAGGAGGTCCACAATATCGAACTCCATCCCGTTCATGATGTAGAACAGGAGGGTCTGCTGCAGGCTGGTGAACCCCTCTAGATATCCGGACCTCGGCAAAAGTGTGCGGCGCAAGGCAAGGTGCACTGTGCGCGCAGCTGGAGTCAACAGTGCCGGTACCCTCGGCTGGTCTGGAGAGAAAGATGGTGCAAACAGAGAGCGAATCTCCTCCAGTGGTGGTGCTACTCCTCCAGTGAGCGGCCTCCTCGGTGGGTCTGCCTGTCCATACACTCTCTCGTGCAGGCAAGTGTCGTGGTGATCCACTCCTAGCAGCTGTGCCAACATCTGTCTGGTCAAGTGATGGTGCTGGCCCATGAACATGAAGTCTATAGACCTGCGGCCCTCAGAGACGTAGAGGGTGGCGTAGAAAACACGAACCCAATTCTCCACATATGCACTCCTGTCGTAGGACATCAGCTCGACCAGCCCTCTATACCTCTCAAAGTAGGGCCGTATCTCTGTCTCGGCTGCCAGGACAAGCTGATCCCAATCCATAAAGTTGTGTTGGAAGAGCTTGTGGCATCAGCGTCTATAGGTCTCGTATAGTGACGCATGCGTCAAAGTCCATAAACGACTGTCCAAAAGAGCCTCTCTGGGCTGCGGGTACCATTCCTCAAGCAAGACACTCCATCTGAGTCTTCTGAGCTGCTTGGCCTTCATCTTCCGGTAATCAGTCAACCGGACACCTTCACCAACACGGACGTTGGTGTCCATCTCGTAGATGGCTCTCTGTCATCTCGAAGCTCGGCAGCAGATGGTCTCGAACGTGGTGCTACCGCGGGATGACCCCCACGGGTCCTGGTTGAGCGCCGGCGAACATGCGGCACTTCCGACTCTTCTTTTGCCTCGGACTCATCTAGCACGGGAGGCTGCCTCGAACGAGCCTCGCGGATCCTCAATGATCCTCCTCGGCCACACTCTCGCTCCTCGGCGGCGCGAGCGGCCATCAACGCCTTCTTCTCCTCCTTCGATAGCTTTTGCTTCTCTGCGGCCAGCTCCGCAATGGCCTTGCCCTTTTTCTTCTTGTCACGAGCCATTGCGATGAGGCGCGTGAATGAAGTCGACGATGTCAAGCGCACGGAATAGCGACACGACGATCGACGCAGCCAGAAACCCTAGTGTCGAAGAGACAGCGACCGTTGGAGGTACCACGATGGCGCAGAGGGTGGCGGTGGTGTGGCTGCTGGGGGGAGTGGCAGCAGTGGTGGAGAGAGGTGGCGGCGATGCTGGAGGAAGCGGCGGCGGCAGCTGCGGTGGAGGAGAGTGGCCGCAGCGGCGCTGCTGCTGTGGTGCGGCGGCGGCTGGAGGGCGGCGGCGGTGGCCGGAGGGCGGCGGCAGCGGCCGGAGGCGGCGGTGGCGCAGGGCGAGAGGAGCGGCGGATGGGGAGGCGCGGGCGAGGTCGAGTCGGGGCCGGGAAGAGAGAGGAGGGAGGCGAGGAGACGTTTAAATAATGGGTCCCAAACCCCAGCTGAAAATTTAACACCGGATGGACCGACGTTAAAAGATAGAAGCATCGGTCGAATGGCACAGTAAGGGTATTAAAAAAGGTACCGTTGACACCGGATGGTCCGACGTGGAAGGGATTAGCATCGGTGGAACTCTGCACAGTTCCAGAAATGTGAACATCGGATGGACCGATGTTTTTCAGAGTGAACTCGTCGGTTGATTTGTCACACTGACTGAACTGACTCATGGTATTTGAACACCAACTGAACCGATGATGGTCTGTCCTAAGCATCGGATAATCCGATGACTACAAAACAGCAACATCCCATATATGTCATTTGACCAAACAAACAAGCAATAAGGAACACATGTCTCAGGACTTCTTGGGCAACCCCTTACCCCTCAAAAATACTAATTGCCAATAAATTGGCTAAGCCTTAAAGCAAATAGAACACCGAAGAAAATAGGAAGGAAATTATCCAAATAAAATGTAAGGCCCATGCTTTGTGAGCTAGAGGATGAAACCTTCTATCTCTTAAAAGCATGTTCCTTTAGGCATTAACGCACCTAACATTTTGTTCTTCCCACATCATATGAGTTGAGATATTGCATTTCAAGCAAGTCTCTTTCTCATGAGGTGGGTTCCCCTTTGTGACAATCTACTGTATGCAATGCCAAACAATTTATAATGTAGGAGATTTAAGTATGAGTGCAAGTCTATATGGCAAGTATCATGCAAGACATAAAGTAAATCTATCTTGCCAAGTTTGAACCTTTCAAAGGATTCTTCAGGGAGAGCCACTCTCCAAGCCTTGGGGAAAACCCAAAAGAACCTCCATCCCAAGCTAACCCTTGCTCACCCCTATCCTTTGAAAGTTAGACAAGACCTATATGAGATGCATTTTTACATGATCATGGCAACTTACATGATGTTCGATACATCTAGCACATTTAACTCACTTCTTAGGCTAGAGAAAGTTTTCTCATCTAGTGGTTTAGTGAAGATATCCGCCAATTGTTCTTCGGACCTAACACCTCGCAAAGAGATATCTCCCTTAGCTTCATGGTCCCTCAAGAAATGATGGCGAATATCAATGTGCTTAGTGCGGGAGTGTTGAACGGAGTTTTTAGCTATCTTAACCGCACTTTCATTGTCACAATAGAGAGGCACACAACCAAGTTTAATACCAAAGTCCAAAAGGGTTTGCTTCATATAAAGAATTTGGGCACAACATGCACCATCCGCAATATATTCCGCTTCCGCCGTGGACAAGGTGACGGAATATTGCTTCTTGCTAGACCAAGATACTAGGGAACGCCCAAGCAAGTTACACCTACCGGAGGTACTCTTGCAATCCACGTGGCATCTGGCAAAGTCTGAATTCGAGTATCCCAAGAGATTGAATTTAGAACCTTTAGGGTACCACAAGCCCACACCAGGGGTATGCTTAAGATACCTAAGTATCCTAAAGACCGCCTTCCGATGCGATTCTTTAGGTGCCACTTGAAAGCGAGCATACAAGAATACACTGAACATGATATCGGGCCTAGATGCGGTAAGGTAAAGCAATGAACCAATCATAGAACGGTAGTTAGATTGGTCAATAGGTTTACCGTCCTTATCCGCGTCGAGATGACAATTTGTTGCCATTGGAGTGCTTCTTGAGCTACAATCTCCCATCTCAAATTTCTTCAAGAGGTCCTTGGTATACTTCTCTTGATAGACGAAGGTCCCCTCTTGAAGTTGCTTGATTTGGAATCCAAGGAAGAAGTTGAGCTCTCCAAACATCAACATCTCGAATTCCCTAGACATCATTTTGCCAAACTCATGGCTAAGAGCTTCGATAGTTGAACCAAAAATAATATCATCAACATAAATTTGACAAATAAAAAATTCTCCGTTGATGTCTTTGGCAAATAGTGTAGTGTCCACCCTCCTTATCTTGAATCCTTGCATGATCAAGAAATCTCATAGTCGTTCATACCATGCCCTAGGTGCTTGCTTGAGCCCTAGAGCGCCTTGTACAACCTATACACATGATTAGGATTCCTCGGATCTTCAAACCCGGGAGGTTGTTCAACATAAACAAGCTCGTTAATGTAACCATTAAGAAAGGCACTTTTCACATCCATTTGATAATGTCTAATATTATGATGTGATGCAAAGGAAAGAAGTATACGGATGGCTTCTAGCCGGGCGACCGGAGCAAATGTCTCCCCAAAGTCTAGTCCTTCAACTTGCGAGAACCCTTTGGCCACAAGTCTTGCCTTGTTGCGGACCACAACGCCGTTCTCGTCTTGTTTGTTGCGGTACATCCACTTTGTTCCGATGACGTTCTTGTCCTTGGGTCGCTCCTCCAACACCCAAACTTCATTGCGGATGAAGTTGTTAAGTTCTTCTTGCATGTCCATCATCCAATTTGGATCTTGGAGTGCTTCCTCAATGTGAGTGGGTTCTACGCATGAAACAAACGAGTAGTGCTCACAAAATGAAGCAAAATGGCGAGAACGTGTACTTACTCCCCTTGACAGACTTCCGATAACTTGGTCCATCGGATGCGCCTTGGAGATGCGTCCATGCCTCATAAGTGGTTGTGAAGCACTTGGCGGTGGTGATGTGTGTTGCTCTTCTTGTGGTTGAACTTGATCATGGACTTCTTATTCTTCTTCATGTTGTGTGGCTTGTGAGTCTTGAGTTGGCAATGGATCATCCTTCTCTTCTTCATCAACTTGAGGCGCCATGGAAGTGTTGATGTTGGAACTTGAAGCTCCCCCTTGATCATGGCTCTCCTCAACTTTAGGCTTGACGTCTCCAATGGTCATGTTCTTCATAGCTTCTCGTAGAGGCTCATCATCTATTTCATCATGACCAAAACTCTCCTCTTGGGAGCCATTAGTTTCATCAAACTCAACATCACAACTTTCCTCAACTAAACCGGAGGTTTGGTTGAATACTAGATATGCTTTTGAGTTTGATGCATAACCAAGAAATATACCAACATCACATCTTCTTTCAAACTTACCGAGCCTTTTCTTGCGGTAGATGTAGCACTTGCACCAAAAGACTCAAAAGTAGGAGATGTTGGGCTTTCTCCCAATGAGAAGTTCGTACGGGGTCTTTTGAAGTAGTCGATGTAGGTAGACCCTATTTGCGGCATGGCATGACGTGTTGATAGCTTCGGCCCAAAACTTCTCGGACGTGCCATAGTCATCAAGCATTGCTCGCGCAAGAGTGATGAGTGTCTTGTTTTTCCTTTCAACAACACCATTTTTTTGAGGAGTGTATGTGGCCGAAAACTCATGCTTCACACCTTCACGGTCACACCACTCCCCAATGTTGTAGTTCTTGAATTCGGTGTCGTTGTCACTCCGGAACTTGATGATGGGATGTTGAAATTCCCTTTGAGCGCGGTTGGCGAAGGTCTTAAACACCTCCAGAGTTTCTCTCTTTTCACCTAAAAATAAAGTCCAAGCATAGCGAGAGTAGTCATCAACTATAACAAGACAATAGAGGTTACCGCACAGGCTTTGATATGTGGATGGTCCGAAGAGGTCCATGTGGAGTAGTTCAAGTGGCTTGGAGGTTGACACCATTGTCTTCTTCGGGTGGTGTGAAGCAACTTGCTTCCCAGCTTGACAATCGCTACAAAGCTTGTTCTTCTCAAACGTAACATCCTTCACGTCGATCACCATCCCAAGCTTGAATGACTTCTTGAGCTTGCTCATCCCTATGAGCGCTATGCGTTGGTGCCATAGCCATCCCAAACTTGTCTTAGTGAAAAGGCAAGTGGTCAAGCTAGCATTCTTCGTTGGAGAAGTCTACTAGGTAGAGGTGTCCAAGCCGAAATCCTTTGAAGACTAGTTCTTGGCTTGTCTCACTACTCACAACAACATCACTTTTGCTAAAGGTGCACGTTAGTCCAAGATCACATAGTTGTGCAATAGAAAGTAAATTAAAACTAAGCGACTTAATGTACAAAACATTGGAAATAGACAGGTCATTTGAAATAGCAATTTTACCTAACCCAATTACCTTGCCCTTAGAGTTATCACCAAAGGTGACTTGTTCATGATTGCCAGGGTTTTCTATGGTGGTGAACATACCATCATTGGCGGTCATATGTTGGGTGCACCCGCTATCGAGTACTCAATGCTTTCCTCCGGCTTTGTAGTTCACCTACACACATGAATTCAATTTTTAACTTTAGGCACCCAAGCCAACTTAGGTCCTTTTATGTGTGATACGAGTGTCTTTGGGACTCAAAGTTGCTTGGGGAGCTTCCCCTTCATGCCCTTCATGTCTTTGCCAATGAAGCTTGCCTTCACCTTGCCATCTACTTTACATAAGAGATAATAATGATCATTGAAAGTAGATTTGTAATTAATGGGCAGTTTTGGAGAAGGTCGGTTAGGAAGAGAACACTCCCTTGTGTGGTGACCGGTGACCTCACAATGTTGGCAATAAGAACCAACTTCCTTGATGAAGCTTGTTCTAAGCTCTGGTGAGGGCACCTTTCCTTTGTTGGGCACCAGGAAGGATTCAAGTCCTCTCTTGTTGAAGGCCTTTGCTTGTTGGAAGAGGATTTCCTTGTGTTTGACTTCCCCTTTTGAAAGTCTAGCCACACTAGTGCGGAGACTCTCAATTTCTTCCTACAAGTCCTTCTCCCTAGCATTTGCTTTCAAAGGCAAAGACTTGTCCAAGGCATTAGTGACATGAGAAGTAATGGATATCCTATCATTAAGAGTTTGTTTCTTTATATTTTTCAATTCTTGATCAAGCGCTCCATGAGCAAGGCTAAGTGTTTGATGCTCTTGTACTAACTTATTGTGCTCTCCCAAGAGTGTTTGGTGTGCTAAGTTAAGCTCATGATGATCTAGCTTGATTTTAGCCTTATCTTCTTCAATTTGCTTGACATGGGATTTGAGCGTGTCATGCTCTTTAAGTATGCTTTCATACTTTTCAAGCAAATCGAGGTTAGCACCCTCAAGCCTAGCACGAGTTTCTTCAAGGACTTTAACCTTACTCTTTTCCCTCTTAATTATAGTATGCTATTCTTTTGTTAAAGAAGTTAAATCATCGGGGGAAAGCTCATCATCGCTAGAGTCATCACATACCTTGGTGTTATCTTTCGGCATGAGACACATGGGCGGTGGATGAAGAGGTGAGTCATCATTGTTGGCAATGGCGAGGCCGGCCAAACTTTCATCTTCCGCTGCACTCTCTTCATCACTTGTTTCTTCGTCGGTGACCCATTCATTTGCCTCACACATGAACACCTTTTGTGGGCCATTTCTCTTCTTTGGGAAGAGTTTTGCCTTCTTGCCCTTGTCATGTTTCCTCTTCCCAAAGGATCTTGGCTTGGTTTTGGCCTCTTCTTCATCATCTTCACTATCTTCAAGCTTGTGATGCTTGCTCTTGTGATTCTCTCTTCTTTTGTACGGTTTTGTACAATCATAGGAGATGTGGCCTTGATCACCACAATTGTAGCAAGTCTTGTGATCATCTCTCCTTGGTAGAAACGCTTTCTTCTTGGGATCGAATGTGTATCTCTTCTTAGTAATCTTGGAGTTCAAGCGTGAGAACTTTCTCATCATCAATGCAAGCTCATCATCGTCATCTTCACTTGATGCTTGCTCTTCTTCACTTGAGCTATGCTCAACCACCTTCTTATTCTTGAGGCTTGTTTTCTTGGTGGAGGCCTTTAGGGCAATTGCTTTTGAAGATGATTGCTCCATCATCCCAAGTACACTCATCTCATGAGTGTGAATTTCTCCAATGAGCTCCGAAACTTCAATGTGGTCAAGAGACTTTTTTTGAAGCATGGAGTTGATGATGTTGTACTTTGGCTTGGGAAGGAGCATGAGGATCTTGCGGTTGATGAGTCCCTTGCCAAGAGAAGCAATGTCAAGAGCATTAATTTCTTCAATAAGTACATTCAAGCGAGAGAACATCTCATTGACATTTTCATGAGATAGCATCTTAAATTCATCATATTTGGCTTTAAGCATGTGATATTTTAGTTCTTTGACACGAGAAGAACCATCATGAATTTCTATTAAGCAAGCCCAAATTTCACAAGCTTTTTCTTTGCTAGCAATCCTAGCAAACACATCTTGACTAATACATTCATAAATTACATTCCTAGCTTGAGCATCCCATTTAATTTGATTACCAACATAATTGTGCTCACCAAACCCCGCGTGGGTTGCTTCCCATACTTCGGGAGCAATAGCCTCTAGATAAGCGCGCATGCGTGCTTTCCAATAGGCAAAGTTCTTGCCCTCGAAGATAGGAACCGAACCCCCAACCTTGGCCATTTTAGCTCTCTAGCGGTGAAGCTAGAATGATCCTATGAGCAACCTTGCTCTGATACCAATTGTAAGGATTGAATGCCCAAGAGGGGGGTGAATTGGGCTTCTTTTCAAAAATTAAGGCAATTAAAACTTAATTGCTAAAAGCCCAATTCCCTACACAAACAAACTATGCATTCAAGTAAATAGCAACTTCGCGGTATATAAAATGCATAAATGTAGGGTGAGAGGATGAGAATGCAAACTCCCGAGGAGACACGAGGATTTATCCCGTGGTTCGGCAAGATCGTCAAGATCTTCCTACATCCGCGTTGTGGCACCCACCAAAGGGTATAGCCACACCCAAGTCACCGAGACTAGGGATCTTCACTATTCTTCTCCGTTTGCCAACCTCGTCAAGGTGGAGCTCAAGCCTTGTACACCTTGAATCCTCCGGGCTTCCACAATCGTCTTGGCAAGCTCCAGAATTCTCTCTCAATTACAAACACCAAGGGACACTCCCTTACAGCTCTCACTACACTAGAGATTCCACTCACCAAGAATAGAGGCACACAAGCTCTCTCTCTAGCTAGTTCTAGCCTATCTCTTGGTGTGTAAGTGGTCTAAAGGATGTAGAAGTGATGGCTCAATGTCTTGAATGCTTGAGGATGTGTAGAGTATGTCTGGTGATCAAGACTTGTCGATTTGATAGGTTGAAGGGGTATAAATAGCCAGCCTCCACGAAATAGCCGTTGGAAAATTAGGCTGACATCACTGCTCTACGAACAACGGATGATCCGATGTCTCCCCTTCAGTTATTATCGGTCAAGTTTACTTTAGCTGATGTCATTGTGTCAGATATGACCGTTGTTAGACCGATGTTGCACTTGTCTTCTCATCGGATGATCCGGTGGCACTTCCTCCAGAATTGGTTCAAACTTGATGCTTACTGGAGTGATTGACCGATGTGTATATTGCTGTACATCGGTTGATCCGGTGCTACACTTGGTCCAAGGATATTGCATACTGTACTGATGGACCGATGTAACACTGCCCTTAACATCGGATGATCCGGTGAGTACTTCGTTCTGAGGTCTTCTTCTTCTGCTGAATCAACTCGACCAATGTGTTGTTCTCAGAAATCATCGGTTGATCCGGTGAGTTGATTTTGTTTGATTCGAGTTGTTCTAAGTGATTCTTTTGAACTTTACTCGATTGACCTCTTAGACATTTGTTGGAAATGTACTTCTGATGATTTTCAAGCATTGAGTGTTGTCAATTATGGTTGAATGACTTTGACATATGAGCTTTTACTTCTAGTCTTCATAACATTCATTGATCTCATAAAATGTTTGATGAATCAGCCCATAATGCATCTAAACGTCCTGCTGTAAATCAGAATAAAGGTAACAAATATCACAACACACTTATTGAAGGTGGGGATTTTTTAGATGTTCTGAATTTTCTTTCCAATCATGCAATTGTCGAGGAGCATCTAGTGGAATCATTTATTGATACACCATTGCCACATGTTGATTTTCCTTCGGATCCTTGCACTAAGAAAGAATTGTGTGTTGAAACTTCTATTATACGTATGCGAAACAAGTTAGTGAACTTGATGATTCTGTTTTGGATTCACCTACTTGTGCAGAAATTAATAATTTGATTACCATTACTTCTAAAAATGAGGAGTTGAGTTGTTGTCTTCACTAAATACTTTGGGTTATATTGAACTTGACACTCTTTATGATCGAGATACTGTAGAGAGAAGGATATTTTTGAAAACTGAATTACCTTTGTTGACAAGAAATACTTTTCATGCTATAGGCAAATATGAACATAGTGGTATGTTTATGGTGCATAAAGTTTACATATGTTCAAATGTGCAAGCTCCTCTTGTACTACAACAACATGGTAAAGTAAATGAATGCACTAATGCTAATAATGCCTTGTCATGTTTTTCTAGTATTTTTTACATGCAACAGGGACAACAAATAAAAGAGAAGCATTGTTCTCTGCGGTTGTGCAATATGGGCAGCGCTCATACTATCCCCAAAAGCCTCATTCCTGGACACACGAGCAAGCCGATGGCGACTTGTTATAAGAAGGGGAGAATGACAAGATCATGGACGTTATCATTACACCTACAAACATGGCATAACACTAAATTGAACATACAAGATGCAATCAATAGAGTTCACACACAACAATTGATTTCGGAGGTAAGCTCATTCTTATATGTTTCCTTATTTGTTTTTGAGCATAGATTTCTACCTAATGATTTAATTGTGATTAGGATCCATGGAGAGGTTCAAGGAGTACTTGGAGAAAGTCTTAGGCACGTAACGGACCAGAGAGTACGTTTAAAGAAGATGGAAACCGAGCCCAACTCAAAATCTTGCCCAACTCGGAGTCCAAGAGTAGTTCACACTAAAACGGACGTCTAGGACACATACGATCTCCGTTTTGGACGTTCTTCATATGCACGGGAAGTGGATAGGATGACCTTTCCAATGGCGCTTGTCCCATGTGAAAATATGTTCCAAGTCGACAGAAATCATCGTAACAAAATCGAGTTTAGAATCTGTCAGGGTGCTGCGCCGCTGTACTGGGCCATTGGGCCTTGTATCAATTCTAAGTCTATTATTTTTGTGTTTTAGGGTTAGTTCACGACCCCAGCACCTCCTTAGATGTCCTCCCACCTGTATATAGTCCATGGTGACCACCATAAACAATTGGGTTTTGCTTAGATTAATAATATCGCCGTTCTACAGTTTGTGAAACTCAAACTTCGTTATTTTAGATCGTGTGTTCTACGTTCTTGCTTTTGTTCTCGGTTGCACTTGCAAGGATTAGCCTTCTTGGCAAGATCAATCATTTGAAGCACGGTTGATAACCAATGGAGCGGTGATGTAGTGGTTGCAGGGGTTTTTCGTGTTCTACTCAAGTGTCACACCCCATTTTACACAATGTAAAACAAGGCAAACCTGCATGTATGTTAGGATCAGTTTGATCATACATGCACGACAAAATATGGTAAACAGTTCTATATCAAATAAAACGATAATTAAATACCTTAAAACAATTACGAACAACAGCAGAAGAGATAAACAAGCAAGGCACGCCACAAGAAAATCGACTGGCAGTAACGCGACCTTCTGGACTCCATCTTCACTTGATCATCTATTACCTGAGCAGCATAACATGTACACAAAGAAAAGGAAAGAAGCAAGGATGAGTACCTAATGTACTCCGCAAGTGTAGAAATTATGACATGCGGGTTATTCAATGAGGAAAGGCTGACACGGGTTAAGCCTCTATGCATCCTTAATTTCCTATGTTGACCTTAGCGTCCTATTTACTAGGTGAAATACATATATATCCAATAGTATTAATAATATAGAGCGTCGGGTTACACCCACCCGACTCACCACCGTCCAGGTTACCCACCTGGATGCCAACTCACCGGGTTACACCACCCGGGACCGAACTCATCGGGTTACCCACCCGACTACCAACTCACCGGGTTACACCACCCGGCTACCAACCAACCAACCAGTCCCAACTAATCAAGGCAGTACTTCCAGGCGCGCTCGTGACCGTGAGCCCGGCTATCTAGATAGATTTATACTCCGCAGAGTTTGTACCACTTTACCCACATGTTGTGATTTCATCCCCTGTCTCCAGGTGGACTAAGAACCTCCTTTTTGCCGGTGATAGCCAATCACACTTCACACTGCCTAAGGTGTGTGGCCAGAAGGTCACAACAGAGCCTTTACAAAGGGTCTCCCGACAAGTACGAGCACTCTAAGGTTTCGCCTACCACGACATACTGGAGTACACCCTCCGACGTGGCAGCCCCCTCTTGAGCCATGCAGATCCCAGAGCAGGTAACGCTGAACTCGTTCCCCGCACCAATCCATTGCCCATACTCATTGAAAGATCTCCTAATAAATCAGCTAAGTTGTTCCATACCGTCATGTGGTGGTACGGTAATACCTGGTCGTAGTGTCACCAAGAACCTGTCCTTAGGCGCCAACACAATGAACCCGAGTCTCGTGTGTACTGCACCCACCACTCAAACCTGCCTGTCTAGATTCCTATCAACTACATACCACCATCAGAACCACAGTAATGCAGATAATAGTAGAGTAGACAGATTAGCAATTGTAATTAAAGTTACTGCCCCCAACTATGACAGCATGGCTAAGCAGTTGCAACCACACAAAGAATCCCCTAACATCTACCCGACACAGAAACAAGGAATATTATGGAAATCTAGGGAAACATTCCTATAATAGGATTCAAATTAATTGACTTGCATGCAGCTAATTCTATCTATGTCCTTAATAATTCCTAACCGGTGCAAAGTGGTCAAGGACACTTGCCTTTTCTTTATTTCATGTCGCTGCTCAGTCTTCCCGGTAGAATGCTCGATCTTCCAAGTCTTCACGTCACAATCTCGATCACCACGCGAGCACGAACAACTACCAAAAGAGAGATAAAGAGACACATTCAATAACAGTACACCATTCATGCAAAATAAGTAATAAAGAATACTACGCGAATACTCTACGGTGTAACGAGAGCCTACACGCGATAACGGCTTATTACGGTGTTATGGGGTTTTATCAGGTTATAGCAACGTTTTATAGCTTAACTCGCATAATTAAATAATGATTAAGTTAACAAAACAGGCTTCTAAGGCAATTCATTAATCTTAATGAGGAACCACACATAAACATGCATGCAATATTAAAGTAAACATACATTATAAATCATTTAATGTGAGCAAGAGTATGTTTCAGTATTATCGCGTGCAATGATACATGGAAGAATGATACATTTAGTGTACAAATCATTATCACATGCAAAAATACATTATTTTATGTGTTTTAAGCATTTGCATGCATTAACAAATATTTTCTATGCATTAATTAATTTAACACTAAGTTGTAAGTGTGTGCTCAAATATTTTATTTATGCCATTTCAGAGTTTAACAACACTAATAAATATTTTATAGAGGTGCTTTAATGTAAAAACAGCAACTACTAGGGTTCTATGTGTTAATTCAGCAATGTGCAGGGCCACTACGGTGAAAACAGCACTGTGCAGGTGTTTTCATGCAATTACTACAGTCTACTAATGGCTGATCATAATATTTATTAAAACTGCAGTGGTCTAAATGTCATTTTTATAACAGAACCATAGTTATACCAAAGTCTAAGGCCATTTATGCAACTATACATAACCTAACAGGGCTTAAAACACTAATTACTATTATTCCAACGCTAAAGTGTTAATAACAGAGAGCTACAGGAGTCTAGATGCAACATTCCAGTTAAAAACATGATTAACAGCAAGCACAGTGGTGTTTCTGAAAACACAGGGGCCTATCTGCAATTTATTTAAAACAACCAGGGAGTTATACGCAAAACCGTGAAGGGGTATTCCATGTTTTATTCTCAGCCGTCGGATCTAAGGGAACGCACCAGATTTAATGAAACGCTAGCGTATGCGTGGCTGAATAGGAGGCATCGATTTTCAATTGAATGGTCCAGATCTAATCAAGTGAAGGGTTACGTTGCGTTCTAATCTCAACCGTCCAACATGGATCCAACGGTTGGGAACCAAAAGGAGCTGGGCTCTTCCTTCCACGACCAGAGCAGCGGCGCCACCGTGGACGCGGCCCGAGCTCGCCGGAGCTACGGTGATCCAGGGTTCCCATTCCCTACACACGCATCTAGCGGAACGAAACTACGGAGGAGGGTCTCACACGCTCACCTAAGGGCTTCCCATGGTCCCGAAGAGTGTGGAAGTAAGCGCGCGACGGCGGAGGGTGGCGGGGTCGCACCGGTCTTCGACGGAATGGCACCACGACGTCGATCCCCTCGCGTTTCCTTGGCCAAGGGGTGTTTCGGTGCGGTACGAGCGATGTAAGGAGGTTAGACGCAGGCGAAACCAGGAGGAAAAGACAGAATCAACGGTGAAGGCGACGAACCTTGTCGGACATCACCGGGAATGGTGATTCCGGCGTCGATCCGCGGCGGGGAGGGATGGAGAGGCTCGCCCGAGTTCCAGAGAAGTGGGGTGGCTGGCTAGGAAAGGATGTTGAGGCATGGAACAAAGGAATTCTTGCGCGGCGATGACGATCACTATGGGAATGGTGACGGCGGCGTGATTTGGCGAGAGTAGATGGGAGCGGCTAGGGTTCGATCGGGGGAACTTTATAGGGGGAGCTTCCGTGTGCGGCAAGAAGATTGGGCGCCCGGATATTTTGGTGCTTTGGCGTCCGCGACCGACCGCGCAAGGTCACAGAATTTGTGTGACTCGGTGCAGAGGAAGGAGAGAGCGGGGGGGGGGGGGGGGCGGAGGGGAAAGCTTGACGCGCGGGGCCCACAAAACAGAGAGAGAGAGGGAGGGAATCCAATGCGCGATGGGAGAGAGAAGACTCGGGTGGACCGGTGGGAAAGAGATGAAAAAGGCGCCGACGGGTGGGTCTCGCTGGTCAGAGGGCAAAAAGAGGATCCAAGGCTCCGGTTGGGCTGGGCCACTGATAAATGAGGTGGGCTGCTGGAAAGAAAAAAAAAAGAAGAAGGGAAAGGGAATGGGTTTGGGCCCAGGAGAGGATTTAAGGGGATGAAGGATTTTCTTTTTATTTGAATTACTCTTCTCTTTAATTAAATTTTAGATTTCAAATTCAAACCAAATCGCCAGAAAGTTTTATAGATTAAATTTTAACTTCAAAGCACACACACTTGCACGCACTTACAAGAATTCAGTGCACAATTCCAAACAATATCTTGATTAAATTTCTTTCCTGCTTGAATTTTAAATGTTTAAATTATTATGAATTAATTTGCTTGTATGGTAAATTTGGGGTGTTACAAATCTACCCACCTTAAACGGAATCTCGCCCCGAGATTCAGAAGCGCTGGGTTGAAAGAGGTCTAGGTTTTACGCCATTTCCTAAATAGTTTTATTTCTTGTTATAATTCAAATTTTAATATTCAAACAAATATTTAAAACATTCAAAAACAATATAAAGGACAATACGAATGCAACATTACAACATGACGGGTGTAAAAAAAATAACTCTTAGAGAATATTTCATCACTACTCAAGTTTTAATTATAAACGATTAGAATTTACATTTTCATCGCTATAAATGAAATGTTAACTGCTTTTAATAAATAACATCACACATTTAAGAATCATTAGTTCAAACATTAATCCATCTTTCTCTAGTTTAGATTTTTGAGTGAGGTCAAGATTTTAGTATAGTTTTCAAAATAGGATGTGTTACTCAAATGCATTTTAAAATATGGACTACAAAATTTTATATTTAGTTACTATTAACATATACTAGTGTTACCAAATTAAGATTTGATTAATGATGGGCTACCCCCCTTAAACAAGAAAGACCATATTTTACGTGTTTGTTTAATATTAATTTTTTTTAAAAAAACACCAATCAACTTTTACTATTTTCGTTGTGGCAAGGTATAGACTTCACTCGCTAAACAAAAAGAGGATCTAAACGAGTGAATATAGCCAATCTTCAAGCACTCCTCTTCTCGCTTCTTGCTATCTTCTCGCGTTGATCTTGAAGCAGCGTTGGTCGAACTGAACCTTCGTCTTCGTCAGCAGGGTCGAAAGGGAAAGATTTAAAAGTCCGTTCTAACTAAGGTCACGTGCCTAGAGTCGATATATAGCTCTGATACCACCTTTGTCACACCCCATTTTACACAATGTAAAACAGGGCAAACTTGCATGTATGACAGGATCAGTTTGATCATACATGCACGACAAAATATGGTAAACAGTTCTATATCAAATAAAACGATAATTAAATACCTTAAAACAATTACGAACAACAGCGGAAGAGATAAACAAGCAGGGCACGCCACAGGCAAATCGACTGGCAGCAACACATCCTTCTGGACTCCATCTTCACTTGATCATCTATTACCTGAGCAGCATAACATGTACACAAAGAAAAGGAAAGAAGCAAGGATGAGTACCAAATGTACTCCGCAAGTGTGGAAATTATGACATGCGGGTTATTCAATGAGGAAAGGCTGACATGGGTTAAGCCTCTATGCATCCTTAATTTCCTATGTTGACCTTAGCATCCTATTTACTAGGTGAAATACATATATATCCAATAGTATTAATAATATAGACCGTCGGGTTACACCCACCCGACTCACCACCGTCCAGGTTACCCACCTGGATGCCAACTCACCGGGTTACCCCACCCGAGACCGAACTCATCGGGTTACCCACCCGACTACCAACTCACCGGGTTACACCACCCGGCTACCAACCAACCAACCAGTCCCAACTAATCAAGGCAGTGCTTCCAGGCGCGCTCGTGACCGTGAGCCCAGCTATCTAGATAGATTTATACTCTGCAGAGTTTGTACCACTTTACCCACATGTTGTGATTTCATCCCCTGTCTCCAGGTGCACTAAGAACCTCCTTTTTGCCGATGATAGCCAATCACAGTTCACACTGCGTAAGGTGTGTGGCCAGAAGGTCACAACAGAGCCTTTACAAAGGGTCTCCCGACAAGTACGAGCACTCTAAGGTTTCGCCTACCACGACATACTGGAGTACACCCTCCGACGTGGCAGCCCCCTCTTGAGCCATGCGGATCCCAGAGCAGGTAACGCTGAACTCGTTCCCCGCACCAATCCATTGCCCATACTCATTGAAAGATCTCCTAATTAATCAGCTAAGCCGTTCCATACCGTCATGTGGTGGCACGGTAATACCTGGTCGTAGTGTCACCAAGAACCGGTCCTTAGAATCTAGAACAGGCGCCAACACAATGAACCCGAGTCTCGTGCGTACTGCACCCACCACTCAAACCTGCCTGTCTAGATTCCTATCAACTACATACCACCATCAGAACCACAGTAATGCAGATAATAGTAGAGTAGACAGATTAGCAATTGTAATTAAAGTTACTTCCCCCAACTATGACAGCATGGCTAAGCAGTTGCAACCACCCACAGAATACCCTAACATCTACCCGACAGAGCAACAAGGAATATTATGGAAATCTAGGGAAACATTCCTATAATAGGATTCAAATTAATTGACTTGCATGCAGCTAATTCTATCTATGTCCTTAATAATTCCTAACCGGTGCAAAGTGGTCAAGGACACTTGCCTTTTCTTTATTTCATGTCGCTGCTCAGTCTTCCCGGTAGAATGCTCGATCTTCCAAGTCTTCATGTCACAATCTCGATCACCACGCGAGCACGAACAACTACCGAAAGAGAGATAAAGAAACACATTCAATAACAGTACACCATTCATGCAAAATAAGTAATAAAGAATACTACGCGAATACTCTACGGTGTAACGAGAGCCTACACGCGATAACGGCTTATTACGGTGTTATGGGGTTTTATCAGGTTATAGCAACGTTTTATAGCTTAACTCGCATAATTAAATAATGATTAAGTTAACAAAACAGGCTTCTAAGGCAATTCATTAATCTTAATGAGGAACCACACATAAACATGCATGCAATATTAAAGTAAACATACATTAGAAATCATTTAATGTGAGCAAGAGTATGTTTCAGTATTATCGCGTGCAATGATACATGGAAGAATGATACATTTAGTGTACAAATCATTATCACATGCAAAAATACATTATTTTATGTGTTTTAAGCATTTGCATGCATTAACAAATATTTTCTATGCATTAATTAATTTAACACTAAGTTGTAAGTGTGTGCTCAAATATTTTATTCATGCCATTTCAGAGTTTAACAACACTAATAAATATTTTATAGAGGTGCTTTAATGTAAAAACAGCAACTACTAGGGTTCTATGTGTGAATTCAGCAATGTGCAGGGCCACTACGGTGAAAACAGCACTGTGCAGGTGTTTTCATGCAATTACTACAGTCTACTAATGGCTGATCATAATATTTATTAAAACTGCAGTGGTCTAAATGTCATTTTTATAACAGAACCATAGTTATACCAAAGTCTAAGGCCATTTATGCAACTATACATAACCTAACAGGGCTTAAAACACTAATTACTATTATTCCAGGGCTAAAGTGTTAATAACAGAGAGCTACAGGAGTCTAGATGCAACATTCCAGTTAAAAACATGATTAACAGCAAGCACAGTGGTGTTTCTGAAAACACAGGGGCCTATCTACAATTTATTTAAAACAACCAGGGAGTTATACGCAAAACCGTGAAGGGGTATTCCATGTTTTATTCTCGGCCGTCGGATCTAAGGGAACGCACCAGATTTAATGAAACGCTAGCGTATGCGTGGCTGAATAGGAGGCATCGATTTTCAATTGCATGGTCCAGATCTAATCAAGTGAAGGGTTACGTTGCGTTCTAATCTCAACCGTCCAACATGGATCCAACGGTTGGGAACCAAAAGGAGCGCTGGGCTCTTCCTTCCACGACCAGAGCAGCGGCGCCACCGTGGACGCGGCCCGAGCTCGCCGAAGCTACGGTGATCCAGGGTTCCCATTCCCTACACACGCACCTAGCGGAACGAAACTACGGAGGAGGGTCTCACGCGCTCACCTAAGGGCTTCTCATGGTCCCGAAGAGTGTGGAAGTAAGCGCGCGACGGCGGAGGGTGGCAGGGTCGCACCGGTCTTCGACGGAATGGCACCACGACGTTGATCCCCTCGCGTTTCCTTGGCCAAGGGGTGTTTCGGTGCGGTACGAGCGATGTAAGGAGGTTAGACGCAGGTGAAACCAGGAGGAAAAGACAGAATCAACGGTGAAGGCGACGAACCTTGTCGGACATCACCGGGAATGGTGATTCCGACGTCGATCCGCGGCGGGGAGGGATGGAGAGGCTCGCCCGAGTTCCAGAGAAGCGGGGTGGCTGGCTAGGAAAGGATGTTGAGGCATGGAACAGAGGAATTCTTGCGCGGTGATGACGATCACTGTGGGAATGGTGACGGCGGCGTGATTTGGCGAGAGTAGATGGGAGCGGCTAGGGTTCGATCGGGGGAACTTTATAGGGGGAGCTTCCGTGTGCGGCAAGAAGATTGGGCGCCCGGATATTTTGGTGCTTTGGCGTCCGCGCCCGACCGCGCAAGGTCACAGAATTTGTGTGACTCGGCGCAGAGGAAGGAGAGAGCGGGGGGGGGGGGGGGGGCGGAGGGGAAAGCTTGACACGCGGGGCCCACAAAACAGAGAGAGAGAGGGAGGGAATCCAATGCGCGATGGGAGAGAGAAGACTCGGGTGGACCGGTGGGAAAGAGATGAAAAAGGCGCCGACGGGTGGGTCCCGCTGGTCAGAGGGCAAAAAGAGGATCCAAGGCTCCGGTTGTGCTGGGCCACTGATAAATGAGGTGGGCTGCTGGAAAGAAAAAAAAAGAAGAAGGGAAAGGGAATGGGTTTGGGCCCAGGAGAGGATTTAAGGGGATGAAGGATTTTCTTTTTATTTGAATTACTCTTCTTTTTAATTAAATTTTAGATTTCAAATTCAAACCAAATCGCCAGCAAGTTTTATAGATTAAATTTTAACTTCAAAGCACACACACTTGCACGCACTTACAAGAATTCAGTGCACAATTCCAAACAATATCTTGATTAAATTTCTTTCCTACTTGAATTTTAAATGTTTAAATTACTATGAATTAATTTGCTTGTATGTTAAATTTGGGGTGTTACAAATCTACCCACCTTAAACGGAATCTCGCCCCGAGATTCAGAAGCGCTGGGTTGAAAGAGGTCTAGGTTTTACGCCATTTCCTAAATAGTTTTATTTCTTGTTATAATTCAAAATTTAATATTCAAACAAATATTTAAAACATTCAAAAACAATATAAAGGACAATACGAATGCAACATTACAACATGACGGGTGTAAAAAAAAATAACTCTTAGAGAATATTTCATCACTACTCAAGTTTTAATTATAAACGATTAGAATTTACATTTTCATCGCTATAAATGAAATGTTAACTGCTTTTAATAAATAACATCACACATTTAAGAATCATTAGTTCAAACATTAATCCATCTTTCTCTAGTTTAGATTTTTGAGTGAGGTCAAGATTTTAGTATAGTTTTCAAAATAGGATGTGTTACTCAAATGCATTTTAAAATATGGACTACAAAATTTTATATTTAGTTACTATTAACATATACTAGTGTTACCAAATTAAGATTTGATTAATGATGGGCTACCCCCCTTAAACAAGAAAGACCATATTTTACGTGTTTGTTTAATATTAATTTTTTTTTAAAAAACACCAATCAACTTTTACTATTTTCGTTGTGGCAAGGTATAGACTTCACTCGCTAAACAAAAAGAGGATCTAAACGAGTGAATATAGCCAATCTTCAAGCACTCCTCTTCTCGCTTCTTGCTATCTTCTCGCGTTGATCTTGAAGCAGCGTTGGTTGAACTGAACCTTCGTCTTCGTCAGCAGGGTCGAAAGGGAAAGATTTAAAAGTCCGTTCTAACTAAGGTCACGTGCCTAGAGTCGATATATAGCTCTGATACCACCTTTGTCACACCCCATTTTACACAATGTAAAACAGGGCAAACATGCATGTATGACAGGATCAGTTTGATCATACATGCACGACAAAATATGGTAAACAGTTCTATATCAAATAAAACGATAATTAAATACCTTAAAACAATTACGAACAACAGCGGAAGAGATAAACAAGCAGGGCACGCCACAGGCAAATCGACTGGCAGCAACACATCCTTCTGGACTCCATCTTCACTTGATCATCTATTACCTGAGCAGCATAACATGTACACAAAGAAAAGGAAAGAAGCAAGGATGAGTACCAAATGTACTCCGCAAGTGTGGAAATTATGACATGCGGGTTATTCAATGAGGAAAGGCTGACATGGGTTAAGCCTCTATGCATCCTTAATTTCCTATGTTGACCTTAGCATCCTATTTACTAGGTGAAATACATATATATCCAATAGTATTAATAATATAGACCGTCGGGTTACACCCACCCGACTCACCACCGTCCAGGTTACCCACCTGGATGCCAACTCACCGGGTTACCCCACCCGAGACCGAACTCATCGGGTTACCCACCCGACTACCAACTCACCGGGTTACACCACCCGGCTACCAACCAACCAACCAGTCCCAACTAATCAAGGCAGTGCTTCCAGGCGCGCTCGTGACCGTGAGCCCAGCTATCTAGATAGATTTATACTCTGCAGAGTTTGTACCACTTTACCCACATGTTGTGATTTCATCCCCTGTCTCCAGGTGCACTAAGAACCTCCTTTTTGCCGATGATAGCCAATCACAGTTCACACTGCGTAAGGTGTGTGGACAGAAGGTCACAACAGAGCCTTTACAAAGGGTCTCCCGACAAGTACGAGCACTCTAAGGTTTCGCCTACCACGACATACTGGAGTACACCCTCCGACGTGGCAGCCCCCTCTTGAGCCATGCGGATCCCAGAGCAGGTAACGCTGAACTCGTTCCCCGCACCAATCCATTGCCCATACTCATTGAAAGATCTCCTAATTAATCAGCTAAGCCGTTCCATACCGTCATGTGGTGGCACGGTAATACCTGGTCGTAGTGTCACCAAGAACCGATCCTTAGAATCTAGAACAGGCGCCAACACAATGAACCCGAGTCTCGTGCGTACTGCACCCACCACTCAAACCTGCCTGTCTAGATTCCTATCAACTACATACCACCATCAGAACCACAGTAATGCAGATAATAGTAGAGTAGACAGATTAGCAATTGTAATTAAAGTTACTTCCCCCAACTATGACAGCATGGCTAAGCAGTTGCAACCACCCACAGAATACCCTAACATCTACCCGACAGAGCAACAAGGAATATTATGGAAATCTAGGGAAACATTCCTATAATAGGATTCAAATTAATTGACTTGCATGCAGCTAATTCTATCTATGTCCTTAATAATTCCTAACCGGTGCAAAGTGGTCAAGGACACTTGCCTTTTCTTTATTTCATGTCGCTGCTCAGTCTTCCCGGTAGAATGCTCGATCTTCCAAGTCTTCATGTCACAATCTCGATCACCACGCGAGCACGAACAACTACCGAAAGAGAGATAAAGAAACACATTCAATAACAGTACACCATTCATGCAAAATAAGTAATAAAGAATACTACGCGAATACTCTACGGTGTAACGAGAGCCTACACGCGATAACGGCTTATTACGGTGTTATGGGGTTTTATCAGGTTATAGCAACGTTTTATAGCTTAACTCGCATAATTAAATAATGATTAAGTTAACAAAACAGGCTTCTAAGGCAATTCATTAATCTTAATGAGGAACCACACATAAACATGCATGCAATATTAAAGTAAACATACATTAGAAATCATTTAATGTGAGCAAGAGTATGTTTCAGTATTATCGCGTGCAATGATACATGGAAGAATGATACATTTAGTGTACAAATCATTATCACATGCAAAAATACATTATTTTATGTGTTTTAAGCATTTGCATGCATTAACAAATATTTTCTATGCATTAATTAATTTAACACTAAGTTGTAAGTGTGTGCTCAAATATTTTATTTATGCCATTTCAGAGTTTAACAACACTAATAAATATTTTATAGAGGTGCTTTAATGTAAAAACAGCAACTACTAGGGTTCTATGTGTGAATTCAGCAATGTGCAGGGCCACTACGGTGAAAACAGCACTGTGCAGGTGTTTTCATGCAATTACTACAGTCTACTAATGGCTGATCATAATATTTATTAAAACTGCAGTGGTCTAAATGTCATTTTTATAACAGAACCATAGTTATACCAAAGTCTAAGGCCATTTATGCAACTATACATAACCTAACAGGGCTTAAAACACTAATTACTATTATTCCAGGGCTAAAGTGTTAATAACAGAGAGCTACAGGAGTCTAGATGCAACATTCCAGTTAAAAACATGATTAACAGCAAGCACAGTGGTGTTTCTGAAAACACAGGGGCCTATCTACAATTTATTTAAAACAACCAGGGAGTTATACGCAAAACCGTGAAGGGGTATTCCATGTTTTATTCTCGGCCGTCGGATCTAAGGGAACGCACCCGATTTAATGAAACGCTAGCGTATGCGTGGCTGAATAGGAGGCATCGATTTTCAATTGCATGGTCCAGATCTAATCAAGTGAAGGGTTACGTTGCGTTCTAATCTCAACCGTCCAACATGGATCCAACGGTTGGGAACCAAAAGGAGCGCTGGGCTCTTCCTTCCACGACCAGAGCAGCGGCGCCACCGTGGACGCGGCCCGAGCTCGCCGAAGCTACGGTGATCCAGGGTTCCCATTCCCTACACACGCACCTAGCGGAACGAAACTACGGAGGAGGGTCTCACGCGCTCACCTAAGGGCTTCTCATGGTCCCGAAGAGTGTGGAAGTAAGCGCGCGACGGCGGAGGGTGGCAGGGTCGCACCGGTCTTCGACGGAATGGCACCACGACGTTGATCCCCTCGCGTTTCCTTGGCCAAGGGGTGTTTCGGTGCGGTACGAGCGATGTAAGGAGGTTAGACGCAGGTGAAACCAGGAGGAAAAGACAGAATCAACGGTGAAGGCGACGAACCTTGTCGGACATCACCGGGAATGGTGATTCCGACGTCGATCCGCGGCGGGGAGGGATGGAGAGGCTCGCCCGAGTTCCAGAGAAGCGGGGTGGCTGGCTAGGAAAGGATGTTGAGGCATGGAACAGAGGAATTCTTGCGCGGTGATGACGATCACTGTGGGAATGGTGACGGCGGCGTGATTTGGCGAGAGTAGATGGGAGCGGCTAGGGTTCGATCGGGGGAACTTTATAGGGGGAGCTTCCGTGTGCGGCAAGAAGATTGGGTGCCCGGATATTTTGGTGCTTTGGCGTCCGCGCCCGACCGCGCAAGGTCACAGAATTTGTGTGACTCGGCGCAGAGGAAGGAGAGAGCGGGGGGGGGGGGGGGGGCGGAGGGGAAAGCTTGACACGTGGGGCCCACAAAACAGAGAGAGAGAGGGAGGGAATCCAATGCGCGATGGGAGAGAGAAGACTCGGGTGGACCGGTGGGAAAGAGATGAAAAAGGCGCCGACGGGTGGGTCCCGCTGGTCAGAGGGCAAAAAGAGGATCCAAGGCTCCGGTTGTGCTGGGCCACTGATAAATGAGGTGGGCTGCTGGAAAGAAAAAAAAGAAGAAGAAGGGAAAGGGAATGGGTTTGGGCCCAGGAAAGGATTTAAGGGGATGAAGGATTTTCTTTTTATTTGAATTACTCTTCTCTTTAATTAAATTTTAGATTTCAAATTCAAACCAAATCGCTAGCAAGTTTTATAGATTAAATTTTAACTTCAAAGCACACACACTTGCACGCACTTACAAGAATTCAGTGCACAATTCCAAACAATATCTTGATTAAATTTCTTTCCTACTTGAATTTTAAATGTTTAAATTACTATGAATTAATTTGCTTGTATGTTAAATTTGGGGTGTTACAAATCTACCCACCTTAAACGGAATCTCGCCCCGAGATTCAGAAGCGCTGGGTTGAAAGAGGTCTAGGTTTTACGCCATTTCCTAAATAGTTTTATTTCTTGTTATAATTCAAAATTTAATATTCAAACAAATATTTAAAACATTCAAAAACAATATAAAGGACAATACGAATGCAACATTACAACATGACGGGTGTAAAAAAAAAATAACTCTTAGAGAATATTTCATCACTACTCAAGTTTTAATTATAAACGATTAGAATTTCAATTTTCATCGCTATAAATGAAATGTTAACTGCTTTTAATAAATAACATCACACATTTAAGAATCATTAGTTCAAACATTAATCCATCTTTCTCTAGTTTAGATTTTTGAGTGAGGTCAAGATTTTAGTATAGTTTTCAAAATAGGATGTGTTACTCAAATGCATTTTAAAATATGGACTACAAAATTTTATATTTAGTTACTATTAACATATACTAGTGTTACCAAAATTAAGATTTGATTAATGATGGGCTACCCCCCTTAAACAAGAAAGACCATATTTTACGTGTTTGTTTAATATTAAATTTTTTTTTAAAAAACACCAATCAACTTTTACTATTTTCGTTGTGGCAAGGTATAGACTTCACTCGCTAAACAAAAAGAGGATCTAAACGAGTGAATATAGCCAATCTTCAAGCACTCCTCTTCTCGCTTCTTGCTATCTTCTCGCGTTGATCTTGAAGCAGCATTGGTCGAACTGAACCTTCGTCTTCGTCAGCAGGGTCGAAAGGGAAAGATTTAAAAGTCCGTTCTAACTAAGGTCACGTGCCTAGAGTCGATATATAGCTCTGATACCACCTTTGTCACACCCCATTTTACACAATGTAAAACAGGGCAAACCTGCATGTATGACAGGATCAGTTTGATCATACATGCACGACAAAATATGGTAAACAGTTCTATATCAAATAAAACGATAATTAAATACCTTAAAACAATTACGAACAACAGCGGAAGAGATAAACAAGCAGGGCATGCCATAGGCAAATCGACTGGCAGCAACGTGTCCTTCTGGACTCCATCTTCACTTGATCATCTATTACCTGAGCAGCATAACATGTACACAAAGAAAAGGAAAGAAGCAAGGATGAGTACCAAATGTACTCCGCAAGTGTGGAAATTATGACATGCGGGTTATTCAATGAGGAAAGGCTAACATGGGTTAAGCCTCTATGCATCCTTAATTTCCTATGTTGACCTTAGCATCCTATTTACTAGGTGAAATACATATATATCCAATAGTATTAATAATATAGACCGTCGGGTTACACCCACCCGACTCACCACCGTCTAGGTTACCCACCTGGATGACAACTCACCGGGTTACCCCACCCGAGACCAAACTCATCGGGTTACCCACCCGACTACCAACTCACCGGGTTACACCACCCGGCTACCAACCAACCAGTCCCAACTAATCAAGGCAGTACTTCCAGGCGCGCTCGTGACCGTGAGCCCAGCTATCTTGATAGATTTATACTCTGCATAGTTTGTACCACTTTACCCACATGTTGTGATTTCATCCCCTGTCTCCAGGTGGACTAAGAACCTCCTTTTTGCCGGTGATAGCCAATCACACTTCACACTGCGTAAGGTGTGTGGCCAGAAGGTCACAACAGAGCCTTTACAAAGGGTCTCCCGACAAGTACGAGCACTCTAAGGTTTCGCCTACCACGACATACTGGAGTACACCCTCTGACGTGGCAGCCCCCTCTTGAGCCATGCGGATCCCAGAGCAGGTAACGCTGAACTCGTTCCCCGCATCATTCCATTGCCCATACTCATTGAAAGATCTCCTAATTAATCAGCTAAGTCGTTCCATACCGTCATGTGGTGGCACGGTAATACCTGGTCGTAGTGTCACCAAGAACCGGTCCTTAGAATCTAGAACAGGTGCCAACACAATGAACCCGAGTCTCGTGCGTACTGCACCCACCACTCAAACATGCCTGTCTAGATTCCTATCAACTACATACAACCATTAGAACAACAGTAATGCAGATAATAGTAGAGTAGACAGATTAGCAATTGTAATTAAAGTTACTTCCCCCAACTATGACAGCATGGCTAAGCAGTTGCAACCACCCACAGAATACCCTAACATCTACCCGACAGAGCAACAAGGAATATTATGGAAATCTAGGGAAACATTCCAATAATAGGATTCAAATTAATTGACTTGCATGCAGCTAATTCTATCTATGTCCTTAATAATTCCTAACCGGTGCAAAGTGGTCAAGGACACTTGCCTTTTCTTTATTTCATGTCGCTGCTCAGTCTTCCCGGTAGAATGCTCGATCTTCCAAGTATTCACGTCACAATCTCGATCACCACGCGAGCACGAACAACTACCGAAAGAGAGATAAAGAAACACATTCAATAACAGTACACCATTCATGCAAAATAAGTAATAAAGAATACTACGCGAATACTCTACGGTGTAACGAGAGCCTACACGCGATAACGGCTTATTACGGTGTTATGGGGTTTTACCAGGTTATAGCAACGTTTTATAGCTTAACTCGCATAATTAAATAATGATTAAGTTAACAAAACAGGCTTCTAAGGCAATTCATTAATCTTAATGAGGAACCACACATAAACATGCATGCAATATTAAAGTAAACATACATTATAAATCATTTAATGTGAGCAAGAGTATGTTTCAGTATTATCGCGTGCAATGATACATGGAAGAATGATACATTTAGTGTACAAATCATTATCACATGCAAAAATACATTATTTTATGTGTTTTAAGCATTTGCGTGCATTAACAAATATTTTCTATGCATTAATTAATTTAACACTAAGTTGTAAGTGTGTGCTCAAATATTTTATTTATGCCATTTCAGAGTTTAACAACACTAATAAATATTTTATAGAGGTGCTTTAATGTAAAAACAGCAACTACTAGGGTTCTATGTGTGAATTCAGCAATGTGCAGGGTCACTATGGTGAAAACAGCACTGTGCAGGTGTTTTCATGCAATTACTACAATCTACTAATGGCTGATCATAATATTTATTAAAACTGCAGTGGTCTAAATGTCATTTTTATAACAGAACCATAGTTATACCAAAGTCTAAGGCCATTTATGCAACTATACATAACCTAACAGGGCTTAAAACACTAATTACTATTATTCCAGGGCTAAAGTGTTAATAACAGAGAGCTACAGGAGTCTAGATGCAACATTCCAGTTAAAAACATGATTAACAGCAAGCACAGTGGTGTTTCTGAAAACACAGGGGCCTATATGCAATTTATTTAAAACAACCAGGGAGTTATACGCAAAACCGTGAAGGGGTATTCCATGTTTTATTCGCAGCCGTCGGATCTAAGGGAACGCACCAGATTTAATGAAACGCTAGCGTATGCGTGGCTGAATAGGAGGCATCGATTTTCAATTGAATGGTCCAGATCTAATCAAGTGAAGGGTTACGTTGCGTTCTAATCTCAACCGTCCAACATGGATCCAACGGTTGGGAACCAAAAGGAGCGCTGGGCTCTTCCTTCCACGACCAGATCAGCGGCGCCACCGTGGACGCGGCCCGAGCTCGCCAGAGCTACGGTGATCCAGGGTTCCCATTCCCTACACACGCATCTAGCGGAACGAAACTACGGAGGAGGGTCTCACGCGCTCACCTAAGGGCTTCTCATGGTCCCGAAGAGTGTGGAAGTAAGCGCGCGACAGCAAAGGGTGGCGGGGTCACGCCGGTCTTCGACGGAATGGCACCACGACGTCGATCCCCTCGCGTCTCCTTGGCCAAGGGGTGTTTCGGTGCGGTACGAGCGATGTAAGGAGGTTAGACGCAGGCGAAACCAGGAGGAAAAGACAGAATCAACAGTGAAGGCGACGAACCTTGTCGAACATCACCGGGAATGGTGATTCCGGCGTCGATCCACGGCGGGGAGGGATGGAGAGGCTCGCTCAAGTTCCAGAGAAGCGGGGTGGCTGGCTAGGAAAGGATGTTGAGGCATGGAACGGAGGAATTCTTGCGCGGCGACGAAGATCACTGTGGGAGTGGTGACGGCGGTGTGATTTGGCGAGAGTAGACGGGAGCGGCTAGGGTTCGATCGGGGGAACTTTATAGGGGGAGCTTCCGTGTGCGGCAAGAAGATTGGGCGCCCGGATATTTTGGTGCCTTGGCGTCCGCGCCCGACCGCGCGAGGTCACGGAATTTGCGTGACTCGGCGCAGAGGAAGGAGAGAGCGGGGGGGGGGGGGGGGAGGGCGGAGGGGAAAGCTTGACGCGCGGGCCCACAAAACAGAGAGAGAGGGAGGGAATCCAATGCACGATGGGAGAGAGAAGGCTCGGGTGGACCGGTGGGAAAGAGATGAAAAAGGCGCCGACGGGTGGGTCCCGCTGGTCAGAGGGCAAAAAGAGGATCCAAGGCTCCGGTTGGGCTGGGCCACTGATAAATGAGGTGGGCTGCTGGAAAGAAAAAAAAAGAAGAAGGGAAAGGGAATGGTTTTGGGCCCAGGAGAGGTTTTAAGGGGATGAAGGATTTTATTTTTATTTGAATTACTCTTCTCTTTAATTAAATTTTAGATTTCAAATTCAAACGAAATCGCCAGCAAGTTTTATATATTAAATTTTAACTTCAAAGCACACACACTTGCATGCACTTACAAGAATTCAGTGCACAATTCCAAAAAATATCTTGCTTAAATTTCTTTCCTACTTGAATTTTAAATGTTTAAATTATTATGAATTAATTTGCTTGTATGTTAAATTTGGGGTGTTACATCGAGAGCCTCAGATCATTAATGTCAAGATCTCCATCAATCAACTTATCCAATACCTTTCAGAAGGTCGGGCCTAAACCTCCTTATCACTGGAGAGGGCGAGGAGGACGGACAGCGTGAGGTGCACCCACCACGGGCGCTGCCACCGCCGCTTGAACAATGGTCGCTGCGAGTCCATGAATGGCCACCTCATCGGATCGCATGCTTCTGCCACACTCGCCAGGAAGACAGGACCGGACCGGATTGGGCAAGAGGCACCGCACCTAGATCTGAGACGCTGCGGACGCGGGCGCGGGCTCGGAGGTGGTGGCGCGTTGGCATCATGGGTGAGGAGGTGGTGGCGCGGCGGCGTCATGGGTGGGCAGCGACAGTGGTAGGTTTTGGGTCCAATTGTCGGGAAGGATGGGGTTATATAACGATACAATTCGAATTACACAATTTGGAGTTTTATAGATCACGATACAACCAAAACATGAACATTGATGTTTTTTTTGGTATAAAAATGGATGTCATAATGTGATGCAAGATGCAAATGAGTTGAAAAATAAAGGAAGGTTAAGACAGTTGACTTATATTTTCTTACAAAGTTTTACACTCAAAACAATAATATGCCGGTAATAAAAAACAAAGAAAAGTTAAATTTATCTTTTTTGTATATTGAAAAATAAAATTAATTTGGACATGAAATTTGAGTTGCAGTTGTTAAATGACAATAAGATTTGTTTGAGAATTTTGTGTCAATGTTTCATCAATGTATGTTCAAAGTTTAAGGAATGAGTCATATGTTATGGGCATATGAATGAAATGAGTGGTAATTTGATTTTTACATGTTGGAGTACTTAAAAAAATTGTACAAAAATTGTACACGTAGACATAGATAATACGCGCACACACACACACAGTTTCAGTTGAAGATCCATTTACTTTAAGGTGATGTGAAAAAAATGAACAATATGTTTATAGGAATTCATTTGAGGTTTACCAAAACACACAAACGTTACTTTTATAAGTTTGAAAATAATTGTTTGAAGTGGTAGGGAGTATTTTTTGAAGAATATAGAAAAAAACTCATCGAATTTCAACCTAATTTGTGAAATCTATACAAGTTTGAATTTTTAATTGGTATCAAAATAAAAAAGAACCTGGAAAGGAAGAACAATGGGTCGACCGCTGGGCCCGACGCGTCAGCCAGCCAGCTCCAGCCAGGCGCGCGCCAGCTGTTGGGCCCGACGGGTCAGCCAGGCACGCGCTCCGCGCCCACGGCCCACTAAGCGGCCATCGGTTGTGGCATACGGCCGGCGTGACTAGCATTTAGTCCAACCTCAGGACTTTTAGGAGGGCGCATCCAGCATATATGTTGGGACGCAGGTGGCACTGCAAGCTTCGTTTAAAATTGCCGCCGCTTGACTGGCCGCATTGGGCTGCAACTTCGAACTTCCTCAGCCTGCTGGGCCCCTCTCCTTCTTGGTTGCATTCTATGTAATGTGGGGCTTGTTGTTTCAGCTGGGCCTCAGCCTTGTTGGCAGCCCATTTTTTTTTATAAAAAATAGAGGTGCGCCTATTCGGTGCCGCAGGCCAAGTATGTGGCGTGCCGCGGGCCAGGACTAAATTGATCCATCATTGAATATAAATATATAGGATATGAAAAAATACTGAAAATTATATATGTAAAAAATTAGACACGCTATATAAAAATATCATGTCTCCATATATCTTTATTAGAGTTTTTTGCAACACAATACTTAGAACACGTAGTAATTGTTGCCATCTAAAAGTTTGCAACACATAAAACAACATGTTGCTACTTGTATGTTGTTGCTTCCCTTGTTACTCAACATATGATACTTACAACGTATAATAAGTGTTGTGACTTAATAGGTTAAAATGCATAGAGCTAAGCGTTGCTATTTATGCATTACTAGCAGGGGGTTTGTTTTGTAGTGGTTTATCAGTAGCTAAGGCGCAACATCTTTGGACAGGTGTCGTACGTGAATTTCATAGCAGTTTAAATCAAAGTTAACCATCTCCACCAAAAGACCAGACCACCATGATGTTATTATGGTATAATTGGAACCAACGCCAATTAGATAGGAGGCAAGGCAATGTTGATATGTACGATGATAAAAGAAAATCAGATCTAAACACCACTTGAAGCATTTATTTAGGGGAACAATAGACAATCAATTATTGATAAGATCTGACCCATTTTACTTGGTGAATGTTGTGGATTTTAGCTAATGAAGTAATACTTTCAGAACATAATGATTGTCAAATTTTTAAGGCTGTACTCATCAAATTGTCTAACAAACCATGTTATGGCCGTAATATTTTTATATAACAGACTACAGCTTTTACTAAAACTTCTAGTTTTCTAACTGGTGATATATATATATATATATATATATATATATACATACATATAAATATATATTGTTATACCTAATTCAATAGTATATAATTAATGTTTTTCTAAACAAAAAGCTAATATAATATTGTAATAAAATTATAGATTGTGGCACATGTACATAACTTTAGCCGTGTGGACTTGCTCGTCATTGGAGCATGAAGGACGCATAATGTTGTTATGCGAGAATCGGAACCAACATCGATTTGATAGGAGGCGAGGTAGTGTTTATGTGAGACCTATGTGTGTTGAATACATTGGCTATTACGATAAAAGTTTTGAATATTGCCAAAACACCCTTCTCATCGAGGTCCGACTCTAGGTCTGAGCTCCGACAAGGTTTGACAATAGGTCCAACATGCTTTGGATAGCTCCGACAAGGTCTGACAGTAGGTCCGACATGCTTTGGGTAGCTCCGGCAAGGTTCGACAATAAGTCCGCCTTGTTTTTGGGTAGCTCTGGCAAAGTCCGACGTGAGGCCTGACAAACTTTGGCTAGGTCCGGCGCAAGGTCTGGTTAGCTTTAGCTAGGTTCGGCGCAAGGCCTGGTCAGCTTTTGTAAGGTTCGGTGAGCTTTGGCTAGGTTCAGAGCAAGATCCTGTTAGGTTTTGCAAGGTCCGATGCAAGATCGCAGTGGTTTTCCTTTTAACTTGCAATATTTCAAATTTGCTTTACACTTATGGGAAGTTTGCTTAGTATTATTTTACTAAGTTTTTGAAGTGTTATGGCTGTTTACGATGGTAAATGTTTTGGTATGGTTTGCAACATGCTTATGTGAGGTGCTCACGTAAGGTGTCGTGGTTTTTGAACTAACGAGTGTCAAGTCGAGGACTTGAGCTTGCAAAGGATGGTTGTTTATTCATGTGCAGGTGTTGCTTGAGGTCATGACATGGCTAGTGATGGTATCCATTGAACTAGTCTTAGGGAGCAGATGAGGTTCAACAACCAAGTTCAGGAGGAATTTTGGTTGAGTTGATCAGGAGGTCACGCAGCATGTTTGGGTCAAGAACAATACATATGAAGGTATCGTGGATGTTGTTGTAAGGTGTTTACACGTGTGCAATGAGTGAATGGACGTGACAACATGGTTCCAAGGCGTGATGAGGAGAAGTGGATGTAAAGAATTGGTCGGAAAGGTCCAACCGGCTGGATTATGCCTCAGGTTGCGGTTGAGGTGGTTATGGTTTGTTTATGGAACGTTTTGAGTTTGTTTTGGTTAGATTTCGTGTGGGTCACAGAGTTGAGTTGTATTAGGAATGTGGGATACGTTCCTAAAGAGTTCGGAAGTCTTAAGATTGCTTCTATCTGCGTATGGAAGAGTCTTGAGCTGTTATGGAATGTTTCGGTTGAAACTGAGTAGGATTAGAGTCCTAGTTTGGATTGGGTTGGCATTTGGGCTGGTTATATAACAAGGGAGGCCAGAGATCAAGGCAGACGACTTTGGGCTGTTCCTCTTGTGCTTTGATCAATAAAATTTGTAGTTTGAAGGAGATTTTGTGCCTTGTTTGTCCGACTTGTTTCAGACAAGTTTTTCTCGTCGAGTTTCTGCACAGTATTATGTTGGATTGGTGTTTTTATCATAACTCGAGTTAACAGATCTAATGGGTGTGATTCTTTTTGGGTTGTATTCAAAACTTGATTATCTATTATCTGTGAAAATTTCACAATAATTGGATTTGTGGTTTCCGATCTACACGAGTTTCTTCGCAGCGTTGCAGATCTGTTTTTACTCGGGTAGAACTGATTGACTTTTATTCGATCTTTCGATCATAACTTTAGTTTTTCTCGATTGTTTTTCGTGATTCTTGTTTCCGTTTCTTCGTGACTTGATTATATATATTGTCTACTACTTTTGTCATGGTTGAACATGTTTAGATCAGTTGCACACACGGTTTCTTAACAGATTGATTTTCTGCCGAGGGGTTTTTATAGCTTCTACTGAAAAAGTTTTAAATCTACCATTTACCCCCTCTGGTATCTTTTCGTGTGTTCTTAGATCCTACAATTTAATATGCATGGTGATAAAAGACAAATATATCTTAACTCCAACTGGCACATTTATTTAGGAGAACAATAGACAAAAAATTATCATTAAGATCTGACCCGTTTTACGTGGTCAAAGTTGTAGGTTTTAGCTAATGAAATAGTACCTTGAGAAGATAATGATTTTCAAAATTTTTAGGGTCATACTCATCAAATTGTCTAACAAACCATGTTATTACCATAAATCTTTTTATATGAAAGACTTTAGCTTTTACATAAAAACGTCTAGTTTTTAACTAGTGATATATATTTTTATTTTGTTATACCTCATTCAATATTATATAATTAATGTTTTTTGTCTAACTAATTAATATAGTATTGTAAAGATATTATAGATTGTGGCAGATGTACATAGCTTCAGCTGTGGACTTAAATCATCATTGGACCATATGATGGACATACCTATCACCTTCAGATTTCCATGGAAGAAACAATGGTGGAAAAAAGCAACGCACTTGATCTTATGTTGTCAGCGCTGCCCAACTCCATCATCCTCCCTCTCTACCTTGACTGCGATTATACGGCTTTCATCATATTTTATAACAGATTAACAAATGATAGAAAAACCACACCGCCTCTTATCTATTTAGCTTCTAATAAAAAATCCTTGGACTTAGAAACACAATTTACAAGTATATTAGGAAATAAAGAATTTATTACGTTTGGTCCCTATGCCGCAAAAAAATACTATTAAAAATGCTAATGGTAGAAGGTAAGATCACTCGCGCAATGCGAGAAATGGCATGACCGGTGAATCGGGTGTGTGAACTGCCAGCCAACACTTCTTACATGAGACAACTAAAGATGTGATGCAAGCATAGATGGCACAACCTTTATAGTTACAGCTTTTTCTCATGTTACATTGGGATTGCTGCAGGCCAATAATTAATTACTAGACTTAATGCTATATTAATACACCCCCTCTTTCTGGCAATAATTTAATTCAGCTAAAATTCCATATTAAAAGCAACCGTCTTCCGATTCCTTGAGATATCCTTACATCTTATTTGAACGCTTTCTGCTTTTCCCCCAAGCCACCGCAGAATCTCATATCTCACCTCAGGAAAACCAAGGAGTGAAGAATAGCAGGAGGTAAGACACAATGTTGGTATGCACACTTGTCAGCATCTAGAACATGTTAGATCTTGCATTGGAACCTCTAGTTGTCATCACCATGCTTTTACATACGTAGATATGAGTTTTTGGTTGGATAGATGTTTAAATCAGGGGCTTGGCTAAGCCCATGCGAGTAAGGGCTCGTGTTTTTATCCTCTACTTCTTTCATTTTATCCTCTACTTCATTCAGAGAGTCGGGCTTTTCATGTTTGCCCTCGCTGGTCAGACCTGACCGAGCAAAGACCCAGCGTTGAGTTCGCTCATCGCACCCTTCTAATGGGTGAGGATTGCCCTTACTAAGAATTTCGTCTATTATCTTATTCCATTTCTGGACTTTGGGGGCATATCCAACAGACCCCAAGCGATGATGGTATTTGTTCTTTTTGCATGCTCTGACCTAGTTGCACTTAGAGCTTTAGCATCAGGTGTGCTCTTTTGACGAACAAACTATTGCCACTGAGCTTGTGTGATTTTTCCCATCTTCCTCGGGCTAGGGACCTTATCGGCCTTAACATAAGCATTCATTTCACTCTTCCAGCATCGAAACTTCTTGCCGCAAGAGACCAATGTTGCTTTCTTTACAGCTTCTTCTGTGCCTTTCGGGAACTTGAATTGTTTCTTTATCTTTTCCCACAACTCATTCTTGGTATGCTTGGGTAATTTCCTCCAATTCTCGATTGTGATTGGCACAACCTCCCTAACAAGAAAATCGCATGCATTACAGTACTTGGTAACTGAATCCAGTGGTTCTTGGGGAAGCCCACCTGGACCGACCCTTGTTATGTACATGATGCGGTCCAATGGACCCTTATTGGGACCTCGTTGCCCTCGTTTCCCCTTGATTTAAGCTGAGGATTCATCCATTGGAGAACCTTCTGCGGTTTTAGGAGCCGATGTCACCTCATTGTCTTTGAGATTAATCTAGGTAGAAAAAATTATAAGACTTCGTATACTTGACAACCAACATTAACTTGAACTGCGGAAGTTAAGATTCGTGATCCATACCTCGTCGGCAGGATCATATTCTGGGTCTAGATCCACTGAAGTCTTTTTAATTTTTATATTCAGAAAAGGATCCGAAGGACTGTGATAGGAGCCTGAACTGCTGGAGTCAGTAAACTCCATATTGTCTTCTTTGTTGTTACTATCAGGACCAGTCTTCTTAGGGCTTTCCATGCTAGATCTAATAGGACAAAAAATCTAATAAATGGCATAACTAAATTTGGTCATATTTAAAACAAATTTTCTCAATTTTGGCTCAATTAAGTAAATTTAGCCAAAACACATTTTTGAAGTTATATAGGTCTAACTAAATTCTTGTATCATAGAGATCGGCATCATATGCTCAGACTCCATCGCCACACCTAGTGGTACCTAGATATGGGCATGAGGATGCTCCTGGCATCACAAATGAGTTGGCCAGCAACTTGTTTGGCTTCAGAGCTAAATATAGCATAACTTTGGTAGCTCAAATTAGGTACAATTTCTCAAATGAAGCTGATGGAGCCACAAGTGCAGACATCTTTGGTAGCACAGATTAGCTACAATTGCTCAAATGAAACATAGAGAAATAAAAGCAAACTTAGCCAAACATAGTCTAGAATAGCTAACTCTAAGCTAAAGTAGCCAAATATAGCTAAATATAGCATAACTTAGTCAAAATTAGTCAAGTATAACTATATCTAATGTAACTTAGCCAAAATTAGCCAAATTTGGTCAACTTAACCAAATATAGCTAAATCTTGCCCCTAATAGAGAATTATGTGGCATATGCAAGGCCGATGACAGAAATAGGGAATATACTGCTGTTACTAGAGTCTAGAATCATGTTTACCACTAATGTGTCAGAACAGTTTCAGACACACAGAACCAACTACCAATTTATCGTGATATAACCATCCACGATGAAGGGAGTAACTCCTATTCATTCGAACTTGACAGTTTTATCTCTGCAAACTACCAGCAGATGAAATGCTACTGATTTCACAGTTTCAGACACACAAAACCAACTACCAATTTATCGTGATATAACCATCCACATAAATCTTGCCCCACCGAACCCTAACCAAAGATGCCACCGAACTTGACAATTTTTTGAATTCCACCGAACCCTAACCAAGGATGCCTACTATTTTCTAATTCCCGAACCCTAACCAAGGATATGCAAGGCGGCAGCGAGGGCGTGGAGGGAGGCGGCACGGCGAAGGAGGATGGAAGGTCGAAGGGTTTAGGGTTTACCTTGAAGCTCGGTGGTGACGGAAACGGCTTCGCTCGGTGTACCTGGAAGTGAGGACGGCGAAGCTCGGTGGCGACGGTGAAGCTCGGCGGCGACGGCGAAGCTCGGCGGTGTACCTGGAAGCGACGAGGGCGAACACTTGGCGGCAAACGAAATTTTGGCAGCCTAACGGCGTCTAAGTGTTTCGCCCGGGTTAGGTTTTTCCAATGCTGCCGAGGGGTATATATAGACTCACATTTTCGCAGGCAGATTTTAAGTACCGACCGTCAGAGAAGATTGTTACCTCAGTCGGATTTTACTTACCAACCGCCTGAGAAGATACAATTATCTCAGACGGTTGGTTAGTAACACCCGCCTGAGTTAAACATGGGCCTGTGAAGATATTTACTTCTTCTTAATTTGATGAACGCCTACATAAAGACCCCTCACCAACCGTGCGCGACCTTTCTTTTCCCCGATGCACGACCTTTCTTTTCCAATCCGCGCGGCCTTAAAGACGCGCTATCGCTCACAAGCGCATCGCTCACTTTGAATCCTCTTGTTTTCTTCGTCTTCATCCGCTCTGACGACCCAACACCACTATGGCCGACCTTCCGCCGCTAAGCCCTCTGAGGGAGCCACCTTGCAAGAAACTATGTTGCAGCTCCCCCGAGAAGATCAACACCGAGCAGCGCCTCCTCATGGCGCGAGAGGCGTACAACAATACGTCTCGCGCCATGAGTGCCTTGGGGCTGGGTACCCTTCCAGAGTATACTGGAATGGGTACCATGGGCCACTACCTCTACGCCCTCACGGGGGTGGCTGATCGTCTCGACATTCTGTTCGCGACGATGACCCAGGTTCTTCGCCTCGAGGGCCGTAGAACGCTGGGGGAGGCGACGGCTAGCAACCTCGGGGTTGCACTGCCGGTGCAGCCGGTGCAGCCGGCCCTGTCTCCTGTTGCACCGGTGCCGAAGTCGCCGCCGGAGGACGAGGAGGAGGAGGAGGAAGAGGAGTAGGAGTAGGATTTAATTAGTTTTTCTTTTTGTTGTTTTTAGTTTCTTCTGTTTTGTAAATATTGTTAATGAATGAAATCTATCTTTTTTCATCTATGTGATTGAATATTACTTGTGTATCTTGTGTGTTCTTGTGTGTTCTTGTGTAAATATTGTGCATCTTGTGTGTTCTTTTGTGAGATGTGTGATTGAATATTGCTAATGAATGAGTATCTTGTGTGTTCTTCAACTGTGTGAATGAATGAATGTGTAGTGTGTTCATCGTTAATTAAAATTTCACGTCTGAGAAGAAGATTATCTCATGCAGTTGGTAAGTATATTCTCAGGCGGTTGGTAAGCATCAACCGCCTGTGAAGATATTTACTTCTTCTTAATTAATATTCTTGATTAAATGTGGTCCTTTAAAAAGGCAAAAATCCACTTTCTTGTAATATTATTGATAAGTAAAGGATACCATTAAATTTGACTTCATAAATCCTTTGATATTGGTCAGAACATAAAAAACATACAACAAATGCTATTTTTCATTTTCCTATCTTGATGAATATAATGCTTTTTTCATTTATTTTTTAAGTGGACATTTTTACTCATCATACCAACCTCTACAAATTTTTTTAAATTTTTTTGAATCAATGTGTGTTCATAATTTGATGAATGCCTCATATGAATATCAGCATTTAGTTAGAATGGTGGATAATTTGAAGTTTGACATGTTGGAATGCTTTTAAAAAATTAAAAAAATTCATACATGTATAAATTATACAAATATGTTCATACCAACAATTTTGAGTGAAGGATCTTTTTTTTTATGCGATACACAAATGTGAATAATATGTGAGTAGAAATTAATTTGATATTTACCAAAACATTACAATGTCAGCTATACAAGTTTTAAAAATATTTTTTTCAGGTGGTAGATGTTAATTTTATACAAATGTAGGAGAAAGAATCATCGAATTTGGACACAATTTGCAGAATCTAAACATGTTTGAGTATTTATATTGGAATCTAAATAAAAAAGAAGCAAGGGATAAGGAAACTGAAGAATAGTATCGGGCATTATCGAAGGCAGTTGTTAAGTACCAACCGCCTGTGAAGATATTTACTTCTTCTTAATTAATATTCTTGATTAAATGTGGTCCTTTAAAAGGAAAAAATCCACTTTCTTGTAATATTATTGATAAGTAAAGGTTACCATTAAATTTCACTTCATAAATTCTTTGAAATTGGTCAGAACATAAAAAACATACAAGAAATGCTATTTTTCATTTTTCTATCTTGATAAATATAATGCTTTTTCCATTTATTTTTCAGTGGACATTTTTACTCATCATACCAACCTCTACGAATTTTTTCATATTTTTTTAAATTTTTTTGTATCAATGTGTGTTCATAATTTGATGAATGCCTCATATGAATATGAGCATTTAGGGAATGGTGGATAATTTGAAGTTTGACATGTTGGAATGCTTTTAAAAAAATTAAAAAATTTATACATGTATAAATTATACAAATATGTTCATACCAACAATTTTGAGTGAAGGAACTTTTTTTTATGAGATACACAAATGTGAATAATATGTGAGTAGATATTAATTTGATATTTACCAAAACATTACAATGTCAGCTATACAAGTTTTGAAAACATTTTGTTCAGGTGGTAGATGTTAATTTTATACAAATGTAGAAGAAAGAATCATCGAATTTGGACACAATTTACAGAATCTAAACATGTTTGAGTATTTATATTGGAATCTAAATAAAAAAGAAGCAAGGGATAAGGAAACGGAAGAACAGTATCGGGCATTATCCCAGGCGGTTGTTAAGTAATACCCGACTAAGATAAAGATATTTTCAGGCGGTTGTTAAGTACCAACCGCCTGTGAAGATATTTACTTCTTCTTAATTAATATTCTTGATTAAATGTGGTCCTTTAAAAGGCAAAAATCCACTTTCTTGTAATATTATTGATAAGTAAAGGTTACCATTAAATTTCACTTCATAAATCCTTTGAAATTGGTCAGAACATAAAAAACATACAACAAATGCTATTTTTCATTTTTCTATCTTGATGAATATAATGCTTTTTTCATTTATTTTTTCAGTGGACATTTTTACTCATCATACCAACCTCTACGAATTTTTTCATATTTTTTTTTAATTTTTGGAATCAATGTGTGTTCATAATTTGATGAATTCCTCATATGAATATGAGCATTTAGTTAGAATGGTGGATAATTTGAAGTTTCACATATTGGAATGCTTTTAAAAAAAATTAAAAAAATTCGTACATGTATAAATTATACAAATATGTTCATACCAACAATTTTGAGTAAGGGAACTTTTTTTTATGAGATACACAAATGTGAATAATATGTGAGTAGAAAATAATTTGATATTTACCAAAACATTACAATGTCAGCTATACAAGTTTTAAAAATATTTTGTTCAGGTGGTAGATGTTAATTTTATACAAATGTAGAAGAAAGAATCATCGAATTTGGACACAATTTGCAGAATCTAAACATGTTTGAGTATTTATATTGGAATCTAAATAAAAAAGAAGCAAGGGATAAGGAAACTAAAGAACAGTATCGGGCATTATCTCAGGCGGTTGTTAACTAATACCTACCTGAGATAAACATATTTTCAGGCGGTTGTTAAGTACCAACCGCCTGTGAAGATATTTACTTCTTCTTAATTAATATTCTTGATTAAATGTGGTCCTTTAAAAGGCAAAAATCCACTTTCTTGTAATATTATTGATAAGTAAAGGTTACCATTAAATTTCACTTCATACATCCTTTGAAATTGGTCAGAACATAAAAAACATACAACAAATGCTATTTTTCATTTTTCTATCTTGATGAATATAATGATTTTTTCATTTATTTTTTCAGTGGACATTTTTAATATAACCCATAGAGTAAAACATGTTATGGGAGAACAGGTCATACTCACGCTCAATGCTACAGTTCTCAGTACAGAAGATGGTCTCGGACCACCCTCGCCTGCCGCAGTGGGTAGGCCCCTGGTTCCCCCCTGTTGGGCAGCGGCAAACGCCATCGTCAATGTCGGGCAGCGCCACCGGCGGCGGTCCGGGAGGAGGCCTACGCAGTAACCTCTAGCTCACGAAAACGTCGAGCCTCTGCATGGCTTGATCCAACACCAGCAACACTCTTTGTTGGTCCTCTTCATCGCGACGGACCCGACCGTGTTGTCGCCGACGTGGGCCTCGCCTTCGACCTGCCGGATATACTCGAGGGCGTCGCGGTCCCCGCGGTCGGTGTCGTAGCGGAGCATGGCGAGGACGTAGGCCGCCACCTTGTGGCCGTTCGCGGCCGCCCGGGCAAGGAACTGGGTGCCCCGCTGCGCCTGCGCGCGGCCGTAGTTGAAGACGAGGTCAAACCCGGTGACGTACCACGCATGAGGGTTTCCCACGTTGGCCAGGCGCTCCACGAGGGCGTCGTAGCTCCCGTTCCCGTGCCGTTGGAACCACTCCCAGCTGCTCTCCCGCTCCAGCGCCACGCGCCTGCCCACGGTGGGATCACGGCACACCGCGTGCATGGCCTTGCAGGTGGCGCGCAGTCTGGAGAGGTCGTCCATGGGCTGGGTGGAGGTTGCGGCGACCCACCCCGCGATCAGGACCGCAATATCGTGCGGCAAGGGGAACTCCATGGGCTTATCTCAGGCGGTTGGTAAGTAACAACCGTCCCCGAGATAAATATATTCTCAGGCGGTTCGTAAGTACCAACCGCTTGAGAAGATGTTAATTAACTGACGCACCGCACGAGGTCTACGGAGAAGTTAAGAAGCTGTGGTGCAGGGACGCGTGCGACGGAAGGATCTCTGAAGATCGTCTTCCACAGTGGTTTAATTGTGCGGAGCACGAGGTCTGCAAAGAGTTCAATGCGCAATGAACAAAATATTTTGTTCAGTTGGTAGATGTTAATTTTATACAAATGTAGAAGAAAGAATCATCGAATTTGAACACAATTTGCAGAATGTAAACATGTTTGAGTATTTATTTTGGAATCTAAATAAAAAAGAAGCAAGGGATAAGGAAACTGAAGAACAGTATCGGGCATTATCTCAGGCGGTTGTTAAGTAATAACCGCCTAAGATAAACATTTTTGAACTACAAGATGTTAATTAACGGCCTGAGAAGATGTTAATTAACTGGCGCGCCGTACGAGGTCTGTGGAGAAGTTAAGAAGTCGTGGTGCAGGGACGCGTGCGACGGAAGGATCTCTAAAGATCGTCTTCCACAGTGGTTTAATTGTGCGCCGCACGAGGTCTGCAAAGAGTTCAATGCGCAATGAACAAAATATTTTGTTCAGTTGGTAGATGTTAATTTAATACAAATGTAGAAGAAAGAATCATCGAATTTGAACACAATTTGCAGAATGTAAACATGTTTGAGTATTTATATTGGAATATAAATAAAAAAAGCAAGGGATAAGGAAACTGTGAAGAACCGTATCGGGAATTATCTCAGGCGGTTGTTAAGTAATACCCGTCAGAGATAAATATATTCTTTGACGGTTGGTGAGTACCAACCGTCTGTGAAGATTTTTACTTCTTTTTTTCTCAGGCGGTTTGTAAGTAATACCAGCCTGAGATAAACATTTTTGAAACTACAATATGTTAGTTAACGGCCTGAGAAGTGTTAATTAACTGACGCGCCGCACGAGGTCTGCGGAGAAGTTGAGAAGCCGTGGTGCAGGGACGCGTGCGATGGAAGGATCTCTCAAGATCGTCTTCCACAGTGGTTTAATTGTGCGCCGCACGAGGTCTGCAAAGAGTTCAATGCACGGAAAACGAACCGCTCCTTCGTCTACTCCGCACAGACCATATATAAGACGCGTCGTCGGTTATGTACAAGCACAGAACTTTTGCACTCCTTTCTTCTTCTTGCATCGTTCCACCTCTCCTAGACCGGCACCGACGAACCACCACACCCATGGCCAACCTTCCGCCACCTAGCCCGCCGAGGCAGCCACCCTGCAAGCGGATACGCTGCAGCTCCCCCGAGAGGGTGAATGACGACGACCAGCGCGTTCCACCGCCGGTGCAGCCAGAGCCACCGGTACAGCCGGAGCAATCGGCTCAGCCGGAGCAGCCGACCCCTGCATCGTTGCTGGAGGAGGAGGAGGAGGAGGAGGAGGAGGAGGAGGAGGACGACGACGACGACGACGATGACGATGATGACGACGAGTCGTCCTCCGACGACGGCGACGACGAGTCGTCCTCCGACAACGGCGACGATGAGTCGTCCTCTGACGACAGCGACCACCACCATGGTGACGACTACGACGACGACGACGACGACGAGTCGGAGGAGGACCGCTTGGCGTGGTTTGAGAAGATGGCGGAGAGGATGGAGGAGGCGGGGCTGTAGTGTAGTTTTAGGATTTCAATCAAGTGTTCTTGTACATATTTCTTGTGTTTTGTACATATTTCAATCAAGTGTCAATGAATACTGGTGGATAATTTGAAGTTTGACATGTTTGAGTGCTTTTAAAAAAATTAAAAAATTCATACATGTATAAATTATGCAAATATGTTCATACCAACAATTTTGAGTGAAGGAACTTTTTTTTATGAGATACACAAATGTGAATAATATGTTAGTAGAAATTAATTTGATATTTACCAAAACATTACAATGTCAGCTATACAAGTTTTAAAAATATTTTGTTCAGTTGGCATTATCTCAGACGGTTGTTAAGTAATACCCGTGTGAGAAAAAAATCTTCTTAGGCGGTTATTAAGTACTAACAGCCTGTGAAGATATTTACTTCTTAATTAATAAACATCTTCTCAGGCGGTTGGAAAGTAAAACCCGCCTGCGATAAAGTTAAAAACCGCCTGTGAAAAACCGACGTCTATATAAGGTTCCCTCACCGCAGTCAAATTGCAACCCTGGAGAATTTATATCGACGCCGCAAGGTTGTTGAATTTCCCCTGCGCCGCGCCGCCGCTCCGCCGCCCAGCCCATACTGCCGCGCCGTCGCTCAACCCCGCACCGCCACTTCTCCACACCCAGCCGGCCCACCGTGCTGACGCCTCCCCACCGTACTGACGCCTCTGCAAAGTAAATGTAGTTTCCTTACTCTTTCTTTGTATATTTTCATTAGCTGATAAGCTGTTAGTTTTTTGTGTTCTGGTATATGGATTATGTCCTTTTGCATGTGTAAGGACTGTATGGATTGTGTTCTGGTATATTGATGTATGGACTATATGGATTGTTTCCTTTTTGTACCTATTATGTGACATGAATATGATGTTTAATTAACAGATGCTATTGTAATATATATAAGATGCATCTGGGCCTATTTCCCTATATAACGGACCGGATCCCACCCAGACCTAGCCCATGCTGCTGGGCCTGTTTCCCCCCTTTGACTCCGTCCGCCTCAAGAGGTCGCCCGTCTCCTACATTAGTCGCCCTAATCATACTTGTTATGTCTCTGTAAATTCATTTTATAGAAGACCTTTAGAGAATATTTGTGGCCAAATTTTGTAAATCTGACAAAAATTCTATTATTGAAGCATGGACCGTCGAGCGTGGATGTATAACATGCCAAGACCCGATCCTATGTACATTCGTAATGTTGCAAATTTTATTGAAGCATCCAAGAGACATGCGAAGTTGCAAAAGATAGATGACATATTATGTCCATGTATCGACTGCGAAAATAAGATTGCTTGGATGGATACTATAGTAATCCAATCTAATTTGGTGAAAAGAGGTTTCAAAAATAACTACACAATATGGACAGAGCATGGTGAGTTAGATACACATGATGTGGATAAAGATGATGAGAGAGGCTCAGATGATGATAATGTTCATATCGATGATGGTAGTGACAATCAAGCTGGTGATGATGATGATGAGTTCGATTGTGAGGAGATGTTGCGTCACATTGAACCATATGTACTGTCTTCTATGGGAGCAAGCAAAGGTTTAAGTAAAATGGAGACATTGCAGAATGCGGCGATAGAGCTTTTATATGATGAATCAAACGGTTGTGATAAAGAGTTTACTACATTGCGTGCAGTCTTAGAACTACTAAAGTTGAAAGCTACGCACGGATGGTCCGATTGTAGTTTCTCTGATCTTTTGAATCTTCTGGCAGAAATTCTTCCAAATCCAAATAAACTGCCCAGAAGCACTTATAAAGCGAAGAAACTTCTTTGCCCGATGGCACTAGGTGTGACAAAAATACACGCTTGTGTGAACCATTGTATTCTGTATCGCAAAGAGCATGAGCTCGCAACTAGATGCCCCATTTGTGGTGTCAGTAGATACAAGAAGGACTCCAATCACCAGTATGTTACCAACATGAAAAAGACTCAGAAGAATAAGAAGTTTATTATTAGTCCTGAAGGTGACGATGACGATACTTTTGGCGATGCAGACGGGAAGAATAAGAGAAAAATTCCTGCATTGGTGATGTGGTACCTTCCGGTAATTGATCGCTTGAAGTGTTTGTTCTCAAACCCTAGGGAGGCTGAACTTATGCGTTGGCATTCCGAGCAACGCAAGAAGAATGAAAAACATATACGACACCCTGGTGATGCAACGCAGTGGAAAAATTTTGATATTCAGTATCCAGAATTTGCGAAGGAAATCAGAAATGTGAGGTTTGCCTTGGGTACAGATGGAATGAATCCGTTTGGTGAAAAAAGGAGCATACACAGCACATGGCCCGTGGTCTTAACTATGTACAACCTACCAACGTGGTTGTGTCACAAAAGGAAATATATCTTATTATTTGTTCTTATCCAAGGTCCAAAACAACCTGGCATCGAAATTGATGTGTTCTTGGAACCTTTAATGGAAGATATGGCGAAATTGTGGAATGAAGGGGTACGTACATGGGATGAGTACAAGCGGGATTATTTCACGCTAAGAGCAATGATGTTTGTTACCGTGCATGATTATCCCGGACTGTTTACATTATCGAGACAAATGAAAGGGAAGAAAGGTTGCGTTAGGTGTGTGGATAGAACTGGATTTCTATACCTCACTTCATCCAGAAAGACGGTGTACATGAGACATCGACGGTTCTTGACAGATACACACAAGTATAGGAAGATGAAAGAACAATTTGATAACAAAATCGAAAAAGATACTGCACCGAAACCTTACAGTGGAAAACTTGTGTTTGAAATGGTCAAGAACATTCATATTGCTTTCGGTAAGGGAAAAAAGAGTAAAGGAATTAAGAGAAAGAAAAGTACATCTTCGGATGATACAACTGACATGGCTTTCACGAAACAATCAATTTTTTTCAAGTATCTTCCGTATTGGAAGAATCTGGTATTTTGCCATAGTATTGATTTGATGCACGTTACAAAGAATGTATTTGACAGCATCATTGGGACCTTGCTGGACGTTCCGAGGAAAACAAAAGATGGATTAAATTCACGTATGGACCTAGTAAATCTTGATTTGAGACCAGAGCTTCATCCAGTAGAAAAGGCGAACGGGAAGCATTACCTTCCCCCAGCCAGCTACAACTTGACGCTAGAAGAGAAAAAAGCAATTTGCGAATGCTTGCATGGGATCAAAGTGCCCACAAGTTTCTCATCCAATATCCGCAAACTAGTCTCGATGAAAGACTTGTCTTTATTCGGTTATAATTCTCACGACTGTCACATGATGATGACAATTTTCCTTGCCATTGCAATAAGAGTAATCAAACCTGAGCATATAAAAGTTGTCATCACACGTTTGTGTTACTTCTTCAATGCAGTATCGCAAAAGGTGATAGCTCGTGAAGATTTAGACTATCTGAAAACATACATCGTCGAGACAATGTGCAAGCTTGAGATGTGTTTCCCACCATCCTTTTTTGATATGCAAGTACACCTAATCATACATCTTGTTGATCATATAAAAGCATTGGGGCCACTATATTTACATTATATGTTTTCGTTGGAGAGATATTTAGGAGTATTAAAAGGTTATGTGCGGAACCGTGCTCACCCAGAGGGTTCAATTATGGAAGGATACACCACTGAAGAAGTGATTGAGGGTTGCGCTGATTACATCAAAGATGGAAAATCGATAGGTGTGCCTTTACCGTTACATGAGGGTAGACTACGTGGGAGAGGCAAAGTGGGTAAGAAAACTTTTATTGTTCAAGATTACAAGAATGTACATCGTGCACATTTTGGTGTACTACAACAGCTCGCAATAGCTGAGCCGTACATCGAGGAACACCAAATTGAGCTTCGTGATAAAATCCAAGACCGCAAAGAGGACTGTCATGAAAGAGCACAGAAGATGTTTCACTGAATGGTTAATGGACAAAAATATATCATACGGAAACACTATAGAAGAGGCAACAATGAAGAAGTTAGCTTGTGGCCCATCTGCTTTGGTAACATCATGGCAAGCATATGACATCAATGGTTATACATTTTACACTAAAGAAAAAGACGGTAAGAGTGTTGCACAAAATAGTGGTGTTCGTATTGAGGCTTATGATTCACAAGGGTAGAAGACCACTTACTTCGGGTTCGTAGAGGAAATATGGGAACTCAATTACGGCGAAATAATGGTAATGCCCATATTTAAGTGCCAATGGGTCAAACATCCTGATGGTTTGAAAGTGGACAATTACGGGCTGACACTGGTAGACTTGAATAAAGTGGGTTACAAAGATGACCTGTGGGTTCTCGCCGATAATGTTGCACAAGTTTTTTATGTTCAAGATCCAGAAACTGAGAAGTTGCACGTAGTTGTTTCTGGAAAGCAAAATATTGTTGGGGTTGACAATGTGGGAGATAATGAAGAGGAATATAATCAGTATGAAGAGATGTACCTTTTCACCGAACTAGAAAACATCAAGCGCGTAGAGAGAAGCATTAAAAAGAATTTGAAACCCTATATGCGAGAAGATGTCAATGCTGGAAAAAATGTATATAGCAATGCGAGATTATATATATTGTATATATTTGTATCTTCTGAAATCAACTTAGAACAATGTTGGTATATGGATTGTGTCCTTTTGCATTTGTGTACATATACGTTTGGACTCAATGATTTGGAAGTTTGGAAGTTTGGTCTTTCAGATAATGATGTCTCGGGCGTGTAGCCGATTGAAGGAGGAGCGCTTGGCGTGGCGCAAGAACCATCCCCATGTATGAACATATGGCACACCAGTCACATGGTTGTATATACATATGTATCTGTAATGGACTGATGAACTTAACTGTAGTTTGTTTTTCCGTCTTATTTGTTTTTGGTATTTTCAATTTCTCCGTGTAGGGTTTCTCTGCGAAGCCTGAATTGGGAGATTTATTGAAGTGGCAATGCATCGTCCCCGGTAAAGAAGGGGTAAGTCATGAAGAACAAGCACAATATGAGTTTAACCATCGTCCTCCTATTAATAAATTTCTTTTGCAGACTGAATGGGAAGATGGTTACTACCCCCTGACAATCTCCTTCTCTTCTCTGAGGACTATCCCTTGGTGCCTCCATGATGCGCCTTTCCAATTGGGTTCTTCCACCCAAATGTCCATCATTCGGGAGCACTCTGCATCGGGATTCTTGATCAAGAGACTGTAAGATAGACCTATTTTGTTCATGTAATTATTACTTATAATTGTTGTCAAACTTATTTGAACTGGTTTCTTATATTGCTTAAATTATATTTCGTAGGGGTGGTGCAGTGCTTTTACAATCAAAACTATACTACTTGAAGTTCAGCGTTTGCTTCATCAGCCAAATGTGCCTGATGTTGAAAATGATTGCTATAATCTACTTATCAAGGTTAGATGACACTTTGACTTAGTGACCAATGTAGGTTATTCATTCCTCCTTCGACATTTGTTAATTTAAATAATGTCAATATTTTCATGATCCAGCGGAATATAAGAGACGTGTTCGGGAGCAAGCAGGACGATACAATTTAGATTGATCGATGGGAGCTTCATCGTCGATCTATAATGAATGTAGCATGATTTTTGTTCATTGTGTAAAGAAATTATCTTTGAACAATTGTAAAGCCTCTAATGATGTATTATCACAATTAAGCCAGCCTCACTGATGACCGAGCATTTCCTATAATGCATTACTGTGCTAGTATCCGCTAGCTCATTCGTGTTTTTTCCTGATACAATTTTGCCTGCACGACTACATACGGTTGTGATAATTGCAACTACATCCCTGTAATTTCAATGAAAACCTCTTATGATAATTAAACAATGACCGCCACTGAAAATACATGATCTTCTCAGGCAGTTGTTAATCAAGAACCGTCTATGAAGTTCATTGCATTACAGACGGTTATTAATTAAGAACCGCCAACGAAGATCATGTATTTACCCAGACGGTTGTTCCTTAAAATCCATCTGTGAAGATCATTGCATTACAGACGGTTAATAATTAAGAACCGCCAACGAAGATCATGTATTTACCCAGGCGGTTGTTTCTTAAAATCCGTCTGTGAAGTTCATTGCATTACAGACGGTTAATATTTAAGAACCGTCAGTGAAGATCATGTATTTACCCAGGCGGTTGTTTCTTAAAATCCGACTGTGAAGTTCATTTCATTACTGGCGGTTCTTAATTAAGAACTGATTGTGAAGATCATGTATTTACCTAGACGGTTGTTCTTTAAAATCCGCCTGTGTTGTTATTTCATCACAGGCGGTTATTATATCATTCGTCATCACAGTCGCATATTTTTAAAGACCGTCTGTGTTTGAAAAATTGAGGCGCCTGTAAAAATGCTTTTTGTAGTAGTGCAACTTCGCGATTTCATATCGTGTCTTCTATGTTCTTGCTTGTGTTCTCGGTTGCACTTGCAGGGATTAGCCTTCTTGGCGAGGTCAATCGTGTGCAGCACGATTGATAACCAATGAAGCGGTGGTGTAGTGATTGCAGGGGCTGTTCATGTTCTACTCGAGAGCCCCGGATCATCAACGTCGAGATCTCCACATCAATCGACTTATCCATTATCTTTCGGAAGATCGGGCCTAAACGTTTTACTCATGTTTATTTGTTTGGGATGATAATGTGCATGATCTCATCACCTATATACACTACAGGAATCGCAACAATAGACGATGGCCAAAAACCGTCGTCTATAAGGGCATTACCGTCATCTATAGGTTATAGAGGACGATATACCTTTATAGACGACGGTTTCCGGCCGTCTACAATAATTTGTCGTCTATAACTTTATAGACGACGATTACCGTCGTCAATTAAATAATTGACGACGGCCAAGATTGGCCGTCGTCAATAATTTACTCCGCCTACGTGGCGACGTGGAAACTTTATAGACGACGGCCTCGTCTGGACCGTCGTCTATAATGACCACCATAGACGACGGCTGCAGTGTTACTGTCGTCTATAAGGACCCCTGGGGATGATGGTTTCTTCACAACCGTCGTCTATATGTGTTAATTATAGATGACGGCCCCTTTACAACCGTCGTCTATAACGGTTGCTTTTAAAAAAAACAGAAAATAGGTGTTACACAGATTTTACAGAGCAGATAACATTGCTTAGAATAGATCACATTCCATAGAACAGATCACATTGCACAGAACAGATTTCACACATACATAGACAAAACAGTATAAAGTTCACAGGAAGTGCTCCAAGTGCCTCGTCGGTGGCCGCAACACGTTGTCCCACGAGTTAGCCGTCCCGGCCTCCGAATGCCTGACACTGCACACCAAAGAAAGAAGAATCAGCTCGAACATATGCAATGGATATGCTGTTACTCAATGCATACTTGGCCTTCAAAGATTTAAACAGCTGTTACTCAATGCTGTTTCTTAGGCCACACCTTCAGAAACTGTGGGTTGCAAAGCAAGATAGGAATATGTTTTGTCTATCCCTAAGTGTATAACCTTCCAAGCAAAGCAATGAGCACAATAAATTGCTAAAAATTTGAAACAACTCCATGCCTTTGCATGACATTCTCTATATAGCGTCGGAAGCTATAGCTAGCCAGCCAGCCAGCCAGTCACATTATCCATTGGCAGAATGCGCTTGCGTGCATGCATAAAGTCCAACACACTGCTGCAAGTGCAAATTATTATCCTTGTATATATATATATATATATATATATATATATATATATATATATATATATATATATCAATACTTGAGCTCGTAATTAAAATCTGGATTAGAAAAAAAATGCTGCAATTATATTATGCTGTTATGAATTCCCCAGATCGAATCAGTTCCGCCATTGTTTACAAGCTTATCTGTCAGTGATCAAGCAGGCACTAAGCTAGCAACCAACATGATTAGTAGATTAACGGCATAAATTTTTGACCTGAAAAAGGCTAAGCATCATGCATATTAGTTAACTCGACGCAATGTTTGGCATGTCGCAGACTAATAAAGTGGCTGCTGAGGTGTACGTGTGTCACTTTTTATTCCGTTATGGCTTATATTTGGGCAAGCTGAGTGCAAGATTATTATATTGATAGTATACAAAGATGTTCTATTAAATTAATACATGAGAAAGGGCATGGTAACTAATATATTCTATCAGCTCTCAGTTGTATAATATAACAGTCCAACCGTGGCTGGATTTTTTGGTTTGTGATGCTCATATTTTTGTAGCTCGATTCCTGCATTCTAACAATCTATGTAATATTTTTAAGGCAGTTGCTTGCGTGAATTCCTCAACGTGACTCTGCAATTTGGTAGTTTAACATTTTATCAGTATAACCTGACTATCACAAGCAGTATAACTGCTTTCTCTTGCATTATTCTGAGTTACTAAATCGATTTCCAAATCATTATACTGCTAACAAAGACAAACAGTATAATTGCAAAAGCAGTAAGGATGCAAATAGATTTCAAATCGGCTAACCTGACTATCACACGCTACCCCGTCCGCTGCCGCCGGAGTTTAGAAAATCGTCCTCCGGCAGTCGTCCAAGCGCCAAAATCTGGGGCGACGGAGTTTAAGCCTCCGTCCCCGATCTCTGTGATATGCAAATATGGTTAGACAAATTATAAGTATAAAATTGCATATTTTACTAAATTTGAACAAGTTTAAGTAGTTTCAGTTATTTTGAATAATTTTGTACATGTGCTCCTGTCGTCGGCACCGGTGGTAGCTCCGTCGATGGCGGCGCCCACTGCGGAAGACAGCCTGCTGTCCTACGCTCATAGCCTGCAAATACAAATCAAATCATTATAGCTGTCATTTGTATATTAAAAATGTTAAGTACAACATTCAGAACTTACCTGGAAGGCAGCTTGCCACTGTAGCATGTACGAGTTTTGATACTCGTCTCTAGCCCTAAGCACCGCTGCCCGCATCTCGTCCCTAGCCCTGAGCGCTTCTTGCGTCCTCTGGAGCTCCTCCCAAACACTCTAGAGCTCCAGATCGCGGGCCGTACGGCTGCTGTTGGACCCGCCCTGCTGTGATGAAGAGGCTCTCGAGGAGGCCCGCGCCTGCCTCGAGTCGACCAATCCATCCAAGATGGCCAACCTGCACAACGAAGTAAGATTATTAAATATTTGTAACTCAAAGTTCGTGACAGTAAAATAAAATTAACAGAACTCACGTCCGTGTGGTTTCCCACCACCGATTGCATACGTGGCTTCGGAGACAATTGGTGCGCTCTGCCAATCGTACTCTTCGACTCGAGGCCTCCGCGCCTCCTTCCCATACATTGCCTAGAAATACAGTAAAATAACATTATTGAAACAATTAAGGAGAATTTAATTAAGTTAACAAAAAAACTCACCAATGTCTAAGTCGCCGTCTGAGAAAACAGCTGGTCAGGCTGCGACGGGTCACTTCCCAAGTGACCCCTCTTCCACACCTCGATAGGTGACGGCTCCTGACACCTCTGGTGCTCCTATCAATACATGTTAGCACAATAAAAGATTATAAAATTACTTAAATAGAATTCAAGTCACACTTACCATCCGTTTCGCAAGAGTATGTTGCCATCCCCACCCATACGGTGTTTTCCGTCCGTCCCTCTACTATCTCGACGGGTTTTAGACACGCCCTGGAAGCTTTGGCTCCCCCAACAAGCACACAAGGCACGGTATGCATCCAAACAGCTGTCAAGCCACGCTACACTGACCTGCACACATTTCTTATTAAATGAAAGCACCGATCACAATCATATAATGAAGTAAAGTAAAATAAACACGTTACCTCTGCGTATCACCCCTCCGTCAAGTACTTTATCGGCCCCTTCCCTGTACATCCCCGACTGACCCTCCTTCGGATGCAATTTGAAATACGCCTTCGTAGCTTGAATGCGAGCCGTCGATAGTGACTGAGTCACGAGCTTCCTGGCGCAGTTATGGAAGACGAGACGAGCTTGATCCGTGTGCTCGGCCTTGTTCTCCAAACGGTACCGTGCTTTGAAGTACAAATATACAAGTAAATATATTTAATTTATAATAAATATGTATTACACAAATATTTGTTCATACTTACCATAAAGTCATGCCACACAGCCTCCTGGTGATTGCCGTAAGCAAGGTCCTGTGCCGTAGCGTAATGGTCCCAAGACGTGGCAGGGTGTCCGTTCACTACACCGGGGTAGTGCAAACGTACTAGACTACCCAAGACACCATTCACCTGCTTGTGGTGTCCCTGCCCTGTGAACGAACAATCCTCCCAAGTCCTGATACATGATTCTCAATTAGTATATATATATATATATATATATATATATATATATATATATATATATATATATATATATATATATATAAGCCTTTAAATATCTGAGTTGTTAAAGATTTACTTACCTCTCGCCAATAGGACGAATAACGATCCGATCGTTTGGGTTTGCAGGAGCCGGAGGAGGAGCCACGTAGTGGCTCCTCCTAGTGCGTCGCTGTGCAGCTGGCTCCACATCAGGTGACCCAGAGGTGGGGTCACCCGACTGCACTGGCTCTGAACAAGCAGGCACCAAAGCAAAATGCTCTGAAGCAGGCACCGAAGAAGGAGGCTCCAAAGCAAGCACCGAAGGAGGCATCCTAGCCTCTGAGTCCTCGAGCGTAGAGTCGTCCTGACAATTTTAAAGATTCATATTGTAGAATAAAGAATTAATTATATAATTTATGTAATTAAATGTTCTTTACCTGGCCACATGATGACTCCGTAGCTGGCTCGCCAACTGAGCCCGTCTACCTCCGCTAAGCTTACTGCCCTGGAAGACCTCGCCTCCTTTTGTGGCTCTCAGTGGCAGAAAGCTCCGTGCCTCTATCCCTCGTCGTCTGCTGGTACTCGATGACATCCTATTTAATAAAAAATTGCTAATGAATGTAATGGAAAGTATAGAAGAAGAAAGAAGAGATGAAGGAAACGTTACTTGTACTCAATTTCAAAATTCATAAGCATCACGCTCATGTACTCTACTCCCTAAACCGGACCATCGATCTTCTGTGGTGGTAGTTGCCCGTTTTTGTTTTCATTTTCGCATCTTAGGAGTTTCTACATCTTTTGCATCTCCAACTAAGTCATCGAGTCCTAAACCAGGCTCGACGACAAAATAGTCCGGCAACTCTTGTTCTTGGTAAAAAACATCAACATTATCATCAAGGTATCCATCATTGTTTGGTGCATATAACCGCTCACGAGGATTCACCTTGTATACAACCCACCAAGCATTAAGCTTTTCGCATGGATAATGTAGATAATACACTTGATCGACTTGGTGTGCATGGACGAAGGTGTCGCAGCCTTGTAGTTGGTCGTTGTGTTTTACTTCTACCATGCCAAATTGGTTTTGTCGAGTTCCATGGTTATGATCAAACCAATCGCAGTCAAAGAAGACTACTTTAAGGACCTTATTCCCCGCAAAACTGAATTCAAGAATATTTTTATTGATCCCATAGTAATTAGTTTCACGTCTTTTGGCATCAACTACCCTCGTCACAACTCTGGTGTTACATGTTGCCCTGAAAGGACGTTGAGTTTCAAATTGAGTTGAATGAAATCGGAACCAATTGACGTTACTAAGAGAAACAAAACATGAACACGTTACTTGTGCATGAAACCAGGATAGGAAGTTAGGCCCTCTTTGTACTCCATAATATCGCATCGATTGTATTTGTTGAAGCGTAGGTTGCTTCTTCGATTTCCAATTTTGTTGATCGAACTCACTAAATAAGGAAAACATATTAATTAGCATAGATGTATAACACAACATGCTAATCATTATAGATGTTGAACAAACACTTACTGAAAATATTCTTCCATCCCTTCTATATCAGCGTACATGTATAGCAAAGCAGCCGTCTTGTCATCTGTTTCAATATCGTAGCTCGTGCTGCTACCAACAGTAGTGCCTCTCGTTTGAAAAATGGAGAGGTTGCTACAAGGGGGTGCTTCATCCATATTGTACTGCAACATGGAAGCATTATCATTGTTTTCTTCTGCAAAATAGACACTTGAAAAGTATCCTATCTCTTGAATGGCGTATTCTTCGGTGACACATCATTCAACCCTTGCCCTATTGCGAACCATTGGTTTAAGACACCTGAGTGCTCTTTCAACGTGGTACATTCACCTATATTGCATAGGGTCACCCACTTTAGCTTCATATTGAAGATGAATTAGGAGATGTTGCATTGGATTGAAGAACCCTGGAGGGAAAAAAATTTCCATCTTACATAAAAGCACTGGTATGTCCCTTTCCAACTTCTCCATCATCTCCCTTGTGATTTCTTTAGCACAAAGTTGTCTATAAAAGTAGCTAAGCTTGGCTAACACCTTCCACACCACATCGTGAATGTAGCCTCGAAACATAACCGGCAGTAGTCTTTCCATGATTATGTGATAATCATGACTTTTCAACCCTGTGAGATTTCCAGTCTTAACATTTACGGCTCGTCTCACGCTAGCAGCATAACCATCTGGGAATTTCAAACTTTTCAACCACTCAAAGAATTCTTTCTTTTCTTCTGGTCGAAGACAAAAAGAAGCACGCAGTTTGCCACCAGCTTCAGAGAGCTCAAGAGTTGAACGATTACAAACCTCTGCCAAATCCTTCTGAGCCTTTATATTTTCTTTTGTTCTGCCAGTCACATCAAAGCATGTGCTTATGATGCATTCGCCCATGTTATGTTCCTGATGCATGACATCAATGTTACGCATTAAGATTAAGGACTTAACATACGGTAGCTCCCATAATGCACATATATGAGTCCAATTGTGGTCCTCTCCGTGACCAACAAAATATCTAGGACGATCTTCATCTGGCACTAAGTTGTTCAACTATTCAACAATCTCTGACCCGTTTAGACATTGTGGTGCTCCTTTTTTTACAACGGAGTCCTTCGTGAAGGCATTTCTCTGTTGCCTAAATACGTGATTCGGCGGTAACCAACGTCTGTGGTAATCAAAGTAGCAAATCTTGCCACCATGTTTTAAACAAAAACATTATGTGTCTGAAGCACATATTGGACATGTCAAACGACTATGAGTGCTCTAGCCAGAAACCATGCCATAAGCTGGGAAATCATGGACATACCACAAGTATTCAGCTCGAAGGCTGAATTTCTGTTTTTTGTAGCAGTCGTACGCTTCAATTCCTGTCCATAACATTTTCAAATCTTCAATCAATGGCTTCAACATCACGTTTAGTCGTGAACCAGGATGGTCTGGTCCAGGTACAATAAGGCAAAGGAACATGAACTCGTAATTCATACAAAGAGATGGTGGTAAGTTGTACGGAATAGCGAACACGGGCCAACAAGAGTATGGTGTTGGGTTTGTACTGAACAGTGAAAAGCCATCTGTCGCCAACCCGATGCGAACATTTCTCGCGTCATTGGCGAAGTCTAGATCAAAGCGGTCAAGCACTTTCCATGCTTCACCGTCGGAAGGGTGCACCATAATTCCGTCATTCTCACGTACACCTTCTTTGTGCCACCTCATGTGTCTGGCTGTTTTTTTCGAGAGAAACAAGCGCTTCAACCTAGGCGTGACAGGCAAGTAGCGAAGCTGCTTTTGTGCAACTTCAGTCATTACTTTTGTGCCGTCTTCATTAATAACTTTGAAAAATCTTGCCTTATCACATTTTAAGCACTTGTTCTTGTTGGCATGCTCTTTCTAGAAAAGCATACAGCGGTCTGGACACATATCAATCTTCTCATAGTTCATACCAAGATCAGAAATCAGTTTCTAAGAATGATACATATCCTTTGGCAATTTATGGGGCTGCAAAAGGACATCGCTGATCAATTTGATGAGGTCATTGTAGCAATTACTGGTGAAGAAATACTTAGACTTAATTACCATAAATCTAGTCATGAAATTGAGGATCGTCACTTTGGTGTGTTCATGCAACGGTTGTTCTGATGTCTTGAGATGCTCGAAGAACTCCTTTGCCTCGGTTGTAGGAGAATCCTCCGTCAATTCAGTATTTATGGCTTCAAGCATCTCGTCCATCCTATCGACCCCAGTTCTATCATCCCCATCTCGATCTTCTACGGCTTGAGAAGGTGTCTCACCGTGAAAGGTCCACAACTCACAACGTTGCATAAAACCGTTTCGACACAAGTGGAACGTCAATGTCACTTTGTCGAAACTCTTCGCATTCTGACATTTGATACATGGGCACCGCACCTTGTTGTTGTTTGACAACGAAAAAGCTCATTGTATGAAAGCATCCGTCTTGGTGAACCACTCCTATGAGTGACTCCCATCCTTTTTCCAACCAGTATACATCCAAGTGCGGTCTTCAACCATGTTTGAGGGTATACCTTCAAAACAGATAAATCATTATTAGTTTCATTGTTATGTTATGTCATGGCCCTACCGCTAGGAAGATAGGTCCTAAACCCACCCAAGAGTGACTGAGCAGAGCGTGCTCATGACGGGACGCGCGGTCTGGATCTGGACGAAATTTCAGCAGCATAACCCCGCTGTTCTCCTCTGCACGCCCGAAAATGGTGCAGCAGAGAACAACATGGTCATGCCGTCAAAATCTCATCCAGATCTAGACCTGCATCTCATCACAAGCCACGCCCCCTCGGTCACTCCCAGGCTGTCCAAAATGGGACAATTCCGAACCTTCACGTCTCACATGCCAGTAGCATGTGAGACGTGCCGATCCGAAATGGGTGACGCATTGCTATAGGTTACGTTCCTTATTTTCATTGTTAAGTCATTTATGAGAGGAAAGAACGAGAGAAATAGGAGGAAAGTTGGTCTTAGATGACAATTCCACGTCCTGATCCATTGCGGGTGATTGACGTCCTCACCATCGCCGTTCACTTCCGTGTCGTCTCGACGCATACATTACGACTACAATTGTCTATATGGCACGAACGTATTTATTGCATGTTGTATTGTGTTGGGTCGGGCGGGGCCAGCCCAAAACCCGTATATTTACATATTAATAAAGAAACCAACTAATAAACAATTACAAATAATGAACAATTATTGATGAACGACATAATAAACTAACTAACTAATGATCACTCGGGACGTCGATCTTGAGCCGCTCCAAATCGTGGCGGGCAAGTAACTATGCTACATGACTCTCAACACCCCCCCCCCCCCCCCCCGCGTACAGTGCCCTGCTGCACAGAGTCCAATCATGTAGCTAACTCATTAATCTTTCTAGCAGTTACTCATGTGACCCTAATAGATTAAGGGTTTGCGAGTTATGGGTGTTGAAAGTTGACTGTTTTTCTGGGTCAATTTCGACAGAACCTCCCCTGAAATGGGAGTTTTGGCCACGGTTTAAATTAGTCAACAATATTCAAATCTGCACAAACTTGCAATTAAAACATTGCAGTACATTACATTATATTTCATGAAATACATCCATTCAGTCCCTACAACTTCCATACATGTCATGCCTAGTTAACATTTTCACTTAGTTTTGTTAGGATTTAAACAAAGTATTGAACTAAAACTTTGTAGGGGACTTTCTAAGATTATCAGATGTGTTTTTTATACCAATGTTACATTTGTAAATTAAAAGTTGGTAACATATCATGCCTAGTTAACATTTTGAGTGTAACAATATCATGCTTAGTTAACATGCTGAATCTGGTAACATATGTGCTTGGCATCTGGTAACGTGGGGAGGGGGAAGTGGCATACCTCGTTGGCTGGTCCTTCCTGATTGACAGCGGTGGCATGACGGTGGCGCCACCGAGGCAATGGCGCGGCGCAGTGCGGGGCAGCGACGCGGAGCAGGGGCGGCGGCGCGGCACGGCGAGGAGCAGGGATGGCGGCAGCGGCAGCGATTAGCGAGGAGCGGGGGCATGCCGGTGCTAAATGAAAACAAAGAGGCGCGACCCTGTAAATGATCCCTAACTATAATAGACAACGGTAACATGTCAACCGTCGTCAATTATGGACCTATTGATGATGGTATTTATTAGCCGCCATCTATAACCACTCAGGTGGGCCAGGTTTCAGCACTTATTGACGACGGTCCTTTATTGACGATGGTCAATCTTCGTCTTTAATTTATTGATGACATTACTAGGTTAACCGTCGTCAATATCGGGCTCAGGTGGGTCGGGTTTCGGCCCACATTGACGACGGGCCATAATTGACGACAGTTGACCGTCATCTTTAATTAATTGACGAGAGTACTAGGTTAACCGTCATCAATTACAACATAATTGACGACGGCTAAAAATGACCGTCGTTAATAGCCTAAAAGACGACGGGGCTGTTGTCTGTTAATATGGCCGTCGTCTATTGTCGCGATTCCTGTAGTGATAGGTCCATGGCGGTGGCCCACTATGGCTAGCTAGTGTGGAAGATGCCAACCCCATCAGGCGTCCTCCAAATTTTAGGGGATCACACTACTGGGGTTACTGCGCTGGAAAAGCTTCATGCGCTCGCAGCAGCGCAAGAAGCCGAATCTGGCAAGGAGCAATCTGCTCAGCAACCTCTGAGCTCGTGCCAGCGCGGCTCAACCTCTGCACCTCGTGTGCAACCAAGTGACGACACAAATGTTCCCTTCAAGTCGTCAAAATCGGTTCTGATGTCGCTCAGACCACTCGTACATCGGGAGGTCTAAACGACATATAGGAACTCGCACTCGTGACTTTCCTACGGGCAAATGTTGATGTGTTTGCATGGCAACCTTCACAAGTGCATGGGTCCCTAGGGAGGTTATCTAGCATCATCTGAGTATCTACCCCAACGCACAAACTATACAATAGAAGCCCCGAAAGCAATCTGTTGAACGTCATAAATTCATCTGAGAAGAAGTCAAGAAGATGCTTGAGGCTGGATTCATCCGGGTGGTACATCGTCCACAATGGTTGGCTAACCGAGTCGTCGTGCCAAAGTCCGGCAGGAAGCTTCGGATGTGCATCGACTATGCCACTTTGAATAAGGCATGTCCAAAATACCCCTTTCCACTACCAAGAATAGATCAAATTGTGGATTCTACCTCTGGTTGTGAGCTTTTATGTTTCTCAGATGCATGTTCTAGCTTCCATTTTATTCCAATGTCTGAGGAAGATGAAGAGCACACTGCTTTTATTATGGTAGACGATTTCTATTTTTTACACAGCAATGCCTTATGGTCTCCAAAATGTACTCTCCACCTTTGTGCATGCTATGCACAAAACCATTGGGGAGCTGATCCAGGATCTAGTGGTAGTCTACGTTGATGACATCGTTGTCAAATTGAAGAACAAAGATTCACTGTTGGACAACCTTCAATCATTCTTTGACAAGCTGCGCCTGACGTGCACGAAGCTCAACCCTGAGATGTGTCTTCAGCGTTAACTCCAGAAAGCTTCTTGATTTCTTGGTGACCCACCAAGGGAAGAAAATTTGGCCAATATAAAAGCTATTGAAGTAATGCGGCCTCCAGCCCACATCAAGGATGTCTAGAAGCTTACTGGATGTTTAGCTTCGCTCACCCGGTTCATTTAAAGGCTGGCAGAGCGAACTCTTCCTTCTTCAAACTTTTGAGGAAGTCTAGGTTATTCTATTGGCCTGAAGAAGCAGAGAAGGCGATCCAAGAGATCAAGCAGCTCCTCACTACACTACTAATCATGCTGCAACTATAGAGGTTGTCAGCATAGTCCTGGTTGCGGAAAGACCAGATACATTTTCAACTAAGGAGCTCAGACCCCTCCAGGAAGGTCCAGAGCTACCTGAGGGCGAGTTTGGATCCCAACCCCTAGACACAGATCCTTAAGGCAAGATGCCTGTGGATCAACCTCTCTCATCTGAGAGAGTATCTACCGCTCAAGGAGAAGATCCGGAATCCTCCGGGATGTAGGATCGAAGAGCATATGTAAATCTACCAGAGGGGGTGAATGGTAGATTAAAACTTTTCAGCAGATACAATGAAACACCATTCGGTAGAAAACCTATCTGTTAAAGAAACCGTGTGTGCGACTAATCTAAACGTGTTCAACTGTGACAAAATTAGTATAGATTGTAGAGAATCAAGTCGCAAATACGTCACATGAGAATCATGAAATCCTTAGAGAGAAACACACATTACGATCGAAAGATTGAACAAAGCTCTATCTGACCTTCTTGAGAAAAATAGTTCTGGAACACTGCAAAGAAACTCTTGTAGGTCAGAAACCACAAATCCAATGATAGTGAAATTTTCACAGATGATAGAAAATGAAGTTTTGAAGACAACCCAAAAAGAATCATGTCAATCGAATTTGTAAAACTCGAGTTATGATAAAACCACCAAAGAAAAGTAGTGCTGTGCAGAAACTGGAAGAGAAAGAATTGAAGAAAACAAGTCGGACAGAAAAGGCATGAAAGTTCCTTCAAACCACAAGAGGAACAGCCCCAAAGTCGTGCTCCATGAGCTCTGGCCTCCCTTGCTTATATAACCAGACCTTAGGACAACCCAACCTTAACTAGGACTCTAATCCTACTCAATTCACGAAAAGAAACTTTCCATAACTGTTCAAGACTCTTCTATACGCAGATAAAAGCAATCTTAAGACTTCGAAACACCTTAGGAACCAATCCAACATTCATAAAACAACTCAAATTTGTTACCCACATGAAATCCTATCATAACCAACTCAAAACTTTTCATATTTGAGTCAAGCACGACTCAGCCGCAGCCTGAGTCCAAAACCTACTCGGTTGGACCTTTCCGACCAATTCTTTACGTCCACTTCTCTTCATCACGCCTCGGAACCATGTAGCCGCATCCATGCACTTCTTGTAAACGTGCAAACATCTTCCAATTACATCCAATTACCTTCATATGCATTGTTCTTGATTCAAACATGATGCACGACCTCCCGATCAACTCAACCACAATTCCTCCCAAACTTGGTTGTTGAACCTCATCTTCTCCCTAAGACTAGTTCAATGAATTCCATCACCAACCATGTCTTGAACTCAAGCAACACTTGCACATGTATAAACAACCAATACTTTTGAGCACAAGTCCACAACTTCACTCTCGTTAGTTCCGAAACTACAACACCTTACGTGAGCACCCCACATAAGCAGATTGATAACAGCAATAACCACCACAACACACAAAAAACATAGTAAAAGAATACTAAGAAAACTTTTCATAGATGTAAAACAACTTCGAAATATTTCAAAGTAAAAGCAGAACCATTGTGATCAAGCTCTGAACCTTGCCAAAGCTAACCAGACCTTGAACCGGAGCTTACCAAAGCTAGCAGGACCTAGCGTCGGAACATACCAAAGCTAGTTGGACCTAGCTCTGGAGCTCGCCAAAGCTAGTCGTACCTAGCGTCGGACCTTGCCGGAGCTACCCAAAAAAAGTCGGACCTATCGTCCGACCTTGCTGGACCTCGGACCTAGATGATAAAGGTGTTTTGGTAGTCTTGAAAACTTTTAACGCCATAGCCAATGTATTCAGCACACATAGGTCTCACAATCTCCCCCTTTATGAATGCATTGGCAACACCACTTAGAATCCAAACATTGGCTTATTCACATGAAAAGTTTTGAAAACAATTTCTCCCCCTTTTTGAAAATCAAATGAGATAGAAATTAATTTCTCTTCTATACTTATTTTCCCCCTTGCATACTTCTCCCCCTTTGACAATGTATTCAGCAAGGTACAAAAGAGAAATTTTAATTTGTTGTGAGCACATTATAACATATACATATAGAACAAAGCTCATCCAAGTCATACTATCAAGTAACTTACACTATCACAACAATAAAATACATAAAGTAGTGTAAGCCATGCTAGAGATCAAATGTAATTTTCAATTTTAGCAAGTCATGATCTCACAAACTCAACTATTTCAAAACCCGAAAGTATGACACTTGTTGTTGCATTTTATTATTTTTCAAAGCACATATTTAGAGCATATGATATTTGCAAGAGATTATATGCGCATCTGCCTTATTCTAACCAACCAAGCAAAGCGTATGTCATTTGACAATCAGAAGCTTAAGGACATGGTTTTAGTCATACCCAACTTCTTCCAAGTTCATATCTATGTGCAATGATAAGCCATCTCAAAAGAAGAAGTGCTATGCATGCATATTCTCTTGATCTTTTCTCATTTCTTCATTTGAACATAAAAACTCAACATGTGAGTTGATTACTTGATTAATTCATTGTGATTAAAAGCACTAGTGATCATGCAACAAGTTCAAAACAGCCAAAAAGTTTGATCATTACCAGATTTAGTGTAAGTAATTATTTCAATTACTAGTCATGGCAAAAACTACAAAATGTACTACATAAGTAATGTAGTAAGAACTTTCAGCATGTAAAAGAAATCACAAAGTCATATATGTATGAAATACTATGCTCTTATTATTTTAAATTCAGATTCACACACAAAGTTTTGAAGTTTGAACCCCCCCCCCCCCCCCCCCCCCGCGCTCAATTTAAGCCATGAGGATGCATAAACCCTATTTCACTACGAATGTAACAAAAACGAGTTAAATCCAATGGTTTTGTAAAAATGTCAGCCAACTGTTGTTTGGTATCTACATGGTGAAGCACAATGTTTCCTTTTTCAACATTATCACGGAGAAAGTGATACCTAATATCAATGTACTTAGTTCTAGAATGTTGCACCGGGTTTTTAGCAATGCAAATGGCACTAGTGTTATCACAAAACAGTGGAACACTATCTAGATCCACCCCATAGTCCTTAAATGTTTGAACAATCCAAAGAATTTGTGAGCAAGCCCTAGCAGCAGCTACATATTCAGATTCGGCTGTGGATTATGCAACTGAGTTTTGTTTTCTAGAGGACCAAGCAACAAGTGAATTACCAAGAAAATGACAGGAACCCAAAGTACTTTTCCTATCAATCCTACAACTCCCAAAATCAGCATCCGAAAAAGATTTCAACGTAAAGGTTGAGGAAGAACGAAGAAAATGCCAAATTCTCGAGTTCCATGTAAGTACATGAGAATCCTTTTGACGGCTTCACGATGTGAAGCACGTGGGGAATCTTAATACCGTGCACAAAGACATAGGCTGAATTGTATGTCCGGTCTTGATGCCATGAGGTACAAAAGTGATCCGATCATGTTTCTATATTCTTTTTGATCCACGAGTTCTCCATATTCATCAAGTTCAAGTGTTGATGTTGTTCCCATTGGTGTCTGAAGAGGCTTGCTTTTGTCCATGTTCAAGTTCTTGAGAAGGCCCTCTGTATACTTCATTTGATGCACAAAGGTACCTTCCTTGGTTTGCTTGATTTGCAGCAAGTTTAGATTTTTGTTCCCAATACAAAATTGCTCTAGTGTCATATTCATGTCAACAAGTTTCTTAGAAAATTCTAGACAGTTTTCACATGAAGTTTTTCCTTTTAGTTTGCAACTAGAACAATATTTAACTTCATGAGCACGTAAAGCATTGTTCAATATTGAAATTTCATTCATAGCATCTTTTAGTTTCTTTTCAGGATCATCACAAGTAGAACAATGCAAATCAATTATAGAACAAGAAGCATCTTTTAATTTTTTGTCATTAAGTGCAGCAAAGCTTTTTATTCTTTTCAATCTCTAACTCAAGTTTATCAAGAGTGGTGGAGTGTGCATTTCTTAAGGAGGACAATGGTTCATATATTAAATCACATCAAGAACAAGAATCATCACTAAGAATCAAGGTTTCAAGCGATTAACCTTAGATTCTATTCACTCAATTTTAACAGCATTGTCCCTAAGCTTTTTGTCCTTTTTCTTAACAATAACAGTTGCACGGGAAATAGAATCACACATTTCATCACAAGTAGGACATACCTCTTCATTGTCATTGTTGTGCTCTGCATCCTCCATACTTGATCTTGATTTGCCCGCCATGAAGCACAAGTTTGTCAGATCATCTTCATCTTCGTCACTTCCAATGTCAACATCACTTGAGCCAAGTTCTTGAAGTGCGGTGATGAAATTGTTTATCAGTTTGCGTCCTATAAAACCCTTCTTTTTCTTGTTGATGTTTCCAGAAGAGGAGTTGATTTTATTCTGCTTTTTCATCACTGGTAGAAGGACCTGAAAGGTTTGGGCAATCTATACGAATGTGTCTTGTCTTACCACATTCAAAGCATCGTTGAGGTCAGGAGCTTCCTCTCCTTCTAGTTCTCACAGTTTGGAATGCTTTTGAGAACCGAGTAGAGATGAGTGCTCGCTCCTCTTCTTGAAATTCTTCAATCTGTTCTAGGGTTAGTGAAGACAGCAAAACAAGTGTATTGCTAGATGAAGATTCGCCGAAGCTAGGCATATCACGTTGAGAAACAAATGCAAGAGACTTGTTGGGGTTCTTACGTGAGATTATGTCAATTTCATGAGTTCTCAATTTAGAATATAGCACATCTAATGTAAGTGTACTCATGACAGTAGATTCACGAATAGATTTGACTTTCATCTCCCAAATTGACATGTCTAATTCACTTAGTAATTGCCTAGAATTTTCAGCATCTGAAAAATTAACATTGACGCTACGCAAGTTGCTGAGAATTTTATTAAAGCGGGCAAAGAGGTTATCAATGGACTCACCGGGTTGCATCTCGAAACACATGTATTCTTTCTTGAACATATCCTGTCTTACCTCCTTGATTGTGTTGGATCCTTCATGGTAGTCACAAAGTGCTCTCCACACATCGTACGTCGATCGGAGGTGGGCAACACGGTCGAAGTCGCTCTGAGTTAGTCCTTGGATTATCAAGTTGCGGGCTTTGTTGTTGTTTTTGACATCTCTTAAGTTTGTAGCCGTGACTTGATCGTTCGGAGGCATGTCGTAAGGCTTGTACACCTTTTCCCACATTGCGAAGCTTTGTGCCTGGATGAAAACTTCCATACGTGCTTTCCAAACCCAAAAATCAATACCACTAAAACACAAGGTTTTGTGGAGTATTTCTCCATGATGATTAGTCAAAGACACATGCCAATCACAAAGATTAGAGTAACCTCGCTCTGGTACCAATTGTAGGATCAAAGAGCGCATGTAAAGCTACCAGAAGGGGAGTGAATGGTAGATTAAAACTTTTCAGCAGAAGCAACGGAACATCCCTCGACAGAAAAGCGATCTATTAAGGAAACCGTGTGTGCGACTAATCCCTTAGGCCAACCCAAACATAACGAGGACTCTAATCCTACTCAATTCACAAATTGAAACTTCCCATAACTACTAATGACTCTTCTATACGCAGATAGAAGCAATCTTAAGACTTCCAAACACCTTAGGAACGAATCCCACATTCCTAAAACAACACAAATTTGTCACCCACATGAAATACTATCACAACCAACTCAATACTTTCCATATTTGAGTCAAACACGACTCAACCGCAGCCTGAGTCCATAACCTAGTCGGTTGGACCTTTCCGACCAATTCTTTACGTGCACTTCTCTTTATCACGCCTCGAAACCATGTAGCCACGTCCATACACTCCTTGCACACGTGAAAACCTCTTCTGATGACGTAAACGATGCCTTCATATGCATTGTTCTTGATTCAAACATGTTGTGCGACCTCCCAATCAACTCCACCACAATTCCTCCTGAACTTTGTTGTTGAACCCCATCTTATCCCTAAGACTAGTCCAATGGATCCTGTCACCAGCCATGTCTTGAACTCATGCAACACTTGCACATGAATAAACAACCAATACTTTCGAGCACAAGTCCACGACTTGACTCTCGTTAGTTTTAAAACTACAACACCTTACATGAGCACCTCACATAAGCATGTTGCAAACCATAGAAAATGGATAACAGCAATAACCACCACAACAAACCAAAAACTTAGTAAAATAATACTAAACAAACTTTCCATAGATGTAAAACAAGTTCAAAATATTTCAAAGTAAATGCAGAACTATTACGATCAAGCTTTGAGCCTTGCCAAAGCTAACCGGACCTTGAATCGTAGCTTACCAAAGCTAGCAGGACATAGCGCTAGAACTTACCAAAGCTAGTCGTACATAGCGCCGGAGCTAACAAAGGCTAGTCGGACCTAGCACCGATCCTTGCCGGAGCTACCCAAAACAAGCCGGACCTATCATCGGACCTTGCTAGAGCTCGGACCTAGATGATAAAGGTGTTTTGGTAGTATTCAAAACTTTTATCGCCATAGCCAATGTATTCAGCACACATAGGTATCACACGTGATTGTCTGGATGAATGAAGAAGAATGTTTGGACCCCTCCAGGAGGGTCCGAACTATCCAGCAGTTAGTATACTTCATCAGTGAAGTATGTCATAATGACAAGACTCGATACATTGAGGTGCATAAGCTGATGTACACAGTTCTTATTGCCTCAAGGAAGCTACGTTATTACTTCTAAGCCCACAAGATATCAGTGGTAACATCTTATCCACTACGTGCCATTTTGCATAATCCCAAATCAACGTAAAATATCGCCAAGGCGGCTATAGAGCTGGCATGGTTAAATCTTGAATTCCTGCCTCAACATGCAATTAAAAATCAGACGCTGGCTGACTTCATGGTGGAATGGACACCTTCTCCATCAAGTCTGGGGGGGGGGGGGGGGGGCTCAGCGAGCAGAAGCCGGAACCTAAGGTCCCAGTCTTCACTGTGCCTCACAGCACTATCTACTTCGATGGCTCCATGCAGAAGCAGGGGGCCGGAGCTGGAATCCTTCTCCTCGCTCCAACCGGGGAGAAGGTCAAGTACATGGTGCACCTTGACTTCAAGGCGACGAACAACATGACAGAATATGAAGCTCTCATCTTTGGACTCAACACGATGCTATCATTTGGCGTCTGGCAGCTTTTGGTAAAGGGAGATTCGCAACTCATCATCAAACAAGTAAAAGGTGAATGTAGTTGCAATAACCCTCAGCTTGCTGCATATTTGCTTGAAGTTTCGAAGTTGTAGAAATGTTTCCAGGTCCTAGACCTCTGCCATGTACAGCGTCTCAACAATGCTGAAGCTGATGACCTCTCGACGAAGGCTTCAACAGGGCTCTGGTACCCGAAAGAGTTTTTGTCAAGATATTACCAGCACCTGCCACTCAGCCCGCCGAACTGAGTGATGGGGGCGAGACTAGAACCTCGAAGCAGACCGTCCTGGTGGCCCTGTTAGAATGGCATCCACCAAGGATCGTAGGCGCTACAGGGAGCTATGAGGAATCAAGCACGCAAGATCCAGAAGCTCAAGTCAGTCCCGATGCATGGATCTTGGAGGTATGAGACTACTTGAAAGACAACATCCTTCCTGAAGATGGTGTGTTCGCAGAGCGAATTGTCAGATTTGCTAAAATATACACGTTGGTAGAAGGGGATCTCTATCGACATGGTGCCAATAGTATTCTAATGCGGTGCATTTCCCGGGAAGAAGGCTGCGAACTTCTCACAAATATCCATAGAGGCGAGTGTGGCAATCTCGCATCATCCTGCACGTTGTTCGGTAAGGCCTCTCGACACGGTTTTACTGGTCTACAACTCTCTAGGATGCAGTCGAGCTGGTCAAGAGATTTGAAGCCTGTCAGTTTCATGCAAGAAAAATTCATACACCAGCACAGTCACTGCAAATGATTCCTCCCTCATGGCCATTCGCCGTGTAGGGGATAGATATTTTAGGACATTTCCCAAAAGCCGTCAGAGGGTCTCGGTTCTTATAGATCACCATCGACAAGTTCACAAAGTGGCCGGAAGCAACTCTAGTTGTGACAATCAACAAGCATTCTGCTATCAAGTTCTTGAAGTCCATTCTCTATAGATTTGGAGTTCGGAACAGAGTCATCACCGATAACGAAACCCAATTCACAAGTGCAGTGTTCCAAGAGTATTGTGAAGACCTTGCCATAACTCTCAGCTACGCATCAGTAGCTCATCTGGCAAGCAATGGCCAAGCCCAGAGAGTAAAACACAAAAATTCTCAAAGGACTAAAGTTGTGCACATATGAGAGCTTGAAGAAGCATGGTGCCAACTGGATTGAAGAGCCTTCATCTGCATTGTGGGCAAGCCAGACAACACCTAGCGAGCAACAGAAGAAACACCCTTCTTCATGGTTTACGGAGCCGAAGCTATCATTCCTCCAAAAATTGTCATGGGGTCTCTCGGAGTCCGGACATACGACGAATCCACGCAGGACCGACTCCGGCGTGATGACCTAGACCTCATCGATGAGGCAAGGTGCCAAGTAGGTGCCTGAAACTCACGATATCGCCAGGCGCTCTAGTGCTATGGGCAAATGCATGTGCACGACCGGCAGTTGGAAGACGGCGATCTGGTGTTGCGGCGAATACTCACTTGAGAAGACATGAACAAACTTTCCCCCAACTGGGAGGGTCCTTTCCGAGTTATCAATGTTTCCCGCGCAGGATGCGTTCGCTTGGCAACAGAGGATGGGATACCACTTCCCAAACCTTGAAATATTGAGCATCTCCATAAGTTCTTTACTTAGTAGCACGGAGGTGAGCCTGTATTTGTATAAAATGTATCTCATAGAGTCTATGAACAGAGTCGGGTTGGTCCAAGATGAATAGTACACTTAACTTGGTCTTGTACTTTAAGTGTGTCCTTGCCTTTTCCTATTATCCGATCCTATAATGAAATACATGTATAGGAAAATAGATTCTACGTGCATTTACTTTGCACATGCTCATTATTTTTCCTTCTTTTACCTTCTTGTTAATAGCAATGTTGTGCAATCCAATTGAAAGTTAGTCCTAAAGATTCATGTGATGTATACATAAGTTTTATTGTTAGTCTTCTAGTGGATCCTAGTAATGCTAGATGGCCTACTAGCCTGAAAACCAACGCCAATGACATGTCTGGAGTGCTCTATCGACTTAGCTTGGTCCAACACCCTAAGTATGCCACTCAACCTATTCTTGTGGGTCTCAGTAAGGAAGGTCTAGAAAGAACATTGACCTATGGAAGTTTAGTCGGTATACTTATATTTTCACAATGAGTTTGATAGGATCTAAAATTCAAAGAAGGATAATAAGCCACAAAAAAGCTAAAGGCAAGAGGATGAATTTTACTATTGTCGGTACCCTGCATACCGGATACCCCTTGGAACTGCAAAGAGTGCAAGGGAACTCCACCTATATGAGTTGAAGACCTCCGAAGGCCCCACGTGTTACTCGTAACCGGACCCGCTTCCCTCATATGGTTAGTCCCAGTGCCGCCACGTATATCATAAAACCGGAGCTACAATCCATACATGGGAATGCTCCGGACTGGATGGCTGTGTGGCACCCCCGGACCTAACCCCTGTCAAAGGGAAGCTTCCGTACCGACACACTGTTGGTATTTCTTAACACCACAAAGTTATCCACAAGCGCATGGAAATATCGTTGTAGCACTTCCCCTTAAGGAGTATTCCCAAGGGTATCGAATCCAAAGAACGTACGTGCTAATCTTTTGAACTAGCTCACCCAAGGATACAAAGTTGTTTGGTAGGCAAGGAGCAAAGAGGAATTCAAAGTATTGATCCTAATTCAAGGTAGTTTGCAGTAGATGCTTGCTTCGGGCACGGGCTTACTCCTAGCAATACTAGGACGACTCCCGCCAAGAGCCTATGGCATAACCGAACGTGGAGGATTATGAAGGACAGACAGGGCTGTCACCACCTACTGCCTACCTCTTCAATCTGTGGGTCTACGATATATCCACTGATATTTGTAACCTAAGCACCACGCTTACGTTTTGAATCACTACACTAGTTGTTTCGAACACAAAGCTACAACTAGAGCCTCTAATGAATTAGAGCAATGAACCCACAAGTAACTACTCGTGCAAGCTACTAAGAATAAAAGATCAAACATGTATTGAATTCACAAAGGCTTACTTGATTGAGTAAAATTTTTGTAGGGGTACAAGTGTAGAAGAGGGACTTGACAAGCCCAAGCCTCCTTCTCCTGGACACTTCACCACACTCTCCTTCTACTTTGGCATCCTCTAGGACTACTCTAAACCTTTGAAGTGTAGCACTATTCTCAACTTTAGGTGTGTGTGAGAAGTGAGGTGAGGGGGTCTATTTATAGGTGGAGAAGGGTCGGTTCCCGCCACAATTAACGCGCGAATCAATCAACATTGACTCCAGGGAGTCGAAAGGAGCCAACACGTGTCGTTTGACCGAGATTGGCCAAGGAATAGGTCAGTCGACCAAGGTGTTCGGCCGACCTGGTCATGGCTCCCCTCGGGGAGTGCTTCCTCCAGGTGGCTTCCAAGTGGGCCCTCTTGATATATATGGGTGCAACACCAGTGGATCTCCTCATATTCTTCTGTTTGTGGGACATTTGATCCATGTGTTGCCACGTGTCATCGCCTGATTCATTGAAATCCATTTTCATGGATTCATCCCTGCATGTTTTGGTGTTTTGGGTAATAATTCACCTGCATACAAATAGACACCAACACTTGTGGAATTGGGTTAGTGTATAATCCTACCACTATGTTTTGTGTTTCTTTTATGCACATTATGAGGTGAATTGTCGGTCAAAATGTGGTACTTAAGGACTATCAACAAACTCCCCCACACTTAGTCCTTTGCTCGTCCTCGAGTGAAGGCAAGAAGAACTAGAGTGTTGTCATGAATTTGCTATAAGATAAAAAATAAGGATACTAGATATTTCAACTTATACCTGAATTCATGGATTCCCTTTGTGTATGTGGCTACCACATCAATCTTGGATGTTTGAAAGGTGGAACGGTTAGAATGAAGTTCTCTTGGATCATTCCCTACTGAAATGATTAGGCAATTGCTATATTTGAAAGTCATAGAAACTTTTGCCCTTGCCTTCTCGATTGGAATCTCTCAAAGTGTTTGAGTCCTCACCATGGCATGTTTTGCCAATTCTTGTCCCTATACTAAAAGTGGCTATATCTGGAGCTTGTTAGGTATGAATGTGGCACACATTTGCAATGCATATGTTACTAAGTCAAAAACATGATCCTATGAGAGACTTATGCAATGAACAAAGTGAAGGGAAAATTCTTGTGCACATGAATGGAATGGAGTGGCGAGGTGATAACTCCCATGAATTTGCTCTCTCTTAAGGATGAAACATGGCTACTACTTTTTTTGGAGCACTCTTACTCTTTTTCAAGAGAGGGTGCTTCTTTTTTTTAGCCATGTCTTCTACTCCTTTTTATTTTTAGAGAGGCTTTCATTTGTATTATATGGAGTTTCTTTTTGGCAGATGGATAATCGATGGATGCCAATTCTCAATGTGAGAAATTTTGCATGAATGGAGTGCACAAGAGTTTTCAATTCAAAAAGTTCATGCATGTCACTCAATTGGGTCACGAGTTTGACAAAGTTCAATAAAAAGCAAAGTGGCATATGCTTGTGGTTTTCAATGAATGTATCATATGGCCTTGGTAGGTATATAAATTTCCAATGAGAGATTTAGGCAAGGTTCAAGATTTCAAATAGTTACAAATGTCAATATCAATTTCGAGCAAAAGGATTATTTTTAAAGAACTCATTTACCATATCACACTAGTCAAATACCTAGATGATGTGTTTTTCCTATTGAATTATGGGAATCATAACAAAGTAATAAATTTAAATATAAAGTATTCAAATTTTAGGCTTAAGCAATTCTTGATTACCAAATTTTATTTCAATTTGTTGACTTGATTCATTTTAGATATGCAATGAAAAATATGAAATCAACTCAAACGGCAGGGTAGCGCATAAAAGTGGGGATAGGAAATCTAAACTGATTTTCTGGAGCGAAACGGAGTCATACGGAGCAGAGCACAGGTCAGCCGACCAGGGGGTTCGGCCGACCCCCTGGTTGCTCTTATGTGGCTCTGTTTCGTCGGGTCATTTTGCTCATTCGGTCGCGACATGTTTTGATATGCAACGTTAATTTTTCACGTCGGGATTTCGTGACTTGGGGACATGTTTTCCCCCACACTTGTCTCCTGAATGCTTTATTCAACAAAATAAACTAAAGGGGGAACTTTAGTGGTGTTAGATGAACCGGTAAGTTCATTTTATTGAAATCAAAATATGGGGATGCTTAAATTATTCAAACTAACTTTGGAAAACAAATGATTGGAAAAGAATAAAAATCCTATGTAGTAAGCATCCTATGCTGTCGGGACATCTAAACTATGGTGCGTTGTAGATGTCGGGCTCCCCAATGGCATTGCACAAGTGCCTCAGCTTCGTGCTCATGCCACGGCGAACACCGTCAATCTCCTCTTTGAGGGCCATGATTTCGTCCTTCAGTTCCGCCCTCTCAATGCACCCTTCAGCCACCAAGTCAGTTAGCTTCTTGTTCTCCAAGCGGAGAGAAGCGAAATCCTTGTTCAGCTGTGCCACAATAGGGGCACGAGGAGAATCCTCATCACTGCCCTCAAACTGGCCAGGAGGACCGTTGATGGCAGGTGGAGGAATTTGTCGCCTAATCTTGGAGGGTGACGAGCCCATCGACTCCTCCATTGCCAGATTATCCACGCTCTTGAATAGGCCCTTAGCGTAGATGATGAGGACATCACAACAGCAGAGACGCGCATTTAACTGCAAGGACCAATCACAAGAGCACGGGCACGGTTATTAAATCAGCACGTGAATTCGTTCTTAACTTCTTTTGCATGTGAGTTTGAGAATAGATTGCTATGTGATGATTTAATTGTTATTAGGAATAATAGAGAAGATCAACAAGTGAAGGAAGGAAGCCTTGGGAGCGTGGAGAACCACCTGGGACGTCCACAAGTAGATGGAAACAGTTTACAACTCGGACTCGAGTTCAACTCGGAGTCCAGGAGCAGTCCACCTTAAAACAGACGCCCAGGAGGCATACGGACTCCGTTTTTGATGTTCTACACAGGCACGGAAAGAGGAAAAGATAAACTTTCCAATGGTTCTGGTCCCACATCAAAATTCGTCCGGAGTCATTAAGAATCGTCGAAACAAGTTGAGTCCAGATTTCTGTCCGGTGCTGCGCCACCGAATCGGGCCTTTGGGCCTTGTATCCCGTAAGAGTCCATTAGGGACGCGTCTAATCGTGTTTTGGTCGAAACCTAGCCTATAAAAACTGCAGCCGCCGGTCATATTCGGTGGGTTTTGCTTAGATCAATAAAATTGCCGTTCTACGGTTTGTGAGACCCCAACTTTGCGATTTCCGATCGTGTCTTCTACGTTCTTGCTCGTGTTCTCGGTTGCACTTGCAGGGATTAGCCTTCTTGGCGAGGTCAAGCGTGTGCAGTACGGTTGATAACCAACGGAGCCGTGGTGTAGTGATTGCAGGGGTACTCGAACCGCTCGAGTGCCGCGGATCATCAATGTCGAGTTCTCCACCCCAATCGACATACCTTTCGGAAGATCGGGCCTAAACCTACTCATCAATTGGTATCAGATTTCCAGGTTGCCCGTGAGGTATCTTTATTTTCCTTCCTTCCATTAGATCGATTTTTTTTTGTACCTAGAGTCCAAAGAAAAACCACAAAAAAAAAAGATCGTTTTTACCGCTTCCCAGACTATAGTGTCTGCAGTTTCGTTTTTCAGTTTGCATTGTTGAGTTTGCATTCGTGTGGTTGAGTCTTGTTGCTAGTTTAGCTTTGTGTTTTTGGGTCCTAGTTATCGTGTTTCGTCCTTGTTTTCTTGCTATTCGAAACCTATTCCACAATCCCTAAATAACAAACCGATCCGCCACGTTCATCGGTTTGCCCTAGCTAGCCGCCTTGCGTGAACTCCCGCATCGCCAGCCCTAGATTAGGTGACAAATCTTTGTGCCATTCATCCTTGAATCATCACACACCACCCCATTAGTTGCTGTGCAAATTCCCGATCGTTTTCGTATCCAATTGCGAGTTCTGTGCTCAAACCGAGTTGGAATCAACATCTAAAAAATCGTAACTCGGATAGCCTACCTTAAAACGGCCATACCATTTGCATACGAACTCAAAATCGGGCGATTTTTTTTCAAATTCATCTACGCGAAATTTAGCATCTGATTTTCTGCGGCAATGCCGCGTTTGGCGGAATTAGTTTGCCCAAATTCCCCTCGGAAGATAGGCTATCCGGCCTGTGAAGTTTCAGCAAGAATTTTAACGAATCTTCTTGATTTTCTATAGGCCGCATATTACATCCAATTGAGCTGCAAATTTGTGTGCTTCCTATATTTGTGCTACTGAGTAAAGAAAAAATATCAAAAAAATATTAAAAAAAAGAAAAAAAAATAGTGAAGAGCACGCATATTAAAGCAATTGGCCTATACCACTTGGTGCTGTTTGTTTGGTTATATCATTCTGTCTTTCTTTTGCCTTAATACTTCCTTGTGTTGTGCTAGGCTCTAGGGCACTCAGTTGACCAGCAACAGTTTCCTACATTGAATACTTATTCAACTTTGTTTAGCTGTTAACGATTTTCTGCTTATTAGCCACCATATTGTGCCATCCAAGCTCCACCTTTCTCTTGAGCATAACAGGTACCTTTGCAATCACCCCACGCTTCATTGGTTCATCTCACCGTCCACACCACCTGCTGTGTCGGTAAGAACACTTGTAAGAGCGTGGTAAGACGCTTGAGCGAGAGAGATTGTTTTCTTCCACCTTCCACATTGTCACTGTAGTTGATAGGGATAACATTTTTTTTGTTGTCTTTTGTTTCCTACTAACAATGGCAAGAGAAGAAAATAATGACGAATGTGTTCAACATGCTGAGTTACGTGATATGATGAAGACCATGACGGATATGTTCGCCAAATACAACGTAGCAACGGAGGAGTCATTGGCGAACTTGACTCGCCAACTAGATGACCTTGCTCTTCGGATGAATACTTTTGAGACTCGGTTGCCTCTCGCCGGAAGACAAGAAGACAATGCTTATGATGAACTGGAAGATCACAATAATCAGCCAAGACTGCCACTTTATCATCGAGGTATGGGAGGTAATAATCATAATAATAATAATCGCCCTCCTAATGATCCTTTTGCTAAAGTGAAATTTACTATACCCTCTTTTTTTGGTGCTTATGATGCTGAGGCTTATCTTGATTGGGAGATGACAGTAGAGCAAAAATTTAATTCCCATCTTGTTCCTGAACAACATAGAGTTCGTCAAGCCACTAGTGAGTTTAAGGACTTTGCTATCATATGGTGGAATGAACTTGTTAAAACTAGAACTGATCCTCCAACATGGGATAGATTAAAGGAAGCTATGCGTGTTCGATTTGTTCCTCCATCTTTTCAGCGGGACCTTCGCAAAAAATTGCAGCGTTTAGACCAAGGTAACATGTCCGTAGAGGAGTATTATCAAGAGTTACAAAAGGGAATGCTGCGTTGTGGGGTAGTAGAGGACATGGATGATAAAATAGCTCGTTTTTATGGGGGGGTTGAGGCGTGAAATTTAGGACATTGTTGATTATAAAGAATACGATACTGTTAATAGATTGTTTCAGCTTGCTATGTTGGCAGAAAAAGAATTGCAGGGCCGACAACAACAGCAACAACACACGAGGAGCAACTTCACGCCGCGTGCAGCAACTACACCATCCAAAACAGCACCATCTTTGGGCCCCCGTGTAGCGATACACCACCCAATGGCGGCCAACGAACTATACCTGCTGCTCCACCTTCTCGCGTGCCGGAAGGCAGCAAGGCGACATCATTCAAGCCTTCGTCGTCCACTCCTTCTACAGGTCATACTTCCGACATTAAGTGTCACCGATGCCAGGGACTTGGTCATATGATGAGAGATTGCCCGAGCAAACGAGCATACATAGCACGCGACGATGGCGGGTATGATAGTACTTCGGATGTTGAAGATGAATATTCTCTTGCTACTGACTTTACAGATCCAAATGACGAAGACACTGAAGAAGAGGTACTTGGTACAGCGGCGACGGAGAACTATAGGAGCATCATTGTGCAGCGTGCCTTGAGCTCCAAAGTGGAGACGGACGACAAGCTACAACGACACAACCTCTTCCACATGTTTCTCGTCGTCAAGGACTGCCGTGTACACACTATAATTGATGGAGGTAGCTGCAATAACTTGGTAAACATGGATGTCGTTAAGAAACTCGGTTTGACAACAAGAACACACCCTCATCCGTACCACATTCAATGGTTCAACAACAGCGGTAAGGTTCGGGTAACACAAACAGCGAGAATCCATTTTTCAATTGGTTCATACCATGATTTTGCTGATTTTGATGTTGTTCCTATGGATGCTTGTTCTCTTTTATTGGGTCATCCTTGGGAATTTGATACAGATGCTATTCATCATGGTAGAACCAATAAATATACTCTCATGCATAAGGGAAAGAAAATCACATTGCTCCCCATGACTCCTGCTGAAATTGTGCATTTTGAGAAGAGTAAAATTCGTGAGGGCAAAGCAACTAAATTAGAATCTGAAAAACAGCAAGTTATTAAGTTAAAATCACCATCATTGCTCGCAACTAAATCTGAACTTGCTGATTTATTCGATGCTAAGGGGATGTGCTATGCCTTAGTTTGCAAAGAAGCCATGTTTTCACTTCATGAATTGTCTATTGCATTGCCCCCTGTTGTTGCTAACCTTTTTCAGGAGTTTGAGGATGTGTTTCCCTCCGAGATACCCCCTGGTTTACCACCGATGAGAGGCATTGAACACAAGATCGATTTGATTCCAGGAGCAAGTTTGCCAAATCATGCAGCATACAGGGCGAATCCACAAGAAACTAAGGAAATTCAGCGACAAGTCCAAGAACTTTTGGACCGCGGGTACATTCGTGAAAGCCTTAGCCCTTGTTCCGTTCCTGTTCTTTTGGTTCCTAAGAAAGATGGTAGTTGGCGCATGTGTGTTGATTTTCGAGCGATTAATAACATCACAATTTGATATCGTTATCCTATTCCTCGATTAGATGACATGCTTGATGAATTGAGTGGTGCTATCATCTTCACAAAAATTGACTTGCGTAGTGGTTACCACCAAATTAGAATGTCACTAGGAGATGAATGTAAAACTGCATTTAAAACCAAGTTTGGACTTTATGAGTGGTTAGTCATGCCTTTTGGTTTAACTAATGCACCCAACACCTTTATGCGATTAATGAACGAGGTTTTACGTGCTTTCATTGGACAATTTGTGGTGGTTTACTTCGATGATATCCTCATTTACAGCAGATCATATGATGAACATCTTGATCATTTACGTGCTGTTTTTACTGTTTTGAGAGATGCACGTTTGTTTGGTAACCTCGAAAAGTGTGTTTTTTGCTCCAATCGAGTCTCGTTTCTTGGCTATGTCGTTTCCTCGCAGGGAATTGAGATGGATGAGGCAAAAATTGAAGCAATCACCAGCTGGCCAGCCCCAGCTACCGTCACACAGGTTCGTAGTTTTCTTGGTCTTGCAGGATTTTATCGGCGCTTTGTGCGGGATTTCAGCACCATTGCAGCACCTCTACATGAGCTAACGAAGAAGGGAGTTCCATTTCGATGCGGCGAACAGCAGCAACAAGCTTTTGATGCTCTCAAATCGAAGCTTACACAAGCACCATTACTACAACTTCCTGATTTTGACAAGACCTTTGAGCTAGAATGCGATGCAAGCGACATTGTTATTGGAGGCGTTCTCATACAAGGAGGTAAACCCGTTGCTTTCTTTAGTGAAAAACTTCATGGTCCTTCTCTGAATTATTCCACTTATGATAAGGAATTGTATGACTTAGTACATGTATTACAAACTTGGCAACATTATCTTTGGTCTAAGGAGTTTGTCATACATTCTGATCATGAATCATTGAAGTATCTTAAGTGTCAAACCAATCTGAATAAACGACATGCTAAATGGATTGAGTTCATAGAGTCGTTTCCATACATCATTAAGCATAAGAAAGGGAAGGAAAATATCATTGTCGATGCATTATCTAGGCGTTATACCATGCTGTCCCAACTTGATCATAAAATCTTTGGTTTGGAAACAATTAAAGCATTATATCCTACTGATTTGGACTTCAAAGATGCTTTTTAAAATTGTAGAGAAGGAAGAACTTGGAATAAATATGTGCTGCGAGAGGGTCTCCTCTATCGTGCTAACAAGCTATGCGTTCCAGCTAGCTCCGTTCGTCTATTGTTTTTGCAGGAAGCACATGGAGGAGGTTTGATGGGACATTTTGGAGTGAAGAAAACTGAAGACGTGCTGTCCACACACTTCTTTTGGCCAAAGATGAGGCGTGATGTCGAGCGCTACGTGTCACGATGCACTACTTGCAACAAAGCTAAGTCTCGCCTTAACCCACATGGTCTTTATATGCCTCTTCCTGTTCCTAGTGTACCTTGGGAGGATATTTCTATGGACTTTGTTTTGGGATTGCCTAGGACTAAGAGGGGGAGGGATAGTATTTTTGTAGTTTTTGATCGTTTTTCCAAAATGGCACACTTTATACCTTGTCATAAGAATGATAATGCCTCACACATTGCTGATTTATTTATGACGGAAATTGTTCGTTTACATGGTGTGCCAAATACCATTGTTTCTGATCGTGATGCAAAATTTTTAAGTCATTTTTGGAGAACTTTGTGGTATAAATTGGGAACCAAGTTGCTGTTTTCAACTATATGTCACCCACAAACGGATGGACAGATCGAGGTAGTTAATCGTACTTTATCCACTATGTTGCGGGCTGTCTTGAAAACAAATTTGAAGTTGTGGGAGGACTGTTTACCACATATAGAATTTGCTTACAATAGATCCGTTCACTCCACGACAAAGGTATGTCCATTCCAGGTAGTGTATGGTTTCAATCCCCGTGCTCCTATTGATTTACTACCTTTGCCTCCTTCTGAAACTATAAATTTGGATGCTACACAACGATCTGAATTCATTCTTAAGATGCATGAAACTACAAAGAAAAATTTTGAAATGATGAATGAGAAGTATAGGATTGCAGGTAGTAAAGGTAGAAAAGAAGTAAAACTTTAACCGGGCGATTTGGTGTGGTTACATTTGAGAAAAGAGCGATTTCCCGACTTGAGAAAATCTAAACTTATGCCACGAGCTGCTGGTCCTTTTAAGATCGTTGAAAAGATTAATGATAATGCATATAAGCTTGAATTGCCTCCCGATTTTGGGGTTAGTCCTACATTTAACATTTCAGATTTGCGACCGTACTTGGGAGAAGAATATGAACTTGAGTCGAGGACGACTACAATTCAAGAGGGGGAGGATGATGAGGACATCACAACAGCGGAGACGCGCATTGAACTGCAAGGACCAATCACAAGAGCACGGGCACGGTTATTAAATCAGCAGGTGAATTCGTTCTTAACTTCTTTTGCATGTGAGTTTGATAATAGATTGCTATGTGATGATTTAATTGTTATTAGGAATAATGGAAAAGATCAACAAGTGAAGGAAGGAGGCCTTGGGAGCGTGGAGAACCACCTGGGACGTCCACAAGTAGATGGAAACAGTTTACAACTCGAAGTCGAGTTCAACTCGGAGTCCAGGAGCAGTCCACCTTAAAACAAACGCCCAGGAGGCATACGGACTCCGTTTTTGACGTTCTACATATGCACGGAAAGAGGAGAAGATAAACTTTCCAATGGCTCTGGTCCTACCTTAAAATTCTTCAGGAGTCATTGGGAATGGTCGAAACAATTCGAGTCCAGATTTCTGTCCGGTGTTGCACCACCGAATCGGGCCTTTGGGCCTTGTATCCCGTAAGAGTCCAGTAGGGATGCGTCTAATCGTGTTTTGGTCGAACCCTAGCCTATAAATACTGCAGCCACCGGTCATATTCGGTGGGTTTTGCTTAGATCAATAAAATCGCCGTTCTACGGTTTGTGAGACCCCAACTTCGCGATTTCCGATCGTGTCTTCTACGTTCTTGATCCTGTTCTCGGTTGCACTTGCAGGGATTAGCCTTCTTGGCGAGGTCAAGCGTGTGCAGCACGGTTGATAACCAACGGAGCCGTGGTGTAGTGATTGCAGGGGTACTCGAACCGCTCGAGTGCCGCGGATCATCAACGTCGAGTTCTCCACCCCAATCGACATACCTTTCGGAAGATCGGGCCTAAACCTACTCAGCAGTAGACTCCTTCGGGTTTGCGCACCCTGTGGATAAGAAAGCGATCTCCCATGCGTTCTGGCGAGGTACAGGTGGGCATCTTGTAGTGGTGGCTCAGTACATCGCCCATCTTAGTCTTCAATGTATACATGAACTCCTCGCCGGGCTGCAATGATGGGAGAGCCTTGTCTTTTCCGCGGAAAAGATGTGTCCTGACCGGGCTCAACCCAGCCAAAGTTGAACGTCCTGGCGTCGTCGACTTCATCGGCGTTCTCTGAGGGTAGAGCGACCGGACAGCACTACGAGGCGTAGGGCTGCGCCCGCGCGTAGTTGTCGCAGGCGAGATCATGGCAAGAGGCTTGACATCGATTGCCACGACGGACTCCAAAGCGAGGGAAGGTTTGTCATTGGACGGCTTAATGTCTCCGCTCAGGTTGAAGGTTGAGCTGGAGGAGGCATGAGGCACAATCTTCTTGTCGGCCATGATGAGGACAGGAGGAAGATGATTATTTAATGGGGTGCAACTTTCATCTCTGTTTCCGTCCTTTAAATAGGCGGGGAATGACGTGTTTCACTGAGGATTTTGTGGAAGAAATCGGGGAGGATAAACATGAGAAAACAGAATGCAAACGGCGCGAAGAGAAGGTCGGCCGACCCTAGGGTTCGGCCGAACTCTTTTCGGCTCCGTTTGGGACAAATTTTCTTGGGTCAATCAAATGGGCCTTCTAGAAGAAGTATTGGATGGGCCCACTAGTTGGATGCGGAAGATTTAAACAGAATTGAAAGAAATGGCATGGAAACTGATTAGATTTACAACAACAAATTCTTTTTCTGTATCCTTTTGGGAATCGAGAAATAATTTGAGTCGGTGCCCATTCACTTTGAATAGTTGACCGTCATCACCTTGGAGCGTGATTGCTCCATGGGACGAAGTATCTACTACAGTGAAGGGTCCTTCCCATTTACTTCTAAGCTTCCCATGTCCAAAGAGTTTAACCCTAGAGTTAAAGAGTAAAACTTTATCTCTAGGTTTGAACTCTTTCGGCGTAATCCTCTTATCGTGCCAACTTTTGGTTCTCTCTTTATAAATTCTGGCACTGTGGTACGCCTTATCTCTCCATTCCCCCAACTCACATATTTGCTTCAATCGGTGATTTCCAGCTTCGTTAATATTCATGTTCCACCGCTTGATGGCCCAATACGCTCTATGTTCCAATTCTACGGGAATATGGCAAATCTTCCCATAGACAAGTTGGAAAGGAGACATGCTGATAGGTGTTTTGTAGGCAGTACGATATGCCCACAATGCATCGGGTAGCTTTTGCTTCCATCCGGTTCCTATTTCCAAGACAGTCTTTTGCAGAATATTCTTAATTTGCTTATTAGATGTTTCTGTTTGACCACTTGTCTATGGGTGTTATGGGGTAGCAATGTTATGCTGAACTCCAAGTTCCCATAAGAAGTTCCGGAAGGTCTTATCTATGAAATGAGACCCTCCATCACTTATGACCATACGGGGAGTTCCAAAGCATGGGAAAATGATCTCATGGAACATTTTCCTTGCTTGCTTGGAATCAGCATTTTTGCATGGCAATGCTTCTACCCATTTTGGCACATAATCAATGGCAACCAGAATATACTCGCAATCATAAGACCTAGGAAAAGGTCACATGAAATTGATACCCCATACATCAAATAATTCAACATGGAGATTGTATGTTAGGGGCATTGCATTCCGAGCAGAGATTCCTCCATGCTTCTGGCATTTCCAACATCTACGAATGAATTCATTGGTATCTTCATACATTGAAGGCCAATAGAATCCACTCTGCCAGATCTTTGCCTGAGTACGGTAAACACTGTAATGACCACCATAGGGGCCAGCATGGCATTTCTCTATAATTTTGGTGCCTTCGATTGATGGGACGAACCTTCTAAGAAGGCCATCAGCACATACTCGATAGAGGTAAGGGTCATCCCAAAGGTGTCTACGACTCTCATAAATGAGTTTCTTTTTGTTCTCCCCTGGTGGTATGTATCCCGTGACCATAAAGTTCATGATATCCACATATCAAGGCTCAGAGTCTGTCACCTTGAGGAGCATATCATCTCGTAGGAAGTCATTGATAGGTATGTCCATGGTTTGTGTGACTTCCATACGTGAAAGATGATCTGCTACTGAATTCTCTACTCCTCTCTTATCTCTTATTTCCAAATCAAATTCTTCGAGTAGAAGAATCCATCGAATTACCCTGGGTTTAGCATTCCTTTTTGGTAAGCAGGTATTTCAAAGCAGCATGGGCTGTGTAGACTATGACCTTCGCTCCAACCAAATAGGATCTAAACTTGTCGATAGAAAAAACTACTACTAGGAGCTCTTTCTCAGTTGTGGCATAATTGAGTTGGGCTCCTGTTAGAGTTTTGTTAGCGTAGGCTATTGTGTGATGCTTTTTATCTTTGGTTTGGCCTAAGACCGCACCAACAGCAAAGTCACTGACATCACACATGATTTCGAATGGCAGTGTCCAATCAGGAGGTTGGATAATTGGAGCTGAGATGAGTGCCATTTTGAGTATATCAAATGATTTAAGGCATTCATCATCGAAATCAAAGGGAGCTTCTTTAGCTAATAGGTTAGTGAGGGGTCTAGCGATTTTGGAGAAATCCTTGATAAATCGTCGGTAGAACCCCGCATGACCTAAAAAGCTGCGGATTCCCTTAACATTGATAGGAGGTGGAAGTTTTCAATAACTTCAATTTTAGCTTTGTACACCTCTATCCCTCTCTCGGACACCAAGTGTCCAAGAACGATGCCTTCCTGGACCATGAAATGGCCCTTTTCCCAATTAAGCACAAGGTCCTTCTCCTGGCATCTTTGTAAGACACTAACTAAATTTTCTAGACAATGATCAAAATTTTTTCCATAGACGGAGAAATCGTCCATGAAAACTTCCATGATACCCTCAATCATGTCTGAAAATATAGACATCATGCATCTCTGAAAAGAGGCAGGAGCGTTACACAGTCTAAAGGACATACGCCGATAGGCAGAGGTCCCGTAAGGACATGTGAACGTGGTCTTACTTTGATCATCGGGATGAATAGGAATTTGATGATATCCCGAATACCCATCAAGGAAACAGAAGTAGGAGTGTTTTGCCAATCGCTCTAACATCTCATCGATGAAGGGCAATGGAAAATGGTCTTTCCTTGTTGCCTTGTTAAGTTTTCGGTAGTCAATGCACATCCTCCATCCCGTGACGGTCCGTTGAGGAATTAATTCATTTCTCTCGTTTTGAACGACCGTCATACCTCCTTTCTTATGCACTACTTGAACTGGACTTACCCATTCACTATGAGGAACAGGGTAAATAATCCCGGCATGCAGAAGTTTCGAGACTTCTTTCTTGACAATTTCTCGCATCACATTATTCAAACGCCTTTGAGGTTTCCTTGAGGGGACACTCTCAGGGTCAATAGGAATACGATGGGTGCATAATGCTGGACTAATTCCCTTGAGATCCTGAAGTGAGTATCCAAAAATAGCTCTATGCCTTTCTAACATGGCTATGAGTTTGAGTGTTTCATCATCTGAAAGCTTGTCACTTATGATAACAGGGGCTTCCAAATCGCCATTTAGAAAGTCATAACTTAGGCCTGGAGGTAGAATCCGGAGCTCAACAGGAGGTTTTGGGGAGGGCTCTTCTTTTGGTAATTCAATTTCCTCCTGCAATTCATCCTCCTCTTGGATGAAGTCTTCTTCTCCTTCAATTTTAGGGGGTTCTAAAAATTGAAGAGTCCTAACCTCCTCCATTGGCTCTTTTTGGTTGGGAGATTTTGCAGATGTTTTCTTTGAACACAGAATAGGTATGGAGAAATTTCTCCCTCCACGATTGATATTGAGGCTTCCTTCCAAAGGAACTTCCATGAGAAATTTCTCTATGGGAATCCCTATCATGATGTTGAAATCTTTGATTTCGAACACATGAAAGGCTTTGAGAGCCTCAACATCTTTGTGTCTAACAGACACTTGTTGCAGAAACCCACATCCTTCAAGAATGGTTCCAAATGAATCTCGGAAGGATTTGTGTGTTGGTGCCAAGGGCACATCACCAAGAATGGCGAGATCACAAGAATCGGAAATGAGATTTGCTCCAACAGTAGGGTTGTATAGGATTCTCATTGGTGTCCCTCTAATAGAACATAAAATGGTAGCCAAAGGTGAGGTCATCCAAAGAATTTCGGGTGAATTCTTGACTTCAGCTATCCATTCTCTGCTAAGGATAGAGGTCAACTCCTTGACCGTCTGACGAACAAACACCCCGTCAGGTGGTTCAGGTGGAGTTAGTGGCAATGAAGGTTTCCTATAGCAATAATACTTCAAGGTATTTCCATAATCTTCAAAAATCTCTTCCTCGAAGGAAAATGGAAACTACGAGGGTTGAATTTCTTCTACCTTCGTAGTATCAGGTTCGGGAGAGGATTCCTCTTGCAAGGCTTGGGATAAACAAGAAATGGGATCATCCTTGTCCAAGAGTGCATCCTACGCTCCTGACACGACTTCCTCTTGGGGAGGCTCATTAAGACCCATAATGAAGGAAGAATTTTCTAGAGTTCTGTCCAGAAGATCCTTGCCTTCCACTGGAGTCTTATGGAGGAAAGATCCTCTAGCAGTAATATCAAGATATAGGGCAGACTCTTTGTTTAATCCCATGAAGAAATGTTGCAAAAGCATTGGATCAGGGATTAACAAATCTGGGCCAGCATTTTTCAAAAGAGAAAATCTGTCCCAAGCAGCACCTATGGATTTCTTCTCCATCTGCTGGAAGCATAGTACTTCCTTTCGTAAGGAAACAATTCGGGCAATCGGAAAGAAAGCAAGACAAAATTTGTTTCATAATTCACTCCAATCACCGTTTGTCTTCCCAACGTAGTGGTTGTACCATTGTTTGGCTTTTTCCTTGAGGGAAAAATGAAACAGCTTCCATTTGAGAGTTTCCTGTGTCATACCTTTGATTAGAAGGCATGAACACAGTTGTTCGAACTCTCGTAGATGGTGGTAAGGATTTTCACAATCCGTTCCTGAGAAGGATTGATCCCGAACCATGGCTATAAAGCCAGGGCGAAATTCATAGCTGGTTGAACAAATAGGTTCCGCCGAAGGCGGTGGCTCACATAACTTGCCCTTCGGAGCAGAATAAGTAAGAATGGTGGGTTGCTCCATTTATATGGTGGTGGTAAGGTAAGAATAACAAAGGTAAGATGATAGATAAAGGGGGATATGATACGATGGTGATCTTGGTTCGAAGATTAACAGCAACTGTTCCTCGGCAACGGCGCCAGAAATGCTTGTTGGTATTTCTTAACACAACAGAGTTATCCGCAAGCGCACGGAAATACTGTTGTAGCACTTCCCCTTAAGGAGTATTCCCAAGGGTATCGAATCCAGTGAACATGTGTGCTAATATTTTGAACTAGCTCACCCAAGGACACAATGTTGTTTCGTAGGCAAGGAATAGAGAGGAATTCAAAGTATTGATCCTAATTCAAGGTACTTTGCAGTAGATGCTTGCTTCGGGCACGGGCTTACTCCTAGCAATACTAGGACGACTCCCGCCAAAAGCCTATGGCATAGCCGAACATGGAGGATTACGAAGGACAGATAGGGCTGTCACCACCTACTGCCTACCTCTTCAATCCGTGGGTCTATGAGATATTCACTGATGATTTGTAACCTAAGCACCACACTTACGTTCTAAATCACTACTCTGGTTGTTTTGAACACAAAGCTACAACTAGAGCCTCTAATGAATTAATGCAGTGAACCCACAAGTAACTACTCGTGCAAGCTACTAAGAATAAAAGATCAAACTTGTATTGAATTCACAAAGGCTTACTTGATTGAGTAAAACTTTTGTAGGGGTACAAGTGTAGAAGAGGGACTTGACAAGCCCAAGCCTCCTTCTCTTGGACTCTTCACCACACTCCCCTTCTACTTTGGTAGCCTCTAGGACTACTCTAAACCTTTGAAGTGTAGCACTATTCTCAACTTTTGGTGTGTGTGAGAAGTGAGGTGAGGGGGTCTATTTATAGGTGGAGAAGGATCGGTTCCTACCACAACTAACATGCGAATTAGTCAACATTGACTCCAGGGAGTCGGGAGGAGCCAACACATGTCGTTTGACTGAGTTTGGCGCCTGGAATAGGTCGGCCGACCAGGGGGTTTGGTCGACCTGTTCAAGGCTCCCCTCGGGGAGTGCTTCCTCCAGGTGGCTTCCACGTGGGCCCTCTTGATATATATGGGTGCAACACCAGTGTATCTCCTTGTATTCTTCTGTTTGTGGGCCATTTGATCCATGTGTTTCCACGTGTCATCGCCTGATTCATTCAAATATATTTTCATGGATTCATCCCTGCATGCTTTGGTGTTTTGGGTAATAATTCACCTGCATACAAATAGACACCAACACATGTGGAATTGGGTTAGTGTATAACCCTACCAGTATGTTTTGTGTTTCTTTTTTGCACATTATGAATTGAATTGTTGGTCAAAATGTGGTACTTAAGGACCGTAAACACATGCATACAACAGCATCGGAACTACTCATCCAAGACGGTAAGCTCCGAAGCTGCCACGCATCCGACCGCCAGACCTTCAACCTCGATAGGCAGATTGGTGGACCTTCAACGGCTCAGACCTTCAAGGTACATTTAAGGCTTCAAGACCTGATTATGTGTCATTAATGCAACCTTAATGACACACGATCGGAGGACCCTTAATACTAGTAACGCCACCATTAAGGCGCGTTACCACACTAATATGGGGAATTAAGTACATTAAATTGTGTATTAGGCATCAGTAACTGCCAGGGCCACATGTCGGGCTGGGCTAACGATGTAACGGACAACCCTTGTACTATAAAAAGACTGGCCGAGTGATACACGGGAACACTCTGGTTTGAGGCTCACGCTCGGGGGTCTTTGGTCTCTCTGACTGGCGCTCTCAGACTCTCATACATTCAATACAACAACCACGACACACCCATGGAGTAGAGTATTACGCTCAGGCGGCCCGAACCATGTAAATCCTTGTGTCAAGTCACTATCTTGTTCTGAATCTCCGCGTGCCCTAACCAAACTAAGAAACTCCACAGGCTGCTAACAGTAGTACGATAAGAATTGCCAAAACCAGCATACGACATTTGGCGCGCCAGGTAGGGGGAGGGCACACCTACTGCTGCAGCTACTGCAGCACCGGGTGGCCGGGGGCCGCCCTGAGAAACGACCTCGTCCATCGTCTGAAGACATTGGTAGCTCCAAGATGTGGTGTCCCATACACAAGACGGACATCACAACCTGGAAGACTGCCGAGAGGTCCGGAACCTTGCCTAGCGTTACAACAAGCACCGGGAAGAAGCTCCTTTTCCGTCAAAGGGAAAGAAAACAAGAAGTCGATGAAGCTCCGGCTGAAGAGGAGTTAGGCTTTCAGGACCCCAAAAAGGTCTTGATGTCTGTTTACACCTCCGTTGACGACGACTCCGACATCTCTGACAACGAGCGTCGGAAGACCATGAACATCATCTTTGGTGGTTCGTGGGACATCACTTCTCGCCGTGTCCTCAAGACAATGCGGCGGGAAATGGCCTCTGTAGCTCCCACCGCCAGGGCGGAGCCTCATCGGAAGTGGATGGATACTGCCATCACCTTTGATGCTTTGGACTGCCCTCGAAACATGACTGGAGCTGGCCAACTTCCATTGATGGTATCTCCGACCATCAATAACATCCAGCTCCATCACATAATGGTGGACGGAGGTTCGGGGCTGAACCTCATAAGTTTTGAAGCCTTTGTCAAGCTTCAGCTCTGACCTTTGGATCTTCGCCCCTCCCGACCTTTCTTAGGAGTAGGTACGGGAGCCATAACCCCACTCGGTGCCATTACTCTCCTAGTGACCTTCGAAACTTGGGAGAACTACAGGACTGAGAAGTTGGTCTTCGACGTGGCACAGATCAACTTGCCATTCCACGCCATCATGGGTAGGCCATCTTTATACAAATTCATGGCTGCTGCTCATTATGGCTACTTGGTGTGGAAGATGCCAACACCCTCAGGCATTCTCCAGATCCTCCGAGATCGCACCGCCAGAGTTACAGCTCTGGAAGAACTCCATGCACTTGCTACGGCGCAGGAGGAAGAATCAGGAAAGGAGCAAGCCCCGAAGCCCCTGAGCGTTCGTCATCGAGGCTCAACTTTTGCACCCCGTGTGCAACCAAGCGGCGACACCGACATTCCCGTCAAAGTCGTCCAAATTGGTTCCAACGCTGCTCAGACCACCCGTATATCGGGAAGCCCGAATGACAAATAGGAACTCGTGCTCATCACTTTCCTCCGGGCTAATGTCGACGTGTTTGCCTCGCAACCATCACCAATGCCTGGGATCCCTAGGGAGGTGATTGAGCACAATTTGAAGATTTATCCTGATGCTCGACCTATACATTAGAATCCTCGGAAGCAATCAGTAGAGCGACAGAACTTCATACGTCAAGAAGTGAAGAAGATTCTCGAAGTTGGATTCATCCGGGAAGTATTCCACACAAAATGGTTGGCAAACCCAGTTGTTGTACCCAAGGCTGGCGGGAAGCTTCGGATGTGTATTGAGTACACAACACTGAATAAGGCATGCCCAAAGGATCCATTTCCACTACCTAGAATAGATCATATAGTGGATTCCACCCCCGAGTGTGAATTATTGTGTTTTCTAGACGCATATTCTGGGTATCATCAAATCAGAATGTCTAGAGAAGATGAAGAGCATATTGTCTTCATCACGGTAGATGGATTATATTGTTACACTGCCATGCCATTCGGTCTCAAAAATGCCGCTTCAAAGTTTGTGCGAGCTATGTACAAAACTTTTGGAGAGCTCATTAGAGATGTAGTGGAAGTGTACATTGATGACATTGTCTTCAAGATCAAGAACATGGAGTCATTTCTCGACACCTTGCAAGCTGTCTTCGACAAGTTGCGAATCACACACACAAAGCTAAACCCAGACAAGTGTGACATTGGGGTTAGCTTCGGAAAGCTTCTTGGATTCTTGGTGAACCACCGAGGAATAGAGGCGAATCCGGCGAAGATTAAAGCTATTGAAGACATGCGGCCACCAGCTCGCATCAAGGATGTCCAAAGCTGACTGGGTGTCTAGCTGCCCTCATCCGGTTCATCTCAAGGATGGCGGAACGGGCGCTACCCTTCTTCAAACTATTGAGGAAGTTTGAACCATTCCAATGGTCTAAGAGGCAGAAAAGCCATTCCAAGAGCTGAAGCAGCTCCCCACCACTCTACCAACTTTGGTAGCTCTAAATCCTGGAATCCAGACGCCTCCGGGAATGTCCCGAGCTACCTGAGCAGAAGAAGCTCCTTCAAATGAAGGAGTTACTGTTGCTGAACAAGAAGATCCAGATCCTTCCGGGAGGGTCCGGGTCACTTCAGAAGAAGCTGCGAGTTCCTCTAGCAAGAACTGGGAGGTCCCCGAAAATGGTCCGGGCCCCTCTGGGAGGGTCCGGGTTGATGAGCACTACAAGAATATCGATCACTTACGTCGGCCAAAGCCGACGTAAGTAAGGCATAAACCAACGTAAGTAACTTAATTACGTCGGTTTTCCCTTAATTACGTCGGCTTCTGGCCGACGTAGACATTTGGACGTAATTAAGGTGACTTACGTCGGCCAACGACATAAGTTACCTTAATTACGTCGGTCTGCAAAAGCCGACGTAAGTTAAGTGTCGAGATGGGCCTTGGGCTGGGCCGGAGGACTTACGTCGGCCTGGGAAAGCCGACGTAAGTAAAGTGCTCTAACTTACGTCGGTTGATCCAAACCTACGTAAGTTAAGTGGCTTAACTTACGTCAGTATGGTCTAACTGACGTAAGTTAAACTAGGCTAACTTACGTCGACTTTTCCATAGCCGACGTAAGTTAAGTTTTTGAATTTTTTTTAAAAACAGAAACTGACTACCTCGCTCGATGGCGAGAACACTGAACAGATACTCAGATAATACACAGAACATATACACAGCAAAACAGATGCAAATTAAGTTCCAAAACATCAACAACAACAAAACATCCACCGGGCTACACGCTAGCCCCTCCACTACCTCCGGGATCTTCTCGGCGCATTCCTGAACCCTGCAAAAGAAACATAATCACTAGTAATCATCAATGTCCACTCAATGATAACATCAGAGTCCAAGAACATCAGTGATAATTGTTAGAGTTGGATTTCTTCACAATATTAAGTGGTCTTTGGTATTGCAAACAAAAGAATGTTGCATATATAAATAGCAAACTAGCAGGTATCAGAGTTGGAGACTTTAGGTCACAGGTCAAGCTTATGAACCACTAGCCCTTTGTTAACTCGAAGCACTGACAACTTATTAACTATATACTAATCATTTCTGCCATGGTCAAAAACTATTAAAGCTTGATTACACTTAACTTACTCACCACTATAGGAATCAATATCTAACAAGTCATCAAGATCTACCTCTATGTTCTACCTCCTTATCTCTCTATGTAAAATACTAAAATGGATACAACAATATTAAAGAGAGAGTTTGTCACCTGCTCTGGTGTCTACACGCTAGCCCCTCCACTGCCTCCGGGATCTCGACGCATTCTGGAACCCTACAAAAGAATCATAATTAGGATAAATTAGAAGTCCATAAAACAACTAGTCAATAGTGTGAGTAACACATTTGCTAAATTAAATGTGATGCAAGTAACTTCTTTAACATAATGAAAAGGGAATCAAACTCCTAGGGATAGACAATATTACCTGCTCCGGTGTCTGCTGCGGCGGAAGCGTAGGAATCTCGATGTCCTCACCGCTTTGTAGAGCAAGAGCCTGCCATTGCAAGATAGTAGCAGATATATGTTATTAAGTGCTGTGAAATTTAACTACGGTACTTTAAATTACTTACCGCCACCGCTGCTTGCATCTAGGCCATCATTAAGGCCGTCCTCTGCTGCTCCTCCCTTGCCTCTGCTCTCGTCCTCTCCAGCTCTGCCTGAGTTTCCGTCAGCGACTCCCTCATGGCCTGGAGCTCCAGCTGGGTCTGCGAGAGACGACCACTGGTCCCAATGGTCGAAGCCTGCGACGATGAAGCGCCCCTTAAAGGTCGCGTCGACCTCCAGTCGACAACTCCATCGAAAATGGCAAACCTGCCAAAGAATGAAAACACTAAGTAGAAGAAGATTAATTGAAAAAGAAATGAAACACACGAAGAACTAACCGTCCGTGGGCCTTCCCGCCTCCGCTTGCGTACGCCTATGACCCTGAAGGCTCTGCGGAACCCCCGGATCCTCTAGGAAGGCTAGTGGTAGAGGGCTGCCCAGGGAGGCTAGCGATAGCCGGCTCCGAAGGGAGGCTAGCGCTAGAGGGCACCTGTAGTGGCCCCCTAGCCTCTGAGTCGGGCTCCTGTAGCGGCCCCCTAGCCTCTGACTCTGACTCTGACTCAAAAGTCTCTGAGTCAGACTGCACAAAAGGAGAAGATTGACAATAAATAATTAATAACAATTGCAATTTCAAAAAATACTTTATTGTAACTAAAGTTTACCTCTGTCCGCTGAAAGCACACGACAGCTGAGGGTGGAGCGTGTGCCAGAAAGAGCTCACGTCGGCTAGAAAGGAACGAGCTCCCTGAGCAAGGGTCTGCTGGCGGCTCAAACCCTCTCACTGGCTTCCCCTTCCCCTTCCCCTTCCCCTTTGACGACATCCTGTTGCAAGGAATAAATGATTAATATGCAAAGATAATATACAAAATTAATGTTAAATTAGTGAATAAAACGTTACTTCAAAATTCATCAACATCACGATCATGCACCCTACTCCTTAAACCAGCCCATCGATCTTCTTCTTCCTCATATCGTTTTCGTTTGCGCAAATCAGCAGGTTCGACTATGTCATTGATAACTTCAGTTTCTGATTCTAATTCTGTTTCCGCTTCCGTGCCAGCCTCGATATCTTAAGCGTCTCCAACTAAGTTATCGAGTCCTACACCGGGCTCGACTGAGAAGGAGTCTGGCAACTCTTCCTCTTGGTAGACACAATCAACCTCAGCTTCGTCGTGATAATCATCATCTCCTGGAGCGTATAACCGCTCACGAGGATTCACCTTATGTACCACCCACCAAGCATTGAATTTATTGCATGGATAAGGTAGATAGTACACTTGCTCTACTTGGTGTGCAAGAACTAATGAATCAAATCCTTTCAACTGTTCCTTGTGTTTTACTTTGACCATGCCAAATTCGTTTACTCGAATTCCACGAATTGAATCAAACCATTCGCAGTTAAAGAATACCGCTCGAATTGGCTTGTTTGCGACAAAAGTGAATTCAAGGATTTTTTTAATAATCCCGTAGTACTGCGTTTCATGATCTTGCGAATCGATTGCCCTCATCACAACTCCAGTATTACATGTTGCCGCGAGAAGACGAAGAGATTCAAATTGAGTTGTACGGAATCAAAAGCCGTTGACATCATATCGACCATAGCTTCTAACATTAACCACTCCACAGGATAGTTGTCGCAAATCTTCATGGACGTTGGCATCTTTTTGGCACTGCCCAAGATATGGAGTTATTAGAAAACGTAAGCATTCTTAAGTTATAAGAAAACATTGTTAACATTGATTAGTTATCGAGAAAACGTTACATGATCTCGAAACCAGGAGAGAAAATTAGATCCCCTATTTATTCCTTCCCGTTGAATATGTTCTATTTGCTTGCTTGTGGGTTGATGTCTATGTCTCCAATTTTGCTTGTCGAACATACTACACGACAAAGAGAACCTTTTAGAATACATGTGTCGGAAAAGATGGTGAAAAGCATAAGTGTAGGAGAAACACTTACTTGAAATATTCATTCATTTCATCCATATTAGCGTACATGTAGAAGAATGCAGCACGCCTTTCTTTTTCGCTAACATCATATGAATTGTAACTACCAACAGTAGTGCCTCATGTTGCAAAAATGGAGAGATCGCTACAAGGAGGTTGCTCATCTATATTGTATCGCATTACCAAAGTATTAACATTGTTTTCCTCTGCAAAGTAAACACTTGAGAAGTATCCCACTTCCTTAAGAGTAAAAGCTTCGGCGATGCAACCTTCAACCCTTGCCCTATTACCAACCATTGGTTTCAGATTCTAAGTGATCTTTCAATATGATACATCCACCTATATTGCACGGGACTGCCCACTTTCGCTTCAAATGGAAGATGAATTAAGAGATGTTGCATTGGATTGAAAAATCCTGGAGGAAAAAAATTTTTCATCTTACACAAAAGTAGCGGAACCTCCTTTTCCAATTTAGTCATCATCTCTGGCGTGATTTCTTTAGCACAGAGTTGCCTATAGAAGTGGCTAAGCTCGGCTAACACCTTCCACACTGCATCGTCAAAATAGCCTCGAAACATAACAGACAGAAGTCTTTCCATGATTATGTGATAATCATGACTCTTCAACCCAATGAGCTTTCCCGTTTTCACATTCACGGCTCGTCTCAGACTAGCTACGTAACCATCTAGGAATTTCAACCTTTGCAACCATTCGAGAACTTCTTTTTTCTCTTTAGGTCGAAGACAGAAAGGAGCGCGTGGTTTACCATCATTTTCGGAGAGCTCAAGAGTTTGACGGTTACAAAGCTCGGCAAGATCCTTTCAAGCCTTTAAATTGTCTTTTGTTTTGCCCGTCATGTCCATGCATGTGCTTATGATACATTCGGCTAGGTTATGCTCTTGATGCATAACATCAATGTTGTGCCTTAGAATCAACGACTTCACATACAGTAACTCCCAAAGTCCACATATGTGAGTCCAATTGTGTTTGTCTCCGTAACCTTCGAAATATCCAGGACGACCTTCATCTGGCACAAATTTGTCCAACATATCAGATATTTCTGACCCGTCAAGACGTTTCGGTGGTCCTTTAGTGACAACGGTGTTCTTTCTGAAGACATTCCTCTGTTGTCTAAACAAGTGATTCGGAGGTAACGTCTATGACAATCGAAGTAAGATATCTTACCTCCATGGGTAAGTCGAAAGCAATCGGTGTCCGAGGCACATATCGGACACGTCAACCGACCATGAGTGCTCCATCCATCAAACATGTCGTATGCCGGAAAATCATGAACGGACCACAAATAAGCAGCTCGGAGGTTGAATTTCTGTTTCTTGTAACAGTCGTACGCTTCGACTCCTGTCCACGACATTTTCAACTCTTCGATCAATGGTTTCAACATCACGTTGAGACGTGACCCAGGATGATCTGGCCCAGGTACAATGAGGCTAAGAAACATAAACTCATTCTTCATGCAAAAAGTCGGCGGAAGATTGTACGGAATGACAAAGACGGGCCAACAGGAGTATGGTGCGGCATTTGTGCTAAACAGCGTGAACCCATCTGTCGCCAACCCGATGCAAACATTTCTCGCTTCACGAGCGAATTCTGGGTTGAACCGGTCCAGAGCCTTCCATGCCTCACCATCGGACGGGTGCGTCATGACTCCATTGTTCTCACACTCACCTTCTTTGTGCCATCTCATGTGTCTGGCCGTTTTTTTGAAAGGAACAGCCGCTTCAACCTCGGTGTCACAGGTAAGTAACAAAGCTGCTTATGTGCAACTTCCGTCGTCACTGTATTACCATCATTATTAACAACTTTGACAAACCTCGGTTGACCACATTTCAAACATTTGTTCTCATTGGCATGCTCTCTCCAGAAAAGCATGCAGTTGTCCGGACACACATCAATCTTTTCGTACTTCATCCCGAGACCAGAAAGAATTTTCTTCGAGTTGTACATATCCTTAGGCACTTTGTTGGGTTGTGGAAGGGCATCTTTGAACAAATCGATGAGCATGTTGTAAAAATTGTTAGAAAAGAAGAACTTAGACTTAATTGCCATAAGTCTAGTCACAAAATTGAGGATTGACATTTTAGTGTGTTCATGCAGAGCCTCTTTTGAATCTTTGAGATGCTTGAAGAACTCTTTAACCTCTGCTGTTTGAGTATCTTCTGTAAGCAAAGGTCGTATAGCTTCCAGCATCTCATCCATCATATCAACCTCTTGAGCATCATCATTGTCCGCTTCCACTTCTTGTACAGCTTGAGAAGCTGTCTCGCCGTGGAAGTTTCACAACTCATAATGTGACACGTAACTGTTTCGACACAAGTGCAACGTAAGTTCCACTTTGTCCAAAAATGTTCCGTTTTGGCATTTCGTACATGGGCACCGCGCCTTATCGCTATTTGACAATGAAAAAGCTCGTTCCACAAAATCTTCTGTCTTGGCGTACCACTCATCTGAATGACCAACAGTTCTGCTCTTCCAACAATTGTACATCCAACTACGGTCTTTGCCCATGTTTGACTCTGCAGTTTGACGCGAAAGAAATTGTCGTTAATGTATTGTTATGTTATGTGTCATGGCCTTACAACCTAGGCAGATAGATCCTAAACCCACCCAAGAGTGACCGAGCGGAGCGTGCTCATGACAAGACGCGTGATCCGGATTCGAACGAAATTTCGGCAGCATAACCCCACTGTTCTCCACTACACGCCCAAAAATGGTGCAGCAGAGAACAACAGGGTAATGCCACCGAAATCTCATCCAAATCCGGACCGGCGTCTCGTCACAAGCCACGCCCCCTCGGTCACTCCGAGGCTGTCCAAAAAGGGACAATTCCGAACCTGCACGTCTCACATGCCAATGGCATGTGAGACGTGCCGATCTGAAACGGGTAATACATTGCTATAGGTTACGTTGCTCATTTTCATTTTGAGGTCATTTAAGAGAGAGGAAAGAACTAGAGAAAGACTGAGAGGAAAGTTGGTCTTAGATGACAATTCCACATCCATTTCCACCGTCCACACAATCGCGGGTCATTGACGTTCTTAAGGCAGTAAGGCGACTTAAGGCGATGGATCCCCCTGCTCCCGCGGCGCCAGCTTTCCCTGCCGCCGCCGGCTTCCCTGGCCGCCACCGCCTTACCCTAGAAAGCAAGGCAACAGGGACGCCTTACGATGCCGGAGCGCCTTACCGCTTTAGCGTCGCTTTAGCCTTAATAACTATTAGCGTCGCTCCCCCTCTGCTTCTCCTCCTCTTCTACTCCCCCATCCTCACCTGGCGCTCGCCTAGGCGCCTAGACATCCCGGCGGCCAGCGGGTGTCTAGGCCACCAGGCATGGATTTAGAACCCTGGTCGTGTCGTGTCGGGTTGGGCTGTGCGGGGCCGGGTAGGCTTGAAACCCGTTTAATTACATGTATTAAGTAATCACTCAAAAATATTAAATACAAATAAACAATAAGTACTAATTAATGAACAACGTAATAAACTAACTAATAAACAATTATCCTAACTACACAACATAATAAACAATATAATATAAAAAGCATCGTAAATTCATTTGCATAATCAACAATATAATATAAATATAATATTGTATTGCATAATAAACAATTCAATTGCATTTCTGAATTCAATTGTATTTCAAAATTCAATTGCATAATCAACCATTCAATTGCATTTCAAAATTCAATTGCATAATCAACAATTCAATTGCATTTCAACATTCAATTTCATAATCAACAATTCAACAGCATAATCAACAATTCAATTGCCTTCACATTTAAATTGCATTCAAAATTCAATTGCATTTCATGGAGGACGGGGTGAGCCATCCATGGAGGAGGGGGGAGGGACAGAGGAGGAGGAGGAGGGGCTCACCTGAGGGGAGGCGCGGTGGCGCGGTAGGAGCACGGAGGCGAGCCGGGGGCGCAGGGGCGGCGGGGCCGGGGGCGGGCCGGCGGCAGCGGCACAGGAGCGGCGGGGGTGAGGGCGGGCCGGCAGCGGCGGCGCTGCGGGGTCGGGGCCGCGGGGGTCGGGGCGGCGCCGCGGGGGCGGGGCCGCGGGCAGGAGGCGGGTGGCGGCCGGGTGGCGATGGCGGGGCGGCGTGCCGGCGGCGGGGCAGCGACGGGGGGCAGGCGGCGGCTCGGGGTCGGCGGCGGCGGTTGGGAAACAAGGCGCTCATGAAATGAAGGCGCGCACCGCTCGCGCAGTTAGGTTAAACAACAAATTACGTCGGCCAAGTTTACTTACGTCGGCCGACGTCAGGGCCGACGTAAGTTAGGGTTAACTTACGTCGGTTCTGGGCCGAGGCCGACGTGGGTACTTTTTATTACTGTTGGTCCCCTTACTTACGTCGGTCCGCCGACGTAATTTATTTAACTTACATCGGCTACCAGGCACCGACGTAAGTTACTTACTTACGTCGGCCGGCCGACGTAAGTTGCCCTGGCCGACGTAAGTGATCGATATTCCTGTAGTGGAGGAGGAAGCTCCGGGCCCTCCGGGAGGTTCCGGACAATTCAGCGCCCAGTGTACATCATAAGTGAAGTACTTCACGATGCAAAGACTCGGTACCTAGAGGTGCATAAGCTGCTCTACGCAGTTCTTATTGCCTCTAGAAAGCTTAATCACTACTTCCAAGCTCACAAGATTTCTGTGGTAACCTCTTATCCGCTGCGTGCAATCTTGCATAACCCCTACCCTACTGGGAACATTGCAAAGTGGGCAGCGGAATTGGCCAAGTTCGATCTTGAATTCGTCCCAAGACAAGCGATCAAGAGTCAAGCATTGGTAGACTTTGTGGCAGAATGGACGCCCTCTCCATAAAATCCTGGGGGCCCCAGTGAGTAGAAACCGGAACCTAAGGTTCCGGTCTTCACGGAGCCTCACTGGACTCTCTACTTCAACGGCTCCGTGCGGCAACAGGGGGCCGGAGCTGGAATCCTTCTCCTTGCTCCGACCGGGGAGAAGGTAAAATACATGGTTCACCTTGACTTCAAGGCAACCAACAACATGACGAAGTATGAAGCACTAATCTATGGGCTCAAGGTGGCACTAGGATATGGTGTCAAGCAGCTGTTGGTAAAGGGTGATTCGCGGCTCATTATAAAACAAGTTAAAGGTGAATGTTGCTGCAACAACCCTTAACTAGATGCATATCTTCTTGATGTCCAGAAGCTTCAGAAGGATTTCAAAGTCTTGGATCTTTGCCATGTCCAGTGTCTCAACAATGCTGAAGCTGACGAACTCTAGACAAAAGCTTCAACCGGAGCTCCGGGTCCCAACGGAACCTTCGTCCGGAGATTGTCAAGACCAACAGCTCAGCCTGCCGAACTGAGCGAATGGGGAGAGACCAGCACCTCAAAGCTGGCGGTCCTGATGGCCTTGTTACCATGGCATTCATCAAGGGTTGTAGGTGCTGCAGGAAGCTCCGAGCAACCCAGCACGCAAGACTCAGAAGCTCAAGTTAGCTCTAATGCATGGATCTCGGAGATCCGGAGCTACATGAAAGACAACATACTTCTTGAAGACAATGTATCTGCTGACCGGATAGTCAAATTGGCTAAAAGATACACACTGGTGGAAGGGGATCTCTATCGGCGTGGTGCCAACGGTGTCCTAATGCGATGCATTACAAGGGAAAAAGGCCGCGAGCTCCTCGCGGAAATCCATGGAGGCTAGTGTGGGAACCACACGTCTTCCTGCATGTTGGTCGGTAAAGACTTTGGGCATGGTTTTTACTGGCCTACAGTACTCCAGGATGCAACCGAGCTAGTGAAGAAATGGGAAGCATGCCAGTTCCATGTGAAGCAAATTCACACACCAGATCAACCTCTACAAATGATACCTCCGACATGGCCATTCGATGTGTGGGTATAGATATTTTGGGATCTTTCCCAAAAGCCGTCGGAGGTTTCAAGTACCTGTATGTCGCCATCGACAAGTTCACCAAGTGGTCGGAAGCAACTCCAGTTGTGACAATAAACAAGCAATCAGCTATCAAGTTCTTGCAGTCCATAGTATGCATATTTGGAGTCCCAAACAAGATCATAACTGACAACGGGACCAAATTCACAAGTTCTGCATTCCAAGTATATTGCAAAGACCTCGACATTCAAGTCGGCTACGCTTCCGTGGCTCACCCAGCAAGAAATGACCAAGCTGAGAGAGCAAATGCAGAAATTCTAAAAGGACTCAAGACGCGCACATATGAGCGCTTGAAAAAACATGGAGCCAACTGGATTAAAGAGCTTCCGCCCACCTTGTGGGCAAACAAGACAACTCCAAATTGGTCAACCGGAGACACAACCTTCTTCCTGGTGTACGGAGCTGAAGCAGTCCTTCCTCCGGAAATCACCTTGGAGTCGCTCCGGGTCCGCACCTTCGACACATCCACGCAGGACCAGCTCCGGCGTGAAGACCTTGACCTCACTGAAGAGGGAAGGTGACGAGCAGCTGTTCGAAATGCACGATACTGCCAAGAGCTCCTGCATTATCACCAAAGGCATGTGCATAGGCGACAACTCGAGGAAGGCGATCTGGTGCTACAAAGAATACAAACTCGAGAAGGGTTAAATAAACTTTCCCCCAGCTGGGAAGGACACTTTCAAGTGATGAAAGTATCTCATTCCGGATGCGTTCGCTTGGCAACCGAGGATGGGACACCGCTTCCTAATCCTTGGAACATTGAGCACCTCCGTATGTTTTACGCTTAATATCACGAAGGTGAGTCTGTAATTACATATGATGTATGTTATAACGTCATTGTACAGAGATGGGTAGCTCCTCCGGGAGGATAGTCGGACCTTTCCAGGAAGGTCCGCAAAGTTCAAGCAACACTTCACATTGTCTCAGAACTAAAAGTGTAGCTAGGTACCATGGGTCGAACAAGAAATGTAAGACACTTAGATTGGTCCCATACCCTAAGAGTGTACTTCTCTCCCCTGTATCCCGGACCTATAATGAAAGACATCAATATTTGTAAAACAGACTCCACATGCATTTATTTTGTACAGGCTCATTCTTTTTTATTTTTCTCTTTCTTGTCTATAACAAAGTTGTGCAATTATTAAGAAATTTAGCTCGAACAATTCATATATAATTCAAGTTGCATTGTTAATTCTTTCGGGTCTTAACATCATTGAATGGCCTACTCGCCTGAACGCCAAGCCAATCTAGGACTGGAGTGTGCTATCTGCTTGGCCTGGTCCTGCACCCTAAGTAAGCCACTCTACCTACACTTCGGCGGGCCTAAGTAAGGTGAGTCCAAAAAACGATTGGACTTGGAGAAAATAAACAAATGCATTTGATTCTATATAGAATTGCTGTCGACCTAAAATTTCATATGGGAATATTAAGTCGTAGATGAGTTATAGACAAGAAATGAATTTTACTATTTTTCTTGACTTCAGTGTGCAGGAAAATAAATCTCATGATGATGGTGAATGATGCCAGAGCTATCAAAGCTTCGACATCCCCCAAGGGGGACTGCCGTCTATGTTTTAAACATTGATAGTGGGCGTCGCGTGAGCTATAAAGTTCTGACAAATCCAGGGGGCCAGCCGTCAACATGAAGAAATAAATGGAATTGAAGAAAAGATGGTAGAAGGACACCCCAGAGGGCCAGCCGTCGACGCTCTACTTGCTGACAGTGGTCGCTGCCAGAGCTACTAAGCTCTGACAACCCCAGGGGGCCCCTGCTGTCGACGCAACAAAACTTCGGACCTATACTCTACAAGTTCGAAGAACTCAAGTCTTCAACAAAATGCTACATCCTTTTGGTACATGTTCATAATCAAATTGTGTACATCTACCAGGGGGCCAAGTAAGACAAAGGTTGAAGACAAAAAATGAAATTCATAAATTTCTTGGATTTCATTCATCTGAAAACAAGAGATTACAAAATTGGAGAAAAGAAGAGAAGATACAAGTGGGAGCTAAAAGGAGAAAGTCCTAAGTTCTATGGAAGAACGAGGTGACCTTCTGGGCACCTTCGACACGCTGGTCTTGGCGGCGTCTCCCTCTCTGTCGATAGGACCTTCAAGCACCGGGTTTAGTGGGAAGTGAGGATCCCAGCTTGTGTAGCATGTCAGCATGTATTCTGCGATGTCCTTCGCCAGGGATTTTTCTTCAGTTTCCAACTGATCTGCAATGACATCGCCCATCGCGCCGAGTTTGGTGCCAACCGAGCTCAGCGCCTCCAATGCATGGTCCAGCTCCGGCTCCGAATTGTTCGGACGCACGGGACTAAAGCTTAGCGGCGTCAGCGCGACATTGGCTTTGCCCAAGAAGTCCCATACTTGTTGGGACTCCGTAGCCCTTGAGCCCCGAATCTCCTCCAAAGACCTTCGGGCCGGCGCAAGCTCCGAACCCTCTCGGGCAAGGAACTCGACCTCCTTGGCGTGCTGCTGAATACTCTCAGCAACTTGCTTTTCAAGGTCGCCAAGCTCCTTCTCCCGAACGTGGATCCGGTTCCAGCGGTCAACCAGGTCTTTCTCCCGGTCTCGCACCTTCTTCTCCCTGGCAGTGACTTCGACCTCCCTTTTAGTATGGTCCTATCGCCGCTGCCATGCCTTCTCCTCTTCGCTCTTGCAGCGCTCCTCCAGCTTCTTGGTGCGCTCTGCAAGGCTCTTGTCACTCAGAGCTAGCCTTTGGGCGAGCTCCTCCTTCCTCTTCATGAGGTCATCCCTCAACTCCAGGAGTTTTTGCTCTTCCTATTCGAGCTTTTTATCTCGCTCGTCAAGGCCCTCCCGGCGCTTGATGAGGCCTTCATGGATGGTATTGAGGTTCTCCTGGCAACCATTCGCTGCCTCATTAGCAGCCAGAGCTTGTTCATATATAGCCCGGGACTGATTGTCGAGGGATCGCACCATGCTTTCCCTCTCATCTAGCAGCTGGCCCAATACTCCATCCGAGCCTTCTCCAACTTGACAAACTCCTTGTCGTCGGTCAGGCTTGTTTGCGCCAGTTCGGTCCTGAAGAGGAGTCGGTTGCGCCACCTCCTAAGAGTTTGGCGCTCCACCTCGAGGGCCTTGCTGTCGTGATAAAATGCAAGCTGGACCTGACGAAGGCTGGAGCAAGCATTGTCGATGGATAGCGACAGGGGGATTGGTGCCGAACCTGCCGGGGTCCACTCCGCCGACTCCACCGGGTTCTTCAAAATAAAAAGTGGGTCCCACTCTACAAGAGAGGTCCCCTGAGCTTCCGCGGCACTAGGGCCGCCCTCCGGGAGTGCCTCGGTTGTCGCTGAGGTAGGTCTTGCAACGGGAGTTTCTACCTTTGGAGTCGGCTCCGAAGGTCCCGCCGCCAGGTCATCATCAACTGGTCCCTCAAGTAGAGAACTGGCCGCTCCGTCTTGGCACCCTGGCTTAGGAGCGGGTACCTCCAGAACTACCACCTCCGGGGCAGGCAGTGAAGACTCAGCCGGAGCTGAGGCTATCTCTGGCACCGACGTTGGTGCTTCCTCCACTGCCAGTTCAGGCACCGGCTCTTCAACCTCCACCAGTTCGGGTGCCGGCACCTCCACATAAACCGGCTCAGAAACCAGAACTTCATGAACCGTCGGCTCTGCCGCCGGGGCTTCAGTAACATCAGGCTCGCAGGTTGGAACTTCAGATACCTCCGACTATGAGGTTGGAACGTCCATCATCGCAGCATCCAAAACCGGAGCTTCAACCTTCGAAGTTGGTGCCACTGGTACATCTTCATTCATGTGGTCCGGCACAACCACGGGAGCTTTGGGAGATGAGTCAAGGTACTGAACCACGACAGCTGGTGCTGGAGCTGCCGCGACCTCAGTCGCCACCTGAGGCAGCGCTGGAATTGGAGTCGGAGCCTCCGCCTGCACAGCATCAGTCTCTGTCACAGGAATAGGAGCTTCAACCCCTTTTTAGGATGCCCTGTGGATGAAGGATAAAGAAACTCAAAATATGGTTACAACAAAAATAACAAACTGAGGTAAAAAAAGCAAATTTACCTTGGAAGGCTTCCGCTCCAGCTAGCGCGGAACCTCTTCGCCGGATGCTCAGAGCCCGACCCAGTCTCAACTGGTGTAGTAACTCAGGAAGGCTCTTCGGAGCTTGCTGCCACCGTCAGCGACGTCTCGATTGGGGCTCCCCTCAATTGAGAAGGACCCTCGGACCATGATCCCTTAGCTGGCCCTGGTGACGGAGTCACCTACTCGGAGCTGGCGTTCTGGGGAGACGCCGTTGCTGGAATTGGTGTTGCCGTCGAAGACCTCCCACGCCAAGGAGAATGGACTGAGGCAGACATAGCTGGCCTCACAGAGCTTCCGTCAGCATGTCTCAGCTTCCTCTTCTGGTCGGAAGGTTCAGCGAAGTCGCGGTGTCTTCAACCCGTTGGCTCGTAGAAGGAAGGGCCGCCCTTTCAGAAACTCTGGAGATTGCTACCCCGGAGGTTGGTCGTCTTTCCACGAGGCCCAAGTCATCCAACAGCGGCATCCTCCTCCGGAGCTCTCTGCTCACCTCTGGTATCATATTCAGAGGCAGAAAGGCCGCCGGGGGAGACACGTCGTCAGGGCTGATGTTCCCATGCTGAAATTTCGTGAGATGGATCTTCAGAGCTTCCTCGCCTAAGTTGGTGTTCAAACCAACCTCGATGCTATTGTGATCCATCTCACAGTTAAAGGCCCATGCAGGTCGCTCCCTGGCCCTCAGCGGGGCCCACCTGTTCGCTAAGAAGTTGCTGAAGACCATCTGGGGGGTCACCCCACCTTCGACGTACTCTTGGATTCTATCCAGAATGGTCCTGCACGCCCTCGACCGCTCTGAAACTTCACTCAAAGTGTTGATGTTGACACGGGGGAGGCCTTCAGGCAGTTACAGCCTCTCGTGTCCCTCCACGCTTATGACCACCCAGTCTTTCTTCCAATCGTCCCACTTGCCGGAAGGAAAAGAACTCAAGTACTTGAGGGGGCAGTTTTTCCGCTTCACGAAGTAGTAGAAGCCGACCAAATCCTTACTCTTTCTGGTGGAGTGAACCGTGAAGAATGTCCGAAAAAACTCCATGCAAGGAGGCACACCCACCCACATCTCACAAAAGTGGACGAAAGTCGCCACTAGCAAGATCGAGTGGGGGCCATGATGGTGTGCAGACCATAGAAATCTAGCAGCGTCAAGAAGAAAGTAGAGAAAGGCGAGATCAAACCCGCCATGTTGTACCCAAGGAAGTACATCATATCTCTGGCGTGCTCCTTCTTGAAGGGGAGCTTGCCACAACAAATGTCGCGGTCGAAGGAGTGACTAGACCCTATGTAGGTCTGGACCCTCGACAAATCCTGCTTGCTCCTGATGCGGCTCCTGGGAAGTCCCAACTCCATCGCAGCATGGTGGGGCGAGAGAGAAAAAGCAAGTAAAGGTTTGGAGGATTGGATCGCAAGTTCAAATGAAGGCGTAATGAACCCCCAGACCATGCACGCTTTCCCTCTTAAGTAAGCCCCCGCAACGCTTGGATGGAAACTGCAATAAGGCCAAAGATACATTTCAAAATTTACACCCTGCCATTGACAAAGGGGCCCAGGGCCACCCAGACGATCAAGTCGAGGTCCTTACCCCAAGAGAACAGTTGTCATGATGAGTGGCGGGAAACCCAAGGGCGGTGACCTGACAGGGCGCGCGGAACCAATACGGTTGTCGTATTGGGAACCAGCGACCTTCAATTGCGTGAGGTCTGCACACGCAAATCTCACCTACCACATCTAGAAGATGCCACACGGCGATGGTTTAACTACGAACTATCACCTCAACAGTACCTCCAAAAACCCTTGAAGACACGGCACAAAAATCGAATGATCGACCCACCTTCGGTAGAACAACTTAATCTAAAGGATCTCTCCAAAGGTGGGCCCGGGGGCCACTATTAGTACCCTGCATACCGGATACCCCTTGGAACTTTAAAGAGTGCAAGGGAACTCCACCTATCTGAGTTGAAGACCTCTGAAGGCCCCATGTGTATCATAAAACCGGACCTGCTTCCCTCATATGGTTAGTCCTAGTGCAGCCACGTGTATCATAAAACCGGAGCTACAATCCATACATGGGAATGCTCCAGACTGGATACCTGTGTGGCACCCCCAGACCTAACCCCCGACAAAGGGAAGCTCCGGTACCGACACGTATACAGCATCATCAGAACTATGCGTCCAAGACAGTAAGCTCCGAAGCTGCCACGCGTCCGACTGCCGGACCTTCAACCTCAACAGGCAGATTGGTGGACCTTCAACGGCTCGGACCTTCAAGAGACATTTAAGGCTTCAAGACCTGATTATGTGTCATTAATGCAACCTTAATGACACATGATCGGAGGACCCTTAATACTATTAACACCACCATTAAGGCGCATTACCACACTATTAAGGGGAATTAAGTACATTAAACTGTGTATTAGGCATCAGTAACCGCCAGGGCCACATGTTGGGCCAGTCTAACGATGTAATGGCCAGCCCTTATACTGTAAAAGGACTGGCCGAGCGATACACGAGAACACTTTGGTTTGAGGCTCATGCTCGGTGGTCTTTGGTCTCTCTAACTGGCGCTCTCAAACTCTCATACATTCAATACAACAACAACAACACACCTGTGGAGTAGGGTATTACGCTCAGGCGGCCCGAACCACCTAAATCCTTGTGTCAAGTCACTATCTTGTTCTGAATCTCCGCGCGCCCTAACCGAACTAAGAAACTCCACGGGCTACTGACAATAGTACCAGGGGAATTGCTGGAACAAGCATCCGACAAATACTTTTCTTGTCTCTCATGTGCAGAACAAAAGAATAATTGTCGACGATGGCGGATACCGCCAGATAAACTAGCTCCGGCATCACCCAAGGGCCTGCCATCGATAGTGGGCGCCATCAAAGCAACTAAGCTCAATGTTTCATACATTGGTAGTGGGCACCGTCAAAGCAACTAAGCTCTGACAACACCCAGGGGCCTGCTGTCGATGTTTCATACATTGATAGTGGGCGCCTCGAAGCAACTAAGCTCCAACAACACCCAGGGAGCCCGTCGTCGACGTTACATATGTTGATAGTGGGCGCCTTCAAAGTAACTAAGCTTCAACAAAACCCAGGAGGCTCGTTGCTGACATTTCATACATTGATAGGGGGCGCCGTCGAAGAAACTAAGCTCCGATAAGACCAAAGCGACCCACTGTCGACGTTTCATACGTTGGTAGTGGGCGCTGTCGAAGCAACTAAGCTCCGACAACAACAAGGGGGCCGCCGTCGATGTTTCTTACATTGATAGGGGCGCCGTCAAAGCAACTATGTTCCGAGAACACCTAAGGGACCCACCGTTGATGTTTCATACATTGATATTGGCGCCATCGAAGCAACTAGGCTCTGACAACTCCTAGGGGGGCCACCATCAATGTCAAGAACGTGGTGAAGGGTCCTTGGATATTTCAGATGTAGGACTCGGACCTCGGAGCTATCACAGTGGCTATGAGTTCGGAGCAATCAGAACTTCAAGACATTGCCAAATTCCATATGGTCGATAACCTCAATCAATTGAGCACATCTACTAGGGGATCAACTGTGGGGACCTGAGTCCACACATCCGAGGATCTCATTGGGTGGTACCGTGCGATGCGGCACCTAACAGCACACACAAAAAGGATACCAAAACATATAAAGTTTTCATTTCATAATAAGAAGAGTTTACAAAAGAGTGTACAATAGAAGTACACACACAGCGGAAAATACATACTCATAATCTCACCTAACTAAGCAGGAGAGAAGACGTCCATGCCCTAGGACGATTCTCACTAGCAACACGAAGAACATACAGCAGCGGCGTGGCTCACATGAGATTTATCTCGACACCTCGAGTCTCATGTACAACCTGAACAGCAGAAATAAAACTAATACCTGCAAAAATCGTTAAAGCGCAAACGTGAGCATAAGGCTCAGCAAGACTTAACCGTCTCACTAGACATATGCAAGGGGACACTAAACATAGGTAAGGAATAGCATAAATGACTCGCCTACAAGTGGATCCTTATAATCAAGTTTTAAGTATCAAATGACATTCTCTGAGCACGGCACATCATGGGCTCCACAATCAAACAAGAAACTCTTTACCGATGATATGACATGCCCAAAGCACATAGTGCTATTACAGCTAAAGTATGGGGAAACTGTAAACTTTTAATTGTACTATCTCTAAATCATACAAGGTTGCAAAGTAATTATAATTCAATACCATATGATTTTTCTGACTTCTTTAGTATTTACTACGTCACCGCTCAGTGAACAAGTGGTACTCTATTACTGCGAGGGACAGTGATTGCAATCAGGACACACCCGGACAACACGACACATACGTCGTTCGGAAGTGTCAGCGAGCACACCTGTACCTACATAACACTTCAGTACTAGGCGTATATGGCCACCTTTCACAAGACACTCAAATGCCGAACCGGTCGATCCGTCACGGGCAGGAGGTCCCTGCGTGGGGCGTACTCTGACGTGCCCACCAGCGGATTTACACCTTGCTACCCTCAACCCACACCTATAAAACGGAACGGTATGCCTCGACACCCAAGTGACCAAGCTACGTCAGTTTATTGGATTCCATATGTCCATTATGTTGCCGGTACAATTCAAGCTTGTCCGAAGGGGCTGCATACGGACGGGCCTTAATCGACACAGGCAGGGCTATGCGACCGAGACTCAATTCTCGCCGCTTCCTATCCATTCCCTGCCCGGTCTCAATTTCATTATATTAAGCCATTTTCTATTCAACCAATCCTGTGAGATACATCTCTCGCGAGTAGATTCCCACTACTCGACTTCTACCGGATTTCCTATGCATTAGCAAAGCAGTTACTATAGGTCAAACTGTAACTCGTGCCAAATAAACCCTGGGATTTTTGGTCATGCATGTGGAGTATCATTCACTCTAAACGTAATGCACAATTCATATACTACTCATCATAGTGATAAAGCAAAAGTTTATAAACGACTTAAATGCAAACCAGGGCTTGCCTTAGTTTGCGACTGAACAAATGTCAATTGTTAGGGCTTGATCTTCCTCCGGAGAACCTGCCATGGAACCTCAGTGGAAACACATCGGCCTTCTCCTCCAAGTGAAGCTCCTCGTCGATCACCTACCATCACGTTTCCTATCGACATGATATGCATATAAGTAATTAAGTAATTAAGTAATTTAAGAAAAGACTCCACGGGGTTGTGTAAACTCTAAGAATGAGGAGTTCGACTAGGAAGGACAGATATGCCTTTGTTGTGTGAATGAACAAAGGATGAAGTCAAGTGGTCATAGTAGTATCGAGATGTGAATTGAAAGGTGCAATGTAAGCACACAACTTGGCACTCAACACTCGACGCTATGCCACTCAAGGACGATACAGCTGAATGGTGTGAAAATGTTGGAATGGTAGGGTAAGGATGACCTAAGAGTCAAGGTGGCATAGTAGTGTTGAGATAAGCACTGAAAGGTGCAATGTAATGACACATCGCAATTTAGCACTCGACACTTGGAGCTATGCCGCACAAAGAGTGATAAGGTAGAATAGTGAAGAAGTATTACTGGACTGTGTGATGTAAGGATGACTAAGCGATCAAGATGGAGCATTGAAAGCTTAAGGCATGAGTGAACTGTGCAACAAGGGGTTGTGATTTAGAAGTCGACCAACGAAGTTACACAAACTCATTAAAGAGTAAACCTAATTACGTGACAAGTGTGATCGCAGGGTTCTGATAATGGTGAACCAGGGTGAAACCCTAGCGACACTTGGGAGTGAAGTGAGATCGACATTGCTTGGACTCAAAGAGTCGTAACAAGCCCTGTTAATCTGATGTGAGTACCAAGACAACATTGAAATGACTTTTTGGTAAAGTAGTTTCTACGGCAAACTTCTTGAGCATCGTTCAAGTGCTTACGTGACACTATTGCAGTGTCCTTTGCAAGATTGTCCAGATGAGCTCGGTGAACTCCTAGAACTCGAACATGATGCGAGACCTTGTCGTGACGGTCATGCTTTGCCATCACGGGAAGATCGGATTAGCCACGTCCACATCGACCCAGACTCGTCAAAGGGGGTGAGCGGAATCCCGAACACCACCTTGTGAGTCTTAAGGCTAGTGATGTCGACTCGGTTGTTGATAAGGGACTCGACGAACCTGTCGTCGATGAAGTGGTACACCAAGTTAACCAATCCTGTGATCGGTTAGGGAACATCCTCAACACAACCAAGGAACTCTTATCCAAGGTTACCCCTGGTCTAGTTCTCCTTGTTGGTCGCGACGTTCTCGCATACCTATACTCCAAGTCATCGGTGATCACCGAACCACTTGGTTTGACCTAGAAGGCATTTCATCGAGCACCCTAGCTACACCTAGGACTTGACGAGTCTTGCCTCGACTAAACCCTAATTTGGCTAAACGACCATTGTACGACGAGTCGTGCTTGTGTTCCAGCACCACACACATTACAAGAACCCTCCATCTCGATGCCAGGGCACGATAACGGCTCGGAGCGTCACGACGACGTCATATGGTCAACGACGTCGACGCGGCTCATGGTGGAGCATCACGAGCACGCACGGACAGGTCGACGTAATACAAACGACAAAGGAGGTCGACTTAGGGACTTCTATAGAAATGATATCAATGCGAAAACTGGACGTATGACTTGACGAGACATGAGTACCCTTAGCGATCACGACGAACGGACGTCGGTGACATCAAGAAAGGTATTTCAGGGTAAGGCTCACCTTGTATGCATTTCGCCGAACATCTTGGTGTGTACTAGAGTTCCATCGCGTCATCACCATTCAAAGGGTATCTTGGCACATGTACTTGCCAATTGCCACCCCAGAATAGACCTGCATCCATAGACCAGCATTGAACGGCAACACACTTAGTTTCGCCTTGTAACCATTTCATCGAACACCTTGGCTGCAGCTCTGTCCCAACTAATCTTTGCACAAATCAGAGCTAACCTTGAGCCAGTTGTCGATACCATGGTGTCAAAGGTGTGTTCCTGCATCTCCTTTGTTACGCCCATCACTTGCTTTGCTTCCAGGACATAGCCACGGCGCGGAACGCGGACATGGCGTCATGGTGAACGGCAGAGAGAGCCGGCGGACGGCGTTGACAAGAGGAACGCGGTTGCCGCGGCTTGGCGTGGCGAGGTGCTGCAGCGAGCTGCAAGGACCACGGCGAGCGGCGGCTTGGAGTGGCCATGGCCATGGCACATGGGCTGGAACGGCGCTCGCAAGTGCGGCTGAGGGGCTGCACAGGAGCAGGGCGGCGGCAAGGGAGGCGCTGCGGTCGAAGGCAGCAGGGGCGAGCACGGCGTCGGCGTGGGGCGGTGCCGGTGAGGAGACAGAGCCCAGGGCGAGGTGCAGCCGGGGAGACGAGGAGGCGGCCGGTGGGGGAGCTGCGCTGGCCGGCGGCAAGGCGGCTGGGCGATGCGGGCCAGCGGGGGCGCGCGGCTCGGGGACAGCACCGGAGGCAGGCGCTGGCGGCGGGAAGACGAGGCGGCGGCCAAACGCGGAGGATGCGCGCGGACCTGGCGGACGACGAGGAGGCGACCGGCGGGGCGGTCTGAGCGCGCGGCGCGGGGAGGTGAAGCTCCGGCGTCGGCGGTGGCGCAGGCGGCGAAGGGAGGTGGCGCGCGGGCCTAGCGGGAGTGGCGCGACAGGAGGGAGTAGCGCCGGCTGGGACTGCTTGTGCGGCGCGGCCAGTGGCCGGGACGCGCGGGCAAGCCGGTGGGGAGGCGCCGTGGGGGCGAGCTGCGGGGTGGTGCGCGGGCGCGCGATGGCCGGGAGAAGGAGGAGGCACGGGGTCGGTTGGGAGTCGGGCGCGCTATGGATAGGAACCGGGAGATGAAGAAACGAATTTGGTTTTGTGGCCATGAGGATAGACATGACATGTGGGCCCCATTTTTCCCTTCTCCTTATCCTCTTCATTTTCAGATGCAAAATATCTCATCCATTGAGCAGCTTACCAGTGGGGCCCACCCTTTTCCTAGTACTGAGGATAAGTATGACATGTGGGTCCCACTGTCTTCTCCCTTCTCTTTTAAAATTGAAATGGAGCTAGCAGACATACTTCAAAAATATTTAACTTTGGCCCAATGACTAAATAAAATGTGGAGAATTTTATGGTGCAATCAGATTTCAAAACTGAGCAAGTTGAATTTGAACTCAGGTTTGAATTTGAATTCAAGTGGTGATACTTGACTCAAGGAAATAAATAGTAGATTAGGTTCAAAAATCCTGAAACTTTGAAGTTAACCTTTTTGAACCATAAGGGACCTCAGGAAAAATTTGGAGTTGATTTGGACAAGGTTGAGCACAAAGTTTAAATTTGAAGTCGACATTGATTAAACTCTCAGTACGTGTCCAATAAATGGGAAATGTACTTCAAAAATTTTGAAACTTTACCGAGAGTATAATTGGAATATTAGTAGGTCATGGAAAAATTTACGGCCTGAGATTTGAATATTTTTGGATGTCCCACTTTAGGGTTGGAATAATTCCTTTTTCTTTCTCTCTATTTTGTTTTCTTTTCTCCTTTAATTTTTCATTGAAAATGTGAATACTTGGAAATTAAGGATTCTTCACCTTAAGTTCCATTCCACATCAGCAACCATGTTCTATATGTAAAGTTTTAACAAGTCCCTATTTTTAGTGAACATAGTTTAACTCATATGGCTCATGTGAGTTTGGATTTCCAAGTCTATTTTCAAAAATTTTAAGTTCGCATTTTTGTGTTTTTGTTCTTCCGAAAAACGGGCTTTTACAATCCTTCCCCCTTAAAGGAATCTCGTCCCGAGATTCTAACAGGTAGAATAACAGAACGATGAGGGAACGATCCGTAAAAGAGGTTCATTGACTAAGGAAAATGGCAATGCCTTTTTAAAAACTTGGGTTCTACGAAATAGTGATTATCTTCAGGCATCTTAAGAAATTCTAAAGTCTGCTTCAGGAGATTCCAGTCTTTAGGTTGATAACCTTGACAGGATGCTCGACATGACAATATCACATCGTAAAACTTTCATGTCTGTTACTGATCCTTTATTGTTGTACTCTTGCACTGACATGACATCTTGTCCTGTCCTAGTCTTGATTTGAAGGATTTGCACTTGTTCTTTGCTTCTCTAGGTCACCTTGATAGTTTGAAACTTTTCTTGCATTGATTCTTGGTTGCTTGCTTGGTTTTGCATAGGTCCTTTCAACTTAATGTGGTATTTCCCTTGACATGAGTTAAGATGGTTTACGAGGTTAAACAACAATCATTAACCTCATTTGATGTTTAGTCAACCATAGGATTCCTTAGCCGTAGCATAAGAGCAGCAAAGCATTCAACATTCTTATGTAATCAAAACAGCAGGAATATTGAAGATATGACGACTACAAGGTTTTTGGGTATATCAACGTCTTCAAATAATAGAAACAGAAGATGAAGACCCTTTGCGGTGGCACACGAGGATTTAAAGATTCAGCATCCTCATATATTTCAACACAGCAAAGAACTCAATTAGTTTCACGAGGTTGACAATCGGACGGTATCCTCGCGGGGAAGGAGATTTCATGGATTTTACAAGGTTGATCATCGAACTGATGACCACTCAATGACGAACGGTATAGTTGCAACAATCACGGTACTTGAACCTAAACAAGTCAAGGATGGAAGTTCAAGTGTTTGTTTAGTTGCAAGGAAGGTTGAGTGATCGGTTGCCCAGGTATCACTCAATAGAAAGAAGATCAACAATGTAAGAAGTCAAATGAATATAGCGAAATGATCATAGTCATTAGACACCTTAGAATAGTTTGAATGGGGTACACAGTCTTGCTCTAAATTTTAGTATTATCATGCATTCCATCATTGGTGTTACATTGGTAATGATGCTTCATGATGCATCATATGTTGTATGGTGCAATGAATATGCATATGGTATGGTGCAAATGATGCATATGTCTGGTGCAAATGATGCAGATGTATGATGCAAATGGTGCACATGCATGGTGCAGTAGCTTTTATAGTTTGAGCAAGATTAAATGAACCACACCCACAAAACTCAAGTACTGTCTGATGATTTGCAAGGATTGGAAACCGTGGCCGTGAAAGACACTCAATGAGTAGTGTTGCTTTCATGACTCGACCACAGTTAAGGAATTCATAACAGAACGATTGACAAGGAATGTGGGAAATATACCACGTTACCTCGACCTTTCGAAAGCTTGTTCATGTTCTACTCAACTTGATTGTATCTTCATCAGGAGAAAAACAACTAACTATAGGTCTCTAGTGATGCTTCACTTAACCTTCGCTTCGATCTGGCAAGAGGAACTGATATCCTTAGTGATCACTTTAGTGGAGTTGAAGTCACACTTCTTCTTTGAGTAACTCAATCTGGTGGTGGATGTTGGATCCTCTTGAAGATGTAATCTTACTTGATCGTCTTCTTGTTGACACGACTCGTTGTAACCAAGGTTGATGGTTTAATACCACCATTACTTGAGTGCTCGCCTTCCCCCTTAAAGTTCCAAACCAGGATGTTGAAGCGTACTCCAAACAATCCTTCTGAGAAGACGAGATGCAACTCGAGTAATTGCGATCTGCGTTCAACATCACAAGATGTGATGTGGCAAGTCACATAAATCAGACACTAGTATGCCTATCCAAGGGAAAAGGCTTCGAATGAGTTTAACACTCCATTCGACCTGGTAAATAGTTAAATCCCAACTCTTGGTCGGTTATAACATTCCTCGAGTTAAAATCGAGAACCGAATGCCTAACAAAATCAAAAGTTCAAACTGGCCAGACTATGGTGACAAATGACCAGTCTGGACGCAAACTCCATTTTTGATCCAGTTAATGGTAAAATCAGATCTTGAGGTGAATAACAAAGTTAAAGTACACATCAAGACCTTTCCAAAAAGTATTGGTTTGCCTCTAGATCATATCTGGTTTGCAAGTTATGCTATTTTAAAGTCAGCAGAATTTTCTGCACTTTCAGCAGAATATGCTTAAACAGTAGCAGTTTTGATCTACAGTTTTCAGGCTGTTATGATGGACATCTGGAAATATTCTTATTTACAAAGTTTTAGCCATTGTAATAAGGTTTCCAGAATGTACTTACTTGTCTTCATATCAGTTCTGGTTCAAAAGATATGAATTTTTGAACTTAGGTAAAATTTCCGCATTCAGAATTGAATTCAGTTCAGATGGACCACTCTGTATTCAAACTCGATTTGGAATAGGTAGGTGACAGTTTCAGGTCTGGAGCCAATTGCAAAAATTGTAGCTGACTCTCTAACCTCTCCAACGGTTACTCGCGCGACACCATTGGATCAAAGGTCTGCGAGTTATGGATTAAATTCAGAGGTGTACAGATTGCTGTCCAGTTTGAGTATGCCTGGACAGTCTCTGCGATTATCTAAATTTCACCCACCAAAACAAGGATTTTGGTCTTGAGCTGAACAGAAAACATGCAGAGGACTCCCAAATCTTTCTAAAGAGTATTTACTTGCCCTCGTAGCACTTCTGGTTGAGAAGATATGGCATTTGCAAGTTGACAGTTTTTCCGAAAATTTGGACAGCACCTCCTTTGTTTAACGCTGATTTTGTCCACAATTTCAGATATACAAACATCAATATTTGCAAAAGTAATACATAGCAAACTTGTTGAAAAAATTTTCGGGATCCCAGAAATGAAAATTATGAAGTCTTTCGACAATTATACAGCGAGTTATGCGAGAAACAGTAACTGTATACAGGACTGTCCACTCGCTGTCCAGATTTGATCAAGTCTAGATATCTGAAATTTTGAGTATGTTAGAGATGGATTCCGCCCTGAAGTTCTATAGAAATGTTGTAGAGGACTCTCTACACTTTCCAACCACATAAAGTAGGCCTGCAGCAGTGAAGTATGCAGAAAGTTACGATTCAATTGGTGAAGAGTTCAGATTCTGTCCCCTCTTCCGGGCTGTCAGAACCTCTTAAACGACAACTCAATTTAGACCTGATTAATGTGAGTTTTAGCCTTTGTGTTGAATAGAAAGTTGATAGAGGACTCTTTAAGTTTTCCATACATGTATAAACATGCATAGGTTGCATTTCTAGTTTAACAGTTATGGCTATTTAAAGTTCAAAATTTTTCTGGCTGTTTCAGATAGCATCGATATACATGTACTATCTTCAACTCTGTTTTTAATTAGTTTTAAACGGAATTTGAGGTATCACTGAATAACAAAGTTGTAGAATAGCTCTTCCACTTTCCAGAAATGTATCATAATGGAATAGAAGAGCTTTCTCCAAGGAAATATGACAAAAATTCAGATGCTGTTCCGTGTAGTTTCAGAACAGCAGCTGCTGTGATAATGGTGCATTTTCATCACCATAAAAGCATCTTTTGGCTTGGAGGTTAATATAAAACTTATAGAAGACTTCAAAAGCTTTCCAAAAAGTATTCACTTGCCTCCAAAGCCCTCCAAGTTGAAGAGATATGGAATTTCAAAGTCAGGTCAATTCTGTTCGAAAACAGAAATCACCGGCTTCGAAACACAAGAATTTGGAAACAAACTCAAATTTTGAAACTTAGCTCAAAACTCAAGTCCGATGGCTAGAACTTGATTCACAACTAATCATTTCCTTTATAACCAAATGGAATCTTAAAAGAGACTTGACGACCTTCTTATCCATAGCATATCACTATGGATCTTCAAACATAACCAAAGTCTTACTCCGGCGAAGTCGAGCTAAACTCTCGCCAGGAGCAAAGGACTTTGGTTCACCTACTCTTGAAAAGAAACATTTTACTTCGTCCACAAGATATCAGCAACTGATACTTGGACTTAATATGAATATGAAGCCATTTCTCTCGTGGGGGATGGTCAAAGTATCAATTGTGATACTGATGGTTCTACGTGCCTTACCAAAAGAAAAGTCTAACCCGGTACATCCGGATACGTCTATAGGTGGTCCTAATACCGATCACTCGCAAACGTTTGCTACACGGGTCACTACCGGAGTTAGTGTACCTGCAGAAGACAAACAATCCCCTTCCACACCTTCACACCTCAAGGGCGGCACGGGGAAACACGACAGGCAGTCACAATGAGATATAATCAAAAGTAAATGCATACGACTCTGGTGTGAGTCGCCCTCGAGCGAAGTCATGTCTCGAGGTACATGGCTGTAAATTCGTCTGTACAGCAAAGACTCCCGTACGAACCGGCTTATACACGCTCGGGCATACGTGTTTCGCATGATCCCATAGAACATGAATAGTTCTAGAGATACATACTATCGGGTTATACACCACCCGACGGGGGCTCCCACTAATTTTGTGTCACGCTGGGGTACCGCGTGTCATATGTTCTCAGAAACATGGAAAGTTTCAGAGACTCATATTGACTTTCCGTGCTAAGCCACGGAAATTTCACATACCATATCTCGTATGCAGAGTTTACCGAGATTGATCCGCTCTCGGCGGCGTACCTTACCTCTTACCTTGAAGACAGAGCGTCGTTACAGAATAATATAACAAGTTAGTTCACCACCTTTAACTTATACTAATAATAGTCCTTAATGGGCATATAGCTAAACCTCACTCGACTACTTCGGAATTTTCGAAAATAGGCTCTTTTCGAGCGTGCTATTCCCAATGAAGCTCTGATACCATGTCTGTGGGGACCTGAGTCCACACATCCGAGGATCTCATTGGGTGGTACCGTGCGATGCGGCACCTAACAGCACACACAAAAAGGATACCAAAACATATAAAGTTTTCATTTCATAATAAGAAGAGTTTACAAAAGAGTGTACAATAGAAGTACACACGCAGCGGAAAATACATACTCATAATCTCACCTAACTAAGCAGGAGAGAAGACGTCCATGCCCTAGGACGATTCTCACTAGCAACACGAAGAACATACAGCAGCGGCGTGGCTCACATGAGATTTATCTCGACACCTCGAATCTCATGTACAACCTGCACAGCAGAAATAAAACTAATACCTGCAAAAATCGTTAAAGCACAAACGTGAGCATAAGGCTCAGCAAGACATAACCGTCTCACTAGACATATGCAAGGGGACACTAAACATAGGTAAGGAATAGCATAAATGACTCGCCTACAAGTGGATCCTTATAATCAAGTTTTAAGTAGCAAATGACATTCTCTGAGCACGGCACATCATGGGCTCCACAATCAAACAAGAAACGCTTTACCGATGATATGACATGCCCAAAGCACATAGTGCTATTACAGCTAAAGTATGGGGAAACTGTAAACTTTTAATTGTACTATCTCTAAATCATACAAGGTTGCAAAGTAATTATAATTCAATACCATATATTTTTCTGACTTCTTTAGTATTTACTACGTCACCGCTCAGTGAACAAGTGGTACTCTATTACTGCGAGGGACAGTGATTGCAATCAGGACACACCCGGACAACACGACACATACGTCGTTCGGAAGTGTCAGCGAGCACACCTGTACCTACATAACACTTCAGTACTAGGCGTATATGGCCACCTTTCACAAGACACTCAAATGCCGAACCGGTCGATCCGTCACGGGCAGGAGGTCCCTGCGTGGGGCGTACTCTGACGTGCCCACCAGCGGATTTACACCTTGCTACCCTCAACCCACACCTACAAAACGGAACGGTATGCCTCGACACCCAAGTGACCAAGCTACGTCAGTTTATTGGATTCCATATGTCCATTATGTTGCCGGTACAATTCAAGCTTGTCCGAAGGGGCTGCATACGGACGGGCCTTAATCGACACAGGCAGGGCTATGCGACCGAGACTCAATTCTCGCCGCTTCCTATCCATTCCCTGCCCGGTCTCAATTTCATTATATTAAGCCATTTTCTATTCAACCAATCCTGTGAGATACATCTCTCGCGAGTAGATTCCCACTACTCGACTTCTACCGGATTTCCTATGCATTAGCAAAGCAGTTACTACAGGTCAAACTGTAACTCGTGCCAAATAAACCCTGGGATTTTTGGTCATGCATGTGGAGTATCATTCACTCTAAACGTAATGCACAATTCATATACTACTCATCATAGTGATAAAGCAAAAGTTTATAAACGACTTAAATGCAAACCGGGGTTTGCCTTAGTTTGCGACTGAACAAATGTCAATTGTTAGGGCTTGATCTTCCTCCGGAGAACCTGCCATGGATCCTCAGTGGAAACACATCGGCCTTCTCCTCCAAGTGAAGCTCCTCGTCGATCACCTACCATCACGTTTCCTATCGACATGATATGCATATAAGTAATTAAGTAATTTAAGAAAAGACTCCACGGGGTTGTGTAAACTCTAAGAATGAGGAGTTCGACTAGGAAGGACAGATATGCCTTTGTTGTGTGAATGAACAAAGGATGAAGTCAAGTGGTCATAGTAGTATCGAGATGTGAATTGAAAGGTGCAATGTAAGCACACATTGCAACTTGGCACTCAACACTCGACGCTATGCCACTCAAGGACGATACAGCTGAATGGTGTGAAAATGTTGGAATGGTAGGGTAAGGATGACCTAAGAGTCAAGGTGGCATAGTAGTGTCGAGATAAGCACTGAAAGGTGCAATGTAATGACACATCGCATTTTAGCACTCGACACTTGGAGCTATGCCGCACAAAGAGTGATAAGGTAGAATAGTGAAGAAGTATTACTGGACTGTGTGATGTAAGGATGACTAAGCGATCAAGATGGAGCATTGAAAGCTTAAGGCATGAGTGAACTGTGCAACAAGAGGTTGTGATTTAGAAGTCGACCAACGAAGTTACACAAACTCATTAAAGAGTAAACCTAATTACGTGACAAGTGTGATCGCAGGGTTCTGATAAGGGTGAACCAGGGTGAAACCCTAGCGACACTTGGGAGTGAAGTGAGATCGACATTGCTTGGACTCAAAGAGTCGTAACAAGCCCTGTTAATCTGATGTGAGTACCAAGACAACATTGAAATGACTTTTTGGTAAAGTAGTTTCTACGGCAAGCTTCTTGAGCATCGTTCAAGTGCTTACGTGACACTATTGCAGTGTCCTTTGCAAGATTGTCCAGATGAGCTCGGTGAACTCCTAGAACTCGAACATGATGCGAGACCTTGTCGTGACGGTCATGCTTTGCCATCACGGGAAGATCGGATTAGCCACGTCCACATCGACCCAGACTCGTCAAAGGGGGTGAGCGGAATCCCGAACACCACCTTGTGAGTCTTAAGGCTAGTGATGTCGACTCGGTTGTTGATAAGGGACTCGACGAACCTGTCGTCGATGAAGTGGTACACCAAGTTAACCAATCCTGTGATCGGTTAGGGAACATCCTCAACACAACCAAGGAACTCTTATCCAAGGTTACCCCTGGTCTAGTTCTCCTTGTTGGTCGCGACGTTCTCGCATACCTATACTCCAAGTCATCGGTGATCACCGAACCACTTGGTTTGACCTAGAAGGCATTTCATCGAGCACCCTAGCTACACCTAGGACTTGACGAGTCTTGCCTCGACTAAACCCTAATTTGGCTAAACGACCATTGTACGACGAGTCGTGCTTGTGTTCCAGCACCACACACAATACAAGAACCCTCCATCTCGATGCCAGGGCACGATAATGGCTCGGAGCGTCACGACGACGTCATATGGTCAACGACGTCGACGCGGCTCATGGTGGAGCATCACGAGCACGCACGGACAGGTCGACGTGATACAAACGACAAAGGAGGTCGACTTAGGGACTTCTATAGAAATGATATCAATGCGAAAACTGGACGTATGACTTGACGAGACATGAGTACCCTTAGCGATCACGACGAACGGACGTCGGTGACATCAAGCAAGGTATTTCAGGGTAAAGCTCACCTTGTATGCATTTCGCCGAACATCTTGGTGTGTACTAGAGTTCCATCGCGTCATCACCATTCAAAGGGTATCTTGGCACATGTACTTGCCAATTGCCACCCCAGAATAGACCTGCATCCATAGACCAGCATTGAACGGCAACACACTTAGTTTCGCCTTGTAACCATTTCATCGAACACCTTGGCTGCAGCTCTGTCCCAACTAATCTTTGCACAAATCAGAGCTAACCTTGAGCCAGTTGTCGATACCATGGTGTCAAAGGTGTGTTCCTGCATCTCCTCTGTTACGCCCATCACTTGCTTTGCTTCCAGGACATAGCCACGGCGCGGAACGCGGACATGGCGTCATGGTGAACGGCAGAGAGAGCCGGCGGACGGCGTTGACAAGAGGAACGCGGTTGCCGCGGCTTGGCGTGGCGAGGTGCTGCAGCGAGCTGCAAGGACCACGGCGAGCGGCGGCTTGGAGTGGCCATGGCCATGGCACATGGGCTGGAACGGCGCTCGCAAGTGCGGCTGAGGGGCTGCACAGGAGCAGGGCGGCGGCAAGGGAGGCGCTGCGGTCGAAGGCAGCAGGGGCGAGCACGGCGTCGGCGTGGGGCGGTGCCGGTGAGGAGACAGAGCCCAGGGCGAGGTGCAGCCGGGGAGACGAGGAGGCGGCCGGTGGGGGAGCTGCGCTGGCCGGCGGCAAGGCGGCTGGGCGATGCGGGCCAGCGGGGGCGCGCGGCTCGGGGACAGCACCGGAGGCAGGCGCTAGCGGCGGGAAGACGAGGCGGCGGCCAAACGCGGAGGATGCGCGCGGACCTGGCGGACGGCGAGGAGGCGACCGGCGGGGCGGTCTTAGCGCGCGGCGCGGGGAGGTGAAGCTCCGGCGTCGGCGGTGGCGCAGGCGGCGAAGGGAGGTGGCGCGCGGGCCTAGCGGGAGTGGCGCGACAGGAGGGAGTAGCGCCGGCTGGGACTGCTTGTGCGGCGCGGCCAGTGGCCGGGACGCGCGGGCAAGCCGGCGGGGAGGCGCCGTGGGGGCGAGCTGCGGGGTGGTGCGCGGGCGCGCGATGGCCGGGAGAAGGAGGAGGCACGGGGTCGGTTGGGAGTCGGGCGCTCTATGGATAGGAACCGGGAGATGAAGAAACGAATTTGGTTTTGTGGCCATGAGGATAGACATGACATGTGGGCCCCATTTTTCCCTTCTCCTTATCCTCTTCATTTTCAGATGCAAAATATCTCATCCATTGAGCAGCTTACCAGTGGGGCCCACCCTTTTCCTAGTACTGAGGATAAGTATGACATGTGGGTCCCACTGTCTTCTCCCTTCTCTTTTAAAATTGAAATGGAGCTAGCAGACATACTTCAAAAATATTTAACTTTGGCCCAATGACTAAATAAAATGTGGAGAATTTTATGGTGCAATCAGATTTCAAAACTGAGCAAGTTGAATTTGAACTCAGGTTTGAATTTGAATTCAAGTGGTGATACTTGACTCAAGGAAATAAATAGTAGATTAGGTTCAAAAATCCTGAAACTTTGAAGTTAACCTTTTTGAACCATAAGGGACCTCAGGAAAAATTTGGAGTTGATTTGGACAAGGTTGAGCACAAAGTTTAAATTTGAAGTCGACATTGATTAAACTCTCAGTACGTGTCCAATAAATGGGAAATGTGCTTCAAAAATTTTGAAACTTTACCGAGAGTCTAATTGGAATATTAGTAGGTCATGGAAAAATTTACGGCCTGAGATTTGAATATTTTTGGATGTCCCACTTTAGGGTTGGAATAATTCCTTTTTCTTTCTCTCTATTTTGTTTTCTTTTCTCCTTTAATTTTTCATTGAAAATGTGAATACTTGGAAATTAAGGATTCTTCACCTTAAGTTCCATTCCACATCAGCAACCATGTTCTATATGTAAAGTTTTAACAAGTCCCTATTTTTAGTGAACATAGTTTAACTCATATGGCTCATGTGAGTTTGGATTTCCAAGTCTATTTTCAAAATTTTTAAGTTCGCATTTTTGCGTTTTTGTTCTTCCGAAAAACGGGCTTTTACATCAACAAGATAAAGGCAATGAAACATTGAAGACAAAATGGAATTCAAAAGGATTTCATTCATTCAAAATTTGGAGATTTACAAGATGAAGGTACAAAAGGGAAGGATTCTAGCTACTGGAGTTCTGCTGGAAGTACCCAGCAACCTTGTAGGCGGCTTCTTGGACACTTGCCTTGGCATCTTCTTCCTCGTCGGTGATGGGTCCATCAATCATCGGAGCTAGAGACATAGAGGGATCCCAGTGTTGGAAGCTTGTCACAACATATTTTACGACATTCTTTGTCAGGGATCTTCCCTCGGTCTCGAGTCGGTCACTAATCACATATTTTAGAGCATCCATCTTAGTTCTGGCAGAGTTGATCGCCATCAAAGATTTGACCATCTCTGGCCCTGGGTCAAACGGTCGGACCGGGCCGAACACCAGTGGCGTCAGAGCATCTTTTGCTCGCCCAAGGAAGGCCCAGACCTGCTAGGACACTATTGTTCTCATATTCCGGAGCTCCTCTAATGACTTTCTTGTGGATTATAGCTCTGCAAAGCTCTCCTTCGAGAATCGCTCGACCTCTTTAGCATGCTGGTAAATCCGTTCAACAAGCTGCCTCTCTTGGTTAGCGATTTGCTTCTCCTAGAGGTTAAAGCTGTCTCGCTTCTCTGCAAGGTCCCTCTCCTTAGCCTTCACCTTGATTTCCCTTGGCAGAGACAACACTTTCTCGCTTGCTGACTCCTTCTCCCGCCAGCCATACATGGTGCTTTTCTCAGTCGCACCAGGACTTGAATTTCTCAATGTGGTCAGCCAAGTCCTGCTCACCGCATTCTAACTTCTGAGAGATATTCGCATCTCTCATCTAGAACTTGTCCTCCTTATTATCTAATGCATCTTAGTGCTTGAGGACTTGTTCCTTCAAAGTGTTGAGACTCTCTGAGCGATCATTTGCCAATTCATTGATTTTCTTGGCATGCTCGTAGATCTCTCGAGTATTGTCATCGAGGGCTTTTATTGCAGCCTCTCTTTCATCCGGTGCGTTGTTCATATGCGTCTATCGAGCTTTCTCAGCCTCCAGCCAATCCCTTATGTCCGCTAGCCGAGACCAGCACCTTAGAGTGTCATGCTCATCCTCCAGGTCCTTGCACTCTTAGTCGAAGGCGAGCTAAACTTTGCAGAGGCTTGAGCAGGCGTTGTGAATCAAAATGTCCAGCGGATTTGGCTCAAGACTTGCATGAGGTTCCTCTGGTTCCCACGAGTCTTCCGCAATAGTTGTCGGGCCCCAGCGGACAAGCATGGACACCAACAGCTCAACATTTGCAGCGCTGAGTTCTGAGAGCTCATTTGTAAAATCCCAAACTTTTGGAAACTTTTGTCTCCAATGTATGGCACATGAAATAATAGTTGTCTCCAATGTATGGCACATGAAATAATAGTTGTAAACATGTACATTGAAGACTAAGGTCATATGAGAGCCAATAAAGTTCATATGGACATGAGTAAAATTGTTAATGTGAAGCTCTAGATAAAACCTAGGATCCCTTTTTAAATTCAGCTAAGCTCAAATTTCCAAAGGTCTTGAATTTTTAAATTTAACACCTAAAATTTTGTGCTTTGCTCACAAGGGAAAAATCAAAAGAAATAAAACAAACATGAGTGAACAAAAGTATATATGGAAATGTACAAAATATTCAAGTCAATGATCAAGGTACAAAAACATATTCTCCATGGTCAGGTTAGGCAATCAAAAACATAGGACAATATATACATTAATATTAGGGGAAAGAATTAAATGACATGCATACAGATTAGAAAAATTTAATTTGAATCTAATTCAAATTTAACCAAACATGTTATATGTGGAATAGAAAATATATTCAAATTAAGTGCTCAATTTCAAATCTGCATTTGGACTAATTATTGAGCACATTATTGGAAACCCCTTGACCATTAAAAAGGCAATAATTGAGTAGATTAAAATATATGCATAAAAGTTATGAGTTCAAATTTGAATCTAATTCAAATTCTAATTGGCCAAATTGGATATTCAAATTGTCAAACCATATAAATGTAGCAGGACCAATTCTCTTCTGAATTTGAGTCCTTATCACATGTAGACTTGAGTAACCAAAAAGAAATAACAGAATGGAGGGGATAAGAGCAGAGTGGGGCCCACCTGTAAGAGGAGCCCAAAGCAAAACCGCTCTGTCTCACCTCACAGACCCATGTGCGCCAGCGCTGAGCAGCAGCGGCATGCAGGTCTCCACCGCGACCTCCGGCGCGATGGTTTGCCTCGTGCATGCGCATCACCGAGGGCCAAAGCCACCTGCCCCGCTCCGTCGTCGGCCTATTAAAGGGGATCGAGCGCACGACTTTTATTTGTCCTTCCACATCGCTCCACTCGGCCGCCCGAATCACAGTCGCCTCCGCTCGAGCAAAGCGTCGATGTGGCACCGCCCATACACTCTCGACGTCCCTGAACCGAGGCTGCCGCTGGACCTAGCATCCCGGAAGGAATCGCGGGTTTTTCCCCCGGCGCGCTGACAACCTTCTTCGATTACAAACTGAGGTCCTTCCTCCATGGTGAGTAGCTCCACAATTCCAGCCGCCCCCAGCATCCACACTTACGTGCGAACCTTCCCGAGGCATTAGATAGCCATAGCCCCACTCCGGCTAGCCGTGATTTCAATTCTCGCCGCCGCCTAGAATCTGCTCCACGGTGCCCCCATCCTCCGGCCGATCTCAATCCGATTAGAGTGTTGTACAATGATCAGAGCATCACCACGAAGCTTCCAGAGCAAGAATCAGCTTCTCGCATGCCTTGTACACCGAGAACGCCATCACCGATCATCAGGTTCCGCCGGTTGCCGGTTTAGACACTTTCTCGTGGCGTTTCAGTCGAAACGGAGGCCAGCAGTTGGTTTATGAAGGTCAAAAACCCCCGGGTGGCAAGTCCTAGCCACGAGAAAGGTGGTCCGACGTCCTCCGGCGAGTCGCCGGCCGGTCTCCGGCCATGGCGCCACCAGGGTTCGTCGGGGAAGAAGATAACCCCCGTGGGATTTTCTGTGGCTCATGGATGTAATGTGGCAACGTGTTTCAACATTGTGGCCCCGGTGTGGCATCGACTGGGGGGGGGATTGGAGGCCACGTGTCAGTTGATTTAAGGGTGTCCTTTTCCCATTCAGAAAGAATTCCTCAAAATACCTAAAACTTTTAAATACTATAACATTGGCTAGGATGCTCCAAAATAGATGAAACAAATTTGGTAATTCTCCTTAGGATCTGTACTTTCCAGTGGTCCATCCAAATTTTCATGAAAATTCGTAGAGAATATTTTATAATTAAATTAGTATAATACATTGTGGAAAATATAGAAAATAGTATTTTATTTAGATAATTCTGGAAATTTACCCAACCAATAATTTTATTATGTAGAAGCTCCTGTAAAAGTTTCAAACATAACAAAGATGTTTAAGAGGGTTTAATTCAAAGTCTTTGCCTAGGTTAATTATAATTCCAAAAAAATAACAAATTAAATCCAGAAATTCATAAGAACTTGTAAATTCAATATCTTACTGTAGGAAGCTTGAAAAATTGTGAAACCAATTTTGGTAGTTTCCTTTTGATCAGTACTATCCAGACGTGCCATTTACGGACATGATAAAACCTCAGGTTTTATCTGCAAATTCCTAAATGATGAAAGCTTGAAAGATTTTGGTAGATCATTTTCTCTCATCAAATTCTCTGAAATTTTTATGGTAATTTCTTCATCACATCTTAATACCAGAGTTAAATTATCAGAGCCAAAAGACCTCATCTGCATAAGAATGTATTCTGTATAGTTTCCTAATATACATGACTATATAGAAATCTCTTATGTACATTCTTAGAATATGAAGTAATATCAAATTAACCTACCCAAATCCAATTCAATACCCAAAAGTACACTTTATTCATTCTTGAATTACAAACATACTTCTGTTATGAGTATGACATTGCATAATGAGTGCATATTCATTAGTTAGGTTATTAAAGTATATTATGTGTTATATGCATATCCATTGTGATAGACGACGTGACGGAAAGGAGTCAAAGAGGACCTATTCGTGAAGCATCAAGCCACTGACTCTTTGACTTAGAGCTAGTTCGCAAACAAGGCAAGCCCCGTTTTGCATTTAAAAGCTTTACAAAGTTTTGCAGTATTTCTCACATTACGTCTTAAGTTTGATATGTGCATTACATATAGGGTGATTGATAATCCACTTGCATGACCACAAATCCCAACGATTGGTTGGAACGGTTTACAGTTTGACCTGTAGTAACTGCTTTGCTAATGTATAGGAAATTCGGTAGAAGTCGAGTAGTTGGCATCTACTCGTGAGAGGATCACAATTTATTGATCACAAGTCAAGTAGTTGAATTCTACTTGCGAGAGAAGTCAAGTAAGGGAAACCTACTCGCGAGATGTTACCAAAATGTTCACTCTTAATAATTGGAGATGTGGACGGGGATGTTCCTGCAGGACGGGATGCGCAAGGTTGTCTGATCCCGGATGAGGGGGACAATGCTTGCGACCACATTTGGGCCTGGGCCGGTAAGGGTAAGGCAAATGTGGAGGTTGGTTGTAGCCCCGTCTGTGTCGGTTAAGGACCGTCTCATGTGCGGCCCTGTTGAGAAAGTTTGAATAGTACCGGTTACATAATGGATTAATGGGGTCCATTAATTTGATGTAGCTCGGGCACCCTCATGTCGAAACTTATACCGCCATCCTTCGGGGGAAGATGATCGTAAGGTGGAACCTCTAAGGAGCAACTTCGACGTGCTCGGCTGGGACCTTACTTTTGGGATGGTAGAACTGGTTCAACATTGGGATGACGGGTGAAAGGTGGCCACATACGACGTGGTAGAGGAGTACAGTGAAAGGTACTTCCAAACGGGCGTATGTGTCGTGTATTCCGGGTGTGTCCTGATTGCAATCACCGTCCCTCGCGGTAATAGAGTACCACTTGTTCACTGAGTTGTGACGTAGTAAATAAGAGTAACGGAATGATGATAAATATTGCCGATCTGCTTAATCATTGTATTGCAACCTTGTTTGGCTTAGAGATAGTATAATTAAAAGTTTACAGTTTCCCCATACTTTAGCTGTAATAGCATTATGTGCTTTGGGAATGTCATATCATCGGCAAAGCGCTTCTTGTCTGATTGTGGAGTCTATGATGTGCCGTGCCTGAAGAATGTCAATTGCTACTTAAAACATGAATATAAGGATCCACTTGTAGTCGAGTCCTTTATGCTATTCCTTACCCATGCTTAGTACTTACCCCTGCATATTTCTAGTGAGACGGTTAAGTCTTGCTGAGCCTTATGCTCACGTTTGCGCTCTAACGATTTTTGCAGGTATTAGTTTTATTTCTGCTGTTCAGGTTGTACATGAGACTCGAGGTGTCGAGATAAATCTCATCTGAACCACGCCGCTGCTGATTGATCGTCATGTTGCTAGTGAGAATCATCCTAGGGCATGGACGTCTTCTCTTATGCGTAGATGGGTGAGAAAATGAGTATGTAGTTCCGCTGCGTGTGTACTTCTGATGTACACTATTTTGTAAACTCTGATAATTTTATGAAATGAAAACTTTGTATATTTTGGTATTCTATTCGTGTGTGCTGTTAGGTGCTGCATCGCACGGCACCACCCAATGAGATCCTCGGATGTGTGGACTCCGGTCCCCACAGACGTGGTATCAGAGCTTCATTGGGAATAGCACGCTCGAAAAGAGCCTATTTTTGAAAACTACAAAGTAGTCGAGTGAGGATTAGTTATATGCCCACATAAGGTCTAGTATAGTATTAGTACTTAAGGTGGCAAAGCTAACATATGTGTTATTATATTCTGTAACGACGCTCCGATGTCAGGTAAGAGGTAAGGTACGCCACCACAAGCGGATCAATTGCTGTAAGCTCACCATGCGAGAGGTAGCATGTGATTATTTCTGTGGCTTGGCACGGAAATGTCAATATGAGTCTCTGAAACTTTCCATGTTTCTGAGAGCATATGACACGCAGTACCCCAGCGTGACACAAAATTAGTGGGAGCCCCCGTTAGGTAGGACATAACCCGATGCGCCTCCTACTGGTGCAACATTATGCAAAGACATGGGACCCGTCGGGTGGTAGAAAACCCGGTCATGTACCTCGAGACGTGGCTTAACTCGAGGCGGCCCGTATGGAATGATACGGGACGAATGTTTTTACTTTAATATATGTTTTTTGTGGATTGATCGCCCGTGCGGGCTAGACTGTACCGTACAGTACCATATGATTAATCAGTAGTTTGAGTGTAGTGACAGGTACACTAACCACGTGGGACGTTTTGCAAGTAGAATACGTTTGCGAATGATCGATTTAGTGCCACCTATAGCACGTTATGCCGGCTAAGAATCCGGTAAAGATTTTCAGTTTGTGGGGTAACGTAGTACCGACATAATTATTGTGATGCATTCACACTTACTTCACCCCAAAAATCTTTCCTGTAAAGACAAGTAAGACCTTGAGTTGAGAACCAAAAGAAAGTTTAGAATCTAATATTAACTATAGAACTAAGATTCAAGTGGAGTTTAGTGATTTTCAAAAAGATTCTAAAGCAGAGTTTCCTGTTTTCCTGGCAGAATTTTTGCTTGATTTGTACAGAGCATAACTCTTTCTAAATTTAACCAATGTGAATGTGTAATACGGTTTTGGGAAGGTCGTGAAGTGCTCTGCAACTTGTTTGTAGACGGCCAGAACTGAATCAAACTTCAAATTGGTGAAAATTCCAGATTAGTAGAACCTGTTGTTGAAAACAGAACCGTAAAAACCTCGTTGGAATTTTTCGGTTTTTCAACCATAACTTCCTGTGAAAAATTTCTATAGCTCCTAGGTTACACCGTTGGAAAGTTTATGATATGTGTTACAACTGTGTAATTCAAAGTTTTTCCAGATTTGGGGCAGAACTGTATGGAAATTGATGTTCAAATCAGCCACTTCCAAAGGAGGTGCTGTTGAAAATTTTCCAGAACTCTGTCAACTTTGAAATATCATAACTTTTGATCCAGAGCTGATCAGGAAACAAAGTAAGAATTTTCTGAAATCTAATGAAGTTGGATGTAACTTTGGTATTCAAGTTCAGGATTGATTTTACTCTTAACTGTAGTATAATCTGAGTTCTTTGCAAACTGGTCAATTTTGGATAGCAGATTGGCCAATGCAATTGAAATGGAAACTTGTTTATGGATAGGCATGTTTGAAACTAGCCAAAATTGTGCAGCATGTCAAGATGTATGTATGTTCAGTTTATGAAACTTGAGCATTGGAAAAATCTCGTTAAGAGGTCTAGAAGAAGTTTAGAATCAGAATGTCGTTGGAACGCGTATGAATATGCTGCAAAGTTTTATGATTCGTATGCGGTTAATGTTTTTCAAGCATCGACTGTCATTCAATCTTGGAAAGTAACCGTATTTGGTCATTTTTGCAGTATGGTTCGCACTCGTTCCGGCGCTGAAATGGGAGAGTCTAGTCACAGCAGAAATGACTTGACTCGACCGCAAGAACTGCCGTCGACCCGATTGACGGAGGTTATGGCACAAATGGTTGAGTCTCATCGTGAGAACAACCAGCTGCTTCAGACATTGGTGCAACAAAGTTTTATTCAAGCATCACGACAATGGGATCTGAATGAAAGTTCGTATTTGAATTTTCTGACAACTCAACCGCCTGTCTTCACGGAAGCAACAGATCCGTTGGAGGCACATCATTGGATTCGGATTATTGAAGCTAAACTCGGTTTGATCCAATGTGACGAGTATCAGAAGGTGGACTTTGCAGTTCAGCAGCTTCATGGATCTGCTGGAGCTTGGTGGGCAGAGTATCTCGCCATGACCATTGAGGGACATCACATTAATTGGAATGAATTCCGTGATGTGTTCTGTGCTCGATATATTCCGAGGGGGATTATCAAGTCGAAGCTTGAAGAGTTTGTAGAATTGACCCAAGGGGGGAGGAGTGCTCTTGAGTACTCCAGAGAATTCAACCGGTTAGCACAATATGCACCAGACTATGTGAGAACGGAAGCTTCGAGGTGTGACCTATTTCTCCGAGGCTTGAATGTCAAACTTCGTGAAAGATTAGTCCTATTCAACAAAGGAGACTATAACGAATTGATCAGTAACATTATATATCAGGGAGATGCTTCTCTTCGTTGTCAGGCAGAGATGAGGAAGAGCATCACAGCAATGGATGATATTAATGGTACTCCTTGGAAATATCAACTGGTATGTCATTTACCAGCTGAACCGGAAGTTCGGGTAATTACACGACAACCACCGATGCAGAGTTGGCCACCACCATTGCAGTGGGTTGAAGCACCTGAGATGAAGCAGCAAGTGAGTTCGTGTACACCACCTCCACGAGCGGCACAAAATGTTACTCCACTGCAGGCAATGCAAATGACAGTAAAGAGTGGTGGTGATAAAGAGCAGATAGTTCTAGGAGGTCCTGCAGCTAAACAAGACCTCCGTCTAGAAGTTGCTCCTCCGAGAAATATTCAATCTAATGGACAACAGAAGAAGATAAAAGTCGGCAGCCTCAACTTTATAGCTGTCATGGATATTCCAGTAGGAGAACCTGTGTTAGTCGGTATGTTCAGCTTGAATGCTCAACCAACATTTGTGTTGTTTGATTCTGGAGCAACACATGATTTCATCAGCAAGGAGTTCGTGTTGAAGCGTCAATTATCATCAACAACGCTATCAACACCGTATACAATAAACTCACCTGGAGGAAAGATGTTAGCCAACCAGATTATTGCCCGAGCACCTCTATGTTTGGATGGTAGGATTTACCCTACCACCTTCATTATATTGGACGGGCAGAAGATTGACATTATCCTGGGAATGCCCTGGTTGACACATCATGAAGCAATCTTCAATAGCAGTGCTCGTACCGTGCAGCTAAATTCTAAAAAGCACGGGCAACATACTTTGGTCCTGAAGAATGTGACACCACAACCTCTAGTGGTGTATAACACGGAAGCCACAAAGCTAGAGGACATTCCAGTTGTTCGGGATTACCCGGATGTGTTTCCTGACGATCTGCCAGGCATGCCACCTGAGCAAGATGTGGAATTCAAGATAGAGTTAATCCCAGGAACCACACCCATATCTCAAAGACCTTACAAGATGGCACCCAAGGAATTGGCGGAGTTAAAAGAACAGTTGAATGAGTTACTCGAGAAAGGATTCATACGTCCCAGCTCATCACCTTGGGGATGCTCAGCGATATTCGTGAAGAAGAAGGACGAGACACTAAGGTTATGTGTTGATTATCGTCCGCTGAATGCTGTGACTACAAATAATAAGTATCCACTGCCACGGATTGACATATTATTCGATCAATTAGTGGGTGCTAAGGTATTTTCGAAGATGGATCTTCGGTCCAGTTATCATCAAATAAAGATACGGGCTGAAGATATACCTAAGACGGCATTCTCGACAAGATACGGGCTATATGAGTATCTTGTCATGTCTTTTGGTCTCACCAATGCACCGGCTCACTTCATGTATCTAATAAATTCAGTATTCATGCCGGAGTTGGACAGGTTCGTAGTGGTCTTTATAGATGACATCTTGGTTTATTCCAAATCAGAAGAAGAACACGCCGAACATCTAAATATTATGCTTCAACGATTGAGAGACCATAAGCTATATGCCAAATTTAGCAAATGTGAATTTTGGATTAACAAGGTACCATTTCTGGGTCATGTTATCTCAGAAGACGATATTGTTGTGGATCCAAGCAAAGTGGTACAGGAACATAAGTGGAAATCTCCGACCTCCGTCCATGAGGTCAGAAGTTTCTTAGGTTTAGCTGGCTACTACCGGAGATTTGTTCCAAGTTTCTACAAAGTGGCTAAGCCTATGACGGAATTGCTGAAGAAAGGAAACAAGTATGTCTGGAGTGAAGCCTATGAAGAGGCATTCCAGATATTGAAGGAACATCTCACAACGGCACCAATTCTCGCTCAACCAGACACGACAAAGCCGTTTGATATTAATTGCGATGCATCAGGCACTGGTCTGGGATGCGTCTTAATGCAAGGAGGACGTGTAATCGCATATGGATCAAGGCAACTCCGTATTCATGAGCAGCATTATCCGACTCATGACTTGGAGTTGGCTGCCGTGGTAATGGCATTGAAAATGTGGAGACACTACATAATGGGAAATCTAGTGCATCTCTACACAGACCACAAGAGCATCAAGTACATATTCACTCAAAAGGATTTGAATATGAGGCAAAGAAGATGGTTAGAGCTTATAAAGGACTATGAACTTGAGATCCATTACCATCCGGGCAAAGCAAACGTAGTTGCAGATGCTTTGAGTCGGAAATCTCATGTTAACAACATCACCATCATTCCGGATGAAGACGAAGAACCAAGTCTACGGTTGGTTCCCTACGGAGCTCTATATAATCTTGCTCTCATACCTACAATCCGAGAGGAGATTATTGTAGCTCAAAAGAAAGACAAGGCTATATCTCACATTCGGAAGAGAATGAGAGACGAAGAGGTGAAATGTTCCCGGGAAGATGAACAAGGAACCCTATGGTTCAACGATCGTATAGTGGTACCCCAGAACATGAAACTCAGGAAGAAGATCTTGGATGAAGCTCACTTATCAAAGTATTCAATCCATCCAGGAAGCAATAAGATGTATCAAGATCTTAGAATGAAATTCAGGTGGACACGAATGAAAAGAGAGATTGCAAAGTACGTGTCCGAGTGTGATACATGCAGAAGGGTGAAGGCTGACTACATGAGGAAAGCGGGACCACTACAACCTTTAAGTGTCCCTGCATGGAAATGCGAGGATCTCAGTATGGATTTCTTTGTTGGATTGCCTCTCACTTTCCAGAAGCACGATTCTATTTGGGTATCGTAGACCGATTAACCAAGTCAGCACACTTTATTCCAGTGAACACGGTGTACAATGCAAAGAAATATGCTGAATTGTATATGTCATAGATCATGTGCTTACACAGAGTTCCCCGCACCATCGTCTCTGACAGATGATCATTATTTGTTGCTCGTTTCAGGAAGCAACTACACATAGCAATGGAAACTAAGTTAATCCGAAGCTCGGCATACCACCCTCAGACTTATGGACAAACTGAAAGGGTGAACCAGATCCTAGACGATATGCTAAGGGCATGTGCCATAGATCACGGAAAGAACTGGGATGATCATTTACCGTTGGCAGAGTTCTCATACAACAATGGTTATCAGTCCAGTATCGAAATGGCACCTTTTGAAGCTCTCTACGGTCAGAAGTGCCGCACACCACTCAATTGGTGTGAGTCAGGAGAGAGGGTAATCTTCGGAGTGGATCTCACTAATGAAGCCGAAGAACGAGTTAAGCTAATTCAGGCAAACCTCAGAGGAGCCCAGTCTCAGCAGAAGAGTTATGCTGACAAGCAACATCATCCCTTGAGCTTTAACGTCGGAGACCATGTGTATCTTCGTGTCTCTCCGATGAAAGGAATTCATCGCTTTGTATTAAAGGGGAAGTTAGCTCCACGATTTATCGGGCCATTCCCCATCACAGAAAGATGTGGACCCGTAGCCTATCGGCTGGAGTTAACCGCGTCCTTGTCTGGAGTACACAACGTATTCCACGTATCACATTTAAGGAAGTGTCTCAAAACTCCAACAGAAGTCATATCTGAGGACATGGAAGAACTGAAGCCGGATCTGACATACGTTGAGCAACCGATCCGGATTATTGATGAGAAGAGGAGAGATAAAAGAAACCGATCGTTGTGGTTCTATAAAGTGTTATGGAAGAACCACACCGTTGAAGAAGCTACCTGGGAGAGTGAAGACTATCTTTGCTCCAACTATCCGGAGTTGCTATCGTCATATCAACGGTGATACACTCCGACATTTCTTCTTCTTTTGTTATCTCGGGACGAGATTCTTTTAAGGGGGGAGGAATGTAAAATCCCAAACTTTTGGAAACTTCTGTCTCCAATGTATGGCACATGAAATAATAGTTGTCTCCAATGTATGGCACATGAAATAATAGTTGTAAACATGTACATTGAAGACTAAGGTCATATGAGAGCCAATAAAGTTCACATGGACATGAGTAAAATTGTTAATGTGAAGCTCTAGATAAAACCTAGGATCCTTTTTTAAATTCAGCTAAGCTCAAATTTCCAAAGGTCTTGAATTTTTAAATTTAACACCTAAAATTTTGTGCTTTGGTCACAAGGGAAAAATCAAAAGAAATAAAACAAACATAAGTGAATAAAAGTATATATGGAAATGTACAAAATATTCAAGTCAATGATCAAGGTACAAAAACATATTCTCCATTTGGTCAGGTTAGGCAATTAAAAACATAGGACAATATATACATTAATATTAGGGGAAAGAATTAAATGACATGCATATAGATTAGAAAAATTTAATTTGAATCTAATTCAAATTTAACCAAACATGTTTTATGTGGAATAGAAAATATATTCAAATTAAGTGCTCAATTTAAAATCTGCATTTGGACTAATTATTGAGCACATTATTGGAAACCCTTGACCATTAAAAAGACAATAATTGAGTAGATTAAAATATATGCATAAAAGTTATGAGTTCAAATTTGAATCTAATTCAAATTCTAATTGGCCAAATTGAATATTCAAATTGTCAAACCATTTAAATGTAGCAGGACCAATTCTCTTCTGAATTTGAGTCCTTATCACATGTACACTTGAGTAACCAAAAAGAAATAACAGAATGGAGGGGATAAGAGCAGAGTGGGGCCCACCTGTAAGAGGAGCCCAAAGCAAAACCGCTCTGTCTCACCTCACGGACCCATGTGAGCCAGCGCTGAGCAGCAGCGGCATGCAGGTCTCCACCGCGACCTCTGGCGCGACGGTTTGCCTCGTGCATGCGCGCCACCGAGGGCTGAAGCCACTTGCCCTGCTCCGTCGTCGGCCTATTAAAGGGGATCGAGCGCACGGCTTTTCTTCGTCCTTCCGCAACGCTCCACTCGGCCGCCCGAATCACAGTCGCCTCCACTCGAGCAAAGCGTCGATGTGGTGCGTGCCCATACACTCTCGACGTCCCTGAACCGAGGCTGCCGCCGGACCTAGCGTCCCGGAAGGAATCGCGGGTTTTTCCCCCGGCGCGCTAACGACCTTCTTCGATTACAAACTAAGGTCCTTTCCTCCATGGTGAGTAGCTCCACAATTCCAGCTGCCCCCAGCATCCACACTTACGTGCGAACCTTCCCGAGGCATTAGATAGCCATAGCCCCACTCCGCCTAGCCGGGATTTCAATTCTCGCTGCCGCCTAGAATCTGCTCCACGGAGCCCCCATCCTCCGGCTGATTTCAATCTGATTAGAGTGTTGTACAATGATCAGAGCATCACCACAAAGCTTCCAGAGCAAGAATCAGCTTCTCCCATGCCTTGTACACCGAGAATGTCGTCGCTGATCATCGGGTTCCGCCAGTCGCCGGTTTAGACACTTTCCCGTGGCATTTCAGTCGAAACGGAGGCCACCAGTGAGTTCCTGAGGGTCGAAAACCCCCGGGTGGCAAGTCCCAGCCACGAGAAAGGTGGTCCGACGTCCTCCGGCGAGTCGCCGGCCGGTCTCCGGCCATGGCGCCGCCAGTGTTCGTCGGGGAAGAAGATAACCCCTGTTGGATTTTCTGTGGCGCATGGATGTAATGTGGCAACGCGTTTAAACATTGTGGCCCCGGTGTAGCATCGACTGGGGGGGGGAATTGGAGGCCACATGTCAGTTGATTAAAGGGTGTCCTTTTCCCATTCAGAAAGAATTCCTCAAAATACCTAAAACTTTGAAATACTATAACTTTGGCTAGGATGCTCCAAAATAGATGAAACAAATTTTGTAATTCTCCTTAGGATCTGTACCTTCCAGTGGTCCATCCAAATCTTCATGAAAATTCATAGAGAATATTTTATAATTCAATTAGTTAATACATAGTGGAAAATATAGAAAATAGGATTTTATTCAGATAATTCTGGAAATTTACCCAACCAATAATTTTATTATGTAGAAGCTCCTGTAAAAGTTTCAAACATAACAAAGATGTTTAAGAGGGTTTAATTCAAAGTATTTTCCTAGGTTAATTATAATTCCAAAAAATAACAAATTAAATCCAGAAATTCATAAGAACTTGTAAATTCAATATCTTACTGTAGGAAGCTTGAAAAATTGTGAAACCAATTTTGGTAGTTTCCTTCTGACCAGTACTATCTAGCTGTGCCATTTATGGAAATGATAAAACCTCAGGTTTTATCTGCAAATTCCTAAATGATGAAAGGTTGATAGATTTTTGCAGATCATTTTCTCTCATCAAATTCTCTGAATTTTTTATGGGAATTTCTTCATCAAATCTCTATACCAGAGTTAAATTATCAGAGCCAAAAGACCTCATCTGCATAAGAATGTATTCTGTATAGTTTCCTAATATACATGACTATATAGAAATCTCTTATGTACATTCTTAGAATATGAAGTAATATCAAATTAACCTACCCAAATCCAATTCAATACCCAACAGTACACTTTATTCATTCTTGAATTACAAACATACTTCTGTCATGAGTATGACATTGCATAATGAGTGCATATTCATTAGTTAGGTTATTAAAGTATATTATGTGTTATATGCATATCCATTGCGATAGACGACGTGACGGAAAGGAGTCGAAGAGGACCTATTCGTGAAGCATCAAGCCACTGACTCTTTGACATAGAGCTAATTCGCAAACAAGGCAAGCCCCGGTTTGCATTTAAAAGCTTTACAAAGTTTTGCAGTATTTCTCACATTACGTCTTACGTTTGATATGTGCATTACGTATAGGGTGATTGATAATCCACTTGCATGACCACAAATCCCAAGGATTGGTTGGAACGGTTTACAATTTGACCTGTAGTATCTGCTTTGCTAATGTATAGGAAATTCGTTAGAAGTCGAGTAGTTGGAATCTACTCGCGAGAGGATCACAATTTATTGATCACAAGTCAAGTAGTTGAATTCTACTTGCGAGAGAAGTCGAGTAAGGTAAACCTACTCGCTAGATGTTACCAAAATGTTCACTCTTAATAATTGGAGATGTGGACGGGGATGTTCCTGTAGGATGGGACGCGCAAGGTTGTCTGATCCCGAATGAGGGGGACAATGCTTGCGACAACATTTGGGCCTGGGCCGGTAAGGGTAAGGCAAATGTGGAGGTTGGTTGTAGCCCCGTCTGTGTCGGTTAAGGACCGTCTCGTGTGCGGCCCTGTTGAGCAAGTTTGAATAGTACCGGTTACATAATGGATTAATAGGGTCCATTAAACTGATGTAGCTCAGGCACCCTCGTGTCGAAACTTATACTGCCATCCTTCGGGGGAAGATGATCGTAAGGTGGAACCTCTAAGGAGCAACTTCGATGTGCTCGGTTAGGGACCTTACTTTTGGGACGGTAGAACTGGTTCGACATTGGGATGACGGGTGAATGGTGGCCACATACGACGTGGTAGAGGAGTACAGTGAAAGGTACTTCCAAGCGGGCGTATGTGTCGTGTATTCCGGGTGTGTCCTGATTGCAATCACCGTCCCTCGCGGTAATAGAGTACCACTTGTTCACTAAGTTGTGACGTAGTAGATAAGAGTAACGGAATGATGATAAATATTGCCGATCTGCTTAATCATTGTATTGCAACCTTGTTTGGCTTAGAGATAGTATAATTAAAAGTTTACAGTTTCCCCATACTTTAGCTGTAATAGCATTATGTGCTTTGGGCATGTCATATCATCGGCAAAGCGTTTCTTGTTTGATTGTGGAGTCTATGATGTGCCGTGCCTCAAGAATGTCAATTGCTACTTAAAACATGAATATAAGGATCCACTTGTAGGCGAGGCCTTTATGCTATTCCTTACCCATGCTTAGTACTTACCCCTGCATATGTCTAATGAGACGGTTAAGTCTTGCTGAGCCTTATGCTCACGTTTGCGCTCTAACGATTTTTGCAGGTATTAGTTTTATTTATGCTGTTCAGGTTGTACATGAGACTCGAGGTGTTGAGATAAATCTCATGTGAACCACGTCGCTGCTGATTGATCGTCATTTTGCTAGTGAGAATCATCCTAGGGCATGGACGTCTTCTCTTATGCGTATATGGGTGAGAAAATGAGTATGTAGTTTCGCTGCGTGTGTACTTCTGATGTACACTGTTTTGTAAACTCTGATAATTTTATGAAATGAAAACTTTGTATATTTTGGTATTCTATTCGTGTGTGCTGTTAGGTGCCACATCGCACGACACCACCCAATGAGATCCTCGGATGTGTGGACTCCGGTCCCCACATCATCAACCTCAGGCACAGATGTACAAGGTCCCGCAGCGGGATCTTCAGGTACCGGCTCAGGCATGTCTACCTCTGGCATAGCGACATCAGCCAACGACATCGTTACCTCCAAAGCTGGTGCTGGAACTTCCGCCACAACTTCCAAAATCTCCGACACTGATGCCGGAACCTCTGATGCCAGCTCCGGAGCAGCTGAAGCTTGCTTTGCCATTTAACCTTCATGGTCCGGTGCAATCATGGCTTCTTTGATCGTTGCTGTCGAGGTAATCTCGATGTCAGTTGGTGCCGGAACTACCATGTCATCCGCCACGACCATAGGAGAAGTCGTATCAATAGAGGGGGTTCGTTCAGTGCGGTATGTGTGGCCATGATGCTGGTAGGTGCCAGAGTAGTAGTTCCTCCTCTCAATACTCTGGAAATAGAGGAATAGAGAATTCAAGGAAAAGCAAAAAACAAAAACAAAACACAGTTGAAGTGCCAATCATTACCTCGGGACGCTGCCGCTTTAGTCAGCACAAATTTTCTTCCTAGGACGGTTAGAGTCAAAACCCACCATCGTTAGTGAGGCAGAAGCTCCATACTTCATCTAAGGTGTCATGGCAGCAGCCGGTGTTGCCACAGCTCGGATCCGTGTTGCCTGAGAAGATACTCAGGACCCAGAGCCCACCGCTGGCACCGGGACTTGAGTAGATTTACCGGACCTAGCGCCCATTGTGAGCATTGGGTCCGAAGTTGATTTGACTGATGGAGCTTTATTTTTCCGTCGCTAGAGGCACAACCAGCACTAACTTGAGCATTGGGCGAGGCAGTGGATCTGCTTGCGTTGGAGCTGCTCTAACAGAGCTGCCATTAGTTCGTGTCAACTTCCTCTTCTGATAGGAGGTGTCGATAGGCTCTTTGCCTTTGCCTTGACTTGAGTCAGATTTCTTCTGACTTGGTTCTGCAGGAGCCTTGCCTTTTCCACTGACAGGAGTCGGATGTTCATGTGGCCAGGGGGCCGAAGCTCCGGGGATCACAATCCCTGCTGTCGGAGTGCTCCTTTGGCGCACCACAAGACCTGTATCATCAGGGAGCGGCATCACCTCATGCAACTCCCTCCTGACCTTTGAAACTACACACAGAGGAAAGAACTCTACCAGAGGTACGAGGCCATCTCATGATAGAGTTCCACTGTTCAACTTCTGTAGATGCAGCTTCAAGGTATGCTCATCGAAGTTGGTTCCCCAACCAACGTCAATCCAGAGGAAATCCATTTTCAACGCTTGGATGGCAACTGCATTCGTACTTTGATCATGCTCAACAAACTTACCTTGTCAATGACAACAAGGCCTAGGTACATTTCGCCAAAAAAGTCACATAAAATGAACCATTGTCATGATGAGAAGTTGGAAGCCCAGGGGCGGCAGCCTGATAGGGATACAAAGATTGCGCTGGGAACCCATACGAAAATCGTATTGGAAATCGACATCCTTCAATTGCGTGATATCTACATGTCATGTATCTCACCTACCAAATCAAGAAGGGTCGCGTGTGTCAAAAGGAAAACTTAAGCAGCAGCAAGGGAGAGATAATGGCCCCATCACCGGCATCGAAACCTCAAAATCTCACTAGAGGTGGGACCAGGGGCCACTGTCGATACCATGCATACCAGGTATCCCTTCATACCAGAAGAAGACGTGTTGAGTTTCAACTTCCAGTATTGTGGACTTCAAGAGGCAACACGTGTCTCGTAGTGCCGGACCTACCTCCTTCTTTAGGGTGGCTCCAGTGTTGCCACGTGTCCCGCAGTGCCGGACCTGCCTCCCTCTTTAGGGTGGCTCCAGCGCTGCCACGTGTCCAGTAGCTCCGGACCTACCACCCCAACAAGGGAAGATCTGGTTCTACCACATGTCCACTAGCTCCAAACCTACCTTCCTTCCGAGGTAAGCTCCTAAGCTACCACATGTCACACGTTCAGATCTATGTCTACAATAGGAAGACTCTGGTTTCTACAATGGTGCGGACATTCAAGGGCTATCAATCGGCCTTTACAAGACTTGGTAAATGTGTCATTACTGCCATATTAAAGACGCACGATGATAACACTATCAAGAACGGCAACGCTGCTATTAAGGCACGTTATCACATTATTAACCCCTCTTAACACCGTAGATCGTGTATAAGGTGGTTATTACAGCTGGGCCACCTATCGGGCCACGACACATACTGTAACAGCCAGTGCTTAGCATATAAAAGGACTGCGCTGCACAGTAGAACACATGCCATTCAGACTAGCTCACAAGTATACCCTCTCAAAGCAATCCAATACACAAACATCTCATGCAGTAGGGTATTATGCTTCGGCGGCCCGAACCACGTAAAACTCCTTCTGTCACCTCGCTCTTGGATCTTGATTTTGCTCCCTGCCTAAATAAGAACCCCCGCGAATTACTTCTTAGTAGTATCGGGGGAAGTGTCGTTTGCACACTTCAACATAAGTAATGTAGGACTAAAGAAGTCGATTGGGGAACATGTGCAAGTGTTCTCATCGTCCTCAACCTGGCTACCACATAAGGTTTAGCCAACTAAAATAAACAGGTCAAATCTAACACTTTTTTTTAAAGTTTTATTATGACTACAGGACAATGCAAACTTGTGATGGCCACAATGATCTCAAGCAGACAATGAATTTTTTTCTAATACTTTCTAGAAATATTACAAAGTCTACATTAAAAGACCAAACAACACGACTAGATCCGTTTCGAGTCCGCCACAATCACAAATAGTGTAGTCAACATTTCTATACATAGTGGCCTGTCATCCTATCTTGGCCCGGTGGACCGCTTATCAAATTGAGTCCATTAAAGATGCATCCTAGGGTTGGAGAATGACCACATCATCCCTTGGTAATCCTTTCAACCATCGATACATCTTGGCCGCTGCTCGAAGCACTTGAGTTTACTTTAGATGTTAGTTAACTCTTGCTACTTCCTCATAGATGTGTGCATCGGCTAAACCATTCATCCTACTTGATTTGAACCCCACCTTACGATTTCTAATTTTTTTCAAGTTCTAAATTTTCAATTTAGTTTCTTCTTTTCATCCCGTTCACGCTTGTTTTTTATTTCTTCTAGGATATAGACTAGTGCTTTCCTTGATCTTGCTCTTCAAGATTAGTAACAACCGCTGAAGTATGTTCACTACAAAAGGACACCCCCTTTTGCAACACATATATGTGTTGTAAAAAGTCCATATATGCGTTGCTAGGGTCTATTGCAACGCATAATTATGTGTTGCCTATGTTGCTGTTGCTAGGGTCTATTTGAATCAAGGTAATAGAATGAAGGAAGTTTGGAAGAAGTGTGGCTAAAGGACTTAAGGTTGCCAGCATACGCTATGCAACCCAAGTTAGTAGAACAGAGAATGTGAAGCTACCAATTCAATTCTCCACTAGGTTCGGTGATGTGGTTGGTATTAATCAGCGGCACTTTGTTGATTATGTGGTCATGTTTACAAAAAAACATGCACCCCTCAGCGGTGCAAGGATGTGGGCAGAGTTTTGCAATACTAACAAGACAGAAATAGTACGGGACATTCTGGTTAGTGTCCTGACCCCACAAATTGTATTTTTTTCTTGCAATCTCCATCTCTTACGTCTACACCAACGTGTTATACAATGTATAGAATTTTGAGGACTTGGAGAACACAGAGCAGAGCGCAAGAAAATTTTTGAAAATTGCTGGTGAGCGCTATAAGGGGTGGCACTCGACTTTGCATGCCACGTATAAGAGTTATTCGACCGATAAACAACGTATACGAAACAAGCCTGATGACGTACCGGTGCCCGACTGGTTGCACCTAATAGAATATTTTGGATCTGAGCAATTCAAGGCCATCTAACTTTTTAATAGCTTCACATCATGGAAAAACTATTTGATTTATATTCCTTTGTGGAATTAATTCTTAAAATTGCAGTCATAAGCAGGACCAAATCTAAAAATCAAAGAAGAAAAAAGACGATACACTTGCTTGGCTCCAAATCCTATGCCTGACTTAGTTACAAGAAGATATGAAAAATAAATCATGCTCTTACTTTGCGCTGCAATCAATATGTATATCTACATGTTGAATTTTACTTGTATTTTGTGTAGCGAGACCCAGAGACTGGAGAAGAACCCGATGACATACAACTGTGGGAGGCAAGCCATTTGAAGAACGGTGGATGGGTAAACGAGCAGGCACAAGCTGTACATGTGAGTAACCTTCAAATAATCCACATTTAAATAAATATTTGCAATGTACCTGTGACTTTTATTTTTGTATATAGAGTGAGGCACGTGACCAAGTGAATGACAAGGAAGCTGAGCAGAGAGGTCCAGTTCCGAATGAGGAGAGAAACCACATCTTCCAACATTATTATAGATCCTCAATCATATGTGCAGGATCACAGGTTTGGTGGTGTGGTTATATGGCTAACCCTAATGGTTGTGAACGTGAACGTATGCGTATCCAAATGGCTGAACACCTCAACTACCAAGTTCGAAACATAGAAGATAGAAATGCAGGCGTCAATCACCAAGTGCAAGAGTTGGAAGGAAGAAATGACAACTTAACCACCCAGATGGACTGCATAAGCCAGAAGAATGAAGAGTTAAACCTTCAAGTTCATAGCTTAGAAGGCAGATAGCAGCTGATTGTGAACAGAGAGCCCAAGAAATGCAGGACATGTGACTCTCATTGATGGCTGAAATGCGCAAAATGGTGGAGATTCTACGAATAGGTACACAACAGCTAGTAACTACTCCACAAAAAGGTCAACAAAAGGTACAAAAGGCTTCTGTTCCAATTAGTCCGATCTTCTTACGCAAACTGTAAACATGCATCAACGTCGTGTTAATAGTTCTTGAGTGTTGTTATGCGTGTTGCATCAATTGATGGATGTTTATTGTTAAACTGGACATACATATCGTGTTCAAACAAATTGATTCTGTTGGCACTAATTTTCAAACCTAGTGCATTAGGATTCTACTGCCACTAATTATAAAATGTGGCATTACAAATTTCTTGTAACGAATGATAAATTATTGCAATAGGAAGGTATTGCCATGAATTACAAAATATTGCAGTATAAACATTTGGCCATGACTCAAAAACGTTGCACTAGACTGCTATTGCCACCACTTAGAAAACATTGCATTACAACGCTATTGCCACAGATGAGAAAATGTTGCATTACACCTCTATCGCAACAAATCATTTAACGTTGCATTACAACCTTACAACAACAGATCAGAAAACGCTGCATTACGAACATATTGCCACAGATCAGAAAACATTGCATTACAAACCTAATGCCACAGATCAGGAAACATTGCATGACGAACCTATTGTCACGGATAAGAAATTGTGCAATACCATACTATTTGCCGTGGATGTGAAATCGTTGTAGTACCGTACTATTTCCCACAGGTATGAAATCGCTGCAATACAGTAGTATTCACCATGCTTGTGAAGTCGTTGCAATAACATACTATTTGCCACGAATGTTAAATTGTCGCAGTACCATACTATTTGTCATGGATGTGTAATCATTGTAATATCATACCATTTGCCATGGCTATGAAAGTGTTGCAATATCATACTATTGCCACAAATTTGAAATCGTTGCAATATGTGATATTCGTTACAATATGTTAAATCATCGCACTACGTTAAATCATTGCAATACTATACTATTTGCCACGGCTATGAAATCGTTGCAATAACATATTATTGCCATGAATGTGAAATCGTTGCAATACGCTGCTATTCGTTGCAATACGTTAAATCGTTGTAATACGTTGAATCGTTGCAGTACTATACTATTTGCCACGAATGTGAAATCATTGCAATAACATACTATTGCCACGAATGTGAAATCATTGCAATATCTTGCTATTCGTTGCAATACGTTAAATCGTCGCAATACGTTAAATCGTTGCAATATCACACTATTTGCCACAAATGTGAAATCGTTGCAATACCGTACTATTTGCCACGAATGTGAAATCGTTGCAATATCGTACTATTTGTTGCAATATGTTAAATCGTCGCAATACGTGAAATCGTTGCAATAACATACTATTTGCAACCGTTGTGAAATCGTTGCAATATCGTACTATACGCCACGAATGCGAAATCATTGCAATACCATAATATTTATTGCAATACGTTAAATCATCGCAATACGTGAAATCATTGCAATAACATACTATTTGTCACCGTTGTGAAATCGTTGAAATACCATACTATTTGCCATGGATGTTAAGTCGTTGCAATAACCTATCGCCACAGGACTTATGCCAATGATTCCTAAAAACTATCTCCACATTTTTTTTTGTTGCAGCAGTGACCTATTGCGACGAAAAATGACCTATTGCGACGAATTTTTTCGTTATGATACACCGAAATCCTTGTAGTGTATGTTGGTAGAACCTTAATTACGCATTGCTAAGTTACAACAGATAATGAGAGGTTATAACAACGCTTGTATGTGTTGCAAGAAATGAAATCAACTACTAAAAATATTATTAAATAATTTATTTTTGCGGTTTGTTAAATTATTATTTGTTTTGGCTCTAAATTAAATTATTAAATTTATTTAAAAAATATTAAATAATTTAATTTAGAGTCAAAACAAATTTGTAATCTGAACCAAGCACAGAAAATGTGCAAATGTAATTTATATTATGTATAAATTGTTGAATTACAATAGTGTTCTCAAATATTCACATAAGACATACTTTTTCATCAACACAAAGACTATCAGAAAAAAAACTAAAGCTTCAATAGAATCCACCGGTTCATCACTCCATCTCTAGTCCTAACATTTGTCACTATTTCTGTTCACCCATTCTTCTTAGCCATCTACAAAGAACTTTGATCACAAAGAGACTCAACCTGTCCAACACAAAGAGGATCAAAAAATGCAGCCCAAAAGACACTGACACCCTGAAACAAAAATATATTAAACTAATCACGCAGAAATATAATACGAAGGTTTCCTTTTTGCTTCTGGCAGTGAGTTGAGCTCAGGTTATGATACATGAACACATGAGACAGATTGAGGAAGAAATCCATTTCAACTCAACTACTTACAGGAGAAATCCATCTGCTGCAATATAGATCATAACATGTGATTCACTCTATTTAAATAAAGATCATATACAGATCATGTTATAATACAGCCATGTCGAATATACATGAGCTAAGTATGTTAAAGAAAGTAGATCGTATTGATGAACAAAAGATAAACAGAAAACTATGAGGAAGCAATGAGGCAGAAAAAATGTTACAGTCATGTTATTCCATATTTGTTCTGCCGTTGCAAAGGAGCTATTTAGACAAGTTTTTGAACCTCTGTTTTGGTGTGGCAAAGGAGCAATCGCAACCTGCAAAATCAAAGGAGCAAATCAGACCACATGACTTCTCTGCATCATACAAGAAAATAGTTACAATTTGTATCTACAAAACTCTAGCTCCAATGAAAAGTTATTTTCATACAAATGATCCTGTCACTTTGCATATTCGCCATGTTGATTATGCGCCGGATCAGAAAACTGCTGTGTTTGTGAATAACATGTGACTAGCCGGAGGTAACCAAATTTTCTCAAATCTCATCTGTCCAACAACCGGTTTATTATATTGAAAACAGAGACCGGATGGAAGTCATAACTGTAACGTACCTTTGGAAAGGGGGTATATTTTGTTGTTAGTTTTTTTAGCCACCTTGGTTCCCTTAACCTGCCCAGCAACCGGATTATTATTTTCGTGTCATCATTTGAATGAAAACACAATGACCGGCCAGAGTATGAACATGGATGGATTCCCTAAGTAAACTTTAATTACCTTCTTAACAAGCTTTTGGCAAGCTGTATCGTCTTTCTGTGCCAACTCTGTGTTTCCTGCAGTTTTCATTTCTCCTAGAAGAGAAGAGAAGGCTGGCCAAAAATTCGTTATTGCAAACTGGTATGAAAACTGAATCAAATTTTGAAACGGGAGTAGTATCTATGTGGTTCCGAGTATTACCTGCAACCAGCGGCATCTCAAAGCGACATCAAGTGCATTCTTGTTGGGCAGATGAAACGTGATCTTGAAACAACGGATGACAGTGTCCTCCTGCTCAGCAAGGCTGACACTACACGGCTAGCAGATCTTGGAACTTAAATGAGTAATGACTAGTAACTAAAGTCAGCGCGTTCATTCGTCATTCAGCACTCGAAATGGGGAAAAGATCCGCGAGATGTTAAACGAAAAGTATGATAGGTATGATTACCTGGCTGAGGAGCGGGTAGTAGGTGGTCCTGGATCCGGAGGAGACGGTGTGGGAGGCGCCGGGTTCGGGTGAGCTGATGACGACGGCAATCAGGAGCATGCAGGAGAGGGCGACGAGGAGGAACAACGCGAGGCGCACCCACCACGGGCACTGCTGCCACTGCCGCTTGAACGACGGCTGCCGTGAGTCCATGAATATGGCTGCCAACTCATTGGATCACGTGCTCCAGCCGCACTCGCCGGGAAGACAGGACCATACCGGGTCGGGCGAGAAACACCCCGCGGAGATCTGAGACACTGTGGGCGCGGAGGTGGCGGCGCGTCGGCATCATGGGCGATGAGGTGGTGGCACGGCGGCATCTTGGGTGGGGAGCTTTAGAGTTAGGTTTTGGGTCCAAGTGTCGGGAAGGATGGGTTTATATAACGATACAACTCGAATTACACAATTTGGTGTTTTATAGATCACGATACAACCAAAATATCGACATCGATATTTTTTGATATAAAAATGGATGCCATTATGCGATGTAAGATGCAAATGACTTGAAAAATTAATGAAGGCTAAGAGAGTTAAATTATATTTTCTTAAAAAAAATTTACACTCAAAACAATAATATGCCAGGAATAAAAAACAAAGAAAAATGAAATTTGTCTTTTTTGTATCTTGAAAACTAAAAATAATTTGGACATGAAATTTGTGGTGCAGTTGTTAAATGATGATAGGAACCTTTGTGATTTGTTCGAGAATTTTGTGTCAATGATTGCATCAATGTGTGTTCAAAATTTAAGGAATGACTCAAATGTTATGGGCATTTGAATGAAATGAGTCGTAATTTGATTTTTCACATGTTTGAGTATTTTAAAATTTTGTACAAAAATTGTACATGTAGCTATAGATAATACGCACACAACACAAAATTTCAGTTGATGATCCATTTATTTTGGGGACATGTGAAAAGAATGAACAATATGTTTATAGGAATTCATTTGAGGTTTACCAAAACATAAAAAAGTTACGTTTATAAGTTTGAAAATAATTGTTCCCAGTGGTAGAGAGTTTATTTTTGAAGAACATATAAAAAAGGAATCATCAAATTTGAACCTAATTTCTGAAATCTAAACACGTTTAAATATTTAAATCAGAATCAAAATAAAAAAAACCTAGAAAGGAAGAACAATCGGTCGACAGCTGGGCCTGACGCGTCAGCCAGCCAGCCCCAGCCAGCTGTGCGCCGGCTATTGGGCCCGACGTGTCAGCCAGCCAGCCCCAGCCAGCCGGGCGCCGGCTATTGGCCCCAGCCCACTAAGCGGCCATCGGTTGTGGACTACGGCTGGCGTGCCTGGCATTTAGTCCCACCTCGGGAGTTTTAGTAGGACGCACCAAGCATATTAGCTGCTGGGACGCGGGCGGCCCTGTGAGCTTCGTTTAAAATTGCTGCCGCTTGATTGGCCACGTTGGGCTGCAACTTCGAACTTCCTCGACCTGTTGGGCCCCTCGCCTTCTTGCTTGCAGTCTGTATACGGTGGGGCTTGTTGTGTCAGCTGGGCCTCGTCCTGGTTGGCAGCCTAATTTTTTCTAAACAGAACAGAGGGTGTGCCTGTTCTGTGCCGCCGGCCAGTACTAAATTAAACCGTGATTGTAATATAAATATATAAGATATGAAAAAATACTAAATATTATATATATATATATATAGAGAGAGAGAGAGACAGAGAGAAAATTAGACACACTATATCAAAATATCATGTCTCCATATATCTTTATTACAGTTTGTTTGCAATGCAATACTTACAACACATAGTAATTATTGCTACCTAAAAGTTTGTAACACAAAAAACAATATGTTGCTACTTTTATGTTGCTGCTTCCCTTGTTTCTATACACATGATACTCACGACGCATAATAAGTGTTGTGACTTAATAGATTACAACACATAGAGCAATGCATTGCTATGTATGTGTTGCTAAAGGGGGGTTTGTTTTGTAGTGGTTTATCAGTCGCTAAGGCGCAACATCCTTAGACAGGTGTTGTATCTGAATGTCTTAGCAGTTTAAATCAAAGTTTACCATCTACACCAAAAGACCAGACCACCATGATGTTATTATGGTAGAATGGGAACCAACGCCAATTAGATAGAGGCGAGGTAATGTTGATCTGCATGATGATAAAAGACAAACAGATCTTAACACCAATTGACACAGTGATTTAGAGGAACAAAAGACAATCAATTATTTATAAGATCCGACCCATTTTACATGGTGAATGTTGTAGATTTTAGCTAATGAAGTAATACTTTTAGAACATAATGATTATCAAATTTTTAGGGTCGTGCTCTTCAAATTGTCTAACAAACCAAGTTATTATCGTAATATTTTTTATATAAAAGACTTCAGCTTTTAAATAAAACTTCTAGTTTTGTAACTAGAGATATATATATTTATTTTGTTATACCTAATTTAATATTATATAATTAATGTCTTTCTAAACAAAAAATTAATATAATATTATAATAAAATTATAGATTGTGGCACATGTACATCACTTTAGTCGTGTGGACTTGATCATCATTGAACCATGAAGGATGTACCATGATGTTGTTATGCGGGAATCGGAACCAACATCAATTAGAGAGGCGAGATAATGTTTCATATGCATAATGACAAAAGACAAACAGATCTTAATTCCAACTGACATATTTATTTAGGAGAACAGTAGACAACAAATTATCTTAAGATCTGACCCGTTTTACGTGGTCAAAGTTGTAGGTTTTAGATAATGAAATAGTACTTTGAGAAGATAATGATTGCCAAAATTTTTAGGGTCATACTCATCAAATTGTCTAACAAACCATGTTATTACCATAAATCTTTTTAAATAAAAGACTTCAGCTTTTACAGAAAACTCCTAGTTTTTAACTAGTAAATATATTTTCATTTTGTTAGACCTCATTCAATATTATATAATTAATGTTTTCCATATCACTAATTAATATCGTATTGTAATGATATTTTAGATTTTGCCAGATGTACATAACTTCTGCCACAGACATAAATCATCATTGGACCATATGATGGACATACCTACCAACTTTAGATTTTCATGGAAGAAATAATGGTGGAAAAAAGAAACGCACTCGATCTTATGTTGTCAGCGCTGCCCAACTCCAACATCCTGCCTCTCTATCTTCATTGCAATTATAAGGCTTTCGTCATATTTTATAACAGATTAACAAAGGATATAAATACCTCACTGCCCCTTATCCATTTAGCTTGTAATAAAAAAATCCTTGGACTAACCAACATAATTTACATGTATATTGCGAAATAAAGGAATTTATTACATTTGGTCCCAGTGCTGCTAAAAATACTATTAAAAACCTAATGGTTGTAGGTAAGATCCCTCTTGCAATGCAAGAAATGGCATGACCAGTAAATCAAGTGTGTGGACTGCCAGCCGACACCTCATACATGAGACAAATAAAAATGTGATGCAAGGTGGAATAAATGGCACAACCTTTATTGTTACAGCTTTTTCTCATGTCACGTTGGGATTGCTGCAGGCCAAACATTAATTACTAGCCTTAATGTCATATAAAGACACCATCTCTTTCTGGCAATAATTTAATTCAGCCAAAATTCCTTATTAAAAGCAACCATCTTCCCCTTCCTTGAGATAACCTTACATTTGGTTTGAACGCTTTCTACTTTTCCCTAGGCCTCCGCAGAATCTCAAATCTCAATTCACGAAAACCAAGGGGTGAAGAATAGCAAGAGGTAAGACACAATTTTGGTATGCACACTGGTCAGCATCTAGAACGTTCTAGATCTTGCACTAAACCTGTAGTCATCATGACCATGTTTTTACATACCTGGATCTGAGTTTTCTGGTTATATAGATGTTTTTGTCAGGCATTGGTTAAGCCCATGTGAGCAAGGGCTCGCGTACGTGGCCGCTGCTGAGCGAGAGGGGTACTCCGTCTTTGCGCAGCTCTGGATCAGAGTACTCCTTTGCACTGCTCTAGATATGTTTTCCTCAACCTATGCTTTCCATGGGCTTAACCTTAGGCCAACACGTAAGTAGCTTATTTATCATAATCAAGCATAAAAGGTCATGTGACCTTGATTCTGGTAGTTGGCTGTGAAGTGAATGGATTTTAGGATTGATATACATTCATAAATTGATTATAGTTTAAGTTCAGAAAAGAGGAGCAAGCAGTGCCCACTGCTTGATCCAGAACAACCTCAGTCATCTAGATCCTTAGCATGGCCTCACTAATGTTACGTGCTATTACTCCTCTGCCAAGCTTCTTTGGTACGGTTGAGTTCAACTTGGAAAATGCGCCATATTTTTTTTTCATAGGTGATGTATAGATTGATGATGGTAAGCCACATGTTGCAGCTGACGGGTCGGTCAGTGTGTGCAACATGGAGAGAGATTTTGCAACAGTTGTTAGCTGTAAGCGAAAAGTATATTAAGACAATAGCTGTCACATCTTAGAGCCCTCCATCCATGTCCTCTCCCTCCTATCCGTCGGCACCACAACCCCCGTTCCATTGTCACCGTTGCCCATTTAGAATCGATCGAACCCTCCATGCACCTCTCTTCTTTCTCGTTGGCACCCCTTTCTAGCCCCATCATCGGTCCCACCAAATCCTCTTCCTTCAGCAAGATCAGTACTCGCCACTACCCCCAGTCGTAGCATCCCTCTTATTATCTTCCATCCACACCTTAGCCATTGCCCTCTCATCACCCTTCTTCCTCCTATCGATCTTCATCGAGCTCACCATAATTACCTTTGTCCCTACATTGTTCATCTCCTAGATGCAAGTCATATTCCTCACCTTGGCATCTCCTTGTCCCTAGTTGGCCCCACAATTTAGGTCATCAACCCTTTTGTTGTTTCCCTTCCCTATATCATCGTGTGGTAGATCGACGACTTCCTCGTGGTCTTCAACCTCATGCCGAGACACGTCTCTGAATTGCATCCTCCATGGTTTATGCAGTAGGTGGTTTCATGCTTGACTTGGCGAATGTCAAGGTACTCCGACTAGTTGTTGCAGCCAACATCTATAATCGACCATGATTCATTTATTTTTTCATTGACCACACTACTACAAAATGTTAGAATGATTATTGTTTCTTTTGTTGCAAGGGTGAAGTTCACAAAGCACACCAATGATATCTCTATATGGCCCTTGGTTGCCTCGAATTTGGAGGGCACCTCATGATAATCACTTACAACGAAAGACCGACCATTTCATGTGGCCACCTTAAAGTGTCAAGAGGTTGAAGTTCGTGTGACCCCATCTCTAGGATGTTAAAGTGTGATTGTACTCTCTCATTTATCCACCTTGACTCGGATTTAGGCTATGCGCCCCCACTGCATCATCGAACAATATGGTTCAGGATTTATGGACTGGTATTGTTGTCATTGATGCTCAGATGTTCTGTCTAATGGTCGTAGAGTGTGACCAAGGGTGGGACCGGTGATCCTAGAAGCATGTTTGCCACATACACCACCCTCAGCTTCGATTGCTGCTAAGAATCATGGTTCGTGAGCTGGTTTGGTTCATTGTTCGATCCTTGCTTTGGCATGGTCGTGTAAGGTCCTTTTGATCATTGTATGTGGCCACCATGGCCACTTTACTATAATTTATGTAATACCACAAGCGTGGTCCCTGTACTATATTTCTGTAATAAAATTGTGGTGACATCCCAGATCTATTTGAACCATCTTGGTAGATATCACGGTAAAATGATAGACTGTGAAAAATTGGGATCAAGAGAGTGGTCAAGTAGTAGTTTATCCGAAAGGGGTGTTATGTTTGTGAAACTGATGGTTAGAAAGGAAGTGTTATAGGAACATATCCATACATACTTTACTTTTAATACATTTTCTTCTCTTTTAATATGTTCAATATATAATTTTTCACATCATAGTTTATCATTAGACAATCATTCTTTTTATCATAAATGGAGAAATATTCTATCATACATATAATTATTTATTATTATTTCATTCTTTCTGACTGTTGTATTCTTATTATCAGTTTTGACATTTGACACAGGATAGTCAATTCAATATATTCCTCAGGAAATATTTGACATGGGGAAAGAAGTGGCTACTAGAAATCCAGGTTTTCTAAATGTTGATAAAAGTGAGCAAGACAACAGAGTCCTTCAAGAGGAACTAACCAATGAGAGTCAACCACTTGATGTTACTCCACTTACTGAAGCTAAACCATGGGAACCTATTGTCCCCACCCATATTATATCAGAAATCATCCAGCATATAAAGGTGGGTGGAAAACTCTTCAACATTTTAGGAACACAAATGGAAAACCATATCTGGTAACTACATATACAGATGTGATTGTACATATAATTAACTTTTTAAGGTTTACTGATGTAATTTGTACGTTTTTAGATTTTCTCACACATCTATCCTTGATAACAAATGAATATCATCGTTCCACGATCAACAACGTTATCATCTATACTACAAGTCTACAATCTTATACCAGTTTCTGACATTCAGAAAGCACACAATCATACTGAGACTTAATGTCAGCTAACTCTGATAAGGGTGACCGATGACATGGGAAATGTGAAAGTGCATCTAGGAATCCCTTGTGGGTTTTGGATGATTTATGACAAGCAATTGGGATCCTAACCTCTTTGTTGAGATGAGCACAAGTTTTTTAATAGCAAAATAAGAAAAGTGCCGAAAAGAAGGAAGAATGAGGAGCAAAGTGGAAATGAGCTCAAGGAAGAAGAATAGTAGATCATTGTGTATGGAGTGTGTTAAGGAAATAGACCCCAAGAGCTCAATCACAATTAAACACACACATTGCACAAAGTTACACAGGACCGGACTAGTCCGACTGACACTGGACTAGTCCGATATCCTCTCAGCACAAAATCGGACAAGTCCGATAACCATCGGACTAGTCTGATATCTCTCTGACTAGAATCGGACTAGTCCTTCCCAGCGCGGACTAGTACACAAAACACTTCACAAGTCACACAAAATCGGACAAGTCCGATCACAACCAGACTAGTCCGATATTCTCTCTGGTCCAAATCGGACAAGTCTGATATTTGCACGGACTAGTCCAAAAAATCCTCTAAACTAAATCGGACAAGTCCTCCAAGTGTGAACTTGTCACCCAATACACTTAGGGTTTCACATGTCCAGACAAGTCCGATGACTATCGGACTAGTACGAAGATTTCCAAAAGCGAAATCGGACAAGTTCGCTCCTAGCCAGACTAGTACGATATTTCGAGACACTTAGGGTCTGCTACACACAGCACACCGGACTAGTCCGGTGACCACCACGTACTAGATCGATCTTTCTGAACCCTAACGGTCACTTTTAGAAACCCATATAAATAGAGGTGCACGGCCATATTTCATAAATTCTCAAACCCTAGCGCCGCCACACCTCCCAAGAGCCTCAAAAACACATCTCTCCATGAAATTAAGTGCAATAAAGATAAAATCCTTTGAGGATTCACTCTAGTTCATTGGAGAGACACGTTCAACACCACATTGAGCTCTTGGTTTGATTCTCTAACACACTCCTGTGATTTCATTGTAATCTTTTGAGTGTGTTCTTGGTTGTATTTCATGTTGTAATCCAAGCGAGCTCTCAACCTATGAGAAGGCCCCTTTGAATTTGGTTATTAACCCCTTTGTGAAAAGTGGAAGAGGATTGGCCTTCGTTGCGATCCGACGAGGGTAGGGTTGGAGAAGACCCAGTCCTTTTGTGGACTCCTCAACATGCACGTAGGTTGCCTTTGTGTGAGCCGAACCACGGGATAAATCCTTGTGTCTTGTTTTTGTGTTCATCATTCTTATTCTTCACTATAATCTAGGGTTTCAATCATTATTGCTTACTTCATGTTGAATCATTAAATATAAGATTGAATTGTGACATAACCTAGTTCATAACCTTGTAACACTTCATTTGATTGTATATCTCCGCTGCATACATTGAAAAATCAAATTAATTGATCAAACTTAATCAGCCTAGTCCGTACACACCAGACTAGTCCGCACTTTACCGGACTAATCCAATATCTCTAGTTTTGAACTGGTTGTTAAGTGCTGCAGGTTCCGACAAATTTCAGAAAGGTCAATTCACCCCCCTCTAGGCCATATTCAATTGGTATCAAAGCAGGTTCTTCAAGAAAGGGACTAATCGCTCGAAGAAGATCATGTCGAACATGAAGGACACCCACATGAGAACCAACCAAGAAAAGGTTGATGATGAAAAGAACCTCAAGGTGAAGAAGCTCCTAGAAGCCATTCAAGACTTCGAGGACGATGATGAGAAGAAGCTAGAACTAAAGGCGCTCCTAAGAAAGAAGACACTTTCCAAAGGGAAAGTGAAGATTGAAGAAAAGAAGAAGGGGAGTAGTCACACCGACTACTCCCGATATCCTTTTAACTATGTCGTCTCAATTCCAATAATAATCATTATTTGTCTATCCCACTTGGAAAAGCCCCACACTTTGACTGATATGATTACTCAATGTGGAGGCAAAATATGAAAATGCATCTAATTTCCCTCAATCCAAGTTTATGGCATATTTTGTGCACAGGGATAGATATCCCGGACGACGGCGAAGAGCTCACACCAAGCCAAGAGCAGGCTATTCACCGAAATGCTCAAGCCGCGGCCGTAATTACCTCTTCACTCAGTCGGGACGAGTTCACCAAGGTGGATGGACTCGAAATTGCTAAGAAGATATGGGACACACTACAAACTGCACATGAAGGTGACCGACATGTGCATGAAGCAAAAATCGAAATGATTGAAGGCGAGTTAGGAGGATTTGCAATTGAAGAAGACGAGTCACCCCAAGACATGTACAATCGATTAAAGACACTCTTCAACAAGATCAGATCATACAGAAGTAAGAAGTGGAATGACCACGAGGTGGTAAAGCTCATCCTTAGAGCTTTCATGCCTCGCAATGTCACCCTATGCTCCATGATCAGAGAAAGCCCCAGATACAAAAGGATGACTCTGGATGAACTGCTTGAAAAGATTATAAACTTCGAGATGATGGAAAAACAAGCAAAGAATGTCAAGGAGATTGCCGACCTCACCTCAGCAAAGAAGAAAGTGGTTGCTTTGAAGTCCACCCTCAAGCCCCTATCCAAAGAAGCTAGAGAAGCACAACTGGAGGAAGATAGTGACGACGAGAGCAGTGAATTAGATGAAGAAGACATGATATTGTTCATGAAGAAATTTAAGAGAATAATGAAAAAGAGACAAGGTACAAAGTCAAGCGAAGGAAAATACAAGGAAAGAACAAAGCCAAAGTTGAGGCGGGCATGTTATAATTGTGGTGAGTATAACCACTTTATAGCTGATTGCCCATATGAGGAGAACAAGAAGAAGACCAAAGAAGCCAATCCTCAACCCAAGAAATTCTTCAAGAAGAAGAATCAAGCCAAACAAGCGCACATTGGGAAAGAGTGGGACACAAATGATGAGTCCTCATCATTCGAAGAAGAAGAGATGGCTAGCATAGCCATCGAGAAGACATCCAAGAAGTCTACCCTCTTCCCTACTCTTGGCGCATGGAAGGGAGATGGCACTTGCCTTATGGAAAAGGAAGGTAAACGCAAGGTAACCATTAAACCCCCTTCCGTGCATTCCTATTCCAGCGATGATGAAATCAATAGTGATAATGAGGACATGCTTATTGGACAAGATAGGAAAACAGCCACAAAAATGAAATTTTTGCTTGATCAACTTGTTGAGAAGGAGAGGTTAATAAATCGTCAAGAGGACATGATCATCTCCCAAAAGGAGGAATATGTCGAACTTGACAAGCTTCTAGAACTTGAAAAGGAACGAAGCAATCACAAGAGCATGAGTTAGCTTCGAGCAAGGAAACTTGCTTGGAGTTAACTGACTCAAATGCTACAATCAAGGACCAACTTGCTGACCTAATCAAGGTTAACAAGATCCTTGAAGTGCAAGTTGAGTCACTCAAGCTAAGTGAACCTTCTTCCTCTTCAAGCTCACCTTCTCAACCCACTAAAACTGAGTTTGGTCATGCTTGTACATGTAAGAAAGTTGAGACCAGTTTGAAGGACAAGACAATTTCTACAAAGGATAAACATCATGCCCAAAGTGGCATATTTGACAAGGAGAAGATCAAATATGCACGTATTGCATACTTGGTCAAAAGACCTCCAAATGTCAAATATGGCATTGGTTACTCTTATGGTGAAAAGCAACATTCTAAAAGCCATAAGGATAACAAGGAGAGGATTACCTTTGTAAATGGAAGACTCTCTCAAACTGGAAAGTCAAAGATTAAGACAGTAATTACTCAAGATTATCGAACTAGTCCAGTTGGTGTCCGAACAAGTCCGGTCCTCCGGACAAGTCTGGCCTCCCAAACTAGTCCTGTACATAAACAACAACAGTTACTGTTTAAAACTTCCGATGCCTTTTATGTCTTAATGAGAAGTAATTTTGGCAAGGTTTATGCTCATTATGTTGGGCCACGCCATGGGAACACCAAGTCTCACGTGTGGGTGCCCAAATGTATTGTAACTAACCTTCAAGGACCCAAGCAAGCTTGGGTACCTAAAACCAAAGCATAATTTGTTTTTGCAGGCCTATTCCTCCGGTGGATCTAAATGGGTGCTAGACAATGGCTGCACCAACCATATGACTGGAGAAAGAAGATTGTTCGTGGGATATGAAGAGAATGAGGACCCAAATGAGGGCATCTACTTTGGAGATAATAGTCAAGGAAAGGTGCTTGGTACCGGTAAAATTGCAATATCTTCTAAACACACACTTTCTCATGTTTTACATGTTGAATCCTTAGATTATAACCTGCTGTCCATATCTCAATTATGTGACAAAGGTTATAATTGCTTGTTCACTAACGAGGGTGTGAACGTCTCAAGGTTGAGTGATGGTTCCATTGCATTCAAGGGTATGTTAAATGGAAAGCTTTATCTTGTTGACTTCAACAAGGATAAAGATGAATTTGACTCATGCTTGATTGCAAAGACCAACATGGGTTGGCTGTGGCATAGACGGCTAGTGCATGTTGATATGAGGAACCTTCAAAAACTCCTTAAAGGCGATCACATCCGAGGTTTAAAGGATGTTGTACTTGAGAAAGACAGGCCTTGTAGCGCGTGCCAAGCCGGGAAGCAAGTTGGAGCACCTCACCCCGCCAAAAATGTCATGACTACAACAAGACCACTCGAGCTACTACACATGGACTTGTTTGGTCCAATTGCCTACATAAGCATCAGCGGTAACAAATATGGTTTAGTTTTCGTTGATGATTTTTCTCGCTTCACTTTGGTTTTCTTTTTGCAAGATAAGTCAGAAACACAAGGAATACTCAAGAAGTTCTTCAAGCGCGCTCAAAATGAATTCTCATTGACAATCAAGAATATTTGAAGCGACAACGGCACAGAGTTCAAGAACACACAAGTGGAGGAGTACCTTGATGAACAAGGCATAAAGCACGAATTTTTAGTGCCGTACTCCCCACAACAAAACGGAGTTGCCGAAAGAAAGAACTGAACACTCATAGAGATGGCAAGAACAATGCTCGATGAGTACAAGACCTCAGATTGATATTGGGTGGAAGCGATTAACACCGCTTGCCATGCCGTAAATCGACTTTATCTTCATCGACTACTCAAGAAGACATCCTATGAGATACTCACCAGTAACAAACCAAATATTCCAAATTTTCGAGTTTTCGGTTCTCCATGTTATATCTTGAACAAGAAGCCTAGGACTTCAAAGTTCGCTTCGAAGTCCGATGAAGGTTTCTTTCTTGGTTATGATTCGAACACTTATGCCTATCGTGTTTTCAACAAGACCTCTGGACTTGTTGAAGTAGCACGTGACGTAGTGTTTGATGAGACTAATGGCTCCCAAAAGGAGCAAGTTGATCCATGTGAACTAGGTAAAGAAGAAGCTCCTTGTCAAGCATTGAAAAGAATGGCTCTAGGGGAAGTTCGAACACAAGAGCCACCTCCACACGTACATGAGGAAGATGAACTGTCGGTGGTTTGGAACCGGCAGATCTCCCTACACTACTAAAGTGATAGGGGAGTTTGATGTTCGGCGTGGGCGCGCGGAGATTCAAGAAGGTGAATAAGAATTGACACAGGAGACACAAGAATTTACGTGGTTCGGGCCGCCTGAGCGTAATACCCTACTCCACGGGTGTGTTGGTGTTGTATTAGCAGTATGAGTTTGTAATGAGCGTATGAGTCGCGTGTGTGTCTGGCGTATGTGTGTGTGTATATGTCCCCTGAACGTGTCGTCGGCCTGTCCTTTTATACTACAAGGGCAGGCCGTTACAAGTTAGCCTGGCCCGACATGTGGCCCCGGCGGTTACTAGTATTGATACACGTTTAATTGCTCTTAATGACCCTGTAACGGGCTTTGATAGCACCGTTACTGGTGTTAAGATCATCCGTTAAGTGTCATTAATATGGCGTTAATGACACTTAATTGGGTCTTGAAGTCCTTGATTCCCCTTTGAAGATCCGGAGCCGTTGCGGGGTCTTCCGGAGGTTAGGGGTTGAAGATCCGACGGTTGGACACGTGGCAGCTCTGGATCATACTGTAGGAAACAGGTAGCTCCGGGGCTACCCGACACGTGTCAGGTCCGGAGCTTCTCTCGGTCTGGGGTTAAGTCCGGAGGTGCCATTTCGGTACATGGCCCAAAGCTTCCCCCTTGTGGGCGGTAGCTCCGGTTTTGTAGTACACGTGGCGACCCAGGGATTAACCATGTTGGAGAAGCGGGTGCGGTTATGTCTGACATGTGGGCCCCCGAGGGTCTTCAAACCAAGTAGATGACTTTCCTTTGAGATCTTTGTAACCTCAAGGGGTGTACGGTTTCTAGGGTACCGACAGTGGCCCCCTGGACCTACCTCCGGGGAAGATCACTGGGGTGAAGTCATTCCACCGGAGGTGGGTCCATCCTCGCGACTCTTGAACTGAGTCTTCAAGGGTCTTTGAAGGTGCCGTTGGAAGGGATTTATAGTTAGATCCCCGCCGCGTGGCGCACCTCGTGCGGCAGATGAGATCTTTGACGTGCGGATCTCACGCAATTGAAGGTCGCCGGTTCCCGATACGAAAACCGTATCGGTTCCGCGCGCCTTGTTAGGCCGCCGCCTTTGGGTTTCCCGCCTCGTGATGACAACTGTTCGCCTAGGTAAGAGCCTCGACTTGATCGTCGGGGTGGTCCCGGGCCCTCTTGTCATCGGCAGGGTGAAATTTTTGAATGGTATCTTCGATTTCCTTGCGGTTTCCATCCAAGCGTTGCGAGGTCTTACTTAAGAAGGAAAGCGCGCACCGTCGGGAGTTCTTTACGCCTCTCATCTGATCTTGCGCTCAAACTCCCAACTCGTGCTTCACTCTTCTTCTCTTGCCTAGCCGTGCCGCGATGGAGTTGGGTCTCCGCGAGAGTCGCTTGAAGACTGACGGCGATTTGAAGAAGGTTCGGGCCCTCATGGGGTGGTCCTCGGACTTCTTCAACCGCTCAGTCCGTGCCGGCGGAGAGCTCCCCTTCGAGAAGGAGCACGCCGGCAAAATGGTGTACTTTTCCTCGTACACCATGGTGGGGTTGATCCCGCCTTTTTCTTCCTTTTTCTTGATGCTGCTAGACTTCTATGGTCTGCAGTTATATCACCTTGGCCCTCACTCCATTCTCCTCGTGTCTATCTTCGTCCACTTCTGTGAGATGTGGGTGGGCATCCCCCCTGCATTGAACTCTTCCGGACCTTCTTCACCGTCCACACCACCGGCCGGAGCAACTAGTACCTTGGCTTCTACTACTTCGTGAAGCGCAAGAAGTGCCAATTCAAGTACCTCCAGTCGTTTCCTTCTGGGAAGTGGGATGACTGGAAGAAAGACTGGATAGTCGTCAGGGTGGAGGAGCACGAGAGGCTGGAGCTGCCTGATAGTCTGCACGACATCGACACGACCACCTGGAGTGAAGCTCCGGTGCTGGCGAAAGCTTTCACCCCTGCTTTGACCAGGATCCGCCAATGCGTGGAGGGAGGATTGACTCCTCAGGCGGTATTTTGCAATTTCCTGGTCAACAGGTGGGCGCCGCTGAAGAGGAGGGAGAAGCTCGCTTGGGCCCTCAACAGCGTGATGGACGACAACCGGGTTGAGACCGGGTTGAAGTCCAACATGGTGGGGAAAACCTTGGAGTTCCACCTCAAGAAATTCCAGCACGGCATCGATGTCGACGGTGATGACTTGACTCCCCCGTCGGCCTTCCTCCCTCTGAACGTGGAAGTGGAGTTCAGCAGGGAGCTCCGGCGAATAATGCCCGTACTTGACGACCTTGGTGTCATCGAGAGAAGATCAACCACCCGGGTGGCAATCCCCAAAATGCCCGAAGATGGCTCTGTCCCTGTCCCAAAGCCGAGGGTCGAGGTCATCGGCAAAGGCAAGGAGCTGGCGGACGAACCCGAGAGCTGCAGCATGCCGACAGAAGGTCCGTCAGGCCAGCTACTTCCGCCTCGGCTCCTTCTCCCCGGAGGGGAAGGTCTTCTACAACCGTGGCAGTTGTCCCTGTAATGGGGTCTTCCTAGAACGAGACCGTTCCTGTAGTGGGGTCCTCCCGTAGCGCGTCTGTTCCCGCAGTGGGATCCTCCCGGGGTGTTAGCTCCGGGCGCGCGACTCCGGCACCTGGGCCGGTGGAGGCCTCCAGGTCCGGGGGTTCCTCCCGATCAAGGAGATCTTCGACCCGGGAAACGCCCGTGGCTGCGACAAGTTCCGGGGGGCCTTCCGGAGCTTCTACGCCGACTATGGCCAGCCCAGAACGCTCGGGAAAAAGGTTCCGCGCAAGCTGGGGCAGAAGCCTCCCAAGGTAATGTTTAACCCCTACCTTGGACAATTATTTTAATTGTAGCAACTGTTTGTTAATTTTCTTTGTTCGTCATCTGCAGCATCCCCAAGAAAGGGAGTGAGGCTCCACCCTCAGCCACAGTGTCTGAGGCCGTTAGGGTGGGAGCTTCTGCTCCTGTCCCGGTGCCGCCCCAAGTGGTGGCTGAAGCTGCGACAGCTCCGGTGCCGGCTATCGTGGTCATGGACCTCGACTCATCCCCAGATGTTCCCGTGGTATCGTCAGACCACAGGAGTGAAGATGCGCCAGCGGCACCTGTCCCAGAGGTTGAAGCTCCGAGTCCTGGTGCTGCAATGATGGAAGCTCTGGCTGTTGAGCCGGAGGAAGTAGTAATCCCGGCCTCTGAGCCGGAAAGTGTCGAAGCCCCGGCGGTTGAGCCGGAGGTGGCTGAAGCCCCGGCATGCGAGCCGGAAACCGAGGTAGTTCCGGCAGTTGGGCCGGCTACCTCCGAAGCACCGGCTGCTGAGCCGGTCATTGTGGGAGCTCCGGTCATAGGGCCGGTCGAAGTTGAAGACCTTCCGGCTCCTGAGCCGGTTGTTGAAGAGGTGACGGAGCTCAAGCCTCTCTCGGAAGAGGTGCCCAGACCGGAGCCAGTAGCGGCTCCTGCTCCGGAAGCGACGACGTCGGAGGTACCTGCGGCCGAGCCGGAGTGCCCAAGCGAAGTCGCTGGCCCCCTGCCCGAGGGGGTGAACGAAGACTTTTGTAGAGTGGGACCCAATTTTTGTATCCGAAGACCCGCTGGAACCAGCGGAGGAGACCCCAGCAGGTCCGGAACCAATCCCGTTGTCGCTGTCCATTGGCAACGCATGTTCCAGTCTGCGTCAAGTCCAACTGGCCTTCTTCCACGACAACAAGGCTCTTGAAGAGGAGCGCCAAACCCTTAGGCGGTGGCGTAATCGGCTCCACGTCGAGACCAAGCTGGCGCAGTCGAGGCTAGCGGATGACAAGGAATGGATTAAGCGGGAGAAGATCCGCCTGGAGTACTGGGGCAAGTTACTGGATGACAGGGAGAGTATAACTCGTGCCCTTGACGCTCAATCCCGGGAGATCTATGATCAGGCCAAACCAGCCAATAATGCGGCCGATGCACGCCATGAGCAGCTTGAGGCCATCAACACTGCGCTCATCAAGCGCCGAGAGGCACTTGAAGAGAGGGAGAAACGGCTCGAGGATGAAGAGCAGAAACCCCTTGAGCTGCGGGATGATGTCCTGAGGAGGGAAGAGGAGCTCACCGAGAAAATAGCTCTGGCTGACAAGGGCCTCGAGGAGCGCGCCAAGAAATTGGAAGAGTGCTGCCAAGAGGAAGAGGAGAAGACCTGGGTGCGAGGGCAGGAACTCTACGAACAAGAGTGTGCCCTTGCTGCCCGGGAGAAGAAAGTGAGGGGTAGGGAGAAGGACCTGGTTCACCGCCGGAACAAGATCCACCTTCGGGAACTCGAAAGGCGGGTTGCTGAAAAGATTTAGCAAAACGCCAAAGAAGTTGAGCGCCTCGCCTGTGAGAATTCCGAACTGACGGCGGCCAGGAGATCCCTTGAAGAGATGAAGGGCTTGAGGACTGAGGACTCCCTACAGATTTGGGAGTTCCTGGGCAAGGCCAACGACGCGCTGACACTGATGGGTTTCAGCCCCGTGCGCCCGGATGATCCGGAACCGGAGCCGGACCTAGCGCTGCAGGCGTTGAGCGCAGCAGGTAGCAAGCTCTCCAAGGTGGGCGATGTCATCGCATACCAACTGTAGGTTGAGGGGCAATCCATGGCAAAGAACGTCGCAGAGTATGTACTGACGTGCTACACCAGCCGGAACTCCTAATTTCCTCTAGACCCGATGCTTGAAGGCCCCGTCGAAGGAGAAGGCGAAGCTACCCGAGCCAGCATATCGGAGGTGGCCCAGAAGGTCGCCCAATTCTTCCATAGGGTCTAGGACCATCTCTGTAATTCTCATCTGTATTTTCTCTTCTTCTTCCTGAATTTTGTAATCCCTTGTCTCCAGATGTAATCTCTTGTCTCCAGATAAATGAAATCCCCAAATTTTGCGATTTGCGAATTTCACTTTTTGTCTCCAACACTTTTATCTTCACCTGGCCCCCTGGTAGATGTACACAATTTGATTGTGAACATGTACCAAGAGGATATTGTTTTTTGTTGAAGACTGTTTTGCTCCGAACTTGTAGAATTTAGGTTCGAGGTCTTCGATAGTGAAGGCCCCCTGAGGTCTCCAGCAATAGTCTCTATCAACGCGTAGAGCATCGATAGTTAATCCTCCGGGGTGTCGGAGCTTAGTAGCTCCGGCAATGACCTTTGCCAACACTCAGTTTGTTGGCAGCAGACTCCATTTACGGGGTCTTCTCACCATCTTTTATTCGGCGTCGACGGCTGGCCCACCTTAGGGGAGTCAGAGGTTAGTTAGTTCCGGCTTTTCTCCATCAACGTAGATTTTATTTTTCCTGCACACTTAAGCTAAGAAAAATAGTAAAATTTGTTTCTTGTCTATAACTTCGTCGCGGCTTATGACTCTCAAGAAGATTTTAAGTGAAACGCGATTCTAAATACAACCGAATGTGTTATCTTTTCTTCTAGATCCAACTGTACACGGACCCGCATTACTTCGGCCTGTCGGGGTGTAGGTAGAGTGGCGTACTTAGGGTGCTTGACCAGGCTAAGTCGATAGCACACTCCATCCCTAGAATGGCTTGGCGGCTTTCAGACAAGTTGGCCATGAACAATATTTGAATCCAAAAGAATTGACAATACATCTCGAATCGTATATAAACCGGTCGAACTAAAATTTCTTAAGAATTGCACGTCTTTGCTATAGACAAGAAAGAGAAAAATAAAAATGTTGAGCCTGTACAAAATAAATGCACGTGGAGTCTATTTCGCATGAAGATGTCTTTCATTATAGGTCCGGGGTACAGGGGAAACAAGTACACTCTTAGGGTACGGAACCAGGCTAAGGGTGTTTCATTTCTTGTTTGACCCAGGGTAGTTAGCGACACTTTTAGTCCTGATACTGTGACAAGCGTTGCATGAGCTTTGTGGACCTTTCGTGAAAGGTCTGGTGGCTCTCCCGGAGGAACTACCCGACTCTGTACAATGACTCTATAACATACATCTCAAGTTACTCAAGACTCACCTCCGTGGTATTAAGTGTAGAACTTACGGAGGTGCTCGATGTTCCAAGGATTTGGGAGAGGTGTCCCATCCTCGGTAGCCAAGCGAACGCTTCCAGGACGGGATACTTTAACCACTTGGAAGGGTCCCTCCCAGCCGGGGGAGAGTTTGTTTAACCCTTCTCTGGATTGTATTCTCCATAGCACCAGATCGCCTTCCTCGAGCTGTCGGTTGTGTACGTGCCACTGGTGATAACGCCGTAGAGCTTGGTGATATCGGGCATTCCGAACAGCTGCTTGGCACCTTCCCTCCTCAAGGAGGTCTAGGTCTTCACGTCGGGGCTGGTCCTGCGCGGCTTCGTCGAAGGTCCGGACCCGGAGTGAACCCAAGGTGATTTCCGGAGGAAGGATTGCTTCAGCTCCGTACACCAGAAAGAAGGGTGTTTCTCCAGTTGACCGGTTTGGAGATGTCCTATTGGCCCATAGAGTGGGCGGAAGCTCTTCAATCCAGTTGGCTCCATGTTTCTTCAAGCGCTCATAAGTTCGCGTTTTGTGTCCTTTAAGGATTTCAGCATTTGCTCTCTCGGCTTGGCCATTGCTGGCTGGATGAGCTACGGAGGCGTAGCAAACTTGTATGCCGAGGTCTTCGCAATATCCTTGGAATGCAGAGCTTGTGAATTGGGTCCCATTATCAGTGATGATTTTGTTTGGGACTCCAAATCTGCATACAATGGACTGCAGAATGTTGATAGCAGATTGCTTGTTGATTGTCACAACTGGAGTTGCTTCCGGCCACTTGGTGAACTTGTCAATGGCGACGTACAGGAACTTGTAACCTCCGACGGCTCTTGGAAAAGGTCCCAGGATGTCCATCCCCCACACAACGAAGGGCCATGTAGGAGGTATCATTTGTAAGGGCTGAGCCGAAGTGTGAATTTGCTTTGCATGAAATTGACATGCTTTGCATTTTTTCACCAGCTCAGTTGCATCCTGGAGTGCTGTAGGCCAGTAGAAGCCATGCCGAAAGGCTTTACCAACCAGCGTGCGGGAAGACGCGTGGTTCCCACACTCGCCTCCATGGATTTCTGCGAGGAGCTCGCAGCCTTCTTCCCTTGTGATGCACCGCATTAGGATGCCGTTGGCACCGCGCCAGTAGAGATCCCCTTCTACCAGCGTATATCTTTTAGCCAATCTAACTACCCGGTCAGCGGATACATCGTCGTCAGGAAGGATGTTGTCTTTCAAGTAGTTCCGGATCTCCGAGATCCATGCATCGGAACTAACTTGAGCATTTGAGTCTTGCGTGCTGGGTTGCTCAGAGCTTCCGGCAGCACCTACGACCCTTGATGGCTGCCATGGTAACAGGGCCATCGGGACCGTCAGCTTCGGGATGCTGATCTCGCCCCCTTCGCTCAGTTCGACAGGCTGAGCTGTGGGTTTCGACAATCTCCGGACAAAAATTCCATCAAGAGCTGGAGCTCCGGTTGACGCTTTCGTCGAGAGTTCGTCGGCTTGAGCGTTGTGAGCACGCTGAACATGGTGGAGATCTAGGACTTCAAAGTCCTTCTGAAACCTCTGGACTTCAAGGAGGTAAGCAGCTAGCTGGAGATTATTGCAGGAGCATTCACCCTTCACCTGCTTAATGATGAGCTGTGAATCCCCCTTGACCAGCAATTGCATGACACCATATTACAGTGCCACCTTTAGTCTGTAGATGAGTGCTTCATACCCTGCCATGTTGTTGGTTGCCTTGAAGTCAAGGTGTACCATGTATTTAACCTTCTCCCCAGTCGGTGCAAGGATAAAGATTCCAGCTCCGGCCCCCTGCTTCTGCATTGAGCCGTCGAAGTAGAGGGTCCAGTGAGGCTCGGTGAAGGTTGGAGCTTGATGCTCCGTCTTCTGCTCACTGGGGCCCCCAGGATTTGATGGAGAGGGAGTCCATTCTGCCACAAAATCTGCCAATGCTTGACTCTTGACTGCTTGCCTTGAAATAAATTCAAGATCAAATTCAGCCAATTCCGCTGCCCATTTTGCAATATTCCCAGTTGAATTGGGATTATGCAAAATTGCTCGAAGTGGGTAAGAGGTCACCACTGAGACTTTGTGAGCTTGGAAGTAATGGCGAAGCTTCCTGGAGGCAATAAGAACTGCATAGAGCAGCTTATGCACCTCTAGGTATCGAGTCTTGGCATCATGTAGTACTTCACTAATGAAGTACACTGGGCGCTGAATGGTCCGAACCCTCCCGGAGGGGTCCGGAGCTTCCTCTTCACTGACCCGGATCCTCTCGGAGGAGTCCGGATTTTCTTCAAGGACCTCTGGGTTCCGATTGGAGGAACCCGGAGCTTCTTCAGAAATGACCTGGACCCTCCCGGAGGGGTCTAGGTCTCTTGAAGCGACTTCTTGTGGATTCGAATCTGGGAGCTGGGACCCGGACTCGCTTTCAGGAACCTCCGGACCTTCCCGAAGGGGTCTGGATTCCTGAGTGTGGGGTAGTTCTGGTCTCTCCTCAACCAGAACCATACTGACGACTTCGTCAGTAGCTGAAATATAAAGCAACAAAGGCTCAACAGGGTTCGGAGCTACCAGAATTGGTAGGGTGGTGAGGAACTGTTTCAGCTCCTGGAATGCCTTCTCTGCTTCTTCGGATCATTGGAATGGTCCGGACTTCCTCAATAACTTGAAGAAGGGAAGTGTCCGTTCCGCCAGTCTTGAGATGAACCGGCTGAGAGCTGCTAGACATCCAGTTTATTTTTGGACGTCCTTGATACGGGTTGGTGGCCGCATGTCTTCAATGGCCTTAATCTTCGCCGGATTAGATTTTATGCCCCGGTGACTTACCAGGAAACCAAGAAGTTTTCCGGAGGTAACCCCGAAGAAACACTTCTCTGGGTTTAGCTTTGTGCGGGTGGCCCGCAGCTTGTCGAAGATAGCCTGCAAGGTGTCAAGGAGTGACTCCTTGTTCCTGACCTTGACCACGATGTCATCGACGTACACTTCCACTATGTCTCTAATGAGTTCTTCAAAAGTTTTGTACATAGCTCGTACAAAAGTTGAAGCTGCATTCTTGAGACCAAAGGGCATGGCTGTGTAACAATATAATCCATCTACTGTGATGAATGAAGTATGCTCTTCATCTTCCCTAGACATCCTGATTTGATGATATCTGGAATATGCATCTAGGACACACAGTAATTCACACCCGGAGGTGGAATCCACTATCTGATCTATTCTAGGTAGTGGGAATGGATCTTTTGGACATGCCTTATTTAGTGTGGTGTAGTCAATGCACATCCGAAGCTTCCCGCCGGCCTTAGGTACAACGACTGGCTTCGCCAGCCATTTTGGATGGAAGACTTCTCGGATGAATCCGGCTTCATGTAGCTTCTTCACTTATTGTCGGATGAAGTTCTACCGCTCTACAGATTGCTTCCGAGGTTTTTGATGCACAGGCCGAGCATCAGGGTAGATCTTTAGATTGTGCTTCCCTGGGGATCCCAGGCATTTGTGACGGTTGCCAAGCAAACACGTTGACGTTAGCCCGGAGGAAAGTGATGAGCGCGAGTTCCTATTTGTTGTTCAATCCTCCCGATATACGGGTGGTTTGAGCGGCATCGGAACCAATTTGGACGACTTTGACGGGAATGTCGGTGTCGCCGCTTGGCAGCACCCGAGGTGCAGAAGTCGAGCCTCGTTGACGAATGCTCGGGGGTTTTGGAGCTTGCTCCTGCTTGGAGTCCTCCTCTTGCGCCGTGGTGAGCGCATGGAGCTCTTCTAGTGCAGTTACTCCGGCGGTGCGATCTCTGCGGATCCGGAGAACGCCTACTGGCGTTGGCATCTTCAACACCAGATAGCCATAATGAGCAGCCGCCATGAATTTGTACACGGCAGGTCTACCCAAGATGGCATTGAAGGGTAAGTTGATCTGCACGACATCGAAGAACAACTTCTCGGTGCGGTACTTCTCCCGTGTCTCGAAGGTAACAGGGAGAGTAATAGCTCCGAGTGGGGTGATGGCCCCCAGACCTACTCCTGAGAAAGGTCGAGAGGGGTGGAGATCCGAAGGTCAGAGCTGAAGCTTAGTGAATGCTTCGAAGCTGATGAGGTTAAGCCCCGAACCTCCGTCTACCATGACGTGGTGGAGCTGGATGTTGTTGATGGTAGGAGATACCATCAGGGGTAACTGTCCTGCTCCAACCATGCTCTAGGGACAATCTGAAGCATCAAAAGTGATGGTTGTGTCCATCCACTTTCGGTGAGGTTCCGGCCTGACTGTAGGAGCTACAGCGGCCATATCCCGACGCATAGTCTTGATGACGCGACGGGAGGTGATATCCCATGATCCACCAAAAATGGTGTTCATGGTCTTCCGACGCTCGTTGTCAGAGACGTCAGAATCATCGTCGACGGAGGTGTAGACGGCCTTCAGGACCTTTTTGGGATCCTGGAACCCCAACTCCTCTTCTGCCGGAGCTTCGTCGACTTTTTGCTTTCCTTCCCTCTGTCGGAAAGGAGATTCTTCCCGGCGCTTGTTGTAGCGCTCGGCAAGGTTTTGGACCTCCCGGCAGTCTTCCAAACTGTGGCTGCCCGTTTTGTGAATGGGACACCACACTTTGGGTTTGCCACCGTCTTCAGAAGACGGTCAAGGTCGCTTCTCGGGGCGTGGCCCTCGGCCACCCGGAGCTGCAGCAGCTGCAACGTTGGATGTGCCGGCCGACGGCTTCTTCTTGCCGTTGGTCTTCTTTTTCTTCTTGCCACCCCCGGAGGTAGCGGCTTCTTCTTTGGAGGATTTCTTGTGACCCTCCGAAGTTGGTTTGGAGTGCATCTCACGGCCCTCCGCAGCTCTAACACATTTGTCAGCCAAGCTGAAGAGTTCCGTGACACTGGTGATCTCCTTGATCGCCAGTTTCTCCAACATCTTCTTGTCTCGTACACCCTGTCTAAATGCCACAATGACAGAGGCGCTAGAGATAGAAGGGATAGTGTTTCGTACCTGAGAGAACCTCTGGATGAATGACCACAAGGATTCTCCCCCTTTTTGCACGACTGCAAAAAGGTCCAGTTCAGTGCCTGGTCGGGTGTATGAACTCCCGAAGTTGGCAGTGAACTGATGGCACAGCTCCTCCCAACTGTTGATAGAGTTGGGTGGAAGGCTCATAAACCAGGACCTGGCAGTCCCAGTTAAGGCCACTGGAAAGTAATTGGCCATCACAGCCTCGTTTCCTCCGGGTGCTAGGATTGCAGTGGAGTAGATTTGAAGAAATTCGGCGGGATTAACAGTCCCGTCGAATTTTTCCGGCAGGTGAGGCCGAAACTTCTGTGGCCATCTAACCATGCGCAGATGCATGGCCAAGGCTGAACAGCCTCCTCCTACTACTTCAGGAGTAGAAAGGTCCTGAGCTTCCCGTCTTTCACGGGCACGATCAATATGGACTCGGCCGTCCTGCTGACGGTAACGGCGATCAAGCTCCGCCCGGAGGTCGTAAGTCGAAAGCCTGGATACCGTATGAGTGCGTCGTGCCCCGGAGGGCAATGACGTCAGTTGTTGTGACGCAGCACGTCTCCTGCTATTGAAAACGTGCGGACCAAGTCTTCCAGACAAAGTCCGCCGCTGCGACGGGGCTCGTCTTGAAGGAGGAGGACCCTGGTTGCTGAGGCGTTCGACTGCTGCTGCAACCAAATGCTCCACATCGGCCCTCCACTGCTCCAGTGCATCCCGAGATGCATCCGGAGGTGGTGGGCGTTGGAGAAGAGCACGCGCTGCATGAAGCGCGTGTTCCGGGTTGTCATGATTTGCCGACGCAGTGATTGACGCCGGTGCACCATCACGCTGCCCAGCATGATTTGCTGGAGGAGACGGTGGTGGTGGGAGTGTGACTCCTACTGGTGCTGAGGCTCCTGCTGGTGGCTGCCTATTGGAGGGATTGCCTCCAACAGCCTGAACAGCAGGTTGGCCGTTGGATGATCCAGCACCAGAGTTCACCATTCTTGATATCTCAGGCGCCCCCCTACCTGGCGCGCCAATTGTCGGTGGTTTGGAACCGGCAGATCTCCCTACACTACTAAAGTGATAGGGGAGTTTGATGTTCGGTGTGGGCGCGCGGAGATTCAAGAAGGTGAATAAGAATTGACACAGGAGACACAAGAATTTACATGGTTTGGGCCGCCTGAGCGTAATACCCTACTCCACAGGTGTGTTGGTGTTGTATTAGCAGTATGAGTTTGTGATGAGCGTATGAGGCGCATGTGTGTCTGGCGTATGTGTGTGTGTATATGTCCCCTGAACGTGTCGTGGGCCTGTCCTTTTATAGTACAAGGGCAGGCCATTACAAGTTAGCCTGGCCCGACATGTGGCCCCGGCGGTTACTAGTATTGATACACGTTTAATTGCTCTTAATGACAGCACCATTACTGGTGTTAAGATCGTCCGTTAAGTGTCATTAATATGGCGTTAATGACACTTAATTGGTTCTTGAAGTCCTTGATTCCCCTTTGAAGATCTGGAGCCGTTGCGGGGTCTTCCGGAGGTTAGGGGTTGAAGATCCGACGGTTGGACACGTGGAAGCTCCGGAGCATACTGTGGGAAACAGGTAGCTCCGGGGCTACCCGACACGTGTCAGGTCCGGAGCTTCTCTCGGTCTGGGGTTAAGTCCGAAGGTGCCATTTCAGTACATGGCCCGGAGCTTCCCCCTTGTGGGCGGTAGCTCCGGCTTGGTAGTACACGTGGCGACCCAGGGATTAACCATGTTGGAGAAGCGGGTCCGGTTATGTCTGACATGTGGGCCCCCGAGGGTCTTCAAACCAAGTAGATGACTTTCCTTTGAGATCTTTGTAACCTCAAGGGGTGTACGGTTTCTAGGGTACCGACATGAACCACAAGAGGAGGCCAACGATCAAGGGGGAGCTTCAGCCCAAGATCAACCACAAGAATACGAAAATAATCAACAAGTCAACGAAGGCAACCATTTAGTGGGAGAAGCAGATGATCATGAAGATACAACAGCTCAAGTGCCACACCCAAGAGTACACCAATGCGTCCAAAGGGATCACCCAATCGACAATATCATTGGTGACATCCAAAAGGGAGTGACCACTAGATCTTGCATAGCTAACTTTTGTAAGCACTATTCATTTGTATCCTTTTTTGCAACTGCGCAGGGTTGAGGATGCATTGAAGGATCCGGACTGGGTGGTGGCAATGCAAGAAGAATTGAACAACTTCAAGCGGAACGAGGTGTGGGAACTTGTGGCAAGATCCAATGCAAACATCGTCGGAATCCGTTTTGGGTTTTGGATGATTTATGACAATCAATTGGGATCCTATCCTCTTTGTTGAGATGAGCACAGGTTTTTTAATAGCAAAATAAGCAAATTGCTAAAAAGAAGGAAGAATGAGAAGCAAAGTGGAAATGAGCTCAAGGAAGAAGAATAGTAGATCATTGTGTATGGAGTGTGTTAAGGAAACACACCCCAAGAGCTCAATCACAATTAAACACACACATTGCACAAAGTTACACAGGACCGAACTAGTTCGACTGACACCGGACTAGTCTGATATCCTCTCTGCACAAAATCGGACAAGTCTGATATCCATCAGACTAGTCTGATATCTCTCTGACTAGAATCGGATAGTCCTTCCCATTGCGGACTAGTCCTCAAAACACTTAACAAGTCACACAAAATCGTACAAGTCCGATCACAACCGGACTAGTCTTATATTCTCTCTGGTCCAAATCGGACAAGTCCGATATTTGCACGGACTAGTCCGAAAAACCCTCTGAACTAAATTGGACAAGTCCTCCAATTGCGAACTTGTCACCCAATACACTTAGGGTTTCACATGTCCGGACAAGTTCGATGACTATCGGACTAGTCCGAAGATTTCTAGAAGCGAAATAGGACAAGTCCGCTCCTAGCCAGACTAGTCCGATATTTTGGGACACTTAGGGTTTGCTACACACAACACACCGGACTAGTCCGGTGACCACCACGAACTGGTCCTGTCGGTACCCTGCATAACGGATACCCTTTGGGATTGCAAATACCACAAGGAAACTTCATCTACCAGAATTGAAGACCTCTGAAGGCCCCACATGTCAGCCATAACCGGACCTGCATCCCCGACATGGTTAGTCCCAGGGCCGCCACGTGTATCCTAAGACCGGAGCTATTGCCCACACATGGGAAAGCTCCGGACTGGATACCAGTATAGCACCCCCAGAACTAACCCCAGACAGTGGGAATCTCCGGTACCGACATGTGTCCAACAGCACCGGACCTACCCGTCCACGACGGTAAGCTCCAGAGCTGCCACGTGTCCTAACTGTCGGACCTTCAACCTTAACAATCAGACTAGTGGACCCCCCAACGGCTCGGACCATCAAGGGACAATCAAGGACTTCAAGACCCGATTAAGTGTCATTAATACCATATTAATGACACATGATCGGAAGGCCCTTAATACCAGTAACGGCACTGTTAAGGCCCGCTACCACGCTATTAAGGGTAATTAACCCCATTTATTATGTATTAAACATTAGTAACCGCCAGGACCACATGTCGGTCCAGGCTTACAGTCTAACAACAAGTCCTTGTGCTATAAATAGACTGGTCGACGATACACAGGGGACCTCTCTCTCACTCTCTAAGCTCTCTAGACTCTCACGCGCTCTCAAGCACACACAATCACTGAAAGCTCTTAGACGCTCAATACAAGAACAACACACCCCGTGGAGTAGGATATTACGCTCAGACGGCCCGAACCACGTAAACCTCTATGTCAATTTGCCACCATCTCTTGAATCTATGCTCGCCCATTACCGAACTACAAACTCCGCGGACTACTAACAGTAGTGTCGGGAGATCTGCCGGATTCAACAACCGACAAGTCCGATCTTTCTGAACCCTAACGGTCACTTTTAGAAACCCATATAAATAGAGGTGCACGACCATATTTCATAAACTCCCGAACCCTAGCACCGTCACACCTCCCAAGAGCCTCAAAAACACATCTCTCCACAAAATTAAGTGCAAGAAAGATCAATCCTTTGAGGATTCACTCTAGTTCATTGGAGAGACACGTTCAACACCACATTGAGCTCTTGGTTTGATTCTCTAACACACTCCTGTGATTTCATTGTAATCTTCTGAGTGTGTTCTTGGTGGTATTTCGTGTTGTAATCCAAGGGAGCTCTCAACGTGTGAGAAGGACCCTTTGAATTTGGTTATTCACCCCTTTGTGATAAGTGGAAGAGGATTGACCTTCGTTGCGACCCGACGAGGGTAAGGTTGGAGGAGACCCGGTCCTTTTTGTGGACTCCTCAACGTGGACGCAGGTTGCCTCTGTGGTAGCCGAACCACGGGATAAATTCTTGTGTCTTGTTTTTGTGTTCATCATTCTTATTCTTCACTATAATCTAGGGTTTCCATCATTATTGCTTACTTCAAGTTGAATCATCAAATATAAGATTGAATTGTGTAATAACCTGGTTCATAACCTTGTAACACTTCATTTTATTGTATATTTTCGCTGCATACATTGAAAAATCTAATTAATTGATCAAAGTTAATCAACCTGGTCCGTACACACCGGACTAGTCCACACTTTACCGGACTAGTCCGATATCTTTGGTTTTAAACTGGTTGTTAAGTGCTGCAGGTTCCGACAAATTTCAAAAAGGCTTATTCACCCCCCCCTCTAAGCCACATTCAAAATGTATTCATATACTGCAATATGTAAACATGTCACAGATTCCATTGTTATCTTTGTTAGGGTGACAAATATAGATAAAAAATAAATAAATATTTGTTATTAGATTTTAAGGAACTCTCTTTTAAACCTACCATATATAACCATACACATGGAATTTTATATGTGTTCACCATATGACGGAAGTTGACCCTCACAGGCTAGAAGCAGATCCAAACCAACACTCGCTAAGTTTATGCATGGCTCTTTTTTTTTCTCAAATCCTTTGTCTTCAACTTCATTAAATCTAAGGGAATTTTATCGCTATTATCTCCATTAATTCACTGTTTAATCCCATGCTCTCAACACCAGGCTTGTTGTCCTTTCCATCGCTTATCCGATAATCACCTAAATGTGCCGACTGTAACCGCAACATGCAGAATTGGAATTTGCTAATGTTGGTGGGTTCCTGAATCAATTCTGTTCCCTCTCCGGATCACGTGTAGGTTGCTACGGTATCATGTGGTAGTGGCTACCCATATTGGGCACTGCTTTGTCTAGGTAGATAGTGATGAGATACACCACTAATAAATATTATCAGGTAGATAGTGCCTATAATCTGATGGGGAAAAGAAAGTAGTTAAATTGTCGATGGAGCTTCGAAAGATATTCATGCACATTTTTATTTAAAATCTCATTGGTCTTATTAAATCGTCCTGACCTTGATATATTTTTCCATTTTCATTGTTATGAAGGAACTGTATTTAGGGTTAACCTAAAAGGAAAAATATAAATCCTGTCCAACTGACATGGGTATTTTGTATTTCCGCGTTCTGTTTTTTCTTTTCTGTAGCTTCACATAAGTATATTTGTTTTAGCCATTCTCTTTATTAATACAGACATCAGATTGGTAACTTCAGCCAACATGCATTTTATTTTCAGAATACACTGTATTATGTGTCTAGTCACAATGCATTTTAGTAGTCCTTATTGTTAGATAACAATACAATTCTATTATAAATATTTCTCGTGTGGCCAATCTTTATGAGCAGCATGATATATAATATTCCATCAATTGCTAATCTTTCCGTATCTTAATGATCGAGCAGCATGAAATTGTCTTCTATACATCTTCATTTGACAAATGCACTCTTATGAGTATCTACCAAAACATCAAAATTCCTAGCGAACAGGTCCCATAATAGGTTGGTCACAAGCCTCACACAAAGCTATGTACCAAACTAACCGATCTGAGGTCATTAACATGAGTTGCCCCTTCTTTCTTTGAAATGAGAGGAAGGCTGAGTTTAGCAAACTCAAGTAAAAAAATCTCTATGCTGAACTGCAACCAAGGAAGCCCTTATATCATCCTTCAAGATCATCCAAAAAGTCTTGCAAAATCTCCAAGTAAATACTTCTGGCCTTGTTGCCATACTGGACGGTAACTCCTTGATTGTATTCCAAACCTCCTCTTGAGAAAAAAAAAGATATTCTTCTTGTGCGATGAGAGTCCGATTCTCTGCTTCTTGAGCCTATAGCACAATGTGCTATCCTGATTTGTCAACTGTCGAGAGTCTTGTACTCTTGTGCTATTTCAAGTTGATGGATAATTTCCTTTGCTAGCTGAGAAGCTACAACTAGATATGCCCCCACACATTTCTATGTTCCCTTGACAGGTAACTAATTTTTGGTAGTAGGGTATCTACGGGGGAAGGCTTCACGACAAAGGCTTTACACCACATCACTGCCGTCGAGGAGAGGATCACTTCCTTGAAGGATGTGGAGATTCGTGACTCATCTGGTAGATGGCTGTGGATGTGGCAGACGGGGGTGGGGTGCTAGGGAGGATGGGTTTGAGGGGCAGCATAATGGGGTGTCTAGGTGGGAGGTGCCGAGGTAAGGTGGTGTTCGTGGGGACCGGGCTTGGAGTGGATGTAGGTTATGGAATGGGTAAACACGGATTGGTGTCGAGAGGGGTGGAGAAAGACGCAAGCGATCACCTTTCTTCTCTATTGAACTGCTGGGGTCCTTTTTTAATTTTCAAGCTTTGTGCTTGAACCTATGAAACATTTTGCTCTGGTTGAGAAGCTCTTTGTCAATAACAACACGATTTAAGTATACTAGAACCTTTGAATTACGAGAAAAAGAATTTGGAAAGATGGCATAAAATGGTGCATGGGCCATTTTTGATAACTTACAAATATATTAACACATGTATAATAAACCCTGGATGGAAAAATAACATGCTATACTCATTATGATTGGTGTCAATGTACTAAGTCTAATACTGTCAGAATATTATATCCCAGTAGACTATGGCGTTAATTGTTGGCACACATTTGATGCATTCTTCCACTTTCCTAACTACATTTTGTTTTCTATTATGTATACATATGTTCATAAAGTGCATGGCAAAGCACGGTCCAAAAACCAGGTGCTTAGAATTCTAGATGATCTGAAAGATTCTTAGGAAAAAACATAGGTAATGGTTTTAAACTGCGGATTATAACACGATAAAATTTAGAAATTTTCAACCATGTATGAAGTTTCTCTGACCAATGGTAAACCAGAAGTTCTGGTTTTTATGCTTGAGTGACTAAGTGATTATTAAAAGTGGATCGATCAACAAAGTGTCTATCAAGAACATATAACATGTTCACAACAGCGAATCAACAAAAATATGTGAATCTCATGCTAATTCATGATGAACATTGTTTGAATATATGTATACGACGTACACCAAAGCGGGTTTGGTTCCTTTAGTTGTTGGCTCAAATAACAGCGCCTTGACAGCCATCATGTGATGAATACCTATACCTACAGCAGCTGGTTCTATCGCACAATGTTGGGAGACAAGAAAAACTCAGTTTGCGCATTGACTAGAGAAAGAGGTCTGGGCGTGAATAACATAATACTACGACATACTCCCTCCTTTCTCAAAAGATTACCACCTTTAGTTCAAAAAATGAGCTAAAGGTGACAATCTTTTGAGAAAGGAGGGAGTAACCCATTAGGGGTGTTGAAAAGCAGACTATAAATATAATTTGATAGTAAAAAATATAAAATTGATCATCAATTAGAACTAACACCAATTAGATTGGAGGTGAGGTAGTGGTCAATACGCATGATGGTAAAAGACTGTCATATCTTATCCCCGTGCGATTCCATTATTCAGAGAAAGAAAAAGGGTCAATTCTCAGTAAGATCTAACTAATTTTAGATGGTGAAAGTTGTTGGTTTAGCTAACAAACTGATACTTTTACCCGATAGTGATTGTCTATTGTTTATTGTCACAGTGATCAAAATGTATAACAAACCATGCAATTACCTTACAATAAAGAATTGATTTTTAATAAGATACGACCATTGCTTTTGTTAACATCAATCACGTTTATATAGAAAACAAAAGACAGTATATTATATAAAATTGTAATCAATTTACTATGTGAAAGTAGTTGGTTCTTGTTATGAACCTACACCTTTTATATATATATTGCAGTCAGCTCTACATACATGACCTACTGGATTTAATATTATTGACTTATTTTTAAACTAATTTCACCATATTTTGATTATATTCGTATTAATATCATACCAATGGACCAAAGTATCTTATTCATATATTGTATGTTCCTCATCTAGATTTGATTGTTTAGGAGTGAGGACACCATGTGTTCCGAAAATTCTGAAAAAAGTGCGGACAAGGCCGGATTTAGAGTTAGAAACTTAGCAAAAATCCCCTTTAAGCTCTTGTTTATGCACCGGATTCATGAAGTCTTGACATGTATAGAGTATGGACAAGACCGGGCTTGTGTCTGAACAAGTTCGTAATCTACCAGAGAGGCGACATCTGCAAAAATATTCAGACAACTCAGACAAGCAATATGTGAATCCCATGCTAGTTCATGAACAGAAATACTATGTCTCTCAATCTCATATATGTTGAAATGCATCTCAGAAATGATCTAGGATACATCTTACCACAGAATGAAGACATGCTAGATATCTTCGAACTTGATGCCATCAATATTGAGATGCTTACATATTTTTCATTGTATGTGCAATTTAATAATGGCTTTGATCCAAGAAATGCAATAAATAGTATAATCATTTAACTCATGTTGTCATTATCAATCCCTAAAGATTCAGTCTTGGGTCAAAAAGAAAGAAGGCCATTATAGAGAATAGAAATACTCTTGTGTGGCATATATCTAAGTTAGGACATTACGAAGACATACACGGGAAGGTCTATTTCCTCTTAGTGAAGTTCGCATGCATGAAGATAATTTTCTATGGTGCTACAATGGTATTTACAGACAACTCAAAATTAAGTTCCAAGAAACCATAGATAATCTTGATACGATGACTGAAAGCTGCGGTCTATCGAGAGCTCAAAGGAACCAGCTCTTTCAAGCTCGAGATCAACTGGCAAAAATATTATGAGAAGAGGAAATTAACATGTATCAAAGATCAAAAGTTAATGAATATATTGGGATAATAGCTCTAAATATTTTCATCTTATTTGGCCATGTGCATTACAACGTGCTGAATACGGGAATGTTTAACCTTCATGAATGATGTATCAACTCGATGTAACTGACATGAGGATGAATATAAATATCTTTTCCAAAAGAATGAGACATTTGATTTATTACGGCCTACGGAGGACTAGAGTTAAGCACTCCAGTTATACATGGCATATCAGATACGAAAATAAGTGAAGTCCATGCTAATGCATGATGGAAATTGTCTGGGTACATCCACAACGTAAACCGAAGTGGTCTTTGTTTCTTCACTTGTTGGCCCACATGGAAGTGCCTTGATAACCATCTTGTGATGAATAGACATACCTACAACATCCAGTTTTATCGTACCATGGCTGGAGATAAGAAAGACTTGGCACCGTTGATCTAAGATAGAGGGCTGGGCATGATTTGAGTAACACATAGCCAAAAAGCCTCAAGTGCAATAAGATAAAACAATTAATAAATACATTTTGACAACAAACAAAAAAAATTGTTCATTATAAGAACTTCACCAGTTAAGATATGACCATATTAATGACTTTTTACACAAGGTTGAATCAATGAAATATTTAGATTACCTTTGCTACATATGATGAATTGATGTCACACCATACAGGACTAAAGAAGTCAACTGGGGACCATGTGCAAATGTTCTCATCATCCCCCACCAGGACACCACGTTCATTTAGCCAAATAAAATAAATAGGTCAAATCTAACAGGTTTTCAAAGTTGTATTATGACTGCTGGACAATGTGAACTTGTGATGGCCACCATGATCTCAAGCAAACTATGATTTGTTTGTTCACGTACTTTATAGAAATATTACAAAGTCCATATTCAAAAATCCAACAACACGACCAGATCTGATTCGAGTCTGCCACAATCATGAATAGTGTAGTCCAGTTTCTATCTATAGTGTCGTGTCATCGTATTTTGGCCCAACGGGCCACGTATCAAGTTGAGTCCACGAAAAAGACATCCTTGGGTCGGAGAATGACCACATCACCCTTGTCGTAATCCTTCCAACAATAGATACCTCTTGGCCACCACTAGAAGCATTTGAGTTTACTTTACATGTTAGTTAACTCTTGCTACTTCCTTGTAGACATGGTGCGTCGGGTAGACCATTCATTCTAATTGATTTGAAACACACCTTATGATTTCTAATTTGTTCCAAGTTCCAAATTTACAATTGAGTTGCCTCTTTTCATCTTGCCCTTGCAAGTTCAAATTTGTCACAACCATGAAGGATGTACCTACCACATTCAGATTTCTATGGAAGAAACAATGATGGAAAAAAGACACTTGATCTTATGTTGTCAGCGCTGCCCAACTCCAACGTCCTCTCTCTAACTGGTTTGCAAATATAAGGCTTTCTTCGTATTTCATAACAGATTACCAAAGGATATAAAACCTCACAGCCCCTTATCTATTTAGCTTGCAATAATAAAATCCCTGGACTCACAGACATAATTTACAAGTATATTGTGAAATAATGGAATTTATTACATTTTGTCTATGTGCTGCTAAAAAAACTATTAAAAACGCAAACGGTAGTATGTAAGATCGCCCGCGCAATGTGAGAAATGGCATGCCCGGTAAAATCAGGTGTGTGAATAGCAAGCTAACACCTCATACATGAGACAAATAAAGGTGTGATGCAAGGCATAGATGGAAACAACCTTTATTGTTACAGTTTTTTCTCAGGGCACGTTGGGATTGCTGCATGCAGACCAAGCTTTACTACCCTTAATGCCATATTAAGACACCCTCACGGTCTAGCAATAATTAAGCCAAAATTCAATATTAAAGGCAACCATCTTCCCCTTCCTTCAGATATCCTTACATCTTCTTTCAACACTTTCTGTTTTTCCCCAAGCCTGCGCATAATCTCAAATCTCAACTCAGGAAAACCAAGGAGTGAATAATAGCAGTAGGGAAGACACAATTTTTGTACGCACACTGGTCAACATCTAGAACGTCTTAGATCTTGCACTGGAACCTCTGGTCGTCATCACCATGCTTTTACATACGTAGATCTGAGTTTTCTGGTTAGATAGATGTTTAAATCATGGGCTTGGTTAAGCCCATGCGAGCAAGGGCTCGCGTACATGCACGCTGCTGAGCGAGAGGGGTACTCCGTCTTTGCACTGCTCTATGGGTCAGAGTACGGCTCTAGATATGTTTTCCTCAACCTGTGCTTTTCATGGGCTTAACCCTAGGCCAACACGTAAGCAGCTTATTTATCATAATCATGATTCACAGTTCTTATTTATCATAATCCTTTGCTAGTGTTGTGCTATCAGGTAAACAAGATGAGTTTCATTGGAATTTAACTCCAAACATACAATTCTTAGTGAGATCAACCCATTGAAATTTAGTTCCAAACATACAATTCTTAGTGAGATCGCATTACTTAGCACTGATCCATGTAGACATTCAAAATTTTAAATAAGAAGATATGGAAAATTAATGACCCCCTAAAGATAAAGATATTTCTTTGGTGCTTAAGAAAATGTGTTATTCTCACTTAGGATAACTTAGATAAAAAAAACCCGAACGGATGTGTTACTTGTTGGTTTCGTAGCAACCCAGAATCTATTCAGCATCTGTTCTTTGATTGTTATTTTGCATGGATGGCGCGGCATGTTGTTCAAGTGGACCCAAATCTTTCTCTCCACCCAGTAGTGTATCTGACATGTTTGGTACTTGGCTCTGGGGAATTAGTAAAGTATTGAAACCACTTATATTATTGGGGCTGCTGCTATGTGTTAGGCAATCTGCATTTATAGAAATAATATTTTGTTTAAAAGAAAAATATGGGATTTTCATTGCAGGTTGTTTATATGGCTACACATTGGCTTCATACATGGTTTGTGCTGTTGAAACGTGTCTTCTAGCCTATGGTACTAGATATTTGTCAGCGTTTGAGCAGGTGGTCAGGGATAAGCTACTACTAGAGTGTCTGGTCTCTTACTTGTAATTTTCAATGTTATTTCTTTTCTTTTCTGTTTGGCCGCGTGAATTACAATATGCAGAAGTCGGGAATGTCCAACCACCCTGAAAGATGTATCATCTCAATGTAACTGACACGAGGATGAATACAAATCTCTTTTCCAAAAGAATGAGAGATTTGCTTGATTACGGCCTCCAGATACAAATCTCTTTTCCAAAAGGACTGGAGTTAAGCACTACAATTATACGTGGCAGATACTCAATATGTGAAGTACATGCCAATGCATGATGTAAGTTGTCTGGGTACGTCTACAAGCGGTCTTGGTTTCTTCACTTGTTTGCCCACATGGCAGAGCCTTGATAACCATCTTGTGATGAATAGACATACCTACAACAGCTAGTTCTATCGTACCATCGCTGGAGATTAGAAAGACTTGGCACCATTGATCAAACATATAGGGCTGGGCATGATTTGCATACCACATAGCCATAACACCTCAACGGCATTAAGATAAAACAAACAAAAAATACAATTGAAAACAAACTTACAAAATTTGGGCGTGATAAGAACTTCTCCAGTTAGGATACGGCCATATCAATTAGTTTTTACACAAGGATGAAATAATGAAAGACTTAGATTCCCTTTGATATATATGATGAATGAATGTCACACCATAAAGTGTGTTATTTATATTTTTCAAACTACATACATGGATCAAAAAAAGTGTTGAATGGAAATGGAAGTCATGCAGGACTAAAGAAGTCGACTGGGGAACATGTGCAAGTGTTCTCATCATCCCCCACCTGGCCACCATGTCAGTTTTAGCCAAACAAATAAATAGGTTAAATCTAACACGGTTTTAAAGTTGTATTATGACTGTAGGACAATGCGAACTTGTGATTGCCACAATGATCTCAAGCAAACAATGATTTTGTTGTCCAACTACTTTCTAGAAATATTACAAAGTCTACATTCAAAAGATCCAACAACACGACCAGATCTGTTTTGAGTCTGCCACAAGCACGAATAGTGTAGTCAATGTTTTCTATCCACAGTGGCGTGTCATCCTATCATGGCCCAATGGGCCGCGTATAAAGTTGAGTCCATTAAAGACGCATCTTAGGTTGGATAATGACCACATCATCCCTTGGTAATCCTTCCAACCATTGATACCTCTTGATCACCGCTAGAAGCACTTGAGTTTACTTTACATGTTAGTTAACTCTTGCTCCTTCCTCGTAGACGTGTACGTCGGCTAGACCATTCGTTCTACTTGATTTGAATCCCACCTTACGATTCTGATTTGTTCCAAGTTCAAAGATTTCAATTGAGTTGCTTCTTTTCATCTTGTTCACGCTAGTTTTTTTATTACTTTCAGGACTTACACTAGTGGTTTCGTTGACCGTGCTCTTCAAGATCAGTAACAACCGCTGGAGTATGTTTATCAGTCGCTAAGGCGCAACATCCTTAGAAAGGTGTCGTACATGAATGCCTTAGCAGTTTAAATCAAAGTTAACAATCTTCACCAAAAGACCAGACCACAATGATGTTATTATGGTAGAATCGGAACCAACGCCAATTAGATAGGAGGCGAGGTAATGTTAATATGCATGATGATAAAAGACAAACAAATCTTAACACCAACTGACACATTTATTTATGGGAACAATAGCAATCAATTATTGATAAGAACTGACCCATTTTACATGTTGAGTGTTGTAGATTTTAGCTAATGAAGTAATACTTTTAGACATAATGATTGTCATATTTTTAGGGTTGTACTCATCAAATTGTCTAACAAACCATGTTTATTACCGTAATATTTTATATAAAAGACTTAAGCTTTTACATAGAACTTCTAGTTTTGTAACAGTGCTATATATATATATATATATATATATATATATATATATATATATTAATTTTATTATACCTAATTTAATATTGTATTATTAATGTTTTTATAAATAAAAATTAATATAATATTGTCATAAAATTATAGATTGTGGCACATATACATAACTTTAGCCGTGTGGACTTGATCATCATTGGACCATGAAGGATGTACCATGATGTTGTTATGCAGGAATCGGAACCAACATCAATTAGATACGAGGAGATGTAATGTTTAATATGCATGATGATAAAAGACAAACAGATCTTAACTCCCAGTGACACATTTTTTTAGGAGAACAATAGACAACTAATTATCATTAAGATCTGACCCGTTTTACGTGGTCAAAGTTGTAGGTTTTAGCTAATGTAATAATGCCTTGAGAAGATAATGATTGTCAAAATTTCTAGGGTCATACTCATCAAATTGTCTAACAAACCATGTTATCACAGTAAATCTATTTATATAAAAGACTTTAGCTTTTACATAAAAAATTCTAGTTTTTAACTAGTGATATATATTTTTATTTTGTTATACCTCATTCAATAATATATAATTAATGTTTCCATATAAATAACTAATATAGTATTGTAATGATATTATAGATTGTGGTAGATGTACATAACTTTAGCCATGGAGTTAATTCATCATTGGACCATGATGGACATACCTATCACCTTCAGATTTCTATGGAAGAAACAACGGTGGAAAAAAGAAACGCACTTGATCTTATGTTTTCAGCGCTGCCCAACTCCAACATCCTGCCTCATTATCTTGATTGCAAATATAAGGCTTTCATCATATTTTATAACAAATTAACAAAGGATAGAATAACCTCACTGCCCCTTATCTATTTAGCTTGTTATAAAAAATCCTTGGACTCACAGACATAATTTATAAGTATATTGTGAAATAAAGGAATTTATTGCATTTGGTCCCCGTGCTGCTAAAAAATACTATTAAAAACGCTAATTGTAGTAGGTAAGATCACTCGTGCAATGCAAGAAATGGCATGACCGGTGAATCAGGTGTGTGAACTGCCAGCCAACACCACATACATGAGACATATAAAGATGTGATGCAAGGTATAGATGGAACAACCATTATTGTTACGGCTTTTTCTCATGTCACGTTGGGATTACTACAGGGCAAGCATTAATTACTAGCCTTAACGTCATATTAAGACCCCACTTTATGGCAATAGTTTAATTCAGCCAAAATTCCATATTAACAGCAACCATTTTCCCCTTCCTTGAGATATACCTACATCTGGTTTGAATGCTTTCTGCTTTTCCCCAAGCTACCGCAGAATCTCAGATCTCACCTCAAGAAAACCAAGGGTCAAAGAATAGCAGGAGGTAAGACACAATTTTGGTACGTACGCTGGTCAGCATCTAGAACGTGATAGATCTTGCACTGCAACCTCTAGTCATCATCACCATGTTTTTACATACCTATATTTGAATTTTCTGGTAAGATAGATGTTTTCATCAGGGTCTTGGTTAAGCCCATGCGAGCAAGGCCTCGCGTGCATGCCCACTTCTAAGCGAGAGGGGTACTCCGTCTTTGCGCTGCTTTGGATCAAAGTACTCCTTTGCACTGCTCTAGATATGTTTTCCTCAACCTGTGCTTTCCATTGAATTAACCTTAGGCCGACACGTAAGCAGCTTATTTATCATAATCATGCATAAAAGGTCATGTGACCTTGATTCTGGTAGTTGGCTGTGAAGTGAATGGATTTTAGTATTAATATATATTCGTAAATTGGTGATAGTTTAAGTTCAGAAAAGAGGAGCAAGCAGCGCCTCACGGCTTTATTCACAACAACCTCAATCATCCAGGTCTTTAGCATGGTCTCACTCATGTTACCGTGCTATTACTCCTCTACCAAGCTTCTTCGGTACGGTTGAGTTTATCTATGACAATGCGCCAATTGTTTTTTCATGGGTAATGTATAGATTGATGATAGTAAGCAACAGGTTGCAGCTGATGGGTCAGTCAGGGTGTTCAACATGGAGAGGGATTTGTAACAGTTGTTAGCTATAAGTGAAAAGTATATTAAGACAACAACGGTGATGTCTTAGAACCAATCAAGCATCAGGTAAGATGACATGGTTGCTCGGTCCAGGGAGGCTCCGTCCATGTCATCTCCCTCCTGTCCGTTAGCACCACAACCGTTGTTCCTTTGTCACCGCTGCCCACTTAGCACCCGTCGAACCCTCCTTGTACCTCTCTTCTTCCTCCCCGGCACCCCCTCCAACCCCATCATCGCTCCCACCAGCTCCTCTTCCTCCAGCAAGATCACTACTTGCCACTACCCCCACTCGCAACATCCCTCTTACCATCTTCCATCCACACCTCAGCCATTGCCCTGTCGTCACCCTTCTTCCTCCTATAGATATTCATCGAGCTCACCATAATGACCCTTGTCCGTACCTTGTTCATATCTTTGATGCAATTCATATTCCTCACCTTGGCATTTTCCCCTCCCTAGTTGGCCCCACAATTTAGGGCATCAACCCTTCTATTGTGTCCCTTCGCAATATCTTCGTGTGGTAGGCTGACGATGTCCTAGTGGTCTTCAACCTCACACCGAAACAAATCTCTTAATTGCCTCCTCCACGGTTCATGCAGGAGGTGGTTTCATGCTTGACTTGGCAAATGTCAAGGTACTCCGACTAGTTGTTGCAGCCAACATCTATAATTGACCAATGATCCATTTATTTTTTGTTTCACCACACACTACAATTTGTTAGGATGCTTATTGCTTTTTTTGTTGCAAGGGTGAAGTTCACAAAGCATGCCAATGATATCTCTATAGGGCCCTTAGTTGCCTTGAATTTGGAGCTCAACTTGATGATCAATCACTTTTACGATAATTTATGTAATACCACAAGCGTGGTTCCCTGTAATATATTTCCCTAAAAAAAGTGTGGTGACATACTAGATCTATTTGAACCATCTTGGTAGATCGGACGGTAAAATGATAGACTGAGAAAATTTGGGATCCAGAGAGTGGTGAAGTAGTAATTCATCCGAAAGGAATGTTATGTTTGTTGTATGTGGCCATCCGGCAGGATCATATTCAGGTTGAGATCCTCTGAAGTCATTTTAATTTTTATGTTTGTAAAATGATGCGATGGACTGTGAAACAAGCCTGAACTGCTGGAGTCACTAAACTCCATATTGCCTTCTTCATTGTTACTATCAACACCAGTCTTCTTAGGGCTTTCCATGCTATGACTAATAAGACAAAAAATATGTCCCACTTTAATGAAAGCTACAAAAATAAATGCTCTATAACATGGTGTCAAATCACATCCTACTGAAAAAAATACAGTACTTAGCATCCCAATATGTCAAATCACATCCTAAAATGGAATCCAATAAAGGTGTTCCTTCTGTATCTTAAATAACTAAACCTAAACTAGAAGTGCATAAATATGCTATGTCCATCTCACCTCTCAATGCTTCACCCTAGTCAAACCATATGCAAACCAGGAGCCTAAGCCTAAACCTAATATGAATGCCAACCAAAGTGGGAAGGGGGCAGGGCACAATGGGGGTAGATGTTTGGAAGGAGGAGGCAGCGCAGGGAGCGCGGGGGTGCAGCGGCGAGGACACTCGGTTGGCAGCAAGGGCGAGGACGGAGGCAACATGGGGAGGGAGGAGGGAAGGAGACGACACGATGGACAAAGAAGGGAGGAAATAGGAGGACGTACTGGAAACAATGACGGTGATGAATATGAAGTTCGGCATTGAGGGCGATGAGGATGTATCTCGGCAGTGAGGGCACGTGGCGAGGTTGAAGCTCGGAGGCGCGAGCAGCGAGGTCAAAGCTCGGAGGCGCGGGCAGCGAGGGAAGCTCGGCGGTGAGGGCAGCGAGGACGAAGCTCAACGGTGAGGGCGGCAAGGACAAAGCTCGATGTCGATGGCAGCAAGGGCTTGGCGACAAATGAAATTTTGAAAGCCTGACGGCATCCAAGTGAAATCACCCGAGTTAGGTTTTTTCGAGGAGGTTGAGCGATCTTATATTGACGCATATCTTCTCAGGCAGTTTCTAATTGTAAACCGCGTGAGCAGATGATTTATCTCAAGTGCTTATTTAGTAATAACCGCCTGAGAAGATGTCTTATCTCAAGCGGTTATTCAGTAAAAACCGCCTGTGACGTTGTGTACTAAGTCTAGGCTTAATTAATATTGTTGATGAAAATTAGGAGCCTTTTAAAAGCCCAATTTCCACTTTCTTGTAATATGCTTTAGTATTCTAGGTTCCCATTAAATTTGACTTGGGAAAACCTTTGAAATTGGTCAGAACATAGAAAAAATAACACATGTTATTTGTCAATTTTCTATCTTGATGAATATAACGATTTTTTCATTGAATTTTTCTATGGAACGTTTTAGTCATCTTACCAACCTCTATGATTTTTTCCATATTTTTACAAAATTATTTGAATAAATGTGTGTTCAAAATTTGAAGAATGCCTCATATGTATATGAGCATTTGATTAGAAATGATGTATAATTTTAATTTTGACATGTTGGAATGCTTTAAAAAATTAACAAAATTCATACATGCATAATTAAGACAATATGTTCATACAAACCAACTTTCAGTGGAAGATCCATTTTTTTGAGAAGATATAAAATGTGAATAATATGTGAATATAAATTAATTTTATATTTAACAAAAAATTACAATGTTAACTATATTAGTTTTAAAATATTTGGTCCAGGTGGTAGATAAAATTTTTAAAGACTATATAAAAAAGTATCATCGAATTTGGACTCAATTTGCATAATCTATACATGTTTAAGTATTTATATTCAAATCCAAACAAAAAGGGAAGGGAATAGAAAATTGAAGAACGGACTCATGCCTTTATCACAGGCGGTTTTTTTAACAATAACCGCCTATGAAAATGCTTACCACAGGTGGTGATTCATTAAAAACAGCTTGTGAAAATGGACGACTATAAAAAGGGCCACTCAGGCACCGTAGAAACCTAATCCAGGAGATTTTACATCGATGCCATCAAGCTAATGTGGTACATTCCAGTAATTAATTGCTTGAAGCGTTTGTTCTCAAAGCGTTGGGAGGGTGAATGTATGCGTTGTCATTCCGAGTATCACAGGAAGAACGAAAAACATATTCGACACCGTAGTGATGCAACCCAGTGGAAAAAACTTGATATTCAGTATCCAGAATTTGTAAAGGAAATAAAAAATATAAGGTTTGCCTTGGTACAGACGGAATGAATCCATTTGGTGAAAAAAAGGAGCATACAAAGCACATGTCTCGTGGTCTTAATGATGTACAACCTACCGATGTGGTTGTATCATAAAAGGAAATATATTTTGTTATATGTTGCAAGGCCCGAAACAACCCGACATAGAAATTGATGTGGTTCTGGAACCCTTAATGGAAGATATGGCGAAATTGTGGAATGGAGGGGCATGTACATATGATGAGTACAAGCAGTAGTATTTCATGCTAGGAGCAACAATATTCATTACCGTGCATGATTATCCCGGTCTGTTTACATTCTCGGGACAAATGGAAGGGAAGAAAGGTTGTGTAAGGTGTTTGGATGGAACTAGAATTTTTTAACTCACTTCATCCAGAAAGATGGTGTACATGAGACACCGGCAGTTCTTGAGAGATACACACAAGTATAGGAAGATGAAAGAACAATTTGATAACAAAATTGAAAAAGATCTTTCCCAAAACCATACAGTGGAAAATTTGTGTTCGAAATGGTCAAGAACATTCATATTTCTTTTGGTAAGGGCAAAAAATGCTAAGGAACAAAGAGAAAGAAAAGTACATCTTTGGGTGACACAACTGACACAAATTTCAAGAAACAATCGATATTTTTCAAGTATCTTCCGTACTGGAAGAACATGGAATTTTGCCATAGTATTGATTAGATGCACGTTACAAAGAATGTATTTGACAACATCATTGGGACATTACTGGACATGCTGAGGAAAACAAATGACGGGTTAAAATCATGTATGGACCTAGTAAATCTTGATATGAGACTAGAGCTTCACCTAGTAGAAAAGGCGAATGAGAAGCATTATCTTCCCCCACCCAGCTAAAATGTCACACTATAGGAGAAAAAGGCAATTTGCGAATGCTTGAGTGGGATCAGAGTGCCCACAAGTTTCTCATCCAATATCCGCAAACTAGGCATAATGAAAGATTTGTCTTTTTTCAGTTATAATTCTCACGACTGTCACATGATGATGACAGTGTTCCTTGCCATTGCAATAAGGGTCATCAAACTTGAGCATGTAAAGTTGTCATTACACGTTTGTGTTACTTCTTCAATGCAGTGTCGCAAAAGGTGATATCGTGTGAAGACTTAGACTATTTGAAAACGTACATAGTCAAGACTATGTGCAATCTTGAGATGTGTTTCCCACCATCCTTTTTGATATGCAAGTACACCAAATTGTACATCTTGTTGATCAGATAAAATCATTGGGGCCACTATATTTACATCATATGTTTCCATTGGAGAGAAATTTAGGAATATTAAAAGGTTATGTGCGGAACCGTGCTCACTCAGAGGGTTCAATTATGGAAATATACACCACTGAAGAAGTGATTGAGGGTTGGGTTGATTACATCAAAGATGGAAAGTGAATAAGTGTCTCTATACCAGTACATGAGGGTAGACTACATGAGAGAGGCAAAATGGGTATGAAAACTTCTATCATTCACAATTACAAATTAGTACACCGTGCACATTTTGGTGTACTACAACAACTCGCAATAGCCGAGTTCTACATCGATGAACACCAAATTGAGCTTCGCAGAAAAAACCAAGGGTGTAGAGAGGACTGCATAATGAAAGAGCACAGAAGACGTTTCACTAAATGGTTAATGGACAAAAATATACCATATGGAAACTCTATAGAAGAGGCAACAATAAAAAAGTTGACTTCTGGCCCATCTTCTTTGGTGACATCATGGCAAGCATATGACTTCAATGGTTACACATTATACACTACGGAAAAAGACGGTAAGAGTGTTGCACAAAATAGTGGTGTTCGTATAGAGGCTTATGATCAACAAAGGCATAAGACCACAAACATCGGGTTCATAGAGGAAATCGTTGCAATACCGTAATATTTGCCACCAATGTGAAATCATTACAATACCGTACTATTCGTTGTAATACGTTAAATCGTCGCAATACGTGAAATCATTGGAAAAAACATACTATTTGCCACCAATGTGAAATCGTTGCAACACCGTACTATTTGCCATGAATGTGAAATCGTTCCAATACTGTACTATTCATTGCAATAGTTAAATCATTGCAATACGTGAAATCGTAGCTGTCGGTACCCTAGAAACCGTACACCCCCTGAGGTCACAAAGATCTCAAAAGAAAGTCATCTACTTGGTTTGAAGACCCTCGAAGGCCCACATGTCAGACATAACCAGAGCCGTTTCTCCAACATGCTTAATCTTTGGGTCGCCACGTGTACTACCAAACCGGAGCTACCGCCCACAAGGGGGAAGCTCCGGACCATGTACCGAAATGGCACCCCCGGACTTAGCCCCTAACCGAGAGAAGCTCCGGACCTGACACATGTCGGGTAGTCCCGGAGCTACCTGTTTCCCACAGCAAGCTCCGGAGCTGCCACATGTCCGACCGTCGGATCTTCAGCTTCTAACCTCCGGAAGACCCCGCAACGGCTCCGAATCTTCCAAGGAGAGCCAAGGACTTCAGACCCGATTAAGTGTCATTAATACCATATTAATGACACTTAAACAGACGTTCTTAATACCAGTAACGGTGCTGTCAAAGCCCGTTATAGGATCATTAAGAGCAATTAAACGTGTATCAATACTAGTAACCACCGGGGCCACATGTCGGGCTAGGCTAACCTGTAACAGCCTGCCCTTGTACTATAAAAGAACTGGCCGACGATACACAGTGGGGGGGGGGGGGGAAGACACGCGCCTCAGATGCCTCATACAGCTAATACAACACCAACACACCCGTGGAGTAGGGTATTACGCTCAGGCGGTCCGAACCACATAAACTCTTGTGTCTCCTGTGTCAACTCTTATTCACCTTCTTGAATCTCCGCGCGCCCACACCGAACATCAAACTCCCCTATCACTTTAGTAGTGTAGGGAGATCTGCCGGTTCCAAACCACCGACAGTTGGCGCGCCAGGTAGGGGCGCCTGAGATTTCGAGAATGGTGAACTCTGCTGCTGGATTATCCAATGGCCAACCTGCCGCTCAGGCTGTTGGGGGCAATCCCTCCAACAGGCAGCCACCAGTAGGAGCCTCAGCACCAGCAGGAGTCACACTCCCACCACCACCGTCTCCTCCAGCAAATCGTGCTGAACAACGTGATGGTGCGCCAGCGTCGCTTACTGCGTCGGCAAATCATGACAACCCGGAACACGCGCTCCATGCAGCGCATGCTCTTCTCCAACGCCCACCACCTCCGGACGCATCTCGGGATGCACTGGAGCAGTGGAGGGCCGATGTGGAGCATTTGGTTGCAGCAGTAGTCGAACGCCTCAGCAACCAGGGTCCTCCTCCTTCAGGAAGAGCCCCGTCGCAGCGGCGGACTTTGTCCAGAAGACTTGGTCCGCATGTCTCTAACAGCAGGAGACGTGATGCGTCACAACAAGTGACGTCATTGCCTTCCGGGGCTCGGCGCACTCACACGGTATCCAGGCTTTCGACTCATGACCTTCGGGCGGAGCTTGATCGTCGATACCGCCAGCAGGACGGTCGAGTCCATATTGAGCGTGCCCGTGAAAGACGGGAAGCTCAGGACTTTTCTACTCCTGAAGGAGTAGGAGGAGGCTGTTCAGCCTTGGCCATGCATCTGCGCATGGTTAGATGGCCACAGAAGTTCCGGCCTCACCTGCTGGAAAAATTCGACGGGACTGTCAATCCCGCCGAATTTCTTTAGATATACTCCACTGCAATCTTGGCAGCCGGGGGAAATGAGGCCGTGATGGCCAATTACTTTCCAGTGGCCTTAACTGGGACTGCCAGGTCCTGGTTTATGAGCCTTCCACCCAACTCTATCAACAGTTGGGAGGAGCTGTGCCATCAGTTCACTGCCAACTTCGGGAGTTCATACACCCTGCCAGGCACTGAACTGGACCTTTTTGCGGTCGTGCGAAAAGGGGAGAATCCTTGCGGTCATTCATCCAGAGGTTCTCTCAGGTACGAAACACTATACATTCTATCTCTAGCGCCTCTGTCATTGTGGCATTCAGACAGGGCTTACGAGACAAGAAGATGTTGGAGAAACTGGCGATCAAGGAGATCACCAGTGTCACGGAACTCTTCAGCTTGGCTGACAAATGTGCCCGAGCTGCGGAGGGCCGTGAGATGCACTCCAAATCGACCTCGGAGGGTCACAAAAAACCCTTAAAGAAGAAGACGCTACCTCCGGGAGTGGCAAGAAGAAAAAGAAGACCAACGACAAGAAGAAGCCGTCGGCCGGCACATCTAACGTTGCAGCTGCTGCAGCTCCGGGTGGCCGGGGGCCATGCCCCGAGAAGCGACCTCGACCGTCTTCTGAAGACGGTGGAAAACCCAAAGTGTGGTGTCCCATTCACAAGACGGGCAGCCACAGTTTGGAAGACTGCCGGGAGGTCCAAAACCTTGCCGAGCGCTACAGCAAGCGCCGGGAAGAATCTCCTTTCCGACAGAGGGAAGGAATGCAAAAGGTCGACGAAGCTCCGGCTGAAGAGGAGTTAGGGTTCCAGGATCCCAAAAAGGTCCTGAAGGCCGTCTACACCTCCGCGGACGATGATTCTGACGTCTCTGACAACGAGCGTCGGAAGACCATGAACACCATTTTTGGTGGATCATGGGATATCACCTCCAGTCGCGTCATCAAGACTATGCGTCGGGATATGGCTGCTGTAGCCCCTACAGTTAAGCCGGAACCTCACCGAAAGTGGATGGACACGGCCATCACTTTTGATGCTTCGGATTGTCCCTGGAGCAGGGTTGGAGCAGGACAGTTACCCTTGATGGTATCGCCTACCATCAACAACATCCAGCTCCACCACGTCATGGTAGACGGAGGTTCGGGGCTTAACCTCATCAGCTTCGAAGCTTTCACTAAGCTTCAGCTCCGACCTTCGGATCTCCACCCCTCTCGACCTTTCCCCGGAGTAGGTCCGGGGGCCATCACCCCACTCGGAGCTATTACTCTCCCTGTTACCTTCGGGACACGGGAGAAGTATCGCACCGAGAAGATGGTCTTCGATGTCGCGCAGATCAACTTACCCTTCAATGCCATCTTGGGTAGACCTGCCCTGTACAAATTCATGGCGGCTGCTCATTATGGCTATCTGGTGTTGAAGATGCCAACGCCAGTAGGCGTTCTCCGGATCCGCGGAGATCGCGCTGCCGGAGTAACTGCACTGGAAGAACTCCATGCGCTCACCACGACACAAGAGGAGGACTCCAGGCAGGAGCAAGCTTCAAAACCCCCAAGCATTCGCCAATGAGGCTCGACTTCTGCACCTCGAGTGCAGCCAAGCGGCGACACCGACATTCCCGTCAAAGTCGTCCAAATTGGTTCCGATGCCGCTCAAACCACCCGTATATCGGGAGGATTGAACGACAAATAGGAACTCGCGCTCATCACTTTCCTCCGGGCTAACGTTGACGTGTTTGCTTGGCAACCGTCACAAATGCCTGGGATCCCCAGGGAAGTGATTGAGCACAATCTGAAGATCTACCCCGATGCCCGGCCTGTGCATCAGAAGCCTCGGAAGCAATCCGTAGAGCAGCAGAACTTCATCCGACAAGAAGTAAAGAAGTTGCTTGAAGCTGGATTCATCCGAGAAGTCTTCCATCCAAAATGGCTGGCAAACCCAGTCGTTGTGCCCAAGGCCGGCGGGAAGCTTCGGATGTGCATCGACTACACCACACTAAATAAGGCATGTCCAAAAGATCCATTCCCACTACCTAGAATAGATCAGATAGTGGATTCCACCTCCGGGTGTGAATTACTGTGCTTCCTAGATGCCTATTCCGGATATCATCAAATCAGGATGTCTAGGGAAGATGAAGAGCATACTTCATTCATCACAGTAGATGGATTGTATTGTTACACAGCCATGCCCTTTGGTCTCAAGAATGCAGCTTCAACTTTTGTACGAGCTATGTACAAAACTTTTGAAGAACTTATTAGAGACATAGTGGAAGTGTACGTCGATGACATCGTGGTCAAGGTCAGGAACAAGGAGTCACTCCTTGACACCTTGCAGGCTGTCTTCGACAAGCTGCGGGCCACCCGCACGAAGCTAAACCCAGACAAGTTTGTCTTTGGGGTTAGCTCCGGAAAACTTCTTGGTTTCCTGGTAAGTCACCGGGGCATAGAAGCTAATCCGGCGAAGATTAAGGCCATTGAAGACATGCGGCCACCAACCCACATCAAGGACGTCCAAAAACTAACTGGATGTCTAGCAGCCCTCAGCCGGTTCATCTCAAGACTGGCGGAACGGGCACTTCCCTCCTTCAAGCTATTGAGGAAGTCCGGACCATTCCAATGGTCCGAAGAGGCAGAAAAGGCATTCCAGGAGCTGAAACAGTTCCTCACTACCCTACCAATTCTGGTAGCTCCGAACCCTGGTGAGCCTTTATTGCTTTATATTTCAGCTACTGACGAAGTCGTCAGTATGGTTCTGGTCGCGGAGAGACCAGAACTACCCTGCACTCAGGAGTCCAGACCCCTTCAGGAAGGTCCGGAGGTTCCTGAAAATGAGTCTGGGTCTCAGCTTCCAGATTCAAATCCACCGGAAGTTGTTTCAGGAGACCAAGACCCCTCCGGGAGGGTCCAGGTCATTTCTGAAGAAGCTCCGGGTTCCTCTAGCCAGAACCCGGTAGTCCCCGAAGAAAATCCGGACCCTTCTGAGAGGGTCCGGGTCAGTGAAGAGGAAGCTCCGGACCCCTCCGGGAGGGTCCGAACCATTCAACGTCCGGTGTACTTCATTAGTGAAGTATTGCATGATGCCAAGACTTGATACCAAGAGGTGCATAAGCTGCTCTATGCAGTTCTTATTGCCTCCAGGAAGCTTCGACATTACTTCCAAGCTCACAAAGTCTCGGTGGTGACCTCCTATCCACTTCGAGCAATCTTGCATAATCCCAATTCAACTGGGAATATTGCAAAGTGGGCAGCGGAATTGGCCGAATTTGATCTTGAATTTATTTCAAGACAAGCAGTCAAGAGTATAGCATTGGTAGATTTTGTGGCAGAATGGACTCCCTCTCCATCAAACCCTGGGGGCCCCAGTGAGCAGAAGACGGAGCATCAAGCTCCAACCTTCACTGAGCCTCACTGGACCCTCTACTTTGATGGCTCCATGCAGAAGCAGGGGGCCGGAGCTGGAATCCTTCTCCTTGCACCGACTGGGGAGAAGGTGAAATACATGGTACACCTTGACTGGGGAGAAGCTCACAACATTAACAATCTTATTATCATACTTAATTATACACTTATCTTTGCCAAATTGACATACATAACCATCATTGTCTAAACATGAAACTGATATTAGATTTCTACTTAAGGAAGGTACATATAATACATCATGAAGTGTAAGTATAAAGCCATTTCTTAATTCTAATTGATAATCTCCTATGGCTTCAACTTCTGCTTCATGTCCATTGGCAACCAAAATTGCCCTTTCCCCTCTTTCTAGGATCCTCCTCGTATTTAACCCCTGCAAGAAATTACAAACGTGCACAGTGGCACCTGAGTCAATCCACCAAGTGGATGAATTATAATCTAAATACAGGGATTCATCAATAAAGGTAACAAAATCATTACCATTTTTGCAACACTTTTAAGGAAACCTACACAATCCTTTTGACGGTGGCCTTTGTCTAAACAAAAGCGGCATTGATTTCACATCCTTTCTGTATGGGTGTTTTTGTGGAGCCTTACCCTTACCTTTATCATGGTGAAAAGGACCATGATTCTTAGTAGATTGCTTAGAAGAAAATTTTCTGGGCCTTGCATTTTCCCTTCACATAATTAATGGCATCATTGCCATGAAGGGCCTTAAACCTCTCTTCCTCCTGAACACACATAGCAATGAGTTTTTCTATGTTCCACAGTTCAGATTGAGAGTTGTAATTGATGACAAATGTCTCAAATTCCTTAGGAAGTGAGGCAATGATGAGATGCACAATGAACTCATCTTTGATCCCCAAATCTGTAGGTTTAAGCTTTGCAGCCATATTTGTCATCCTTAAGATGTGCTCTCGCACACCACCTCCATAATACTTTTCAGTAACAAGCCTCTTGATAAGAGTGCTTGTTGTGGCCTTAGAAGAACCAGTGAACTAATTCTCTATCCTTTGGAGATACTCAACGGCAGTGTCACATTCAGGGATTGCTCCCCAAATGGCTTCAATGATAGTGCCCTTAATTACCATCAAACACTTCCTTTTTGATTTCTTCCACTTATAACAATAAATATCATAAGCTAATAACTCATTAGTATAGTCCTTTGTCCTCTCAGCAAAGGACTCTCGAGTTTCATCAGCTTCTTGCACTGGCTCCACAGGTGCAATAGGATATGGAGTGGTGAGAGCAAACTCTATCTTGGAGACTGCCAATGCAATCTCCAACTTCTCCCTCCATCTTCCATAATTGCTTCCATTGAGTGGCTCAATGGAACCAATGAAACTCAGTGCAGCATTGGCGTTGGAGGAACCTTCATAACAGAAGCACAAAAGAATCATAAGTGAATGTATAGGATAATAATTTAGGAACAACTGAAAGCATAGTAATTTATCTTTCGCTTTGGTTACTCGACCAAATTACTATGAACTTAATTCTTCAAAAGAAAAATAATGTCACTAATGCCTTTCGCTTTGGTTACTCGGCCAATAATGACATAAAATACTGAATAACATGCAATTTTATTTTTCACTTTGGTTACTCAATCAAAATTGCATGCAACTTAAAAAATTTCAAATGACATAGCAATTAAATTTCGCTTTGGTTACAAGACCAAATTGCTATGACATTTTAATATCAGCGGAAGCATAAAAATGGGCATAAATATCTTAATTACTTAATAATCCACATCATAATTAAATTATTTTGTTGAGATTTACTCAATTTGGGATTCAAGAAATCCCTTACTTTTTCTTTATGGCCTTCACAGATCCAAAATCAAAATGGTTTGATTTCCTTTATATCTTTAATATGCTGCAGATTACTTACTAAAAAAATCCCGAAAGATCTAGTGCCTAAGTGGGCTCCGATACCATTTATAGAAACTGTCGGTGGTTTGGAACCGGCAGATCTCCTGACACTACTAAAGTGTTAGAGGAGTTTGATGTTCGGTGTGGGCGCGCGGAGATTCGAGAAGGTGGATAGTAAATGACACAGGAGACACAGGAGTTTATGCGGTTCGGGCCGCCTGAGCGTAATACCCTACTCCACGGGTGTGTTGGTGTTGTATTAGCTGTATGAGCTTGCATTGAGCGTCTATGGCACGTATGTTGCCCTACTCAATGTGCGTAGTCGGCCTGTCCTTTTATAGTACAAGGGCAGGCCGTTACAAGTTAGCCTGGCCCGACATGTGGTCCCGGCGATTACTAGTATTTGATATTCATTCAGCAGGTTTAATTGCCCTTAATGACCGGGTAATGGGCGTTGACAGCACCGTTACTGGTAATTAAGGTCATCCGATTGTAAGTCATTAATATGGTATTAATGACACTTAATCGGGTCTTGAAGTCCTTGATTCCCCTTTGAAGATCCGGAGCCGTTATGAAGTCTTCCGGAGGTCAGAGGCTGAAGCTCCGATGGGTGGACACATGGCAACTCTGGAGCATACTGTGGGGAACAGGAAGCTCCGGAGCTACCTGACACGTGTCAGGTCTGGAGCTTCCCTCAGTCTGGGGTTAAGTACGGAGGTGCCATTTCTGTACATGACCCGGAGCTTCCCCCTTGTGGGCGGTAGCTCCGGTTTGATAGTACACGTGGCGACCCTGGGATTAACCATGTTGGAGAAGCGGGTCTGGTTACATCTGACATGTGGGCCTCCGAAGGTCTTCAAATCAGGTGGGTGACTTTTCCTTGATATCTTTGTGACCTCAAGGGGTGTTCGATTTCCAGGGTACCAACAGTGGCCCCCTGGACCTACCTCCGGAGAAGACCACTGGGGTGAGGCCATTCCGCCGGAGGTGGGTCCATCCTCGCGACTTTTGAACTGGGTCTTCAAAGGTCTTCAGAGGTGTCGTTGGCGAGGGTTTGGAGTTAAATCCTTGCCACATGGCGTGTCCTGCGTGCGGCAGATGAGATCTTTGGCGTGCGGATCTCACGAAATTGATGGTCGTCGGTTCCCGATACGAAAACCGTATCGGTTCCGCGTGCCTTGTCAGGCCGCCGCCTTCGGGTTTCCCGCCTCTTGATGACAACCGTTCACCTGGGTAAGAACCTCGACTTGATCGTCGGGGTGGTCCCGGGCCCCCTTGTCATCGGCTGGGTGGAGTTTTTGAATGGTTTCTTCGACTTCCTTGCGGTGTCCATCCAAGCGTTGCGAGGGCTTACTTAAGAAGGAAAGCACGCACCGTCGGGATTTCTTCACGCCTCCCATCTGATCTTGCGCTCAAACTCCCAACTTGTGCTTCGCTCTTCTTCTCTTGCCTAGCCGTGCCGCGATGGAGTTGGGTCTCCGTGAGAGTCGCTTGAAGACCGACGGCGACATGAAGAAGGTCCGGGCCCTCATGGGGTGGTCCTCGGACTTCTTCAACCACTCGGTCCGCGCCAGGGGAGACCTCCCATTCGAGAAGGAGCACTCTGGCGAAATGGTGTACTTCTCCTCGTACGCCATGGTGGGGTTGATCCCACCTTTTTCTTCCTTTTTCTTGATGCTGCTGGACCTTTATGGTCTGCAGCTATACCACCTTGGAACTCACTCCATGCTCCTCGTGTCTATCTTCGTCCACTTCTGTGAGATGTGGGTGGGCATCCCCCCCTGCATCGAACTCTTCCGGACCTTCTTCACCGTTCACACCACCGGTAGAAGCAATGAGTATCTTGGCTTCTACTACTTCGTGAAGCGCAAGAAGTGCCCATTCAAGTACCTCCGGTCATTCCCTTCTGGGAAGTGGGATGACTGGAAGAAGGACTGGATAGTCATTCGGGTGGAGGAGCATGAGAGGCTGGAGCTGGCCGAAGGCCTCCCCAACATTGACACGACGATCTGGAGTGAAGCTCCGGTGCTGGCGGACGCCTTCGACCCTGTTCTGACCAGGATTCGCCGGTGCGTGGAGGGGGGATTAACCCCACAAGCGGTGTTTTGTAACTTCCTGGTCAACAGGTGGGCACCGCTGAAGAAGAGGGAGAAACTCGCTTGGGCCCTCAACAGCGTGATGGACGACGACCGGGTCAAGACCGGGTTGAAGTCCAACATGGTGGGGAAAACCTTGGAGTGTCACCTCAAGAAGTTCCAGCACGGCATCGACGTCGAGGGTGACAACTTGACTCTGTCATCGGCTTTTCTTCCTCTGAACGTTGAAGTTGAGTTTAGTAGGGAGCTCCGGCGGAAGATGCCCATGCTTGACGACCTTGGTGTCGTCGAGAGAAGATCAACTACCAGGGTAGCGATCCCTGGAGTGTCTGAAGGTGGCTCCGACCCAGCTCCGAAGCCGAGGGAGGAGGTCGTCGGCAAGGGCAAGGAGCTGGCGGATGAACCTGTGAGCTGGAAGCGGAAGCTGCAGTACGCTGACGGAAGGTCCGTCAGGCCCGCTACTTCCGCATCGGCTCCTTCTCCCCGGAGGGGAAGGTCTTCCACAACCGCGGCGACTGTTCCCGTAGTGGGGTCCTCCCGGGGAGAGAATGTTCCCGCAGTGGGGTCCTCCCGGGGTGTTAGCTCCGGGCGCGCGACTCCAGCACCTGGGCCGATGGAGGCCTCTAGGTCCGGGGGTTCTTCCCGATCGAGGGGAGCCTCGACCTGGGAAACACCCGTGGCCGCGACAAGTTCCGGGAGGCCTTCCGGAGCTTCCACGCCGGTTATGGCCAGCCCGGAACACCCGTGAAAAAGATTCCGCGCAAGCTGGTGCGGAAGCCTCCCAAGGTAATTTTTAATATTTACCATGGACAATTGTTTTGCTGTAGTGATTGCTTTTTTAAATTTCCTCTTCCATCATTTGCAGCGTTCCCAAGAAGAGGAGTGAGGCTCCACCCTCAGTCGCAGCAACTGAAGCTGTGAGGGCGGAAGCTTCTGCTCCGGTCCCAGTGCCACCCCAAGTGGTGGCTGAAGCTGCGACAGCTCCAGCGCCCGGTGTCGTGGTCATGGACCTCGACTCATCCCCAGAGGCTCCCGTGGTAGCGCCGGACCATGGGAGAGAAGATGCGCCAGCGGCACCTGCCCCGGAGGTTGAAGCCCCGGGTCCTGGTGCTGAAATGACGGAAGTTCCGGCCGTTGAGCCAGAAGAAGCTGTGATTCCGGCCTTGGAGCCTGAAGTGTCGAAGCTCCGGCAGTCGAGTCGGAGGTGATTGAAGTCCCGGCGCGTGCGCCGGAAGCTGAGGAAGTTCCGGCAGTTGGGCCGGCTACCTCCGAAGCACCGGCCGCAGAGCCGGTCATTGTTGAAGCTCCGGCCGTAGGGCCAGTCGAGGCTGAAGATCTTCCGGCTCCCAAGGCGGTTGTGGAAGAGGTGATGGAACTCGAGCCCCCATCGGAGGAGGTGCCACGGCCGGAGCCAGAAGCGGCCCCTGCTCCGGAAGTGATGACGTCGGAGGTACTCACGGCCGAGCCGGAGTGCCCAAGCGAAGTCGCTGGCCCCCTGCCCGAGGGGGTGAACGAAGACCTGGTGCCGGGGCCTTCCTCGATGGCGACTGAGGCCATCCCGGAGGACGGCCCTAGTGCCATGGAGACTCAGGGGACCACTCTTGTGGAGTGGGACCCAATTTTTGTATCTGAAAACCCGCTGGAACCAGCGGAGGAGGTCCTAGCAGGTACGGAACCTATCCCGTTGTCATTGTCCATTGACAACGCATGTTCCAGTCTGCGTCAAGTCCAACTAGCCCTTTTCCACGACGGCAAAGCTCTTGAAGAGGAGCGCCAAACCCTTAGGCGGTGGCGTAACCGGCTCTACTTCGAGACCAAGCTGGCGCAGTCGAGGCTAGCGGATGACAAAGAATGGATCAAGCGGGAGAAGATCCGCCTGGAGTACTGGGGCAAGTTGCTGGATGACGGGGAGAGTTTGACTCGCGCCCTCGACACTCAATCCCGGGAGATCTACGATCAAGCCAAAGCAGCCAATAGTGTGGCCGATGAACGCCACGAAAGGCTTGAGGCCATTAACACTACACTCATCAAGCGCCGGGAGGCGCTTGAGGAGAGGGAGAAACGGCTCGAGGATGAAGAGCAGAGACTCCTAGAGCTGCGGGATGACGTCCTGAGGAGGGAGGAGGAGCTCGCCGAGAAGGTGGCTCTGGCTGACAAGGGCCTCGAGGAGCGCGCCAAAAAATTGGAAGAGCGCTGCCAAGAGGAAGAGGAGAAGGTCTAGGTGCGAGGGTAGGAAATCTACGAACAAGAGTGTGCCCTTACTGCCAGGGAGAAGAAAGTGAGGGGTAGAGAGAAGGACCTGGTCGACCGCCGGTACAAGATCCACCTCCGGGAGGAGTAGCTCAGAAAACTCGAAAGGCGGGTTGCTGAAAAGATTCAGCAAAACGCCAAAGAAGTTGAGCGCCTCGCCCGTGAGAATTCCGAACTGATGGCGGCCAGGAGACCCCTGGAAGAAATGAAAGGCTTGAGGACTGCGGACTCCCTACAGATTTGGGAGTTCCTGGGCAAGGCCAACGACGCGCTGACACTGATGGGTTTCAGCCCCGTGCGCCCGGATGATCCGAAGCCGGAGCCGGACCTAGCGCTGCAGGCATTGAGCGTAGCAGGTAGCAAGCTCTCCAAGGTGGGCGATGTCATCGGGGACCAACTGGAGGTTGAGGGGCAATCCCTAGCGAAGAACGTCACAGAATATGTGCTGACGTGCTACACCGGCTGGAACTCCCAATTTCCTCTGGACCCGGTGCTTGAAGGCCCCGTCGAAGGAGAAGGCGAAGCTACCCGAGCCAACGTATCGGAGGTTGCCCAAAAGGTCGCCCAATTCTTCCATAGGGTCTAGTACCATCTCTATAGTTCTCACTTGTATTTTCTCTTCTTCTTCCTCAATTTTGTAATCCCTTGTCTCCAGATGTAATTCCTTGTCTCCATATGAATGAAATCCCCAAATTTTTGTGAATTTCACTTTTTGTCTTCAATGCTTTTGTCTTCGCATGGCCCCCTGGTAGATGTACACAATTTGATTGTGAACATGTACTAAGAGGATATTGCGTTTTGTTGAAGACTCATTTGCTCCGAACTTGTAGAATTTAGGTTCGAAGTCTTCGATAGTGAAGGCCCCCTGAGGTTGTCAGAGCTTAGAAGCTTCGGCATTGTCTATCGCTGGAGCTTAGTAGCTCCAGCAATAGTCTCTATCAATGCGTAGGGCATCAATAGTTAGTCCTCCGGGGTGTCGGAGCCTAGTAGCTCCGGCAGTGACATTTGCCAACACTTAGTTTGTTGGCAGCAGACTCCATTTGCGGGGTCTTCTCAACATCTTTTATTCAGCGTCAACGGCTGACCCCCCTAGCTTTACCGGAGCTTGATTAGTCCGGTGATGCTTGTTTTCGATGCGTAACATCGATTACAAACCACCTAGGGGAGTCGGAGCTTTGTTAGCTCTGGCTTTTCTCCATCAACATGTATTTTATTTTTCCTGCACACTGAAGTCAAGAAAAATAGTAAAATTTGTTTCTTGTCTATAACTTCATTGCGGCTTACAATTCTCAAGAAAGTTTTAGGTCAAACGCGATTCTAGACACAATCGAATACATTGCCTTTTCTTCCGGATTCAATTGTATTTGGACTCACTTTACTTCGGCCTACCGGGGTGTAGGTAGAGTGGCGTACTTAGGGTGCTTGACCAGGCTAAGTAGATAGCACACTCCGGCCCTAGATTGGCTTGGCGGCTTTCAGGCGAGTTGGCCAGGAACAATATTTGAATCCAAAAGAATTGACAATACAACTCGTATTTTATATAAACTGGTCGAACTAAAATTTCTTAAGAACAGCACGTCTTCGTTATAGACAAGAAAGAGAAAAATAAAAAATGTTGAGCCTGTACAAAATAAATGCACGTGGAGTCTGTTTCACATGAAGATGTCTTTCATTATAGGTCCGGGGTACAGGGGAAACAAGTACACTCTTAGGGTACGGAACTAGGCTAAGCGTGTTTCATTTCTCATTTGACCCAGGGTAGTTAGCCACACTTTTAGTCTGGAGACTATGACAAGTGTTGCATAAAGTTTGCAGACCTTTCGGGAAAGGTCCGGCTGCTCTCCCGGAGGAACTACCCGACTCTGTGCAATGAGTCTATAACATACATCTCAAGTTACTCAAGACTCACCTTCGTGGTATTAAGTGTAGAACTTACGGAGGTGCTCGATGTTCCAAGGATTTGGGAGAGGTGTCCCATCCTCGGTAGCCAAGCGAACGCTTCCTGGATGGGATACTTTAATCACTCGGAAGGGTCCCTCCCAGCCGTGGGAGAGTTTGTTTAACCCTTCTCTGGATTGTATTCTCTGTAGCACCAGGTCGCCTTCCTCGAGCTGTCGATTGTGTACATGCCGCTGATGATAGCGCTGAAGGGCTTGGCGATATCGGGCATTCCGAACAGCTGCTTGGCACCTTCCCTCCTCAAGGAGGTCTAGGTATTCACGCCGGAGCTGGTCCTGCGCGGCTTCGTCGAAGGTCCGGACCCGGAGTGAACCCAAAGTGATTTCCGGAGGAAGGATTGCTTCAGCTCCGTACACCAGAAAGAAGGGTGTCTCTTCGGTTGACCGGTTTGGAGATGTCCTATTGGCCCATAGAGTGGGCGGAAGCTCCTCGATCCAGTTGGCTTCATGCTTTTTCAAACGCTCATAGGTGCGCGTCATGAGTCCTTTAAGGATTTCAGCATTTGCTCTCTCGGCTTGACCATTGCTAGCTGGGTGAGCTACGGAAGCGTAGCAAACTTGTATGCCAAGGTCTTCGCAATATCCTTGGAATGCAGAGTTTGGGAATTGGGTCCCATTATCAGTGATGATTTTGTTTGGGACTTTAAATCTGCATACAATGGACTGCAAAAAGTTAATAGCAGATTGCTTGTTGATTGTCACAACTGGAGTTGCTTCCGGCCACTTAGTGAACTTATCAATGGCGACATACAGGAACTTGTAACCTCCGATGGCTCTTGGGAAAGGTCCCAAGATGTCCATCCCCCACACAGCGAAAGGCCATGTAGGAGGTATCATTTGTAAGGGCTGAGCCGGAGTGTGAATTTGCTTTGCATGAAATTGACATGCTTTGCATTTTTTCACCAGCTCAGTTGCACCGTGGAGTGTTGTAGGCCAGTAGAAGCCATGCCGAAAGGCTTTACCGACCAGCGTGGGAGAAGACGCGTGGTTCCCACACTCGCCTCCATGGATTTCTGCGAGGAGCTCGCAGCCTTCTTCCCTTGTGATGCACCGCATTAGGATGCCGTTGGCACCGCGCCAGTAGAGATCCCTTTCTACCAACGTGTATCTTTTAGCCAATCTGACTACCCGGTCAGCGGATACATCATCGTGAGGAAGGATGTTGTCTTTCAAGTAGTTCCGGATCTCCGAGATCCATGCATCAGAACTAACTTGAGCATTTGAGTCTTGCGTGCTGGGTTGCTTGGAGCTTCCGGCAGCACCTACGACCCTTGATGGCTGCCATGGTAACAGGGCCATCGAGACCGTCAGCTTCGGGATGCTGATCTCGCCCCCTTCGCTCAGTTCGGCAGGACGAGCTGTGGGTTTCGACAACCTCCGGACAAAAGTTCCGTCAGGAGCCGGAGCTCCGGTTGACGCTTTTGTCGAGAGTTCGTCGGCTTCAGCGTTGTGGGCACGCTGAACATGGTGGAGATCTAGGACTTCAAAGTCCTTCTGAAGCCTCTGGACTTCAAGGAGGTAAGCAACTAGCTGGAGATTATTACAGGAACATTCACCCTTCACCTGCTTAATGATGAGCTACGAATCTCCCTTGACCAGCAGTTGCTTGACACCATATGATAGTGCCACCTTTAGTCCGTAGATGAGTGCTTCGTACTCTGCCATGTTGTTGGTCGCCTTGAAGTCAAGGTGCACCATATATTTCACCTTCTCCCCGGTCGGTGCAAGGAGAAGGATTCCTGCTCCAGCCCCCTGCTTCTGCATGGAACCGTTGAAGTAGAGGGTCGAGTGAGGCTCGGTGAAGGCTGGAGCTTGATGCTCCATCTTCTGCTCAATGGGGCCCCCAGGGTTTCATGGAGAGGGAGTCCATTCCGCCACAAAATCTGCCAAAGCTTGACTCTTGACTGCTTGCCTTGAAATAAATTCAAGATCAAATTCGGCCAATTCCGCTGCCCACTTTGCAATATTCCCAGTTGAATTGGGATTATGCAAAATTGCTCGAAGTGGGTAAGAGGTCACCACTGAGACTTTGTGAGCTTGGAAGTAATGGCAAAGCTTCCTGGAGGCAATAAGAACTGCATAGAGCAGCTTATGCACCTCTAGGTATCGAGTCTTGGCATCATGTAATACTTCACTAATGAAGTATACTGGGCGCTGAATGGTCCGGACCCTCCCGGAGGGGTCCGGAGCTTCCTCTTCACTGACTCGGATCCTCTCGGAGGAATCAGGATTTTCTTCAGGAACCTCCGAGTCCTGGCTGGAGGAACCCGAGGCTTCTTCAGAAGCGACCTGGACCCTCCCGGAGGGGTCTGGGTCTCCTGAAGTAACTTCTTGTGGATTCGGGTCTGGGGGCTGGGACCCAGACTCGCTTTCAGGTACCTCCGGACCCTCCTGAAGGGGTCTGGATTAATGAGTATGAGGTAGCTCTGGTCTCTCCACAACCAGAACCATACTGACGACTTTGTCAGTTGTTGAAATGTAAAGCAACAAAGGCTCACCAGGGTTCGGAGCTACCAGAATCGATAGGGTGGTGAGGAACTGTTTCAGTTCCTGGAATGCCTTCTCTTCTTCTTCGGACCATTGAAATGGTCCGGACTTCCTCAATAGTTTGAAGAAGGGGAGTGCCCGTTCCGCCAGTCTTGAAATGAACCGGCTGAGGGCCGCTAGACATCCAGTCAACTTTTGGACGTCTTTGATGCGGGTTGGTGGCCGCATGTCTTCAATGGCTTTAATCTTCGCTGAATTAGCTTCTATGCCCTAGTGACTTGCCAGGAAACCAAGAAGTTTTCCGGAGCTAACCCGAAAGACACACTTGTCTGGTTTTAGCTTTGTACGGGTGGCCCGCAACTTGTCGAAGACAGCCTGCAAGGTGTCCAGGAGTGACTCCTTGTCCCTGACTTTGACCATGATGTCATCGACGTACACTTCCACTATGTCTCTTATGAGTTCTTCAAAAGTTTTGTACATAGCTTGTACAAAAGTTGAAGCTGCATTCTTGAGACCAAAGGGCATGGCTGTATAACAGTACAATCCATCTACTGTGATGAATGAGGTATGCTCTTCATCTTCCCTAGACATCCGGATTTGATGATACCCGGAATATGCGTCTAGAAAACACAGTAATTCACACCCGGAGGTGGAATCCACTATCTGATCTATTCTAGGTAGTGGGAATGGATCTTTTGGACATGCCTTATTTAGTGTGGTGTAGTCGATGCACATCCGAAGCTTCCCACCGGCCTTGGGCACAACAACTGGATTTGCCAGCCATTTTAGATGGAAGACTTCTCGGATGAATCTGGCTTTGAGTAACTTCTTCACTTCTTGTCGAATGAAGTTCTGTCGCTCTACTGATTGCTTCCGAGGCTTCTGATGCACAGGCCGGGTGTCGGGGTAGATCTTCAGATTGTGCTCAATCACTTCCCTGGGGATCCCAGGCATTTGTGACGGTTGCCAAGCAAACACGTCGACGTTAGCCCGGAGGAAAGTGATGAGCGCGAGTTCCTATTTGTCGTTCAATCCCTCCGATATACGGGTGCTTTGAGCGGCATCGAAACCAATTTGGACGACTTTGACGGGAATGTCGGTGTCGCCGCTTGGCTGCACACGAGGTGCAGAAGTCGAGCCTCGTTGACGAATGCTCGGGGGTTTTGGAACTTGCTCCTGCCTGGAATCCTCCTCTTGCGCCGTGGTGAGTGCATGGAGCTCTTCCAGAGCAGTTACTCCGGCAGTACGATCTCCGCGGATTCGGAGAACGCCTACTGGCGTTGGCATCTTCAACAGCAGATAGCCATAATGGGCAGCTGCCATGAATTTGTACAGGGCAGGCCTACCCAAGATGGCATTGAAAGGTAAGTTGATCTGAGCGACATCGAAGACCAACTTCTCGGTGCAGTACTTCTCCCGTGTCCCGAAGGTAACGGGAAGAGTAATAGCTCCGAGTGGGGTAATGGCCCCCGGACCTACCCCGGAGAAAGGTCGAGAGGGGTGAAGATCCGAAGGTCAGAGTTGAAGCTTAGTAAAAGCTTCGAAGCTTATGAGGTTAAGCCCCGAACCTCCGTCTACCATGACGTGGTGGAGTTGGATGTTGTTGATGGTAGGAGATACCATCAAAGGTAACTGTCCTGCTCCAACCATGCTCTGAGGGCAATCCGAAGCATCAAAAGTGATGGCTGTGTCCATCCACTTCCGATGAGGTTCCGGCCTGAATGTAGGAGCTACAGCGGCCATATCCCGACGCATAGTCTTGATGACACGGCGGGAGGTGATGTCCCATGATCCACCAAAAATGGTGTTCATGGTCTTCTGACGCTCGTTATCAGAGACGTCAGAATCATCGTCGACGGAGGTGTAAACGGCCTTCAGGACCTTTTTGGGATCCTGAAATCCTAACTCCTCTTCAGCCGGAGCTTTGTCGACTTTTTGCTTTCCTTCCCTCTGTCGGAAAGGAGATTCTTCTCGGCGCTTGTTGTAGCGCTCGGCCAGGTTTTGGACCTCCTGGCAGTCTTCCAAACTGTGGCTGCCCGTTTTGTGAATGGGACACCACACTTTGGGTTTGCCATCGTCTTCAGAAGACGGTCGAGGTCGCTTCTCGGGGCGTGGCCCCCGGCCACCCGGAGTTGCAGCAGCTGCAAAGTTGGATATGCCAGCCGACGGCTTCTTCTTGCCGTTGGTCTTCTTTTTCTTTTTGCCACTTCCGGAGTTAGCGGCTTCTTCTTTGGAGGATTTCTTGTGACCCACATCTCACGGCCCTCCGCAGCTCTGGCACATTTGTCAGTCAAGCTGAAGAGTTCCGTGACACTGGTGATCTCCTTGATCGCCAGTTTCTCCAACATCTTCTTGTCCCGTACACCCTGTCTGAATGCCACAATGATAGAGGCGCTAGAGATAGAAGGGATAGTATTTCGTACCTGAGAGAACCTCTGGATGAATGAACACAGGGATTCTCCCCCTTTTTGCACGACTGCAAAAAGGTCCAGTTCAGTGCCTGGTCGGGTGTATGAACTCCCGAAGTTGGCGGTGAACTGTCGGCACAGCTCCTCCCAACTGTTGATAGAGTTGGGTGGAAGGCTCATAAACCAGGACCTGACTGTCCCTGTTAAGGCCACTGGAAAATAATTGGCCATCACAGCCTCGTTTCCTCCAGCTGCCAAGATTGCAGTGGAGTAGATCTGAAGAAATTCGGCAGGATTGACAGTCCCGTCGAATTTTTCTGGCAGGTGAGGCCGGAACATCTGTGGCCACCTGACCATACGCAGATGCATGGCCAGGGCTGAACAGCCTCCTCCCACTCCTTCAGGAGCAGAAAGGTCCTGAGCTTCCCGTCTTTCACGGGCACGCTCAATATGGACTCGGCCGTCCTGCTGGCGGTATCGGCGATCAAGCTCCGCCCGGAGGTCATGAGTCGAAAGCCTGGATACCGTGTGAGTACGTCGTGCCCCAGAGGGCAATGACGTCACTTGTTGTGACGTAGCACGTCTCCTGCTATTGGAAACGTGCGGACCAAGTCTACCAGACAAAGTACGCCACTGCAACGGGGCTCGTCCTGAAGGAGGAGGACCCTGGTTGCTGAGGCGTTCGGCTGCTGCTGCAACCAAATGCTCCACATCGTCCCTCCACTGCTCCAGTGCATCCCAGGATGCATCCGGAGGTGGTGGGCGTTGGAGAAGAGCACGTGCTGCATGGAGCACGTGTTCCGGGTTGTCATGATTTGCCGACGCAGTGATTGACGCCGGCGCACAATCACGTTCCCCAGCTTGATTTGCTGGTGAAGGCGGTGATGGTGGGAGTGTGACTCCTGCTGGTGCTGAGGCTCCTGCTAGTGGCTGCATATTGGAGGGATTGCCCCCAACAGCCTGAGCAGCAGGTTGACCGTTGGATGATCCAGCAGCTGAGTTCACCATTCTCAAAACCTCAGGCGCCCCTACCTGGCGCGCCTACTGTCGGTGGTTTGGAACCGGCAGATCTCCCGACACTACTAAAGTGTTAGAGGAGTTTGATGTTCGGTGTGGGCACGCGGAGATTCGAGAAGGTGGATAGTAAATGACACAGGAGACACAGGAGTTTACGTGGTTCGGGCCGCCTGAGCGTAATACCCTACTCCACGGGTGTGTTGGTGTTGTATTAGCTATATGAACTTGCGTTGAGCGTCTATGGCGCGTATGTTGCCCTACTCAATGTGCGTAGTCGGCCTGTCCTTTTATAGTACAAGGGCAGGCCGTTACAAGTTATCCTGGCCCGACATGTGGCCCCGACGGTTACTAGTATTTGATATTCATTCAGCAGGTTTAATTGCCCTTAATGACCTGGTAATGGGCTTTGACAGTACTGTTACTGTTAATTAAGGTCATCCGGCCGTGTGTCATTAATATGGTATTAATGACACTTAATCAGGTCTTGAAGTCCTTGATTCCCTTTTGATGATCCGGAGCCGTTATGAAGTCTTCTGGAGGTCAGAGGCTGAAGCTCCGACGGGTGGACACGTGGCAGCTCCAGAGCATACTGTGGGGAACAGGAAGCTCCGGAGCTACCTGGCACGTGTCAGGTCTGGGGCTTCCCTCGGTCTGGGGTTAAGTCCGGAGGTGCCATTTCGGTACATGGCCCGGAGCTTCCCCCTTGTGGGCGGTAGCTCCGGTTTGATAGTACACGTGGCGACCCTGGGATTAACCATGTTGGAGAAGCGGGTCCGGTTACATCTGACATGTGGGCCTCCGAAGGTCTTCAAATCAAGTGGGTGACTTTTCCTTTATATCTTTGTAACCTTAAGGGGTGTACGGTTTCCAGGGTACCGACAGAAACTAAGATACCATAAATCATACTTAGTCACTAATTATCATTCGGGTACAGAGAATAAATCCAAAATAAAACATCATTAGTGCTAATCGGATTGATTAGCACATGAATACCAACATCACATACCTTCTTCCTCTCTCTTCTTCGTGTTGGATGACGAAGCCATGAGAAGTCCTTCCCCTCACTTTCCCACAACTGCAAATCAGATGCATTTAGTGTTTTGAGAAGATTCAAATGGTTTTCTTGTATTGTTCAAAACAGGTCTGAATCCCTCTTCTTTTACTTGTTGTAGGGACGTGAGAGGGGGCCTCCCTTTATTCGGAATAGATGCATCTCCCGATTAAGACGCGTCCATCAAAAGGGTTGTGTCCTTTGGATTAGACACATGATTAAACTAATTAATCACGAGTTCAATTGCTAACACCCCTCACCTTCTTGCTTGCAGTCTGTGTACTGTGGGGCTTGTCGTGTCAGCTGGGCCTCGTCATGGTTGGCAACCCATTTTTTTTAACAGAATAGAGGGTGTGCCTATTCCGTGCCGCGGGCCAGGATTAAGTTAAACCGTGATTGCAGTATAAATATATAAGATATGAAAAAAATATTGAAAATTATATATATATATATATATATAATTAGACACACTTTGCAAAATATCATGTCTCCATATATGTTTATTACAGTTTTTTGCAATGCAATACTTACAACACATAGTAATTGTTGCTACCAAAAAACTTGCAACACATAAAACAATATGTTGCTACTTTTATGTTACTGCTTCCTCTGTTACTCAACACATGATACTTACAACACACAATAAGTGTTGCAACTTAACAGTTTACAACGCGAAGAGCAATGTGTTGCTATGTATGCGTTGCTAAAGGGGGGTTATTTTGTAGTGGTTTATCAGTCACTAAGGAGCAACATCCTTATACTAGTGTCGTACGTGAATGTCCTAGCAGCTTAAATCATAGTTAACCATCTCCACGAAAAGACCAGATCACCATGATGTTATTATGGTAGAATGGGAACCAACTCCAATTAGATTGGAGGCGAGTAATGTTGATATGCGTGATGATAAAAGACAAACAGATCTTAACACCAACTGACAAATTTATTTAGGGAAACAATAGACAATCAATTATTGATAAGATCTGACCCGTTTTACATGGTGAATGTTGTAGATTTTAGCTAATGAAGTAATACTTTTAGAACATAATGATTGTCAAATTTTTAGGGCCATACTCATCAAATTGTCTAACAAACCAAGTTATTACCGCAATATTTTTATATAAAAGACTTCAGCTTTTAGATAAAATGTCTAGTTTTGTAACTACTGATATATATATATATATATATTTATTTTTTTATACCTAATTCAATATTATATAATTAATGTTTTTCTGAACAAAAAATTAATATAATATTGTAATAAAATTATAGATTGTGGCACATGTACATCACTTTAGCCGTGTGGACTTGATCATCATTGGACATTGAAGGATGTACCATGATGTTGTTATGCGGGAATCGGAACCAACATCAATTAGAGAGGCGAGGTAATGTTTATTATGCATGATGACAAAAGACAAACAAATCTTAACTCCAACTGACACATTTATTTAGCACAACACTAGACAACAAATTATCGTTAAGATCTAACCTGTTTTACGTGGTCAAAGTTGTAGGGTTTAGATAACGAAATAATACCTTGAGAAAATTATGATTGTCAAAATTTTTAGGGTCATACTCATCAAATTGTCTAACAAACCATGTTATTACCATAAATCTTTTTATATAAAAGACTTCAGCTTTTTCATAAAAACTTCTAGTTTTTTAACTATTATATATATTTTTGTTTTGTTATGCCTTATTAAATATTATATAATTAATGTTTTCCATATAGATAATTAATATAGTATTGTAATGATATTATAGATTTTGGCAAATGTACAAAACTTTTGTCGTGGACTAAATCATCATTGGACCATATGATGGACATACCCATCAACTTCAGATTTACATGGAAGAAACAATGGTGGAAAAAAGAAACCCACTTGATTTTATGTTGTGAGCGCTGCCCAACTCCAACATCCTCCCTCTCTATCTTGATTGCAATTATAAGGCTTTCGTCATATTTTATAACAGATTAACAAAGGATAGAAAAACCTCATTGCCCCTTATCTATTTAGCTTGTAATAAAAAATCCTTGGACTCATAGACATAATTTACAAGTATATTGTGAAATAAAGGAATTTATTACATTTGGTCCCTGTGCTGCTAAAAAATACTATTAAAAACGCTAATGGTAGTAGGTAAGATCACTTGTGCAATGCAAGAAATGGCATGACCGGTAAATCAGGTGTTTGAACTGCCAGCCAACACCTCATACATGAGACAAATAAAGATGTGATGCAAGGCATAGATGGCACAACCTTTATTGTTACAGCTTTTTCTCATGTCACGTTGGGATTGCTGCAGGCCAAGCATTAATACTAGCCTTAATGTCATATTAAGACACCCTCTCTTTCTGGTAATAATTTAATTCAACCAAAATTCGGTATTAAAAGCAACCATATTCCCCTTCCTTGAGATATCCTTACCTTTGGTTTGAATGCTTTCTGCTTTTCCATAGGCCACCGTAGAATCTCAGATCTCACCTAAGGAAAACCAAGGGGTGAAGAATAGAAAGAGGTAAGACACAATTTTGGTACGCACACTGGTCAGCATCTAGAATGTGCTAGATCTTGCACTGCAAACTCTAGTCGTCATCACCATGTTTTTACATACCTAGATCTGAGTTTTCTTGTTAGATAAATGTTTTTATCAGGGGATTGGTTAAGCCCATGCGAGCAAGGGCTTGCGTACATGTCCGCTGCTGAGCGAGAAGGGTACTCCGTGATGAGTAGGTCTAGGCCCGATCTTTCGAAAGGTAAGTCGATTGGAGTGGAGAACTCGACGTTGATGATCTGCGGCACTCGAGCAGTTTGAATATCCCTGCAATCACTACACCACTACTCCGTTGGTTATCAACCGTGTGGCACACGCTTGACCTCGCCAAGAAGGCTAATCCCTGCAAGTGAACTGAGAACACAAGCAGGAACGTAGAAGACACGATCTGAAATTGATAAGTTGGGGTCTCACAAAACGTAGAACGGCGAAATTGTTATTCTAAGCAAAAAACACCTAATATGACCGGCGGCTGCAGTATTCAAATGCTAAGGTTCGTCCAAAACACAATTACACGCGTCCCTAATGGACTCTCACGGGATACAAGGCCCAAAGGCCCGATTTGGTGGCGCAGCACCGGATAGAAATCTGGACTCGACTTGTTTCGACGATTCCCAATGACTCCAGAGGAATTTCGAGGTGGGACCTGTCCCATTAGAAATTATATCTTCTCCTATTTCTGTGCATATGTAGAACGTTGAAAATAGAGTCCATATGCCTCCTGGGCGTCTATTTTAAGGTGCACTGCTCCTGGACTCCGAGTTGTAAACTATTTCCATCAACTTGTGGATGTCCCAGCTGGTTCTCCATGCTCCCAAGACCTCTTTCCTTCACTTGTTGATCTTCTCCATTATTCCTAATAACAATTAAATCATCACATAGCAATCTATTATCAAACTCACATGCAAAAGAAGTTAAGAACGAATTCACCTGCTGATTTAATAACCGTGCCCGTGCTCTTGTGATTGGTCCTTGCAGTTCAATGCGCGTCTCCGCTGCTGTGATGTCCTCATCATCCTCCCCCTCTTGAATTGGAGTCGTCCTCGACTCAAGTTCATCTTCTTCTCCCAAGTACAGTCACGAATCTGAAATGTTAAATGTAGGACTAACCTCAAAATCGGGATGCAATTCAAGCTTATATGCATTATCATTAATCTTTTCAACAATCTTACAAGTACCACCAGCTCGTGGCATAAGTTTATATTTTCTCAACTCGGGGAATCGCTCTTTTCTCAAATGTAACCACACCAAATCACCCGATTGAAGTTTTACTTCTTTTCTACCTTTACTACTTGCAATCCTATACTTCTCATTCATTATTTCAATATTTTTCTTTGTAGTTTCATGCATCTTAAGAATGGATTCAGATCGTTGTGTAGCATCCAAATTTATAGTTTCAGAAGGAGGCAAAGGTAGTAAATCATAGGAACACGGGAATTGAAACCATACACTACCTGGAATGGACTTACCTTTGTCGTGGAGTGAACAGATATATTGTAAGCAAATTCTATACATGGTAAACAATCCTCCCAATACATCAAATTTGTTTTCAAGACAACCCACAACATAGTAGATAAAGTACGATTAACTACCTCAGTTTGTCCACCCATTTGTGGGTGACATGTAGTTGAAAACAGCAACTTGGTTCCCAATTTATACCACAAAGTCTCCAAGAATGACTTAAAAATTTTGCATCACGATCAGAAACAATGGTATTTGGCACACCATGTAAATGAACAATTTCCGTCATAAATAAATCAGCAATGTGTGAGGCATTATCATTCTTATGATATGGTATAAAGTGTGCCATTTTGGAGAAACGATCAACAACTACAAAAATACTATCCCTCCCCCTCTTAATCCTAGGCAATCCCAAAACAAAGTCTGTAGAAATATCCTCCTAAGGTACACAAGGAACAGGAAGAGGAATATAAAGACCATGTGGGTTAAGGCAAGACTTAGCTTTATTGCAAGTAGTGTATCGTGACACGTAGTCCTCGACATCACGCCTTATCTTTGGCCAAAATAAGTGTGTGGACCGAACGTCTTCAGTTTTCTTCACTCTAAAATGTCCCACCAAACCTCCTCCATGTGCTTCCTGCAAAAGTAATAGACGAACGGAGCTAGCTGGAAAGCATAGCTTGTTAGCACGATAGAGGAGACCGTCTCGCAGCACATATTTATTCCAAGTTTTTCCTTATCTACAATTTTCAAAAGCATCTTTGAAGCCCAAATCAGTAGGATATAATGATTTTATTGTTTCCAAACCAAAGATTTTATGATCAAGTTGGGACAGCATGGTAGAACGCCTAGATAATGCATCGGCAATGACATTTTCCTTCCCTTTCTTATGTTTAATGATGTATGGAAACGACTCTATGAACTCAATTCATTTAGCATATCGTTTATTCAGATTGGTTTGACACTTAAGATACTTAAATGATTCATGATCGGAATGTATGACAAACTCCTTAGACCAAAGATAATGTTGTCAAGTTTGTAATACTCGCACTAAGGCATACAATTCCTTATCATAAGTGGAATAATTCAGAGAAGGACCATGAAGTTTTTCACTAAAGAAAGCAACGGGTTTACCTCCTTGTATGATAATGCCTCCAATACCAATGCCACTTGCATCACATTCTAGCTCAAAGTTCTTGTCAAAATCATGAAGTTGTAGCAATGGTGCTTGTGTAAGCTTCGATTTGAGAGCATCAAATGCTTGTTGCTGCTGTTCGCCCCATCGAAATGGCACTCCCTTCTTCGTTAGCTCATGTAGAGGTACTGCAATGATGCTGAAATCCTGCACAAAACACTGATAAAAACCTGCAATACCAAGAAAACTACGAACCTGCATGACGGTTGTTGGGGCTGGCTGATAGGAGAATTGGTCCCGATATTCTGAAAGGTAATGGATAAGTTGATTGATGGAGATCTCGACGTTGATGATCCGAGACTCTCGAGTACAACACGAAAAACCCCTGCAATCACTACACCACCGCTCTGTTGGTTATCAACCGTGCTGCACACGATTAACCTCGCCAAGAAGGCTAATCCCTGCAAGTGCAACCGAGAACACAAGCAAGAACGTAGAAGAAGCAATCTGAAATTGCTGAATTGGGGTTTCACAAATCGATAAACAGCGATATTATTAATCTAAGCAAAACCCAATTGTTCATGGCGGCTACTATGGAGTATATAAAGATGGGAGGACGTCCATGGGGGTTTTAGGGTCGTGACCTAACCCTAAGATACAAAAATAACGGACTTAGACTTGATACAAGGCCCAATGTCCCAATACGGTGGCGCAGCACCCTGACAGATTCTGAACTCAATTTTGTTTCGACGATTTCCGTCGACTCCAAAGGAATTTTGACATGGGACCAGCTCCATTGGAAAGGTTATCCTGTCCCCTTTCCGTGGATATGTAGAACGTCCAAAACGGAGTTCATATGCGTCTTGGGCATCCATTTTAGTGCGTACTGCTCTTGGACTCCGAGTTGGACACGATTTTGAGTTTGACTAGGTTTCCATCTTATTTGAACGAATTCTCTGGTCCTCCACATCCCTAATACTTCCTCCAACTACTCCTTGAACCTCTCCATGGATCCTAATTACAATTAAATCATTAGGTAGCAATCTATGCTCAAAAACATATAACAAAACATATAAGAACGAGCTCACCTCTAAAATTAATTGTTGTGTATGAACTCTATTGATTGCATCTTGTATGTTAAATGAAGTGTTGTTTGTTTCCATAGAAGTGATGTCCTCATCATCCTCGCCTTCTTGAATTGGAGTCTTCCTCGACTCAAGTTCATCTCCTCTCATGTGTTGGTCCATATGTGCAACGCCATCAAATCTTCTTGTATGCATGAATGGAGGAGACCAAGGTGGTGGACGACATAGTGTGTCATATTGATCTTGTCCATCAAATAAGATTGCACATTCACTTGAGCCAGGATCCCAAACAAATAAACATTGTGTCATGTTTGTAGGTGCAATAATAATGTACATGATCTCATCCTTCTCCCCTTCTTTATGACAAGCCCTCCTCGGCTTGCTCGTATGTCCAGCAAAGAGGCTTGCTTTGAAGGTAGAATGAGTGATGTCCATAATGCACAACCGCAGTGAACAATGCTTTTGTTGTCCCTATTGCAAGGAAAAAATACTAGAAAAACTTGACAAGACATTATTAGCGTTATTACATTCATTTACTTGACCATGTTGTTGCAGCACAAAAGGAGCTTCCTCATTTGAACATATGTAAACTTTATGCACCATAAACATACCATTATGTTCATATTTGCCTATAGCATGAAAAATATTTCTACTTAACAAAGGCAATTCAGATTGAGAAAATATTATCTTCTCTACGATATCTAGATCACAAAGAGTGTCAAATTCAATATAGCCCAATGTATTTAGAGAAGATAACAATTTCAGCTCACCCCTTTCACATGTAGTTGGGATCAAATGCTTAATTTCAGCACAAGTGAGTGATAAAGTATCAAATTCATTTGATTGTTCTAGCATAGGTACAATATAATTATCAGCACACAACTCACTTTTGTTGTAAGAATCAGTAGGAAAATCAACTAGTGGTAAAGGTGTATTATGAAAAGGTTCATCTTGTTGCTGCTCATCGATAGCATGATTGGTAGCAAAATTCAGCACATCTGAAATGTCATACCGTGGTTAACTGTAGAGCATTGTCCATTAACACTACTCTCATTTTCAGTAAGAAATTCAAATGCATTATGAGTTGATTCATCAAAAAATTTAGAGGAGTTGTTCAACACCTGACTCTCATTTGCATCTACATTTATTTGTTCATGTTCCTGCAAAAGGTTAGGCAAAGGAGGAGTTACAACAAGAAAATTCTCCTCAAGTTCATGTATTTCATCTTTACAATTAGATACATTAGCAAAAATTTCTCGCATAAGAATTTTCATATCTTTCCATGTTCGAGGTCTTTCTAAATCATTTAAGTTGTTCCACCAAGTCAATGCACAACCTACTAGTGCACTTGCAATATTTCTAATCTTTCTTTTCTCACACATATGACATTGTCCAAAAATTTTATCTAACTCTATTTCCCAAGCAATATATTCATCGTAACCAAAACTATCATAAGAAGGAAGAGATGGGAGAATGTAATGACTTGTTGTGGAAGGTGTGGTAAATGTGGTCTGAATGTCATGTGAAACCTTGATTGATGTTTGATTTTGGGTTAGCAACTCCATCGTTGTCTTCATCATGTCAATCATCTCAGCATATAAAGCATGATTCTTGCTTTTACCTGACATTGTTAGTAGCAATCAAAAGACAACAAAAGAATATGTTATCCCTATCAACTACAAAGGATAATGGCAATGTGGAAGTGGAATCACACACTCTCAAGCATCTTACCACGCTCTTACAAGTGTTCTTACCGACACTTCAGGTGGCAAACGGTGGCCGGTATGAAGAAACCAATGAAGCATGGGATGATTGCAAAGGTGTATCGATTCTGCTCAAGAGTAAGGTGTAGCTTGGATGGCAATTATATCTATCAAGGATTAGCAACAATGAAATCATATAGTAAAGTTGAATAAGTGTCCAAAGTATTTGTCAAAGTTGCTGGCCTAAATGTGTTCCTAGTAGTTCAAGCTAGCAAGACATGAGACAAAAGTAGATGACACAAAGAATGCAAACACTTCTGTTTTTTTGTTGTTGTTTTTTTTATCCTTTTTTGTGGGGCTTTTGTATCTTGTTTTGCACTTTCCTTTTTATTTTTTCTTCGTTTTTTTTTTCAGAATGTGCTGCAAAAGAAGAACACAATGCAAACACTTAATGATATCTCATAGGTCTGTTACAGATTTTTTGCTCAATGTTCTATGGACAATTAAGCACCTTTATAGGCCCTAAATCTAAAAACTTTGAACAGAAATATTATAGATCTATCTATCCTCTTTAATTTCAGTATATGGAAAAGCTATTTTGGATAAGAACAATGGGAGATATTGTCCCCGCAATACAGACTGTTCAGAATTTCTAGATCAATAACAGATTCTTATCTAATGCAATTTTGACCTTGATAACTCTATTTTCTAGGAAAGGGATGAATACAAAAGTTATAGGGAACTTCTTAAGATTTCCTGAAAGTACAAGAACACCAAAATCGAAGTTCGTATGATGGAGATATGATGAAAATACCGAACTGGACAGAGATGAATCTAATCTGGACGTGATGACGTGATTCAAAAGGATGAATTACACAATGCAAAACTTAAACTAAGACCAAAAACACTTTCTAAACCAGCAATATGACTCAACAACAGACACAAACTCAATAAAACCAAACTGAAAACGAATGTTGCAAAGGCTCAATGGTGGTTTGGACAAAGTAATGAACAGATCTACTAAACTGCATGTTTTTTGTGGCTTTTTTGTGGACTCTAGGTATGAAAAACAAAACTAATATAATGGATAGATGAATTACCTAACGGGTAACCTGGAAATATGATACCAACTGATGAGTAAAGGGTTTAGGCCCGATCTTCCGATAGGTAATGATAAGTCGATTGATGGAGATCTCAAAGTTGATGATCCGAGCCTCTCGAGTAGAACACGAAAAACCCCTGCAATCACTACACCACCGCTCCGTTGGTTATCAACCGTGGTGCACACACTTGACCTCGCCAAGAAGGCTAATACCTGCAAGTGCAACCGAGAACAAAATCAAGAACATAGAAGAAGCAATCTGAAATTGCTGAATTGGGGTTTCACAAACCGATAAACGGCATTATTATTGATCTAAGCAAAAATCAATTGTTCATGGCGGCTACAATGGAGTATATATAGGTGGGAGGACTTCCATGGGGTGTTGGAGTCGTGACCTAACCTTAAGATACGAAAATAACGGACTTGGACTTGATACAAGGCCCAATGGGCCAATACGGTGGTGCAGCACCCTGACAAATTCTGAACTCGATTTTGTTTCAACCATTCCAGTCGGATTCCAAAGGAATTTTGACATGGGACCAGAGCCATTGGGAAGGTTATCCTCTCCCCTTTCCGTTCATATGTAGAACGTCCAAAACGGAGTTTGTATGCGTTCTGGGCGTCCGTTTTAGTGCGTACTGCTCTTGGACTCCGAGTTGGACACGATTTTGAGTTTGACTCGGTTTCCAACTTCTTTGAACGAATTCTCTGGTCCTACACATTCCTAATACTTCCTCCAACTACTCTTTGAACCTCTCCATGGATCTTAATCACAATTAAATCATTAGGTAGCAATCTATGCTAAAAACATATAACAAAACATATAACGAAACATATAAGAACGAGCTCACCTCTGAAATTAATTGTTGTGTATGAACTCTATGGATTCGCCCTGTATGCTGCATGATTTGGCAAACTTGCTCCTGGAATCAAATCGACCTTGTGTTCAATGCTTCTCATCGGTGGCAAACCATGGGTATCTCAGAGGAAAACACATCCTCAAACTCCTGCAAAAGGTTAACAACAGCACTGGCAATGCAATAGACAATTCATAAAGTGAAAACATAGCTTCTTTGCATACTAAAGCATAGCACATTCCATTAGCATTGAATAAATCAGCAAGGTCAGATTTAGTTGCGAGCAACAATGGTGATTTTAACTTAATTGCTTGCTGTTTTTCAGATTCTAGTTTTGTTGCTTTGCCATCACTTACTCTTCTCAAAATGCACAATTTCAGCAGGAGTCATGGGGAGCAGAGTGATTTTCTTTCCCTTATGCATGAGAGTATATTTATTAGTTCTACCATGATGAATAGCATCTGTATCAAATTCCCAAGGACGACCCAATAAAAGAGAACAAGCATCAATAGGAACGACATCAAAATCAGCAAAGTCATGGTAAGAACCAATTGAAAAATGTATTCTCACTGTTTGTGTTACCCGAACCTTACCGCTGTTATTGAACCATTGAATGTGGTATGGATGAGGGTGTGCTCTTGTTGTCAAACCATGTTTCTTGACGACGTCCATGTTCACCAAGTTATTGTAGCTACCTCCATCAATTATAGTATGAACACGACAGTCCTTGACGACGAGAAACATGTGGAAGAGGTTGTGTCGTTGTAGCTTGTCGTCGTTCTCCACTTTGGAGCTCAAGGCACGCTGCACAATGATGCTCCTATAGTTATCCGTGGCCGCTGTACCATGTACGCCTTCTTCGGTGTGTTCGTCATTTGGATTTGTAAAGTCAGTGGCAAGAGAATATCCATCTTCAACATCCAAAGTACTATCATACCTGCCCTCGTCGTGTGCTATGTATGCTCATTTGCTCGGGCAATCTCTCATCATATGACCAAGTCCCTGGCAGCGGTGACACTTAATGTCGGAAGTACGACCCGTAGAAGGAGTGGACGACGAAGGCTTGAATGATGTAGCCTTGCTGCCTTCCGGCATGCGAGAAGGTGGAGCGGCAGGTATAGTTCGTTGGCCGCCATTGGATTCTATAGTCGCTGCACGGGGGGTCGAAGATGGTGCTGTTTTGGATGGTGTAGACGTCGAACGCAGCGTGAAGTTGCTCCTCGTGCGTTGTTGCTATTGTTGTCGGCCCTGCAATCCTTTTTGCCAACATAGCAAGCTGAAACAATCTGTTAACAGTATCATACTCCTTGTAATCAACAATGTCCTGAATTTCATGCCTCAACCCCCCACAAAAACGAGCTATTTTATCATCCATGTCCTCTACTACCCCACAACGCAACATACCCTTTTGTAACTCTTGATAATACTCCTTTACGGACATGTTACCTTGGTCTAATCGCTGCAATTTTTTGCGAAGGTACCGCTGAAAAGATGGAGGAACAAATCGAACATGCATAGCTTCCTTTAATATATCCCATGTTGGAGGATCGGTTCTAGTTTTAACAAGTTCATTCCACCATATGATAGCAAGGTCCTTAAACTCACTAGTGGCTTGACGAACTCTATGTTGTTCAGGAACAAGATGTACCTTGTCATCTCCCAATCAAGATAAGCCTCAACATCATAAGCACTAGAAAAGGGGGTTATAGTAAATTTCACTTTAGCAAAAGGATCATCAGGAGGACAATTATAATTGTTATGATGATTATTACCTCCCATACCTCGACGTTAAAGTGGTAGTCTTGGCTGATTGTTGTGATCTTCCATATCATCATAAGCATTGTCTTCATGTCTTCCAGCGAGAGGCAATCGAGCCTCAAAAGTATTCATCCAAAGAGCAAGGTCATCAAGTTGGCGAGTCAAGTTCGCCAATGACTCCTCCGTTGCTGCGTTGTATTTGGCGAACATATCTGTCATGGTCTTCATCATATCACGTAACTCAGCATGTTGAACACATTCGTCATCATTGTCTTCTCTTGCCATTGTTAGTAGGAAACAAAAGACAACAAAAATATGTTATCCCTATCAACTATAGTGACAATGTGAAAGGTGGAAAAGAAACAATCTCTCTCACTCAAGCGTCTTACCACACTCTTACTAAAAGTGCATCTAGGAATCCCTTGTGGGTTTTGGATGATTTATGACAAGCAAATGAGATCCTAACCTCTTTGTTGAGATGAGCACAGGTTTTAATAGAAAAATAAGCAAAGTGCCAGAAAGAAGAAAGAATGAGGAGCAAAGTGGAAATGAGCTCAATGAAGTAGAATAGTAGATCATTGTGTATAGAGTGTGTTAAGGAAACACACCCCAAGAGCTCAATCACAATTAAACACACACATTGCACAAAGTTATACAGAATCAAACTAGTCCGAATGTCACTGGACTAGACTGATATCCTCTCTGCACAAAATCGGACAAGTCCGATATCCATCGGACTAGTCTGATATCTCTTTGACTAGAATCAGACTAGTACTCCCCAGTGCGGACTAGTCCTCAAAACACTTCACAATTCACACAAAATCGGACAAGTCCGATCACCACCGGACTGGTCCGACATTCTTTCTGATCCAAATCGGACAAGTCCGATAATAGCACGGACTGCTGCGAAAAACCCTCTGACCTAAATCGGACAAGTCATCAAAGTGCGGACTTGTCACCCAATTCACTTAGGGTTTCACTGCATGGACAAGTCCGATGTCCATTGGACTAGTCCGAAGATTTCCAGAAGCGAAATTGGACAAGTCCGCTCCTAGCCGGACTAGTCCGATGTTTCAGGACACTTAGGGTTTGCTACACACAGCACACCGGACTAGTACGGTGTCCACCACGGACTAGTCCGATCTTTCTAAACCCTAACAGTCACTTTTAAAAACCCCATATAAATAGAGGTGCACGACCCAACTTGAAACTCTCGAACCCTAGCGCCGTCACACCTCCCAAGAGCCTCCAAAAACACATCTCTCCACGAAATTAAGTGCAACAAAGATCAATCCTTTGAGAATATACTCTAGATCATTGGAGAGACACGTTCAACACTCATTGAGCTCTTGGTTTGATTCTCTAACACACTCCTGTGATTTTACTATAATCTTTTGAGTGTGTTCTTGGTGGTATTTTGTGTTGTAATCTAAGGGAGCCCTCAACGTGTGATAAGGCCCCTTTGAATTCGGTTATTCACCCCTTTGTGATAAGTGGAAGAGGATTGGCCTTCGTGGCGATCCAACGAGAGTAGGGTTGGAGGAGACCCGGTCCTTTTGTCGACTCCTCAACGTGGACGTAGGTTGCCTTTGTGGGAACCGAACAACAGGATAAATCCTTGTGTCTTTCTTGGTGTTCATCATTCTTATTCATTACAACAATCTAGGGTTACAACAATTATTGCATACTTTACGTTGAATCATTAATTACAAGATTGAATTGTGATATACCCTAGTCCATAATCTTGCAAACTTCATTTGACTGTATATTTCCGCTGCATACATCGAAGAATCAAATTAATCGATCAAACCTAATAAACCTAGTCGGTACACACAGGACTAGTCCACACTTTACCGGACTAGTCCGATATCTCTGGTTTTGAACTGGTTGTTAAGTATTGCAGATTCCGACAAATTTCAAAAAGGCCTATTCACCCCCCTCTAGGCCACATTTAATTGGTATCAGAGCATGTTCGTCAAGAAAGAGTCTAATCGCTCAAAGAAGATCATGTCAGACATGAAGGACATCCACAAGAGCAACAACCAAGAAAAGGTTGATGATGAAAAGAACCTCAAGGTGGAGAAGCTTCTCGAAGCCATTCAAGACTTCGAGGACGACGATGAGGAGACGCTAGAACTAAAGGCGCTCCTAAGAAAGAAGACACTTTCAAAAGGGAAAGTGAAGATTGAAGAAAAAAAGAAGGGGAGTAGTCACACCGACTACTCCCGATATACTTTTAACTATGATCGTCTAAACAATCATCATTAATTGTCTATCCCACTTGGAAAAGCCCCACACTTCGGTGGATGTGATTACTCAATGTGGAGGCAAAATATGAAAATGCATCTAATTTCCCTCAATCCAAGTCTATGGCATATTGTGTGCACAGGGATAGATATCCCGGACGACGACGAAGAGCTCACACCAAGACAAGAGCAGGCAATTCACCGAAATGCTCAAGCCGCGTCCGTAATTACCTCTTCGCTCAGTCGAGACGAGTTCACCAAGGTGGATGGACTAGAGATTGCTAAGGAGATATGGGACACACTGCAAACTGCACATGAAGGTGACCAACATGTGCGTGAAGCAAAGATCGAAATGATCGAAGGCGAATTAGGAAGATTCGCAATTGAATAAGACGAGTCACCTCAAGACATGTACAATTGGTTAAAGACGCTCAAAAACAAGGTTCGATCATATGGAAGCAAGAAGTGGAATGACCACGAGGTGGTGAAGCTCATCCTTAGAGCTTTCATGCCTTGCAACGTCACCCTTGCTCAATGATTAGAGAAAGCCCCGGATACAAGAAAATGACTCCGGATGAACTACATGGAAAAATCATTAATTTCGAGATGATGGAAAAACAAGCAAAACATGTCAAAGAAATTGCCGACCTCACCTCGACAAAGAAGAAAGGGATTGCTTTGAAGTCCACACTCAAGCCCCTATCTAAAGAAGCTAGAGAAGCACAACTAGAAGAAGACAGTGACGACGAGAGCAATGAATTAGATGAAGAAGACATGATATTGTTCATGAAGAAATTCAAGAGAATAATGAAAAAGAGACAAGGTACAAAGTCAAGCGAAGGAAAGTACAAGGGAAGAACAAAGCCAAAGTTGAGGCGGGCATGCTATAATTGTGGTGAGTGTAGCCACTTTATAGTTGATTGCCCATATGAAGAGAACAAGAAGAAGACCAAAGAAGCCAAGCCTCAACCGAAGAAATTCTTTAAGAAGAAGAAACAAGCCGAACAAGCGCACATTGGGAAAGAGTGGGACTCAAATGATGAGGCCTCATCATCCGAAGAAGAAGAGATGGCTAGCATAGCCATCGAGAAGACATCCAAGAAGTCTACTCTCTTCCCTACACTCGGCGCATGGAAGGGAGATGGCACTTGCCTTATGGAAAAGGAAGGTAAACGCAAGGTAACCATTAAACCCCCTTCCGTGCATTCCTATTCTAGTGATGATGAAATCTGATAATGAGGATATGCTTATTGTACTAGATAGGAAAACAACCACAAAAATGAAATTTTTGCTTGATCAACTTGTTGAGAAGGCGAGGTTAATACATCGTCAAGAGGACATGATCATCTCACAAAAGGAGGAATATGTCAAACTTGACAAGCTTCTAGAACTTGAAAAGGAACGAAGCAATTCACTAGAGCTTGAGTTAGCTTCAAGAAAGGAAACTTGCTTGGAGTTAACCGACTCAAATGCAACAATCAAGGACCAACTTGCTGACCTGATCAAGGTTAACAAGATAGTTGAAGTGCAAGTTGAGTCACTCAAGCAAGGTGAACCTTCATCCTCTTAAAGTTCACCTTCTCAACCCTTTAAAACTTAGGTTGCTTATACTTGTAGATGTAATAAAGTTGACACCAGTTTGAAGGACAAGCCAACCTCTACAAAGTATAAACATCCTTCCCAAAGTGGCATATTTGACAAGGAGAAGATCAAATATGCACATAGTGCATACTTGGTCAAAAGACCTCAAAATGTCAAATATGGCATTGGTTACTCTTATTGTGAAAAGCAACATGCTAGAATCCATAGGAATAACAAGGAGAGGATTACCTTTGTAAAGGAAAGACCCTCTCAAACTGGAAAGTCAAAGATTAAAATATTAATAACACATGAACACTGGACTAGTCCGGTCGGGGTCCGGACAAGTCCGACCTCCTAGACTAGTCCTGTACATAAAGAACAACAGTTATTGTTTAGAACTTTCAATGCCGCGTATGTCTTAATGAGAAATAATTTTGTCAAAGTTTATGCTCATTATGTTGGGCCACACCATGAGAACACCATGTCCCATGTGTGGGTGCCCAAATGTCTTGTAACTAACCTCTAAGGACCCAAGCAAGCTTGGATACCTAAAACCAAAGCATAATCTCTTTTTGCAGGCCTATTCCTCCGGTGGATCTAAATGGGTGCTAGATAGTGGCTACACCAACCATATGACCGGAGAAAGAAGAATGTTCGTTGAATATGAGGAAAATGAGGATCCAAACGAGGGCATCTACTTTGGAGATAATAGTCAAGGAAAGGTGCTCGGTACCGGTAAAATTGCAATATCTTCTAAACACACACTTTCTCATGTATTACATGTTGAATCCTTAGATTATAACCTGTTGTCCATATCTCAACTATGTGACAAGGGTTATAATTGCTTGTTCACCGACGAGAGTGTGACCGTCTCTAGGAGAAGTGATGGTTCCATTGCATTCAAGGGTATGTTAAAGGGAAAACTTTATCTTGTTGACTTCAACAAGGATAAAGACGAACTTGAAACATGCTTGATTGCAAAGACCAACATGGGTTGTCTGTGGCATAGACGGCTAGCGCATGTTGGTATGAGGAACCTTCAAAAACTCCTCAAGGGCGATCACTTCCGAGGTTTAAAGGATTTTGTGTTTGAGAAAGACAGGCCTTGTAGCGCGTGCCAAGCTGGGAAGCAAGGTGGAGCACCTCACCCCGCCAAGAACGTCATGACTACAACAAGACCGCTCAAGCTACTTCACATGGACTTATTTGGTCCAATTGCCTACATAAGCATCAGCGGTAACAAATATGGTTTAGTAGTTGTTGATGATTTCTCTCGCTTCACTTGGGTTTTCTTTTTGCATGATAAGTCAGAAATGCAAGGAACACTCAAGAAGTTCTTCAAGCGAGCTCAAAACGAACTCTCATTGACAATCAAGAACATTCGAAGCGACAACGGCATGGAGTTCAAGAACACACAAGTGGAGGAGTACCTTGATGAAGAAGGCATAAAGCACGAGTTTTCAGCTCCGTACTCCCCACAACAAAACGGAGTTGCCGAAAGAAAGGACCGAACACTCATTGAGATTGCAAGAACAATGCTCGATGAGTACAAGACCTCGGATCAATTTTGGGCGGAAGCGATTAACACGCTTGCCACGCCGTAAATCGACTTTATCTTCATCGACTACTCAAGAAGACATCCTATGAGCTACTCACCGGTAACAAGTCTAATATTTCAAATTTTCGAGTTTTCGGTTCTCCATGTTATATTTTAAACAAGAAGCCAGGGACTTCAAAGTTCGCTTCGAAGTCCGATAATGGTTTCTTGCTTGGTTATGATTCGAACACTTACACCTATCGTGTTTTCAACAAGACCTTCGAACTTGTTGAAGTAGCACGTGACGTAGTGTTTGATGAAACTAATGGCTCCCAAAATGAGAAAGTTGATCCATGTGTATTAGGTAAAGAAGAAGCTCCTTGTCAAGCATTGAAAAGAATGGCCTTAGGTGAGGTTCGACCACAGGAGTCACCTCTACACGTGTATGAAGAAGATGAACCACAAGTGGAGGTCATCGATCAAGGGGGAGCTTCCACACAAGATCAACCACAAGAATACGAAGATAATCAACAAATCAATGAGGACAACCATTTAGGGGGAGTAGAAGATGATCATGAAGATACAACGCCTCAAGTGCCACAGCCAAGAGTACACCAATGCGTCCAAAGGGATCACCCAATCGACAATATCACCGGTGACATCCAAAAGGGAGTAACCACTAGATCTCGCATAGCTATTTTTTGTGAGCACTATTTGTTTGTATCCTTTTTGGAACCGCACAGGGTTGAGAATGCATTGAAGGATCCGGACTGGGTGGTGGCAATGCAAGAAGAATTGAACAACTTCAAGCGGAACGAGGTGTGGGAACTCGTGGCAAGACCCAATGCAAACATCGTCGGCACCAAGTGGGTCTTCCGCAACAAACAAGATGAACACGGGGTGGTGAGAAGGAACAAAGCACGAATTGTGGCCAAAGGGTATTCACAAGTCAAAGGTTTGGATTTCGATGAGACCTTTGCTCCCGTAGCAAGACTTGAATCCATTAGAATATTACTTGAATATGCTACTCACCATGATTTCAAGGTGTATCAAATGGATGTGAAAAGCGCCTTCCTCAACAGACCAATCGAGTAGGTGTATATGGAGCAACCCCTCGGGTTTGAAGACGAAGAGTTCCCCGACCACGTATTTTAAACTGCGTAAGGCTCTCTACGGCCTCAAACAAGCTCCTAGAGCTTGGTATGAGTGTCTTAGAGATTTCTTTATTGAAAATGGCTTTAAGATTGGCAAAGTAGATTATACACTATTTACAAAGAATTTTGACAATGATCTTTTTGATGATATAATCTTTGGGTCAACTAATCAATCTTTTTGTGAGGAATTTTGTAAAATCATGATAGATAGGTTTGAAATGCCAATGATGGGAGAACTAAAGTACTTCTTGGGATTCCAAGTTCGACAACAAAAGGAAGGGACGTTCATAAGCCAAACCAAGTACACGCAAGACATACTCAAAAAGTTTGGTATGGACAAGGCGAAGCCTATAAAGACTCCCATGGTAAGAAATGGCCACTTGGATCTCAATGAAGATGGACCTAGCATCGACTAAAAGGTATATCGCTCCATGATTGGATCTCTACTCTATTTATGTGCATCTAGGCCAGACATTATGTTGAGTGTATGTTTGTGTGCAAGGTTTCAAGCCAATCCTAAGGAGTGTCACTTGACAGCTGTAAAAAGGATCTTGAGATATTAGTTCATACCCCCAACCTTGGTCTTTGGTAACCAAAAGGCTCAAAATTCAATATCATTGGTTACTCCGATGCAGATTATGTCGGATGCAAGGTAGATAGAAAGAGTACCTCCGGTACATGCCAATTCCTAGGGAGATCTTTAGTTTCTTGGTCCTCCAAGAAACAAAATTCCATTGCCTTATCCACAGCCGAAGCGGAGTATGTCGCAGCCGGGAGTTGTTGTGCACAACTCCTTTGGATGCGACAAACTCTAAGGGATTACGGTTACAATATGAACCATAATCCACTCCTTTGTGACAATGAGAGTGCCATTAAAATTGCCCACAATCCCATTGAGCACTCTAGAACCAAACACATAGACATAAGGCATCACTTCTTGAGAGACCACTCCATGAAAGGAGATATAGCCATTTCACATGTCAATACCCAAAAGCAATTGGCCGACATATTCACCAAGCCACTTGATGAAAAATGCTTTTTTGAACTCCGAAATGAACTAAATATACTTGATGCTCGAAGTGTGGCTTGAAATATTGCATACCTGTATGAATTCTTCAAAATATGTTGACTGGATTGTGAAAATCATCTCTCTCAATTTTCTTCCGAAAACTATGTTAATTATTAGATCTTGGTGAATTATGATCATTGCTTGATTGTTGTATGCTTACTGATCATATTCATCAGGATTATTTGATTTGTTTTGCCTCCCTATTTTCTAAATATGTACCTTCAAATATAAATGAATGGGCTAAGAAATTCTTGCCTGGTGACCACGGACTAGTCCGTGGTTACCCGGACTAGTCCGCCCATACAGACTAGTCCGCGGAGTGCCGGTTAGGCTAGACTAGTCCGGTAGATAACGGACTAGTCCGATATAGCCTCTGGAAAAATGCGGACTAGTCCGGTCATCTCCACACTTGTCCGATTTTTTGTGTCCATAACCCTAGCCGCCATTAAACCCTAATTCTTCACCTCCACTCTTGCTTCACGCGTTCTCTCTCTTCCACTCGAGTTCCCAAGGCGATTTTGCATCCCCTCCACCAAAAAGCTCCGCATTTGGGTGGAGATCAAGCATCCTTGCCCGAAGATTGAAGTTCTCGGACAAGTCCAGACTTCAACACCTCCCTCTTCGAGAATCAATCGATTTCTTCGGTAATTTTCACCCTAACCCTACAAATACTAAAATTCTTCATCGTTGATCAAATAGCCTAGCATATTCCACTATATACATGCCTCCTTGATGAATTACGTTTATGCTAAGCTAGTTATGCGTTAGGAATCAACATCTGTCCAGTCGCTTAGGTTTTTGAGGATGAATACCGAACTAGTCCGGTCCATGCACGGACAAGTCCGGTCCCCCAGACTAGTTTGTGCCTGTACAACGGACAAGTCAGATTTTTCTGAACTCAAAACCTAACTTTTCAATTCCTCAATGCAATTCCTTGCTATCCATTTCAATCCTATGACTTGTATCATTGATTCTCATTCATGCCTTACTCAACTCATTCTCAGGGTATGTCGAGCTCAAACAACGAAGTTTCCGACTTTGCGGCCGAGATGGACCATGAGGTGGCACCTCGGACCTCGACGAGTCTTGGCAAAAAGCGCCAAGAGAGAACTTCCGGGCCAGCTCCGTCTCCTCCACAGGCTCGGAGGAAAGTGCTAGCGAAGAAGCCGGCCTCCAAGGTGCCAGCTTATAGGGCTACCTCCGGTGGTGGCCCTAGCTCGGCAAGTGCCCGCCTAGCCAAAGGCAAGGGCAAAGGGATAGCAATGGGTCCAGTTGGCCCGTTGAAGCTGCATGCTCCGAGGGAAGGGGATCGGGACCCCACTGAAGAGAAGTTCAACGGGAAAGGTAGTGATTCGGCAGCAAAGTTCAGAAGCATTGATTGGTATGGCCGACCAAAGCAAGCTATCGATGAAAGATTTTGGTGCAACTTCCATGCAGATTTCTACAAATCTGTGTATCTCCCAATGAAGACACCGGTTGTGCGCAGTCAATGGATTGATTGGGCACACTTTGAGAAGAAGGGTTGATCCCCATTCACTGAAGTGGTGGAAGCTATTGAGAGGCATGGCTTGAAGGATCTCTTTGCCTTTAGGAACAACTGGAATGATGAGGTCATAGCACAATTCTTTGCAACATGCCATTTCTCAAGTGAAGATGGGGAAAGTGTTACTTGGATGACTCACGGATCCAAGTACAGTATAACTCAAGAAGATTTTGCAAGCCTGCTTCACCTTAACACCTCAAGACCTGACTGCTTGATCATCCACAACATAGGTGTCATTGACAAGGATAGGATGAAGTTCCAATATGAGCCAAACTCCAAGTTCAACCCTCCATCCACAAAGAACATGAAGCCGCTCTTTGTGGTGCTCAATAGAGTCTTGAGAAAGACCATCGCTCCCAAGGATGGAGATGCCGGGAGTGTGCAGGGTTATCTCCGGACATTGATGAGGGTGATAAGCAAGGACCGCCAGTTTGATGTGGCCGACTACATCTGGAATGACATGGTCAACATATCCTGCACACCCAACAGGTCTTGTGGGTATTCCCCATATCTGATGTTTGTGATCAAGAAGGTCACCGGGATTGAATTCGTCAAGGATGTGGATCACCTACCTTTGAAGCCTTAGATGCCTCAGAAGCCAAGTGTCCAGGCTGCTCCCTCGCCGGCCTCCAGTCCTGAGGCACCGGCAAGAAGGACTGAAGATGCAAGAGCTGCCCCTGCCAGTAGGGCAGCCCCTCAAAGGGGATCAGCCAGTGGGATCTTGAAATATCTGTCTACCATCTTCGATTCCTGCAAAAAGGCCGAAGTGAAGTCCCATAAGCTCAACAAGAAAAAAACGAAGATACGAAGTATGTGATGGCCAATGTGCAGAAAATATGCCAGAAACTGGAGATTGAACCCATTGGGTCTCTGGTAATCCCTGAAGATTCCGATTCAGACTTCACCGAGCTCGGGCCCTTGACCCCCTCCGAGCTTGCCTACTTTGGCATTGGGGGCTCGAGTGGCTCTGCACCTCCTCCTCCTCATCATCAGGCTGAAGATGAAGATGATGAAGACGACGATGAGAGGGCTGACAGCGAAGAGTGAAGACCTTAGGACCCTCCTCTCCTTCTTTTTGGTGTCTTGATGCCAAAGGGGGAGAGATTGAGGGGGAGTCTTAGCCTTAGCTGTAGGATGCGAGGAGAGAGCTCTCTTTGATGCTTTTTGACTATTTTGTTGGTTGTAAAGCTTTAACTATGTTCTTAAGTTAATTATGGTTTTGTGATGCAATGTTATGATCTTTTGAGAAGTAATTGTTGAGTTATGTGATTTTGCTCCTAGAATGACATATATGCTTGGTTTTGGTTGAGTAATGTCAATTGTGTCATTCTCATTGTTTCAACATACCTAGTTATGCATACCACCATAAAGAATGCACATATGGATTATGTTTTCATTGCTTGATGTATTTTAGACTCATATGTGCATGCTTTATGAAAATCTCAATTTTTATCACTTTTGTGAAATCTCAATTGGTTGTCATCAATCACCAAAAAGGGGGAGATTGAAAGTGCATCTAGGAATCCCTTGTGGGTTTTGGATGATTTATGACAAGAAAATGAGATCCTAACCTCTTTGTTGAGATGAGCACAGGTTTTAATAGCAAAATAAGCAAAGTGCCAAAAAGAACAAAGAATGAGGAGCAAAGTGGAAATGAACTCAAGGAAGAGGAATAGTATATCATTGTGTGTGGAGTGTGTTAAGGAAACACACCCAAAGAGCTCAATCACTATTAAACACACACATTGCACAAAGATATACAGAACCGGACTAGTCCGAATGTCACTGGACTAGTCCGATATCCTCTCTGCAGAAAATCGGACAAGTCCGATATCCATCAGACTAGTCCGATATCCATCAGACTAGTCTGATATCTCTCTGACTAGAATGGGACTAGTCCTCCCCAGTGCGGACTAGTACTCAAAACACTTCACAAGTCACACAAAATCGGACAAGTCCGATCACCACCGGACTAGTACGATATTCATTCTGATCCAAGTCGGACAAGTCCGATAATAGCATGGACTAGTCCAGAAAACCATCTGACCTAAATCGGACAAGCCCTCCAAGTGCGGACTTTTCACCCAATTCACTTAGGGTTTCACTGCACGGACAAGTGCGATGTCCATCGGACTAGTCCAAAGATTTCCAGAAGCAAAATCGGACAAGTCCGCTCCTAGCCAGACTAGTCCGATATTTTGGGACACTTAGGTTTTGCTACACACAGCACACCGGACTAGTCCGGTGTCCAACACAGACTAGTCTGATCTTTCTAAACCCTAACGGTCACTTTTAAAAAACCCATATAAATAGAGGTGCACGGCCCAACTTGAAACTCTCGAACCCTAGTGCCGTCAACCCTCCCAAGAGCCTCCAAAAACACATCTCTCCACGAAATTAAGTGCAACAAAGATCAATCCTTTGAGGATACACTCTAGATCATTGGAGAGACACATTCAACACTCATTGAGGTCTTGGTTTGATTCTCTAACACACTCCTGTGATTTCATTGTAATCTTTTGAGTGTTCTTGGTGGTATTTTGTGTTGTAATCTAAGGGAGCCCTCAATGTGTGAGAAGGCCCCTTTGAATTCGGTTATTCACCCCTTTGTGATAAGTGGAAGAGGATTGGCCTTCGTGGCGATCTGACGAGGGTAGGGTTGGAGAAGACCCGACCCTTTTGTGGACTCCTCAACGTGGACGTAGGTTGCCTTTGTGGGAACCGAAGCACGGGATAAATCCTTGTGTCTTTCTTGGTATTCATCATTCTTATTCATTACAACAATCTAGGGTTTCAACAATTATTGCATACTTTACGTTGAATCATTAATTACAAGATTGAATTGTGATATACCCTAGTCCATAATCTTGCAACACTTCATTTGCCTGTATATTTCCGCTGCATACATCGAAGAATCAAATTAATCGATCAAACCTAATCAACCTAGTCGGTACACACCTGACTAGTCCGTACTTTATCGGACTAGTTCGATATCTCTGGTTTTGAACTGGTTGTTAAGTGTTGCAGGTTCTAACAAATTTCAAAAAGGCCTATTCACCCCCCCCTCTAGGCCACATTCACTTACAAGTGTTCTTACTGACACAACAAGTGGTGTGGACGGTGAGATGAACCAATGAAGCGTGGGGTGATTTCAAAGGTACATGTTATGCTCAAGAGAAAGCTAGAGCTTGGATGGCACAATATGGTGGCTAATAAGCAGAAAATCGTTAACAAGTAAATAAAGTTGAATAAGTATTCAATATAGCAAACTGTTGCTGGTCAACCAAGTGCTCTAGGGCCTAGCACAACACAAGGATGTAGTAAGGCAAAAGGACAGAATGATATAACCAGCAATCACAGCACAAGTAGCATAGGCCAATTGCTTTAATATGCGTGCTCTTCACTATTTTTTTCTTTTTTGTAATATTTTTTTGATATTTTTTCTTTACTCAGGAGCACGAAGATATGAAGCACACAAATTTTCAGCTCAATTGGGTGTAATATGCGGCCTATAGAAAATCAAGAAGATTCCTTAAAATTCGTGCTGAAACTTCGGAGGCCGGATTGCTTATCTTCCAAGGGGAATTTGGGAAATCTAATTTCTCCGAACGCGGCTACGCTGAAGAAAACCAGATGCGAAATTTTGCGTAGATGAATTTGAGAAAAAAATCGCCCAGTTTCGAGTTCATATGCAAAAGTTATGGCTGTTTTAAGGTAGATTGTTCGAGTTATGATTTTTGGATGTTGATGGGTCTGTCAGGGTGTGCAACATGGAGAGAGATTTTGCAACAGTTGTTAGTTGTGAGGGAAAAGTATATTAAGATGACAGCGGTGATGTCTTAGGGCCAACCAAGCATCAGGTACAATGACATGGTTGTGTGGTCTAGGGCTCCATCCATGTCCTCTCCCTACTATCCATCGGCACCACAACCCTCGTTCCTTTGTCATTGCTGCCCACTTAGAATCCATCGAACCCTCCCTGCACCTCTCTTCTTCCTCCTTGGCATCCCCTCCAGCTCCATCATTGCTCCCACCATATCCTCTTCCTTCAGCAACATCACTACTCGCCACTACCCCCGGTCGCAGCATCACTCTTACCATCTTCCATCCACACCTCAGCCATTGCCCTCTCGTCACTCTTCTTCCTCCTATCGATCTTCATCGAGCTCACCATAATGACCTTCGTCCCTACCTTGTTCATCTCCTTGATGCAAGTCATATTCCTCACCTTGGCATCTCCCCCTCCCCAGTTGACCCCACAATTTAGGTCATCAATCCTTTTGTTGTTTCCCTTCCGTATATCTTCGTGTGGTAGACCGACGACGTCCTGTGGTCTACGACCTCACACTGATGCACATTGTAACACCCCAGCCACTACGGGCCTGGCGGTCGTTACTCCTGGCAGCTCTCTAGGATCACAGACTAGCCCCACAGACCAACACTAGTCTTTTCTGCGCATTTTGTCCTCACTCGTGCGCACCCGGGAAGACTTCCCAGTCGGTCACCCATCCTCAAATTGCTCCGGGTCAAGCACGCTTAACCTCGGAGTTCTTTAGACATGGGCTTCCGGAAAAGAAGGTATACCTTGGTGGTATGAGTATTCTATCAATCCTATTAAGCCTTGAGCCAAGATGTCACAATCCACCCCCCTTAGAAGACCGACGTCCTCGTCGGTCAACTCCCAAGCTAGGAACGTCCCCTCTTGGCCACGTCCATACATTCAGTACTGGCATACATACCATACTGTGTCCCTCCTAGAGGACCCACGCGTCATGCGTACGTACCCACGTCACTGACCCGTACGCACCTGTGAAATCGCGAGGGTCGGCTCTGATACCATTCTGTAACAGCCACTACAGGCCTGGCGGTCGTTACTCCTGGCAGCTCTCTAGGATCACAGACTAGCCCCACAGACCAACACTAGTTTTTTCTGCGCATTTTGTCCTCACTCGTGCGCACCCGAGAGGCGGTCGTTACTCCTGGCAGCTCTCTAGGATCACAGACTAGACCCACAGACCAACACTAGTTTTTTCTGCGCATTTTGTCCTCACTCGTGCGCACCCGAGAAGACTTCTCAGTCGGTCACCCATCCGCAAATTGCTCCGGGTCAAGCACGCTTAACCTCGGAGTTCTTTACACTTGGGCTTCCGGAAAAGAAGGTATAGCTTCGTGGTATGAGTATTCTATCAATCCTATTAAGTCTTGAGCCAAGATATCACACACATTTCTTAATTGCCTCCTCCACGATTTATGCAGTAGGTGGTTTCATGCTTTACTTGGCGAATGTCAAGGTACTCCGACTAGTTGTTGTAGCCAACATCTGTAATTGACCAATGATTCATTTATTTTTCCTTTGACCACACTACTACCAATTGTTAGAATGGTTATTGTTTCTTTTGTTGCAAGGGTGAAATTCACAAAGCATGCCAATGAAATCTCTTTAGGGCCCTTGGTTGCCTCGAATTTGGAGGGCACCTTGATGATAATCACCTACAATGAAAGACCAAACATTTCATGTGGCCACCTTAATGTGTCAAGAGGGTGATGTTCGTGTGACCCTATCTCTAGGATGTTAAAGTGTGATTGTCCTCTCTCTTAGACTTTCATCACATTAGGTGCATCGAGTTTTCATCCACCTTGACAGAGATTTAAGTTGTGCGCCCCCACAGCATCATCGAACAATATGGTGAGGGATTTATGGACTAGTATTGATGTCATTGATGCTCAGATGTTCTATCCAGTGGTTGTAGAGCGTGTGACCGAGGATTTGTGCCTGGGTTCTGGGACCTAGACTCTCCTTCAGGTAGCTCCTGACCCTCCTTGAGGGATCTAGGCTCCTGAGTTGAAGATGGCTCCGATCTCTCTGCGACCAGGACCATGCTGACAATTTTTGTAGTTGCCAAAAATATAATGTAGAAGAGGCTCACCAGGCTCTGGAGCTACCAGAACCGGTAGTGTGGTAAGGAGCTGCTTGAGCTCTTGGAATGCCTTATGTGCTTCTTCGGACCAGTGAAATGGCCCGGACTTCCTCCATAGCCTGAAGAAGGCAAGTGCACACTCTACCAGTCATGAAATGAACTGACTGAGTGTAGTTAGACACCCAGTTAACTTCTTGTCATCCTTGACGTGGGTTGGGGGCCGCATCTATTCAATGGCTTTGATTTTTGCCATATTTGCCTCAATTCCTTGGTGAGTCACCAAGAAACCAAGGAGCTTTCAGGAGTTAACCCCGAAGAGGCAATTGTCTGCATTGAGCTTCGTACGCATCAAGCGCAGCTTGTAAAAGACGGCTTGCAGATTATCAAGGACTGACTCCTTGTTCCCCACCTTGTCGACGATGTCATTAACGTAGACCTCCACCAAGTACCTGATGGTCTCTCCAAATGTTTCGTGAATGGCGCGCACAAATGTTAAAGCAGGGTTTTTGAGACCAAACGGCATAGTAGTGTAACAATATAACCCATCTACTGTAATGAAGGCAGTGTGCTCTTCATCTTCCCTAGACATTTGAATCTGATGATATCCTAAATATACGTCTAGGAAACACAGTAACTCACACCCGGAGGTAGAATCCACTATCTGTTCTATTCCAGGGAGTGAAAATGGGTTTTTTGGGCATACCTTATTTAAGTTGGTGTAGTCAATGCACATCCAAAGCTTTCTGCGGCCTTTGGTACAACGACTAGGTTTGCCAGCCACAGAGGATGGTGAACCTCCCGAATGAAACCAGTGTCGAACAGCTTCTTGATTTCATTTCTGATGAAGTTTTGCTGCTCGACATATTGCTTTTGGGGCTTCTGATGTAATGGTTGTGCATCAGGGTATATCTTCAGGCTGTGCTCGATCACCTCCCTAGGGATCCCAGGCAATTATGACGGTTGCCATGCAAACACCTCAACATTCGCATGGAGGAAAGTGATGAGCACGAGTTCCTATTTGTCATCCATGATGAGGACATCACTTCTATGGATACAAACAACACTCCATTGAACATACAAGATGCAATCAATAGAGTTCATACACAACAATTAATTTCAGAGGTGAACTCGTTCTTATATATTTCCTTATATATTTCTGAACATAAATTGCTACTTAATGATTTATTTGTGATTAGGATCCATGGAGAGGTTCAAGGAGTACTTGGAGGGAGTATTAGGGACGTGGAAGACCAGAGAATTCGTTCAAAGAAGATGGAAACCGAACCAAACTCCAAATCGTATCCAACTCGGAGTCTAGGAGCAGTACGCACTAAAACGGACGCCCAGGACGCATACGAACTCCGTTTTGGACGTTCTACATATGCACGGAAAGGGGAGAGGATAACCTTTCCAATGGCACCGGTCCCATGTCAAAATTCCTTTGGAGTCGTCGGGAATCGTCTAAACAATATCAAATACAGAATCTGTCAGGGTGCTGCGCCACCATATTGGGCCATTGGGCCTTGTATCAAGTCTAAGTCCATTATTTTCGTGTGTTAGGGTTAGGTCACGACCCCAACACCCCCTTAGACGTCCTCCCACCTATATATACTCCATAGTAGCCGCCATGAACAATTGGGTTTTGCTTAGATCAATAATATCGCCGTTTTTCGGTTTGTGAAACCCCAATTCAGCAATTTCAGATTGCTTCTTCTACGTTCTTGCTTGTGTTCTCGGTTGCACTTGCAGGGATTAGCCTTCTTGGCGAGGTCAATCGTGTGAAGCACGGTTGATAACCAACGGAGCGGTGGTGTAGTGATTGCAGGGGCTGTTCGTGTTCTACTCGAGAGCCTCGGATCATCAACGTCGAGATCTCCATCAATCGACTTACCCATTACCTTTCGGAAGATCGGGACTCATCATCACCTTTTCCTATCAATTGGTATCAGATTTCCAGGTTGCCCGTTAGGTAATCCATCTATCCATTACATTAGTTTTGTTATTCATACCTAGAGTCCACAAAAAAGCCACAAAATTTGCAGTTTAGTAGATCTGTTCATTATTTTGTCCAAACCACCATTGAGCCTTTGCAACTTTCGTCTTCAGTTTAGTTTTGTTGAGTTTGTGTCCGCTGTTGAGTCATATTGCATGTTTAGAAAGTGTTTTTGCTCTTAGTTTGAGTTTTGCATTGTGTGATTCATCCTTTTGAATCACATCATCACGTCCAGATTAGATTCGCCTCTGTCCAGTTCGGTATTTTCATCATATCTCACTCATACGATCTCGGATTTTAGAGTTCTTGTACTTTCTGGAAATCTTAAGAAGTTCTCTATAACTTTCGTATTTATCGTTTTCCCATAATATACATTTATCGATGTCAAAATTGCATCAGATCCGAATCTGTTATTGATCTAAAAATTCTGAACAGTCTGTATTTCGGGGGCAGTATTTCCTATTGTTCTTTTCCAAAATAGGTCTTCCATATATTGAAATTAAAGAGGAGAGATATATCTACAATCTTGCTGTTCTAAGTTTTCCAATTTAGAGCCTATAAGTGTGCCTATTTCTCCTTGGAAGATTGAGCAGAAAATCAGCGACAGACACACGAGATATCTTGGATTGATTTTCATTGCGTTCTTCCCTTGCAGCACATTCTGAAAAAAAAGGAAGAAAAAAGAAAAAGGCAAGTGCAAAACAAGAAAAAAAAGCCGCACAAAAAAAGAAAAAAAAACAACAAAAAAAAAACAGAAGTGCTTGCATTCTTTGTGTCATCTAGTTTTGTCTCATGTCTTGCTAGCTTGAACTACTAGGAACACATTTAGGCCAGCAACTTTGACAAATACTTTGGACACTTATTCAACTTTACTATCTGATTTCATTGTTGCTAATCCTTGCTACAAATAAAGTGCCATCCAAGCTACACCTTACTCTTGAGCAGAATCGATACACCTTTGCAATCATCCCATGCTTCATTGGTTTCTTCATACCGGCCACCGTTTGCCACCTGCAGTGTAGGTAAGAACACTTGTAAGAGCGTGGTAAGACGCTTGAGAGTGTGTGATTCCACTTCCACTTTGCCATTATCCTTTGTAGTTGATAGGGATAACATATTTTTTGTGTTGTCTTCTTTTTGCTACTAACAATGTCAGGTAAAAGCAAGAATCATGCATTATATGCTGAGATGATGGACATGATGAAGACGACGATGAAGTTGCTCACTAAAAATCAAACATCAACCAAGGATTCACATGACATTCGGACCACCTTTACAACACCTTCCACAAGAAGTAATTACATTCTCCCATCTCTTCCTTCTTATGATGGTTTTGGTTACGATGAATATATTGCTTGGGAAATAGAGTTGGATAAAATTTTTGGAAAATGTCATATGTGTGAGAGGAGGAAGATTAGAAATGTTGCAAGTGCATTAGTAGGTTGTGCATTAACTTGGTGGAACAATTTAAATGATTTAGAAAAACCTCGAACATGGAAAGATATGAAAATTCTTATGCGAGAAACATTTACTAGTGTATCCAATTGCAAAGATGAAATACATGAGCTTGAGAAGAATTTTCTTGTTGTACCTCCTCCTATGCCTAACCTTTTGCAGGAACAAGAACCAATAATTGTAGAAAATCCAAAAGCGAATGAGGTGTTCAACAACTCCTGTGAAAATTCAGATCTATCAATTCATATTTCACCCACAATTAGTGCTGAAAATGAGAATAAAGGTAACGAATATCACAACACACTTGTTGAAGGTGAGAAGTTTTTGGATGTTCTGAATTTTTTCACCAATCATGCTATTGTCGAGGAGCGACTAGTGGAATCTTTTATTGATACACCATTGCCACATGTTGATTTTCCTGCTGATCCTTCTGTTAAGAAAGAGTTGTGTGCTGATAACTCTATTATACCTATGCAAAAACAAGTTAATGTACAAGATGATTGTGTTTTGAATTCACCTACTTGTGCTGAAATTCATAATTTGATCACCGCTACTGCTGAAAATGATGAGCTGAAAATTTTGTCTTCTCTAAATACTTTGGGTTATATTGAATTTGACACTCTTTGTGATCTAAATATTGTAGAGAGGAGAATATTTTCACAATCTGAATTGCCTTTATTAAGTAGAAATATTTTTCATGCTATAGGCAACTATGAAGATAGTGGTGAATTTATGGTACATAAAGTTTACATATGTTCAAATGTGCAAGCTCCTTTTGTGCTGCAACAACATGGTGAAATGAATGGATGCACTAACACTAATAATGTATTGTCAAGTTTTTCTAGCATTTTTTTATTGCAGCAAGGACAACAAATAAAAAAGAAGCATTGTTCATTGCGGTTGTGCAATATGGACAGTGTTCATTCTACCCCCAAAGCAATCCTTTTTCCTGGACATACGAGCAAGCCGAGGACGGCTTGTCATAAAGAAGGGGAGAATGACGAGATCATGCACATTATCATTGCACCTACAAATATGGTACAAAGTTTATTTGTTTGGGATCCTGGCTTAAGTGAATGTGCGCTCTTGTTTCGACAAGATCAAGATGGTGCGCTATGTCGTCCGCCACCTTGGCCTCCTCCTTTCATGCTTACAAGAAGATTTGCTGGTATTGCACATATGGACCCACACATGATAGAAGATGAACTTGAGTCGAGGACGACTCCAATTCAAGAAGGGGAGGATGATGAGGACATCACTTCTATGGATACAAACAACACTCCATTGAACATACAAGATGCAATCAATAGAGTTCATACACAACAATTAATTTCAGAGGTGAACTCGTTCTTATATATTTCCTTATATATTTCTGAACATAAATTGCTACTTAATGATTTATTTGTGATTAGGATCCATGGAGAGGTTCAAGGAGTACTTGGAGGGAGTATTAGGGACGTGGAAGACCAGAGAATTCGTTCAAAGAAGATGGAAACCGAACCAAACTCCAAATCGTATCCAACTCGGAGTCTAGGAGCAGTACGCACTAAAACGGACGCCCAGGACGCATACGAACTCCGTTTTGGACGTTCTACATATGCACGGAAAGGGGAGAGGATAACCTTTCCAATGGCACCGGTCCCATGTCAAAATTCCTTTGGAGTCGTCGGGAATCGTCTAAACAATATCAAATACAGAATCTGTCAGGGTGCTGCGCCACCATATTGGGCCATTGGGCCTTGTATCAAGTCTAAGTCCATTATTTTCGTGTGTTAGGGTTAGGTCACGACCCCAACACCCCCTTAGACGTCCTCCCACCTATATATACTCCATAGTAGCCGCCATGAACAATTGGGTTTTGCTTAGATCAATAATATCGCCGTTTTTCGGTTTGTGAAACCCCAATTCAGCAATTTCAGATTGCTTCTTCTACGTTCTTGCTTGTGTTCTCGGTTGCACTTGCAGGGATTAGCCTTCTTGGCGAGGTCAATCGTGTGAAGCACGGTTGATAACCAACGGAGCGGTGGTGTAGTGATTGCAGGGGCTGTTCGTGTTCTACTCGAGAGCCTCGGATCATCAACGTCGAGATCTCCATCAATCGACTTACCCATTACCTTTCGGAAGATCGGGACTCATCATCAATTTTCCTATCAATCCAGACCTCCCGATATACGAGTGGTCTGGGCAGCGTCGGAAGCAATTTGGACGACTTTGACGGGGATGTCGGTGTCTCCACTTAGTTGCACACAAGGTGCAGAAGTTGAGCCACGCTGACGTGAGCTCGAAGTTTGTTGAGTTGGTTGCTTCGTGCCTAATTCTTATTCATGCGCTGTTGCGAGCGCATGAAGTTCTTCTAGCGTAGTGACTCCAGTAGTACGATCCCCAAGGATCCGGAGGACGTCTGACGGAGTCGGCATCTTCAACACCAAATAGCCATAATGAGCTACGACCATGAAGCTATATAGGGCTGGCCTTCCTAGGATGGTGTTGAAAGGAAGGCTGATATGTGCCACATCAAAGACCAGCTTCTCGGACCTATAGTTGTCACTAGCCCCGAAATTCACCGGGAGTGTAATTGATCCGAGATGAGTGATAACTCCCAGACCTACTCTGGAGAAAGGACATGAGGGCCTATGGTCCGATAGGCTGAGTTGGAGCTTCGTGAAGGCCGCGAAGCTGAGGAGGTTGAGCGTCGTGCCTCCATCCACCAAGACATGATAGAGCTGGATGTTGTTTATGGTAGGTGATACCATCAAGGGCAACTTACCAGCTCTGATCTTGTTCTTTGAACAATCTGAAGCATCGAAGGTGATCACAGTATTCATCCACTTCCGATGAGGTTCTGCCTTGGCGGTGGGAGCTGCGGCAGCCATCTTCCGACCAATAATCTTGAGGATATGCCGGGAGTTAATATCCTAGGACACTCCATATATCATATGGAGATTCTTCAGATGCTCATTGTCGGAGATGTCGGAGCTGTCGTCCACAGTGTTGTAGATGGCATTCAAGGATATCTTGGCATCCTGGAAGCAAAGCTCCTGTTCTAACGGATCTTCTCCCGTTGGCGGTATGGGGCTTATTCTTGGCACTTGTTGTTGAGTTCAACAAGCCACTGGACCAGGAGACAATCTTCTAGGTTATGGGTGTTTGATTTATGAATCGAACACCACATCTTCTCTCTGTCACCGTCATCAGTCAATGGTCGGGATCATTTTTTGCGACGTGGCCCTTGGCCACTAGGAGCTCCAGCTGCAACAGCAGCAGTAGGTGTACCTGCCGATGACTTCTTCTTTCCACTGCCAGAGGCAGTAGCTTCAGCCTTGGAGGAAGATTTTCCAGCCTCCGTAGCTGGTTTGGAGTGCATCTCTTGGCCCTCTGCAGCCCTAGCACATTTGTCGACTAGGCTGAAGAGCTCCGTGATGCTGTTGACGTCTTTGGTTGCTAGCTTCTCTAGAATCTTCTGGTCTCTAACTCCTGTCAGAATGTAACAATGAAAGAAGCGTTGGAGATTGAATGAATGGTGTTCCGTACCTGAGAAAACTGCTAGATGAATGATCGCAGTGATTCTCCCGATTTCAGCTGTACGGCAAATAGATCCAGCTCTGTGCCAAGTCAGGTGTAGGAGCTCCCAAAGTTGTCAGTGAACTGGCAACAAAGTTCCCCCCAAATGTAGATGAAGTCAGGAGGTAGACTCATGAACCAGGACCTCGTTGTCCGGATTAGAGCCACGAAGAAGTAGTTGGCTATCACGGCCTCATTGCCTCCGGCCGCGAGGATGTCGCTGGAGTAGATTTGAAAAAATTCGACAAGGTTGACTGTCTCATCGTACTTCTCTAGCAGATGAGACTGGAACTTAGGTGGCCAGTTGGCCATGCGGAGATGCATGGCAAGGGACGAACATCCCCCCCCCCCCCACCAACTCCTAGTGGAGAAGGGTTTTCTCGAGCCTCTCGCATCTCGCGAGGGCGCTTGATTTAGACGCGGTCGACCTGTCTCATGTGCCAGCGATCGAGCTCTGACCGAAGATCATGTGATGAGTGCTGTGTGCCCCGGAGGGCAGTGACATCACATGCTGGGAGGGCGCACGTCTCTTGTGCTGTGATGCTTGAGGACCAAGTCTGCCAGACAAGGTCCTATTCCTTGAAGGTGCCTGCCCAGCAGAGGGTGGAACTTGATTGCTGATGGTATTTTGGTGCGATGGCAACCAAATGCTCCACATCAGTGCGCCACTATTCCATCACACCTTGAGGTGCTCCAGCCGCTGGTGGACGCTGAAGAAGAGTCCATGCTGCGCTTAGCGCATTCTCTAGATTGTTCATCAATGCTGTTACCGACGCAAGTACACCATCATGCTGCGATTGTGGAGGTGGTGGTGGGACGACACCCGTCGGGACAACATCATCGGTTGGCTACTGCACATTGGAGGGATTTCCTCCAACAGGATGCTCAGCCAAACCGTTGGATGAAGTTGCATTGGAGTTCACCATCTTGAGATCTTAACCCACTTCCTGGCGCGCCAAATGTCGAAGTGTAGCAACGACACTTCCCCTGGTACTACTAAAGCGTAGTCCGCAGAGGTTTGTATTTGTATGGGGCGCGTAAGATCAAGAACAAGATGGTGACACGCGAGTTGTTACGTGGTTCGGGCCGCCTGATTTATGATTGTATGATGAGTGTCTGTAGTTGCTTGTATGCGTGTGAGCTTAGTTGTCTTCTACCATGCGACACAACCCTTTTATATGCTAAGGACTGGCCGTTACAGGATATGCCTGGCCCGACAGGTGGCCGGGCAGTAACTAACCACCTATACATGATCAACATGTATATTTTGTGATTAACAGTGTACTAACACGCCTTAATGGCAGCATTACATGCTTGATAGTTCTCTGATCGTGTGTCACTAATACTGAATTAATGACACGTTAATCAGGTCTTTTAATGGCTATTTAATAACCTCTTGAATGTCCATGCCGTTGGAGAGCTTGTAGTTTTCCCGTTGCAGGCTTAGGTACGGAGGTCCAACATGTGGCAGCTCCAGAGCTTGCGTGGCGGCACCGTAGCTTCCCTTTACTGGGGTTAGGTCTGGGAGTCACATGACACATGGCAGCACCAGAGCATCCCTCTACTAAGGGTTTGGTCCGGGGTTGCTGGACACGTGGAGGTACCAGAGCTTCCCTGCGAAGGGAGGTAGGTCCAGTCCCGCAGGTCACGTGGTAGCACCAGAGCTACCCATACGAGGGATGTGAGCCCAGTGCTTTCAGACATGTGTTACCTTCGAAAGTCTTCAACTCAGACATAGGAACTCCTTGGTTTTAAGTGTGGTATTCGGGGGTACCTGGTATCCAGTGTACCGAGAAATACTTATTCAACTTTACTATCTGATTGCATTGTTGCTAATCCTTACTACATATAAAGTACCATCCAAACTCCACTTTCTCTTGAGAAGAACAAATTACCTTTGCAATCACCTCACGCTTCATTGGTTTTTTCACTCCAGTCACTGTTTGCCACCTGCAATGTCACTAAGAACACTTGTTAGAGTGTGATAATATTCTTGAGAGTCTGTGATTCTACTTCCACTTTGCCATTATTCTTTGTAGTTGATAGGTATAACATCTTCCTGTTGTCTTTTTTTTTTGTACTACAAACAATGGTAGGAAATAATATTGATGGAATTTCAAATGTTGGGTTGCATAACATGATGAACATATGATGGAGGTGTTCACCAAAAATAAGTTGGAGCTGCTAGACAAGAGGGAAGCACGACAAAAGGTAAGATTGGCAAATTTAGATCACATACCATCCAAGACTTCACATGATCTTCAGGCTACCTCCACTATTCCTTCCACAAGAAACTATGCAAAAGAGTAGGTGTTGAGCAACTCTTCTGAATTGTTTGATGAATTAAAACATAAGGCATCTAAACTTCCTGCTAAAAATCAGAATAAAGGTAACAAATATCACAACACACTTGTTGAAGGTCATTTTAGATGTTTTGAAATTTCTTACCAATCATGCTATTGTCGAGGAGCAACTTGTGGAATCGTTTATTGATACACCATTGCCACATGTTGATTTTCCTGCGGATCCTTGCACTAAGAAAAAATTGTGTGCTGATAATTCTATTATACCTATCTGAAAACAAGTTATTGAACTTGATGGTTCTGTGTAGTATCAAAGAAAACGTGTAAATCTAGCAGAGGGTGGTGAATAGTAGATTAAAACTTTTCAGTGGAAGCAACGAAACACCCCTCAGCACAAAATTGATCTGTTAAAGAAACCGTGTGTGCAACTAATTTAAACTTGTTCAACTATGACAAAACTAGTATATATTGTAGACAATCAAGTCATGAAGACGTTACAATAAGAATCACAAAAATACGTCAAGAGAAACTCAAGTTACGATTGAAAGATCGAACAAAGGTCAATCTGTCCTACCCGAGAAAATCAGTTCTGGAACACTGCAAAGAAACTCATGTAGATCAAAAACCACAAATCCAATGACCGTGAAATTTTGTAAGATGATATAAAATAAAGTTGTGAAGAAAAATCAAAAAAGAATCACGTCAATCGGATCTTTAAAACTTGAGTTATGATAAAACCACCAAAGCAAGATAGTGCTGTGTAGAAACTCGATGAGAAGGACTTTAAGAAAGTAAGTCAGACAAACAAGGCACAAAAGCTCCTTTAGACTATGAATTTTATTGATAAAAACTTACAAGGAACAGCCCCAAAGTCATGCACCACGAGCTCTGGCCTCCCTTGCTTATATAACCAGCCCTTAGGCCAACCCAAACCTAACTAGGACTCTAATCCTACTCAATTCACAAATCGAAACATTCTATAACTACTCAAGACACTTCTATACGCAGATAGAAGCAATCTTAAGACTTCCTAAACCTTAGGAACGTATCCCACATTCCTAATACAACTCAAATTCGTGACCCTCATGAAATCCTATCATAACCAACTCCAAATTTTCTATATTTGAGTCAAACACGACTCAGTCGCAGCCTGATTCCATAACCCATTCGGTTGGACCTTTCCAACCAATTTTTTACGTCCACATCTCTTCATCACGCCTCGGAACCATGTAGCCACATCCATGCACTCCTTGCACACGTGCAAACATCTTCCAATGACATCCATGATACCTTCATATGCATTGTTCTCGATTCAAACATGCTACGCAACCTCCCGATCAACTCAACCACAATTCTTCCCGAACTTGGTTGTTGAACCTCATCTTCTCCCTAGGACTAGTTCTATAGATCCCGTGACTAGCCATGTCTTGAACTAAAGCAACACCTGCACATGAATAATCAACCAATATTTCCGAGCACAAGTCCTCGACTTGACTCTCGTTAGTTCCGATAACCACAACACCTTACACGAGCACCTCACATAAGTATGTTCCAAACCTTAGTAAAAAGATATCAACCCCAACCACCAAAACACACCAAAAACTTAGTAAAAGAAAACTAAGAAAACTTTCCATAATCCAAACAAAGTATGTTCGAAACACTGCAAATTAAAAGCAGAACCACTGCAATCAAGCTCTGAACCTTGCCAGAGCTACTGGACCTTGAAGCGGAGCTTACCAAAACTAACAAGATCTAGCACCTGAACTTACCAAAGCTAGCAGGACCTAGCGCCGAAGCTAACCAAAGCTAGTCGGACCTAGTGTCGGAGCTTACCAAAGCTAGTCGAACCTAGAGTCGGAGCTAACCAAAGCTAGTCGGACCTAGATAAAGAAGTCGGACCTAGCCAAAGCAAGTCAGACCTTGCCGGAGCTACCCAAAACAAGCCGGACCCATCGTCAGAACTTGCTAGAGCTCGGACCTAGATGATAAAGGTGTTTTGGTAGTATTCAAAACTTTTATCGCCATAACCAATGTATTCAACACACAGAGGTCTCACAATCTTCCCCTTGATGAATGCATTGGCAACACCACTTAAAATCCGAACATTGGCATGAAAAGTTTTGAAAACAATTTCCCCCCCCCCCCTTTTGAAATTCAAAAGAGATAGAAATAAATCCTCCCCCCCTGCATACTTCTCCCCCTTTGACAATGTATTCAGCAAGGTACAAAAGATAAATTTTAATTTGTAATGAGCACATTATAATATATACATATAAAACAAAGCTCATCCAAGTCATACTATCAAGTAAATTACACTATCACAACAATGAGATACATAAAGTAGTGTAAGCCATGCTAGATATCACAAACTTAACTATTTCAAAACCTGAAAGCATGACACTTGTTGCTGCATTTTATTATTTTTCAAAGCACAATTTAGATCATATGATATTTGCAAGATATTATATGCGCATCTGCCTTTTCTATCCAACCAAGCCAAGCCTATGTTATTTAACAATCAGAAGCTTAAGGACATGGTTTTAGTCATACACAACTTATTCCATGTTCATATCTAAGTGCAATGATAAGCCATCTCAAAAGAAGAAGTGCATGCAAGCATATTCTCTTGATCTTTTCTCAATTTATATTTGATCATAAAACTCAATATGTGAGTAGATTACTTGATTAATTCATTATGATTAAAAGCACTTGTCATCATGCAACAAGTTAAAAATAGCAAGAAAGTTCGATCATGACCAGATTTAGTGTAAGTAATAATTCCAGTTACTAGTCATGGCCAAAACTACAAAATGTATAACATGAGTAATGTAGTAAGAACTTTCAGCATGTAAAAGGAATCACAAAGTCATATATGTATGAAATGCTATGCTCATATTGTTTTAAGTTCATATTCACACATAAACTTCCCAACAAAACTCCCCCTCAATTTAATCCATGAGGATGCATAACCCCTATTTCACTATGAATGTAACAAAAACGAGTGAAATCAAAAGGTTTTGTGAAAATGTTAGCCAATTGTTGTTCGGTATCTAAATGGTGAAGCACAATGTTTCCTTTTTCAACATTATCACGAAGAAAGTGATACTTAATATCAATGTGCTTAGTTCTAGAAGGTCGCATGGGTTTTTTAGCAATGCAAATGGCACTAGTGTTATCACAAAACAGTGGAACACTATCTAGATCAACCCCATAGTCCTTAAGTGTTTGAACAATCCAAAGAATTTGTGAACAAGCACTAGCAGCATCTGCATATTCAGATTCGGCTATGGATTGTGCATCTGAGTTTTATTTTCTAGAGGACCAAGCAACAAGTGAATTACCAAGAAAATGATAGGAACTGGAAGTACTTTTCCTATCAGTCCTACAACCCCCAAAATCAGCATCCGAAAAAGCTTTCAAAGTAACGGTTGAGGAAGAAGGAAGAAAAATGCCAAATTCTTTAGTTCCATGTAAGTACCTGAGAATCCTTTTGACGGCTTGACGATGTGAAGCACGTGGGGAAGCTTGAAACCGTGCACAAAGACATACGATAAATTGTATGTCCGGTCTTGATGTCATGAGGTACAAAAATGATCCGATCATGCTTCTATATTCTTTTTGATCCACGGGTTCACCATCTTCATCAAGTTCAAGTGTCATTGCTGTTCCTATTGGTGTCTGAAGAGGCTTGCTTTTGTCCATGTTGAAGCGCTTAAGAAGGTCTGTTGTATACTTCATTTGATGCACAAAGGTTCCATCCTTAGTTTGCTTGATTTGCAGCCCCAAAAAGTACTTGAGTTCTCCTATCATACTCATCTCAAATTCTGAACTCATCATAGCTGAAAACTTGGACACAAGATAATGAGAAGCACAACCAAATATAATATCATCAACATACACTTGAACGAATAATGAGTCATTGCCATGCTTAAGCACAAAAAGAGTTGTATCAACCTTGCCAATGGTAAACCCCTTTTCAACTAAGAATGTTTTTAACCTATCATATCATGTTAGGGGCTTGTTTTAGACCATACATGTCAGTTTGAAAACATGATTAGGAAAATCTGTATTTTCGGAACCAGGTGGTTGCTTAACATAAACCTCATCATCTATATAGCCATTAAGAAAAGCACTTTTTACATCCATCTGATATAACTTGAAACCTTTAGATGCAGCAAAAGCTAACAAAATTCTTATGGCTTCTAATCTAGCAACAGGAGCAAAAGTTTCATCAAAATATATACCTTCATTTGGTTGAAACCTTGAGCAACCAATCTAGCCTTATTCCTAATCACAACCCCCTCCTCGCTTTTTTTGTTTTTAAACACCAATTTAGTTCTAATTAAAGTGTGATCTTGAGGTGCAGGTACAAGTTTCCAAACATTATTTCTTTCAAAAATTTCTAACTCTTCTTGCATGGTAATAATCCAAGATTCATTAGTGAGTGCGTGTGATATATCTTTGGGTTCAAAAGAAGCAACAAAAGCAGAATGAGCATGGGAATTGGGGTCGGAAAACCTAGATCTTGTAACTCGTTCATGCAAGCTTCCAATTATCTGTTGCGGAGTTCTTGTAAATCCATAGGGGAATAGATGTCTCACAAGCTTCTTCGTCATCAGGTTCATCGCATATTGATGAACTTATGGCTTGTGGACGATCAGGACCAGTAGAGATGGTAGTCGGAGCTTGTTCAAAGTTCAGAGCTGGACACATGTCAGCTTCGGTACTATCAGGCGATATCACCGACTCTTCTTCTTCTTCTTCGAAAATACCCTCCCCCTGAGGATATTGATCCGGACCTGCAATGTTTGAGCTAGTACCTGGGCTAGCTTCACCAAAAGACACCTCACAAGTCTTCACAATTTTGTAAGTGTCAAGTAAAAGCACACAGTAGCCTCTAGTATGAGATGGATAACCAAGAAACATGCCATCAATGGATCTAGGTTCAAATTTATCAAGATTATCATGTTTCTTAACAAAGCATTTGCAACCAAAGACCCAGAAGCGTGTAACACTAGGCCTATGTCCAAACCAAAGCTCATAGGGTGTTTTACCTATCTTAGCGTGCAAGAAAACACGATTTGAGACATAACAAGCGGTTGCAATCGCATCAGCCCAAAATTTCCTAGGAGTTTGATATTCATCAAGCATAGTCCTAGCCATCTCAACTAAGGTTCTGTTCTTTCTTTCTACAACACCCTTTTTTGAGGTACATATGGTGAAGATAATTGATGATCTATTCCATTTTCAGCACAAAATTAATCAAAAGATTGATTTTTGAATTTAGTTCCGTTATCACTTCTAATTGCTTTTAAAGATCCTTGGTGATCAATTGATAATATAAGAAATAAAGTTCTAAAGTGACTAAAAGCTTCATTTTTAGATGTCATAAAGTAAACCCAAGATTATCTAGAACAATCATCAAGAATCACAAGAACATACCATTTACCTCCGAATGATTGAACACGTGAGGGTCCTACGGTGTCAAGGTGCAAAAGTTGACCCGGTTCAGTTGTCATGATCATTGTGAGAGGAGTATGTGAACCTGCAACCATCTTAGCTTGTCTAAAAGAAGAGCACACAATTTCTTTGTCCCTTTAAGCTTAGGCAGCCGACATATGGGATCAAGAGCACTAACACGCGTTAGATGATCAAAGCCTACGTGTCCAAGTCTACGATGCCAAAAATATAAGTCCTTTGAATCATTAGCAACTAGACACCTATGCTTAGAGGAAGACATATCAATGTCAGCTTTACAAACTCTTCCAAACCGAGACATGTTAAAAACAAGCTCACTATTTGAATTTACAACTTTGCAGCAATTTTTAGTGAAAATAATTTCCAAATTTTCACCTAGCGGTTGTGAAATTGAAAGCAAGTTGTATTTCAAATTTTTTACAAGTGCCACATCCTTAAAAGTGTAGTGATCATTTACTCTAACCGAACCTTTAGCAATTATAGGAGTTGAAGAATTATCAGCAAAAGTAACATTCTCTACACGTGACACAAAAGAGAGGGAGGAGAACCATTCTTTGTTACCGGTCATGTGGCGTGAGCAACCTGAATCCACAATCCAAATGTTTTCCTTCCTCAAGCGTGTAACCTATATAGAAGAACAATACGTCGATGACTCAATATTGGGGTTAGTCCAAAGGCATGTAGGAATCCAGTACTAAGTCGCACGACGTCCAGTAGGAACAACACGTGACGACTAAGAAAAAACAGCAGGTTTATGAGTCAAAGTTTGAGATTTTTTGTTCTTAACTACTGACCTATAAGGTGTTACTTGTGTAGCACGGAAATCAGTAGCTCCAGAGACAAAAAACAGAAGTTCAGGAGGTTACAACAGGAGGTCTGGAGGTAAAAACTGAAGCTCCAGAGGTAAACTTTGAATGTTTTTGACTCATAACAGTAGGTTGCATGTTCGTGACATTCGGTTTAGTATGTGCAGCAAATTATGCATGAGAGTTATAAGATCTAGCTTGCATTCTATCCTTTTTATGTTTTTTAGCTAGTCTATAACAAAAATCTATAACATGACCATCTCTACCACAATAGGTACAATGAAATTTTACTTTGTGTTCATGTATAGATGAGCATGCAGTATGTTTATTTGAACCCGAATGTGACAACACTTCTGCAGATTTAAAAGCCACCTCTTTTGTTTTAGGAACTATTTTAATCAAACCACTTCCTAATGACTTTACAATTTTTGGTAGATGTGCTTTAGAATGAGCATGGGAATCAAAACCTAAATCAGTTTTATCATTACAAGATTGAGATGAATTCAACAGCAAGTTTAGATTTTTGTTCCCAATACAAAACTGCTCTAGTGTCCATATTCATGTCATCAAGTTTCTTAGACAATTTTAGGCAGTTTTCACATGAAGTTTTTCCTTTTAGTTTGCAATTCGAACAATATTTAACTTCATGAGTGAATGTGGCCTAGAGGTGGGGTGAATAGGCCTTTTCAATTTCCTGCACACTTAATAGAGTCGTCAAAAACTTGATTGACCGGACTAGTCCGGTTATGTGGGCGGACTAGTCCGGTGTGCTGAAATATGTGAATTGATTAAGTGTTATTTGGGAAACTAGGTTCTTCTAGCAGTGGAAATGAGAACAAAAGATTCTTTGATTTAAGATTAGTGTATGAATGCACGTGAAGACTTATGAGCAACCTAAATTGTTGTTTAGCACTCAAGTGATCTAGTGAACAAGAAGTAAAGTAGATGAGGCACAAGAGACAAGCGAATTTTTACCGAGGTTCGATCTCACCACGAGATCTACGTCCTCGTTGAGGAAGCTCACACAGATCCGGGTCTCCAACCCTTTCCCTCTTCAATTCACCACGAAGGCCGACTTGATTCCACTATCACGGGTAATCACAGAGTTTCTGGGGCAACCTCACACATTGAGGGCTCCCACGAGAATTACAATGAAAGAGGTGATCAAATACACTTGAAAGTATTACAATGCAGAGTATAAGTGTAGAAAGATCAAACCCCAAGAGCTCGCAATGAAGGAACAACGATCTCCCAATCACGAATCCAAGTGTTCAAATGATTTGACTCTTTTTTTTTGCACCTTAGATGTGTGGGGACATGTGTTTTGGGTTCTTGGTACAATGCGGCGGCACTAGGGTTTGTGTTTTCAGCTGTATTCGACGTGTGTGTCCCGTGGAAGGCCGTGGATTCTCTATTTATATGGTTTCCAAAAAGTTACCATTGAAAAACCCTAATACCGGACTAGTCTAGTGCAAGTCCGGACTTGTCCGGTCACAGTGTGACTCAAAGTCCAGGAAGTCTGGCGGACTAGTCCGGTCCAAGCTCGGACTAGTGCGGTGATGTGTGAAGGTGGACTCCAGAAAGTTCAACGGACTAGTCCGGTGGACACACGGACTAGTCCGATCTCCAGAGATGGGAGACTCCCGAAAGTTCAACGGACTAGTCCGGTGGACACACGGACTAGTCCGGTTTCCAGAGATGGGAGACTCCAAAAAGTTCAACAGACTATTCCGGTGGACACACAGACTAGTCCAGTCTCCAGAGATGGGAGACTCCAGAAAGTCTGGTGGACTAGTCCGGTCCAAGATCGGACTAGTCCGGTGCACTGTGAAAGTTAGGTTAATTTTAAAACCCTTACCCCTGCGCAAAGTCATGAGCTCTTGGAGTGTGTCTTCCATACACACCCTTTACATTTAAAATCTAATTTGTTCTTCCAAGTTCCATCAAAGTATCCCTCTTTGGACATCACTCCATTTTTCACATTTTTGTGTGCACCGAGCTGTTTCACTTTGTTTGTCCTGCAATCATCTCAATAGTTTCATTAGGATCTCATATGTTTGTCATAAATTAGCGAAAACCTACAAGGGATATCATAGATGCACTTACAATCTCCCCCTTTTTGGTGATTGATGACAACCATTTGAGATATCACGATTCAGATAAAATCTTGGTTTTAATAAGGTGTGCACATATGAGGATAACAATTAATTCACAAAAAGCTTCTCACATATGCACACACCTTATGGTGGGGTGCCTAACAGGTGTGTGATCAACAAAGTGTGATGAAATAAAGATAAACAATAATGAGCATAGAAATAAGCATTAGAGCACAATAAGCATCACACATAGGAAAAGAAATAGTGCATTACAAGGTTTTAAAATTAGGTACATGTCCTTGATCACAAAAGCATAATAACTACAACTAGATATAGTCTCAAACTAGTCTCAATCTCTCCCACTTTGGCATCAAGGCACCAAAAAGGGAAAAAATCGAGGGGAATCGCTCATCACTGCTCCCTTCTTAAGTTTCGGTCCAATCTTCATCTTCATCAATCATCATTCACTGGAGCAGAATCTTCCTCGGAGTCCTCGAAGGTGGGCGGTGATCCAACCGGCTCAATCTCAAGCTTGTCACAGATAGCTTTGATGTTGGCATTTACATATTGTTGATGTTACTTCTGCCTGACTTCGATCTTGCGGCAGCGGGCAAAGATGGAGGAGAGCATTTTGAGGACACCACCGGAGGGTTCATGGACAGGTGCAGAGCCAGGAGGAGCAGCTGCAGATCTTGTGGCATTCACATCCCGTGATTGTTTAGACCTCCTCTCAGCTTCGGGGGAGGAAGGAGCAGTTGGTGCAGAGGGAAGGGTGTACTCAGTGGGCTTTTGTGGCATCAACCCTGTATGAGAGACATCCTTGACAAACTCAAGTCCCGTCACTTTCTCAATCATGAACATGATGTACGAGGCATACCCGCAAGACCTATTTGGAGTGATTTAGATGTTCACAATGTCATTGTAGATGTACTCAAAGACATTGAACGGTCTCCTTCCACTAATGACCTTCATTAGGGTCCTCAAGGTTCCTTGGATAGTCCCCGCATCTCCATCTTCCGAGGCAATTCTCTTCCTCAAAATTCTGTTGAGGACCACAAAGAAGGGCTTCAAATATTTGATGTTGGGAGGAATATAGGACATCCTTGTGTCATAGAGGAACTTAAGCTCATCCTTCTCCAAGGGTTGCAGATTGTGGATGACAAGATCATGATCCAGGGTGTGTTCAAGGTGAAGAATCCTTGCAAATTCATCATAAGTAACACTATACTTGGAACCATGAGTCATCCAAGTAAGACTGTCTCCATCACGTCGAGCAAAGTAGAGTGTAGAGTAAAATTGGGTGATGACCTCATTGTTCCATTCATTCTCAAAGGAAAGCAATTCCTTCAGACCATGCCTCTCCAGAGCCTCAACCACCTCACGAAAGGCAGGATACTTCTTCGACTGCATGTATCCAATATTCACCCATTGACTCTCAACAACAGGATTCTTCATCTTCATGTACACGTGCTCGTAGTAGTCGGCAAGGAAGTTTCTCTAGAATCTTGGGTCAGAGCATTGCCTAGGTTGATTATACACATTAATATTCCTGAAGCTATTGGCTAGCTCACCACCTTTTCCGGTGAAATCCTCACTGGAACACTGCCTGTTGCGGTGACTGGGGTTTTTCATCTTCAGGGGCCCAATGGGACCACTAGCAAGTCCCTTCCCTTTATTGAGAGCCCTTCTTGGCCCTGATGAGCTCTCAGCAGCTTTTCCTTGGGCCTTTTTGACAACAACCTTCCTCTTCTTAGGCATATTGTCGTTGGAGGGTGGATAGTGTACATTGACATCATGTCTTTTCTTCTTGTACCTCTCCTTGGCTCTCCTCGCTCTTTCGCGTTCAACTTCTTCATCAACGTGGAAAGAGCTGTCATCTGAGCTTGAAGACATCGTGCCTAATAAGGAGTTCATGGATAAGATAAGAATGCACCAAGGATCAAGGTCAAATTAGGGATTTATATATCAGAGACCGGACTTGTCCGGGTTCAGAGTGCGGACATGTCTGGCGTACCGGACTTGTCCGTATCTAAGCGCTGGACTAGTCCGGCCTGGAAAGAACCCTAATGATTTCCTTGAGTTCCAAAACTTCTATATAAGGATACAAAATGACAGGAAGGTGGTAGGAATACATCTATGAAGCCAATGTACAACCTTGGAACCAAAGGAAACGAGCTAGAATGAGAAAAGTTGAGATTTTGGTTTTAGGGTGAATTTTACCGAGATTTGAAGATTCGTGTTGAGGAAGCGAGAATCTGTCCGGAGGGGAGGATCAACTCGTCGAGGAGAGGATTTCGCCTGGAGAAAGCTTGGTTTTTGAGGGCTCAACTCGAAGGTCTCTTCGGGGGGCTAGGGTTTAGGAGAGAAGAGGAGAGGTGAGGGAGAGCAAGTGGAGGGAGGTTTGAAATTTTGATTTCACTACAGGAATATCGATCACTTACGTCGGCCAAAGCTGACGTAAGTAAGGCCTAAACCGACGTAATTAACTTAATTACGTTGGTTTTCCCTTAATTATGTCGGCGGTTGGTCGACATAGTAGTTTGGACGTAATTAAGGTAACTTACGTCGGCCATCGATGTAAGTTACCTTAATTACGTCGGTCTGCAGCAGCCGACGTAAGTCACGTACCGGGATGGGCCGCGGGCTGGGCCGGAGTACTTACGTCAGTTGCTGCACACCGACATAAGTTAAGTGGTTTACTTACGTTGGTTGTTCCAAACCAACATAAGTTAAGTGGTTTAACTTACGTCGGTATGGTCTGACCGACGTAAGTTAAACTGGGCTAACTTACGTCGGCAATTCCATAGCCGACGTAAGTTAAGTTTTCAAATTTTTTTTAAAAACATAAACTGACTACCTCGCTCGATGGCGAGAACATAGAACAGGCAAAGATATACACAGATATAAACATATACATCACACAGTTTCAAAATAGTATTCAAATATAGAGAAAAACACAATTTCAGTATCGGGCTACACGCTAGCCCCTCCACTACCTCCGGGATCCTCTCGGCGCGTTCCCGAACCCTGTAGAAGAAACAATACATACAAAAGTTTTATTTCTAGAGGACTTCCATATATTTCCAACCATGTACAATACATTCATTCACTTCTCCACCTCCCGATCCTATAGATTACCTCCCAATCCTAAAGCGTGGAGGTAAAGTATATGAACAGATTGAGATTATGGAAAAAATAAAATACCATTTCACCATGAAAGAATGAATGATTTGATAGTACAACAATTTATGTTCTTATGTCATTTTCATGATTTTAAAGTCAGAATTTGCCCTAGATGTGAATATGAAACTTATAGTACCAAATTGAATTGAACTTTAATTACAATGCCGAAACTGAAACTAAAACAGTTAGGCAGTGCTTTGAATTGGTTAGACCTGATTGCTAATAGAGGGTGGCCAAGCAGATTGGTAATAAATTGAAACTGAAACTAAAGGGAGGCCGAACTGATATTAAAGAGAGAGTTTATCACCTGCTCCGGTGTCTGCTGCAGCGGAAGCGTAGGAATCTCGATATCCTGACCACTGTGTCGAGCAAGAGCCTGCCATTGCAAAATATTAGAAGATATATGTTATTGAAGTGCTGTGAAATTTAACTACGGTACTTTAAATTACTTACCGCCACCGCTGCTTGCATCTGGGCCATCATTAAGGCCGTCCTCTGCTGCTCCTCCCTTGCCTCCACTCTCGTCCTCTCCAGCTCTGCCTGGGTTTGCGTCGGTATCTACCTCATGGCCTGGAGCTCCAGCTGGGTCTGCGAGAGACGACCACTGGTCCCAAGAGTCAAAGCCTGCGACGATGAAGCACCTCTCAAAGGTCGCGTCGACCTCGAGTCGACAACTCCATCAAAAATGGCAAACCTACAAAAGAATGAAAACACTAAGTAGAAGAAGATTAATTGAAAAAGAAATGAAACACACGAAGAACTCACCGTCCGTGGGCCTTCCCGCCTCCGCTTGCGTACGCGGCTTGGGGGTCGATTGGCGTGCTTTCCCAATTGTAATTCGCCCCGTGTATCTTCACGACCTCCTGCGCGTACTTTGTCTACAAAACAAATAAATCTTGTAATCATGTCAATAATAGTATTAGTTATAATGAAATTGATGAATTTCTAAAACTTACCAGTCGGTCGGCTGCGACCTGACTACATTGTCCTGGCTGAGAAGGGTCACTTCCCTTGTGACCTCTCTTCCAATCCTGGGTAGGGGTCGGCTCATGACCCATCTCTCGCTCCTGTACAGCCGTGTTAGTGAGATCAATAATATATTAGGAACACATAAATAAAATGAAAAGGTACTTACCATTCGTTTAGCCAAACGCAAGTAGTCGTCGCCGCCATACTTGTGCTTGCCCTCGGACCCCATGCGGCATTGTCTAGCCTTTGTGGACTTGTTGATGAAAGCGTCGCTAGCCCAGTACCGACAGAGAGCTAAGTACGCCTCGATGTTACCCTGTAACCAGGAAATACTAACCTGCACATATTTCATTTTTCATCAACGTAGTTAACATACGTAGATATTCTAAATATTTAACAATATTAAAAACTTACCTCCGCATACTGCTCCTCTGTCAAGTACGAGCCGGAGTCCTTTCTAAATACACCCCTTTGCTGCTCCTGCTCCTGCTCCCGGGGGTGCCGCTTGTAGTACGCGTTGACGGCCTGAATCCGGGCGTACGACAACACCGCCGTCGTGAGCTTCTGAGCGTTGTAATGGAACACGCATCTCGCGTGGTCCTCCATGCCTGGTTCCTCTACTTGGTACCTCATCTTTAAGCGAACAAATATTTAAGTGATATGCATTAACAATTCAAACAAGTTGAAAAAATGAAACCGTTAAACTTACCATAAAATCGTGCCACACGGCTCCCTGAACCGTGTCGTGCACCGGGTGAGAGACACGAGCGTAGTCATCCCACGACAGGGCAGGAAAACCGTCAATTACACCGGGGTAGTGCAACTTGACGATAGCACCGAGGACACTGTTAACCTGCCTGTGGTGCTTCTCGGCCCCCGTGAACGAAAAGTCGTACCAATATCTACAAAATATATTAAATCATTAAGTAAAGGAAAACAACATGTAATATTTAATATACTACATACAATATTTATACCTGTCTCCAACAGGACAGATCGTGGTCCGCTGAGTAGTAACCGGAGGAGGAGCCGCAAAGTGGGTCCTCCTTGTCTGTCGCCTCTGCTGCGACGCTGCCGCGTCCTGTGACCCTGAAGGCTCTGTGGAACCACTGGAGCCTCCAGGAAGGCTAGTGGTAGCCGGCTGCACAGGGAGGCTAGCGCTAGCCGGCTCCGAAGGAAGGCTAGCGCTAGAGGGCTCCTGTAGTGGCCCCCTAGCCTCTGAGTCGGTCTCCTGTAGCGGCCCCCTAGCCTCTGACTCTGACTCTGACTCAGAAGTCTCTGAGTCAGACTGCACAAAAGGAAAAGATTGACAATTAATAATTAATAACAATTGCAATTTCAAAAATAACTTTATTGTAACTAAAATTTACCTCTGTCCGCTGAAAGCACACGACAGCTGAGGGTGGAGCGTGTGCCGGAAAAAGGGAACGTTGGCTAGAAAAGAATGAGCTCCCTGAGCAAGGGTCTCCTGGCGGCTCAAACCCTCCCATTGGCTTCCCCTTCCCCTTCCCCTTTGACGACATCCTGTTGCAAGGAATAAATGATTAATATGCAAAGATAATATACAAAATTAATGTTAAATTAGTGAATAAAACGTTACTTCAAAATTCATCAACATCACGATCATGCACCCTACTCCTTAAACCAGCCCATCAATTTTCTTCTTCCGCATATCGAACGAAATTTCGGAAGCATAACCCCGCTATTCTCCACTGCACGCCCAAAAATGGTGCAGCAGAGAACATCAGGGTTACACCACCGAAATCTCGTACAAATCCGGACCCGCGTCTCGTCACAAGCCACGCCCCCTCGGTCGCTCCAAGGCTGTCCAAAAAGGGACAATTCTGAACCTGCACGTCTCACATGCCAATGGCATGTGAGATGTGCCGATCCGAAACGGGTAATACATTGCTATAGGTTACGTTGCTCATTTTCATTTTGAGGTCATTTACGAGAAAGGAAAGAACTAGAGAAAGACTGAGAGGAAAGTTGGTCTTAGATGACAATTCCACGACGGCTTTAGGGTTAGCTGCTATAAATAGATCAGAGATGAAACCACTTCGTCGGAGTACGCCATCCACGCGCAGGTGCTTGCCATCCTCACCGTCGTCGTTCGCCTTCGTGCCCGTCTACACGCATACTTTACCTTACCAATAAATGGGCATGGTTGGGCCTTATCAAGCCAGTACGAAGCCCATTTATGTATATATAGTACTTGAACACTCAAGCAATCAAAATTAAAATTGTGACCATAATTCAAAAAACTAAGCAATTCAAATAAACCTAAACATAACAATTATCCATTGTAATTCATCAATTTATCAACTCAATTCTAACATAAGCAATTCAATTCAAATGAGAGCAATTCAAATGAGAGCAATTCAATTCAAATGAGAGCAATTCAATAAACCTAAACATAACCATAATTCAAATGAGAGCAATTCAATAAACCTAAACATAACCATAATTCAAATGAGAGCAATTCAATAAACCAAAACATAACCATAATTCAAATGAGAGCAATTTAATTCAAATGAGAGCAATTTAATTCATGTAAATGCATGAGGCGAGGAAATACTTGCAACGAAGATCGGTGGCGGAGTCGGGGGCGCAGAGGCGGCGACGGCGGGCCGGCGGCGGGGTGGTCGGGGTGGCTCAAGGTCGGGGCGGCGCCGTGGTGGCTGTCTGGGCGGCTCGGGGTCGGGGCGGCGCCGCGGGGGCGGGGTCGCGGGCGGGAGCAGGGGTGGCGACTGGGCAGCAACGGCGGGGCGGCGTGCCGGCGGCGGAGCGGCGACAGCGGGCAGGCGGCGGGGCGACTCGCGGTCGGGGTGGCGCCGCGGGGGCGGGGCCGCAGGCGGGAGTAGGGGCGGTGGGCCGATGGCGGGGCGGCAGGGCGGCGGCGGGGCGGCGACGGCGGGCAGGCGGCGGGGCGTCAGTCGGTGGCGGCGGTTGGGAAATGAAGCGGCGCACATGAAATGAAACAGGCGCGCGTGCACGCGCCGCTCACGCGGTTAGGTTAAATCCACAACTTATGTCAGTTGTAGGTACTTACGTCGGCCGACGTCAAGACCGACATAAGTAAATGTTAACTTACGTCGGTCGTTGAACTTACGTCCGCTATGGGCCGAGGCCGACGTCAGTACTGGTTATTACCGTCAACTCTTTTACTTACGTCGACCAGCCGACGTAATTTATTTAACTTACGTCGGCTACTAGGCACCGACGTAAGTTACTTAATTACGTCGGTCGGCCCACGTAAGTTGCGCTGGCCGACGTAATTGTTTGCCTTTCCTATAGTGTTTGAGCCAGCCAGCCGCCTATATACGTGGCCGACCAGACTAGTCCGGTCAGGGTGACGGACTAGTCCGGTGCCCATGGAAAACCTAGGTGTGAGAGTCTGTCCGAACTAGTCTGGTGGTAAACCTGACAAGTCCGGTCTCAACAGACTAGATACATATAGAAAAGATTAATAGTGATCCAAGGACAATAGTTTTGCAAATAATCTTGGTAATTATGACCATTAGAAAAGCAACAATGAAAAGTGGTCATAAACTGCAAGATTTCTTCATTAAAAATAGTTTTCTTAGAAGAAAAAGAGGTGAGGAGCAGTTTTCAACAATAAAATGCGACATTTGAAGTTTCAACCAGGTATGCAACATTTCAAGCCACATTTCGGGAGTCGAGAATATTAAGTTCATTCCTAAGCTCATAAAACCTTTTCTCATCTAATGGTTTGGTGAAAATATCCGCAAGTTGTTTTTCAGTCCTAACATGTGAATTAGCAATGTCACCTTTTAACGAATGATCTCTAAGAAGGTGATGACGGAAATCTATGTGCTTAGTTCTTGAGTGCTCTACAGGGTTGTGTGCAATTTTTACAGCGCTTTCTTTATCACATAGAAGCGGGATATGGCTAAGATTGTAGCCGTAGTCCCTAAGAGTTTGTCGCATCCAAAGTTGTTGTGCGCAACAACTACCGGCTGCAACATACTCTGCTTCCGCTGTGGAAAGAGCAATGGAGTTTTGCTTTTTAGATGACCAAGAAACTAGGGAACTACCAAGAAATTGACAAGTCCCTGACATGCGCTTTCTATCAACTTTGCATCCTGCAGAGTCGGCGTCGGAGTAGCCTATCAAGTTAAACTTGGATCATTTGGGGTACCAAAGGCCCAAGTTAGGTGTGTGCACAAGATACCTTAGGATTCTTTTTATAGCAATTAAGTGACACTCTTTAGGTGAGGCTTGAAACCTTGCACACAAGCAAACACTAAGCATAATATCTGGCCTAGATGCACATAAATAAAGTAAGGAGCCGATCATGGACCAGTATACCTTCTGGTCCACATTTGGACCGTCTTCATTGAGGTCGAGATGTCCGTTAATGGCCATGGGTGTCTTGATGGGCTTAGCTTTGTCCATATTGAATTTCTTGAGAATGTCCTGTGTATATTTGGTTTGGCTTATAAATGTACCTTCTCTTAGTTGCATCACTTGGAATCCCAAGAAGAACTTCAATTCGCCCATCGTTGACATCTCGAACCTATCTGTCATAATTTTGCTAAATTCTTCACAGAAAGACTTGTTAGTGGATCCGAAGATAATGTCATCAACATAAATTTGACATACGAATAGATGATCATCACAATTTTTGGTGAAGAGTGTATAGTCAGTTTTACCAATTTTGAATCCATTTTGAGTCAGAAAATCTCTAAGGCACTCGTACCAAGCTCGAGGAGCTTGTTTGAGGCCATAGAGAGCCTTACGCAGTTTGTAGACTTGATCGGGATACTATTGGTCTTCGAATCTGGTGGCTGCTCCACATAAACTTCCTCCTTGATTGGACCATTTAAGAAAGTGCTTTTGACGTCCATTTGATACATCTTAAAATTTTGGTGAGTAGCATATGCCAATAAAATGCGAATGGACTCAAGTCTAGCTACAGGAGCGAAAGTTTCATCGAAGTCCAAACCTTCGACCTGAGAATAGCCCTTGGCCACCAATCTCGCTTTATTTCTTGTTACTACTCCATGCTCATCTTGCTTGTTTCGAAAGACCCATTTGGTTCCGACGATGTTTGCCCTTGGTCTCTCCACCAGCTCCCACACTTCATTTCTTTTGAAGTTGTTCAACTCCTCTTGCATTGCCATCACTCAGTCTGGAGCCCTTAAGGCTTCTTCTACCCTGTATGGTTCTAGAAAAGACAAAAAAGAATAGTATTCACAGAAATTTGCAACTCGAGATCTAGTAGTTACTCCCTTAGCAATATCTCAAATGATATTATTGACAGGATGGTCTCTTTGCATGCTCTGATGTACTCTTGGGTGTGGAACTTGTGTAGTTGCTTGTTCTTCATTATCTTCATGTGCATTGTCTCCCCCTGGATCATTGCTTCCATTATTGTCTTGATCTTCTTGATCTTCCTCATCTTGATCTTGTGAAAGAGCTCCCCCTTGATCATTGCCTCCGTGTTGAAGTTCATCTTGTGCATATGAGTCAAATGTTCGCTCTAGTGGTAAGATATCACCAAGTGTCATTTTCTTCAGTGCTTCATATGGAGCTTCCTCTTTATCTAGCACACAATTATCAACTTGCTCCACTTGTGAGCCGTTAGATTCATCGAACACTACATCACGTGCTACTTCAACAAGGTCGCACACCTTGTTGAAGACACGATAGGCGTAGGCATTCATTTATAACCGAGCAAAAACCCTTCATCGGACTTCGAAGCGAACTTCGAGGCCCTCGGTTTCTTTTTCAGAATAAAACATTTACAACCAAAGACTTTGAAATAAGAAACATTAGGCTTTTTACCGGTAAGGATCTCATATGGAGTTTTCTTCAGTAGTCGGTGGACGTACAGCCGATTCGTGGCATGACAAGCGGTGTTCACCGCTTCTGCCCAAAATCGATCTGATGTCTTGTATTCATCCAACATAGTTCTAGCCATTTCGATCAATGTTTTTTTCTTCCTTTCGGCCACTCTGTTTTGTTGATGGGAGTAGGGTGCCGAGAACTCATGATTTATCCCTTCTTCATCGAGAAACTCTTCAACTTGGAGGTTCTTGAATTCTGTCCTGTTGTCACTTCTGATGTTCTTTATGGTTGATGAGAATTCGTTCTGAGCTCTTTTGAAGAACTTCTTGAGGATTCCCTGAGTTTCTGATTTATCATACAAGAAAAATACCCAGGTAAATCTTGAAAAATCATCAACAATTACTAAACCGTATTTGATACTGCCGATGCTGATGTACGAAATTGGACCAAAGAGATCCATGTGGAGGAGTTCCAGCGGTCTTCCGGTAGTCATCACATTCTTTGCGGGTTGTGGTGCTCCGACTTGTTTTCCTGCTTGACAAGCGTTGCACGGCCTGTCTTTTTCAAAAACCACATCCTTAAGACCACGGATGTGACCACCTTTTAGAAGTTTCTGCAGATTTCTCATCCCAACATGGGCTAGCCGTCTATGCCACAGCCATCCCATGTTGGTCATAGCAACCAAGCAAGTGTTGAGTTCGGCTTTATCTTTATTGAAGTCAACAAGATAAAGCTTGCCCTTCAACATTCCCTTGAATGCAATCGAGCCATCGCTTCTTCTAAAAAACGGTCACACCCTCATTAGTGAATAAATAGTTGTATCCTTTGTCGCATAGTTGAGATATTGAGAAAAGGTTATAATCTAGAGACTCTACATGTAAAACATTAGATAAGGTGTGTTGAGAGGATATTTCAATGTTACCGCTACCAAGGACCTTTCCTTGGCTGTTGTCTCCGAAGTATATGCCTTCACTTGGATCCTTGTTATACTCGTACTCCACAAACATACCTCTCTCTCCGGTCATGTGATTTGTGCATCCGCTATCTAGCACCCATTTAGATCCACCGGAGGAGTAAGCCTACAAAAAAGAATTGTTTCATGGTTTTAGGTACCCAAGCTTGCTTAGGTCCTCTCAGGTTAGTCAAAAGAGTCTTGGGCACCCACACACAAGTTTTCATGTTCTTGTGGCGTGGCCCTGTATATTTGGCAATGACTTTTCCATATTTGGCTTTCATAAGAACATAGGAAGCATCAAATGTATGAAACAATATTTGTAAATCAGATTCATGAGATTTTTCCTTAACAAATACAATTCTATTCTTAGCATGATTAGGAGTAGACATGTGTTTGTTCCTATCAAAGCCGAGGCCATCTTTGACATTAGGAGGTCTAGTGACCATATATGCACTGCGTGCATATTTGATTTTCTCCTTATCAAAGATGCCACTTGGAGAGGCATGCATATTATGAGAAGTTGAAGTATTAGAAATAACATTCTTCTTACTAGAGCAAGTGCAAGTTCCGATTGTTGTTGAACTCATATCTTTGGAGGAAGATCTCTTGGAGGAAGAGGAGTCACTTTGCTTGAGCGACTCAACTTGCACCTCAAGGATCTTGTTAACTTTTGACAAGTTAGCAAGTTCTTCCTTGATTGCAATATGCGAGTCCTTTAGCTTTGAGTAAGTTTCCTTACTCAAGGCTAGCTCAACCTCAAGCGATTCATTCTTCTCTCTTTCAAGTTCGAGAAGCTTTTCAACTTCTTGATATCTCTTCCTTTCACGGATGAGCATATCTTCTTGTCGGTTAACAAGTTCCTCCTTTTCAAAGATTTCGTTCGACAACATTTCCATTTTCTTTAAAGCAATTTTACTCAATCCTCTAAACATTTCTTCATTGTCACTAGAGTTATCAAAGTCATCAATAGAGGAATTTAGCGTAGGAGGAGTAAGTTGAACTTTTTTCTTGCCTTCCTTAGCCATAAGGCAAGTGTGGTTGTTCATATCCCATCCTCCTATGTTTGGGAAGAGTGTGGCTCTCATAGTAGGTTTCTTGACCGCGATAGTGGCTATCTCTTCTTCTTCATCGGAAGAGGACTCGTCGTTTGAGTCCCACTCCTTGCCAATGTGAGCTTGATGGGCTTGTCTTCTTTTTCTGAAATTTATCTTTTCTTGAGGTCTTGTTTCCTTCTTCTTTTTGTGTTCTTCGTAAGGGCGGTCCACCATGAAGTGACCATACTCTCTGCAGTTGTAGCAAGTGCGTCGAGCTTTAGATTTTCCTTTATCCTTGCTTCTTCCTTCATTTGTATTGTTGCCGTGTCTTCTATTCATCATGCGCTTGAACTTCTTGATAAAGAGTACCATTTCTTCATCATCAAGATCGGTACTCTCGTCGCTTGTATGCCCGTCATCTTGGTCTTCACGAGTTTCTTTGAGTTTGGGTCTGCACGTTGCTTTGAGAGCAACTTCTTTCTTTTTGGAAGAGGTGAGTTCGGCTAAGTCTTTGATGTATTGAGCCTCTTTCTCCATCATTTCATGATTTATGATCTTCGCCAATAACTCATCGGGAGTCATTTTGTGATCCGGGGCTTTCTCTAATCATTGAGCAAAGTGTGACATTTCTTGGCATGAAGGCTCTAATCATTCTTTTGACCACCTCATGATCCGTCCATTTCTTACTTCCATAGGCACGAATTTTGTTGATGAGTGCCTCCATCCGGTTGTACATGTCTTGAGGTGATTCGCCTTCTTCAATAGCAAATCTCCCCAACTCTCCTTCACGCATGTCAATTTTAGCTTCACGAACCGACCTATTTCCTTCATGAGCTGTCTTAAGTGTATCCCAAATTTCTTTTGCACATTCTAAACCATCAATCTTGGTGAATTCCTCTTTGCTTAGTGATGATGTGATCACGGCGACGGCTTGTGCGTTTCTATTGATCTCTTGTTCTTGTTCTGGAGTGAGTTCCTCATCCGTGTCCGGGATATCTATGCCTGTGCAAACGATGTGCCACAGAATAGGATTCAGGGATATTAGATGCATTTTCATGTTGTACTTCCACATGGTGTAGTCACTTCTTTCAAACTGTGGAGGCTTTCCCATAGGAATAGAGAGATAGTGATTATTTGAGTTGAGACGGTTGTAGTTGTAAGGATATCGGGAGTAGTCGTGATGACCACTCCCGGTCGTCTTCTCTTCTTCTTTTCCTTTTTGTGCCAACAACTTCTTTCTCAGGAATGCCCTTTAGCTGTCGCACTTCTTCATCATCATGTGGACTTTCTTTCAGCACATCGAAGGCTTTAGCTTCTTGTTCCTCCTCACTGATGTTCATCTTCGGGATATCGTTGTTCTTCTCAGAGGCCATTGATCTCTCCAAGATGTGAGTCTCGTTGGTGGAGAACCTTGCTCTGGTACCAATTGAATGTGGCCTAGAGGGGGGTGAATAGGCCTTTTGAATTTCCTGCACACTTAACAGAGTCGTCAAAAACTTGATTGACCGGACTAGTCTGGTTATGTGGGCGAACTAGTCCGGTGTGCTGAAATATGTGAATTGATTAAGTGTTTTTTGGGAAACTAGGTTCTTCTAGCAGCGAAAATGAGAACAACAGATTATTTGATTTAAGATTTGTGTATGAATGCACATGAAGACTTATGAGCAACTTAAATTGTTGTTTAGCAATCAAGTGATCTAGTAAACAAAAAGTAAAGTAGATGAGGCACAAGAGACAAGCGAATTTTTACTGAGGTTCGATCTCACCACGAGATCTACATCCTCGTTGAGGAAGCTCACACAGAGCCGGGTCTCCAACCCTTTCCCTCTTCAAGTCACCACAAAGGCCAACTTGATTCCACTATCACGGGTAATCACGGAGTTTGCGGGGCAACCTCACACGTTGAGGGCTCCCACGAGAATTACAACGAAAGAGGCGATCAAATACACTTGAAAGTATTACAATGCATAGTATAAGTGTAGAAAGATCAAACTCCAAGAGCTCGCAAAGAAGGAACGACGATCTCCCAATCCCAAATCCAAGTGTTCAAATGATTTGACTCTTTTTTTGCACCTTAGATGTGTTGGGAGATGTGTTTTGGGCTCTTGGGACAAAGTGGCGGCACTAGGGTTTTTGTTTTCAGCAGTATTCGACGTGTGTGTCCTGTGGAAGGCCGTGGATTCTCTATTTAAATGGTTTCCAAAAAGTTATCATTGAAAAACCCTAATATCGGACTAGTCTAGTGCAAGTCCAGACTTGTCCGGTCACAGTGTGACTCAAAGTCCAGAATGTCTGGCGGACTAGTCTGGTCCAAGCTCGGACTAATGCGGTGCTGTGTGAAGGTGGACTCCAGAAAGTTCAACGGACTAGTCCGGTCTCCAGAGATGGGAGACTCCAGAAAGTTCAACGGACTAGTCCGTTGGACACATGGACTAGTTCGGTCTCCAGAGATGGGCGACTCCAAAAAGTTCAATGAACTAGTCCGGTGTACACACAGACTAGTCCGATATCCAGAGATGGGAGACTCCATAAAGTCTGGCGGACTCGTCCGGTCCAAGATCGGACTAGTCCGGTGCACTGTGAAAGTTAGGTTAATTTAAAAACCCTTACCCCTACGCAAAGTCATGAGCTCTTAGAGTGTGTCTTCCATACACACCCTATACATTTAAAATCTCATTTGTTCTTCCAAGTTCCATCAAAGTATCCCTCTTTGGACATCACTCCATTTTTCACCTTTTTGTGTGCACCGGGCTGTTTCACTTTGTTTGTCCTGCAATCATCTCAATAGTTTCATTAGGATCTCATATGTTTGTCATCAATTAGCCAAAACCCACAAGAGATATCCTAGATGCACTTACAATGAGCACGTAAAGCATTGTTCAGTATTGAAATTTCATTCATAGCATCTTTTAGTTTCCTTTCAAGATCATTATAGGTAGAACAATGCAAATCAATTGTAGAACAGGAAGCATCCCTTAATTTTCTGTCATTAAGTGCAGCAAGCTTTTTGTTCTTTTAGATCTCTAATTCAAGTTTATCAAGAGTGGAGGAGTGTGCATTTCCTAAGGAGGACAATTGTTCATATATTAAATCGCATGAGGAACAAGAATCATCACTAGGAATCAAGGTTTTCAGACGATTAATTTCAAATTCTAGTGACTCAATTTTAACAACATTGTCCCTAAGCTTTTTGTCCTTTATATTAACAATAACAGTTGCACGAGAAATAGCATCACACATTTCATCACAAGTAGGACATACCTCTTCATTGTCACTATTGTGTTCTGCATCCTCCATACTTGATCTTGATTTGTCTGCCATGAAGCACAAGTTTGCCAGATCATCTTCATCTTCGTCACTTCCAATGTCTACATCACTTGAGCCAATTCTTTGAAGTGTGGTGATGAACTGTTTACCAATGTGCGTCCTGTAAAACCCTTCATCTTCTTGTTGGTATTGACAGAAGAGGACTTGACTTTATTCTGCTTTTCATCATTGGTAGAAGGACCTGAAAGGTTAGGGCAATATGTACGAAAGCGTCCTGTCTTACCAGAGCCTCGTTGAAGTCCAGAGCTTCCTCTCCTTCTAGTTCTCACATTGTGCAATGCTTTTGGGAACCGAGTAGAGATGAGTGCTAGCTCTTCTTCTGGAAATTCTTCAATCTGTTCCAGGGTTCATGAAGACAGCAAAGCAAGTGTATTGCTAGATGAAGATTGGCCGGAGCTAGGCATCTCACATTGAGAAACAAATGCAAGAGACTTGTTTGGGTTATTACATGAGATTATGTCAATTTCATGAGTTTACAATTTAGAATATAGAACATCTAATGTAAGTGTACCCATGATAGTAGATTCATGAATATATGTGACTTTCATCTCCCAAATTGACATGTCTAATGCAATTAGTAATTGCCTAGCATTTTCAGCATCTGAAAAATTAACATTGACGCTACGCAAGTTGCTGAGAATTTTATTAAAGCGAGCAAAGAGGTCATCAATGGAGTAACCGGGTTTCATCTCAAAGCGCATGTATTCTTTCTTGAACATTTACTGCCTTACCTCCATGATCTTCTTGGATCATTCGTGGTAGTCACAAACTGCTCTCCACACATCGTACGCCGATCGGAGGTGTGCAACACGGTCAAAATTGCTCTGAGTTAGTCCTTGAATTATCGAGTTGTGGGCTTTGTTTTTGTTGTTGACATCTCTTAAGTTTGTAGTCATGACTTGATTGTTCGGCGGCACCTCGTAAGGCTTGGACTCCTTTTCCCATATTGTGAAGCCTTGTGCGTGAATGAATGCTTCAATACGTGTTTTCAAAACCTGAAAATCAGTACCACTAAAAATACAAGGTTTTGCGGAGTATTTCTCCATGATGATTAGTCAAAAACACGTGCAAATCACAAATATTAGAGAACCATGGCTCTAATACCAATTGTAGGATCGAAGAACACGTGTAAAGCTACTAGAGGGGGAATGAATGGTAGATTAAAACTTTTCAGCGGAAGCAACGAAATACCCCTCGGCAGAAACTGATCTGGTAAAGAAACCGTGTGTGCGACTAATTTAAACGTGTTCAAGTGAGACAAAACTAATATAGGTTGTATAGACTAATATCATGAATACGTCACAACAAGAATCACGAAAATCTGTCTAGAGAAACTCAAGTTACTATCAAAAGATTGAAGAAAGTCAATCTGTCCTACCCGAGAAAAACAGATATAGAACACTGCAAAGAAACTCGTGTAGATCAGAAACCAAAAATCCAATGATGGTGAAATTTGGACAGATGATAGAAAATCAAGTTGTGAAGACAACCCAAATAGAATCACGTCAATCGGATCTTTAAAACTCGAGTTATGATAAAACCTCCAAAGCAAGGTAGTGTTGTGCAGAAACTCGACGAGAGAGACTTGAAGAAAACAAGTCGGACGAACAAGGCACAAAAGCTCCTTTAGACTACAAATTTTATTGATCAAAACTTACAAGTAACAGGCCCAAAGTCGTGCACCACGAGCTCTAGCCTCCCTTGATTATATAACCAGCCCTTAGGCCAACCCAAACCTATCTAGGACTCTAATCCTACTCAATTCACGAATCAAAACATTCTATAACAGCTCAAGACTCTTCTATACGTAGATAGAAGCAATCTTAAGACTTTATAACACCTTAGGAACATATCCCACATTCCTAAAACAACTTAACTTCCTGACCCACATGAAATCCTATCATAACCAACTCTGAACTTTCCATATTTGAGTCAAACAAGACTCAGCCGCAACCTGAGTCCATAACCTAGTCGGTTGGACCTTGTTGACTATTTGTTTACGTCCACATCTCTTCATCACGCCTCGGAACCATGTAGCCACGTCCATGCACTCCTTGCACACGTGCACACATCTTTCAACGATGTCCATGATACCTTCATATGCATTGTTCTTGATTCAAACATGCTGTGCGACCTCCCGATCAACTCAGCGAAAATACCGCCCGAACTTGGTTGTTGAACCTCATCTTCTCCCCAAGACTAGTTCAATGGATCCCGTGACCATCCATGTCTTGAACTCAAGCAACACCTGCACATGAATAAACAACAATACTTCCAAGCACAAGTCCTCGACTTGACTCTTGTTAGTTCCGATAACCACAACACCTTACGTGAGCACCTCACATAAGTATGTTGCAAACCTTAGTAAAAAGATACCAACCATAACCAACAAAACACACCAAAAACACAGTAAAAGAAAACTAAGAAAACTTTCCATAATCCAAACAAAGTAAGTTCGAAACCATGCGAATTAAAAGCATAACCACTGCGATCATGCTCCAAACCTTGACAAAGCTAACCGGACCTTGAACCGGAGCTTACCAAAACTAATAGGACCTAGCGCCAGAACATAGCAAAGCTAGCAGGACCTAGCGTTGGATCTAACCAAAGCTAGTCGGACCTAGCGCCGGATCTTACCAAATCTATTCGGACCTAGAGCCGGAACTAACCAAAGCTAGTCGGACCTAGACAAAGAAGTCGGACCTAGCCAAAGCAAGCCGGACCTTGCCAGAGCTACCCAAAACAAGCCTGACCTATCGTCGGACCTTGCTGGAGCTCTTACCTACATGATAAAGGTGTTTTGGGGGTAGTCAAAACTTTTATCGCCATAGCCAATGTATTCAACACACATAGGTGTGACATTCTATTTTGGAATCACCTACTTGGTGCAATAACTAATAATTTGATTCCCATTACTGCTGAAAATGAGGAGCTGAATTATTGTCTTCACTAAATACTTTGGGTTATATTGAATTTGACACTCTTTTTGATCGAGATACTGTAGAGAGAAGAAAATTTTTTAAAACTGAATTACCTTTGTTGACAAGAAATAGTTCACATGCTATAGGCAAATATGAACATAGCGGTATGTTTATGATGCATAAAGTTTACATATATTCAAATGTGCAAGCTTCTTTTGTGCTACAACAACATGGTAAAGTAAATGAATGCAATAATGCTAATAATTACTTGTCATGTCTTTCTAGTATTTTTTCCTTGCAGCAGGGACAACAAATAAAAGAGAAGCATTGTTCGCTACAGTTGTGCAATATGGACAGCGCTCATACTATCCCCAAAAGCCTCTTTCCTGGACATACGAGCAAGCCCAAGACTCCTTCTTATAAAGAAGGGGAGAATGACAAGATCATGCACGTTATCATTGCACCTACAAACATGGCACAACACTCCATTGAACATACAAGATGCAATCAATAGATTTCACACACAACAATTAATTTCAGAGGTGAGCTCATTCTTATATGTTTCCTTATATGTTTTTGAGCATAGATTGCTACCTAATGATTTAATTGTGATTAGGATCCATGGAGAGGTTCAAGGAGTACTTGGAGGAAGTCTTAGGGATGTTGAGAACCATAGAATACGTTCAAAGAAGATGGAAACCGAGCCCAACTAAAATTTGTGTCCAACTCGGAGTCCAGGAGCAGTTCGCACTAAAACGGATGTCCAGGACGCATACGATCTCCGTTTTGGATGTTCCACATAGGCACGAAAAGGGGATAGGATAACCTTTCAAATTCCCCTGGCCCATGTGAAAATTCATTCAGAGTCGACAGAAATCATTATAACAAAATCGAGTTCAGAATCTGTCAGGGTGTTGCGCCACCGTATTGGGCCATTGGGCCTTGTATCAAGTCTAAGTCTATTATTTTCGTGTGTTAGGGTTAGGTCACGACCTCAACACCTCTTTAGACGTATTCCCACATATATATACTCCATGGTGACCGGCATAAACCATTGGGTTTTGCTTATGTTAATAATATCACCATTCTACGGTTTGTGAAACTCAAATTTCACGATTTCAGATCGTGTCTTCAATGTTTTTGCTTGTGTTCTCCGTTGCACTTGCAGGGATTAGCCTTATTGGCAAGGTCAATCGTGTGCAGCACGGTTGATAACCAACGGAGCGGTGGTGTACTGATTGCGTGGGTTTTTTGTGTTCCACTCGAGAGCCTTGGAATCGACGTCGAGATCTCCATGAATCGACTTATCCTATACATTTCGGAAGATCAGGCCTAAACCTCCTTATCACAGGCGAGGGCGAGGAGGATGGACAAAGTGAGGTGCACCCACCACGGGCGCTGCCACCGCTGCTTGAACGACAGTCGCTGTGAATCCATGAACGCCCGCCTCGTCAAATCGCACCCTCCTGCCGCACTCGTCGGGAAGACAGGACCAGATCGGGCTGGGCAAGATGCGCCACAACAAGATCTGAGACGAAGCGGACGCGGGTGCAGGCATGGAGGTGGTGGCGCGTTGGCGTCATGGGTGAGGAGATGGTGGCACGACGGGTTCATGGGTGGGCAGTGACAGTTGTAGGTTTTGGGTCCAAGTGTCGAGAAGGATGGGGTTTTATAACGATACAATTCAAATTACACAAATGGAGTTTTATAGATCGTGATACAACCAAAACATTGTCATTGATGTTTTTTGGTATAAAAATGGACATCATGATGCGATCCAAGATGCAAATGACTTGAAAAATAAAGGCAGGTTAAGAGAGTTGACTTATATTTTCTTACAAAATTTTACACTCAATACAATAATATGCCGGGAAAAAACAAAGAAAAATTAAATTTATCTTTTTTGTATCTTGAAAAATAAAATTAATTTGGACATGAAATTTGTGTTCAGTTGATAAATGACAATAAGAACCTCTATGATTTGTTTGAGAATTTTGTGTCAATGTTTCATCAATGTGTATTCAAAATTTAAGGAATGACTCACATGTTATGGGCATATGGATGAAATGACTGGTAATTTGATTTTTCACATGTTGGAGTACTTTAAAAAATTGTACATGTAGACATAGATAATACACACACACACACACACACACAATTTCAGTTGAAGGTCCATTTATTTTGAGGTGATGTGAAAAAAAATAATCAATATGTTTATAGGAATTCTTTTGAGGTTTACCAAAACATACAAAAGTTACTTTTACATGTTTGAAAATAATTGTTTGAAGTGGTAGAGAGTATTTTTGGAGAATAAAGAAAAAAATAATTATCGAATTTGAATCTAATTTATGAAATCTATACAAGTTTGAATTTTTAATTGGAATCAAAATAAATAAAAAGAACCTGGAAAGGAAGAACAACCGGTCGACCGCTGGTCCCGACGTGTCAGCCAGCCAGCCACGCGCCGACTGTTGGGCCCGACGGGTCAGTCAGGCCTGTGCGCCGCGCCCACGGCCCACTAAACGGCCATCGGTTGTGGCTTACAGCCAGCGTGCCTGGCATTTAGTCCAACCTCAGGACTTTTAGGAGGGCGCACCCAACATATAAGTTGGGGCTCGGGTGGCACTGCGAGCTTCGTTTAAAATTGAAGCCACTTGACTGGCCGCATTGGTCTGCAACTTCGAACTTCCTTGGCCTGCTGGGCTCCTCTCCTTCTTGGTTGCAGTCTACGTACTGTGGGGCTTGTTGTGTGAGTAGGACCTCAGCCTAGTTGACAGCCCAATTTTTTAAAAAAGAATAGAGTGTGTGCCTGTTCCGTGCCGCAGGCCAAGTATGTGGCGTGCCGCGGGCCAGGACTAAATTTAACCATCATTGTAATATAAATATATAAGATATGAAAAAAATACTGAAAATTATATATGTAAAAAATTAGACACACTATATCAAAATATCATGTCTCCATGTATGTTTATTACACTTTTTTGCAACGCAACACTTAGAACACATAGTATTGTTGCTATTTAAAAGTGCAACACATAAAACAATATGTTGCTACTTTTATGTTGCTGCTTCCCTTGTTAGTCAACATATAATACTTACAACGCATAATAAGTGTTGTGACTTAATAGGTTACAATGCATAGAGCTAAGCATTGCTATGTATGATTTGCTAAAGGTGAGTTTGTTTTGTAGTGGTTCATCAGTAGCTAAGGCACACCATCCTTAGAGAGGTGTTGTACGTGAATTTCATAGAAGTTTAAATCAAAGTTAACCATCTCCACCAAAAGACCAAACCACCATGATGTTATTATGGTAGAATCGGAACCAACGCCAATTAGATAGGAGGCGAGGTAATGTTGATATGCACGATGATAAAAGACAAACAAATCTTAACACCACTTGACACATTTATTTAGGGGAACAATAGACAATCAATTATTGATAAGACCTGACCCGTTTTACATGGTCAATGTTGTAGATTTTAGCTAATAAAGTAATACTTTTAGAACATAATTGTCGGTACCCAGCAGATCGGGTACCCTCGCGCACAAGCTAGAGCCGCCAAGGTGCCTCACCTCACAACAAGGACAGGGTCCGAGGGCGCCACGTGTTCAAAGAAACCTGGAACCACAAGCCTCAGATGGGAAGTCCGTGGTGCCCACGAGACATCCAAAAGGGGAGAGCTCAACTCCACCTTGAATAACAAGCTCCCAGGCAGCCACGTGTCCAGCAGGACAGGACCCGACCTCCTCCGCAGCGGTGAGCTCCCAAGCCGCCACATGGCCCACAAAGTCGATACCTGGCCTCCCCCGCGAAGGTGAGATCCCGAGCTGACATGTGTCCCACGAAGTCGAGACCTAGCCTCCCCCACGGAGGTGAGCTCCCAAGTTTCCATGTGGCCCACAAGACGGGTGTGGTCTCCACCATGGCGGAGAGCTCCCCGCTGACCGCATGGTCAGTCCACTTGTAAGGCGTCCGACCTTGACAATAAAAGGCCCGGACCACCTCCGATATAGAGAATCAGACTATGAATCCCCGATACACACACGTACGCATACACACTCACCAAGCAATACAATCTACTGTCGAGTAGGGTGTTACGCTCCTTGCGGCCCGAACCACGTAAAAAAAACCATCTCATACTCCTCTGCTAGAACACTAGTTTGAGGCCTAATCCACGCCGAATAAGAACCTCCGCGGGCTGCTCCTTAGCAGATCGGCGGGAAGTGTCGCATTGAACCTTCAACATTTGGCGCGCCAGGTAGGGCTTTTTTCCCTCAGAAAAGTGGTAGCGCTTTCACCACCATGGTGTTCATCAGGACCGTGCAAGGCGGTTTCCGAGGCCGTTGCCTGGTGACCAGATCCGTTGCTCAAGCGGCACTCTCTGGTCTGTCTCGCCCCCGTGCACGTACAACTGACCAAGATAGCACGCTGGGACACGCCCCGACCCAGTCGGCTCCCCCAACAGCGAGCCCGGAGAACGCTTTGGCGGCGGCCAAAGCTCTCCTCCACCACCCACTGTCGCTTAACGCCTCTCAGCGGGCGGCTCAGCAGTGGGTGCAAGACATCGACCACCTCGGTTTCATAGCCATCAGCTCTCCCAACAGGGGAAGGCGCCTCGTGTCGCTGTCACGCACACCGTCCATCGACCGCCACACCGCCAACTCCCGCTCCTCCAAGCCTACGAGCATTGGCCGGCTCCCCACGGAGAACCTTAGGGCCGAGCTTGACCGTCTTCAAGCTCACATGGACGGCCGCGTCATCATCAAGCGGTAGCGAGAGAGGCGGCGCAACCTCGATGCCAAATATGGCACTCCCTATTCACGAGGCATCCTCCGTCCAAGGTGTGCCGCAGGTAAACTCTCTGCCACCTGATTGGATTAGCCAGTACTCGGTGCCGCAGGGTGTGCAGCAACAGTACTTGGATTACCCAGTACCGTTGCAGCAGCGCATGGCACAACTAGTGCCACAACAGCAGGTCCAGCAAGTGGCGCACGTCGGGCAGCAAACTGCCATGGGGTATGCTGTCCCATATGCCTCTCCGACGAAGCCCGTCAGAGGTTGCGCGGCGTTGGCTCCGCACCTCCACTTCGCGATGTGGCAACGCAAGTTCCGAACACATATCCCGGAGATGTTCGACGGAAGCATCAATCCGGCGGAGTTCCTGTAGATCTACACCATGACGCCCTTTGCTGCGAGAGCAGAAGAGACCATCCTGGCGAACTACTTCCTAGTCGCCCTGACTGGGTCAGCCCACTCATGGCTGATGAACCTTCCCGAGGGTTCTATAACCTCTTGGGATGAGCTGTGCCGGCAGTTCACGGCGAACTTTGGCAGCTCCTACACGCGCCCCGGCACCTAGCTCGACCTTTATGATCTGCGGCAGCAACCCAAGGAGACACTACAGTCATTCATCCAACGTTTCTCCAAGGTATGCAACTCCATCCCCAACATCCTAAATACCTTTGTCATAGAGGCATTTCGCCAGGAAGTGCGAGACTGCAAGATGCTCGAGAAACTAGCCATGCACAACGTGCAAGACGTCTCCGAGCTCTTCTCCATCGCCGATCGGTGTGCCAGAGCAGCAGAAAGCCGCGACTTGCACGCTCAGTCCGCCCCCGAAGCAAGCGGGGCTGGCCAGACCGGAGAAGGAGCCGCTGCTCCTGGTAGCGGCAAAAAGAAGAACAAGAATCGCGGTGGCGGCCAGAACAAGCCGCTGCATGGATCCCCCATCGTGGCAGTAGCCGCAACCATAGGAGGCAAGCCGCCACGCCCGGAGAAGCGTCCTCGTCAGCCACCAGCCGCTGACAAAGACGTCGAGCACTGCCTGGTGCATAAGACTCGTGAGTACACCGTGAGCGAGTGCTGGGAGATAAAAAGGTGTGCCGAACGCTATCAAGAACGGGCGCAGCAGCACCCAGACGGCGCCCCTCTCCCGCCAATGGGAGGGCAAGCAGAAGGTCAAACCCAAGGTCGACAATGACGGGGAGCTGGAGTACAAGAAGCAAGAGCGGGTCGTCAAAGTGGTCCACCAAGATTAGAACTCCAACGCGAGCAGCAACAACGAGCATTGCAAGACCCTCCACGTCATCTTCGGAGGATCTTGGGATCCCACGTCCTGGAACGCGGTCAAGACCCTTCGTCGTGCGGTGGCTTCGATAGCCCGCGTACCCACTCTAGCGCAGCTCTACCGCTGGAAGGAGACGTCGATCAGCTTCGACGCCTGACTGCCCCAATAACATGGCCTGGGAAAGGGTACTACCTATCCTAGTCGCCCCCACCATAGGCAACGTCAATCTCCACTATGTGTTGATAGATGGTGGGGCCAGCCTCAACCTCCTCAGCCGGGCAGCATTCGAGCAGCTGCAGATCCCAGTGTCCAACCTTGCCTCCTCGAGCCCATTCTCGGGGGTGGGACCTGGGAGCATCATCCCGTACAGCAACATCCACCTGCGGGTGACCTTTCCCACCAACCATCACAGCTACACATGGAGCTTTGGGTGCCCCTATTGTAAATACTAGGCTTAGTAGAGAGTGTAAAAAACTTGTAGGGCTTAGAGCAGCACTAAGGACAACCGAGCGCCGGGAGGGTCAGGCCCAGAGTGCGCAGTCAGCTTAGCTTGGTTCCAAACCCTAAGCATGTGCACCCTGCCTCCCTCGTCATCCGGAGGCAAGCTATTGTCCTCTTGTAAAAGCTTGTCTCCTCCTACAAACTCCTAAAAACTTTGTTCATTTAATTATGCATTAATTTTATGATCATGCCATGATAACCTTGTTTACCATGTGTTACCTTCATATTCACCGTCGCATACTCTGTAACTCATCCTAGCTGAAGTCATACAATCCAGATACATGCGGGCCAACTTGAGGTACCTGCAGTGTGCAAAAGGTCCACCCGGCTGCTCTAATCATTAGGGACCCGTGGCGCCAGAAGGTTCCCCAGGAAAGCTCTGTGCTGAGCAGGACATCCAGGGGGTGCAAGTTTCTTAGCTTGGTGTGACACCCGGTTCTGAATATGAACCAAGCGTAACGCATATGTGTGCCCAGGAAGTTCATCACACATATACGGTTGCATCACAAACGATATACAGAATTTAACCACATCTTAACTATTAAATAGGTACTTTATTACAATAATCCAATAGTTCACAAATGATAAAACTCTAAATAATGCAGCAGAAAATAAACTAAGCAGCATGACTCCAATCCACAGGCAATTGACGGCGGTACGCAACCTAGTATTCCACGTGATCATCAGGGTACTCCCAATTGTCTCCAGTAGCTGTTGGGGGGGGATTGCAAGGGTGAGTACATGTCGCACTCAGCAAGTGTGGAAAGTATGACATGTGGCTAATTCAAATGACGACAGTAATAATGGCTAAGTGCTGAAAAGTACAGTAAAACATTTGAAAAGCATTATACTATGTCTATGTGAAACAATCCCGTCATAACCATCATATTAACAAAATATAAACAATATCCAATTATTGCCAACATCATCATTATCCATGTCCAGTTACCATAACCCAAATTCATATTCATGACCATAATCCATAAACCATCCATAACCATTATCAATCCATAACCATAAACCAACCATCCCAAAATTCCAAATCCAACTCTAATCATGTAGGTCATCTAGGCGCTCATAACCGGGAGCACGGCTATCATGATAGTTTTAAACACTCTGCAGAGGTTGTACCACTTTACCCACACGTTCGTAATTCCATCACCTTTTGATGACTAAGAAACCTCCATTATGCCATCTCACACTTCTGTAGGTGTGTGGCCAAGAGATCACAAAATAGCCTTTCAAAAGGGACTACTAGTATATACGGGCCCACTAAGGTTTCACCGGCATGCTTGAATCTCCATTCTCCCACCCACGGCCCCCCTCGTGTGCCATGCGGATCCCAGGGCAGTCCTCCTTGAATCCAATTCCCCGCGCCATCCAATGGTCCATACAATACTAGCAGCGCTCCTAATTATTCAGCTACGCCGCCCCCATACATGGCCTTGTGGTGGCACTGTTGACCTGGCATATTCTCGCATGAACTGGTCCTTAGATCTAAAGCAAGCAAACCACCATAACATCCAACCCATCCACATACCAGGCTTGCTTAGATCACCCATTGTATTGACCAGTTCACATTAACCAGAATATCATTGATGCATAATTAAATGTGTAGTGTTGTTTGCCATCCCAATTAATTAAGCGAAGCAAAAAGGTAAAAACCCTTCGCGACTCTCTACCATAAATTCCAGGTGACAAGGGTGGTCAAACAAAACTAGTAAACTTTCTACCATAGGATTCCCATCAATTTGACACAAGCATGCAGTTTGCAAACAAAACATTTATTTTAAAAACAGGATCAATATGCTTCAAGGACACTTGCCTTGCTCCGACGGATGGGGTTGCTCAAGCGCTTCAAAGTCTTGATTTTGGAAATCCTCGTATGCGGCCTCTTGAGCACGTTCCTCTACGCGTGATCATACATACAAGAAAACATATACAATCAACATGATGCACACACATTAATCAACATGCGATGATATGCATGCATGCAAAGATCAATTATTAATTAACTACAGTTGTTTATTAATTAGATGCAACTAGTTCATAGGTGTTCATATGAGTTTACGGGGGTTTTAGGGTGGATTAATGCTGCTGAAAATAAAAAGACGATGCAACTACGATCAATTTGCGTCTATTAGATTCAATATGGTCGCTAAAATTCGAATCGGAAACATAGCCTACCGTAGATGCGATGGCTTCGATGATCACGGGATGGGGACGACGCGTAGACGAAGTAGATGCGCAAGGTCCTCCTGTGGCACAACGACGGCGACGCGATGGCGACGACGATCTCCAGCGGACGGTGGCGCTCTCCTCTTTTTCTTCCTCTTCCTCCTCTTTTCTTCCCTGGCGGCGCAGCTCTGTTCTCTCGTGTTTCTTTCTAGCGGCTAGGGCTTTTACCGTGGAATTGGCAGCGGCGTCTTCTGGATCGGGAAAAACTTACGGAGCTTGGCTCCTTTTATAGCGGCGGGACGCTCGGTCGACACGCGACCGACCCGGCCACGGAGCCAGCGTGGCTGACTCGCGCGCGAGTGGGACACGGGCGAGCAGCGTTGGGCGTGCGGGGTGGAGGGATTCGGCGCGAGCGGGGCTGCGGGGTGGGGTCCAGCGGGGCGTGCGGCGCGCGGGGGGGCGAGGCCGGGGCGGCTCGGTGCATCGGTCGCGCGAGCGCGCGGTGGGAGCGGGGCACGGGAGTCGCGCGGGAGTCGGGGCTGGCGGCGCGCGGGAGTCGCGCGTACGGTTGCCGGGGTCAGGGCGTTGCGGCTGGTCCGGTTTGGCCTGGCCGGCAGTGGCCCCTTTTTTTTTCTTTTTTTTCTTTTCTTCTTTTTTTTTCTTTTTATATTATTATTATTATTATATCTTTTATTTATTTTTTTATTTTATTATTTTATTTATCTTATTCTTTTTATTTATTTATTATTATATATATTTATTATTATATAATTTATTTATATATATTTCTTTTTATATATTATTATTATTATTTTATATTTATTCCCTAATACATGTTTTAGGCTATAATTATTATTTTCTATTTCTTCTTTTTGCTACACTATATGTGTGTGGTTTATCATTTTTCTTTTATTCTATCAATATTTAATGCATGAACATGTATGCAATGCATGATGCGAAAATTGAGATTGTTACAAACCTACCCCCTTAAAGTGAATCTCGCCCTCGAGATTCGATAGCGTGGAGAAAAGGTGAGGGAATTCTGCCTTCAAGTCTTCTTCACGTTCCCACGTTGCTTCGGCTTCTGTATGGTGTTTCCATTGCACTTTGCACCAACGGATCCTCTTATTCCTTGTGACCCTTTCCTTCATGTCCAAAATTTTGATAGGTTGCTCGACATAGGACAAATCCTCCTGAAGTTCTAACTCGTCCATCGGCACTTGTTCTTGCGGTACCCTAAGACACTTCTTGAGTTGAGAGACGTGAAATATGTCGTGTACATCAGAGAGATACATCGGCAGCTCAAGACGATAAGCTACCTCTCCTCGCTTGTCCAGAATCTTAAATGGCCCGATATAGCGAGGTGCCAGTTTTCCTTTGACGTTAAACCGGCATTGCCCTCGGATAGGTGACACTTTGAGGTATACAAAATCTCCAACCTCAAAAGTCAGACTCCTTCACCTATTATCAGCATAACCTTTCTGTCGAGACTGGGCAACCTTTAAGTTTTTCTGTATTATTTGGACTTGCCTTTCAGCATCTTGTAACACGTTGGGACCAAACACTTGATTCTCTCCTGTTTCATTCCAAAGCAAGGGAGTCCTACACTTCCTTCCGTACAATGCTTCGTAGGGTGATATTTTCAGACTTGCTTGGTAGCTATTGTTGTACGAGAATCCAGCATACGGCAAACTTTTATCCCAACCTTTCCCATGCTTTAATGCACAAGCTCCTAACATGTCTTCCAAAATTTGGTTGGTCCTCTCGGTTTGTCCATCTGTTTGAGGGTGATACGCCGAACTGAAGTTCAACCTTGTTCCCATTGCTTCATGCAATTTCTGCCAAAATCTGGAGGTAAACTGAGAACCTCTATCTGAGACTATCTTCTTCGGTGCTCCGTGTTGACACATAATATGCTCCATATACAATTCTGCTAGCTTCGCAGTGGTATATGTGGTCTTGACAGGGATGAAGTGAGCTGATTTTGTTAACCGATCCACAATAACCCATATTGAATCATAGCCAGACTGAGTTCACGGTAATCCAACTATAAAGTCCATACCAATCTCTTCCCACTTCCACTCCGGGATCTTCAATGGTTGTAACAATCCGGCTGGCCTTTGATGTTCTGCTTTCACTCGTCGGCACACATCACAAAGTGCTACATATTCGGCTATGTCCTTTTTCATGCTGGACCACCAATAACATGTCTTTAAGTCCTCGTACATCTTTGTACAGCCGGGATGAATTGAGTATGATGAGTCATGTGCCTCCTTCAATATTGTTTCCCGAATATGCTTAACATTAGGTACCACAATCCTCTTTCCAAGCCATAAGGTACCCTGTTCGTCCTCATAAAATCTGAATTCAGTCCCTTCTTTGGTCCTTTCCTTGATTTCGTGTATTTCCTTGTCCTTTGTCTGTCCTTCCCGTATTTCCTGCTCTAATGTTGGGTTGACTTCCATCGTTCCCATCTCATTTATGAATCCAAGGTTTAACCGTTCAAACTCCTTGCATAACTCGGATGGCAGCTCTGGAACTGTGAGTTGATGACTTACTCCTTTTCGGCTCAAAGCATCAGCCACTACATTGGCCTTCCCTAGGTGATAGTTGATCCCCACGTCATAATCCTTGATGAGCTCCAACCATTGGCGTTGCCTCAGATTCAAATCCGTTTGCGTAAATATGTACTTGAGACTCTTGTGATATGTATAAATCTCACATCGGTGACCAAAAACATAGTGTCTCCATATCTTCAAGGCGTGTACCACGGCTGCGAGTTCAAGGTCGTGTGTAGGATAATTCAACTCATGTTTCTTTAGTTGCCTCGATGCATAAGCTACCACTCGGCCTTCTTGCATGAGCACACATCCTAATCCTTGTCTTGATGCATCACAATATATATCAAAACTCTTGCTCACGTCCGGTAATACTAACATCGATGCGGTTATCAACCTTTTGTTTAACTCCTCAAAGCTATCCTGACAAGCTTGAGTCCATCGGAATGCCTTCCCTTTCATGAGTAATTCGGTCATATGCATGGCTATTTTGGAGAAATCCTTGATGAATCGGCGGTAATATCCAGCCATTCCAAGGAAACTCCGAATTTCCTTAACATTCTGTGGCGGTTCCCGCTTAAGCACATCTCTCACCTTCCCTGGGTCAACTGATACTCCTCCTTCGGAATAATATGGCCTAAGAAAGAAACTTCCCGTAACCAGAATTGACATTTACTGAACTTGGCATACAATTGGTGTTCCCGTAGCTTCTGCAATGTAAGCTTCAAGTGTTCTTCATGTTCTTCCTCGCTTCTCGAGTATATCATAATGTCATCGATGAACACTACAATGAACTTATCCAGATATTCCATGAAGACCTTATTCATGAGATACATAAAGTACGCAGGCGCGTTCGTCAATCCAAATGACATGACGGTGTACTCATAAGATCCATATCGTGTCCGAAATGTTGTCTTGGGTATATCCGATGGTCTAATCTTCATTTGGAAGTATCCTGACCGCACGTCCATCTTGGAGAAGATACAGGCACCCTTCATTTGGTCGAACAAATCCTCTATACGGGGCAGTGAGTACTTGTTCTTAATTGTCACTTCGTTGAGAGACCTATAGTCCACACACATCCTCTGGGTTCCATCCTTCTTATCTACGAAGAGCACTGGGGCTCCCCACGGGGATGAGCTTCGACGTATAAAACCCTTCTCTAGCTGCTCTTGAATTTGCTTCTTGAGCTCTGCTAATTTCTTAGGAGGCATCCTATACGGCCTCTTAGCTATAGGTGCAGTTCCGGGTATCAACTCAATGGCGAATTCTATGTCACGATCAAGTGGCATACCTGGCAACTCATCTGGAAACACATCCGGATACTCGCGAACGATCGGAATGCTTTCAAATGTCACTCCTTCTACTTGATTGAGCATTGCCTTCTCTCTTGTAGGTTGGGCTGCTACAACTTCGATGAGTGTACCATGTTCACTTGTCAACTGCACAATCCTCTCGGCACATTGAATGACTCCATTATACTTGCTCAGCCAGTCCATTCCAAGTATTATGTCTATTCCTTGGGAGTCCAATACTATGAGGTTTGCGAGAAAGTCTACCCCCCTTATTTTAATGGTTACTTTTGGACATACTATATTTGTCCTCATCTCTCCGCCAGGAGAACTTACTAGCATAGTGTGCTTCATATGAGATATACGCAAATTGTACATGGCAACATACTTTGACGAGATGAATGAATGAGATGCTCCCGAATCAAATAAAATAGTCGCGGGGTTGGAGTTGGCGAGAAACATACCAATCACGACGCCATCAGCTTGCTGGGCTTCCACAGTAGAGACATGATTCACATTGCCACGAGCAAAATTCTGCTGTCCACGATTGCCTTGTGGTGCTCCTCCATTTGGTCGCGAGTAATTTGGCCTTGGTGCATTGTTCATAGGTCCATAGTTTCTTCTAGGGCATTGACTTGCAAAGTGCCCGGGCTCTCCACACACATAGCATGCCTTACCGCCCGTAGCATTAGGGAAGTTTGGGCGCAACTATTTTTGAGCATTTGTCGCCATGTTGGGACGCGGCGCAGGTGACACGGGATAGTGAGGTGCTTGCATGGCGGGGCGTTGTTGCGGTGGCCGATTTGGGTGGGGCGGATAAGCAGCGCGGTATGCAGGAGTAGATGGGTTGTAGTGTGGTGCAGTAGGTGGTGCATAGCGGGGGCGAACATTGCCTCCTTGCTGCGGTCTATGATGTGGCATCTTCCTCTTGTTGTCCTGCTCCATCTCACGAATCTTGTTCTCAACCACAATAGCCTTGTCAACCAGCTTTTGGAAGTTTGGATAATCGGTATTGAGCAAATGGACTTGAATTTCATTGTTGAGACCCCTCATAAATAGATATTGCTTCCTACTATCAGTTTTGATGTCTTCTGGAGCATATCTTGATAATTGAGTGAATTTGTTGAGATACTCACTCACGCTCATCCTTCCTTGCCTGAGATTTTCAAAGTCTTGTCTTCTTAGTATCATAACTCCTTCAGGTACATAGTGGGAACGGAAACTCTGCTTAAACTCATCCCAAGTGATTGCCTCCTGATTATAATGAGTGTTGCAAAGAGCTTCCCACCAGTCAGCGGCTGCTCCAACTAGTTGATGTGATGCAATGAGAACCTTCTCCCTATCAGTGCACTGGACAATAGCAAGTTTCTTCTCAACGGACATCAGCCAATCATCAGCTTCCATTGGGTCTGTGGCTTGTGCAAAGGTGGGCGGTCTGGTCCTCATGAACTCTCCCAAACGGTTGTGGTGTGGCTGGGGTGGTGGTGGTGGCGGTATATGAGGTTGATTGTTGTTGCCAGCTTGCAGCAATCCCATTGTCTGTATCATGGTCTGCATGAGCTGGTTCTGCATAGCTAACAGTTGTTCACTATTGATAGCTCCATGAGCATGTCCCTGGTTGTTCTGAGGTACTTCATTGCGCTCCTCCTCATCGTTGGCATCCCTCTGGTTACTAGTTCTCACCATCTGCTGGCGAAAGAAAGGTGGGGACAGAAGGATTTAGAATTCGGAAAGAAACGTCCCGACTATATGCATCAAGGTATGTGACACTAAATAATCCTTTATTAATATAGACCTATATGAGGATGTGGACAAGTGCCGAAGCATTTCACAACTCTCTACTAAGCACACAAGCACTCGAACAAGCACCAAACAAAATTGACAAAAATCCTAAAAGAAGTAACACAACTCAAGGTCACACAAGTACGTCTACGTCGCTCTTATTTAAGTAATGGGGGTGTGCCTATCCTTGAGCCGTGGCATAGGTCGAGGACTACTCGTCGTCAAGCAGGAACTCCTCTGGGTCCTCGTCGTCGTCGTCGTCGGGTTCCTCGGGGTCCTGTGGTGGTGAGGCAGCAGGCGGCGGTGGTGCGGCAAATGCCACACTAGAAGGCTCCTCGTCAGAGGACTCCTCAGAAGACGACTCACGCTGGCCGTTGTGACGGTCTGGAGAGTTTGGGGTCCATGTCGAGGTGTCGGACATGTAGTCGTCCGGGTCCTCGTCGGTGATCCAACGATACCTCCTGATTATCGCCTCGTGGCGCTGGGCGAGGTCACGTCCATCCTGAATCTCCTGCTGCACCCTCTGAAGTCGGGCACTGAGCTGGGCCACGTCGTCAACAGTCTGACGAGACTGCGGGAGGTCCAGGGGTCCCTCCACGTGCCTGGAGACGAAGCTCGCAGTGCCACTGGGACGCTGCGGAATGAAGGCGTGCATCGTGTCCTCCAGACGGAAACGGCGGGCGTGACTCCAAAAGGTGGCTGCTTCCCAGCTAGCATCCTGCTCTGCAGATCGGCGGGAGCTCCTCCAAGCAGGACTACTGTGGGTCTTCATCAACTCATGACCATAGTAGATGTAGATCTTGCAGCTCCACTCCTTCCTGCCGGGGCGCTGCACTCCAGTGGTGTGGTAGGAGAGCGAGAGGCTGTGGTGACGGTATCCAGCCTCACGGAGTAGGGCACGGAGACGATGTCGCAGTTGTCCTGTGGCCCTGCCATCAGAACGGATCACCACGGGGTGACGGGGGTTGATGTCCGCGGAGCGACTGGCCAACCTACGCGGGGCACAAGTCCACCGGTCGACTTACGGGGGGTCATCTTGGTGCGGGCCATCTACAGAAAACAAGAATACATTAGAGGGAAAAAAATTACAGAATACAAGTCTGAAAATTGCAGCAGCTAAAATGGCGGAAAAAGAGCGGTGCAGCGGTTCCAAAAGAACGAAAAAATAGAGAGAAAAAATGTAGCAGCCAACACAATAATTTTACCCACACATAACAGCAGCAAAACAAACTTTTTTCGCGAAAATTTAAGCAGCAAAACAGCAGCACTTAATATTGCTCACTTCTAAATTTTTTTATCAAAAACGCAGCAGTGATCAATACTTTTTGCGGCTGAAAATAAGGGAACAGAACAGCAGCAAGAATTTTCGAAAATAGCAGATTAGAAGAGTGTTCCTAAGTGCTCTAGAGTGTCCATTCTACCTAGTCTTGCGTCCTACGGTCAACGCGGCTCTGATACCAATCTGTGACACACGGTTCCGAATATGAACCAAGCGTAACGCATATGTGTGCCAAGGAAGTTCATCACACATATACGGTTGCATCACAAATGATATAAATAATTTAACCACGTCTTAACTATTAAATAGGTACTTTATTACAATAATCCAATAGTTCACAAATGATAAAACTCTAAATAATGCAGCAGAAAATAAACTAAGCAGCACGACTCCAATCCACAGGCAATTGACGGCGGTACGCAACCTAGTATTCCACGTGATCCTCAGGGTACTCCCAATTGTCTCCAGTAGCTGTTGGGGGAGGATTGCAAGAGTGAGTACATGTCGTACTCAGCAAGTGTGGAAAGTATGACATGTGGCTAATTCAAATGACGACAGTAATAATGCCTAAGTGCTAAAAAGTATAGTAAAACATTTGAAAAGCATTATACTATGTCTATGTGAAACAATCCCGTCATAACCATCATATTAACAAAATATAAACCATATCCAAATATTGCCAACATCATCATTATCCATGTCCAGTTACCATAACTCAAATTCATATTCATGACCATAATCCATAAACCATCCATAACCATTACCAACCCATAACCATAAACCAACCGTCCCAAAATTCCAAATCCAACTCTAATCATGTAGGTCATCCAGGCGCTCATAACCGGGAGCACGGCTATCATGATAGTTTTAAACACTCTGCAGAGGTTGTACCACTTTACTCACATGTTCGTGATTCCATCACCTTTCGATGACTATGAAACCTCCATTATGCCATCTCACACTTACGTAGGTGTGTGGCCAAGAGATCACAAAATAGCCTCTCAAAAGGGACTACTAGTATGTACGGGCCCACTAAGGTTTCATTGGCAGGCTTGAATCTCAATTCTCCCACCCACGGCCCCCCTCGTGTGCCATGTGGATCCCAGGGCAGTCCTCCTCGACTCCCATTCCCCGCGCCATCCAATGGTCCATACAATACTAGCAGTGCTCCTAATTATTCAGCTACACCGCACCCATACTTGGCCTTGTGGTGGCACTGTTGACCTGGCATATTCTCGCATGAACCGGTCCTTAGATCTAAAGCAAGCAAACAACCATAACATCCATCCCATCCACATACCAGGCTTGCTTAGATCACCCATTGTATTGACGAGTTCACATTAACCAGAATATCATTGATGCATAATTAAATGTGTAGTGTTGTTTGCCATCCCAATTAACTAAGCGAAGCAAAAAGGTAAAAACCCTTCCCGACTCTCTACCATAAATTCTAGGTGACAGGGGTGGTCATACAAAACTAGTAAACTTCCTACCATAGGATTCCCATCAATTTGACACGAGCTTGAAGTTTGCAAACAAAACATTTATTTTAAAAACAGGATCAATATGCTTCAAGGACACATGCCTTGGGTTGCTCAAGCGCTTCAAAGTCTTGATTTTGGAAATCCTCGTATGCGGCCTCTTGAGCACGTTCCTCTACGCGTGATCATACATACAAGAAAACATATACAATCAACATGATGCACACACATTAATCAACATGCGATGATATGCATGCATGCAAAGATCAATTATTAATTAACTACGGTTGTTTATTAATTAGATGCAACTAGTTCATACGTGTTCACATGATTTTACGGGCATTTTAGGGTGGATTAATGCTGCTGAAAATAAAAAGACGACGCAACTACAATCAATTTGCGTCTATTAGATTCAATATGGTCGCTAAAATTTGCATCGGAAACATAGCCTACCGTAGATGTGATGGCTTCGATGATCGCAGGATGGGGACGATGCGTAGACGAAGTAGATGCGCAAGGTCCTCCGGCGGCATGATGACGGTGACGCGATGGCGATGACGATCTCTGGCGGACGGCGGCGCTCTCCTCTTTTTCTTCCTCTTCCTCCTCTTTTCTTCCCTGGCGGCGCAGCTCTGTTCTCTCGTGTTTCTTTCTAGCGGCTAGGGCTTTTACCGTGGAATTGGCGGCAGCGTCTTCTGGATCGGGAAAAACATACGGAGCTTGGCTCCTTTTATAGCGGCAGGACGCTCAGTCGACACGCGACCGACCCGGCCACGGAGCCAGCGTGGCTGACTCGCGCGCGAGCTTGACACGGGCGAGCGGCGTCGGCCGTGTGGGGTGGAGGGAGTCGGCGCGAGCGGGGCTGCGGGGTGGGGTCCAGCGGGGCGTGCGGCGCGCGGGAGGGCGAGGCCGGGGCGGCTCGGTGCGTCGGTCGCGCGAGCCCGCGGTGGGAGCGGGGCGCGGGAGTCGGGGCTGGCGGCGCGCGAGAGTCGCGCATACGGTTGCCGGGGCCGGGGCGCTGCGGCTGGGCCGGCTTGGCCTGGCCGGTGGTGGCCCCTTTTCTTTTTCTTTTCTTTTTTCTTTTCTTCTTTTTTTTTTTCTTTTTATATTATTATTATTATAATATATTTTATTATTATTTTTTATGTATTTTATTTATCTTATTCTTTTTATTTATTTATTATATATATATATATATTATATAATTTATTTATATATATTTATTTTTATATATTATTATTATTATTTTATATTTATTTCCCAATACATGTTTTAGGCTATAATTATTATTTTCTATTTCTTCTTTTTGCTACACCATATGTGTATGGTTTATCATTTTTCTTTTATTCTATTAATATTTAATGCATGAACATGTATGTAATGCATGATGCAAAAATTGAGGGTGTTACACTTGGTCCTGCACCCTAAGCAAAACACACCTGCCTCCAAGCGCTACAACTGAGTACTTGTCAGACCTATATGTGTTGAATACATTGGCTTGTAGTGAATACACTTGCTTTGACGATAAAAATTTTGAATATCACCAAAACACCTTTTTATTAAGATCTGACTAGTTTTGGTTAGCTCCGATGAGTTTTGTCTTTAGCTCCGGCGCTAGGTCCTGCTAGTTTTTGTTAGCTCCGGCGCTTGGTTATACTAGTTTTTGTAAGTTCCGGCGCTAGGTTCTACTAGCTTTTGTTAGCTCTGGCTCAAGGTCCGGGTTGCTCTGGCAAGGTCTGGAACTTGACCGCATTGCTTCTGTTTTTCATTTGCAATGTTTCGTACATGCTTTACATCTCTGGAAAGATTTCTTAGTATTCATTTGCTAAGTCTTTGGTGTGTTTTTGGTTGACATGGATGATATCGTGTTACTGTGGTTTTGCAACATGCTTATGTGAGGTTCTCACGTAAGGTGTTGTGTTTGGAAATAACTTGAGTCAAGTCGAGGACTTGGGCTCGTATGGATTGGTTGTTTATTCATGTGCAGGTGTTGCTTGAGTTCAAGACATGGCTGGTGATGGGATCCATTGGACTAGTCTCAGGGAGGAGATGAGGTTCCAACAACCAAATTCAGGAGGAATTGTGGTTGAGCTGATAAGGAGGTTGCGCAACATGATTGAATCAAGAACAATGCATGTGAAGGTATCGTGGACGTCAATGGAAGATGTTTGCACATGTGTAAGGAGTGCATGGACATGGCTACATGGTTCCGAGACGTGTTGAAGAGATGTGGACGTAAAGAGTTGGTCGGAAAGGTCCAACTGACTAGGTTATGGACTCAGGCTGCGGCTGAGTCGGGTTTGACTCAAATATGGAAAGATTTGAGTCGGTTATGATAGGATTTCGTGTGGGTCACGAATTTGAGTTGTTTAGGAATGTGGGATACGTTCCTAAGGTGTTTGTAAGTCTTAAGATTGCTTCTATCTGCGTATAGAAGAATCCTAAGCAGTTATAGAAAGTTACAATTCGTAAACAGAGTAGGATTAGGTTCCTGATTTGAGGTTAGTTGGCTTTCGAGCTGGTTATATAAGCAAGGGAGCCCAGAGCTCGTGGTGCACGACTTTGGGGGCCGTTCCTCTTGTGTTCTATTGAATAAAATTCGTAGTTTGAAGGAACTTTTGTGCCTTGTTCGTCCGACTTGTTCCAGACAAGTTTTACTCGTCGAGTTTCTGTACAGCACTACCTTTCGTTGGTGGTTTTATCATAACTCGAGTTCTACAGATCCAATTGATGTGATTCTTTTTGGGTTGTCTTCACAAATTTATTATCTATCATCTGTCAAAATTTCACGGTCATTGGATTTGTGTTCTATGATCTACACGAGTTTCTTTGCAGCGTTCCAAAACTGTTTTTTTTCTCAGGTAGGGCAGATTGACCATTGTTTGATCTTTTGATCATAAGTTGAGTTTTTCTCGACGGATTTGAGTGATTCTTGTTGTGTTGTCTTCGTGACTTGATTCTCTATTATATATATCACTTTTGTCACGGTGAAACACGTTTATATTAGTCTCACGCACGATTTCTTTAACAGATCATTTTTCTGCCGAAGGGGTTGGGGTTTAATTGTGTCCGCTGCGTAAGATTTTTAAATCTACCGTTCACCCCCCCTCTAGTAGATTTTCACGTGCTCTTCGATCCTACAATTGGTATCAGAGCCAAGGTGCTCTAATATTTGTGATTTGCGCGTGTTTTTGACTAATCATCATGGAGAAGTACTATGTCAAACCTTGTATGTTCGCTGGTATTGATTTTCAGGTTTGGAAGGCACGCATGGAGGCTTTCATCCAGGCACAAGGCTTTGCAATATGGGAGAAGGTATACAAGCCTTATGAAGTGCCATCAAACGATCAAGTTACAGCTACAAATATGAGAGATGTCGACAACAATAACAAGGCTCAGAACTTGGTCATACAAGGATTAACACAAAGCGACTTCGATCGTGTTGCACACCTCTGATCTGCATACGATGTGTGGAAAGCACTTTGTGACTACCACGAAGGATCCAACACGATCAAAGAGGTAAGGCAAGACATGTCTAAGAAAGAATACATGCGCTTCGAGATGCAACCCGGTGAGTCTATTGATGACCTTTTTGCCTGCTTTAATAAGATTCTCAGCAACTTGCGTAGTGTCAATGTTAATTTTTTCAGATGCTGAAAATGCTAGACAATTGCTAAGTAGCATTAGATATGTCAATTTGGGAGATGAAAGTCACATCTATTCGTGAATCTACTGTCATGAGTTCACTTACTTTAGATGTGCTATATTCCAAGTTAAAAACTCATGAAATTGACATAATCTCACGTAAGAACCCCAACAAGTCTATTGCTTTTGTTTCTCAACGTAACATGGCTAGTTCCGGTCAAACATCATCTTGTGGTACACTTGCTTTGCTGTCCTCTCTAACCCTTGAACAGATTGAGGAGTTTTCAGAGGAGGAGCTAGCGCTCATCTCTACCCGGTTCTCAAAAGCATTGCAAAATGTAGGAACTAGAAGGAGAGGAAGCTCCGGTCCTCAACGATGCTTTGAATGTGGTAAGACATGACATTTTTGTTCAGATTTCCCTAACCTTTCAGGTCCTACTTCTCGGGATGAAAATAAAACAAGAACGAAGCACTCCTCTGCAAAAGATACTAAGAAAAAGAAGGGTTTTACAGGACGTCAATTGGTTAGCAGTTTTATCTCATCACTCCAAGAACTTGGCTCAAGCGACGTGGATATTGGAAGTGATGAAGATGATTTGGAAAACTTGTGCTTCATGGTGGGCAAGTCAAGATCAAGTATGGAGGAGGCAGAACGCAACCGCGACAATGAAGAGGTATGTCCTTCTTGCGAAGAAATGTGTGATGCTATTTCTCGTGCCACTGTTATTGTTATGAAAAAGGACAAAAAGCTGAGGGACAATGCTGTTAAAATTGAGTCACTAGAATCTGAAATTAATCATTTGAAATCCTTGATTCCTAGTGATGATTCTTGTTCCTCATGTGACTTAATATATGAACAATTGTCCTCCCTAAGAAGTGCACATACCTCCACACTTGATAAACTTGAACTTGAAATTGAAAAGAACAAAAAGCTTGCTGCACTTAATATTGGAAACTTAAAAGATGCTTGATTTGCATTGTTCTAGTTGTGATCATCTTGATAAGAAACTGCAAGATGCTATGAATAAAATCTCTATATTGAACAATGCTTTACGTTGTCATGAGGTTAAATATTGTTCCAATTGCAAATTAAAAGGAAAAACTTCATGTGAAAATTGCCTTGATCTGTCCAATAAACTTGATAACATGCATAAGACATTTGATCGGTTTTGTAATGGGAATAAGAACCTAAACTTGCTGCTGAATTCATCCAAGTCTTGAAATGATAAAACTGGTTTAGGTTTTGATTCTCATGCTCATGCTAAGGAACATCCACCTAAAATTGTAAAGTCATTAGGAAGTGGTTTGATTCAAACAGTTCCTAAACAAAAGGAAGTGGTTTTCAAATCTGCAGGAGTATTGTCTCATTCGGTTTCGAATAAAAATGTTGTTTGCTCATCTAGACATGAACACAAAGTTAAATTTCATTGTACCTACTGTGGTAGAGATGGTCATGTCATAGATTTTTGTTATAGACTAGCTAAACAACAGAAAAGGGAAAGAATGGTTGCTAGATCTCATAAATTTCATGCAAAATTTGCTGCACATATTGAATCGAATGTACAACCTGTTGTTTTGAGTCAAAAACATTCAAAGTTTACATCTGGACCTTCTGTTTTTGCCTCCGGGGCTACTGATTTTTGTGCTACACAAATAACACATTATAGGTCAGTAGTTAAGAATAAAAAATCTCAAACTTTGACTCATAAACCTGCTGTTTTGTCTCAGCTTTCGCGTGTTTTTCCTGCTGCACGTTGCATGACTCGGTACAGTATTCCTAAATGCCTTTTGACTAACCCCAGTATTGAGTCATCGATGTATTGTGCTTCTATGTAGGTTACACGTTTGAGGAAGGAGAACATTTGGATTGTGGATTCAGGTTGCTCATGACACATGCCCGGTAACAAAGATTGGTTCTCCTCCCTCTCTTTTGTGTCATGTGTAGAGAATGTTACTTTTGCCGATAATTCTTCAACTCCTATAATTGCTAAGGGTTCGGTTAGAGTAAATGATCACTACACTTTGAAGGATGTGGCACTTGTCAAAAATTTGACATACAACTTGCTTTCTGTTTCACAATTGCTAGATGAAAATCTGGAAATTATTTTCAATAAAAACTGCTGCAAAGTTGTAAGTTCAAATAGTGAGCTTATTTTTAACATGTCTCGGTTTGGAAGAGTTTTTAAAGCTGATTTTGATATGTCTTCCTCTAAGCATAGGTGTCTAGTTGCTAATGATTCAAAGGACCTATATTTTTGGCATCGTAGACTTGGTCACGTAGGCTTTGATCACCTAACGCGTGTTAGTGCTCTTGATAGCATACATGGGCTGCCTAAGCTTAAAGGGGACAAAGAAATTGTGTGCTCTTCTTGTAGACATGCTAAGATGGTTGCAGGTTCACATACTCCTCTCACAATGATCATGACAACTGAACCATGTCAACTTTTGCATCTTGACACCGTAGGACCTTCACGCGTTCAATCCTTCGGAGGTAAATGGTATGTACTTGTGATTGTTGATGATTATTCTAGATACTCTTGGGTTTACTTTATGGCGTCTAAGAATGAAGTTTTTAGTCACTTTAGAACTTTATTTCTTAGATTATCAATTGATTACCCATGATCTTTAAAAGCAACTAGAAGTGATAATGGAACTGAATTTAAAAATCAATCTTTTGATCACTTTTGTGCTGAAAATAGAATAGATCATCAATTTTCTTCACCATATGTACCTCAACAAAACGGTGTTGTAGAAAGAAAGAACAGAACCTTAGTTGAGATGGCTAGGAATATGCTTGATGAATACCAAACTCCCAGGAAATTTTGGGCTGATGCGTTAGCAACTGCTTGTTATGTCTCAAATCTTGTTTTCTTGCGTGCTAAGCTAGGTAAAACACCATATGAGCTCCGGTTTGGACATAGGCCTAGTGTTACACACATTCGAGTCTTTGGATGCAAATGCTTTGTTAAGAAACATGGTAATCTTGATAAATTTGAACCTAGATCCATTGATGGCATGTTTCTTGGTTATCCATCTCATACTAGAGGCTACCGTGTGCTTTTACTTGACACTAACAAAATTGTGGAGACTTGTGAAGTGTGTTTTGATGAATCTAGCCCAGGTACTAGCTCAAACATTGCAGGTCTAGATCCATATCCGCAGGGGGGAGCATTTTCGTTGAAGATGAGGAAGAATTGGAGCTGCTGCCTGAAAATTCAGCAGCTAAAGACTTTGGTTCAGCTCCGGATGTTAATTCTCAACCAGCACCGACAACCATCAATGCTGATTCAAATCATCCTCAAGTCACAAGCTCATCGATTTGTGATGAACATGAAGAAGAAGAAGCTTGTGAGACATCTGTTCCCCTACGGCTTTACAAAGATCATCCCCCACAAAAGATGATTGGAAGCTTGCACGAACGAGTCACACGGTCCAGGTTTTGCAATCCAAACTCTTATGCTCATTCTGCTTTTGTTGCTTCTTTTGAACCCAAAGATATATCACACGCACTCACTAATGAATCTTGGATTATTGCCATGCAAGAAGAGTTAGAAAATTTTGAAAGAAATAATGTTTGGAAACTTGTACCTCCGCCTCAAGGTCACACTTTAATTGGAACAAAATGGGTATTTAAAAATAAACAAAGTGAGGATGGGGTTGTGGTTAGGAATAAGGCTAGGTTGGTTGCTCAAGGTTTCACTCAAGTTGAAGGTCTAAATATTGATGAAACTTTTGCTCCTATTGCTAGATTAGAAGCCATAAGAATTTGTTAGCTTTTGCTGCATCTAAAGGTTTTAAGCTATATCAAATGGATGTTAAAAGTGCTTTTCTTAATGGCTACATAGATGAGGAGGTTTATGTGAAACAACCACCGGGTTTTGAAAATCCAGATTTTTCTAATCATGTTTACAAACTGTCCAAAGCCTTGTACGGTCTCAAACAAGCCCCTAGAGCATGGTATGATAGGTTAAAAACATTCTTACTTGAAAAAGGGTTCACCATGGGCAAGGTTGATAAAACTCTTTTTGTGCTTAAGCATGGCAATGACTCATTATTCGTTCAAGTGTATGTGGATGATATTATCTTTGGTTGTGCTTCTCATGATCTTGTGTCCAAGTTTTCAGCAATGATGAGTTCCAAATTTGAAAAGAGTATGATGGGTGAACTCACTTACTTTTTGGGGCTGCAAATCAAGCAAACAAAGGAGGGTACCTTTGTGCATCAAACGAAGTATACAAAAGATCTTCTAAAGCGCTTCAACATGGACAAAAGCAATCCACTTCGGACACCAATGGGAACAGCAACAACACTTGGACTTGATGAAGATGGTGAACCCGTGGATCAAAAAGAATATAGAAGCATGATCAGATCACTTTTGTTACTCACGGCATCAAGACCAGACATACAATTGAGCGTATGTCTTTGTGCACGGTTTCAAGCCTCCCCACGTTCTTCACATCGTCAAGCCGTCAAAAGGATTCTCAGGTACTTACATGGAACTGAAGAATTTTGAATTTTTCTTCCTTCTTCCTCAACCGTTACTTTGAAAGCTTTTTCGGATGCTGATTTTAGGGGTTGTAGGATTGATAGGAAAAGTACTTCTGGTGCTTGTCATTTTCTTGGTAATTCTCTTGTTGCTTGGTCCTCTAGAAAACAAAATTCAATTGCACAATCTACAGCCGAATCTGAATATGTAGCTGCTGCTAGTGCTTGCTCACAAATTATTTGGATTGTTCAAACACTTAAGGACTATGGGGTTGGTCTAGATAGTGTTCCACTGTTCTGTGATAACACTAGTGCCATTTGCATTGCTAAAAACCCCATGCAACATTCTAGAACTAAGCACATTGACATTAGGTATCACTTTCTCCGAGGTAATGTTGAAAAAGGAAACATTGTGCTTCACCATGTAGATACCGAACAACAATTGGCTGACATTTTTACAAAACCTTTGGATTTCACTCGTTTTTGTTACATTCGTAGTGAAATAGGGATTATGCATCATCATGGCTTAAATTGAGGGGGAGTTTTGAAACTTGGGAAGTCTATGTGAGAATCTGAAATTAAAATAATATGAGCATAGTATTTCATACATATATGACTTTGTGATTCCTTTTAAATGCTGAAAGTTCTTACTACATTACTCGTGTTATACATTTTGTAGTTTTTGCCATGTATAGTAATTGGAATAATTACTTACACTAAAACTGGTCATGGTCGAACATTCTTGCTGTTTTGAACTTGTTACATGTTCACAAGTGCTTTTAATCATTAAGAATTAATCAAGTAATCAACTCACATGTTTAGTTTTTATGAACTAATATAAATTGAGAAAAGATCAAGAGAATATGCATGCATCGCACTTCTTCTTTTAAGATGGCTTATCATTGCACTTAGATATGAACTTGGAAGAAGTTGTGTATGACCAAAACCATGTCCTTAAGCTTCTGATTGTCAAATGACATAGGCTTGGCTTGGTTGGTTAGAATAAGGCAGATGCGCTTATAATCTCTTGCAAATATCATCTGATTTAAATTTAAGCTTTGAAAAATAATAAAATGCAGCAACTAGTGTCATGATTTCAGGTTTTGAAATAGTTAAGTTTGTGAGATCACGACTTACTTAAATTGAAAATTACATTTGATCTCTAGCATGGCTTACACTACTTTATGTATTTCATTGATGTGATAATGTATGGTACTTGATAGTCTGACTTGGCTGAGCTTTGTTTATATGTATATGTTATAATATGCTCATAACAACTAAAGGGGGAGAGATAATTTGTTTATATGCTCATGACTTGTTGAATACATTGTCAAAGGGGGAGAGATAAGCATGAAGAGAAAGAGAATATGTGCATAAGTAGAGATAATAAAGGGGGAGAGATAATATGGGATTCTCATTTTACTTTTGATTTACAAAGGGGGAGAAATTGCCTTCAAAACTTTTATGTGAATAAACCAATGTTCGGATTTTAAATGGTGTTGCCAATGAATTCATCAAGCGGGAGATTGTAAGACCTATGTGTGTTGAATACATTGGCTTGTAGTGAATACACTTGCTTTGACGATAAAAATTTTGAATATCACCAAAACACCTTTTTATTAAGATCTGGCTAGTTTTGGTTAGCTCCGGTGAGTTTTGTCTTTAGCTCTGGCACTAGGTCCTGCTAGTTTTGTAAGCTCCGGCAGGAGCTTGGTTATACTAGTTTTGGTAAGTTCTGGCGCTAGGTTCTACTAGCTTTTGTTAGCTCCGGCTCAAGATCCGGGTTGCTCTGGCAAGGTCCGAAACTTGACCGCATTGCTTCTGTTTTTCATTTGCAATGTTTCATACTTCCTTTACATCTCTGGAAAGATTTCTTAGTATTCATTTGCTAAGTCTTTGGTGTGTTTTTGGTTGACATGGATGATATTGTGTTACCGTGGTTTTGCAACATGCTTATGTGAGGTTCTCACGTAAGGTGTTGTGTTCGGAACTAACTTGAGTCAAGTCGAGGACTTGGGCTCGTATGGATTGGTTGTTTATTCATGTGCAGGTGTTGCTTGAGTTCAAGACATGGCTGGTGATGTGATCCATTGGACTAGTCTTAGGGAGGAGATGAGGTTCCAACAACCAAATTCAGGAGGAATTGTGGTTGAGCTGATCAGGAGGTTGCACAACATGATTGAATTAAGAACAATGCATGTGAGGGTATCGTGGACGTCATTGGAAGATGTTTGCACGTTTGCAAGGAGTTCATGGACGTGGCTACATGGTTCCGAGACGTGTTGAAGAGATGTGAACGTAAAGAGTTGGTCAAAAAGGTCCAACTGACTAGGTTATGGACTCAGGCTGTGGTTGAGTCGGGTTTGACTCAAATATGGAAAGATTTGAGTTGGTTATGATAGGATTTCGTGTGGGTCACGAATTTGAGTTGTTTAGGAATGTTGGATACGTTCCTAAGGTGTTTGGAAGTCTTAAGATTGCTTCTATCTGCGTATAGAAGAATCCTAAGCAGTTATGGAAAGTTACGATTCGTAAACAGAGTAGGATTAGGTTCCTGATTTTAGTTGAGTTGGCTTTCGAGCTGGTTATATAAGCAAGGGAGCCCAGAGCTCGTGGTGCACGACTTTGGGGGGCTGTTCCTCTTGTGTTCTATTGAATAAAATTCGTAGTTTGAAGGAACTTTTGGGCCTTGTTCGTCCGACTTGTTCCAGACAAGTTTTACTCGTCGAGTTTCTGGGCAGCACTACCTTTCGTCGGTGGTTTTATCATAACTCGAGTTTTACAGATCCAATTGACGTGATTTTTTTGGGTTGTCTTCACAACTTTATTATCTATCATCTATCAAAATTTCACGGTCATTGGATTTGTGGTCTATGATCTACATGAGATTCTTTGCAGTGTTCCAGAACTATTTTTTTCTCGGGTAGGGCAGATTGACCCTTGTTTGATCTTTCAATCATAACTTGAGTTTTTCTCGACGGATTTGAGTGATTCTTGTTGTGTTGTCTTTGTGACTTGATTATCTCTGATATCTATCACTTTTGTCACGGTGAAACACGTTTAGATTAGTCTCACACACGATTTCTTTAACAGATCATTTTTCTACCGAAGGGGTTGGGGTTTAATTGTTTCCGCTGCGTAAGATTTTTAAATCTACCATTCACCCCCCTCTGGTAGCTTTTCACGTGCTCTTCGATCCTACAGTACTGGAACCAAAGAGCTCACACCCTAAGGACAATAGGAGCCGGACCCTGGAACTCTTATGCATCAAATTATCCAAGCCCCGTACATCAGTCTAGGACTGTAAGACATGGCAGAGCTAAGGAGAGGAACGGGTATAACCGACAAACAAGGCTAGCCTCCCCTCTTCCTAGATGCAGGACAAACGAACAAAGCATCCAGCCCTATCACCCTCCCAAGGGACCTGCCGTCGATGTCTCTACGACGATGGTGGACGACGCCAGAGCATCCAGCTCCAGCACCTCGAAAGGGGCCTGTCGTCAATGTCTACACGAAGATGGTGGAAGACACCAGAGCATCCAGCTTCGGCGCCTCACAACGGACCTGTCGGTAAACTCTACTGCCCTGCTCTTGATGCTAACAAGGTTCCCTTGTGATGGCCTGTAAACCAGGGGCCTGCCGTCGATGTCTCTACGACGATTGTGGACGACACCAGAGCATCCAGCTTCGGCACCTCCCAAGGAGCCTGTTGTCGACGTCTCTACGACGCATCCAGCTGCAGCACCACCCAAGGGGCTTGCCGTCGACGTCTACACGAAGATGGTGGATGACGCTGGAGCATCCAGCTCCGGCACCTCACAAGGGGCCTGCCGTCGATGTCTTAGAACGTCAATGACAGCACCAAGCACGGATAAGTGAGTAAACTCTCCTGCCCCTCTCTTGTTGCTAACAAGGTTCCCTTGCGATGGCCTGTAAACCAGGGGCCTGCCATCAATGTCTCTACGATGATGGTGGACGACGCCAGAGCATCGATCTCTGGCACCTCCCATGGGGCATGCCGTCGACGTCTATACAAAGATGGTGGACGATGCTGAAGCATCCAGCTTCGGCACCTCAAAAGGGACCTGCCGTCGATTTCCCAGAATGTCAACGACAGCACCAAGTGCGGATAAGGGCATGTCGTCGACGTCTCTATGATGATGGTGGACGACGCGAGAGAATCAAACTCTGGCACCTCCCAAGGGGCCTGTCATCGACGTCTCTACGACGATGGTGGACGACGCCGAAGGATCCATCTCCGGCACTTCCGAAGGGGCCTGTCGTCGACGTCTACACGAAGATGTTGGACAACATCGGAGCATCCAGCTTCGGCACCTCACAAGGGGCCTGCCGTCGATGTCTCAGAACGTCAACGACAGCACCAAGTGCAGATAAGTGAGTAAACTCTCCTGCCCCGCTCTTGTTGCTAACAAGGTTCCCTTGCAATGGCCTGTAAACCAGGGGCCTGCCATCGACGTCTCTACGACGATGGTGGATGACATCAGAGCATCCAGCTCCGGCACATCCCAATGGGCCCAACGTCGACGTCTCTATGACGTTGGTGGATGACGCCAGAGCATCCAGCTCCGGCACCACCCAAGGGGCCTGCCGTCGATGTCTACACGAAGATGGTGGACGACGCCAGAGCATCCAGCTCCGGCACCACCCAAGGGGCCTTCCGTCGACGCCTACATGAAGATGGTGGATGACGCTAGAGCACCTAGCACCTCCCAAGGGGCCTGCCGTCGACGTCTATACAAAGATGGTGGACGGCACCAAAGCATCTAGATCTGGCACCTCACAAGGGGTCTGCTATCGATGTCCCAGAACGTCACCGACAGCATAAAGCGCGGATAAGGGTCTGCCTTCGACATCTCTATGACGATGGTGGACGACGTTGGAGCATCCAGTTCCGACACCTCCCAAGGGGCCTTTCGTCGACGTCTACACAAAGATGGTGGACGACGCCAGAGCATCCAGCTCCAGCACCTCCCAAGGGACCTGCCATCAACGTCTACACGAAGATGGTGGACGATGTCAGAGCATCCAGCTCCAGCACCCCCAAAGGGGCCAGCCGTCGACATCTACATGAAGATAGTGGACGATGCTGGAGCATTTCTCAAGGGGCCAATTCAAAAAATTCTATGATCAAGTGGTAGATGTGCTTAGCCAACTAACTACATCTACCAAGGGGCCTCTAAGGGGATCCACATGCAGAAAATCAACGAATGACACTCTGACCATGTCAATTGTGCAAATTGGTGGTTCTGAGAAGCCAACAAGCTCAACAAAGGTTCTGCAAATCCCGATGTAGCTAAGAGCTCAGAGCAACAGTTGAAAAGCACAAAGACAATTCAAGAAGCCAAATACAAGTTCAAATTCATTAAGGAATTATTTACAAGGGAGAGTGAACCCCGAATACAAAAAACAAGCTACCAGCCTCAGCCCCAACTGAACTGCGCTATGACATGTTGTGCGGCTTCCTTAACCTCTGCCGCTGTTGTCGCCTCGTGTTCTTCAACAGGGCCTTCAAAAACTGGCTCTAGTGGCAGATCAGGGTACCGGCTCCGGTAGCACACCAAGACATGGCATGCTACTTTCTTCGCAGCCGCCCTACCCTTGGCTTCCAGACGCTGAGCCAGCTGACGCTCCAGCGGATCAAGCTCCTAGCTGCAGCGCTCTGCTGCATGCTCCTAGGCTTGAATGTCAAGATCGTGCAGGAGGAGTTCCTGACGCTCAGCTAGGTGCTGCGCCCGGTCCCGTGCCAAATTACTCTCCTGAAGCTCAAGGTCTTTATGACGGGACTGCAGTCTGTACCGGTCGGCCTTAGCCCAGGCGATCATCGCCTGCAATGCCAGCTCTTGTACGGCGACAGCAGCCTCCCTCTTGGCAACGTAGGCTTCCTGACGACTCAGCGCCTCTCGACTGGCATCCAGAGTGTGCAGGCGGGCGTCAGCGGCGTTGTTGGCTGCCTTGGCGTCGGCCAGAATCTTCTGGGTCAAGGCATCTGAGGCCCTCACCAAGCGGTTCACCTCCAGTTCCTTGCTCTCCTTCTGGTACTTCGCCTTCGCCTTGGCGATCGTGGATCTCAGGAGACCCTCCCAGCCTCGGTGGCACTCGCCCTCGGTATGCAACTTCTCACACTCCGCGGAAAGAGCCTCTTGTGCCCGACAGAGGTTGGATTGCACGTGAAGGATGCTGGATTGCGTCAAGTCCATGAAGTTGGAAAGTCGCTCTGGCTGCGCCGAAGTCAGAGAAGGCCGACCAGTGACCATCTCGGGGACCCCTTCCTCCTGTAGCGGTGAATGCGATGCCACCAACACTAGAGATCTTGCCCCTGGAATCTGAGCAGGAGTTGCGGTGCCACCTGACATAGTAGGGCCACCACCACTCAGAGAGCCGCCCACTGAATCAACGGCCATGGACGTCAGATCCTCAGCCCCCAGAGTCGGCTCTGACATGGCCTGTGTCGCAACGGTCGAAGGTGCCTCTGCCACAACAGTCGGAGGTGCCTCTGGCGCGAGAGCCGGAGATGCTTCACTACCCACGCTGGGCACAGTCGCCGGAGCAGCACTCCCCTGAACAAGCTTGGTAGGCTGCCCCGCCAACATAGCTGTAGCATCCTCGGCCGCCTTCAAAGCACTTCCGAGCACTACCCTCGACGGTAGGGGCCTCATAATAGCTGATGTAACCCTGCAAATCAAGATAAGGCCCTGACCAATCAACATAGGCAAACGAGACAGTAGAGCAAGATTTGGCAAGAATGCCTTACCGACATCCCTAGAAGCTCTAGTGGGCCTCCACTTTTGGTGACCCTGAAGCCGCGGGCCCTGGCAATGGCGTAACAGACGATGACATCCCGACAGGGCCTCCGCCAAAACCACCAACAGTGCCGCTACACTGCGCCATTGTGCTTCCACAGAGCCACCTCCCGAGCTGCCGATGATGTCGGCTGGAGGCCTCTTTGCCTGAGGCTCCTTAGGTGTGATGCTACCGAAGTCCCCTATGGCGCCCTGAACTGCGCAGACGACGGGAATGCTTGATGACGTACAGACCACCAACGGCGGTGGAGCCGCCGCTTGACGGACCAAACCTCCCCCCGAAGAACCGCCGATGCCAGGTACTCAAGAGGGGCGCGTCGGTGGACGCTGACTTGGAGCGAAGGCCACCTATGGCGGTGCCCTCGGTGGCGACCGAGGGTGTTTCTCCTTCACGACATCGACCACCAGGGCCTTCCCTTTGCCTACGTCAGAGACTGGTGCCTTCCCCATACCTACGTCGGGGACCAGCGCCTTGCCTTTCCCCCTAGAAGCGGGTGCCTCCTCCGCCCCAGAGGCTTCGGAGCCTAAAGAAGGTGTGGACTGCTTCGAAGAGTCGACGATGGCCAGGCCTAGGCTCTCATCGCCAACCTGCCGCGGCGCGAGACCAATCGCGTCCAAGTTGGGCATCTCCTTTAGAAATTTCGTTTGAGGGTCTCGATCTGTGCAAAGTGGTGGGCAAGCCTACGGCAGGTTGAAGACATCGCCCGACAGCAGGTCGTCGCACGCCTTGGACATTGCTTCAAACACCTCCTATGGTGTCGTCTCCGCGTCGCGACCCCTCAGCAACCTGGTACAATCTTGGAGCCCAAAGTAGATCCATGTTGGGCAGTAATGGTGCTGGAGAGGGGCCAGACAGCGGCGAATGAAGTCGGCCATCACCGACAACTCTGATAGATTGTGGTCTGCCAGGAATCAGATCATCTCCATCACCAGCTTGTACGACGCCTCAAGCTTCGGGTGTTCCTCCCATACCGCCTTCCTGATCGTCGGCCACCTGGTGGGCAAGACCATGCGATCGTGGGCATCGGCACGTACGACCACCCAGTCGCTCCTCCAGCCGGGCCACTTCGCCGGGTAGAGCGGAGTAATGTACTTAAAGGGGTTGTTGGACCGATGCTGGAAGCAGAAGCTGCCGAGGAAGTTGGCTTTGCTCTCCTTCCCAGTCCGCCTCAGCATGAAGAACTGTCAGAACACAGACACGCATGGGCACACCCCGACGAAGATCTCGCAGAAATGTGAGAACACCGCTGCCAACACCAGAGAGTTCAGCGACAGATGGTGGAGTTGGAGCCCAAGGACATTCAGGAGTGTCACTAGGAAGGAGGAAACAGGAGGGACGAACCCGGAGTATGTGTACGCCTGGAAGAAGACGATCTCCTTATCCCCCAACTCCAGTGGCAAGGAGCCAGGACGGATCAGATCCCGTCGTTCCTTGTCCTCCCAGCCTAAAAGCCGCCTCACGGGTGAGACATCCTCCATCCGGGAAGGAGGCCGAGCTGAGTCCATTGGAGCAGGGGGGTTGAGAACCTCAAGAATGGCTAAACACACAAGGAGGGAGTCAAAGGCTCGAATGCTTGGGACGTGCAGAAGAAAGTAAATTCCATTGCCCACAAAGGTACCTTTTTAAGGCACCCTAGTGGCATTTGAGCGCACCGTGCAAATTTGAGCAGGCTCCAAATCAACGGCTCGTAACACGGCATCCATGACGAGCAGGCCCAGGTCCCACGTCAGAAAAGCCAGCACGAGTAGTTCCCCGCAAGAGAAGGCAACCCGGCGGTTCCCATAAAGACGGAAGTGAAAGCAGTAGAAGTGCAACAGGCGCCTTGGGAACCGTCACGATAACGTTGCAGCGAGCAAAGATCCTGTTGCAGCGAGCCCTCAACCAAAGAGGGATGCGTGGTCGAAGCAGTAGAAGAGCGCACCGCTTCGACTGATCAATACAAAATTAAATGACTGTGCAGGAAAACATCCCCACCCTCGGGCTTGTCGCCTCACCCCAAGGTGTACCCAGGGGCCACTGTCGGTACCCAGCAGACTGGGTACCCTCGTGCACAAGCTAGAGCTGCCAAGGTGCCTCACCTCCCGACAGGGACAGGGTCCGAGGGCACCACGTGTTCAAACAAACATGGACCCACCAGCCTCATATGGGAAATTCGGGGTGCCCACGAGACATCCTAAAGGGGAGGCCTCATCCCCACCTTGAAAACAAGCTCCTAGCCAGCCACGTGTCCAGCAGGACGGGACCCAACCTCCTTCGCAGGGGTGAGCTACCAAGCTACCACGTGGCCCACAAAGTCGAGACCTGGCCTCCCCCGCGAAGGTGAGCTCCCAAGCTGCCACGTGGCCCACAAAGTTGAGACCTAGCCTCCCCCATGGAGTGAGCTCCCATGCTGCCACGTGGCCCACAAGACGGGCATGACCTCCACCATTGCGGAGAGCTCCCCGCTGGCAGCATGGTTAGTCCACGTGCCCTGAGCAGATAGTAGGAGAGTTAAGAGGGCGGTGCGCCTTGTCTCCATCAAGCCTTGAAGATACGCGGCTTCCCCGGATGCATGGTGTGGCGCACGCCTAATGTCAGGTACCGCTGCGACTAATCGCATCACAGTGAAGGAGCCGCAGGCCTATCCAACTGTGCCAAGTGGGTAGCTTACAGCGCCAGAGACAGTTGGATGGGACATTCCCTGCCAATGTCGGCAACAGCATCTGGGCTACTGACGACCCGGGCAGCAAGACAGCGAGTCCTCAAGTCCGCGGTTAGAGCGATCTTATAGAAGGAGCTTTAGATCTTTACGATAAGATCGCCCCGGGATCACTTGTCGGGCCTCAGGACCCTACTTGTAAGGCGTTCGACCTTGACTATAAAAGGCCTGGACCGCCTCCGATACAGAGAATCAGACTCAGAATCCCCGATACACACACATATGCATACACACTCACCAAGCAATATAATCCACCGTGGAGTAGGGTGTTACGCTCCCTGCGGCCCAAACCACGTAAAAACAACTGTCTCATACTCTTCTGCTAGAACACTAGTTTGAGGCCTAAGCCCCGCCGAACAAGAACCTCCGCGGGCTGCTCCTTAGCAGATCCGGGGAAAGTGTCGCATTGACCCTTCGACAATAATGATTGTCAAATTTTTAAGGCTGTACTCATCAAATTGTCTAACAAACCATGTTATGACATGTGACATCCTGGCTCAACGCATAATAGGATTGATAGAATAACTCTAATCACCAAGGTATACCTTCTTTTCCGGGAGCCCATCTGCAAAGAACTCTGAGGTGAAGCATGCTTGGCCCGGAACAATTTACGGATGGGTGACCAATCGGGAAGTCTTCCCAGGTGCGCACGAGTGAGTACAAAATGCTGAGAAAAGACAAGTCTGTGGGGCTAGTCTGTGATCCTAGAAAGTTGCCAAAAGTAATGATCGCCAGGCTCGTAGTGGTTGGGGTGTCACAGGCTGGTATCAGAGCCACATTGGGAATAACACACCTTGAATCACATGTATTTTGAAAAACCTAAGTCTATGAGTGAGGATTCGGTACAAGTTCCACATAAGGATTACTATTAGCATAGTTATTTAAGGTGGCAATGCTAACTTATTTGTTATTATATTCTGAAACGACGCTCCGAAGTCGGGTAAGAGGTAAGGTACGCCACCGCAAGCGGATCAATTGCGGTAAGCTCCCCGTACGAGAGGTAGTACAATGGTTGTTCCCTGTGGCTTGGCACGGGAGTTAATATGAGTCTCTTAACCTCTTCATGGTTCTCAGAGCATATGAAAATGCCGCTCCCCGGCGTGCTTCAGACAAATGCGTGGATACCCCATCATGTGGTAAAAACACGAAATATGCAACTCTTGAATGTTCAATGTTCAAAGGGCTATACGTAGCGCTAATCCCTAGCGCAAGAGATAAATGACGTGGCCACCTATCGTGAGGTTGTAGGTTTTTTATAAGAAACACGCAAAAGCGCCTCCTACAGGTGCAGCATTAGGCAAAGACGTGGGACCCCCATCGGGTGGTAGAAAACCCGGTCATGTACCTCGAGACGTGGCTCAGCTTGGGGCGGTCCGTATGGAATGATACGGGACGAATGTTCTTATTCTTATATATATTATTATGACAGCCTGAAATGATTGCCCATGCGGGCTGTGTCATACGGTACCATAATGAGTGTTTGTAAATTGCGTGTCTTATGCAGGTACAATAACTGCGTTAGACGTATTGCGAATAGTAAACCTTTGCGAGTGCTCGATTTTAGCACCACCTATGAGGCGTATGAGCCGGAGATAATCCAGTTAGGATTTTCTATTTGTTAGGCACGCAGTACCGGCATGGTCAGAAATAATGCATATACACCTCTATTCTCCTAAGACCTGAATTTTCTGTAAAAATACATGAAATCATGTCAAATGTGGTTTGAAAAACTTAATTGGGTTAAGTATGAAGGGAGAGAAGTAGTATAGAACCCAGAGCTGGATCCCCTGTTTTGGGCAGTCTCAAGGCTGAAATTTCACAGGGTATATCTCAGTGAATTTTTGGTCAATGAGAGTGTGTGAAGCAGTTCTGGAAATTTTGAAGAGTTTTTTTTTAACTTTTCTATAGGAATCCAGGACAGTAACACACTTAAGGTTAGTCAAAAGTTCAAATTTCAAAAACTGCAACAGTTTTCTGGGTTTTTAATCCAGTTTCTGTATTTTGCAATATCTCCTTGTAGGTTCATCTTTTGGAGTATTGTGATACAGTTATGGAAAGGGGAGGATATGTGATACAATTTTGTAATTCAAAGTTTTTCCTAAATCAGCACAGAAAGTTTTGTAATGTGGAGTTCCAAATGGTTCACTTGCAGTGAGGTGGCCAGACTGTACTAGATTTTCTGTGAACTTTGAAGAGCCATATCCCTCACTCTATAGCTGTGACATAAGCATAAATATACATTTCTGGAAAGCTTAGGGGAGCAACTATCAACTTTGTATTCAACTCAACATATGAATCTGATTGTAAGTGGTTCAAATTCGAATTATCATCAAACATGTCCTGGCTGTACAGATTCTGGACCCTATGTACATAGTTTGGAACTTTATGGATGATGCACCTGTATGGATGATGTAAGCTACTTATGTGTACATTTCTGGGAATCTGTCATGTTATAATACAATGTTTTAAAGTGGAATTCATGAATATTTTGACTATATGATATATTCAAATTGTGGCCAAAAACACAATTTTAGGGGGGGATCTGCCAAAATTGTCCCAGAAAACTGTCAGGTTTAAACAATCATATCTCTCTAACCCTTGATGCCATGGGGGCATGTGAGTAACATATGGAAAGGTGGGAGAGTCAGTTACAACTTTGTTATAGGACTCATGTCATAAAAATGTCGTTTGCATAGTTAAACCGGAAATTTGGTAGGAACTGGTCTGTCTGGACAGAGTGCGACCAGATTTGGGGAAAACTTGAGTATTGATGTTGCAACTTGAATTGAATGACTATGCATTTGATTTTGACAACCTTTATACTATATGGAATGAATCAAGAGGTGATACAGAGACTGATGATAAATTCATTGTATTCCATAATGGTGCATACTCGCTCCACTTTCGAGGTCGGCAGCGGTAGTGCCCAGGGTGGTGAGGAATCTCCACGCACGGAGCAGCAGACTCTGCAACAGCAGCCACCACCTCCACCTCCACTAACTCTAGTGGCTGTTGTGGCCGCCATGATGGGTTCGCGAGATGAGCAGACGGATATCTTGTGGACTATTATGTAGAATACGTCCTGACCCAGGGGGCGTCAAGAGGGAGGAAACAATCAACCTTCTCAAGCTACTTATTCGGACATTCTGGGGACACACCCACCGGTCTTCATGGAGGCCGATGAACCTTTGGAGGCGGACAACTGGCTCCGCACTATCGAATCAAAGTTCGGGCTGCTGCAGTGAACCGAACATCAGAAGGCGCTATTCGCGGTGCAGCAACTTCAGGGTTCCGCCGGTGCATGGTGGGCAACTCACCTTGCCTCCTTGCCCGCCGGACATCAGATTACATGGACCAAATTCCGCGATGTGTTCCGTTCTTATCATATTCCATCTGCGATCATGGACAGGAAGCTTCAGGAGTTCTTAGACTTAAAACAAGGAGGAAGGATCGTCCATGACTATGTTAAGGCGTTCAATCACTTGTCTCAGTATGCACCTGATCAAGTGAGCACGGAGGTGCAGAAATGCGACCGTTTCTTCTGTGGCTGCAATCCTAGGCTGAGCGAACAACTTTTGTTGATAGATTGCAGTAACTTCACCACACTCTTCAATACTGCGGTTAAGCTTGAAGATGCAAACCGCCAAACTCAAGCGGAGGACTGAAAGAGGAATGCACCCCCAGGTGGTGGGAATCCCGCTCCACCGAAGTATCAACTGGTGTACTGGACACCCTCTGGTAAACAAGTCCGCCCACCTATGCGACCACAACAATATCAGAGTTGCCCATTCCAGTACTTAGGGTACATACAACAGCCACAGCAGCATTTGCAGCAGCAGTGTATTGCTCCACGTTCCTTTGTTCCTCAGCCAAACGCACCTAGTTATCATCGTCCGACTGGAGGGGGACCACCAAGGTATACCTGTTACACCTGTGGCCGTACCAGTCATTTTGCCAAGGACTGCCCACAAACTCAACTGGGTGGTGGAAAAGCTGGTGCGAGGTGCGAATCAACCATGTGCTCCACCTAAGAGGCTAGCACCAAAAGGATGCAATGTCCATAATACTGCTCTAGAGGAGATAGCGGAAGGAGAACCTGTTCTTGCGGGTATGTTCACTCTCAACGAACTACCACTATTTGTTCTATTTGATTCTGGAGCTACACATAATTTCATCAGTACATCATTTGTGTGCAATGCTGAATTAGCTACTACTACCACAAATACTCACTACCTCATTAGCTCACCTGGAGGCAATATAGCCGCAAGTGAAATGGTAGTCAAAGCTCCATTGTGCTTAGGAGGAAAGATATATCCTACCACAATCATTGTCTTAGAAGGACAGCAGATTGATGTTATCCTGGGAATGGCATGGTTGAAGTACCATGGTCCTATTATTGACATCAATCCTCGTATTATTCAGTTAGACTCACAGATCCATGGTCTTCATACTCTTGTTCTTGAATATCTAAACTCTGAAACTCCAGCTACTTATCACACGGAGACCACGAAACTTGAGGACATCCCTGTGGTCTGTGAATACCCCGATGATTTTCCATATGATCTTTGGGGTATGCCACCACAGCGAGACATAGAGTTTAAAATTGAGTTAGCACCCAGAACTACATCGATATCTCGGAGACCGTACTGGATGGCTCCAAATGAACTAACGGAACTGGAGGAGCATCTAAAAGACTTGCTAGACAAAGGATTTACCAGACCCAGCTCATCACCATGGGGTTGCTCGGCTCTATTTGTGAAGAAAAATGATGAGTCACTAAGGTTGTGTGTGGACTATCGTTCGCTAAATGTGGTGACGATTAAGAACAAGTATCCACTACCACAGTTTGATATCCTGTTCGATCAACTAGTTTGTGCCATGTTATTCTCAAAGATGGATCTAAGATCGGGGTATCATCAGATTAAGATTCGAGCGGAAGATATTCCGAAAACTGCATTTTCAACCAGATATGGATTGTATGAATACCTGGTCATGTCCTTAGGTCTAACCAACGCACCAGCACACTTCATGTACCTTATGAATTTTGTTTTCATGCCAGAGTTGGATCGGTTCTTCGTGGTCTTTATTGACGACATACTGGTATACTCCAAATAAGAGGAAGAGCATGTTGAACATCTTCATATTGTACTACAACAACTAAGAGAGCATAAGCTATATGCTAACTTCAGTAAATGTGAGTTTTGGATCAACAAAGTAGCTTTTTTTGGTCATATTATTTTGGCGGAAGGTGCGGCAGTGGACCCAAGTAAGGTTGTACAAGTGCTTAAATGGCAATCTCCGAAGTTAGTCCATCAGGTCCGTATCTTCTTGGGACCACCTGGTTATTATCGAAGATTCATTCGAAACTTTTCCAAGATTGCTAAGCCAATGACTGAACTACTAAAGAAAGGTACGAAGTATGTATGGACCAAAGAATGTGAGTAAGCATTCCAGACCTTGAGAAACCATCTTACGGCAGCACCAGTCTTAGCTCAGCCAGATACAACTAAGCCTTTTGACGTATACTGTGATGCATCAGGCACTGGACTCGGATGTGTTCTGATGCAAGATAGGCATGTGATTGCATATGGATCGCGCCAGCTCTGCAACCACGAGCAACACTATCCGACTCATGATTTGGAACTTGTTGCTGTAGTATTGGCGTTGAAGATGTGGAGACACTGTCTACTAGGAAACCTAGTGCACCTCTATACTGACCATAAGAGCCTCAAATACATATTTACTCAAAAGGAACTCAATATGAGGCAACGGAGATGGTTGAAACTAATTAAGGACTACGAGCTTGAGATCCATTATCATCTTGGCAAAGCTAATGTGGTAGCTGATGCGCCCAGACGCAAGTCTCACATTAATAACATATCTGTGATATCAGATGGCGAGGAAGAACCTAGCTTACGTGTGGTTCCATATGGATCAATGTATAATATTGCTCTTATACCTACACTTCGGGAGGAGATCATAAAGGCTCAAAAGCGAGACATTGCAATGTCTCACATCTGGAGAAGGATTAAAGAAGGAGAAGCGTTATGCTTCCGCATGGGTGATGACGGTACTGTATGGTTTAACCACCGCATTGTAGTACCTCGAAATAAGAACCTACAGAAGAGAATATTGGATGAAGCAAACCTATCCAAGTATTCCATACATCTAGGTAGCAATAAGATGTATCAAGACCTCAAAACCAAGTTTTGGTGGACGAGAATGAAAATAGAGATTGCTAAGTACCTATCTGAGTGTGATACGTGTTGGAAAGTTAAAGCTGATCATGTAAAGAAAGCAGGGACACTCCAACCCTTAAGTGTTCCAGCATGGAAATGAGAGGACATCAGTATGTACTTTATTGTTGGCTTACCTCCCACCTACAGGAAACATGATTCTATTTGGGTTATCGTGGTTTGGTTTACTAAATCAGCGCATTTCATTCTGGTTCATACTAAGTACGTTGCTACACAGTATGCTGAGTTGTATATGTCAAGGATTGTGTGTTTACATGGAGTTCCTCGCGCTATCATCTCTGATCGAGGTTCATTATTTGTTTCTCCTTTCTGGGAGCAACTACATGAGTCTCTAGGCACTAAGCTAATCAGAAGCTCTGCATATCATCCTCAGACTGATGGGAAGACCGAAAGAGTAAATCAGATCTTAGAAGATATGTTTTTTTTTGACCGGTGAAAAATTGCAAGGGAGAACCCCTGCAGCCATAAAACATATATTAAAAGAGACAAGGAAAGAACGATTTACAGTAGCTCAGCAGAGCTTGAATAGGTGTTCCAGAGGGAGGAACGTCCTTTACAAACCCTGAAGCCACACGAGCACACTAGCCCTATCCTCCGGCTTGAAACGGCAGGCCTGAAGCCTTGTAGAAGCAATGAAGGATCGTTTCCAAGCATTTACAGAGGGAGTAGAGTTTCTGAAGATGACATTGTTACGAGCAATCCAGATCTCCCAGGCCGCTATGGAGAAGGTTTCCATGAAGGCGCTACGACCCCAGCTGAGCTTGGCTTTTTGCAGGGTATGAAAGAAGGGGATGTCGTAGTCCCAGTGAATCCCAAGGACATTCCAGCATGCCATGTTTAAGGAGCAGTTAAAGAAGAGATGGTACGTGAGTTCCTGCACATTGTCAGCACAGAGTATGCAGGTGTAGTCGTTCCCGTCAATCGTGATGTTTTTTCTCTTCAGGAGGTTGCGTGAGTTGAGCCGGTCCTGAAACATCAGCCACATGAAGATCTTTATTTTCTTTAGCACCTTTGAGGCCCAAATCCAGCTAAAGGGTGTTGGTGGGTTGATGTGTTTGTAATAGTTGTTGTAAATAATCTTGGAGCTGAAAGTTCTTATTCCCCCAATTGGAGTCCACTCATCCTGTGAAGCTTCCCTGTGTGAGATTTCTTCCAGCATGGCCTCCAGATTGGCCAGTTCCAACAGTGCTTCCTCCGGCAGTGGTTGAAAAAAGTGATTGCTATGGTCTGAGTTGCTGAGGTATTGGGCCATTGAGATGTTGGTTCTTTTTGCGAAGGAGTATAAACGGGGCATGTCCCTTCTGAGTAGGTGATCTTCCCACTGATCCTGCCATAGTCGAATAATGTCCCCTGTGGCAATTTTGACTTCAAAATTCCTGAGAAAAGAATCAGATAAGCTCGCAACATCCCTCCACGAGAAGGATCCTTTTCCTTTTGTGCTGTGCGGGGGTTTACCGTTGCTGCAATAGCGCTGGTTGATGAGGTGAACCCAGGGGATGTCTGCTTTGTTATAGATTTTCCAGAGGAATTTCATGATCAAGGTTCCATTCATTGCAGTGAGGCTTTTGAGACCCAGCCCTCCATTTTTCTTTGGTGTTGTAACTTGGTTCCAGGCCACCAGGGGCCTGCCTTTGCCAGTGATGTATGAGCCTCTCCATAGGCATTGTTTCCTGGCTTTGTCAATAGCTTGAATGACTGACTGTCTCAATTTGATGGTACACATCGCATAAATTGGGATGGCGGATAGAACGTTGTTGATAAGTGTGCATTGACCAGCCATTGACAACCATGTTGCTGCTCTAGTTAGCGTTTTTTGCACCCTTAAGACAAGCCCTTCAAAGGCATCCGCTTTGGGTCTGTCGAGGCTCATCGGTAGACCTAAGTAAGTAAATGGGAATGAGCCAATAGTGCAACCCAGTGTGGCTGCTAGAATTGTGTCCTCCTCTTCGTCAGTGTTTATTGGTGTTAAGCTTGATTTTGCCCAGTTCACTCTCAGCCCTGTAGCTCCCCTGAAGGATTGTAGTAAGTTTTTCAGAAAGAAGAGATGTCTCTGGTTGTCTTTGAGGATTAGAATAGTGTCATCTGCATATTGTACTACCGGGAAGTCCTCGTTCATTTCTTGATGCAGTGGCAGAGATAGAAGTCCCAGCTCCACTGCTTTGTTGATTAAAATTTGTAGAAGATCTACTGCCAGTAGAAATAGCAGGGGGATAACGGGTTCCCCTGCCGAACACCTCTTCTGCAGTGAAAAGTCTTACCTGGCACTCCATTGAGAAGAACTGAGGAGGTGGCAATAGATAGAATATATGTTACCCATGTGATCCACTGTTCAGGAAAACCCAAAACCCTCAGCATGTGTATAATGAAGTCATGTTCCACCTTGTCAAAGGCTTTTTCGAAGTCCAGTTTGAGTACTATAACACCAGTGTTGATTTTTTTGCATTGATAAAGGTACTCATAGACCCAAGCCATGCAGTCCTGGATGGTTCTTTTTTTGATGAAACCATATTGATTTTTGTGAATAATGGTTGGGATGACTTCCTGCAATCTAACTGAGAGTATCTTAGTGATCAGTTTGATAGTGGAGTTCAGCAGTGAGATGGGCACGTAATCTGTAACTCTGTGGGGATTATTGATCTTTGGGATGAGAGTGATTAAGGAACTGTTCAGGGGCTGGATACTGATGTTGCCATTAAAGAGGTCCGAGCATAGCAGATACATGTCTTCCTTAATTATGTGCCAGCATGCCTGAAAGAATTTTGTGTTGAACCCATCTGGACCTGGGGCTTTGTCGGTTGGCATGTTTTTGAGTGTGGCATCAATTTCCTCCCTGGTGACCAGGTTGCATAGTGTATGTAGATGTTGTCCAGGCAGCACCCAATGGTGGATTTGTGGCCATTGTTGAGTCGGGGCAGATTGCCCTAACCTTTCCGAAAATTCCTTCCAGAGGGCTGAGGCTTTGTGCCCATGATCCATTAGCTCTACTCCATGGTCATCTTGAATGACTAATATATTGTTTCTCCTGTATCTTTCTGTTGCTGCAGCCAAGAAGAATTTTGTTGGCTCATCACCAAACATGGCCCAACGCTCTGTATAACGTTGTCTCCAGTAGTCATTCTGTTGCTTTAAGAGCTGAGTAAGCTAATGTTTGATCATGTTTCTGAAACATCTTTCCTGCAAGTATAGTGTCCTATGTGCTTCCATTGTGTCCATGATAAGAATAACTTCATTACATCGTTTGATCAGTTTTTTCAGCCCACCTAGTGATCTACTCCACTTGCGTAGCTTGTATCTCAGACGTTTTAATTTAACAGAAACTATCCTTGAACTACCAATTGTTGATAGAGGCTGGTCCCACGAGTCCTTGACAACGGTGAGAAACTGTGGATGTCTGAGCCAATAGTTTTCAAAGCGGAAGCATTTTGATTTAGGTATGGTGGTGCATATCTAAGCTACTAGTGGGACATGGTCTGATGTGTCCCTGGCCATTGGCCAAAGTGAGGAGTTGGGGAATGATAGGGACCATTGCGCTGAGGTAAAGCACCAATCCAGTTGTTCAAGTAGAGGCGATTGTTGCATGTTGCTCCAAGTGTAATTCCTACCTTGGAGAGGGATTTCAATAAGTCCCAAGTGTTGGATGATGTCATTGAACATTTGCATGTCCCCTATATTCGCTCCCGCTAGGTTGCGGTCACCGACATGGCGATAGAAGTTGAAGTCCCCCAGTATCATGCATAGCTCTTGCGGTTGCAATGAGAGATTCCAGAGCCAGTCGGTGAACTCCTGTCGACGAGGTCCCTGACAAGGTCCATAGATTGAGATCAGGTGCCAGACTACCCCATTCAGTCGGGATGTGAACCACATGAATATGGCAAAGTCCCTGATATCTAGAGCTTCCCCCTGAAGCAAGCTGTCATTCCAGGCTACCAGAATACCTCCCGAGGCACCCCTGGATGGTGCAAAGACGAATTTGTTGAATCTTCTAGGTGCCAGTCGTTTAAGGAAAGAAATGCCAATATGTTCCATTTTGGTCTCTTGTATACAGAAGATATTGCACTCCTGGACCTCCTCTATTTCGAACCTGACTGCTTGTTGCTTAGCAGTGTTATTAAGACCACGAATCTTCCAGTTAAAGACATTCCAGTTACGGTTTATGTTGTGCACCATAAATAATAGTCAGGTGTGACAGGGTAGTAAGGGAAGTAGTCCCGACCGATTGAGTGAGGAAGTGGCCTATGAAACTAAGGTCAGTGTGCAATGAGGGCCAACAAACAAACCAGTAATCAGACAGACAGATGAGGCAAGCAGCATAGAAATACATAGCCAACAGACTCCAGAAAAGACTAACTGCCATAAGATGAGTTTCCGGCCACCGGCCGATCAAAATGAAGAAATGTTCCCAACCACGCATGTCCTCAACAGAGAACACCACAGAAAAACAACCAGTACTGTTTAATACAACCAACCTACAATTCCATATAGCAGTTTCCCAAAAGACGAACCCATCAGCAACATAACAGTCCACAGTGTGCTTCGTGCCTTCCGCTCCCAACAAGTCAAGCTTGATGTGTGGCATCGTCATTCAGCACTAGGAGGGACATCATCTGGCGCGCCACCTCAGGGGTAACGCCGCACTCGTTTACCGCTGTCGCCTGCAGCACATCAGTGGAGAGTTCAGGGTAGGGATGACAGGAGTCAAGAGAGTCAAGACTGGGGAATTTGATTGGACCTGGAAAGTAATTGAGTGCCAAGGTATCCTCAATTGTGCCAGCATCAGGTCCATTCTCCTGAGCAGGTGGGGGCGTGGTCCGATGTCCCTGCATGAGCAATTGGAGCCGAGGGCTCCTCCTTAGTTTGCTGGGTTCCAGTGATCTGTTGGATTGGGAGGGTCCAACAATTTTCCACTACTGCCGATGTCAGGGCCTTGCTTTGCTTTCCTTTTATCTTATCTGCAGCAGCGATGGGCTCGGCAGTGATGTCTTTGATGATCTGAGGGGGGGGGCCAGAACTCTGCACCCTTGACTGCTGATCATCGGAGTTAGAGAGAGACATGGTGATGACTTTATTGAACCCCCCTTGCCCATTGGGTTCATTGAACTGGACGTTCCACCACGCAGAGGAGGAGTTCGGGAAGGCCACCTGGAGCATTTTTCTCAGCCCTACTGAGTCCAGGGGGAAGCCAGTCTGGTTGCTGCGTAACATCCTCCGGGTTGACCAGTGGGACGTTCCGTTGCTCCATCCTTGGTGCTCTAACAGCCAGTTCAATCGTGTTCACGGCGCTTGAAGCTTCCTCTTGAGTTGGGCGTCAGAGAGGACGTCCATCTCATGGTGCGGTGGTTGGGGCGGCGGCCCCCAAGGTTCCCAGCCATCGTCGGCCTGCTGCTGGTGTTGTTCATCAGGTGCCGACCATTCCTCATTATCTTCTTGCTGTTCCTCAGGTGGTTCTTGAAGACGGTGAGGGTCGCCATTCAGTGGCAGATCATCTTGCAGGGGGATGCCCCCCCACCCATCAGCTTCCCGAAAGCCATTCGCGGCAATCCAGTTGAGAATGTACACCGGGCAAGACCAGGAGTACCTGACCCCATCCCTGGATCCTTGACGCAGGACTAAACTTCTGGGGACAAGCCTTGCATTGGTGTAGAGACATTTGACCAAGATGAAGCCCAGGGCCCTCGGGCTTGTGTGCCACTGAAGCAACTTGCCAAATCCAGAAACTGCTAACTCAATAGTTTCAACCGTCCTGTAGTCCAGTGGGAAGCCCAAGATCATAAACCAACCAACACGACCAAACTCATGAGTCCGGCGGTTTCTGCCAAAGTCGTGCCTGATGAAGGACACTCGTACGCCATCTACCATTATTGGCTCTCTCATCACAAGTAAGTCTCTAAACAAGATGGTATGGAATGCAAAAAGAGTTATGCCCAGTGGGGTGAGACAGGAGTGAGTAACGGTGATACCCATGTCTTGCAGAAGGAAGTTCCGTATCCGTAGCTTGAAATCCTCGTACTCATCTTCCTGCAGCACGCGCTCAGCATCCACCGCCACGGCAAATTCTTCGTGAGCCGGGTGATGGTGACCGGGAAGGTGCACCACCATCCTAGGCAGCCGATTTGGGCCTCCGTCAGTGAAGTCGAAGTGTTGGTTGGCCAGGAACCTCGAGGGATCAACCGAGAAGTTGGCCATGAGGCTAAGAGATTTGGTCGGCGAAAGAGCGGTGGAGACGGATGTGGAGTGGAGGATGCGGAGGAACCAGCAAGAAGGAGCGGCAGCGGAGAAGTTGAGGGGAGGTTTTTGTTTGTAAATGATGATGGCGGATGATGGTTCCGTGGAAAGACCAGAGGCCTTAATGGGGGGCGTGCTTCTCTTGCGCCAAACCCGAGGAACTCTGGCAGCCGAGAGGCAGTTCCTTCTAATATGCCCATATCTAAAGAAAAGATTACACCGTATCTCATTGCGGCATTGGAATTTCAGATGAAATGGGCTGAGGCATTTATAGCAGCGTTTCCCATCATACTGCCAAGTGCCATGATCACTTGGCCGCCTCCGCTCCTTGCTCTGATCGCTGTCTTGCCGACGAAGAGTTCCCTCGGGACCTTGCGAGACTGTGGCCTTTGGAGCTCTAACTCCCTTCGGGCGAGAACACTCGCCGACCTCCCACTTAGTAAAGGTAAGCCTAGGGTGGCTACTGCTTAGAGCGGTCGCATCAGGGGCATGGGCCGGGTTGTTGGCACTCCATTGCACTGGAGGCCAGTGAGACATCAATGGAGTGGGACCAGACTTCCCTTTGTCCACCCTAAAATTCAAAATGTTGCATTGTTTATCGCGCCACGTACCTTCGTTCGTGGTGGTTGGTGAATGAACTCCGACGATCTTCCAATTAGCCGGAAAGGAGAGTCCGGCAGCACTTGTTGGGGCTTGAAGAAGATTGCAGAAAATTTTTCCCAACCACAACCCTTTTACCGTTGGGGTTGCCTTTTTTGCTGGAGAACCTTGCTGGCTTCTTGCGTGAGACCAATGTCTAGCATTGCTTCAGTTCCTGCTTCCACTTCTTATATTTAGAGATCCAATCCGGTCCACCTGTGCGCCATCGATGAAAGTACACATCAAAGGTTGATGTGGTGATCCTCCGCTTAGCATTGATCAGCAGTCCCACTTGCTTGCTCGCCATGGAGAAGCGAAATGAACGCTCTTGCAATTGTTGGACATGAAAATCCCAAGGTGAACCACCCAGCACCGAGCAAAGAGCCCATCCAACGGCACTCTCCAAGAGACAAAAAGTGTACCTTCGAAAGGCTGCAATCATGAGGAAGGAGCCCTTGGGTGAAGACCCCAGGTGATGAACCGTGGATCGGAGCTGGCGGTGAACTTCTTGTTGAAATATCTCGCCAGGACGAAGATCACATTCACCACTGGTGGGCAGGGGTCGATCCTCACCCATGTTGAGCAAGTCGACCAATCCCCAGCAGTGCTAAAGGCTATCAGCACATCCATGGCGGCGAGCAAGGGGAGGTGGTGGAGGTGGCGGAGGCGCGGGGCATGGAGGAGCGGGAGCGAGAGCAAGCCATCTGAGGGACCAGTTGTGGAAGCGGAGGCGATCCTAGAAGATATGTTGAGAGCTTGTGCCATTGATCATGGAAAGAATTGGAATTACCATTTACCATTAGCAGAGTTCTCTTACAACAATGGTTATCAGTCGAGTATAAAGATGGCAACTTATGAAGCACTCTATGGACGTTAGTGTCGTACACCACTCAATTGGTGTGAATCTGGCGAGCGGGTTATTTTCGGTATTGATCATGTTAATGAAGCAGATGAACGAGTCAGACTCATTCAGACAAATCTTAAAGCTGCTCAATCTCGTTAGAAGAGCTATGTAGACAAGCAACACCGTCCGTTATACTTTGAAGTCCGGAATCAAGTATATCTTCGTGTTTCTCCGATGAAAGGAATTCATCGATTGGAGTCAAGGGAAAACTGGCACCTCGTTTCATTGCCCGTTTGCCATTAATGAGAGATGTGGAACCGTCGCCTACCGTTTGGAGCTACCAGCGTCACTGACCGGGATTCATGACATCTTTTATGTATCTCAGTTGAGTAAATGCCTGAGGAAACCAACAAAAGTTCTTACAGAAGGCATAGAAGCATTACAACCAGATCTGACCTATGTTGAAAAACCAATTCAGACCATCGATGAAAAGACCTGTGAAACAAGAAAACAGTCATTGTGGTTTTACGAGGTACTATGGAGTAATCACACTGCCGATGAAGCTACATGGGAAAGTGAAGATTTCCTTCGAACTAATTATCCGGACTTGTTATCGTCATATCACCGGTAACCTCCTTTCCATCGTGTTTTCGATTATAATCTCGAGACGAGATTCTTTTAAGTGGGGAGGGTTGTGAAAACCTACTTCTTGGGTTTTCAATCTTAACTCTATCTTTTCAATTCTCACATGAGGCAAGTAATCAACATGAGTGCTTTGAAGTGCCATGATCAGAGAAAGGGATGTAAAACAAGGATTTGAGCAGAGGATTCAAATTCAGATTTTGAATTGATGCATTTTATATTCATGAAGCTACTGTTCATGGAATTCAAATATTTGCAGTGCTCAAACACGATTTCTGATTTCACTATTGGGTTTCTCATGTTCTAATTAGTGGGTCCATCAAGTTTGAGTATTTTTTGAGCTGTTTTCCATTTTCAAACTGATTTCACAAGTTGCTGTGAGGAAAGGTTTATGACATGTGGGCCCCACTTGTCAGGGTTCCCACAGCAAGTGCCCAGGTTAATCGCTCACCTCTCAGGTGACGCCACGGGCGCAGAGCGCCACTGAGCGGCCGCTGCCGCTTTAGAGTCGGCCATCCTAACAAGCAAAGCATTCAACTCGACCCTATCATCTACCTCCCCACTGATTCTACCGCTCTGTAAAACCAGTACTGGTTTTTCTTCTCTGCTCGACCTCCATCAACGCTCACCAGCCGTTTCGTCGTTCGTCGCTGGCATCCCCGTTCCGTTAGTCATTTCGCCTTGTTCCCAACAGCAAGAATCATCGTAAGCTCTTCCTCTACCTGTTGATCAGTTCATCTCGTCGAGTTGGAGCTTCATCGTCCATTGTTCTGCAGTTTTGCCGCCGGCCGTTCCTGGTGCTTCCGTGGACGACCTCGCGTTTCCGATGACCTGAGCTCTTCCTTTCATATTAGATCACTCCGCAAGGTTCGCAATCACTCGCTGATCATGTTTGACATCTTGTTCCGTGTGTTTCTCCTTCGTTTGGCCGAGCACCGTCGAGTTCATGGCGCCGGGTTGCAAAACAGCGAGAAATGAGTTGAGATATTCCGTTTCTACGTTGGTTCGTTCTTCGATTCAATGAGAGCATAGTAATCCCTACTCCGTGCGCATCCATTGAGGCATTATACAAGGACAGCCGTGATCTGGTTAAGGATTTCTTCGAGATTTCGTGGCTGCCGGCCCCAAACCCTAGGTCATTGGTGTATTCTCGATTTCCATTGTTTTCCTTCCAATTGGACTGCAATTACTTGTGTCCCATGTTCCCCTGGTGCTCCTAGTGTTGGAATTAATGGGCTTGGCCCAATATTAATTCAGAAATAAATCCTAGAAAATATCAAAGGCCCATTAGGGCAAGAGGGAGTGGTGCTAAGTGTTTAGTCCCACATGGGAAGTGGAAGTGGAGCAACCCCTACATATAAGGGAGGTTGCTCTTCCACTACTTGAGTGAGAGAGAAGAGAGGAAGAGAGGGGTGGCCCACGCGTGCTCCTCCTCCTCCTCCTCCTCGCTCGCTCGCCTCGCCACGCCACGCCACGCCTCGCCCCGCCCCGCCCTGCCCCGCCCCTCCCCGCACACGAGTCAGAGTCCAAGTCGTTGGAGACGGACGCGTCTACGACAGCAGAGTCAAGTCGGAGCTGGACCCTCCGGATCGCATACGAACCGCCTCACTGGAACTCTATAAATATGGTCGTCGGCGGTACGGCAGGGTATCCCACGATCAGATCGTTCGCACGTTCGCGTTCCTTGCGCTGCCTTCTAGTCTACTCCATCCCGAGCGCCGGCGTGCACCGACGATCGGGAGAGCAGGTCTCCGGAACCTCTCGGCCTTGTGATCTTGCACCAGGAGAGAGCGGATAAGGTTTTTGGGAAGCGCTCCACGCGACTGCTCGCGTTCTTCACCACAGCTCGTCTACCGAGCAGATCGGGCGCTGCGGCTCAACGTCGTCCCCAACGCCTACAGCGGCTGGTCTCCGTCGGATCTACAGCGGTGCGGTTGACTTCAAATCAGTACGCGTTATTCCTCGTCCCGTCTGTCTGCCGATCGCTGCTGTTTTTCTCGTGTTTTTCAGGAATTATTCAGTAAATTGCCTATTATTTTCTAACAATCCAAAAACCTTATTAGGCAATTTCCTGAGTTGAACATGCTGACTTTGGCCGATGCACTGAGGCCAGAGAAATTCTCTGGCGTGCACTTCAAGAGGTGGCATGTTAAGGCCACGCTCTGGCTCCAATCGCTTAAGATCTTCTGGGTAACCGAGGGCAGGCCTCAAGGTCCTTTGTCTGTTGAAGAACAGACAAAGTTCAAGGAAGCCAATTCTGCCCTGAGAGGATGCATCTTAAGTGTTCTTGATAATAAACTCTGTGATGTCTATCTGACAGACACAGATGGGAAGGAGCTCTGGGATGCACTTAACGCTAAGTATGGTGGAGCCGATGCAGGTGGTGAACTGTATATCATGGAGAATTTTCATGACTACAAGATGGTTAACAACCGTCCTGTAGTTGAACAAGCTCAAGAAATACAGTGCCTTACGAGAGAGCTCAATCTCCTTAAGTGTCCTCTACCTAACAAGTTTGAGGCTGGGTGCATTATTGCAAAGTTACCTCCATCATGGAGGAACTTCGCCACAGCCCTCAAACACAAGAGACAAGAAATATCAGTTGAAAACCTGATTGCATCTCTTGATGTTGAGGAGAAGGCTCGGGCTAAGGACGCTATTGAGAAAGGAGGCGAGGGTCAATCTAGCGCCAATGCTAATATGGTGCAGAAACCCTATGTCAAGAACAAAGGGAACAAGTCTCTATTCAAGCCAAACAAAACTACTGCTTTCAAGAAGAAGAAATCAAACAAAGCCAATGATGGATGCTGCTACACCTGTGGGGAGCAGGGACATATTTCCAAGAACTGCCCTGAGAGGGCAGATCGCAAAGGGAAAAAGAATGTCAACATCATGACATCTAGCAATGCAGATGGGTACGGTAATTCCTTTACTGTCCTTTCGGTTTCTCAAACACCATCTTGGTGGTTTGATACGGGCGCTAATGTTCATGTATGTTTTGACATGTCCATGTTTACTTCTCACCAGTTCGTCCGGGATTCCGCCGTCCTAATGGGGAATGGGTCACATGCTTCTGTTCGTGGTGTTGGCACGGTCGATCTGAAGTTCACTTCGGGAAAGATTGTCCAGCTGAAGAACGTGCAACATGTCCCTACTATGAACGAGAATCTTGTTAGCGGTACCCTTCTATGCAGAGATGGGTTTAAAGTAGTTTTAGAGTCCAATAAAATAGTTGTGTCTAAGCATGGACAATTTATTGGTAAAGGCTATGAATGCAGAGGCCTGTTCTGCTTTTCTCTTTCGGACTTTAGTAATAAGTCAGTAAACCATATTTGTGGCGGTATTAATGATGATGCAAGTTTTTGGCATTCTCATTTATGTCACGTTAATTTTGGTTTAATGAATCGGCTATCTAGTCTCAGATTAATTCCGGGATTCACTATTGTCAAATGTTCTAAGTGCCATAGTTGTCTGCAGTCAAAGCAACCTCGAAAGCCTCACAAGGCAGCCGAGGAGAGAAACTTGGCACCATTAGAACTCATACATTCTGATCTATGCGAGATTAATGGTGTGTTCACAAAAGGTGGAAAGAAATATTTTATGACATTAATAGACGATTCTACTAGATTCTGCTATGTTTACTTGTTGCAAACTAAAGATGAAGCTTTAGACTACTTTAAAGTCTATAAATCTGAAGTAGAAACTCAATTAGAGAGAAAGATCAAACATCTTAGGTCAGATCGTGGTGGTGAGTATTTTCCCAAAATATTTGATGATTTTTGTGCAGAACATGGTATTATACATGAGAGGACGCCTCCCTATTCACCCCAATCAAACGGGGTAGCCGAGAGGAAAAACCGCACATTGTGTGACTTGGTGAATGCCATGTTAGACACGTCCGGTTTATCTAAGGCATGGTGGGGGGAGGCTCTATTGACTTCATGTCATGTCCTAAACCGCGTTCCAAACAAGAATAAAGAGAAAACCCCTTATGAGGAGTGGGTTGGGAGAAAACCATCACTTTCATACTTGTGTACTTGGGAATGTTTGGCAAAAGTCAATGTTCCAATTACCAAGAAATGCAAGCTGGGACCAAAGACAGTGGATTTTATCTTTTTAGGCTATGCTCATCGGAGCATCGCATATAGATTTTTAGTAGTTAAATCTGAGGTACCTTATATGCATGTTGATACTATTATGGAATCTCGTGATGCAACATTTTTTGAGAATATATTTCCTATGAAAGATATGCATAGCAGTGCTAGGATCTCTTCTGATATTTGTCCTGAATCCACCACAACTAGCGAGTTTCTTGATACACCGTTTGAGAATGTCCCAGAGGAAGAACACAATGAAATAACTCAGTCGAGTAAGAGATCACAGATTGCAAAATCCTTTGGTGATGATTTCATTGTGTACCTTGTGGACGATACTCCTAGATCCATAGCAGAGGCATATGCATCACCTGATGCAGATGACTGGAAAGAAGCAGTTCATAGTGAGATGGACTCAATTCTTTCCAATGGAACCTGGGAGTCAACTGAACGGCCATACGGGTGCAACCAGTAGGCTGCAAGTGGGTGTTCAAGAAAAACCTCAGACCTGACGGTACTATTGAAAAGTACAAGGCAAGACTAGTTGCAAAGGGCTATACTAAAAAGTAAGGTGAAGACTATTTTGACACCTATTCACCTGTCGCCAGAATGACAACAATTCGTGTACTACTTTCTTTGGCTGCCTCTTATGGTCTAATCATCCATCAAATGGATGTAAAGACAGCTTTCCTGAACGGAGAGTTGGAAGAGGAGATTTATATGGAAGAGCCTGATGGGTTCGTATTAAAAGGCTAAGAGACAAAGGTGTGCAAATTGTTGAAATCCTTGTATGCCTGAAACAAGCACCTAAGCAATGGCATGAGAAGTTCGATAGTACTTTGACGTTTGCGGGCTGTCATTAATGAGGTTGATTGGTGCGTGTACTATCGCCATGGTGGGGGCGATAGCATTATGTTATGCTTGTATGTAGATGATATACTCATTTTTGGTACGAGCATTAATATAATTTCTGAGGTCAAGTCTTTTCTATCAAAATGTTTTGATATGAAAGATCTAGGAGAAGCTAATGTTATTTTGAACATTAAGCTGAATAAGGATGAGAGTGGAATTACTTTAAGTCAATCCCACTATGTTGAGAAAATCATGAGCCGGTTCGGCTTTATGGATAGCAAGATTTCTCCAACGCCTTATGATCCTAGTGTGATACTTAGAAAGAACAAGAAAGAGTCAAGAGATCAACTCAGATATTCTCATATGATCGATTCACTCATGTACTTAGCTAGCGCAAACCGTCCTGATATCTCTTTTGCTGTAAGCAAACTGAGCAGGTTCATGTCAAATCCGGGTACAGATCATTGGCATGCACTTGAAAGGGTTATGCGCTATCTGAGAGGTACAATGAGTTATGGAATTCACTATACTGGGCATCCGACTGTGCCTAAGGGTTATAGTGATTCGAACTGGATCTCTGATGTTGATGAACTCTATGCCACAAGTGGATATGTGTTCACTCTAGCTGGTGGCGCTATATCATGGAGGTCTTGCAAACAGACCATTTTGACGAGGTCAACCATGGAAGCAGAACTCACTGCTTTAGAGATAGCCACTGCAGAGGCAGAATGGCTGCGAGAGCTCTTGATGGATTTGCCTATAGTTGAGAGACCATTGCCAGCAATCCTTATGAACTGTGACAATCAGACGGTGATTGCCAAAGTGACCAGTTCTAAGGATAATGCAAAATCATCAAGATACGTCAAGAGACGTTTAAAATCTGTCAGGAAAATGAGAAACTCCAGAGTTATTACTAATTCGTACATACAAACAGACAAAAAACCTGGCAGATCCCTTTACGAAGGTTCTATCACGTAATGTGATAGAAAGTGCATCGAGAGAGATGGGTTTGAGACCCATTGATGTGACACCATAGTAGTAACCCAACCTATGTGATCGGAGATCCCGTGAATTAGGACATGGGAAAAAAGCTAGTGGTTCACCGAGGAGAGTACTTCCTTTATACCCTCTCTATGGGAAGATGCACACTTGTACTCTCAAACTGTAAGGCAGGTTGGCAATTTGCCTTAATGTGTTTCTGTTGGCTATGTGTAGCAAAGATGCCGTCCTACAGGGCAGTCTTGAAGGAAACATACCTATATGAGCTCCGACTGTCTAACGTCGCAGTCTGTGAGATTTGGGTGATCTCTGGAAAGCTCATGAAGAGACCAGGGAGTACGATGCATATGCTCCACCCGCGGGGTAGACTACTGGTATTCAAGTACTGGTAATGGTCTTTGGGTGAAGTCAATTCACACCAAACATGCAATTCAAGGCGTAGTCCATTGTTCAAGTTGTGACCTGATGAAGCTTGAGGATCTAGGCAGAAGTTCAACTTCACAGTCTCTGCCAAAAGCACTAGTATATTAAACAAGGAACGAGAATGACCTCTCTCCTAATGGCTTTCAGATCTGGTGGGGGAAGGTTGGAATTAATGGGCTTGGCCCAATATTAATTCAGAAATAAATCCTAGAAAATCTCAAAGGCCCATTAGGGCAAGAGGGAGTGGTGCTAAGTGTTTAGTCCCACATGGGAAGTGGAAGTGGAGCAACCCCTACATATAGGGGAGGTTGCTCTTCCACTCGTTGAGTGAGAGAGAAGAGAGGAAGAGAGGGGTGGCCCACACGCGCTACTCCTCCTCCTCCTCCTCGCTCGCTCGCCTCGCCACGCCACGCCTTGCCTCGCCCCGCCCCGCACACGTGCATGCGCGCGCGTGTGTTCGTGTGAATTCGAGCCTCGAGCCGAGCCCAGATTTTATATTTTTGCAGAAAATTAAATTGGGTTTTTGGGCCTCCGAATTTTTGGGGCTACCGAGTCAGAGTCCAAGTCGTTGGAGACGGACGCGTCTACGACTGCAGAGTCAGTTCGGATCCGGACCCTCCGGATCGCATACGAACCGCCTCCCTGGAACTCTATAAATACGGGCGTCGGCGGTACGGCAGGGTATCCTACGATCAGATGGTTCCCACGTTCGCGTTCCTTGCGCCGCCTTCTAGTCTACTCCATCCCGAGCGCCGGCGTGCACCGACGATCGGGAGAGCAGGTATCTGGAACCTCTCGCCCTTGCGATCCTGCACCGGGAGAGGGCGAATAAGGTTTTTGGGAAGCGCTCCGCATGACTGCTCGCGTTCTTCACCAGGGCTCGTCTACCGAGCAGATCGGGCGCTGCGGCTCAACGTCGTCACCAACGCCTGCAGCGGCTGTTCTCCGTCGGATCTACAATGGTGCGGTCGACTTCAAATCAGTACGCATTATTCCTCGTCCCGTCTGTCTGCCGATCGCTGCTGTTTTTCTCGTGTTTTTCCGGAATTATTCAGTAAATTGCCTCTTATTTTCTAACACCTAGGCCTTGTGGAATCACGAATTACTGCTTATAGGGGGATGTTCATAGCAGCAGCCATGGTGGTCGCCGCCCATGGCCGTCGAGCTCCCTGTACCGGCAAGACCGAGCCCCATTGAGACCTCCAGAGTGTAAGCCATCTCCCTGGCTTTGTTTTATGCAATATTTGGTAGTCAGAGGTACTGATCCGGCAGGGGAAATTGGGCGCCACAGCCTCTGTCCATTGGCCTCCATGGCCATGCCTTGAGGTTGAAGAAAGTGGATTCTCTTTGCCATCCGGATCTTGTGTGTCAACATTATGCATTTGTGTTGCCCGTGTGTGGCTGCCACCAGGGTAGGTTTTAAAATCCGGGGGCCCCCACTGTCAGCCACTACTCAGTTGCCCTGGCGGGATTCAAATTCGTGTGGGGCACAAATGTCAGCCCTTTGCCCAAGTCATTTGCAAAAAAAAAAAAAAAAATTGCAGAACCATCACCAATCTTTAGAATTCTATATCTCCCTACAGACATTTTCAAAAATTCCAAAACAAATTTTGCTAGAATCCTCTCATTGAGTAGTTTCCATAAAGTTAAAGTTCATGGCATGAAAATTGGTATATCATCCTGTATAATTTATTCTTTCAAAATCTTTGTGCATTTATTCTGGGAAGCCTGCACCTTGATAAATTCTAAAATTTTGCCAGAAATTACATATTGTCTTAATTGTTCACCAGGAAAATCCCCACACCTGTTTAACCTGATTTACTTATGTAAATTGAGAAGTTTGTCTCAGCTGTGCTGAAATGGGTAGAAAATACCAGAGAAAATACTCCAAAATTAATTCCAACTTCAAAATTTAATTGGGAACATAATATTGATCAGAAAATTATGAAACAAATTTTCCTCTCATATCTATTATCTTCTCTACCTGATTGTCAACTCAATTCACCTGATCATCCTTGTTCAATTTCTGTGAAGAAAATCTTGATATGAATCTTCATCACTTTATTACCATCTAGTCACTTTTTACATCCAGTTACATTCTTTTTTCTTAAATATGTTCTGTACTGTTTCAACCTCTGTAAATACTCTCAAGAACAGTGATAATTAATTGCTCAAGCATTCCTTACTAAATATTCATTAATCCATATAGTCTATACAACACTAATTACATTATTATCTTCATGTCAAATAGAAGGAATTCACGAGGAGCAACCGGATTCCACTAACTGTTTTCCACCGGAGTTCGATCACTCTTTTGATCAACATCAAGGCAAGCCTCGATTTGCATTTAAGTTAAGAAGTTTATCTTTACCACTACGTCTACGTCTATATGGTATTTGCATTACGTCTTGGATTGATTGATACTCTACCTGCATGACCAAAGAATCTCTGAAGTCTATAGTTAATATACTGCTTATATGTTGTTTAGTAATGCTATGTTGATATATCATTTATGGGTTTACTGGTGTAACTCGAGTATGGCTTTTTCCTGCTCGTGCACCGGTAGAAGTGGAATCAATGGAGATAATGGACATTGACTCACTTAGTAGTTAATTGAGACCGGGCAGGAAAGTAGAAAGCAGCAGAGTGGAAATCAGTGTGCATAGTCCTTCCTGTGTCGATTGAGGACCGTCCGTGTGCAGCCCTGCTGGACAAGTTGGAACTTGTACCGGATGCATACTGGCTCTAATAGACCCAGCAAACTGATGTAACTTGTTAACTTGGATGTTGAGGCGTACCCCACCGTCCTAGACACCACGCACGTCATGAGGAGAGCAGAGGCCACTGCGGCAGAGATCGTCATGTGAGTCTTGCTTCCGGGATGGTAGGACCGGCTCAATGTTTGAGTGTCTCATGAAAGGTTGTCACTTATGGCATTATGGAGGAGGACTGTAAGCCTTCTCTGGTCGGGTGTATGTGACGTGCAAGTCGGTTGTTTTCATGATTCGAATCACTGTCACTGGCGGAAGAGAGCATGCTTTTTCACTGCGCTATGACATAGTAACCATTAGAACTGGATGGAACTTGCTAGTTGGATAAGCATCTTGGGTGAAGTAGTTGAGCAGTGAACTAAAGTTATGATTCTAGTACTTAACTTGATGCTTAAAAGTGAATATAAGAATTCAGTGTTATACTAGTGCTATGAATAGCTTTACTCTTAATAGTAATCCACTGCATGTATGAGTAGTGACACGGGTAAGTCTTGCTGAGCATAGGCTCATGGTTTGTTGATCCACTGTTTTGCAGGTAACGTTATAGTTGAGGGCGAGCTTAGTGAGGCATCACCCGATGAGGGGTGTGAGGCTCACTGGAAACCCTGCACGCCGCCATGAAAGTCTGGTGTTGCTACTGTGAAGCTTCCGAGGGCCAAATGACTTCACTCTTGCTTAGAGTAGGCTATAGGGCGCGAGTTGTATCTTATCTTTCCGCTGCTTGTATTGATATACATTAGTTTGTAAACTAACAATATTATGGAATAAAAGGCCCAATGTATTGTGAATGTGTGTTATGTGTGCTATGCTATTAAGTGTCGCATCGTACGGCACCACCCAATATGATTCCCAGAATGTCAGGACTGGGGTCCTCACATGCTAGTATCAGAGCCGACCCTCGCAGTTTCAAAGGTGCGTACGGATCAGGGACGTGGGTACTTACGCATGACGCGTGGGTCCTCTAAGAGGGACACAATATGTTACGTATGCCAGTACTGAACGTATGGACGTGGCCAAGAGGGAACATTCCTGGCTGGGGGTGACTGACAAGGACGTCGATCTTCTAAGGGGGGGTGGATTTTGACATCGTAGCTCAAGGCTTAATAGGATTGATAGAATAACTGATACCACCAAGGTATACCTTCTTTTCCGGAGGCCCACCTTCAAAGAACTCTGAGGTTAAGCGTGCTTGGTCCAGAGCAATTTACGGATGGGTGACCGACTGGGAATTCTTCCTAGGTGCGCACGAGTCAGGACAAAATGAGCAGAATAGACTAGTGTTGGTATGTGGGGCTAGTCTGTGATCCTAGAAAGCTGCCAGAAGTAACGACCGTCAGGCCCGTAGTGGCTGGGGTGTTACATGACAGTAATATTTTTATATAACATACTTCAGCTTTTACATAAAACTTCTAGTTTTGTAACTAGTGATATATATATATATATATATATATATTTGTTATACCTAATTCAATAGTATATAATTAATGTTTTTATAAACAAAAAACTAATATTGTAATAAAATTATAGATTGTGGCACATGTCATAACTTTAGCCATGTGGACTTGATCATTAGTGGACCATGAAGGACGTACAATGATGTTGTTATGCGAGAATCGGAACCAACGTCAATTAGATAGGAGGCGAGGTAATGTTTATGTGAGACCTATGTGTGTTGAATACATTGGCTATTACAATAAAAGTTTTGAATATTGCCAAAACACGCTTCTCATCGAGGTTCGACTCTAGGTCCGAGATCCGACAAGGTCCAACATGCTTTGGATAGCTCTGACAAGGTCCGACAATAGGTCCATCATGCTTTGGGTAGCTTCGACAAGGTTCGACAATAAGTCCGACTTGTTTTGGGTACCTCCGGCAAGGTTCGACGTGATGTCCAACAAACTTTGGCTAGGTCCGGCACAAGGTCCAATTAGCTTTGGCTAGGTCCGGAGCAAGGCCCGGTTAGCTTTTCCAAGGTTTTATTATCTTTGACTAGGTTCGGAGCAAGATCAGGTTAGCTTTGGCAAGGTCCGATGCAAGATCGCAACGGTTCTGCTTTTAACTTGCAATGGTTCAAACTTGCTATACACTTATGGGAAGTTTTTTAGTATTCTTTTACTAAGTTTTTGAAGTGTTATGGCTGTTTATGATGGTAAATGTTTTGATATAGTTTGGAACATGCTTATGTGAGCTGCTCACGTAAGGTGTTGTGGTGTTTGAACTAACGAGAGTCAAGTCGAGGACTTGGGCTCGCAAAGGATGGTTTTTTATTCATGTGCAGGAGTTGCTTGAGGTCAATACATGGCTGGGATCCAATGAATTAGTCTTAGGGAGCAGATGAGGTACAACCACCAAGTTCAAGAGGAATTTTGGTTGAGTTGATCAGGAGGTCACGTAGCATGTTTGGGTCAAGAACAATGCATATGAAGGTATCATGGATGTTGTTGGAAAGTGTTTGCACGTGTGCAAGGAGTTCATGGACGTGGCAACATAGTTCCAAGGCATGATGAACAGAAGTGGACCTAAAGAATTAGTCGGAAAGATCCAACCGACTGGGTTATGCCTCAGGCTGCGACTGAGGTGATTATAGTTCGTTTATGGAAAGTTTCGAGTTTGTTTTGGTTAGATTTCGTGTGGGTCACAAAGTTGAGTTGTATTAGGAATGTGGGATATGTTCCTAAAGAGTTTGGAAGTCTTAAGATAACTTCTATCTCTGTATGGAATAGTCTTGAGCAGTTATAGAAAGTTTCGGTTGAAACTGAGTAGGATTAGAGTCCTAGATTGGATTGGGTTGGCCTTAGGGCTAGTTATATAAGCAAGCGAGGCCAGAGCTCAAGGCAAGACGACTTTGGGCTGTTCCTCTTGTGCTTTGATTAATAAAATTTGTAGTTTTAAGGAGCTTTTGTGTCTTGTTCGTCCGACTTGTTTCAGACAAGTTTTTCTCGTCGAGTTTCTGCACAACACTACGTTGCGTTGGTGTTTTTATCATAACTAGAGTTTCTAGGTCCAATTGACGTGATTCTTTTTGGGTTGTCTTCACAACTTGATTATCTATTATCTTGAAAAATTCACGGAAATTGGATTTGTGGTTTCGGATCTACACGAGTTTCTTTGCAGCGTTGCAGATATGTTTTTACTCAGGTAGAATAGATTGATCTTTGTTCAATCGTTCGATCATAACATGAGTTTTTCTCGACTGTTTTTCGTGATTCTTGTTGTCGTGTCTTGGTGACTTGATTCTATATACTATCTACTAATTTTTCACGGTTGAACTAGTTTAGGTCAGTTGCACACACGGTTTCTTAACAGGTTGATTTTCCGCCGAGGGGTTTTTGTTGCTTCTGCTGAAAAAGTTTTAAATCTACCATTCACCCTCATCTGGTAGCTTTTCACGTGTTCTTCGAGCCTACAGTTTAATATGCATGATGATAAAAAACAAATATATCTTAACTCCAACTAACACATTTATTTAGGAGAACAATAGACAACAAATTATCGTTAAGATCTGACCTGTTTTACGTGGTCAATGTTGTAGGTTTTAGCTAATGAAATAATACCTTGAGAAGATAATGATTTTCAAAATTTTCATGGTCATACTCTTAAAATTGTCTAACGAACCATGTTATTACCATAAATATTTATATAAAGGACTTTAGCTTTTACATAAAAACTTCTAGTTTCTAACTAGTCATATATATTTTTATTTTGCTATACCTCATTCAATATTATATAATTAATGTTTTCCATATAACTAATTATATAGTATTGTAATGATATTATATATTGTGGCAGATATACATAGCTTGAGCCGTGGACTTAAATCATCATTGGACCATATGTATCACATTCAGATTTTCATGGACGAAACAATAGTGGAAAATGAAACGCACTTGATCTTATGTTGTCAGCGCTGCCCAACTCCAACATCCTCCATCTCTACCTTGATTGCAATTATAAGGCTTTCTTCATATTTTATAACAGATTAACAAAGGATAGAAAAAACTCACTGCCCCTTATCTATTTAGCTTCTAGTATAAAATCCTTGGACTGATAGATATTTGTTACAAGTATATCGTGAAATAAAGGAATTTATTACGCTTGGTCCTTGTGCCGCTAAAAAATACTATTAAAAATGCTAATGGTAGAAGGTAATATCACTCGCGCAATTCGAGAAATGGCATGACTGCTGAATCAGGTGTGTGAACTGCCAGCCAACACCTCTTACATGAGAAAAATAAAGATGTAATGCAAGCATAGATGGCACAACCTTTATTGTTACAACTTTTTCTCATCTCACGTTGGGATTGCTGCAGACCAAGCATTAATTACAAGCCTTAATGCCATATTAAGACACCCTCTCTTTGTGGCAATAATTTAATTCAGCTAAAATTCCATATTAAAAGCAACCATCTTCCCATTCCTTGAGATATCATTACATCTGGTTTTAACGCGTTATGCTTTTCCCCCAAGCCACCGTAGAATCTCAGATCTCACCTCAGGAAAACCAAAGAGTGAAGAATAGAAGGAGGTAAGACATAATTTTGGTACGCACACTTGTCAGCATCTAGAACATGTTAGATATTGCACTGGAACCTCTAGTAGTCATCACCATGCTTTTACATACATAGATCTGAGTTTTTGGTTGGATAGATGTTTAAATCAGGGGCTTGGTTAAGCCCATGCGAGCAAAGGCTCCCGTACATGCACACTGCTGAGCGAGAGGGGTCCTCCGTCTTTTCGCTGCTCTGGATCAGAGTACTCATTTGCACTACTATAGATATGTTTTTCTCAACATGTGCTTTTCATGGGCTTGACCCTAGGCCAACACGTAAGCAGCTTATTTATCAGAATCATGCATACTGTTCTTATTTATCATAATCCTTTGTTAGTGTAGTGCTCCCAGGTAAACAAGATGAGTTTCATTGGAATTTAACTCCAAATATACAATTCTTGGTGAGATCAACCCATTGAAATTAAATTCCGAACATACAATTCTTAATGAGGCCGCATTACTTAACATTGATCCATGTGGACTTTCCATATTTTAAATAAGAAGATATGGAAAATTTATGACCCCCTAAAGATAAAGATATTTCTTCGGTGCTTAAGAAAAGGTTTTATTCTCACTTAGGATAACTTAGATAAAAACCCAAACGGATGTGCTACTTGTTGTTTTTGTAGATACCCAGAATCTACTCAACATCTGTTCTTTGATTGCTATTTTGCACGGATGGCGTGGCATGTTGTTCAAGTGGCCACAAATCTTTCTCCACCGAGTAGGGTATCAGACATGTTTGGTACTTGGCTCCAGGGAATTAGTAAAGTATTGAAACCACTTATATTATTGGGGCTGCTGCTATGTGTTGGTCAATCTGTATTTACAGAAACAATATTTTGTCTAAAAGAAAAATATTGGATTTTCATTGCAGGTTGTTTATATGGCTACACATTGGCTTCATACATGGGTTGTGCTGCTGAAACATGTCTTCTGGCCTATGGTACTAGATATTTGCCAGTGTTTGAGCAGGTGGCCAGGGATAAGCTACTACTAGAGTGTCTGGTGTCTTGCTTGTAATTTTCATTGTTATTTCTTTTCTTTTCTGTTTTGGCGACGTGCATTAAAATATGCAGAAGTCGGGAATGTTCAATGTTGATACCCTGCATACCAGGTATCCCTTCGTACCAGAAGAAGACGCGTTGAGTTCCACCTTCTAGTATTGTGTACTTCTGGAGGCAACACGTATCCCATAGTGCCGAACCTGCCTCCCTACTTAGGGTGGCTCTAGCATTGCTACGTGTCCCGCAGTGTCGGACCTGCCTCCCTCCTTAGGGTATCTCCAGCACTGCCACGTGTCCAGTAGCTCCAGACCTGCCACACCGACAAGGGAAGCTCCAGTGCTACCACATGTCCAGTAGCTCCAGACCTACCTCCCTGCTGAGGGAAGCTCTAGATCTACCATGTGTCACACGTACGGATCTATGTCTACCATGGGAAGACTCTGGGATCTCCAACAGCGCAGACATTCAAGGGCTATCAATCGGCCATTACAAGACCTGGTTAACGCATCATTAATGCCATATTAAAGACGCACGCTCAAAACACTATCAAGACCGGCAATGCTGCTATTAAGGCACGCTATCACACGATTAACCCCCCCCCCCTTTAACATCCGTAGATCGTGTATAGGGTGGTTATTACAGCCGAGGCCACCTGTCGGGCCATGGCACATATTGTAACAGCCGGTCCTTGGCCTATAAAAGGATGCGTTGCACGGTAGAACACAGGTCATTGAGACTAGCTCACCAGCATACTCGCTCAAAGATCTCCAATACACAAACACCTCATGGAGTAGGGTATTACGCTCTTGCAGCCCGAACCACGTAAAACACCTTATGTCACCTAGCTCTTGGATATTGATTTTGCTCCCTTCTTAAATACGAACATCTGCGGATTACTTCTTAGTTGTACTGGGGGAAGTGTCGTTGGCACACTTCAACTTGGCGCGACAAGTAGGGGTCAGTTTTCAAGATCTTCGAGATGGTGAACTCTGCTGTCGCTTCAAATGGACTGGTTGCACAAGAAGTTGGTGGGAATCCCTCCAATGGTAAATATTCGGCTAACCTTGTCCCAACAAACATTGTTCTACCACCACCACCTGCTGCAGCAGCGAACGCTAAACAGGAGGATGGTGAGTTTGCATCGGCCACAAAATCGACTAACAACCCAGAGAACACGTTGAATGTTGCATAAACTCTTCTTCAGCGTCCTCCAGCGTCGGGAGCGCCCTTGGCCATGTTGGAACAATGGCGCGCTGACGTTTAGCATCTGGTTGTAGGCGCAGCCACAACGCTCAACAACTAGGGTCCACCCAATGCAGGGCAGGAACCTTCTCATAACAGAACCTTGTATTGAAGACTTGGTCTTATTGCATCACAGCTCAGGAGACTTGCACTCTCTCATCACTCAACGTCTCTACCCTCAGGGGCTCGTCGTACTCATCTGGCGTCGAGGCTCCCGATTTAAAATCTCCGGCGTCAACATTGAGCGTAGTCGCGAGAGGCGACTTGCTCGTGAAAACACTTCTCCTCTTGGAGTTGGAGGAGTCTGTTGTCCCTCGCCTTACTTCTTCGCATGGTGGAATGGCCACCCATGTTCCGACCTCATTTGCTAGAGAAGTATGACTGGATAGTCAATCCCGCCGAATTTCTTCAAATCTACTCTACCGCTATCCTCACGGCAAGAGGGAATGAGGTTGTCATAGCCAATTACTTCCCAGTAGCTTTACCAGGACTGCCAGGTCCTGGTTTATGAGCCTACCTCCTGACTCCATCTACAGTTGGGGGGGGGGGAATTATGTCACTAGTTCACCCCAAACTTCGGGAGCTCCTACACCCGGCCTAGCACTGAGCTGGACCTTTTTGCTGTACAACAAAAGTTGGGAGAGTCACTGCGATCCTTTATCTAGTAGTTCTCTCAGGTATAGAACACCATCCCTTCTATCTCCAACGCTCTTTTCATTGTTGCATTCGGACAGAGAGTTCGAGATAAGAAGATGTTGGAGAAGTTGGCAACCAAGGATGTCAGTAGTGTCACATAACTCTTTAGCCTGCCTTACAAATAAGCCAGAGCTGTGGAGGGCCATGAAATGCACTCCAAACCAGCTATGGAGGCTTGTCAGCCTGCTTCCAAAGTCGAACCTAATGCCAATTCTAGTGGCAAAAAGAAAAAAAAGTTAAGTGCCAAGAAGAAGTCACTTGCCGGCACACCTACAGTTGCTGCTGCAGTAGCATCTAGTGGTCGGGGGGGGCACGCCCCGACAAGCGACCTCGATCATTGTCTGAAGATGGTGACAAGGTGTGGTGTCCGATCCACAAGTCTATGACCCACAAATTTGAAGACTTTTGCGAGGTCAAGAGGCTTGCTGAGAACAATAGCAAGCATCAAGATGACACACCTTTCTGCCAGCGGGAAGGAAAACAGAAAGTCGACGAAGCTCCGCCTGATCAGGAGCTAGGCTTCCAAGATGCCATCAAGGCATTAAAGGCGGTCTACTACACCGTCGATGACTCCAACACCAACTCCAACAATAAACATCAAAAGACTCTCCATATGATGTATGGAGGGTCCTGAGACATTACCTCTTGGTGCATTGTGAAAACTTTGCGTTGGGAGATGGCTGCTGCTGCTGCCACTTCCAACGTCGAACCCCATCGGAAGTGGATGGACCATCCCATCGCCTTCAATGCTTCTGACTGTCCGAAGAACATGGCAGGAGTTGGACAATTGCCCCTGATGGTCTCCCCGACTATAAACAATATCCAGCTCTTCCGTGTCTTGGTGGATGGTGGCGCAACTCTCAACCTGATCACCTTCACAATATTTGTGTTGCTCCAGCGCAGCCTCTCGGACTTGAGGCCCTCACACCCATTCTCTGGAAGTGGTCCGAGAGCTATAACACATCTCAGCTCTGTTACACTCTTGGTGACCTTCAGGACACCGGAGAACTACCGGTCCGAGAAGCTGGTATTTGATGTAGCACACATCAACTTACCCTTCAATTACATCCTTGGCAGGCCAGCCCTGTATAGGTTCATGGTGATGGCCCACTATGGCTACCTAGTGTGGAAGATGCCAACCCCATCAGGCATCCTCCGGATTTGAGGGGATTGCACTGTTGGGGTCACTGCGCTGGAAAAGCTTCATGCGCTCGCATCAGCGTAAGAAGCCGAATCCGGCAAGGTGCAATCTACTTAGCAACCTCCGAGCTTGCGCCAGCGCGGCTCAAGCTCTGCAACTCGTGTGCAACCAAGTGGCGACACTGACGTTCCCTTCAAGTCATCAAAATCGGTTCTGATGTCGCTCAGACCACTCGTATATCGGGAGGTCTAAGCGACAAATAGGAACTCGCGCTCGTCACATTCTTCCGGGCAAATGTTGATGTGTTTGCATGGCAACCGCCACAAATGCCTGGGTCCCTAGGGAGGTGATCGAGCATCATCTGAAGATCTATCCCGACGCATGACCTATACAACAGAAGCCCCGGAAGCAATCTATTGAGCGGCAGAACTTCATCTGAGAAGAAGTCAAGAAGCTGCTTGATGCAGGATTCATCTCGGAGGTACATCACCCGCGATGGCTGGCAAACCCCGTCGTCGTGCCAAAGACCGGTGGGAAGCTTCGGATGTGCATTGACTACACTACTTTGAATAAGGCATGTGCAAAAGACCTCTTTCCACTACAAAGAATAGATCAAATAGTGTATTCTACCTCAGGCTGTGAGCTTTTATGTTTCCTAGAAGCATATTCTGGCTTCCATCAAATTCCAATGATTATGGAAGATGAAGAGAACACTGCTTTTATTAGGTAGATGGACTCTATTGTTACACAACAATGCCTTATGGTCTCAAAAATGCACTATCCACCATTCTGCGAGCTATGCACAAAACCTTTGGGGACCTGATCCGGGACCTAGTGGAAGTCTACATTGATGACATCATTATCAAATTGAAGAACAAAGACTCACTTCTGGACAACCTTCAATCCTTCTCTCACAAGTTGCACCTGACTCGCACGAAGCTCAACCCTGACAAGTGTGTCTTCAGGGTTAACTCCACAAAGCTTCTTGGTTTCTTGGTGATCCATTGAGGAATTGAAGAAAATTCGGCCAATATAAAAGCTATTGAAATGCTCCCTCCAGCCCGCATCAAGGATGTCCATAAGCTTACTGGATGTTTAGCTTTGCTCACCCGGTTCATTTAAAGGCTGGAAGAGCGAGCACTTCCCTTCTTCAAACTTTTGAGGAAGTCCGGGTTATTCTATATGTTTGAAGAAGCCAAGAAGGCATTCCAAGAGCTCAAGCAGCTCCTCACTATAGTACCAATCATGGTAGCTCCAGAATATGGTGAGCCTCTTTTGCTTTACATTGCTGCAACTATGGAGGTTGTCAACATGGTCCTGGTTGCGGAAAGACCAGAGACATCTTCAACTAAAGAGCTCAGACCCCTCCATGAAGGTCCGAAGATACTTGAGGGCAAGTCTGGATCCCAACCTCTAGACACAGATCCTAAAGACAAGATGCATGTGGATCAACCTCTCCCATCCGAGAGAATATCTACCGCTCAAGAAGAACATTTGGAATCCTTCGGGATTGTCCAGATGGATGAAGAATAAAGTGTGGACTCCTCCAAGAGGGGCTGAACTGTCCATCGGGCAATATACTTCATCAGTGAAGTACTTCAAGATGCCATGACTTGATACATTGAGGTGCATAAGCTGCTCTATACAATTCTTATTGCCTCAAGGAAGCTATGTTATTACTCCCAAGCCCACAAGACATCAGTGGTAACATCTTTATCCACTTCGTGCTATTTTGCATAATCCTAACTCAACAGAAAATATCGCAAAGTGGGCTATAGAGCTGGCAGGGTAAAATCTTGAATTCCTGCATTGACATGCAATTAAGAGTCAGATGCTGGCTGACTTTGTGGCGGAGTAGACACTCTCTCCATCAAGTCTGGGGGCCTCAGCGAGCATAAGCTGGAACATAAGGTCCCAGTCTTCACTGAGCCTTACTGGACTCTCTACTTTGATGGCTCCATGCAGAAGTAGGGGGCCAGAGCTGGAATTCTTCTCCTCACTCCAACCGGGGAGAAGTTCAAGTACATTGTATGCCTCGACTTCAAGATGACCAACAACATGGCAGAATACGAAGCTCTCATCTTTGGATTCAACATGGCGCTATCATTCGGCGTCTGATAGCTGTTGGTGAAGGGAGATTCACAACCCATCATCAAATAAGTCAAATGTGAATGTAGTTGCAATAACCCTGAGCTTGCAGCATATTTGCTTGAAGTCCAGAAGTCGTAGAAAGATTTCCAGGTTCTGGACCTCTGCCATGTCTAGTGTCTCAATGACACTAAAACTGATGACCTCTCGATGAAGGCTTTAACTGGGGCTCCGTTACACGAAAGAGTTTTTGTGAGGATATTACTAGTACCTGCCTCTCAGCCCACCGAACTGAGTGATGGGGGCGAGACCAGCACCTCAAAGCTGGCGGTCCCGATGGCCCTATTACAATGGCATCCACCAAGTATAGTATGCCCTACAAGGAGCTCCGAGGAACCAAGTGCGCAAGATCCAAAAGCTCAAGTCAGTCCCGATGCATGGATCTCGGAGGTCCAAGACTACTTGAAAGACAACATCCTTCCTGAAGATGGTGTGTCCGCAGAGCGAATTGTCAGATTGGCTAAAAGATACATGTTGGTAGAAGGGGATCTCTATCGATGTGGTGCCAATGGTATTCTAACGCGGTGCATTTCCCTGGAAGAGGGCTGCGAACTTCTCGTAGAGATCCATTAAGGCGAGTGTGGGAATCACGCGTCACCCCGCACGCTGGTCGGTAAGGCCTTCCGGCAGGGTTTTACTAGTCTAAAGCTCTCCAGAATGCAGTCGAGCTGGTCAAGAGATGCGAAGCATTACAGTTCCATGCAAAGCACATTCATACACCCGCACAGTCACTACAAATGATTCCTCCCTCATGGTCATTCGCCGTGTGGGGGATGGATATTTTGGGACATTTCCCAATAGTCGCCGGAGGGTGTCAGTTCTTATACGTCGCCATCGATAAGTTCACAAAGTGGGCGGAAGCAACTCCAGTTGTGACTATCAACAAGCAATCTGCCATCAAGTTCTTGAAGTCCATGGTGTGTCCATCACTGACAACGGAACCCAATTCACAAGTGCACCATTCCAAGAGTATTGCGAATACCTCATCATAACTGTAGCTACGCATCAATAGCTCATCCGGCAAGCAAGGGCCAAGCCGAGAGAGTAAACGCATAAATTCTCAAGGGACTAAAGACGTGCACTAATGAGAGCTTGAAGATGCATGGTTCCAACAAGATAGAAGAGCTTTCGTCTGTATTGTGAGCAAGCCGGACAACACCCAGCCGGGCAACAGGAGAAACACCCTTCTTTATGGTTGTAAAAGGCAAAAAACTTTCATAGTGCAAATTTCAGAAAGGACAATTTAAAATTTCAATGGGAAAATGAAATAAACAGGGGATGGAAAAATGAAGTGATTTAAAGCCTATAAGAGGGAATTCAAAAATTCCAAATAGCTCCTGTTCCAACCTTGACAAAACAAAAATTTGATATAACCATTGCCTTTGAAATATTACAAATCACATCCCTGTCAATTTTTATAAAATTTGGAGCACAATTTCTATTCAATTCAAGGTGTACATTGAATTCCATTCAAATTTGAATTCCAGTTTCAGATGAAACTTGGTCAATTCAGTGAATTGATTTCAGAATCATATTCTCCATCTTTGAATTGGCCTCTCAAAAAAAAATCTGGAATTTTTGGACAAATATTGGTGGGAGAATTGAAGGAAAAGAGAAGGGATGAGGGTGAATTGAGGTGGGACCCACTAGTCAGCCTGCCTACACGATTGAACGGACTGAGTCCTCTCTTTTACGGCTGTCCTGGTGCTTCAGTGCCGGGAGAACGTGCCACCGCGACAGGGGCATGCACAGGCAGGCAGTTGTGTGGTCAGACACCCCTCTCCACTCTACTTAATCCTTGTGACCCTTCCCCAACACGTTTTGCCTCCCTCCAGTGAAAACAGAGCATCGTCGCCATTGTTGCCGCCTCCCAGTTTGTGGCTTCATCCGCCCGTTCTGGTCATCATTTGATTGAGCCCCAAACATCAAAAAGTAACACAAGAATATCCTCTATCATCTCCACCAATTAGCTTGTCTCACTGCTCAATGCTCATTCAGAGTTGGAGACGATTGCGACCTCTGCTCTAAAAGTGCATCTAGGCATCCCTTGTGGGTTTTGGTTGATTTATGACAAACAAATGAGATCCTAACAAAATTGTTGAGATGAGCGAAGGTTTTAATGAAATTATGAATAAAGCGCAAAAAGAGACAAGAATGAGGAATCTATATGGAAAAGAGCTCAAGAGTTGAATGGAATACTTTGCTGTGTATGGAGTGTGTTGGAGAAACACACCCCAAGAGCTCGGGAAAAAGAAATCACCCTCACTACACAAAATTTCACAAGTCCGGACTAGTCTGATATTCACCAAACTAGTCCGATATCTCTCTAACTAAGATTGGACTAGTCCTCAACACTTCACATCCGTACAAAAACGGACAAGTACGATATCATCACGGACTAGTCCGATATCTTTCTGACTCATAACGGACAAGTCCGCCCCAGTGCAGACTTGTCCTCAGGACATCACACTTTACACAAAAACGGACAAGTCCCATATCACCACGGACTAGTCCGAAAACTCTCTGACTAAGATCGGACAAGTCCTCCCACTGCGGACTTGTCCTAAATTGTACATGAGGTTCACCGCACCGGACTAGTCCGATATGTGCCGGACTAGTCTGAACACTTCCAGAGCCCAAATCGGACTAGTCCACCCTTTGCCAGACAAGTCCGATATATCAGAACACTTAGGGATTCCCAAACGACGTACACTAGACAAGTCCGCAGTCCACCACGGACTAGTCCAGACATTGCAAACCCTAACGGTAACTTCTGGAAACCCAAGTGTAAATAGAGGTGTACGACCCTACAACCAGCACTCTCGATTCCCAGCACCGTCATAGCTTCCAAGAGCCCTACAAACACATCTCTCCACACATTCTAACCCTAGGAAGATAAAATCTTTGAGGATTAAAATTGATCGAAAGGAGAGACTTGTTCAACACAATCTTGAGCTCTTGGATTTGATTCTCTCGCACACTCTTGTTGTTTACCGCATATATTTTGAGTGTGTTTGGTGGTGTTCATCTTTGTAAATCTTGGGGAGCCCTCACCTTGTGAGAAGGCCCCTTGAATTCGGTTATTTGCCCTTTTGTGATTAGTGGAAGAGAATCAGCCTCCGTTGCGATTCGACGAGGGTAGGGTTGGTGAAGACCCGGTCCTCCGTGGACTCCTCAACTTGGATGTAGGTTTCCTTCGTGGGAATTGAAACACGGGATAAAATCGCGTCTTGCGCACTTTTATTCTTATAGTTCATCTCATTCTAGGGTTTACTCAATCTTGGATAATATGTTAAAACATTTAAATCAAAGTTAATTTGTGCCATACATAGTTTCATTGTTGTGATACATCCAATTTACAATTTACTTTCCGCTGCATAGAGTACTTGACATGAATTCTTCGATCGAACTTGATCATTCTAGTCCGCACACACCGGACTAGTCTGCACCATAGCGTACTAGTCCGATTTCTCTTTTTTTGATCAAGTTTGTTAAGTGTTTCAGGATCCGACGTAATGTCAAAAAGCCTATTCAGCCCCTTCTAGGCTACATTTAATTGGTGTCAGAGCAAGGTTCTTCAAAAGAGACACACTGCTCGAAGATAAGATGTCAAACATTAAGGATGTACACAAGAACTTCAACCAAGAGAAGGGTGACGATGAAAAGACTCAGAAGCTGGAAGCTCCTCGATGCCATCCAAGACTGTGAGGATGATGATGAAGAGATGCTGGAACTAAAGGCACTCCTAAGGAAGAAGGCATTATCCCCAAAAGGGAAGATAAAGATCGAGGATGAAAAGAAGAAGAGGGGGAGTAGTCACATCGACTACTCCGATATCCTTTGAACTATGATCGTCTAAATTCCAACAATAACCATTACTTATCAATTCCTCTAGGAAAAGCCCCATATTTTGATAGCAATGATTATTCAATGTGGAGGCAAAATATGAAAACGCATCTCATATCACATAACCCCAGCTTGTGGCATATAGTGTGTACAGGGATAGATATCCTGGATGACGATGAAGAGGTCACACAAAGTCAAGAACAAGCTATTCACCGGAACGCTCAAGCTTCAGCTGTCATAACATCATCACTGAGCCGAGAAGAGTTCACCAAGGTGGATGGATTCGAAATTGCTAAGGAGATATGGGATACTTTACAAACTTCACATGAAGGTGATCATCATGTGCGAGAAGCCAATATTGAAATGATTGAAGGCAAATTGGGAAGATTCGCTATAGAAGAAGATGAGTTACCATAAGACATGTACAATCGATTGAAGAATCTTATCAACAAAGTTCGAGCATATGGAACCAAGAAGTGGAATGATCACAAGGTCGTGAAGCTAATTCTTAGAGCTTTCATGTCTCACAATATAACCCTATGCTCGATGATTAGAGAAAGCCCCGGGTATCGGAATATGACCACGGACGAGCTTCTTGGGAAGATTATCAACTTTGAAATGATGGAGAAGCAAACCAAGCACATCAAAGAGATTGCCGACCTTACCTCAGCAAAGAAGAAAGGAGTTGCTTTGAAGTCCACTTGTAAACCTATATCAAAAAAAAGCTCGAGAAGCTCAAGAGGAAGACGACAGGGATGATGAGAGCAATGATATAGATGAAGAAGATATGATCCTATTCATGAAGAAATTCAAGAAAATGAAGAGAAGAAGACAAGGTGGTACACCAAGTCAAGGAAGACAAAGGGACAAGCCAAGACAAAAAATGAGGCGTGCTTGCTATAACTGTGGAGAGTACGACCATTTCATAGTAGACTGTCCACATGAAGAAAGTAAGAGGAAGACCAAGGACAACAAGCCTATCCCTAAGAAAACATTCAAGAAAAAGAAACATTATGGTCAAGCACACTTGGGGATGGAGCGGGACTCTAATGATGAGTCCTTATCCGAAGAAGAAGAGGAGATGGATACCATAGCTGTCATGAATCCTACAAAGAAATCCACCCTCTTCCCAACCATCGATGTAAGGAAAGACACCGATAAGACGTGTCTAATGGCCAAGGAAGGTAAAGGAAGGCTTATTCCTCCAGTGGAGCAAAATGGGTACTAGATAGTGGATGCACCAATCACATGACCGGAGAAAGGAGAATGTTCATTGAATATGAAGAAAATGAAGATCCAAGCGAAGGCACTTATTTTCATCAGTCAAGGAAGGGTGCTAAGTACCGTTAAAATAGCAATTTCATCACAACATACTCTTTCTCATGTTTTACACGTTGATTCCTTGGATTATAACTTTGTCCATATCTCAATTATGTGACAAAGGTTATAATTGTTTGTTCACTAATGAGGGTGTGACCGTCTTTAGAAGGAATGATAACTTGGTTGCATTCAAGAGTGTGTTAAAGGAAAAACTTTATCTAGTTGACTTCAACAAAGATAAAGCCGAACTTGACACATGCTCGATTGCAAAGACCAACATGGGTTGGCTGTGGCATAGACGGCTAGCACATGTAGGCCTTGTAGCGCGTGCCAAGTCGGGAAGTAAGTAGGAGCACTCCATCCTGCGAAGAACGTCATGATTACAACAAGACCACTCGAGCTCCTTCACATGGACCTATATGGTCCAATTGATTACATAAGCATCGGCAGTAAGAAGTACGGTTTTGTCATTGTTGATGATTTTTCTCGCTTCTCGTTGGTTTTCTTTTTGCATGATAAGACAGAAACTCAAGTAACCCTCAAGAAGTTTCTCAAGCGATCTCAAAATGAATTTTCATTGACAATCAAGAACATACGAAGTGACAACCGAACGAAGTTCAAGAATACCCAAGTTGAGGAGTATCTAGATGAAGAAGGGATAAAGCACGAGTTTTCAGCACCTTATTCTCCTCAACAAAACAGAGTAGCCGAAAGGAAGAATTGAACACTCAATGAGATGGCGAGGACAATGCTCGATGAATGCAAGACTTCGGATCGGTTTTGGGCTGAAGCCATCAACACCGCGTGTCACACCATGAACCGACTCTATCTTCATCGCCTACTCAAGAAAACGTCATATGAATTACTCACGGATAACAAGATGAATGTTTCATACTTTCGAGTTTTTGGTTCTAAATTTTATATTTTGAACAAGAAGCCTAGGACTTTAAAGTTTGCTTCAAAGTCCGATGAAAGTTTCTTACTTGGCTATGATTCGAACTCCTACACCTATCGTGTCTTCAGCAAGGTCTCCGGACTTGTTGAAGTAGCACATGACGTGGTGTTTGATGAAACTAACGGCTCTCAAGGAGAGCAAGTTGATCAACATGTGCTAGATAGAGAAGAAGCTCCATGTCAAGCGTTGAGAAGAATGGAGTTGGCCAATGTTCAACAAGAAGCGCCACCTCCAAATGCGAATGAAGAAGATGAACCACGAGTGGAGGAGAATGATAAAGGGGGAGCTTCCACACAAGATCAACCTCAAGGAGACCAAGATGATCAACACATCAATGAAGGCAACCATCTAGGGGGAGAAGAAGATGACGACAATGAAGACTCAAGACTAGAACTGCCGCACCGAAGAGTGCATCAATGCATCCAAAGATATCACCTCGTCGACAACATAATCGATGATATCCAAAAGGGAGTAACAACTCAATCTCGTATACCTAATTTTTGTGACCATTACTCGTTTGTATCCTCTTTGGAACCACAGAGTGTTGAATATGCTTTAAAGGATCTGGATTGGGTGGTGGCAATGCAATAAGAATTGAACAACTTCAAAAGGAACGAGGTATGGAACTTGTTGAAAGACCTAGGCTTAACGTCGTCGGCACTAAATGGGTCTTCCGCAACAAGCAAGACGAATACGGGGTGGTGAAAAGAAACAAGGCACGACTTGTGGCCAAAGGGTATTCACAAGTCGAAGGTTTGGATTTCGATGAGACTTTTGCCTCCGTGGCTAGGCTTGAATCGATTCGAATATTACTTGCATATGCTACTGTAAGACCTATGTGTGCTGAATACATTGGCTTGTAGTGAATGCACATGCTTTGACGATAAAAGTTTTGAGTATCACCAAAACACCTTTTTATTAAGGTCCGACTAGTTTTGGTTAGCTCCGGTGAGTTTTGTCTTTAGCTCTGGCGTGTTTTTGCTAAGCTCCGAGTTGATTTTTCTAGCTCCGACTTTTGGGTTTACTAGTTCCGACTAGTTCTGGTTAGCCCCGGCGCTAGGTTCTACTAGCTTTTGTTAGCTCCGGCTCAAGGTCCGGGTTGCTCTGGCATGGTCTGGAACTTGACCGCAATGCTTCTGTTTTTCATTTGCAATGTTTCATACTTGCTTTACATCTCTCGAAAGATTGCTTACTATTCATTTGCTAAGTTTTTGGTGCGTTTTTGGTTGATATGAATGCTATCGTGTTACTGTGGTTTTGCAACATGCTTATGTGAGGTTCTCACGTAAGGTGTTGTGTTCGAAACTAACTTGAGTCAAGTCGAGGACTTGGACTCGTATGGATTGGTTGTTTATTCATGTGCAGGTGTTGCTTGAGTTCAAGACACGGCTGGTGATGGGATCCATTGGAATTGTCTCAGGGAGGAGATGAGGTTCCAACAACCAAATTCAGGAGGAATTGTGGTTGAGCTGATCAGGAGGTTGCGTAGCATGATTGAATCAAGAACAATGCATGTGAAGGTATCATGGACAACATTGGAAGATGTTTGCACGTGTACAAGGAGTGCATGGACGTGGCTACATGGTTCCGAGACATGATGAAGAGATGCGGACGTAAAGAGTTGGTCGGAAAGGTCCAACCGACTAGGTTATGGACTCAGGCTGCGGCTAAGTCGGATTTGACTCAAATATGGAAAGATTTGAGTTGGTTATGATAGGATTTCGTGTGGGTCACGAATTTGAGTTGTTTAGGAATGTGCGATACGTTTCAAAGGTGTTTGGAAGTCTTAAGATTGCTTCTATCTGCGTATAGAAGAATCCTAAGCAGTTATGGAAAGTTACGATTCGTGAACAGAGTAGGATTAGGTTCCTGATTTGAGTTGAGTTGGCTTTCGAGCTGGTTATATAAGCAAGGGATCCCAGAGCTCGTGGTACACGACTTTGGTGCTGTTCCTCTCGTGTTATATTGAATAAAATTCGTAATTTGAAGGAACTTTTGTGCCTTGTTCGTCCGACTTGTTCCATACAAGTTTTACCCGTCGAGTTTCTGGACAGCACTACCTTTCGTCGGTGGTTTTATCATAACTCGAGTTTTACAGATCCAATTGACGTGATTCTTTTTGGGTTGTCTTCAAAACTTGATTATCTATCATCTATCAAAATTTCACGGTCATTGGATTTGTGGTCTATGATCTACACGAGTTTCTTTGCAGTGTTCCAGAACTGTTTTTTTCTCGGGTAGGGCAGATTGAATTTGTTTGATCTTTCGATCATAACTTGAGTTTTTATCGATGGATTTGAGTGATTCTTATTGTGTTGTCTTCGTGACTTGATTCTCTCTGATATATATCACTTTTGTCATGGTGAAACACGTTTAGATTAGTCTCACACACGATTTATTTAATAGATCGTTTTTCTGCCGAAGGGGTTGGGGTTTAATTGTTTCCGCTTCATAAGATTTTTAAATCTACCATTCACCCCCCTCTGGTAGCTTTTCACGTGCTCTTCGATCCTACAATTGGTATCAGAGACACGGTGCTCTAATATTTGTGATTTGCGCATGTTTTTGACTAATCATCATGGAGAAGTACTCTGCCAAACCTTGTGTGTTCGCTGGTATTGATTTTCAGGTTTGGAAGGCACGCATGGAGGCTTTCATCCAGGCACAAGGCTTTGCAATATGGGAGAAGGTATAAAAGCCTTACAAAGTGCCATCAAACGATTAAGTTATAGCTACAAATCTGAGAGATGTCGACAACAACAACAAGGCTCGGAACTTGATCATACAAGGATTAACACAAAGCGATTTTGACCGTATTGCACACCTCCGATCTACATACGATGTGTGGAAAGCACTTTGTGACTACAATGAAGGATCCAACACGATCAAAGAGGTAAGGCAAGACATGTTCAAGAAAGAATACATGCGCTTTGAGATGCAACCCGGTGAGTCTATTGATTACTTTTTTGCTCGCTTTAATAAGATTCTCAGCAACTTGTGTAGTGTCAATGTTAATTTTTCAGATGCTGAAAATGCTAGGCAATTGCTAAGTGCATTAGATATTTCAATTTGGGAGATGAAAGTCACTTCTATTTGTGAATCTACTATCATGAGTTCACTTACTTTAGAAGTGCTATATTCCAAGTTAAAAATTCATGAAATTGATATAATCTCATGCAAGAACCCCAACAAGTCTATTACTTTTGTTTCTCAACGTGACATGCCTAGTTCCGGTCAAACATCATCTTGTGGTACACTTGCTTTGCTGTCCTCTCTAACCCTTGAACAGATTGAGGAGTTTCCAGAGGAGGAGCTAGCACTTCTCTCTACGAAGTTCTCAGAAGCATTGCAAAATGTGAGAACTAGAAGGAGAGGAAGCTCCGGACCTCAACAATGCTTCGAATGTGGTAAGACAGGACACTTTCGTACAGATTGTCCTAACCTTTCAGGTCCTACCTCTCGGGAAGAAAAACAATCAAGGACAAAGCACTCCTCAACAAATGATAAGAAGAAAAAGAAGGGTTTTAAAGGACGTCAATTGGTGAGCAGTTTTATCTCAACACTCCAGGAACTTGGCTCAAGCGACGTGGACATTGGAAGTGATGAAGATGAAGATGATTTGGCAAACTTGTGCTTCATGGCGTGCAATTCAAGATCAAGTATGGAGGAGGCAGAACACAACAGCGACAGTGAAGGGGTTACACGTTTGAGGAAGGAGAACATTTGGGTTGTGGATTCAGGTTGCTCACGCCACATGACCGGTAACAAAGATTGGTTCTCCTCCCTCTCTTTTGTGTCATGTGTAGAGAATGTTACTTTTGCCAATAATTCCTCAACTCCTATAATTGCTAAGAGTTCAGTTAGAGTAAATGATCACTACACTTTGAAGGATGTGGAACTTGTCAAAAATTTGAAATACAACTTGCTTTCTGTTTCAAAATTGCTAGATGAAAATATGGAAATTATTTTCAATAAAAACTGTTGCAAAGTTGTAAGTTCAAATAGTGAGCTTATTTTTAATATGTCTCGGTTTGGAAGAGTTTTTTAAAGCTAATTTTGATATGTCTTCCTCTAAGCATAGGTGTCTAGTTGCTAATGATTCAAAGGACCTATATTTTTGGCATCGTAGACTTGGTCACGTAGGCTTTGATCACCTAACACGTGTTAGTGCTCTTGATAGCATACGTGGGCTGCCTAAGCTTAAAGGGGACAAAGAAATTGTGTGCTCTTCTTGTAGACATGCTAAGATGGTTGCAGGTTCACATACTCCTCTCACAATGATCATGACAACTGAACCATGTCAACTTTTGCATCTTGACACCGTAGGACCTTCACGTGTTCAATCCTTCGGAGGTAAATGTATGTACTTGTGATTGTTGATGATTATTCTAGATACTCTTGGGTTTACTTTATGGCGTCTGAGAATGTAGTTTTTAGTCACTTTAGAACTTTATTTCTTAGATTATCAATTGACTACCCAGGATCTTTAAAAGCAATTAGAAGTGATAATGGAACTGAATTTACAAATCAATCTTTTGATCACTTTTTGTTCTGAAAATAGAATAGATCATCAATTTTCTTCACCATATGTACCTCAATAAGAGGGTTTTGCAGAAAGAAAGAACAAAACCTTAGTTGAGATGGCTAGGACTATGCTTGATGAATATCAAACTCCTAGGAAATTTTGGGCTGATGCGTTAGCAACTGCTTGTTATGTCTCAAATTGTATTTTCTTGCGTGCTAAGCTAGGTAAAACACAATATGAGCTCCGGTTTGGACATAGGCCTAGTGTTACACACTTTCGGGTCTTTGGTTGCAAATGATTTGACAAGAAACATGGTAATCTTGATAAATTTGAACCTAGATCCATTGATGTCATGTTTCTTGGTTATCCATCTCATACTAGAGGCTACCGTGTGCTTTTACTTGACACTAACAAAATTGTGGAGACTTGTGAAGTGTCTTTTGATGAAGCTAGCCTAGGTACTAGCTCAAACATTGCAGGTCCAGATCCATATCCGCAGGGGGGGAGCATTTTCGTTGAGGATGAGGAAGAATTGGAGTTGCTGCCTGAAAATTGAGCAGCTAAAGACTTTGGTTCAGCTCCGGATGTTAATTCTCAACCAGCACCGACAACCATCAATGCTGATTCAAATCATCCTCAAGTCACAAGCTCATCGATTTGTGATGAACATGAAGAGGAAGAAGCTGGTGATACATCTGTTCCCCTACGGTTTTACAAAGATCATCCCCCACAACAGATGATTGGAAGCTTGCACGAACGAGTCACATGGTCCAGGTTTTGCGATCCAAACTCTTATGCTAATTTTGCTTTTGTTGCTTCTTTTGAACCCAAAGATGTATCACACACACTCACTAATGAATCTTAGATTATTGCCATGCAAGAAGAGTTAGAAAATTTTGAAAGAAATAATATTTGGAAACTTGTACCTCCACCTCAAGGTCACACTTTAATTGGAACTAAATGGGTATTTAAAAATAAACAAAGTGAGGATGGGGTTGTGGTTAGGAATAAGTCTAGGTTGGTTGCTCAAGGTTTCACTCAAGTTGAAGGTCTAGATTTTGATGAAACTTTTGCTCCCGTTGCTAGATTAGAAGCCATAAGAATTTTGTTAGCCTTTACTGCATCTAAAGGTTTCAAGCTATATCAAATGGATGTTAAAAGTGCTTTTCTAAATGGCTACATAGATGAGGAGGTTTATGTCAAGCAACCACCAGGTTTTGAAAATTCAGATTTTCCTAATCATGTTTACAAACTGTCCAAAGCCTTGTACGGTCTCAAACAAGCCCCTAGAGCATGGTATGATAGGTTAAAAACATTCCTACTTGAAAAAGGGATTACCATGGGTAAGGTTGATAAAACTCTTTTTGTGCTTAAGCATGGCAATGACTCATTATTCGTTCAAGTGTATGTGGATGATATTATCTTTGGTTGTGTTTCTCATGATCTTGTGTCCAAGTTTTCAGCAATGATGAGTTCTGAATTTGAAATGAGTATGATGGGTGAACTCACTTACTTTTTGGGGCTGCAAATCAAGCAAACAAAAGATGGTACCTTTGTGCATCAAATGAAGTATACAAAAGATCTCATAAGGCGCTTCAACATGGACAAAAGCAAGCCTCTTCGGACACCAATGGGAACAGCAACAACACTTGAACTTGATGAAGATGGTGAACCCGTGGATCAAAAAGAATATAGAAGCATGATCAGATCACTTCTGTACCTCACAGCATCAAGACCAGACATACAATTCAGTGTATGTCTTTGTTCACGGTTTCAAGCCTCCCCACGTGCTTCACAACGTCAAGCCGTCAAAAGGATTCACAGGTACTTACATGGAACTCAAGAATTTGGAATTTTTCTTCCTTCTTCCTCAACCGTTACTTTGAAAGCTTTTTTGGATGCTGATTTTGGGGGTTGTAGGATTGATAGGTAAAGTACTTCCGGTGCTTGTTATTTTCTTGGTAATTCTCTTGTTGCTTGGTCCTCTAGAAAACAAAATTCAGTTGCACAATCCACGGCCGAATCTGATTTTTAGCTGCTGCTAGTGCTTGCTCACAAATTCTTTGTATTGTTCAAACACTTAAGGACTATGGGGTTGATCTAGATAGTGTTCCACTGTTCTGTGATAACACTTGTGCCATTTGCATTGCTAAAAACCCCGTGCAACATTCTAGAACTAAGCACATTGACATTAGGTATCACTTTCTCCGAGATAATGTTTAAAAAGGAAACATTGTGCTTCACCATGTAGATACCGAACAATAATTGGCTGACATTTTTACAAAACCTTTGGATTTCACTCGTTTTTGTTACGTTCGTAGTGAAATAGGGTTATGCATCCTCATGGCTTAAATAGAGGGGGAGTTTTGAAACTAAGGAAGTCTATGTGTGAATCTAAAATTAAAATAATTTGAGCATAGTATTTCATAAATATATGGCTTTGTGATTTCTTTTACATGCTGAAAGTTCTTACTACATTACTCGTGTTATACATTTTGTAGTTTTTGCCATGTCTAGTAATTGGAATAATTACTTACACTAAAACTGGTCATGGTCGAACTTTCTTGTTGTTTTGAACATGTTACATGTTCACAAGTGCTTTTAATCATTAAGAATTAATCAAGTAATCAACTCACATGTTGAGTTTTTATGAACAAATATAAATTGAGAAAAGATCAAGAGAATATGCATGCATCGCACTTCTTCTTTTGAGATGGCTTATCATTGCACTTAGATATGAACTTGGAAGAAGTTGTGTATGACTAAAACCATGTCCTTAAGCTTCTGATTGTCAAATGACATAGGCTTGGCTTGGTTGGTTAGAATAAGGCACATGCGCATATAATCTCTTGCAAATATCATATGATCTAAATTTATGCTTTGAAAAATAATAAAATGCAGCAACTAGTGTCATGATTTCAAATTTTGAAATACTTAAGTTTGTGAGATCATGACTTACTTAAATTGAAAATTACATTTGATCTCTATCATGGCTTACACTACATTATGTATCTCATTGTTGTGATAGTGTAAGTTACATGATAGTATGACTTGGATGAGCTTTGGTTATATGTATATGTTATAATATGCTCATAACAACTAAAGGTGGAGAGATAATCTGTTTATATGCTCATGACTTGCTGAATACATTGTCAAAGGGGGGAGGTAAGCATGAAGAGAGAGAGAATATGTGCATAAGGAGAGATAATAAAGGGGGAGAGATAATATGGGATAATTTTTGTTCTTCTCATTTTACTTTTGATTTACAAAGGGGAGAAATTGTCTTCAAAACTTTTATGTGAATAAGCCAATGTTCGGATATTAAATGGTGTTGCCAATGCATTCATCAAGGGGGAGATTGTAAGACCTATGTGTGCTGAATACATTGGCTTGTAGTGAGTACACTTGCTTTGACAATAAAAGTTTTGAGTATCACCAAAACACCTTTTTTATTAAGGTCCGACTAGTTTTGGTTAGCTCCGGTGAGTTTTGCCTTTAGCTCCGGCGTGTTTTTGCTATGCTTCGAGTTGATTTTTCTAGCTCTGGCTTTTGGGTTTACTAGTTCCGACTAGTTCTGGTTAGCCCCGGCGCTAGGTTCTACTAGCTTTTGTTAGCTCCGGCTCAAGGTCCGGGTTGCTCTGGCATGGTCTGGAACTTAACTGCAATGCTTCTGTTTTTCATTTGCAATGTTTCGTACTTGCTTTACATCTCTGGAAAGATTGCTTAGTATTCATTTGCTAAGTCTTTGGTGCATTTTTGGTTGATATGGATGATATCGTGTTACTGTGGTTTTGCAACATGCTTATGTGAGGTTCTCACATAAGGTGTTGTGTTTGGAACTAACTTGAGTCAAGTCGAGGACATGGGCTCGTATGGATTGGTTATTTATTCATGTGCAGGTGTTGCTTGAGTTCAAGACACGGCTGGTGATGGGATCCATTGTACTAGTCTCAGGGAGGAGATGAGGTTCCAACAACCAAATTCAGGAGGAATTGTGGTTGAGCTGATCAGGAGGTTGCGCAGCATGATTGAATCAAGAACAATGCATGTGAAGGTATCATGGACGTCATTGGAAGGTGTTTGCACATGTTCAAGGAGTGCATGGACGTGGCTACATGGTTCCGAGACATGATAAAGGGATGTGGACGTAAAGAGTTGGTTGGAAAGGTCCAACCGACTAGGTTATGGACTTAGGCTGCGACTGAGTCGAATTTGACTCAAATATGAAAAGATTTGAGTTGGTTATGATAGGATTTCGTGTGGGTCACGAAATTAATGTGGGATGGTGGTCTCATTTCTCCTATAGCCTTGATCTTCGCCGGATTTGCTTCAATTCCTCGGTGAGTCACCAAGAACCCCAGAAGGTTTCTGGAGCTAACCCCGAAGACACACTTGTCCGGTTCAGCTTGGTGCGCGTAGTGTGCAGCTTGTCGAAGATGGCTTGTAAGTTGTCAAGGAGTGACTCCTTGTTTTTGATCTTCACGACGATGTCATCAACATACACCTCCACCATGTCTCTAATTAGCTCTCCAAATGTTTTGTACATAACTCACACAAATGTTGAAGTAGCATTTTTAAGACCAAATGGCATGGTAGTATAACAATACAATCCATCTACTGTTATGAAGGCGGTATGCTCTTCATCTTCCTTAGACATTTGGATTTGATGATATCCAGAATATGCATCTAAGAAACACAGTAGCTCACACCCAGAGGTAGAGTCCACTATCTTATCTATTCTAGGTAGTGAAAATGGATCCTTTGGACATGCCTTATTTAAGGTGGTGTAGTCGATACACATCCGAAGCTTCCCACCGGCCTTGTGTACAATGACTGGGTTTGCCAGCCATTTTGGATGGAAGACTTCCTGGATGAATCTAACTTCAAGCAACTTCTTGATTTCCTGTCGGATGATGTTTTGTCGCTCGATTGATTGCTTTCGAGGCTTCTGGCGTACAAGCCGAACGTCTGGGTAAATCTTCAGATTGTGCTCAATCACCTCCATAGGGATCCCAGGCATTTGTGATGGTTGCCAGGCAAACACGTCGACATTAGCCCGGAGGAAAGTGGTGAGCATAATTTCCTATTTGTTGTTCAAACCTCCAGATATACGGGTAGTATGAGCAGCATCGGAACCAATTTGGACGACTTTGACGGGAATGTCGGCATCGCCGCTTGGTTGCACACGAGGTGCAGAGGTGGAACCTTTGTAATGAATGCTTGGAGGATTCTGAGCTGGCTCCTTACCGGATGCTTCCTCTTGCGCTCTGGTAAGCGCATAGAGTTCTTCCATTGTAGTAACTCTTGCGGTACGATCTCCACGGATCTAGAGAACGCCTGTGGGTGTTGGCATCTTTAACACCAAGTAACCATAATGGGCAGCAGATATAAACTAGTATAAAGCTGGCCTGCCCAAAATGGCATTGATTGACAGACTGATCTGCGCGATGTCGAAGACCAGTTTCTCGGTTATTTAGTTCTTCAGGTCCCGAAGGTCACTGGGAGTGTAATGGAACCAAGAGGAGTACTGGTTCCCAAACCTACTCCGGAGAAATGTCGGGATGGGCGAAGGTCCGAAGGCTGGAGCTGAAGCTTAACGAAAGCATCGAAGCTTATGAGGTTTAGCCCAGAACCTCCATCCACCATTACATCATGGATTTGGATATTGTTAATGGTGGGTGACACCATCAACGGGAGTTGACCAGCCCCGATCATGTTTCAGGGGCAGTCTGAAGCACCAAAAATGATGGGTGTATCCGTCCATTTCCAATGCGGTTCTGCCTTAGCAGCGGGAGCTACCATGGCCATGTCTCGCTGCGTTGTCTTGAGGATGCGGCGATAGGTAATGTCCAAGAACAACCATAGATGGTGTTCAAGGTCTTCCGACGTTCATTGTTAGAGAAGTAGGAATCATCGTCGACAGTTTTGTTAAAGGCTTTCAAGACCTTTTGGGGTCCTGGAAACCTAGCTCCTCTTCAGCCGGAGCTTCGTCAATGTTTTGTTTTCCTTTCCTTTGACGGAAAGGAGCTTCTTCCCGGTGCTTGTTGTAGCGCTCGACAAGATTCTGGACCTCCCGACATTCTTCCAAGCTGTGTCGGTTCATCTTCTGAATCGGACACCATGCTTTGGAACTGTTGCCGTCCTCTGATGAAGGACAAGGTCACTTCTCGGGGTGTGGCCCCCGACTTCCAGGAGCTGTGGCAGCAGCAGCTGGAGTGCCGACCGACGGCTTTTTTTGCCGTTGGGCTTCTTCTTCTTTTTTCCACTACCAGAGGCAGCGGCTTCAGTTTTGGAGGACTTCTGGTTAGCCTCCGGAGCTGGCTCAAAGTGCATTTCACGGCCCTCCGCAGCTCTAGCACATTTGTCGGCTAGGCTAAAGAGTTCCATGACGCTGGTAACTTCTTTAATGGTCAACTTCTCTAGCATCTTCTTATCTCGAACACCCTGTCTGAATGCAACAATAACAGAGGAGCTTGAGATTGAAGGAATGGTATTTCGTACCTGAGAGAACCGCTAGATGAAGGACCATAGCGATTCCCCCGATGTTTGCTTTACAGCAAACAGGTCCAATTCAGTGTCGGGCCGGTTGTAGGAGCTCCTGAAGTTGGCAGTGAATTGCTGGCATAGCTCCACCCAACTATTAATGGAGTTTGTTGGAAGACTCATGAACTAGGACCTTGCAGTCCTAGTTAAAGCCACCAGGAAGTAGTTGGCCATTATAGCCTCATCAACCCCCGTTGCCAGTAAGGCAGTATAGTAGATTTCATGAAATTCAGCGGGATTGACATTCCCGTTGAATTATTCTGGTAAGTGGGGCTGGAACTTCTGTGGCCACCTGACCATATGTAAGTGCATGGCCAGGGAAGAACAGCCTCCTCCTACTGCCTGGGGAGCAGGGTTGTCCCGAGCTTCTTGCCTCTCACGAGCGTGCTCAATGTGGACTTGGCCGTCCTGCTGCCGGTAATGGCGATCCAGTTTCGACCGCAAGTCATGATTCGGAATCCTGGTAATTGTGTGGGTGCGTTATGCCCCGGGAGGAAATGAAGTCACCTGTTGGGAGGCAACACGTTTCCTTAGTTGAGAGGCTTGCGGACCAAGTCGGCCAGACAAAGTCCATCGTTGTGAAGGTGCTCGCCCTGAAGAGGGAGGACCTTGGTTGCTAATGCCTGCAGCCACAACTGCAACCACATGGTCAACATCATCCCTCCACTGCTCCATAGCACCCTGGGGTGCATCTGGAGGTGGTGGGCATTGTAGAAGAGCTCGTGCAGCAATGAGCGCGTGCTCGGGGTTGTGGTTTGTCGATGTAGTGATCAGCGCAAATGCTCCATCTTGTTGACAAGCATTGTTTGCTAGAACAGATGGTGGCTATGGTGCCACAGCGCCTGCTGGAACAACGGCACCTGCTGGTTGTTGGGCGTTTGAGGGATTGCCTCCGTTTGATTGTCCAGCGTGGTCGCCATTAGAGGATCCATCAACTGAATTCACAATCTTGTGATCTCGGGATTTAGTCCCCCTACCTGGCGTGCCAAATGTCGAAGTGTGTGATACGACACTTCCCCCGAACCCGCTAAGAAGCAGCCCACGAAGGTTCTTTTGTAGTTCGGACACACAGAGATCAAAATAAAGATGGTGACCTCAAAGATTTACGTTGTTCGGGCTGCTTGAGTGTAACACCCTACTCCACGGGGTTTGTGTTTTTGTATTGTTCGAGTATCTTCACTAGAATCAGCTTCTATCCAATGTCCCTGATGTTCATGCAGTACAACCCTTTTATAGTTCTAAGGACTGACCGTTACAAAGCTTGTCTTGCCCGACATGTGGCCCTGGCGTATTTTATGACCCAATACACTGTCTAGAGAGTATTAAGTATAATTAGTTGTGTGATAATGTGCCTTAATGGCTGCGTTATCCTTATTAACAATGCACTGATCGTGTGTCGTTAATACGGCATTAATGACACGTTATCAGGCCTTGTAACTGCTGCTTTAACCGTCCTTGAATGTTTGTAATGGACGTGCTCTACTTGTATTTCTGTGGCGATGAAGGTCCGGAGGCTCCACACTTGGCAGATCCGGAGCTTTTCCTTGCGGGAGGATAGGTCCAGGGTCGCTGTATACGTGTCGGCATAGGAGCTCCTCTGTGACGGGGGCTAGGTCCGGGGCTGTTGTACACGTGTAGTCGCCGGAGCTTCCCTTGGTTGGCAGTTTAGTTCCGGTCTTCTTTTACATGTGTTAACCCAAGAGCCAGCCATGTGAGGGGAGCGGGTCTAGTGCAACGTGACATCTGGGACCTGCAAGGGCCTTTGATTCTGACAGGTGGAACTTTCTTGCACTTCTTGCGGTATCGCGGGGTACCCGGTAAGTAGGGTACCGACAATATGTCCTTATACATACATGATCTGGAGGCAAATAAATACATAATGGAAAGCTCCAGGAGTGCACTACAACTTTGTAGTTGAAGGCAAGTCCTGAATGTGCCTCTAGCTGGATGAAAATTTCGAATTTGTCCAGACTAGTCTGAATGAACAGAAACTGAGACAAAATTCCAGTGTATGTTTTATTTGGAATTTGAAATTGAATTCACTTTCATAATTCAATTATCACATGCATGATCTGTTTCTCAACAAAAGTTGTTGAATTGAGTATTTTACCCACTCAAATATTTCTTTATAGATGGCGGATGTGGTGCTACTGTTGCCGGATGGATGGATGTTCTCCACGTGCGCTAACCGTCCGAGCTTTCCAGTTATGCTACGGAAGTGCTCGAACAGTTTGGCTTCATCAAAATGTCATGCTGTTGGGGTCAAGAAAAGGTCGACAGTGGCGTATTGTCATGCACCGTCCTGGTTGATGTCCCTGCTCATCCACGTCGTTATGGATGGGCTCCTTTTTTGGTCACTACCCTGGGAGCTCGTTTGGAGGACACGTGGGCCGTCTCAGCGGGCGAAGCGCTTATGAAGCTTTGCGAGCTTCATCAAGATGCCATGGCTGGGACACAATTTTCTCTTCTCCTGGTCCGTGGTGCAGCTGGTCTTGAGTGGCAACGTCGTATGGTTGAGGCATATCAACCGGACGGCGACACGACATCGACAACACTTGGGACGTATGCCGCTGCATCCACCATGGTGGTTCTTACACAAAGTGCAATCCTTCAGCAGCAGGTCGAATCCTTGAGTCAATCGATGGAACAGGGTGAAACTTTTGATTATATAAATGAGAACCTACGTTCGTTCCTGGCTCTGACAAATCACTGGCTGAATCAATGCGAGAATCAGCTGCATCGCTCTCGCACTAAACTGTGGAAAGCTCACGCGAATTGAGGCAGACTCGCAAGGAACTGCAGCAAGCTCGTGGTGAATAGTAGGCGAGTCAACTGGTGCTGCAGCAACAGCAAGAGCAGCTGTTGGTGATCACCGAGGAACGAGAGGAAGCCACCGAAGAAGCTCAGGGTTAGGAATTCGAGGCAAGCCAACATCAGGACATGTGGGAGGCTGAGGCACACTTGCCGCGACCAGTCGTGTATCCACCGGCTGATGACATGTCGTTGAACATGGGCGAGCAGGTGCCTTTATGTTCTGAGGAGGAGAAAGACCCTGAGATGCTTGAGTTCGCAGATGAGGATGCATTGGATTAGGATGGGACAGCACTACTGCCATCACGGGGCAACGTGTAGTTAACGGTTGCTCACGTTAATTTTGTAGCCATGTTTGTGTCATATTATAAATAATAGTGGGTGTGTATGACATGATAAGGTGTGTATGACGATTCATGGAGACCAAGTATAGTTGAGATGCACTTCCGTGGTGGGAGTCCATAATTTTGGAGTTCACTACTGTAAACATGGACATGAGATAATAAATCTTGTATAAAGTTTGTACTTTATTGATATATGTGAATGTTATGCAATTATCACATTGTCCATGCTCGCAATACTGTTGCATGCACTAGATGAAGCATACAAACGTGTTGCTGATTTTAATTCATGTGGATGCAGAATGGTGCATAAACGTTCCATGCCCTTCATGGGAGGCTCTAGCCGGGGTCGTGAGGATGAATCTCCGACCCTGGAGCAAACCACGACACCGCAACAGCAGGCTCCTCCTCCACCACCACCTGAACCTCCACGGACTCTCGCGGAGATGCTGGCCTCAGTACTCGGCTCGCGCGACGAGCAAACCGAGTTACTGAGAATGTTGGTGCAGAATTCATCCCGTCAAGGGGGGCGACAAGACAATGGGCAACACCAGCCCCAACAGAGTTCTTATTCGTAGTTTTTGGCGACGCATCCACCGGTCTCCATGGAGGCCGAGGATCCTCTGCATGCGGACAACTTTATCCGCACACTCGAGGCAAAGTTCGGTCTGCTATGATGCACCGAACAGCAGAAGTCGCTATTCGCAGCGCAACAGCTTCAGGGATCCGCGGGTGCTTGGTGGGCAAACTACATCGCATCACTGTCCGCTGGTCCTGCAGTCACATGGAGCGAGTTGGGGAGGCGTTCCACGCCTACCATATACCTCCCGGTATATTGAAGAGGAAGCTTCAGGACTTCCTGGAGCTGAAGCAAGGCGGGAGGAGTGCTCATGAATACTCCCGCGCATTCAACCATCTAGCGCAGTACGCGCCAGAGTATGTGGGAACGGAAGACAAAAAGCGAGACACAATCTTCCGGGGCCTTAATCCCAAGATGAAAGTCCAACTTGACAATGCAACTGCGGCATCTTCAACGACATCATCAATGCCGCGATAGTACAAGAAGATGCTCAGCGCGAGCTCGTTTCTGATAAGAGGAAACAGAGCGCACCTTCGAGCAGCATCGGTGGTGGTCCCCAGAAGTACCGCGTGGTGTATCGCTCACCATCCGGTCGACGATGGCAGCCACCGGCGCGACCGCAGCAGTTCCGCGGTCGTTTGTTCAACGCGCCGTGATTCCGACTGCCATTTCCACAGTAGCAGCAGCAGCAAAGGATGTTCCCACGTCCGTATCCACCTCCACCACGTGCACTGGGATTCTGTCCACAGCTCGGTGGGAACCCGACACAATACACGCGCTATACGTGTGGCCTTGTTGGGCATTTTGCGAGAGACTGTCCCGAGTAGCGACAGGGCAGCGGACAAGCACCATATCTTGGTGTAGCTCAACCCGCAACCAGCACAAGAAACCAGCAGCAAAACCCGGCAACGTCCACCACTTAGCTATCGAAGATGTTCCAGAAGGCGAACCCGTCCTTGCAGGTACGTTTTCTCTACTCCAAAATCCCGTAGTCATATTATTTGACTCCGGTGCCACCCGTAATTTCATTAGCCAATCATATGTCATCAAATACCAATTACCTATCATTCCCACAAAATGTCCATATTTGATTTGCCCTGCGCATGGGAAAGTAGCAGCTGATAGGATGGTCTATAGAGCACCACTTTAGTCGGGTGGAAATCTATATCCGACTTCTCTAATTATATTAGAGAGTCAGAAGCTTGATGTCATCTTAGGAATGTCGTGGCTAAACCGTCATGGTGCTGTTCTCGACATCGTTCCACGTGTGGTCCATTTAAACTCTCCACTACATGAACCACAGACTCTTATTCTAGACTGCCTTATCCAAGAGATTCCTACCACATACAACACATAAGCGACAAAGCTCGAGGACATTCGAGTGTCCGTGAATGTCCGGACGTGTTTCCTGATGACCTTCCGGGTATGCCACCGGATAGGGACATTGTGTTCAAGATTGAACTTATTCTGGGAACCACGCCTATTTCTCGAAGGCCGTACAAAATGGCACCAAATAAGTTGGCAAAATTAAAAGAGCATTTGAAGGACCTGCTGGAAAAAGGTCTCATACGCCCAAGTTCATCACCTTGGGGCTGCTCCGCATTATTTGTGAAGAAGAAGGACAAGATGTTACGTCTATGTGTGGACTATCGTCCGCTCAAAGCCGTGATGATCAAGAACAAGTATCCACTACCGCGCATCAATATCTTATTCGATCAATTAGTGGGTTCTAAGGTATTCTCGAAGATGGATCTTCAGTCTGGATATCATCAAATCAAAATCCGACCGGAGGATATACAGAATATGGCATTCTCAACGAGATACAGGCTCTATGAATATCTCATCATGTCGTTTGGACTTACAAACGTGTCGGCTCACTTCATGTATCTGATGAATTCAGTGTTCATGCCGGAGTTGGACAAGTTTGTCGTGGTCTTCATCGATGACATTTGTGTTTATTCAAAATCAGAGGAAGAAAATGCCAAACACTTGCATATCGTGTTCCAACGATTGCGAGATCACAAATTGTATGCAAAATTCAGCAAGTGCGAGTTTTGGATCATCCAAGTGCATTTCTTGGTCACATTATTTCAGCGGAGGGCATCGCTGTTGACCCAAGAAAAAATGTGCAAGTGCTGAAATGGGAGTCTCCAAAGTCCGTTCAGAGGATCGCAGCATCCTCGGATTAGCGGGATATCGGAGGTTCATTCCGAGGTTCTCTAAAATCTCTAAGCCAATGACGGAGCTGCTGAAAAAGGGAAGTAAATATAATTGGATCAAGGCATGTGAAGATGCATTTCAACCATTGGTGAAACATCTCACAACAGCCCCAGTGCTAGCTCAGCCGGATACGACCAAATCTTTCGACGTTTATTGTGATGCGTCTGGCATTGGTCTCGGCTGCATGTTAATGCAAGAAGGCCGTGTGATCGCGTATGGCTCACGGCAGCTCCGAAATCATGAGCAGCGCTATCCGACTCATGACCCTGAGCTTGTTGCTGTGGTACTCGCATTGAAGATGTGGAGGCACTATTTACTTGGCAATCTAGTGCACCTCTACACCGATCACAAGAGCCTGAAATATATCTTCACTCATAAGTAGTTGAATATGTGACAGCAAAGATGGTTAGAACTGAGAAAGGATTATGAGATTGAAATTTATTACCATCCCGAGAAGGCGAATGTGGTTGCTGATGCGCTGAGCCGCAAGTCTCACGTCAATAATCTGTCCATCACTCCGACGGAAGAGGGCGAGCCGAGTTTATACATGGTTCCATATGGAGCGTTATATAATCTTGCTCTCATTCCTACCATACGAGAGGAGATTATGGAAGCTCAAAGGAAAGACGTGGGTATGTCGCACATTCGGAGGAGAATGAAGAATGGGTAAATGAGATGTGTCCGGGGTGATGAACATGTTTCTTTGTGGTTCAAAGACCGTATAGTGGTACCCCGTGAAATGGAACTTCGGAAGAAAATATTGGATGAAGCTCACTTATCCAAGTACTTTATTCATCTGGGCAGCAACAAAATGTATCAAGATCTGAAAAAATATTTTGGTGGACACTGATAAAAAGAGAGATTGCAAAGTACATATCCGAGTGTGATACGTGTCGGCGAGTGAAAGCTGACCACATGAGGAAGGCCGTACAGCTGCAACCTTTGAAAATCCTGGCTTGGAAATGGGAGGACATAAGTATGGATTTCATCGTCGGTTTACCTCTCGCTTTCCACAAGCATGATTTGATTTGGGTGATAGTCGATCAACTAACCAAATCAGCTCATTTCATCCTGGTACATACAAAGTACATTGCTAAGAACTATGCGGAGTTGTGTATTGCAAGAGTCATGTGTTTGCATGGAGTTCCCCGGACAATTATTTCAGATCGTGGTGCGCTATTTGTTGCTCGTTTTCGGGAGCAGCTGCACGCATCATTGGCGATGAAACTGATCTGAAGCTCCGCATATAACCCGCAGACGGATGGTCAAACTGAACGGGTGAATCAAGTTATGGAAGATATGCTACGTGCTTGTGCCATTGACCACGGTAAAAATTGGGATGATCATTTACCTTTGTGGAGTTCTCATATAACAATGGCTATGAAGCTAGCTTCAATATGGCGCCGTACGAAGCTCTCTATGGCCGGAAATGTCACACACCACTCAACTGGTGTGAATCCGGCGGGCGAGTGATATATGGTATTGATCTTGTGAATGAAGCCGAAGAACGAGTGCGAGTGATCCAAGCCAGTCTCAAGGCTGCTCAATCTCATTAGAAAAGCTATGTAGATAAAAGACGTTGACCTCTCCACTTCGACATCAGAGACCTCATTTATCTCCATGTCTCTCCAATGAAAGGGATTCATCGTTTCGGAGTGAAGGGAAAGCTTGCTCCACAATTCATCGGTCCATTTGCTGTCATTGAAAAATGCAGACCCGTGGCCTATCACTTGGAGTTACCGGTGTTGCTTGTTGGTGTTCATAATGTATTCCAAATTTCTCGGCTGAGGAAGTGCCTTAAATCCCCGGTTCAAATCCGCACCGAAGACGTTGAAGCTCTCCAACCGGATCTCACTTATTTTGAGTACCCGATCCGGTGATTATCGATGAATAGGCTTGTTCCACCAGGAACCAGACTTTGTACTTCTACAAAGTCTTGTGGAGTAACCATACCACTGAGGAAGCGACTTGGGAAAGAGAGGACTATCTCCGATCAAATCATCCGGATTTACTATAATCTCATATACGGTAATCCTTTTACCTCTGTCTCTTTTATTTATAATCTCGGGGTGATATTCTTTTAAGGGGTGAGGAATGTAAAAGCCAAAAAAAAATCATAGTGCAAAGTTCAGAAAGGACAATTTAAAATTTGAATGGGAAAAAGAAATAAACAGGGAACGGGAAAATGAAATGATTTAAACCATATAAGAGGGAATTCAAAAATTCCAAATAGCTCCCATTCCAACCTTGACAAAATAAAAATTTGAGTTAACCATTACCTTCCAAACATTCCAAATTGCATCCCTGTCAATTTTCATAAAATTTGGAGCACAATGTCCATTCAATTCAAGGTGTACATTGAATTCCATTCAAATTCAAATTTGAATTTGAAGTTCCGATGAAACTTGGTAAATTGAGTGAATTGATTTCAGAATCATATTCTCCATCTTTGAATTGGCCTCTCCACAAAAATCTGGATTGTTTGGACAAATATTGGTGGGAGAATTGAAGGAACAGACAAGGGATGAGGGTTAATCGAGGTGGCACCCACTGGTCAACCTCCCTAACACGATTGAACCGTCCGAGTCCCTTGTTTCACGGCTGTCCCCTGTGCCTTAACGCTGGGAGAGCATGCCATCGTGACAGGGACATGCACTGGCAGGCAGCTGCATGGCCAGACACCCCTCTCTACTCTACTTAACCAACTGTGACTCTTCCACAACGCGTTTTGCCTCCCTCCGGTGAAAACATAGCACCGTCGCCATTGTTGCTGCCTCCCATTTTGTGGCTTCATCTGCCCGTTTTAGCCATCATTTGATCGAGCTCCAAACATCAAAAAGTAACACAAGACTCTCCTCTATCATCTCCACCAGTTAGCTTGTGTCTTTGCTCACTCTTTTTCTGGTATTTTGAAGTTTCGCGGTGCCGTCGGAGTTGGAGATGATCATCGCCTCTGCTCCACTGTCACTAGCTCTCAACAAGCTGTGCTGTGCCTCAACTTCAACAGCAAAAAGGATCACCATCACGACATCTTCCTCACAGTGAAAACCATGCTTCACTTCCTTAGGTATCGAGCAAATGATTGAAGTTTTACTTTCGGCCATTGCACATGAACTAGCTAGATTATCCGTTCAATTCACTTTCTATGTGCAACCATCCTTTAATTAGTCCATGGATATTGTTAATACCTCATAGCGCACACGCCTACAAATTCTCAGTGGAATCCATTGAGTGGTGGCCGACCTATTCGAGTTTTCCCGGCCGCCTTGGGAAGTTCCGTCGGTCCACCGTCGAAGTAAACTTTGCCAGCTATTCCATCCCTTTTCCTCCCCATGTTCACCTTCCTCATGCTCCCTGGAACCTCTCCAGCTCTTTCCCTAAGTGTTTGCGCCATTGCCGAGCGGTACCGAGCATCGTCGGAACCCCAGTTCCGTCCCCGTCATCGTGCACTCGTCTCTGGTCATCGCCAACTCGTGTGGACCTCCCCATTGTGTTGCGCATCTGATTTTAGGGCCAGGCGGCCAAAGCCGTGCTGAGAGGAGCTCGGCGCAGCAAGTCTGGCGGGGCGCCGCCGCGCGTCAGAAGGTAGAAGACGACACTGTGGGTCCCGCCTGTCAATCGCTCTGCGAGAGAAAATGATCCGGTGTGGCCACCGGATCTGGTGTAGCTGCGTGGGTTAAACTGTGGCCCACGGTGTGGCTCATTACGCTTGGCCCATTTTAAATGAGTGGGATTGGCCGGATTTATTTAAATTTTCCTTTTACAAATAATTCATGATTGTGAGCAAACTTCTCAAATCCATTACTCCTAGTAATTTTTCTTAAATAAATCCAAATAAATTCTTGTAGACTCATCTTGATCCCAACATTGCAGTGGTGCAATTTGTTGGACATGAAAGTCCCAACATTTTCACAATTAATTCCTTTGAGCTAATTGCTTGTGAAATTAATTACCCCTGTTTTGCTAATTGTAAAACTCCCCAATTATGGTCAGGACACTCTTAAAAACACACTTGATCTCCAGTAAAAATTTCAAGTTCATTGAACCTCATATAATGGGTGAATTGGTGTTCCAATTCTCTAAGTCCTTTAAAAATGAGAAATGTACAAAAACATTTCCAGAATTTCCCAAACTTGTAAAATCAATTTCTCCCTGTAGGAAGCTCATAAAATTATGAAACAAATTTTCCTAGACTCAGTGAGACCTCCTCTACCATTATCATCCACTTTTGGCCATGACAAGCTCCACGTTTAATACCAAATTTCAGAGAAGGCTTTTAATTGTTGGAATTTTAGAGACAACAAGCTTCCTTGAACATCTCCAATTTTTGGTCCATATCTTCTTCATAGAACCTAGTATCCACTGTAAAAATCCCAAAGCCAATTAAAATATTCTTCATACCTTATCAGTGTGTAGAAAGTCTTTGATATAATTTCAATATCACTCATGTTCTTTATATATTGCATATCATATAGTGATCGAGATATAGGAGGAGCCGGAGCCCTTGGAGAGTATACTACCAGAAGCTAACTTCCCCTATGACTGGCAGCTAGGCAAGCACCAGTTTGCATTTAAGTGCTATTTTAAAGTTTCTATTTGTATCACTTATGTCTATGGTGAGTTTTGTGCATCAGGGCTAAGGTGCTTGTAACTCCACTTGCATGACCCACAAAGCCCGTTGAGTATTGGGTAGGTCTACAGCTTGAAGAGTAGAAAATGCCATGCTAATTTTTTGAGAAATCCGGTAGAAGTTGAGTAGTTGGAATCTACTCGCGAGATAGGATTTTATCACACGGGATGGATTTTATCAAATAATGATTTATGAATACGAATTTGAGACCGAGCAGCGGATAGGATGCAGCGAGACGTGGTCTCACATGCCTAACTCTACTTGTGTCAATTGAGGACCGATCCGTGTGCGGCCCTGCTGGACAAGTTTGAACTGTACCAGATGCATACTGGCTATATGGAAACCAGTAAACCGATATAATTGGCTTACCCTACCATTTTATTAGAGTGGGTTGAGGGCAGCAAGGTGTAAATCTGCTGGCTGGCATAGAGATGCTCCGCACGGAAACCTCCTGCCCATGACGGAAGGACCGATTCGGCATTTGGGTTTCCTATGTAAGGTTGTTTCATACAACATAGTATTGAAGTGTGATTCGCTCCACTTCCGAAATGGTTGTATGTAATGTGTTACCCGGGTGTCTACTGATTGTAATCACCGTCCCTCGCGGTTATTTGAGTACCGCTTGCTCATTGCAATGTGACGTAGTAGATACTGAAGAAGCTAGAAGAATATGATGTACTAAATTATAATTGCTTTGCAACTATGATTGCTATAGAATATGCTCACTAAAGTTACTTTTATTGCACAGCTAAGCTACTGCTAATAACTTGAAAAATAAAGATCAACATGTAGGCGAGTCATTTACTTCTATGTCTATTCCTATGTTAAGTATCTCTGCATGTAGAGTTCCATGTTTAGGTGAGACGGTTAAGTCTTGCTGAGTCTTCGTGCTCACGGTTGCTATATTAAGTTGTTTGCAGGTGAGACGTTTGAGGAAGGGCCCGAAGATGAGGTGATGCCCCCATCGGGGTATACCGCCGAGTCAGAGCCCTGCACGCTGCCGTGAGCTGTTGTGTGTTGCTAGTGTGTAGCATCCTCGGGCTGGACGGCTGCACTTTTGGATAGCTAGACTGGGAGTTTAGCTATGAGTATTACATCCACTGTACATTAAGTATTGTAAAAGACTTCCACTGTTTCTATAAATAAAACTTTATATTTTGTCGTATTCTTTTTGTGTGTGTTGTTGGGTGTTGCATCGCACGACACCACCCTCTGCGATTTCTGGAATGCGTGGACCCGGTCCTCACAATGGTGTACGGAGCCGAAGCTGTCTTTCCTCCGGAAATTGTCATGGGGTCTCTCCGAGTCCGGACCTACGACAATGTCACGTAGGACCAACTCAGGCATGATGACCTAGACCTCGTCGATGAGGCAAAGGGCCAAGCAGCTGCCCTAAATGTGCGATATTGCCAGGCGCTCTAGTGCTATCATCAAAGGCATGTGTGCAACCGGTAGTTGGAAGAAGGCGATGTGGTGTTGCGGCGAATACTCACTTGAGAAGGGATAAACAAACTTTCCACCAGCTGGGAGGGTCCCTTCTGAGTTATCAAAGGTTCCCTCCCCGGATGCGTTCGTTTGGCAACTGAGGATGGGATACCACTTCCCAAACCCTGAAATATTGAGCATCTCCGTATGTTCTATACTAAGTAGCACTTAGGTGAGTCCGTATTTGTATAAAATGTATCTCATAGAGTCTATGAACAGAGTCAAGTTTGTCCAGGATGAAAAGCACACTAAACTTGGTCCTGTACTTTAAGTGTGTCTGATGAGGATATCACTCCTATGGATATACACAACACTCCATTGAAGATACAAGATGCAATCAATAGAATTCACACACAACAATTAATTTCAGAGGTGAGCTCATTCTTATATATTTCCTTATATATTTTTTAGAGTAGATTGCTACCTAATAATTTAATTATAATTAGGATACATGGAGTGGTTCCAGGAGTAATTGGAGGAAGGTTTAGGGGCGTGGAGGACCAGAGAATACGTTCAAAGAAGATGGAAACCGACCCCAACTCAAAATCGTGTCCAACTCGGAGTCCAGGAGCAGTACACACTAAAACGGACGCCCAGGACACATACGAACTCCGTTTTGGACGTTCTACATATGCACGGAAAGGGGAGAGGATAACCAATCCAATGGCGCTGGCCCATGTAAAATACTTTGGGAGTCGATGGGAATTGTCGAAACAATATCCAGTACAGAATCTGTCAGGGTGCTGTGCCACCGTATTGGCCCATTGGGCCTTGTATCAAGTCTAAGTTCAATATTTTCGTGTCTTAGGATTAGGTCACGACCCCAAGACCCCTTTGGACATCGTCCCACCTATATATACTCCATAGTAGCCACCATAAACAATTGGGTTTTGCTTAGATCAATAATATCGCCGTTCTACAGTTTGTGAAACCCCAACTTCGTGATTCCAGATCGTGTCTTCTACGTTCTTGCTTGTGTTCTCGATTGCACTTACAGGGATTAGCCTTCTTGGTGAGGTCAATCGTGTGTACCATGGTTGATAACCAACAGAGCGGTGGTGTAGTGATTGCAGGGGTTTTTCGTGTTCTACTCGAGAGCCTTGGATCATCAACGTCGAGATCTCCATCAATCGACTTATCCATTACCTATCAGAAGATCGGGCCTAAACACTTACTCATCAGTGTCCTTGCCTTCCCCTGTTATCCGAACCTATAATGAAAATACATATGAAAACATATTCTACGAGCATTTACTTTGCACATCCTCATTATTTTTCCTTCTTTTACCTTCTTGTCAGTAGCAATGTTGTGCAATCAACTTGAAAGTTAGTCCTAAAGATTCATGTGATGTATACATAAGTTTTATTGGTAGTCTTGTAGTGGATCCTAGTATTGCTAGATGGCCTACTCGCCTAAAAACCAATGCCAATGAGAGGTCTGGAGTGCTCTTTCGACTTAGTCTGGTCCAGCACCCTAAGTACGCCACTCTACCTATTCTTGTGGGTCTCAGTAAGGCGGGTTCAGAAAGCACACTGACCTATGGAAGTTTAGTCAGTATATTTATATTGTCATAATGAGTTTGTTAGGATCTAAAATTCAAAGAAGGATAATAAGTCGCAAAAAATCTAAAGGCAAGAGGATGAATTTTACTACTTTTCTTGTCTCTCATGTGCAGGACAAAAGAATAATTGTCGACGATGGTGGGTGCCACTAGATAACCTAGCTTCGGCACCACCCAAGGGGCTCACTGTCGACGTTTCATACGTTGATAGTGGGCACCATTGAAGCAACTAAGCTCGATGTTCCATACGTTGATAGTGGGCACCGTCGAAGCAACTAAGCTCCGAAAACACTCAAGGGACCGCTATCGATGTTACATACGTTGATAGTGGGCACCTCGAAGCAACTAAGCTCCAACAACAACCAGGGAGCCCGCCGTCAATGTTTCATACATTCATAGTGGGCGCCGTCGAAACAACTAAGCTCCAACAACACCTAGGGGGCTCGCTGCTGACGTTTCATACGTTGATAGTGGCGCCGTCAATGCAACTAAGCTCCGATAACACCCAAGGAGCCCACCGTCGACGTTTCATACATTGATAGTAGGCGCCATCGAAGCAACAAAGCTCCGACACCACCAAGGGGCCTGTCGTCAACGTTTCATATGTTGATAGAGGGCACTGTCGAAGCAACTATGCTCTGACAACATCCAGAGGGCCCGCCATCGACGTTTCATATGTTGATATTGGCACCATCAAAGCAACTAGGCTCTGACAACTCCCAGGGGGCCCACCATTGATGTCAAGAATGTGGTGAAGGATCCTTGAAGATTTCGGATGCAGGACACGAACCTTGGAGCTATCACAGTAGCTACAAGTTCGGAGCAATCAAAACTTCAAGACATTGCCAAATTCCTTATCATAGATATCCTCAATCAATTGAGCACATCTACCAGGGGACCAACAAGATTAAGGCATGAAAGATTGAAGACAAAAAAGGAATTCAAAAGGATATCATTCATTCAAAATTTGGAGATTTACAAGAAGAATGTACAAAAGGGAAGGATTCTAGCTACTGGAGTTCCGCTAGAAGTACCCAGCATCCTTCTCGGCGGATTCTTGGACACTTGCCTTGGCAGCTTCTTCCTCCTCCACGATGGGTCCATCAATCACCAGAGCTAGAGACATGGAGGGATCCTGACTTTGGAAGCATGTCAGCACATATTTTGCGACATTCTTCGCTAAGGATCTTCCCTCGGTCTCGAGCTGGTCGCTGATCACATCTTCTAGCGCATCCAGCTTAGTTCTGGTAGAGTTGAGCACCATCAAAGCTTTCTCCATTTCTAGCTCTGGGTCAACCGGATAGCGTCAGAGCATCTTTTGCTCGCCCAAGGAAGTCCCAGAACTTCTAGGACTCTATTGCTCTCGTACTATGGAGCTCCGCTAGTGATTTTTTGCGGATGATAGCTCCGTAGATCTCTCCTTCGAGAATCACTCGACCTCTTAGCATGCTGTTGAATCTGTTCAACCAGCTGTGTCTCTAAGTTAGCGATTATCTTCTCCTTGAGGTTCAAGCGGTCTTGCTTCTCTGCAAGGTCCCTCTCCTTAGCAGTCACCTTGATTTCCCTGGCAGAGACAACACTTTCTCGCTTGCTGACTCCTCCTTCTGCTAGCCATACTTGGCGCTTTTCTAAATCGCACCAGGACTTGAATTTCTCAACACGGTCAGCCAAGTCCTGCTCACCGCGCTCTAACATATGAGAGATAACCGCATCTCTCATCTGGGTTTCAATGGCTCTATTGCTGTAAGTTGTGATGGTTGTAGTGGCGGTTTGGTGCAGTCTGGAAGGATCCATACACTGTGTCTCTACGTGCTTTCAATAAACATTTTATTGACGCTATGATTACTGTGAACTCCAGTGTATTATGGCGTGCAACTTCTTTTTATGGAGAACCCCGTCATGAATAACGTAATCTATTTTTTAAAATGCTTCAGCGCCTTCATAATCGTTGGAATGACCCATGGATGTGTTGTTGTGATTTCAATGAGGTGTTGCTCGATAATGAACTCTATGGTGCTCGGAGCAGAAATGAAGCCCAAATGGAATGATTCCGGAGGTGCCTAGATACATGCAACTTGGGTGACCTCGTTTTTTCTGGAACAAAATATACGTGGTCTAAGCGACAAGAGGCACAAAGTAATACTCGGGCAAGATTAGACCGAGTAGTGGCTAATGTGGCTTTCTCCTCTATTCTTGAACATTGTCATCTGGAAAATATTATTACAACATCCTCAGACCATTATGCCCTGCATATTACATTTTCATCTGAATCGTCTCAACACTTATATCTGAAGATTCATCAGGGTTTCAAATATGAAGCGATGTGGAGACGTGCTGAAAATTACAATAGTGCAGTTGAATCGAATTGGAATCCTAATCCTACAAATGAGAACCCACTGAATAACATTTGTGACAAACTTAGCAATACTGCAAATTCTTTGAAGATGTGGAGCAAAAATTGTTTTGGATCAGTTTGACGACAAATTCAGCAACTCACAAAAGAACACCTAAGAAAATTAAATGTATCTGATTCAGTACTTCGAAAAGAGAGAGAGAGGGGGGGGTTCAATGAAAATTGAATGAACTATTTGAAAGGGAGGAAATAATGGCTCGCCAAAAGATCGAGAGTTGAATGGCTACGTGAAGGAGATCGAAACACCACTTTCTTTCATGCAAGAGCTACAACAAGAAGGAAAGCAAATCGAATTGAATCTCTTATTGGTGAAGATGGTCTTCTCTATCCGAATCAAGGTGAAATAAATAATATGGTGCATAGGTTCTACAAAAAATTATTTACTTCTGAGCCGCTGTTATTAATGGATGAGGTACTTGATGCAATCCCTATTAAAGTTACTGAATCAATGAACTATTGTAACACCCATATTTTATGTATAAAAATTTGAGCAAACCCTTGCACATTATTGTATGCATTTTTGGGTGATTTTTTTTGAAGTTCAAACGTGTAGCAAACGATTTAAATTTGAATTTGAATTCAAATTGAAAGAAAAGAAATGAAAAAGAAAAAGAAAAAGAAAAGGAATCCCCTGTTGGGTCAAAACCCACCCCGGCCCACCTTTCCCCTCCCCTCTCCTGCAACCCAGCCAACCCCTCCCTCTCTCCCTCTCTCCCTCTCTCTGCCAGGCAGGGCCCGCTTGTCATCCCCCACCCACCAGCAACTGTCGCCTTTCCTTCCCGCGTCGCGACACACCGCGCCACCCCTCTCCAACCGTCACTCCACGCACGGATCAACCCCGGGAAACCTCCCATTGCGTGCGCCAGCAACCACCGGCGCCTCCCCCTCTATAAATTCCCCCTCTCCCCCTCTCCTTCCTCTCCTTTGCGCGCAACCCTAGCCATTACCGTTGCCGAGGTTAGTCGCTCGTGTTCTCGACCATCCGGCGGTTGCCTCCCTTCCCTCTCCCTCCTAAACTCCTTACCCTGTCGCCAGGAGCACGCCAGGCAAGTTTTCGTGGAGAGATCGCTGGGGAATCGCCAAGCCCGACGAGGTCCGACACCAACCGCCGCCCCCTCTCGTCACCGACTTGCTTCCACCCGATTTCGGACCCCGAGACCTCTCTAGGTATGCTCCCCTCCTTCCCCTCTTCAATCTGATGTAAATTACTCAAGGTTTAGACATTGATTTGGCCGATTTGGCCAACGCCGGCGAACTCGCCACCGCGGGCGTCTAGCGCCGCCATGCCGTGCGTCGCCGACGTGGCCAGAGGCGACGTGGCCGCATCCCAACCGTCGGTATCGACCGAACGGCCACGATTATAACATCGTAACGGTTCGGTATTTTAAATCCCGCGCATTCAATCTGGATACGACGGCCCACATTCAAAGTTCCTTTCCCACCTTCGGTTTTTCACCCAGGCCCCTAGAAATTCACTAGCTACCCCCTGGTCTTTGCTGGAATTCAGATCTAGCCCCTGAATTTAGCAAACTAGCCCCTGGACTCTCTGGAATTGTATTTAATCAGTTAAATAGTCAATTTAACCCCTGGAAATTTATAGAATTGTGGATTTAGCCCCTGTACAATGTATTAAACTTACCAGTCAGTCCTTGGACTTTTATTTAATTGTTGAATACTGTTTTTAGGGGTATTTAATGTATAGAAAATAGATTAAAATGGTGAATAAATATAAAAACAGTAGGAAAAATTTGTATAAAATGTTTTTATGCTGTACTTAATTTGTAGAGTTCAAGTAAAATATATTTTGACCCTGGAAAAATTATTAAAAATGTTTAAAATGCATTTTGGCCATAGAAAATTCAATAAAATGATTTTGGGCCATAAATAAATCCTAAAAATGTGAGATCAATATAAAATGCATATTTTGGCTATGTAAAATAATAAATACCTCGTAGGGACGCATTAGTATGGGATTTTATGCTTATGTGTGTGTTGTGATGCATTGTATTGCATGCTCTCTACTTATTTAGCTTTATTTTATTCTTGTCATGCTTGGGTATATATATCTAGAGTCGTACTATGACCCCAATCTTAACCTCCAAGACCAAGACTTTACCAACACTCAAGTATTCAATGAAGGCAAGTGCCCTTGACCATCTTGTACCAATGTTAGGAGTTTAGATAGATGCATGCTAATTAAATTGATGTCCTATTTCATGTTTACATGCCATGTTCCATATAATTCCTTGTTACCTGAAATGGGTTGGGAAGTAGATAGATCTTATTTTATGCTTAGCCATGCTTAGACATTGGGATTGGGATTTCATACAATTGTGCCATGTAAAACATTATGGTTACTTTAAATTGTGGTGATTACACAATAGTAGTGGATAGGAATCTGGTGGTTGGATAGTTTTGGATGGTGCAGTTTGCACGAGACCCGGGATTGGGGTTTGTTACCACCGGATTCTAAGGACCGGTTTATGGAGGAAGCCACTAAGCTTTATAGTACCACCACGAGACTGAGATGGGGCATCTTGGTCAAATAATTAGGTTTCTCTCGATGAAATGCTAGTAGTTGGATGGTGCGGGGAATGAAGTAGGGGAACTGCTCTGGGATCCGCAAGGCTCGAGAGGGGGCTCTGAGGCGGAGGGTTACTCCGAGAATCCTCAGTGGTGGAAACCTTAGAGGGCTAGCACTAGTCGGGAGCACCTTCGTAAAGACCATATAGTGATCTCCTGGCCACACACCTATGGAAGTGTGAAATGTGGTTGATCACCACGGGCTACATGGAGGTTTACTCAGTCCACCAGGCAACAGGGGATGGAATCACTGCTTGTGGGAAAAGGGTACACTTTCTGCAGAGATTTGGTAAAACTGTCATGACAGCCGTGCTCACGGATAAGAGCGGCTTGGGGCCAGTTCATAATTAGTCTATGGTTGGGAAATGGTGGTTAATTATGATTCAAGTTACATTCATTATCATTACTGATGTGTTGATTACTTCTTGAATTATGATATTGATAAATGGAAGCTAAGGTTAGGTTTTAAGCATAGTGCTAAGCCATAAATGGCCTTCCCTTGGTTTAGCCAATCATGTCATCTCTTCCCGCACTTGCTGAGTACTCTATGTACTCAAGCGTTTAATTTTCCTTTAGAATATGAAGAAGAAGAAGAAGCGGCACTGGAGGACTTCTTCGTCAATCCGGAGGACTTGGACTAGGCTGGCGACCGTGCACGCAACTGCTGCCTTTGAAGATGGAGCCATGCTTACCTATTTCCCCTTCTGCTGTAGTTTGGAGTCTTTGAACTGTTTAAGTGTTGTAAATAGTAGTGGTGTGTATTTGTAGACCTTCGGGTTATATTGTAGGACTATTTATGTACTCGAACATGGCTATGTAATGATATTTCGCTTTTGTCGACGCATGTACGATTCAACTGATCCTGGCGTACATGTGATAGGCGTCTGTTCATCTTTATGATGACCGGGCGTGACAAAGTGGTATCAGAGCCGTGTTGCCCGTAGGACGCAAGCCTAGTTAGAAATGGCCGAAAATTAAGGACTATACTATTTTCTTATAAAATAGTATTTCCAACAACTTTGTGCTCTCCATCTCAACCCTTGTGCTTCTTATCTTGTTGTGCTTGTTGTTTTAATTCTAACTTAATTTATTGATTATTGATCTCACTCTCTTCTTTTTCAAATGTTTGTAGATGGCGCGAACCAAGCAGACGGCTCGTATGTCGACTGGGGTCGTGTTCCTCACCACGCCCTAGCCAGTCGCTCCGCACCTCACACCCCCAGGATGGAGACGACGCTGTTCTCCACTGGGAGTGTTGCTTCAAGGATGCGTGTCCGTCTTCCCTCTCTTCTTCGTGCTGCGGGGTACCGTGAGTACTGTGTTCGCCTAGTATACCACACCACTAGGGTCTTTGCACCCTATACTGGTGGACTGGAGTGGACTTCCCAGCTGGCCATCTAGTACGACTCGGAGCTGCTGCACTCACACGAGAGTGTAAAAGTGGGCCGTGCACCTCTATTTATTTGGGGTTTCTAAAAGTGATCGTTAGGGTTCAGAAAGATCGGACTAGTCCGTGGTGGTCACCGGACTAGTTTGGTGTGCTGTGTGTAGCAAATCCTAAGTGTCCAGGAATATCGGACTAGTCCGGTTGAAAACGGACTTGTCCGATTTCACTACTGGAAATCTTCGGACTAGTCCGATTGCCATTGGACTTGTCCGGACATATGAAACCCTAAGTGTTTAGGATGACAAGTCCACACTTGGAGGACTTGTTCGATTTAGATTAGTGTGTATATCGGACTAGTCCGTGTAGACACCGGACTTGTCCGAAGTGGATCAGAAAGAATATCGGACTAGTCCGGATCACAACGGACTTGTTCGATTTTTTGTGACTTGTGCATTGTGTTGAGGACTAGTCCGCATTGGGTAGGACTAGTCCGAAGTGGATCAGAAAGATATCGGACTAGTCCGGTGGATACCGGACTTGTCCGATCTAGTGCAGAAAGTGATATCGGACTAGTCCGGCTGATATCGGACAAGTTCAGTCCTGTATAACTTTGTGCATTGTGTGTGTGTGCTTGAAGGTGATTGAGCTCTTGGGTGTGTTTCCTTAACACACTCCATACATAATAATCTACTATTATCTTCTCCTTGAGCTCAAATTCACTTTGCTTCTCATTTCCCTTCTTTTTGGCATTTTGCTCATTTTTCATTATTTGCCTGCATTCATCTCAACAAAAGGATTAGGATCCCAATTGCTTGTCATACATCATCCAAAACCCACAAGGGAGTCCTAGATGCACTTTCAACAACGCTACGAGGTGTAGGGCTGCACCCGCGCGGAGTCGTCACAAGCGGAATCATGGCAAGAGGCTTGACATCGATCACCATGACGGACTCCAAAGCGAGGGAAGTTTTGTCATTGGCCGGCTTAATGTCTCCGCTCAGGTTGAAGGTTGAGCTGGAGGAGGCATGAGGCACAATCTTCTTGTCGGCCATGACGAGGACGAGAGGAAGATGATTATTTAATGAGGTGCAGCTTTCCTCTCTGTTTTCATCCTTTAAATAGGCGGGGAACAACGCGTTTCACCGAGGATTTTGTGGAAGATATCAGGGAGGATAAACACAATAAAACAGAACGCGAACGGCGCGAAGAGAAGGTCAGCCGACCCTAGGGTTCGACCGAACTCTTTTCGGCTCTGTTTGGGCCAAATTTTCTCGGGTCGATCAAATGGGCCTTCTAGAAGAAGAATTGGATGGGCCCATTAGTTGGACGCAGAGGATTAAACAGAATTGAAAGAAATGGCATGGAAATCGATTAGATTTACCACGTCAAATTCTTTTTCTGTATCCTTTTGGGAATCGAGAAATAATTTGAGTCGGTGCCCATTCACTTTGAATAGTTGACCGTCATCACCTTGGAGCATGATTGCTCCATGGGATGAAGTCTCTACTACAGTGTAGGGTCCTTCCCATTTACTTCTAAGCTTCCCATGTCCAAAGAGTTTAACCCTAGAGTTAAAGAGTAAAACTTTATCTCCAAGTTTGAACTCTTTCGGCGTAATCCTCTTATCGTGCCATCTTTTGGTTGTCTCTTTATAAATTCTGGCACTGTGGTACGCCTTATCTCTCCGTTCCTTCATCTCAGAGATTTGCTTCAATCGGTGATTTCCAGCTTCGTTAAGATTCATGTTCTACCGCTTGATGGCCCAATACGCTCTATGTTCCAATTCTACGAGAAGATGGCAAGTCTTCCCATAGACAAGTTGGAAGGGAGACATGCCGATAGGTGTCTTGTAGGCAGTACGATATTCCCACAATGCATCGGGTAGCTTTTTCTTCCACCCCGTTCCCATTTCCAAGACATTCTTTTGCAGAATATTCTTAATTTGCTTATTAGATGTTTCTGCTTGACCACTTGTCCGTGGGTGGTATGGGTTAGCAATGTTATGCTGGACTCCAAGTCCCCTCAAAAAGTTTCGGAAGGACTTATCTATGAAATGAGACCCTCCATCACTTATGACCATACGGGGAGTTCCAAAGCGTGGGAAAATTATATCATGGAACATTTTCCTTGCTTGCTTGGAATCAGCATTTTTGCATGGCAATGCTTCTACCCATTTTGACACATAATCGACTTGAATATACTCGCAATCGTAAGACCTAGGAACAGGTCCCATGAAATCTGTACCCCATACATCAAATAATTCCACTTGGAGGTTGTATGTTAGAGGCATTGCATTGCGAGCAGAGATTCCACCATGCTTCTGGCATTTCCAACATCTACAAATGAATTCCTTGGTATCTTCATACATTGAAGGCCAATAGAATCCACTCTACCAGATCTTTGCCTGAGTACGGTAAACACCGTAATGACCACCATAGGAGCCAACATGACATTTCTCTATAATTTTGGTGCCTTCGATTGATGGGACACACCTTATAAGAAGGCCATCGGCACATACTCGATAGAGGTAAGGGTCATCCCAAAGGTGTCTACGACTCTCATAAATGAGTTTCTTTTTGTTTTCCCCTGGTGGTACGTATGTCGTGACCATAAAGTTCACGATATCCGCATACCAAGGGTGAGAGTCTGTCACCTTGAGGAGCTTATCATCTCGTAGGAAGTCGTTGATAGGTATGTCCATGGTTTGTGTGACTTCCATACATGAAAGATGATCTGCTACTGAATTCTCTACTCCTTTCTTATCTCTTATTTCTAGATCAAATTCTTGGAGTAGAAGAATCCATCGAATTAGCCTAGGTTTAGCATCCTTTTTGGTAAGCAGATATTTCAAAGCAGCATGGTCTGTGTAGATTATGACCTTTGCTCCTACCAAATAGGATCTAAACTTGTCGATAGCAAAAACTACTGCTAGGAGCTCTTTCTCAGTTGTGGCATAATTGATTTGGGCTCCTGTTAGAGTTTTTCTAGCGTAGGCTATTGCGTGATGCTTTTTATCTTTGGTTTGGCCTAAAACCGCACCAACAGCAAAGTCACTGGCATCACACATGATTTCGAATGGCAGTGTCCAATCAGGAGGTTGGATAATTGGAGCTGAGATGAGTGCCTTTTTGAGTATATCAAATGATTTAAGGAATTCATCATTGAAATCAAAGGGAGCTTCTTTAGCTAATAGGTTGGTGAGGGGTCTAGCGATTTTGGAGAAATCCTTGATAAATCGTCGGTAGAACCCCGCATGACCTAAAAACCTGAGGATTCCCTTAACATTGATAGGAGGTGGAAGTTTTTCAATAACTTCAATTTTAGCTTTGTCCACCTCTATCCCTCTCTCGGACACCAAGTGTCCAAGAACGATGACTTCCCGGACCATGAAATGACACTTTTCCCAATTGAGCACAAGGTCCTTCTCCTGGCATCTTTGTAAGACCCTGTCTAAATTTTCTAGACAATGATCAAAAGTTTTTCCATAGACGGAGAAATCGTCCATGAAAACTTCCATGATGTCATCGATCATGTCTGAAAATATAGACATCATGCATCTCTGGAAAGAGGCAGGAGCGTTACACAGTCCAAAGGACATACGCCGGTAGGCATAGGTCTTGTAAGGACATATGAGCATGGTTTTACTTTGATCATCGGGATGGATAGGAATTTGATGATATCCCGAATACCCATCAAGGAAACAGAAGTAGGAGCGTTTTGCCAATCGCTCTAACATCTCATCGATGAAGGGCAATGGAAAATGGTCTTTCCTTGTTGCCTTGTTAAGTTTTTGGTAGTCAATGCACATCCTCCATCCCGTTACGGTCCGTTGAGGAATTAATTCATTCTTCTCGTTTTGAACAACCGTCATACCTCCCTTCTTAGGCACTACTTGAACTCGACTTACCCATTCACTATGAGGAACAGGGTAAATAATCCCGGCATGCAGAAGTTTCAAGACTTCTTTCTTGACAACTTCTCGCATCGCATTATTCAATCGCCTTTGAGGTTCCCTTGAGGGGACACTCTTAGGGTCAATAGGAATACGATGGGTGTATAACGCTGGACTAATTCCCTTGAGATCCTGAAGTGAATATCCAAAAACAGCTCTATGACTTGTGGCTATGAGTTTGAGCGTTTCATCATCTGAAAGAGGGGCTTCCAAATCGCCATTTAGAAAGGCATAAAGTAGGCCTGGAGGTAGAATCTTGAGCTCAACAGGAGTTTTGGGGAGGGCTCTTCTTTTGGCAATTCAATTTCCTCCTGAAGTTCATCCTCCTCTTGGACGAAGTCTTCCCCTCCTTCAATTTTAGGGTGTTCTAAAGATTGAAGAGTCCTAACCTCCTCCATTGGCTCACCTTGGATGGGAGATTCTGTAGATGTGTTCTTTGAACGCAGAATAGGCATGGAGAAATTTCTCCCTCCAAGATTGATATTGAGGCTTCCTTCCAAAGGAACTTCCATGAGAGCCTCAACATCTTTGTGTCTAACAAACACTTGTTGCAGAACCCCACATCCTTCAAGAATGGTTCCAAATGAATCTCGGAAGGATTTGTGTGTTGGTGCCAATGGCACATCGCCAAGAATGGCGAGAGCACAAGAATTAGAAATGAGATTTGCTCCAACAGTAGGGTTGTATAGGATTCTCATTGGTGTCCCTCTAATAGAACATAAAATGGTAGCCAAAGGTGAGGTCATCTGAAGAATTTCGGGTGAATTCTCGATTTCAACTATCCACTCTCTGCTTAGGATAGAGGTTAACTCCTTGATCGTCTGACGGACGAACACCCCGTCAGGTGGATTAGGTGGAGTTGGTGGCAATAAAGGTTTCCTATGGCAACAATACTTCGAGGTATTTCCATAATCTTCAAAAAGCTCTTCCTCGAAGTAAAATGGAAACTGCGAGGGTTGAATTTCGTCTACCTTCGTAGTCTTAGGTTCGGGAGAGGATTCTTCTGGCAAGGCTTGGGGTAAACAAGAAATGGGTTCATCCTTGTCCAAGAGTGTATCCTCCGTTCTTGACACGACTTCCTCTTGGGGAGGCTCATTAAGACCCATAATGAAATAAGAATTTTCTAGAATTCTGTCCAGAAGATCCTTGCCTTCTTCTGGAGTCTTATGTAGGAAAGATCCTCCAGCCGTAATGTCAAAATATAGGGCAAACTCTTTGTTTAATCCCATGAAGAAATGCTGCAAAAGCATTGGATTAGAGATTAACAAATCTGGGCCAGAATTTTTCAAAAGAGAAAATCTGTCCCAAGCTGCACCTATGGATTCCAATCACCGTTTGTCTTCCCAACGTAGTGGTTGTACCATTGTTTGGCTTTTTCCTAGAGGGAAAAAGGAAACAACTTCCATTTGAGAGTTTCCTGTGTCATACCTTTGATTAGAAGGAATGAACACAGTTGTTCGAACTCTCATAGATGGTGGTAAGGGTTTTCACAATCCGTTCCTGAGAAGGATTGTTCCTGAACCATAGCTATAAAGCCAGGGCGAAGTTCATAGCTGGTTGAACAAATAGGTTCCGCCGAAGGCGGTGGCTCACAGAACTTGCCCTTCGGAGCAAAGTAAGAAAGAATGGTGGGTTGCTCCATTTACATGGTGGTGGTAAGGTAAGAATAAGAAAGGTAAGATGATAGATAAGGGGGAAATGATACGAGGGTGATCTTGGTTCAAAGATTAACAGCGACCGTTTCCCGGCAATGGCGCCAGAAATGCTTGTTGGTATTTCTTAACACCACAGAGTTATCCGCAAGCGCACGGAAATATCGTTGTAGCACTTCCCCTTAAGGAGTATTCCAAAGGGTATCGAATCCAAAGAACTTGTGTGCTAATATTTTGAACTAGCTCACCCAAGGACACGAACAGAGAGGAATTCAAAGTATTGATACTAATTCAAGGTAGTTTGCAGTAGATGCTTGCTTCGGGCACGGGCTTGCTCCTAGCAATATTAGGACGACTCCCGCCAAGAGCCTATGGCATAGCCGAACGTGGCGGATTACGAAGGACAGATAGGGGTGTCACCACCTACTGCCTATGTCTTCAATCCGTGGGTCTACGAGATATCCACTGATGATTTATAACCTAAGCACCACGCTTACGTTCTAAATCACTACTCTAGTTGTTTCGAACACAAAGCTACAACTAGAGCCTCTAATGAATTAAAGCAGTGAACCCACAAGTAACTGCTTGTGCAAACTACTAAGAATAAAAGATCAAACTTGTTTTCAATTCACAAAATCTTACTTGATTGAGTAAAACCTTTGTAGGGGTACAAGTGTAGAAGAGGGACTTGACAAGCCCAAGCCTCCTTCTCCTAGGGTCTTCACCACACTCTCCTTCTACTTTGGTAGCCTCTAGGACTACTCTAAACCTTTTGAGTGTAGCACTATTCTCAACTTTTGGTGTGTGTGAGAAGTGAGGTGAGGGGGTCTATTTATAGGTGGAGAAGGGTCGGTTCCCACCATAATTAATGCGCGAATCAGTCACCATTGACTCCAGGGAGTCGGGAGGAGCCAACACGTGTCGTTTGACCGAGTTTAGCGCCAGGAATAGGTTGGCAGACCTGGTCAAGGCTCCCCTCGAGGAGTGCTTCCTCCAGGTGGCTTCCAGGTGGGCCCTCTTGATATATATGGGTGCAACACCAGTGGATCTCCTCGTATTCTTCTGTTTGTGGGCCATTTGATCCATGTGTTGCCATGTGTCATCGCCTGATTTGTTGAAATCCATTTTCATGGATTCATCCTTGCATATTTTGGTATTTTGGGTAATAATTCACCTGCATACAAATAGACACCAACACATGTGGATTTGGGTTAGTGTATAACCCTACCACTATGTTTTGTGTTTCTTTTATGCACATTATGAGGTGAATTGATGGTCAAAATGTGGTACTTAAGGACCGTCAACAGCGGAAAAATGAACACTAACGGACTTGGTTAATGCCATGTTGGACAAGTCGGGTTTATCCAACTCATGGTGGGGGTAAGCCATTTTGACCGCATGTTTTGTGCTGAATTGAGTTCCATCATCCAATGGTGAAATAACCCCATATGAAGGATGGAAAGGAAGAAAGCCTGCTCTTGGTTTCTTACGTGCATAGGGTTGTTTGGCCAAAGTTAATGTGCTTGCATGTAAGAAAAAAAAATTGGGACAAAAAACCGTGGACTGTGTCTTTCTAGGATACGCACAACATAGTGCGACCTATAGATTTTTAGTGATTAAAACTTAGATTCCTGATATGCACGTTAACACTGTGATTGAATCTCGTGATGCCACATTTTTCGAGGATATTTTTCCAATGAAGGATAGAGTTGCCGATTGTAGTGAGGCATCTACTGGTTTTACTCCTCATCCTTATTCTTACACTGAAAACCCTGAACACTATGTTTCTTGACTTTAATGCCTCATATGTTCTTATAAACGACGAATTTAACCATGTTTATGCTAAGTATGTTGGGCCACTCCACAAGAGTCTAAAATCTTGTGTGGATGCCCAAATGTCTTATCACTAACATCAAAAGACCCAAGCAAGCTTGGATACCTAGAACCAAAGCATAATCCTGTTTTGCAGATGTACCCCCTTCGGTGGATCCAAAGAGGTGCTTGATAGGCATCAACCACATGACCAGAGGAAAGAAAATATTCATGGGGTACAATGAAAAATCCAAGTTCATCTCCATCCGAACCATCATCTCAAGATTCAAAGTGTACAAAAACCAGAAGAAATGATCAAGGGGGAGCCTCTACATGAGAAAAGGCTCAATATGTACAAGATCAACCTCAAAATGATCGAGATAATCAATATAGCGATGGAGGCAATGATCAAGGGGGAGCCAAAGAAAATGAAGAAGGAGGTACACCGTTCTATTTTTCACTCTAGTGTTTCTTGGTACATACATGTCATATTAAACTGGTATGTCACCTTTATTCAGTAATTTATTGTACTTGTGTTCATCTAGGTGTAATGTCTTGTCAGGTACATGCTATGTATGCAAGGCTTCAAGCTGCTCTGACATGTGGCTTGAAACGTTGCATATCTGATTGCTAGGAGTATAGAACTTCAAAATATCAGCATAATTGTGAAAAATTATCTCCTATGTCATTTTCACTCTAAAACTATTTCAAATATTAATTCTTGGTGAATTATGATCATAGTATGATTTTTGTTTGCTTACTGACCATATTCAGCAAGAATATTTGCTAAAACTATGTCATTATGACCAACATTAGGCCTCCTCTCAAATCCACTTCAAAATTCTAATCTACATTCTCTGTCCGACCGGACAAGTCTGACACATAACAGGACTAGTCCGGTGTCCTGTCATTCTTGAGCATTTGACCGTAGTTTGATGATTAAGTGTTTGTTGATCATATCCTTCAAGGGTATACTCTACAATCATGTACTAATCATCATCGAAAAGTCAGATCTCGAGTTCACCCTGCTAATCTTACCTCGACTATCTGTTTTATCCAGACTAGTCCATGAGACACACCGGACATGTCCGGTATCTTGACTAGTCCGTCTTTGATCCGTTGCTCCAGACAAGTCTGGGTTTAACCGGACTAGTCCGGTGTTCCCGTGACTTAACCATTGGATTCTCCCCAGGTCTATCTTCTTCCTCCTCACTCCAAAATCGACACTTTCTCTCCTCTCCTTGAGCTCCACAGACAATCTTTCTTCCCCACCGTAGAATCTTTCTTTTATCGAGGGGGAGGCTTGGAGCTTCAAAGAGAAGTCCACCTCGAACTTCTCTGCACTCGAGATCTGCTCTGCTCCGTGCAACAATCCTCTCTTGGTAAACCCTAGCCCTAACCCTAATCCTCGTTCTTTTTCTAGGATTCAGGCCATTTCTTTCATTTACCAGAGTTTCAATACACTCTTAGAATCCTACATTATCATCGTCCTATACACTGAGCTATGTCCTCAAAGATTTCATGATTTTTGAATACCTAGGGTTCATGTTGATGAACACTGTACTAGGTCGGGTATCGTGCGGACATGTCCGTTATACCAGACTAGTCCGCACAGACAATGGACAAGTCCTCCTGTTGACAACAGTAAGCCTACTATGTCGATTTCATTAAGTTCTTTGAATCAATCTTGTTTCTCTATTCTCATTCACCTCTACCATGTTAGGCATCATGTAGGCTCAAATGAGAGCATGTTCAGTGAACCGGAGCTTGACGCGGCACGTCTCGCCTCAAAACCTCAACTAGAGATCGAGCAACAATGAAGGACAAAGTTTCGGCATGATAAGGATGCCAGAGCATCAGGCACGAGCTCTCGATGGACAGTCCCAGCAAAGAAGGCTATTGAAAAAGGCAAACAAGTAGTCACTCAAACATACAAGGCCAAAAAAAGTAATGACAGGGGCAAAGGTCCCGCGAGGTTCTCAGGCCCGATTGGGCCACTCGAAATGGCTGCCCTGATGCACAATCATAACCGTCGTCCCAATGATGATGATTTCACTTGGAAGGGAGCTGACAAAGCCAAAATGCTGAGGGAGATTGATGTATACATTCACAACAAGGTGGCAGCAGATCCACGGTTTTGGAGCGAGTTTCACTGATATTATTACCAATCCGTGTACCTTTGCATGAAAACACCAGTGGCTAAGAATCAATGGGTTGATTGGGAGTACATGGAGTGTAAAGGGAATGAGGCATTTCATCAAGTGGTTGCGGCAATTGACAGACATAGATTGAAAGGCCTGCCAACCTTCATATATGATTGGAACAATGAAGTCATAGCTCAATTCTATCCACTTGCTATTTCTCTATGTCTGGAGCTGATGAGATCACATGGATGACCCATGGAAATAAGTACTCAGTTGGCTATGAGGAGTTTGCTGAGATATTTGATTTGGATTGGTCTCTTAATAATAGGCTCAAAGTTCACAATGTCAATGCGCTAGACAAAAATGAGCTGAACTTCCTCTATGACACTGCCTATCCGTTCAAGGCTCCCTCCATCAACTATTTGAAGCCATTCTTTGCTGTTTTTAACCGGGTGCTAAGGAATACTATTGCACCCAAGGATGGTGATGCGGGAAGCATTCAGGACTTCCTCCGCAATTTGATGCAAGTCATAAGTGGAGATGAAAAATTTGATGTGTTTGATTACTACAATGATATATTCAACATTGCTCAGACCCCAAATTGATCTTGTGGATATGCCCCCTACATTATGTTCATGATTGAGAAAGTCACAAGATTGGATTTTGTCAAGGATATTCCTCACACCAAGCTTAGACCTCAGGTTCCTACAGCTCCTCCTCCACTATCCTCCTCTACAAGACAGCGGTCCACTCGTGCCACTCCAGCAGGTGCCTCATCTACCGCAGTCCTGATGAGGACATTACTTCTACGGATACAAACAACACTCCATTAAACATACAAGATGCAATGAATAGAGTTCATACACAGTAATTAATTTCAGAGGTGAGCTCGTTCTTATATGGTTTTGAGCATAGATTGCTACCTAATGATTTAATTGTCATTAGGATCCATGGAGAGGTTCAAAGAGTACTTGGAGGACGTATTAGGGACGTGGAAGACCAGAGAATTCGTTCAAAGAAGATGGAAACCGAGTCAAACTCAAAATCGTGTCCAACTCGGAGTCCAGAAGCAGTACACACTAAAACGGACGCCCAGGACGCATACGAACTCCATTTTGGTTGTTCTACAAATGCACGGAAAGGGGAGAGGATAAACTTTCCAATGGAATTGGTACCATGTCAAAATTCCTTCGGAGTCGAGGGGAATCGTCGAAACAAAATCAAGTACAGAATCTGTCAGGGTGTTGCACCACCGTATTGGGCCATTGAGCCATGTATCAAGTCTACGTCCATTATTTTCGTATCTTAGGGTTAGGTCACGACCCCAACACCCCCTTGGACGTCATCCCACCTATATATACTCCATAGTAGCCGCCATGAACAATTGGGTTTTTCTTAGATTAATAATATCGCCGTTCTACGGTTTGTGAAACCCCAACTTCACGATTTCAGATCGTGTCTACCTTGTTCTTGCTTGTGTTCTCGGTTGCACATGCAGGAATTAGCCTTCTTAGCGAGGTCAGTCATGTGCAGCACGGTTGATAACCAACAGAGCGGTGGTGTAGTGATTGCAGGGGTTTTTCGTGTTCTACTCGAGAGCCTCGGATCATCAACATCGAGATCTCCATCAATCAACTTATCCATTACCTTTCGGAAGATCGGGACCAATTTTATCATCAATTGGTATCAGATTTCCAGGTTTCCCGTTAGGTAATTCATCTATCCATTACATTAGTTTTGTTCTTCATACCTAGAGTCCACAAAAAAGCCACAAAAAAATTTGCAGTTTAGTAGATCTCTTCATCACTTTGTCCAAACCACCATTGAGCCATTTGCAACTTTGTTTTTCAGTTTGGTTTTGGTGAGTTTTTGTCCACTGTTGAGTCATATTGCTGGTTTAGAAAGTGTTTTTGGTCTAAGTTTGAGTTTTGCATTGTGTGATTCATCCTTTTGAATCACGTCCAGATTAGATTCATCTATATCTAGTTCAATATTTTCATCATATCTTGCTCATACGAACTCAGATTTTTGTGTTCTTGTACTTTCTGTAAAGGTTAAGAAGTTCTCTATAACTTTTGTATTAATCAGTTTTCCAGAAAATAGAGTTATCAAGGTAAAAATTGAATTAGATCTGAATCTGTTATTGATCTAGAAATTCTGAGCAGTCTGTATTTCGGGGGCAATATCTCCCATTGTTCCTATCCAAAATAGATCTTCCATATACCAAAATTTAAGAGGAGAGATAGATCTATAATATTTCTGTTCAAAGTTTTTAGATTTGGGGCCTATAAAGGTGCTTAATTGTCCTTAGAACATTGAACAGAAAATCTGTAACAGACCTACAAGATATCTTTGAGTGTTTGCACTGTGTTCTTCTTTTGCAGCACATTCTGAAAAAAAAGGAAGAAAAAAGAAAAAGTCAAGTGCAAAACAAGATACAAAAGCCGCACAAAAAAGGAGAAAAAAACAGCAAAAAAAATAGAAGTGCTTGCATTCTTTGTGTCATCTAGTTTTGTCTCATGTCTTGCTAGCTTGAACTACTAGGAACACATTTAGGCCAGCAACTTTGACAAATACTTTGGACACTTATTCAACTTTACTATCTGATTGCATTGTTGCTAATCTTGCTACATATAATTGCCATCCAAGCTACACCTTACTCTTGAGCAGAATCGATACACCTTTGCAATCATCCAACGCTTCATTGGTTTCTTCATACCGTCCACCGTTTGCCACCTGCAGTGTCAGTAAGAACACTTGTAAGAGGGTGGTAAGACGCTTGAGAGTGTGTGATTCCACTTCCACTTTTCCATTATCCTTTGTAGTTGATAGGGATAACATATTTTTTTGTTGTCTTTTGTTTGCTACTAACAATGTCAGGTAAAAGCAAGAATCATGCTTTATATGCTGAGATGATTGACATGATGAAGACGACAATGGAGTTGCTCACTCAAAATGAAACATCAATAAAGGTTTCACATGACATTCGGACCACCTTTACAACACCTTCCACAAGAAGTAATTACATTCTTCCATCTCTTCCTTCTTATGATGGTTTTGGTTATGATGAATATATTACTTGGGAAATAGAGTTGGATAAAAATTTTGGACAATGGCATATGTGTGAGAGGAGAAAGATTAGAAATGTTGCAAGTGCATTAGTAGTTGTGCATTAACTTGGTGGAACAACTTAAATGATTTAGAAAAACCTCGAACATGGAAGGATATGAAAATTTGTATGCGAGAAACTTTTATGAATGTATCTAATTGCAAAGATGAAGTGCATCAATTTGAGGAGAAATTTCTTGTTGTACCTACTTTTGTGTTTAACGTTTTGCAAGACAATATAGAAAATAATGTAGATGGTGCAAAAGAGAACGAGGCTTTAGACAACACTTGTGAAATTTTAGATGGATCAACTCATAATGCACTCCAAATCACTGCTAAAAATGGTAAGGCAAAACATTCTACAAATACAGAAGGTGAGAAGTTTTTGGATGTTCTGAATTTTTCCACCAATCATGCTATTTTCAAGGAGCAACTATTAAAATCGTTTATTTATACACCATTGTCACATGTTGATTTTTCTGCTGATCGTTGCGCTAAGAAAGAGTTGTGTGCTGATAATTATATTGTACCTATGCTAGAACAATCAAATGAATTTGATATTTATTAGCCACTTGTGCTGAAATTAAGAATTTGATTCCAATTACTTGTGAAAATGATGAACTGAAATTGTTGTCTTCTCTAAATACCTTGGGATATATTGAATTTGACACTCTTTGTGATCTAGATATTGTAGAGAGGAGAATATTTTTCCAATCTGAATTGCCTTTGTTAAGTAGAAATATTTTTCATGCTATAGGCAACTATGAAGATAGTGGTGAATTTATGGTGCATAAAGTTTACATATGTTCCAATGTGCAAGCTCCTTTTGTGCTACAACAACATGGTAAAGTAAATAAATGCACTAATGCTAATAATGCCTTGTCAAGTTTTTCTAGTATTTTTTCCTTGCAGCAGAGACAACAAATAAAAGAGAAGCATTGTTCGCTGCGGTTGTGCAATATGGACAGCGCTCATATTATCCCCAAAAGCCTGTTTCCTGGACATATGGGCAAGCCAAGGACGGCTTGTCATAAAAAAGGGGAGAATGATGAGATCATGCGCGTTATCATTGCACCTACAAACATGATACAATGTTTATTTGTTTGGAATCCTGGCTCAAATGAATGTGCACTCTTATTTGATGGACAAGATCAAGATGGCGCACTATGTCATCCACCACCTTGGCCTCCTCCATTCATGCATACAAAAAGATTTGGTGGCGTTGCATATTTGGGCCAACACATGAGAGAAGATGAACTTGAGTCGAGGACGACTCCAATTCAAAAAGGGGAGGATGATGAGGACATCACTTCTATGGATACAAACAACACTCCATTGACCATACAAGATGCAATCAATAGAGTTCATACACAACAATTAATTTCAGAGGTAAGCTCGTTCTTATATGTTTTCTTATATGTTTTTGAGCATAGATTGCTACATAATGATTTAATTGTGATTAGGATCCATGGAGACGTTCAAAGAGTACTTGGAGGACGTATTAGGGACGTGGAAGACCAGAGAATTCATTCAAAGAAGATGGAAACCGAGTCAAACTCAAAATCGTGTCCAACTCGGAGTCCAGGAGCAGTACGCAATAAAACGGACGCCCAGGACGCATACAAACTCCGTTTTGGACATTCTACATATGCACGGAAAGGGGAGAGGATAAAATTTCCAATGGAACTAGTCCCATGTCAAAATTCTTTCGGAGTCGACGGGAATCGTCAAAACAAAATCAAGTACATAATCTGTCAGGGTGTTGCACCACCGTATTGGGCCATTGGGCCATGTATCAAGTCTAAGTCCAATATTTTCATATCTTAGGGTTAGGTCACGACCCCAACAACCACTTGTACGTCATCCCACCTATATATACTCCATAGTGGCCACCATGAACAATTGGGTTTTTCTTAGATTAATAATATCGCCGTTCTACGGTTTATGAAACCCCAACTTCGCGATTTCAGATTGTGTCTACCTTGTTCTTGCTTGTGTTCTCGGTTGCACTTGCAGGAATTAGCCTTCTTGGCGAGGTCAATTGTGTGCAGTACGGTTGATAACCAACGGAGCGGTGGTGTAGTGACTGCAGGGGTTTTTCATGTTCTACTCGAGAGCCTCGAATCATCAACGTCGAGATCTCCATCAATCGACTTATCCATTACCTTTCGGAAGATTGGGAACAATTTTCTCTTCAAGTCCGCTCATCTTCAAGAGGCTCTAACAGTGGCATTTTGAAGATGCTACGTGCCATATTCACCTCTTGTCGCAAAGTGGAGGTGAAGCAACATATTTAGAGGGAGGCAAGGAAGAGGCACTCTCGATGCATGAAGGAGAATGTGACTGCCATATGTCAGAAGCTCGAAATCTCACCTATTGGCTATCCAGAAGTTTCAGAAGACTCAGATGAAGATTTCACTAAGATGCCAACACTTACAGATGATGAGCTAGCATTCTTTGGTATTGGTCCCTCCATTCGATCTACTGCTCCTCAAGCAAGTGACAATGATGATAATATTGATGAGGAGCAGGACAATGAGAAGACACAAAGTGAGGAAAATGTGGATGAAGAAGATGAAGACAAAAAGTAGCTTTTCTCAGTTTTCCCTTTTTGGTGTGATGCCAAAGGGGGGGAGATTTAGGGGGAGTAGGCTGTCATAGTCATTATCCTTAGATTTGTTTTGTCATGGAGGACTATTTCTAAAACTTGTAATGTTTTATGTTTGAGTCCTATTACGCTTTATGTAAGACCTATTGTGCTATGTGTAAGACGTTGCATTTTCTATACATCATGTTATCTCGTTGTTATGTTCATTATGCTCACGTTTATGCCAAATTGCCATAATGTGATATTCTTATTCTTATTCACTTGTACACCTGATCATCTTTATATCAATGCCTATTGTGCTTTAATGTTCATGTGTGATGCTTATTATCATGTCTCCGTAATAATTGTTGATTAAGTTCATCGTATTGTTATTTATGTTCATCACAATTATTGCTCACACACACTTGATAGGCACCCCACCATAAAGAGTGCATATGAGAAGTGATTCATGCTCACAACTTCTTTTACTCATATATGCACACTTTATGAAAATCAAGTTTTGCTCTTATTTGTGTAATGTCAAAATGGTTGTCATCAATCACCAAAAAGTGGGAGATTGAAAGTGCATCTAGGCACACCCTTGTGGGTTTTGGATGATTCATGATAAACAAATGAGATCCTAATAAAATTTGCTGAGATGAGAGCAGGTTTCAAAGAATGAAACAAAAGGTGCAAAAAGGTGAAAAGATGAGAATTAAGAAAGGGAATAAAACAAGTGAATAAAAGATGCAAAAGTAGTCCAAGTGTGTAGGGTGTGTGTGAGAGACACATCCCAAGAGCTCATGTCTTTACGTAGAGGGTGATCCATGACCCCATAACCAACAACCAAGAACCCTAGCGCCGCCACTACATCAAATAGCACAAAAACACTCTTCTCCACATATTCTAAGGCCCTAAGAGTCAAATTTTGGGAGTTGGAAATTGGGAAAGGAAGAGTGACGATCTCATCGACATTGAGCTCTTGGGTTTGATTTCTCACACACTCTTGTTGATTATTGTGTAATTATTCGAGTGTGTTGATCTCTCTTTTCGTTTGTATTCTTGTGAGAGCCCTCAACTTGTGAGAAAGCCCCAAAACTCGGTGATTACCCTTTGTGATAATGATAACCAAGTCGACCTTCATGGTGACTTGGTGAGGGAAGGGTTGGTGAAGACCCGACTCTGTGTGAGCTCCTTAATGAGGACGTAGATCCCTTTTGTGGGATTGAACCTCAGTTAAAATCGCTTGTCTCGTGTGTTCTTGATTCATACTTTTCACTATCATCACTATCTAGGTCATAAAATTGATTACATTTGCAACTTGTGTTAATCTTGTATTCCATGTGCAATTACTCGTCCTAAACACTTGCTAAAGGTGTTAGGATAGTTTACTACATTCTGCTGCAAGCGATTCAAAGAAAATATCAAAATATCTTAACTTGATAGTTGTGCTTACTCATACCGGACTAGCCCTCCCTCACACCGGACTAGTCCGACCTTCCTGGTTTTTAACTGTTTTGCTAAGTGTTTCAAGAAAATATTTAAAGGCCTATTCACCCCCCTCTAGGCCACATTCACCCAGCTGTAATAGAAGGGTATAGTGACTCAAATTGGAACTCAGATTTTGATGAGATCAAAGCCACTAGTGGATACATTTTCACTATTGATGGTGCTGCAGTTTCATGGAAGTCTCGCAAGCAGACTATATTGACAAAGTCTAATATGGAGGCAGAACTTGTAGCACTTGAGACAACCACAATTGAGGCAGAGTGGATGAAACGGCTCTTGATGGACTTGCCTTTGGTCGATAAACATGTGCTGACCATTCTTTTGCATTGTGATAATCAATGTGTTATCACAACTGTTAGCAATGCAAAAGAAAATTTGAAATCCTCAAGACATGTGAAACGACAAATCAAATCCATGAGACATTTGAGAAATATGGGAGAGATTGTCGTCGAGTATATTAATACTAAAAGGAATCTTGCAGACCCTTTTACTAAGGGATTAGCACGTGCTGTAATTGAAGAAGCATCAACGTAAATGGGTTTAAAACCCACGTGATGTTATCATACAATGGTAACCCAAACTATTTGATCGGAGATCCCGTGAAGTAGACCTTGGGAAAAAACAAGTTGTATGGAGAGCTGGAGAGTACTTGTTTATCACTCATCTCCGCTAGCAGATGCGTACTCTCAGTACTGCATGGAAGATTGACTTTAATGTCTTAATGTGTTCTAAGGCCTATTTTGAGATGTGGGTAATCTCAAATAAACTCACGAACTGACACAGGAGCATACCGTAATGCTCCAACCATAGGCATGGCTTTAGGCGGCCTAATATTAGCGATACTTTCATGTGAAACTTGCTTAAACAAAACTAGCAATTCAAGGTTGTGTCCATTGCAAAGTTGTGAGTATGTGAATCATGAAATGCTAGGTGCAGCTCAACCCGTAATGGGTTTGCACTGCAAAGCTGGTATATTAAAGTGCAGAAATGTTACTTGTAGACCTTGGCTTTTGGTGGGGATTGTTGGGATTTAGCCTGCTACCTGCAGCCCACTTGTGGGCTCATTTATTTGGGCCAACCCCCCTAGTGGAAAGCCGAGCTAGTATGGAGAGGCGGCTGGAGACTTTAGTCCCACATTGCCCACCTAGATGTGTGTACCTTGTATATATATTGGCTCTTGCAGTGGTTCTCAACATGAGAATACAGAGAGATGAATGCTGCTGCTATGGACACAAACTCACACGCACGCACGCGCGCACGTTTCGTGATTTTACGCATATTTATCGCGTGACTTGTGACTTGCGACGTGGCGTGCGTGTGTCGTGACCAGTGGTGATCTAATAAGCAGTTATTTTTCTGCCACGTATATAAAAGGGAATATTCCATCAACACCTAAACTGTCACGTCAACTTGAGGAGTAATTCGAGGCATAAGTGCATTCACACGTTTAATGTGTGTAATACCTCATAACTGCTCCCATTAGTTGCACGTTGAGGGATTTCAGGGGGCGGATTCCTAAAATTATGGCAGATCGAATCTGAGACGGTTGGTTGGCTAGAGTATATAGGAGACGTCCTAGATACTGGAGCACAGACATACGCACAAAAACTTGCCTCTCAGAAACTACTCCGCATCGCTGTTTTTTGCTTTCCCGTCCCTCTGTTTGTCGTGCAGCAGATCGAGGGAGAGCGGTGTCTCTGAACCGACGCCGGTGATCTGAAGACTTGCAGGGGTGCAGGCGATCAGGGTTCTGGGAAGTGCGCTCGCATGGCCGCTCACTATACTTCCATCTTATTCAATTTCACCGTCTACTCTAGAATAGGATGTTCTGTAAGTGGATCCCTCGATCTATGGCTAATTCAATAAGCGATTTATTCACATATGTTTCAATTCAATTTTGTTTAGCACTAGCACTGTTCATGTTGACTGCTAGTCGAACTGTTTCGTATCTTGAATTCACAAGAATAAGAAAATGCCCAACTCACCATCCATAAGCGTTCCCGCCCCCGCTTGCATACCCGACATGGGTGTCGATTGATGTGTTTTCCCAATCGTACCCTTCATCATGTATCCTCACTAGCTCATGACCATACTTTGCCTACAAAAGTAAGAAAACCGTGTAAGCGTGTCAACAACAGTATTTATTATAATTCAATTAAAGAATATTGAGAACTTACCAATAGGTCCCTCGTGACCTGAGTGCACAGCTGCCCAGGCTAGAAAGGGTCACATCTCTTGTCACCTCTCTTCCACACTTGATTATCAGTCAGTTGCTGACCAATCTCGCACTCTTGTGGACACGTGTTAGTAGGATAAATATATTATAAGTGCTTATGAAGAACTCATAACACACTTACTATGTGTTAAGAAAAAATAAATGGTCATTGACACCATACGTGTGGACCCTGTCGGACCCTCTACAGCCTCGAGCCCTCTTGGACCTAGCGATGATCTCATATGTAAAATCCCACTATTGGCTGCCAAACAATTTAAACCAGTCCTGTGAGGTCAATAATTCCTTAATTGGTTAAAGTTTAAAACAACACATGAAAGCTAAATTTCACTTCAAATTTTAAATTCAAAGTCCACATACTTGAGTGCATGTTTAAAAATCACCAACATGATGAGGACATCACTCGTATGGATATACACAACACACCCATGTTAGACATGCAAGGTCCAATTACTAGAGCTCGAGCACGACAATTGAATTTAGAGGTGAACTCATTCTTTAATAATTCTTTATATGTGAATTTTGAGAGTAGGTTGCTCCCTAATGATTTCATTATGATTACGAATCATGGAGAGGACCAAGAGACACTTAGAGAGGACTTGGTGGAGTGAAGTACCATAAAATACGTCTACAGGCAGCCAAACTTGAACTCGAGTTCAAATTGGATCCAAGGAGCAATCCACCTTAAAATGGACGTCCAGGATGCATATAAACTCCATTTTTGACGTTCTACATATGCACAAAAAGCAAATAGGTCAAACTTTCAAATGGAACTGGTCCCACGTCTGAATTCCTCCGGAGTCGATGGGAATAATCAAAACAATATCAAGTTTAGAGTCTGTCAGGATGCTACGTCACCTAGTTCGACCATTGGGCCTTGTATTGAGTCTAAGTCCGTTATAAACATGTTTTAGGGTTAGGTCACGACCCAAGAATGTCTGTGGTTGTCCTCCCACCTATTTATACCCCCTAGCCGCTGTCACAAACACTTGGATTTTGCTTAGAATGATCTATCAAGAACAGTCTCGCCATTCATCGGTTTGTGAGATCCCAACCTTGAGTGCTTCATATCTTTCAGCAATTTGGTTGCATTCTTTCTTGTTCTTGCTTGTGTCCTTCAATTCGCAGGAAAGACATAGCCTTCTTGGCGAGGTCAACCGTGCCACAATGGTTGATAACCTAAGGAGACATGGTGCCGCAATTTCGGATTTCAGGATGTGTTGTTCGGAAGCCGGATCGATTTGTGTCCAGTCTCCACTAAATAGAGAGTTATTAGAACCTTCCGGAAGATCGGGACCCCATTTACATCAAGTGGTAACTAGAGCTTTAGGTCCATGTCATATTCACGTTTTTTTAGTTTAGTTTATTAAGTATCTGTCCTGTTGTCCACAAAAAAACCACAATTTTTTTTAGTTTAGTAGATCTTTTCATCATCTTGTCCAAAACACCATTGAGTCTTTGCAAGATTGATTTTGAGATTAGTTTTGTTGAGTTTGTGTCCAAATATTAAGTCAAATTGCTGGTTTAGAAAGTGTTTCTTGTATTAGTTTGAGTTTTGCATCGTGTCAATCCATCCTTTGAATCACGTTGTCACGTCTAGAATAGATTCATCTCTGTCCAGTTCGGTATTTTGATAATATATCACTCATACAAGCTCTAATTTTGCATTTTTGTGCTTTCTAGAAATATGAAGAAACTATCTACAACTTTTCTATTCATAGGTTCCACAGAAAAGGTAGTTATCGTGGTGAAAGTTGCATTAGGAAGGAATATGTTCTTTGGCCTAGATTTTCTAAATAGTCTGTAACTTGGGTCGATATCTCCTAATTTTTTTACCAAAAATAGGCGATACATATACTTATCTTAAAGAGGAAATTAATATATACAATCTTGCAATTGTAAGTTTCTAGATTTGAGTCCTTTAAACGTGTCAAATTTCAGTTCGAGGTTTGTCAAGGAAATCTGTGGTCGACTGGCAACATATGTCTGATAGAATTGAATTGTAATATTCCTTTCCAGCACTTTATGGAGAAAAAAAAAAGAAAAAAGGCAAGTGAAAAAAAAAAGAAAGAGCCACACGAAACATATAATAAAATAAGAAGAAGAAGGAATGACGGAAAACAGAAGTGCTTGCATCCTCTAAGTAGTTTATGCTTTGATAGAAGTTGCTAGCTTGAACTAGTTCTATGAACATAATAAGGCCAGCAACATTGACAACTATTTTGGACACATATTCACTTTACCAACTGATTTCATTTTTGTTGTTCCTTTCTATGATATATTGTGCCCTCCAAACTCCACATTCATTCTTCCGAATAGCACATGTTGTTAACCCTTGCAATCGCTGAATCACGCCGTAAGGGCATTCCTTGTTTTGCTGTCGTAAGAACCTTGTAAGAGCTTGGTAAGACTCAACTTATTGCTTTGTGAGTTCCACCATCATTGTGTGGTAGTTGATAGGGATAACCTGCTATTTTTCCCTATTATTCTTGCTAACAATGATAGATCCTAATGACCCTACAGAGTGTGTTACGAAAGGTGAAATTAAGGAGTACATGGAGCAAATGATGGAGTAAAAGATTATATTACAGAACAAAGAATACCCTACTCTCTTGAGAGGCTGGACAGGCATTTAAGCTCGCTTGCTGGGAGGATTGATCATATGGAGACCCACCTACCACTCAGCCGTGATTCTAACAACAACAACAACCTTGAAGAGGAAGCGGAGGACTTGGTGCATGATGTCAATGGAGAGGTGGACACACTAGCTACCCAAGATGCACGTCTAAGTCAATGCCTTTGCCAAAACCCTTAGGGTAGGGCTGGTAATAACATGCGTGGTAACAATAATCATCCTCTCGATGACCCTTTTGCTAAAGTTTAATTTTCCATACCATCTTTTTTTGGTGCTTATGATGCTGGGACTTATCTTGATTGGGAGATGACGGTAGAGCAGAAATTTAACTCCCACCTTGTCCCTGAACGACATAGAGTTCGATAGGCTACTAGTGAATTTAAAGATTTTGCTATAATCTGGTGGAATGAACTAGGTACCACACGCTTGCAGCCAACACTTGGGAGCATTTGGAAGATGCTATGTGTAACCGTTTTGTTCCTCCTTCCTACCAACGTGATTTAAGAAAGAAATTGCAGCGCTTAGAGCAAGGAAATAATTCTGTCCAGGAATATTCTGCAGAGCTTCAAAAGGGTATGATACGTTGTGGGGTAGTAGAGAATACTGAGGATAAGATTTGTCATTTCTATGGGGGTTTGAGATGTAAGATACATGACATTGTTGATTATAAAGAATATACTATTGTCAACCAGTTGTTCTAGCTTGCTGTGCTCGCAGAAAAACAGTTGCAGGGTCGTCAACAAAGAAACAAGAGCAGCGGTAGCGCCTCCTACATGCCACACACCTCGGCGTCCTCGGGAGCATCCAAGTCATTCGATCTGCATGCCCCTACACCAACACCAACAACAAAGAGTTCTTCTGGTAGTAGGAACATTTTAGGAGTGCCAAAGTCATGATCTGCACGCCCTTCAGATTCAGGTAAAAGTAGTTTTAGGTACCTGCCAAAAGGGCTTCATCCATTGCATTGACGGGACGCACTTCCGAAATTCAATGCCATTGCTGCCATGGTCTTGGCCATTGTTTATGTTTCTTACGTCATAGATAAAAATTCGCAAGCACGCAAAAACTATTGATGTAGCATTTCCCCTTAAAAGAGTATTCCAAGGGTGTCATTTATATTTTCCCAAAGCAAGGCTAGGTGGAAGCATAGAAATCATCAAATGGAGGGGATAGGTTGGTCTAGGTAGTGTTCTAGTAAGGATGGATAATAGATAAGTGAGGTAGTATGGCACACACAAGAGTATTATATCCTAAGAGGAATAAAAGGGTCAAGAGGGATTAGGCTAAGAGTTAGGTAGATACTCCTACTATGCTTCTAGTGTACATGTACATAGCCTAGGTTAGATACTAATGATCATATCAATGGTGAATTCTCATGCTAAGTTGTTCAACACATCAGGAACGGGTTTACCCCTAGCAATACTTGACGACTCCCACAAAGAGCCTATGGCATAGCCGAACGTGTAGGATTACAAGGACAGATAGGGTTGTCACCACCTACTGCCTACCTCTTCAATTCGTGGGTCTAGGAGACATCCAACGTTACCTAACTATCTAGCACCACGCTAGCATATTAAATAAATACCATAAGAGTCATGACACAAGCCATCTTAAGGCAATGACTATCCTAAACATTGTTGAACCAATGTTGAGACACAACATAAGTTATTCATATCAACATGATCATATCCTAACTAATTATACTATAGTGGGGGTTTGTAGTGTTTATGATGATATAATGAGAATGATATGGCATAATCATAAATACTACTCCTACCACATATATAGAATCCACAACCAAACAAGAAACGCTTCATCCAAGTGTATGAATAAAAGAAGACTAAAGATAATATCTTTATTAAGAATAAAGTCACAAATACAAATAGGAATATGAGAGCCATACCTTTTCAAATTGGGAAGAGACTCCTTCTATTCCTTTCCTACTTGGACTATGGACTAGAGACTCTCCTCTCTACAGCCTAAACTCCTCTAAACCTATGGAGAGTAGTGTATACAATAGAATGAGTACTCAAGTGGCGTGTGTGTGTGAAGTGAGGGTAGGGGGTCCTATTTATAGCTAGAGAAGGGTCAGTTCCCGCCACCAAAAGCGCGCAAATCAGTCTTCATCGTGATCAGGGCACTGCAAGGAGTCGACATATGGAAGCTGACCGAGTTTGGCGCCAGGAAGGGCTCGACGGAACCCCCTAGTCGGCCGAACAGAAACTTGGACCAATTCCAGTGTGCTTCCTCGAGATGACTTCCAAGTGGGTCCCATTGATTGATATGGGTGATACACCGTTGAATGGCCTCGAATGCTTCTGTTTGTGGGCCATTTGATCCATGTGATGCCATATGTCGGTGCTTGAGTGGCTGGGATGATATTTTATAGGATCGCTCCCCCTCTTTTATCTCATTTCCTACAATAAATGTCTGCATGCACTATTTCTCCAAGGACAAGTGGAGATAGGTTAAAAAGAAAGGTGATGTGTGCAATAAATGATATTTCCTTCACATAATTGAGTTATATTGACAGGTGAAATTGGTATATAATAGCCGTCAACAAACTCCCCCAAGCTTATCCTTTGCTCGTATCGAGGAAAGTCAAGACTTTAGGTTGATGATCAGGAGTTGCTACAATTTTCTATTTTTCGAAAGTACCATGTGTACAAAAAAATGCTCTACCTAGTATTGCAAAAATTGGCATGGTACTTCACCCATCTTAAGTCATGATGGGGCTTATGCCTTCTACTATTCATGGGTGGTTCCAAGATAGAACAGGAAATGGAGAAAGCATACCCTAGAGATCAAGTTCCACTCAAATTTCGGAGAGCTCAATTTAGATTTTTAAGTACCTCAATTTGATTCTCTTGATCACTCCTTTGTGTGTAGTGGAAATATTTCCTCACCAAGTCATTTTGCCTACACTCATCCTACCACTAAATAAGGATTGTATGTCGAGCTTGGTAGGGAATGTAGTAGACATATTTGCATCACATAATATTGCTAAGTCAAAAAAGCAAGCCATAGGAGAAGTCAATTCAAAACTATTTGATTCAAGACTTGTGCATGTGTGATGGAGTGGAAGTGGATGTTGATGTTTGAGAACTCCTGTTTATGTAGACTCTCTTATTTTGTAGGGATGAAACATGACTACTTTTTTTCTTTTTTTCTTTTTCTTTTTTTTCTTATGCTTATGATGTAAGCATGCATTTTCTTTTTCTTGTATCCATGTCTTCTACTCCCTTTTTATGCAATAAACTTGGAGAGAGTACTAAGCATGAAGGGTATGAAGTTTCTCTTTTTATTGTGGAATGATGGTATGATGGAATTTTGCTTACTTCTAGAGTAGAAGTATAGCATGTGCAAGTGAAGTCTAGAATTTAAAAACAAATGAATGAATTCTCACATAGGTCTATACTAGTTGACTAAGCTCAATGTGAAGACAAATAACATATGCATAAGGTCTATCAACGTAAAATATCATATGGCTTCGGTAGGTAATTCCAATCAAATGAGAGTAACTTAAATATTTTTAGAATTTCTCCGAAAATCTAAGTTTCACTTTCAAACTAGGAATAACAGCCCTATCACTATATCATATCTCACAACAACTTATAATTGGATAAGCTTTTGCTACCCACAATTTTTAAATCAAGGCAAAAGTAATTTTAGCCAATGAAAGCAATATTTTGTAGAGTAGTAAGGTGTAAACTAGAGACTTAAGAAAATTAAAACAGAGCAACTATTCATCATTTCATCTATGTGAATTCTAAACCATTCTTACCGCACATCCTTTATTTTATTTGAAAGCAAATCTACTCTACTTTTTTTTTACATGCAAGGTGAATGGTGGATGAATGGGAAATAAATACGCAAGGGGTGTGATACAATTTACCTCAAGTGGGGGGGGGGGGGGGGGGCGGGTCCTCCCCCAAGCTTGTTCTTCACTCACCTCCGTGATGAGGGTTGAATCCTTGATGACGGAAGTATACCGCGAGATCGGCTTGTTGTTGTTGCAGCGTGGAGTTGTAGTTGGTGAATTGAGCGTCCATGTGTTGTTGCCAATATTGGGTACCTTGGACATGATCTTGGAGTGTGTTGTAGATGTCTCCCGTCCTCACTTCAAGGTCTTCCATACGTCTAGTGAGATCCGTCATTCCTTGGCTGTAGTCATGATGACTTCTAGCCGAAAAGGAACGACATCTTCTCACGGACGTTGGAGGCAAGCTGCTAGAGCTTGAAGTGGATAGGGGTGGCTCCAACGTGGCACCCGACCATCCATGCCAAGACGGACCTTCCGTCTCATACGATGGAAGTTGAGTCCATCCGGGTGCATCACCCGTTGGGTTCTCTTCCTCTTCGTACTCACGGATCGTGGAGGTTGTTGGAGGCATAGCCGCTCTCCTTGCACGGCTTCTAGCTATCCTGCAGAGAAATTACTTCTCGGGCTTCCTTGATGGAAAGAAGATCAATGGTTAGCCTCTGGTATTTGTACAAATGATAATCCGGGTTAGGTAATCGAATCTTATTGTTAAAGCCGGAATAATAAAATATCAAAGTGCCATCCCGATCATGCTTAAGGATATGTCCTTGCACTAGATAATCACTAATTAATTCTCGTTCATTTTCAATATATTCAAATGAAGTACTTTCTAGTGCTCCTACCCGAGTAGCAATGCGGGTAATCAATGAAGTGCATTCAATTGGCCCTGTCCTTGAAATGTAATCTAACCATTGTGTCATCATGGCAATAACTGGAGCAACTTTTATCTTTTTAATCATGGCAAATAAAATTTTTAGCTCATCATCATGCACTACTCTAACATATCCTCTAAAGAACGTAGTCATAGACACCCATCTATGCATGAAGTGTAAAGTAGGATTGTGCAAGTGGCTATTCCTAGGAGCACTACATCTGACCTCACTAGTCAATTCATGCCAAAAACTTTGTTTGTTAAACTTAGGAAAAGTGTCTAAATCTAGCAAACAAAATTTATGGAAGCCTAGGATTTCACTTAATTCTTTCCAAAGGATGTTGTAATCTTTTTGAGGGTAGAAGGGAATTGCATGGAGGGAACGCATGAACCTCTCTCCTAAATGAGAGAAAAATTCTCCCATCCTAGTGCATGCCAAATGGAAAAGAATTCGGAATCCATACTGTCGAAGTGTTCTTGCGACACATCCCCTGGACCTGCTATGCGAGCAGCCCGCGGAGGTTCTTGATCGGCAAGGCTTAGTCCTCAAGAGAGATTGCGCGTATGAGAGATGGTGAGACAATGATTTTACATGGTTCGGGTTGCTGTAGCGTAATACCCTACTCCACGGTGTGAGTTGTATTGTTCGTGTTAATGCGTGTGTATGCGTTGAGATTGGATCCTTTGTAACGGTGGCGGTGCGATCCTTTTATAGGCAAGGCAGATGCCTTACAAGTGGGGTTCGGGGCCCAACAGGTGGCCCCAGGGCCATCTTATCCTAAAGATCTAAGGCTTCTCGCATAAGCTTCCTCTGACCATGGCTTGAAGACCCGCCATCTTGCCGCCTCAGACATCTATGGCCCATGCGTAGTCGTTGATGACGGCAGGGGATGTCCCGTCCAACTGTCCTGTCATCGTAAGCTACCAACTTGGAAGAGTTGGGTAGGCCTGCGGCGTCTTCACTATGATGCAATTGGGCATAGCAGTACCTGACAGTAGGCGTGCGCTGCATCATGCGTCTGGAGAAGGCACGTGTCTTCAATGTTTGATTTAGACAAGGCGCACTGCACCCTTAACTCTCGCAACCCACCGTACATGGCAAGTTGCAGGGTACGTGGCAACTCGGGAGCTAGCCTCTGCAGGGGAGGCCGAGTCCCAAATCGCGGACCACGTGGCAGCCCCGGGGCCCGTTCCTGAGGAGAGCAGGGGATTCAGGGCAGCAGGACATGTGGTAGAGTCGGAGCCCACCTCTGTAGGAGGTGGCCAACCTAGTGTTCTGAATCACGTGGCAGCTTTGGAGCCCACTCCTATGGGGGAGCGGGTCCCATCCTGCTGGACACGTGGCTGCTTGGGAGCCCGTCTCCTCGGGGGAACTGGACCCCATCTTGAGGTCCATGTGGAAGTGTCGGATCCCGTATGTGAGGTAGGGACGAGTCTGGGCCTTCTGGACACATTGCACCATTGGACCCTGCCTCAGCTGGGAGGTAGGGTACTTAGGTGCTTTTAGCCTGTGCACGAGGGTACATGGTATGCCAGGTACCGACAGTGGCCCCTGGGTCCACCTTGGGTGGAAGTGATGAGCCTGAGTGTGGAGCCTTATCCTTGCTTTCCCGCGCTGCCTTTTGATTTTGTCTTGATCAGCCGAAGCGGTGCATGCCTCTACCACACGTGTCCCCCTCTGGTTGAGGGGTCGTGGTGACGGGATCTATACTTGCCGAAACTTCTTTATCATGATGGTTCCCAATGTAGCTACTGCTCTTGTGCTGCTCTCACTCCATCTTTATGGGAACTGCCAGATTACCTTCTTAGGTGTGGGCCCGCTCAAGCCAATCTCTCTAACAAGGGACCTGGGCCCTGCTATCATGGACACTGTGGGTTGATCAGCGGGTTTTGGGCCCATGCGACTTGCACGATGCGCTCAAGCATCGCCAGTGTGTTTTAAAAGGAATCCTTTGTGGGCAAAGGCTGTTCCTCCCTTACTCACACCCCAACGTTCAAGCCTTTGTCTCCCTCTTTGAGCACCCGAGCTTTCTCCACCTTTGAGGTTCTTGACTCCTGCTCCAATGGCCCCAGGCTTGCCTCCTTCCCGCATGGTGGACATAGCTCCCATGAGGCGGCTGCTTGGTTGGGAGGACGAGGAGCGGCGGAATCTGATCTGCCCCGGCTCCCTGCCTCTGAAGTGGAGGAGAAAGAGATTGTCTTCTTCACCTCGTACGTGTACTTCGGGTTTGTTCCACCCGTTTCCTCCTTCCTTGTGATGCTTTTGGAGGTCCTCGAGCTCCAGCTTCATCGCTTGTCACCAAACTCTTTGGTGGTTGCGGCAGTCTTCTCCCACATCTACGTGATGTTTGTCGGAGTGTGCCCATGTGTGCTGGTGTTCAATCAGTTTTTCATGTTGAGGCAGACTGGGAAGAGCAAGAAAAACTTCCTCAGTGCCTACTACTTCATGCATCGGGCCAATAGTCCGTTCAAGTACATCACTCCGCTTTCCGCCGCAAGGTGGGATGGCTGGAGGGGCGACTGGGTGATCCTACATGCTGATGCCCACGATCGCATGGTCCTACCTACCAACTGGCCAACACTTAGGAAGAAGACCAGGGAGGAGCGCTCCAAGTTGGAGCTAGAGTATACCCCAGTGATGGAGAGGATCCGATACCTGGCGGACCACGGTTTGTCGTCGTTGATGGTGCTGGCAGACTTTGTCCATCGACACCTGGCCCATCTCCAGCGTCGTTGCCGCGCAGTGTGGCTATACTTTGGGCTGTTGGACAGCACCAGGCTGGTGAGGGGCCATGACACGGAGATGACCCCACAAGAGTTGTTCGCTGTGATTTCCAAGGCGTGTGATCACCCGTTGTATTTCGACTTGTTCACCCTCCCGCGACCATTCCGCCACTTTGCACAGATTGGGACCTCAGGGTGAAGATCCTGAGGGAGATGCCAAACATGGACGCGCTTGGTCTTGTGCCGCGACAAGTTGGAGACGCGGGCCGTGGACTGATCATCGCCGACTCTCCGCAGAAGTCTGCACATTCTCCATGCTCTAAAGTGCTGAGGGTAGAAGACCAGTCCTCCGACAGAGCGGGAGGGCAAGGCGCTGGTCCCTGATACAGGTAAAGGGAAGTCGCTGGTGGTCGGGGTCTCAAAGGACAATCGTCCTCGATCACTGCAGAGGGCACTGCAGAGGGCGGTCCTTGCCCCAAGTCAATGACCGATGGAGCGTGTTGTTGTTTCTTAACATCACAGATCATATATAGTAAGAGATGAGGTCCGCAAGTGCACAGATTGTCGTGTAGCATTTCACCCAAGAGTATTCCCAAGGGTATCGTATTTAACCCAAAGGAAGGCAATGGAGTAAAGTAAACACTACTCTCATGATCAAGTTATGGGATACTAATCAATTATCAAGATAGTGGTATGTTGATGATATAAGAGTAGTGCGACACACACCTAAGCAATCTATTCTAAAGGGTAGATGAGTCCTAATGGAGGTTAGACTAAGGATTGGGGAGTTGCTCCTACAATGCTTCTAATATACATATACATAGCCTAGGTTAGGTACTAATGAGCATGTTGATGGCCAATCCTTATGCTAAGTTGTTCAACACATTGGGCACGGGTTTACCCCTAGCAATACTAGGACGACACCCACCAAGAGCCTGTGTCATAGCCTAACATGGAGGATTACAAAGGATAGATAGGGCTATCACCACCTACTACCTACCTCTTTAGTCTATGGGTCTATGAGACATCCAACACTACTTAACTATCCTAGCACCATGCTAGCATATTAAGTAAATACCTTAAGAGCCACGGCACAAGCCATCCTAAGGCAATGAACTAAATCATCATTGAACCAATGTTGAGACATAGCATAAGTTATTCATATTAACATGATCATATCATAACTACTTAGACTATAGTGGGGGTTTATAGTGTTTATGATGATAGTATAATGACATTAAGGCATGATCATAAAGACTATTCCTACCACATACATGGAATCCACAATCAAACAAGAAACGCTTCATCCATTTATATGAATAAAAGAAGACTAAAGGTAATATCTTGATTATGCATAAAGTCACAAATATAAGAATAGATACATGAGCCATACCTTTCCCAACTTGCACATGGGACTAGAGGCTTTCCTCTATACACCCTAGTTCCACTAGGGACTAAGAAAACTAGTGTATACAATAGAATGATGCTCAAGTGGTGTGTGTTGAAGTGAGGGGTGAGAAGTCCTATATAGGTGGACAAGGGTTGGTTCCCGCCACCAAAAACGCGCAAATCAGTCACCACTGACTTCTTCAAGCCGGGAGGAGCCAACACGTGGAAGCTGACTGAGTTTGGCACCAGGACCAGGTTGGCCGACTAGAGGGGTCGACCGACCTGGTCTTTGCACCATTTCACCTGTGCTTTGTACAGGTCACTGCTAGGTGGGTCCCATCCATTGATATGGGTGCTACACTGTTGGATGGCCTCAGATACTTCTGTTTGTGGGCCATTTCATCCTTGTGGTGCCACATGTTAGCGCTTGATTGGCTGGGATGATATTTTATGGGATCCATCCTCTTGTTTCACTTCAATTCTGTATAAAAGACCTACATGCACAATTTATCCAAGTACAAGTGGAAATAGGTTAAATAGAAAGGTGATGTGTGCAAGAAATGATATTTGCTTCACATAATTGAGTTATATTGACGAGTGAAATTGGTATATAATAGCCATCAACAGAGCGCCCATCCTCTGCTTCGGGTGTTGGCGATTCTTCGGTGGGAGGCCTAGTCTTCCAAGTGACGAGCCCGCAATCAACTGTGGTTGGTTGTCCAGCCAGCATCTGTGCCACCGGTGCAGTCCAAGGCGTCAGAGAGGGCTCCGGGAGCACTACACCCACGGAGCCTCAGGCCAAGAGGCCTCGGGCTGCTAGTGATCTTGCCCCATGTTTGGCAATGGATGTCCGCGGTTCCTCTAGAGGAGGCTCGGGATGTGGCACCGTTGGATTCGGTGGAGACACGATGATGTGGGCTGGCAGCAGTGTTGGTGGTTCTCGTGGAGGCCCAGTCGGATGGACCCCGCCTGCCGCATCATCAACAGAGCCCGTAGCCTCAGAGTCGCCCAAAGTCAAGGCCTCCTAGAGCTTTCGGGGACGTCGATAAGGCATTCTAACTAAATCTTGCATTATTGTCTCATTTGTTCCTCTTGTTTGAACAGACTTTTGGTTTCAATCTACAAGTCTTCATCAACTATTGTGATGCCCTTACCGCTAGGGGTAGTGGTCAAGAATGCTCCGAAGTCGGCCCAGGGGGGCACGACTGCACGGCGGAGCAGACTGCCAAGCTGGTACAAGGTAACATGGCTCTGGCGCCTGCGCCTGGTGCGAGAAGTGAAGCACCTCCTACTGCCATGTCGGAGGTAATGTCGGAGTCAACTCAGCAAGCTGAGGGCCTGACCCCTGAGGCTATTGTTCTAGCACGTAGCACCTCGAGCGATGGTGGTGTTGACGCTTCGGGTGGCACCACAACTTCCGCTAGTTCCCGAGTCGAGGCCCCCGACATTGGTGGTCTTGCCTACTTTGCCGCGGGGGGGAGAGGTTCCCGAGATGATCACTAGGCGACCCTCCATAGCTTCAGCAGAACCAGAGCGCCTTTCTAACATCATCGACTCGGCCCATTCAAACATCAACTTCGTGCAGTCCAACCTCCGCAAGGCACAGGGTGCCATCTCTACAGAGTGGGAGAAGCTGCAAGCATAGGACGGGCGCCTCCAGGCCTAGGAGGACCTTCTAAGGTCCAGGACCAATCAGGCGTAGGAGAAGCACCAGAAGGAGGGTGAGGAGCTGGAGTTGAGTTGCCACTTGGTGAATTCCATGGACGAAGCATCCCAGAAGATTCTGGACGACGCCAAGGCGACCAATTGGGCTGCTGATGTCCGCCTTAGTGCCCCTGAAGAGCTTTGAGTGACCCTGAGACGCCGCGAGGCCGCTGTTGTTGAGCGCGAGGTCGCTGTCGCTGAGCAAGAGGCTTCGCCCACCATTGTTGTAGAAACATCGACGACAGGCCCCCTGGGTGGTGCCGGAGCTGGCTGCTCCGGCGTCGCCCACCGTTGTTGTAGAAACATTGATGGCAGGCCCTTGCGTGGTGCTGGGGCTGGCTGCTCTGGCATCGCCCACCGTTATTGTAGAAACGTCAACTCTAGGCCCCTGGATGGTGCCGGAGCTCACTGCTCCGGCATTTCCCACTGTCATTGTAGAAACATCGACGACAGGCCCCCCAGGGTGGTGCCGAGCTGGCTACTCTAGCATCGCCCACCATTGTTGTAGAAACATCCACGACAGGCCCCCTGGGTGGTGCCGGAGTTGGCTGCTCTTGTGTGGCCCATCGTCATTGTAGAAACATCGAAAGTAGGCCCCCTGGTTGGTGCTGGAGCTAGCTGCTCTGGCGTTGCCCATCGTTGTTGTAGAAACGTCGGCAGTAGGCCTCCTGGGTGGTGCCCGAGCTTGCTGCTCTGGCATCGCCCACCGTCATTGTAGAACTATCGATGGCAGGCCCCCATGGGTGGTGCCAGAGCTGGATGCTCTGGCGTTGCCCACCACCAATGTGTAGCAACTTCGACGGCAGACCCCTGGTATACATGTTACCACAAGAGAATCCTATTAGCAACAAGGGCAGGATGGGAGAGTGTATTCACGAGTTAGTGCTTGTTACTATCATCGATGTGCTGAGACATCGACGGCGGCCCCCTTGGGAGGTGCCAGAGCTTGCTACTCCAGCGTCGTCCACCACTGATGTGTAGCAACTTCGACGGTAGGCCCCTGGTATATAGGCTACCACACGAGAACCCTACTAGCAATGAGGGCGGGGCGGGAGAGTGTACTCATGAGTCAGCGCTGGTTACTGTCATCGACGTGCTGGGAAGTCGATGGCAGGCCCACTGGGAGGTGTCGAAGTCTGTTGTCCTGCATATATCATAAAGGAGGGACTTATTTTCTATCTGGTTTACCACTTTCTTCTCCTTATCTTTATCATTCTCACTGTCCTGAGCTAGCACACGGGGCTTGAGTAATTCAATGCGTTAGTGCATAGGGGGTCTGGCTCCCACCGTCCTTTGGGTGCAAACTTTCCGGACCATAGTACTCGGCCGTAGCACTGGGAGGTAGGGTGTGCAAGCTTAAGGTACAGGACCAGACTAAGAAGTTTACACCCCCTGGACCTCCGGCTCGGCGTAGACCTTTCTTGGGAGGCCATTCGGCATCACAGGACTCCAAGGATGGGTGCAGCCGAGAGAACCCCTCATGCATTATAGGTACCTCAAGCAGGCCCACCTGTAGTAGGATTACACAAGTCAGCCAAGGGTGAGATAAAGAGTATATAACCGTGTATATGAAGGCAATATACATAAAACGATCCTAGCATGGTTCATCATAAAATTAACGAGTAATTAAATGAACATTTTTAAGGAAACATGGAGTAAGATAGTGATTCATTTATATCGGCATTCTTGTGAAGAGACAAGATTTTGCAAAAGAAGGCAATGACCCGCTTCCAGATGATGAGGGAGGCATATTGCACAGGCTTAGGGTTGGGGACCTGACCCTCCCGGAGCTTGGTTGTCCTAAGTGCTGCTCCTACACTCTATGAAACCTTTACACTGCCCTACTACTATGCTAAGGTTAACTTATAGGACTGCTCAAAGCTCCGAGGGTAACTGTGATAGTTGTCGGGCAACCTGTCACCGTTAACTACCAGTGGGGCGATCGACGGGTGTCCCTACTTTCTGCCTTGCCGCCACCCCCCCCCCCCCCCCCCCCCCCGCCTTACGAGTGGTCTGAGCAGAGTCAAAACTGATCTTGACAGCTTTGATAGGAGCGACGGTGCTATCGGAAGGCTGCAGACTGGGTGGAGGCGTGCAGTGGATGAGTCGCACTGACGCGATCTCGGCAGAGGCTGACTTGTTCCAGCGCCGCCCGCGGCAGGTGCTGGGTCTACTGTGAGGGCTTGGAGCTTCTCCAAGGCTAACACCGCAGTGGTGCAGTCTCCGCGGATCCTGTGGACTCTAGAGGGGGTCGACATCTTCAGGACAAGGTAGCCGTAGTGGGCTAAGGCCATGAATCGGTATATGACGTGCCTGCTGATGATGACGTTGAAGGGGAGGCTGACCTCTGTGATGTCGAACAGGATGTTCTCCATCCAAAAATGCTTATTGACATTTCTTACATCATAGATAAAAATCCGCAAGCGCACAAAAACTATTGATGTAGCATTTCCCCTTAAAAGAGTATTCCAAGGGTGTCATTTAAATTCTTCCAAAGGAAGGATAGGTGGAAGCATAGCAATCATCAAATGGAGGGGATAGTTTGGTCTTGGTAGGGTTCTAGTAAGGATGGGCAATATATAAGTGAGGTAGTGTGACACACACTAGAGCATTCTATCCTAAGGGGGATAAAAGGGTCAAGAGGGATTAGGCTAAGAGTTAGGTAGGTACTCTATCAAAGTGTGCGATCGACACTTCCCCAGATACTACTAAATCGTAGCCCGCGAAGGTTCTTGATTGGTTGGGGAGCGAGTGAGATTATGAACAAGATGATGACTCGATGGATTTTACGTGGTTCGGGCAGCCTGAGCGTAACACCCTACTCCACAGGTTGTGTGTTGTATGTATGAATCTGAATGGCTCTTGTGAGCGTGTGAGCCTCTCCATGAATCGTTGTACAACCCTTTTATAGTCCAAGGACAGGTTGTTACATCACTTTCCTGGCCCGACATGTGCCCCTGGCGTAGTTAACTATCTAATACACGATCAACAAGTATTAAGTGTGGTTAATAGAGTGATAATGTGCCTTAATGATGGCATTATTGCTATTAACAATCCACTGATCATGTGTCATTAATATAGCATTAATGACATGTAATCAAGTCTTGTAACTATCGCTTTAGCCGTCCCTTGAAAGTCCGAGCCATTGGAGATCTCTCAGTCTTCTGTTGAAGTCGTAGCTCCGGAGGTTCGACACGTGGCAGCTCTGGAGCTTCCCATCGTGGGGAGGTAGGTCCGGAGCCATTATACACGTGGCATCACTGGAGCTTCCCTCTACTGGGGTTAGGTCCTGGGTCACTGGACACGTGGCAAGACCGGGGCTTCCCAATGAAGGGAGTTAGGTCCGTCTTTGTGTTACACGTTTTAGTGCCGGAGCTACCCAAATGAGGGAGGCGAGTCCAGTACTATGTAACACGTGCGGCCTTTAGAGGTCTGCTACTTTAACGGGTGGAACTCCTTAGCTTATCTTGCAGTATCATGGGATACCCGATACGCAGGGTACCGACAGTGGCCCTCGGGCCCACTTCCGGGAGAAACCCTTTGTGTTAAGTTATTTTACCAAAGGTGGGGCCATCTTCGATTCCCACGACGCGGTTTCAAAGGTCTTCTGATGTGTTGTTGTGGAAATGATCCGTGGTTAAACCATCGCCGCGTGGCTTATTTGTGATGTGGAAGATGAGATCTTCATGTGCGGATCTCACGCAATTGGAGGTTGCTGGTTCCCAATGCGAAAACCATATCGGTTTCGCGCGCCCTGTCAGGCCGCCGCCCTTGGGCTTCCAACCTCCCATCATAACAACGGTTCACCTGGGGTAATAACTTCGGCCTTTCCACCAAAGTGGACCTGGGCCCATTCTTCATTGGCAGGGTAGGTTTTTGAAACATGATCCTGGTCCCGTTGCGGTTTCCATCCAAGCGTTGCAGATGCTTACTAAAGAAGGAAAGCCCGCACGGGTTGAGGACTCTTTATGCTTTAAATCAATCTTGCACTTAGAGCCTCCCAACCTTCGCATAGCCTTCCAGCTTTCGCTCCACTTTGCCGTGGTAGAGTTGGGTCTTCCCCGCAGCAAGGTCAAGACCGACAAGGAGATGGCGAGTGTCCGGACCTACATGGGTTGGTCCAGTGACTCTAGCAACAAGGACATCCACTTCGGCAAGCTCCCCTTCAAGAAGGAGCGCACCAGAGATACGGTGTACTTCTCGGCGTACGCCATGGTGGGTCTGATCCCACCTTTCTCAAGCTTCCTCTTGATGTTGCTAGATTTCTATGGCCTCCTGCTTCATCATCTCGGCCCCCACTCCCTCTTTCTAGTGGCGACTTTTGTACACTTTTGTGAGATGTGGGTGGGCGTGGCTCCCTGCATCGAGCTGTTCTGGACCTTCTTCACGATCTACACCACCGGCAAGGGGACGGAGCTCATTGGCTTCTACTACTTTGTGAAGCGGAAGAATTGCCCCTTCAAGTACTTGAAGACCTTCGCCTCCGGCAAGTGGGACGATTGGAAGAAGTATTGGGTGATCATCACTGTTGAGGAGCACGAGAGGCTGGAGCTGCCCAAGGGCCTTCCAAATGTGAACACCGACACCTGGAACGTATTTCCGAAGCTGTCAGATGCGTACGAGCCCATTCTCAAAAGAATTGAAGAATGCATAGATGGAGGAGTGACCCCCCAAATGGTCTTCAGCAATTTCTTGGTGAACAGGTGTGGGGACCGAGACCAGAATCCCGACATCCAAGGATCTCATTGGGTGGTGTCGTGCGATGCGACACCCAACAATATACAAGAAAAGAACGAGAATAAAATACAATACCAAGTATTTATTTATAAATACAACGGAAGATTTACAATACTAAGCAAACAGGAAAGAGAACTATACATCATAGTTATGCTCTCGGCACTAGCTATGCAAAAGCAAAGACATCCATGTCCTGGATACTTCGCACTAGCAACACCCAACATACTGCGGCATGCAGAGTTCTCACTCAGCTGTAAACTCTGGAGGGGGTGCAGCCTCGTCATCGAACCCGTCATCAGTCGTATAATCTGCAAAAACTTGTTAACTGCAAACATGAGCTTAAGGCTCAGCAAGACTAACCCGTCTCACTAGACATATGCAGGGGTGAACACTAAGTCTAGGTAAGGAATAGCATAAAGGACACGCCTACAAGTGGATCCTTATAATCATGTTTTAAGTAGCACATGACATTCTCCAAGCACGACACATCATAGACTCCACAAACAAACAAGAAACACTTTGCCGATGATATGACATGCCCAAAACACATAATGCTATTACAGGTAAAGTATGGGGAAACTGTAAACTTTCAATTTTGCTATCTCTAAGCCATACAAGGTTGCAAAACAATTATAATTCAATACATCGTATTCTCCTGACTTCTTTAGTATTTACTACGTCACGACAAAATGAACAAGTGGTATGCTATTACCGCGAGGGATGGTGATTGCAGTCAGGACACACCCAGTCAACACGACACATACGCACTTTCGGAAGCACGAGCGAGTACTTACAACAGTACCTACATAGCACTTCAGTACTAGTCGTATATGGCCACCTTTCACCCAACACTCAAATGCAGAACCGGTCGATCCATCACGAGCAGGAGGTCACTGCGTGGGGCGTACTCTGACGTGCCTACCAGCTGATTTACACCTCGCTGCCCTCAACCTACGCCTATAAAACGGAACGGTATGCCTCGACAAACCAGTATCAAGCTACGTCAGTGTGATGGAGCCCATTTCTTCAGTATGTCACCGGTACAATTCAAGCTTGTCCAGCAGGGCCACACACGAATTGATCCTCAATCGACCCAAGTAGGGCTACGCACGTGAGACCACGTCTCGCTGCATCCTACCCACTGCTCGGTCTCAATTTCATATTCATAAGCCATTTCTTGATCCAATCCATCCCATGTGATAAAATCCTATCTCGCGAGTAGATTCCAACTACTCGACTTCTACTGGATCCCTATGAATATAAGTATGGCAGTTACTACACGAGTCTATGAGCTATTCTAACCACTCACTGGGTGATTTGGTCATGCAAGTGGATGTCAAACACCTTAAACGTAATGCACAAACACCTGAAGACATAAGGTGAATGAAAACTGCAAAGACACTGTAAGGAACTTAAATGCAAACCGGAGCTTGCCTGAATGCGAGTCCGAGTCTATGTTAGTTTTAGGCAGCTGAACTTCCAAAGCTTCCGGCTACTCTTCGACTTCAGTTACTACACATTATGCATATACTATATATGAATGACTTTGAAAATAAATAATATGTTTAAGGTCACAAGCTAATATCTTGTGAAACAAATAATATTATGATCTTAATTGGCTTTGTAACTTTTATGGTAGATACTAGGGACTATAATGGAGACTCTTGCAAAGAACAGGTGATGATCAAGGAAGTTTGTTGTCCCTAAAATTCCTACAAGTATAAACTTTCTCTAAATTTTGGTTGAAATTCTGGAGGTCTATCATGGCTACCAGAGGTTGTACCATGTATAGGGGGTCTCACTGGTTCTAGGAAAATTGGTTTCACAAATTTCTAAGCTTCCTACATGGAGAAACTGATTTTACAAGTTTGGGGTAATTTCTGAAATTGATTTTGTATTTTTCTCAATTTTCAACTACAAAGAGATTTGGAACACTGCTCAACCCAGTAATTTAATTGCAATGAACTTGAAATTTTTACTGTAGATCAAGTGTATTATCGAGAATGTTCTGACCAAAATTGGAAATTTTACAATTAACATAACAGGAGTAATTAATTTCTCAAGTAGTTAGCTCAAAGGAATTAATTATAAAAATTCTGGGAGTTTCATGTCCAATAAATTGCTTCACTGCAAAGTAGAGATTGAGATGTGTCTACCAGAATTTATTTGGAAATTTTTGAGCAAATATACTAGGAGTAATGATTTTTAGAAGTTTGGTTGAACTCTAGAATTATTTTCCAAAGGGAAATATTTAAATATAGCAGCCGGGTCCACTGGTTTAAAATCAACCAATCGCAGCTGGGCCACACCGGGGGCCACGGGTTTCAACCGCGCAGCCGCACCGGATCTAGAGCCGCAGCTGATCCTGCTCGGTGGACAACATCGCTGACAGGCGGGGCCCATAGGCCTTCGTCTACCCCGCGACGCGCCGCTCGGCCGCGGCGGCGCTACGCCGGTGAGCTCAACACGATAGCTACTCGGCCCTGACCGCCTAGCCATAGAATCGGCCGCACAACACGATGGTGAGGTCCAATCGCGGTGGCGACGGCCGGAGATGGTGGCGCGACAACGGCGGCAGAGCTAGGGTTTCGGCTATCATCGTAATCACTCAAGAATGGCGCAAACGGCTCAGGAAAAGGTCGGGGAGGCTTCTTCGATCATGAGGAAGGGTCCTAGGTGGTGTAAACGGCGTGCAGCCGTCGGGAAACACAAGTTCGTCGATGAACAGGGGAGGTTTCAATGGCGGAGGGGAAAACTCCAATATCTCAGCAATCCTTCGATTGTTCCCTTCGATTCTTGGCAGGAAGGTGCGCTAGGAGGTATGGATCAATATCTATGAATTGATTAACGAATATTTGCGTGTGGAAAGCGAATTAAACAGAGAAGTAAGATAGTTCATGGACCACGGCCGAAAGAAAAACTTGAATAACTTGCTCGAAACTTAAGGAAGTGAAGCACGGGTTTTACTGTGAGAAAGATCTCATGATGGCGATCCTTTTTGCTGTTGGAGTCGAGGCGCGACACCGCTTGTTGAGGGCTGACGACGGTGGCGCAGAGGTGTCGTTCTTCCCCAACTTCGGTGGCGTCCGCGGAACTCCAAACTACGGCCAACCCCAGGAGCAAAACGATAAGCTAGTTGGCGTAGATGATAGAGCACGAACTTGATGCCAACTTGGCCGTTTGCATCAAAGGAGATAGATGTAAGTGTGAGACCTATGTGCGCTGAATACATTGGATTCGACAATAAAAGTTTTGAATGCTGCCATAACATCTTTTTAGCAAGGTCTGACTCAAGCTCCGAGCTTCTGCAAGGTCCAACAAATAGGTGCGACTTTCTTTGTGTAGGTCCGACATGTTTTTGGGTAGCTCCGGTGAGCTTTGTCTTTAGCTACGGCATGTCTTTGATAGCTCCGGCATGTCTAGACCTGCAATGTTTGAGCTAGTACCTGGGCTAGCTTCATCAAAAGACACTTCACAAGTCTCAACAATTTTGTTAGTGTCAAGTAAAAGCACACGGTAGCCTCTAGTATGAGATGGATAACCAAGAAACATGCCATCAATGGATGTAGGTTCAAATTTATCAAGATTACCATGTTTGTTAACAAAGCATTTGCAGCCAAAGACCCGAAAGTGCGTAACACTAGGCCTATGTCCAAATCGGAGCTCATATGGTGTTTTACCTAGCTTAGTGCGCAAGAAAACACGATTTGAGACATAACAAGCGGTAGCAATCGCATTAGCCCAAAATTTCCTAGGAGTTTGATATTCATCAAGCATAGTCCTAGCCATCTCAACTAAGGTTCTGTTCTTTCTTTCTACAACACCGTTTTGTTGAGGTACATATGGTGAAGAAAATTGATGATCTATTCTATTTTCAGCACAAAAGTGATCAAAAGATTGATTTTTAAATTCAGTTCTGTTATCACTTATAATTGCTTTTAAAGATCCTGGGTGATCAATTGATAACCTAAGAAATAAAGTTCTAAAGCGACTAAAAGCTTCATTCTTAGACGCCATAAAGTAAACCCAAGAGTATCTAGAATAATCATCAACAATCACAAGAACATACCATTTACCTCCGAAGGATTGAACATGTGAAGGTCCTACGGTGTCAAGGTGCAAAAGTTGACCCGGTTCAGTTGTCATGATCATTGTGAGAGAAGTATGTGAATCTGCAATCATATTAGCATGTCTACAAGAAGAGCACACAATTTCTTTGTCCACTTTAAGCTTAGGCTGCCCACGTATGCGATCAAGAGCACTGACATGCGTTAGGTGATCAAAGTCTATGTGACCAAGTCTACGATACCAAAAATATAAGTCCTTTGAATCATTAGCAACTACACACCTATTCTTAGAGGAGGACATATCAAAATCATCTTTAAAAAATCTTCCAAATCAAGACATGTTAAAAATAAGCTCACTATTTGAACCTACAACTTTGTAGCAGTTTTTATTGAAAATATTTTCCAGATTTTCATCTAGCAATTGTGAAACAGAAAGCAAGTTGTATTTGAAATTTTTGACAAGTGCCACATCCTTCAAAGTGTAGTGATCATTTACTCTAACCGAACCCTTAGCAATTATAGGAGTTGAAAAATTATCGACGAAAGTAACATTCTCTACACGTGACACAAAAGAGAGGGAGGAGAACCAATCTTTGTTACCAGTCATGTGGCGTGAGCAACCTGAATCCAAAATCCAAATGTTCTCCTTCCTCAAACGTGTAACCTACATAGAAGCATAATACGTTGATGACTCAATACTGGGGTTAGTCAAAAGGCATTTAGGAATCCAGTGCTGAGTCACACGATGTGCAGCAGGAAAAACATGCGAAAGCTGAGATAAAACAACAGGTTTATGAGTTAAAGTTTGAGGTTTTTTATTCTCAACTACTGACCTATAAGGTGTTACTTGTGTAGCACAAAAGTCAGTAGCTCCGGAGGCAAAAACAGAAGGTCTGGAGGTAAACTTTGAATGTTTTTGACTCATAACAATAGGTTGCATGTTCCTGGCATTCGGTTTAATATGTGTAGCAAATTTTGCATTAAAGTTATGAGATCTAGCAATCATTCTTTCCCTTTTCTGTTGTTTAGCTAGTCTATAACAAAAATCTATGACATGACCATCTCTACCACAGTAGGTACAATGAAATTTAACTTTGTGTTCATGTCTAGATGAGCAAGCAATATTTTTATTTGAAACCAAATGAGACAACACTCCTGCAGATTTGAAAACCACTCCTTTTGTTTAGGAACTGTTTGAATCAAACCACTTTCTAATGACTTGACAATTTTAAGTGGATGTGCCTTAGCACGAGCATGAGAATTAAAACCTAAACCAATTTTATCATTGCAAGACTTGGAAGAATTCAGCAGCAAGTTTTGGTTCTTATTCCCATTACAAAACCGATCTAATGTCCTATGCATGTTATCAAGTTTATTGGACAGATCAAGGCAATTTTCACATGAAGTTTTTCCTTTTGATTTGCAATTGGAACAATTTTTAACTTCATAAGAACGTAAAGCATTATTCAATATTGAAATTTCATTCATAGCATCTTTTAGTTTCTTTTCAAGATCATCACAACCAGAACAATGCAAATCAATTGTAGAACAAGAAGCATCGTTTAAGTTTCCAATGTCAAGTGTAGCAAGCTTTTTGTTCTTTTCAATTTCAAGTTCAAGTCTATCTAGAGTAGAGGAATGTGCAGTTCTTAATGTGGACAATTGTTCATAGATTAAATCACACGAGGGACAAGAATCATCACTAGGAATCAAGGTCTTCAAATGGTTGATTTCAGATTCTAGTGATTATATTTTAGCAGCATTATCCCTAAGTTTTTTGTCCTTTTTCTTAACAATAATAGTTGCACGAGAAATTGCATCACACATTTCATTACAGGTAGAACATACCTCATCGTCGTCACTGTTGTGTTCTGCATCCTCCTGACTTGATCTTGATCTTGTTTTGCCCACCATGAAGCATAAGTTGGCCAAATCATCTTCATCTTTGTCACTTCCAATGTCCACGTCACTTGAGCCAAGTTCCTGGAGTGCGGAGATAAAACTGTTCACCAGTTGGCGACCTGTAAAGCCCTTCTTCTTCTTCTTCTTCTTATCATTTGTTTAGGAGTGCTTCGTCCTTGATTGTTTGTCTTCTCGAGAAGTAGAACCTGAAAGGTTAGGGCATTCTGTATGAAAGTGTCCTGTCTTACCACATTCGAAGCATCGTTGAGGTCTGGAGCTTCCTCTCCTTCTAGTTCTCACATTTTGCAATGCTTTTGAGAACCTAGTAGAGATTAGTGCTAACTCCTCTTCTGGAATTCCTCGATCTGCTCCAGGGTTAGTGAGAACAACAAAGCAAGAGTATTGCAAGATGATGATTGGCCGGAGCTAGGCATATCACATTGTGAGACAAATGCAATAGACTTATTTGGGTTCTTACGTGATAAGATGTCAATTTTATGAGTTTTGAGTTTAGATTAAAGCACATCTAAAGTAAGTGTACTCATGATAGTAGATTCACGAATAGATGTAACTTTCATCTCCCAGATTGACATGTCTAATGCACTAAGAAGTTGCCTAGAATTTCCAGCATCAGAAAAATTAACATTGACACTACGCAAGTTACTAAGAATTTTGTTAAAGCGAGCAAAGAGATCATTGATGGACTCACCGGGTTGCATCTCGAAGCGCATGTATTCTTTCTTGAATATGTCTTGCCTTACCTCCTTGATCGTGTTGGATCCTTCTTGATAGTCAAAAAGTGCTCTCCATACATCGTATGCCGATCGGAGATGTGCAACGCGGTCGAAGTCGCTCTGAGTGAGTCATTGGATGATCAAGTTTCGGGCTTTGTCGTCATTGTCGACATCCCATAGGTTTGTATCTGCAACTTGATCCTTTGGTGGAACTTCGTAAGGCTTGTACACCTTCTCCCATATTGCAAAGCCTTGCGCCTGGATGAAAGCCTCCATGCGTGCCTTCCAACCTGAAAATCAATACCAGCAAACACACAAAGTTTGGCAGAGTATTTCTCCATGATGATTAGTTAAAAACATGTGCAAATCACAATGATTAGAGCACTGTGACTCTGATACCAATTGTAGTATCGAAGAGCACATTAAAAGCTACCAGATGGGGGGGGGGGTGTGAATGGTAGATTTAAAAATCTTACGCAGCGGAAACAATTAGATCCCAACCCATTCGGCAGAAAAACGATATGTTAGAGAAATCGTGTGAGAAACTAATCTAAACGTGTTTCACCATGAAAAAAGTGATATATATCAGAGAGAATCAATTCACGAAGAATACACAAAAAGAATCACCCAAATCCGTCGAGAGATACTCAAGTTATGATCGAAAGATCGAACAAAGGTCAATCTGTCCTACCCGAGAAAAAAAGTTCTGGAATGCTGCAAAGAAACTCGTGTAGATCAGAAACCACAAATCCAACGACCGTGAAATTTTGAAAGATGATATATAATCAAGTTGTGAAGACAACCCAAAAAGAATCACGTCAATTGGATATGTAAAACTCGAGTTATGATAAAACCACCAACGAAAGGTAGTGCCGTATGGAAACTCAACGAGTAAAACTTGTCTGGAACAAGTCGGATGAACAAGGCACAAAAGTTCCTTCAAACTAGTAATTTTATTCAATATAACACAAGAGGAACAGCCACAAAGTCATGCACCACGAGCTTTGGCCTCCCTTGTTTATATAACCAGCCCTTAGGCCAACCCAATCTCAACTAGGACTCTAATCCTACTCAGATCACGAATTGAAACTTTCCATAACTGCTTAGGACTCTTCTATATGCAGATAGAAGCAATATTAAGACTTCCAAACACCTTATAAACATATCCCACATTCCTAAAACAACTCAAATTCGTAACCCACACGAAATCCTATCATAACCAACTCGATACTTTCCATACGAGCCATAACCGACTCCGCTGCAGCCAAAGTCATCAACCAATAGGATCCGATCATTCCAACCAGATCTTCTCATCCATAAACCATCTTCGGAACCATGTTTCCACGTCATGTACTGCATGCATACGTGCAAACACCTTCCTTCGACGTCTAGTAACCTTCATATGCACTGCCCTTGATTCAATCATCCTGCGCGACCTCTTGACCCGCTCAACCACAATTCCTCCTGAATTTGGTTGTTGGAACCTCATCTCCTCCCTGAGACTAGTCCAAAGGATACTGTCACCAGCCATGACTTGAACTCAAGCAACACCTGCACATGAATAAACAACCAATCCGTACGAGCCCAAGTCCGCGACTTGACTCAAGTCAGTTCTGAACACAACATCTTACGTGAGCACCTCACATAAGCATGTTGCAAAGCATAGCAAAACGATATCATCCATATCAACCAAAACGCACCAAAAACTTAGTAAAAGAATACTAAGCAAACTTTCCAACAATGTAAAGCATGTTCGAAACATTTCACATGAAAATTTGGAATATTACGATCAAGCTCCGAACCTTGCCAAAGCTAACCGGAGCTTGAGCCGGAGCTTACCAAAGCTAGTACAACCTAGCGCTGGAGCTTACCAAAGCTAGTCGGACCTAGCGCCGGAGCTATCCAAAACTAGTCGGAACTAGTCATCCCAAAAGTCGGAGCTAGAAAAACATGTCGGAGCTAAAGACAAAGACATGCCGAAGCTATCAAAGTCACGCCGGAGCTAACAAAGACATGCCGGAGTTAAAGACAAAACTCACCGGAGCTACCCAAAAACATGTCGTATCTAGACAAAGAAAGTCAGACCTATTGTCGGACCTTGCAGAAGCTCGGAGCTAGAGTCGGACCTTGCTAAAAAGATGTTATGGCAGCATTCAAAACTTTTATTGTCAAAGTCAATGTATTCAGCACACATAGGTCTCACAATCATGTCATAGATTTTTGTTATAGACTAGATAAACAACAGAATGGAAAGAATGATTGCTAGATCTCATAACTTTCATGCAAAATTTTCTGCACATATTAAACTGAATGCCAGGGACATGCAACCTGCTGTTATGAGTCAAAAACATTCAAAGTTTATCTACGGACCTTCTGTTTTTGCCTCCAGAGTTACTGATTTTTGTGCTACACAAGTAACACCTTATAGGTCAATAGTTAAGAATAAAGAACCTCAAACTTTGACTCATAAACCTGCTGTTTTATCTCAGCTTTCGCGTGTTTTTCTTGCTGCACGTCGTGTGACTCAGTACTGGATACCTAAATGACTTTTGACTAACCCTAGTATTGAGTCGTCGACGTATTGTGCTTCTATGTAGGTTACATGCTTGAATAAGGAGAACATTTGGATTGTGGATTCAGGTTGCTCACGCCACATGACCGGTAATAAAGAATGGTTCTCCTCCCTCTCTTTTGTGTCACATGTAGAGAATGTTACTTTTGCCGATTATTCTTCAACTCCTATAATTGCTAAGGGTTCAGTTAGAGTAAATGATTACTACACTTTGAAGGATGTGGCACTTGTCAAGAATTTGAAATACAACTTGCTTTCTGTTTCACGATTGCTAGATGAAAATATGGAAATTATTTTCAATAAAAACTGTTGCAAAGTTGTAGGATCAAATAGTGAGCTTATTTTTAACATGTCTCGGTTTGGAAGAGTTTTTAAAGCTGATTTTGATATTTCTTCCTAAAAGCATAGGTGTCTAGTTGCTAATGATTCAAAGGACTTATATTTTTGGCATCGTAGACTTGGTCACGTAGGCTTTGATCACCTAACGTGTGTTAGTGCTCTTGATCGCATACGTGGGTTGCCTAAGCTTAAAGGGGACAAAGAAATTGTGTGCTCTTCTTGTAGACATGCTAAGATGGTTGCAGGTTCACATACTCCTCTCACAATGATCATGACAACTGAACTAGGTCAACTTTTGCACCTTGACACTGTAGGACCTTCACGTGTTCAATCCTTCGGATGTAAATGGTATGTTCTTGTTATTGTTGATGATTATTCTAGATACTATTGGGTTTACTTTATGGAGTCTAAGAATGAAGCTTTTAGTCACTTTAGAACTTTATTTCTTAGATTATCAAATGATCACCCAGGATCTTTAAAAGCAATTAGAAGTGATAACAGAACTGAATTTAAAAATCAATCTTTTGATCACTTATGTGCTGAAAATAGAATAGATCATCAATTTTCTTCACCATATGTACATCAACAAAACGGTGTTGTAGAAATAAAGAACAGAACCTTAGTTGAGATGGCTAGGACTATGCTTGATGAATATCAAACTCCTAGGAAATTTTGGGCTGATGCGATTGCAACCGCTTGTTATGTCTCAAATCGTGTTTTCTTGCGCGCTAAGCTAGGTAAAACACCATATGAGCTCCGGTTTTGGACATAGGCCTAGTGTTACACACTTTCGGGTCTTTGGTTGCAAATGCTTTGTTAAGAAACATTTTAATCTTGATAAATTTGAAACTAGATCCATTGATGGCATGTTTCTTGGTTATCCATCTCATACTAGAGGCTACCGCGTGCTTTTACTTGACACTAACAAAATTGTGGAGACTTGTGAAGTGTCTTTTGACGAAGCTAGATCAGGTACTAGCTCAAACATTGCAGTTCCAGATCCATATCCGCAGGGGGAGATCATTTTTGTTGAAGATGGGGAAGAGGTGGAGCTGATGCCCGAAAATTCAGCAGCTAATGACATTGTTCGAGCTCCTGATTTTGATTCACAGCCAGCACCGACGACCACCATTGCTGGTCCAGATCCTTCTCATGTCACAAGCTCATCGATTTGTGATGAACATGAAGAAGAAGCTTGTGAAGTGTCCACTTCCCTCCGGGTTCTCAAAATTCATCCTCCAAAGCAGATTATTGGAAGCTTGCACGAACGAGTCACACGATCCAGATTTTGCGATCCAAACTCTCATGCTCATCCTGCTTTTGTTGTTTCTTTTGAACACAAACATATATCACACGCACTCACTAATAAATCTTGGATTATTGCCATGCAAGAAGAGTTAGAAAATTTTGAAAGAAATAATGTTTGGAAACTTGTACCTCCACCTCAAGGCCACACTTTAATTGGAACTAAATGGGTGTTTAAAAATAAACAAAGTGAGGATGGGGTTGTGGTTATGAATAAGGCTAGGTTGGTGCTCAAGGTTTCACTCAAGTTGAAGGTCTAGATTTTGATGAAATATTTGCTCCTGTTGCTAGATTAGAAGCCATAAGAATCTTATTAGCTTTTGCTGCATCTAAAGGTTTTAATCTATATCAAATGGATGTTAAAAGTGCTTTTCTAAATGGTTACAAGATGAGGAGGTTTATGTCAAACAACCACCGGGTTCTGAAAATTCAGATTTTCCTAATCATGTTTACAAACTGTCTAAAGCCTTGTACGGTCTCAAACAAGCCCCTAGAGCATGGTATGATAGGTTAAAAACATTCTTACTTGAAAAGGGGTTTACCATGGGCCAGGTTGATAAAATATTTTTTGTGCTTAAGCATGGCAATGACTCATTATTCGTTCAAGTGTATGTGGATGATATTATCTTTGGTTGTGCTACTCATGATCTTGTGTCCAAGTTTTCAGCTATGATGAGTTCAGAATTTGAGATGAGTATGAAAGGAGAACTCACGTACTTTTTGGGGCTGCAAATCAAGCAAACCAAGGAGGGTACCTTTGTGCATCAAACGAAGTATACAAAAGACCTCCTAAGGTGCTTCAACATGGACAAAAGAAAGCCTCTTCGGACACCAATGGGAACAACAACAACACTTGAACTTGATGAAGATGGTGAACACGTGGATCAAAAAGAATATAGAAGCATGATCAGATCACTTTTGTACCTCACGGCGTCAAGACCGAACATACAATTCAGCATATGTCTTTGTGCACGGTTTCAAGCCTCCCCACGTGCTTCACATCGTCAAGCCGTCAAAAGGATTCTCAGGTACTTACATGGAACTCAAGAATTTGGTATTCTTCTTCCTTCTTCCTCAACCGTTACCTTGAAAGCTTTTTCGAATGCTGGTTTTGGGGATTGTAGGATTGATAGGAAAAGTACTTCTGGTGCTTATCATTTTCTTGGTAATTCTCTTGTTGCTTGGACCACTAGAAAACAAAGTTCATTTGCACAATCCACCGCCGAATCTGAATTTGTAGCTACTACTAGTGCTTGTTCACAAATTCTTTGGATTGTTCAAACACTTAAGGACTATGGGGTTGATCTAGATAGTGTTCCACTGTTTTGTGACAACACTAGTGCTATTTGCATTGCTAAAAACCCTGTGCAGCATTCTTGAACTAAGCACATTGATATTAGGTATCACTTTCTCCATGATAATGTTGAAAAAGGAAACATTGTGCTTCACCATGTAGATACCGAACAACAATTGGCTGACATTTTTACAGAACCTTTGGATTTCACTCATTTTTGTTTCATTCATAGTGAAATAGGGGCTATGCATGCTCATGGCTTACATTGAGGGGGAGTTTTGAAACTTGGGAAGTCTATGTGTGAATCTGAAATTAAAATAATATAAGCATAGTATTTCATACATATATGACTTTGTGATTCCTTTTAGATGCTGAAAGTTCATACTGCATTACTCGTGTTATACATTTTGTAGTTTTTGCCATGTCTAGTAATTGGAATAATTACTTACACTAAATCTGGTCATGGTCGAACTTTCTTGCTGTTTTGAACTTGTTGCATGCTCACAAGTGCTTTTAATCATAAAGAATTAATCAAGTAATCAACTCACTTGTTGAGTTTTGTGAACAACTATAAGTTGAGAAAAGATCAAGAGAATATGCATGCATCGCACTTCTTCTTTTGAAATGGCTTATCATTGCACTTAGATATGAACTTGGAAGAAGTTGTGTATGACTAAAACCATGTCCTTAAGCTTCTGATTGTCAAATGACATAGGCTTGGCTTGGTTGGTTAAAATAAGGCAGATGCGCATATAATCTCTTGCAAATATCATATGATCTAAATTTGTGCCTTGAAAATAATAAAATGCAGCAACAAGTGTCATGCTTTCAGGTATTGAAATAGTTAAGTTTGTGAGATCATGACTTGCTTAAATTGAAAATTACATTTGATCTCAAGCATAGCTTGCACTACTTTATGTATTTCATTGATGTGAAACTTGAAATTACTTGATAGTATGACTTGGATGACCTTTGTTTTATATGTATATGTTATAATATGCTCATAACAATTAAAATTTGTCTTATAAACCTTGCTGGATACATTGTCAAAGGGGGAGAGATAATATGTGAATTTTTAAAAAGAAATATGCAAGGGGGAGACATTGATTACACATTGCACATATTCACAATTGTATTTGGCATGATTCTTCTCAGGGGGAGAATTTCTTTTTCTCATTTTATTTCTGTTTTACAAAGGGGGAGAAATTGTTTTCAAAACTTTTAATGTGAATAAGCCAATGTTCGGATCTTAAGTGGTGTTGCCAATGCATTCATCAAGGGGGAGATTGTGAGACCTATGTGTGCTGAATACATTGCCTTCGACAATAGAAGTTTTGAATGCTTCCATAACATCTTTTTAGCAAGGTCTGACTCTAGCTCCGAGCTTCTGCAAGGTTCGACAATAGGTCCGACTTTCTTTGTCTAGATCCGACATGTTTTTGGGTAGCTCCGGTGAGCTTTGTCTTTAGCTCCGACATGTCTTTGAAAGCTCTAGCATGTCTTTGTTAAGCTCCGATATGTTTTGCTAGGTCCGACTTATGTTGGTTAGCTCCAACATGTTTTTATAGCTCCGACTTTTGGGATGACTAGTTCCGACTAGTTTTGGTTAGCTCCGACGCTAGGTTGTACTAGCTTTGGTAAGCTCCGGCTCAAGCTCCAGTTAGCTTTGGTTAGGTTCGGAGCTTGATCGCAATGTTCCTGCTTTTATCTTGCAATGTTTCAAACTTGCTTTATATTCTTAGAAAGATTGCTTAGTATTCATTTGTTAAGTTTTTGGTGTGTTTTGGTTGATACGGCTGATATCATTTTGTTGTGCTTTGCAACATGCTTATGTGAGGTGCTCATGTAAGGTGTTGTAGTTTCGGAACTAACTTGAGTCAAGTTGCGGACATGGGCTTGTACGGATTGGTTGTTTGTTCACGTGTAGGTGTTGCTTGAGTTCAAGACATGGCTGGTGATGGGATCCATTGAACTAGTCTTTAGGGAGAAGATGAGGTTCAACAACCAAGTTCGGGAGGAATTGTGGTTGAGTTGATCGGGAGGTTGCGCAACATGTTTGAATCAAGAACAATGCATATGAAGGTATCATGGACATCGTTGGAAGATGTTTGCACGTGTGCAAGGAGTGCATGGACGTGGATACATGGTTCCGAGGTGTGATGATGAGATGTGGACGTAAAGAATTGGTCGGAAAGGTCCAACCGAGTAGGTTATGGACTCAGGCTGCGGCTGAGTCGGGTTTGACTCAAATATGGAAAGATTTGAGTTGGTTATGATAGGATTTCATGTGGGTCACGAATATGGGTTGTTCTAGGAATGTGTTATACGTCCTAAGTTGTTTGGAAGTCATAAGATTGCTTCTATCTGCGTATAGAAGAGTCCTAAGTAGTTATGGAAAGTTTCGATTCGTGAACGGAGTAGGATTAAGGTCCCGATTTGAGTAGAGTTGGCTTTCGAGCTGGTTATATAAGCAAGGGAGGCCAGAGATCGTGATGTACGACTTTGGGGCTGTTACTCTTGTGTTCTATTGAATAAAATTTGTAGTTTGAAGGAACTTTTGTGCCTTGTTCGCCTGACTTGTTCCAGACAAGTTTTACTCGTCGAGTTTCTGGACAGCACTACCTTTCATAGGTGGTTTTATCATAACTCGAGTTTTACAGATCCAATTGACGTGATTCTTTTTGGGTTGTCTTCACAACTTCATTATCTATCATCTGTCCAAATTTCACGGTCATTGGATTTGTGGTTTCTGATACAAACGAGTTTCTTTGCAGCATTCCAGAACTGCTTTTCTCGGGAAGGACAGGTTGACCTTTGTTCGATCTTTCGATCATAACTTGAGTTTCTCTTGACGGATTTGAGTTATTCTTCTTGTGTTTTCTTCTTGACTTTATTCTCTCTGATATATATCACTTTTGTCCCGGTGGAACACGTTTAGATTAGTCTCACACATGATTTCTTTAACAGATCATTTTTCTACCAAAGGGGTTGGAAATTAATTGTTTCCGCTGCGTAAGATTTTTAAATCTACCATTCACCCCCCTCTGGTAGCTTTCCACGTGCTCTTCGATCCTACAGTAAGACTGAGGTGCTTACCGGGAGGAATGGAAAGTGCCAGTGTTGTGTGACGGCGGGGCGAAACTGCGGCAAGGGGAAGCGAAACGGGGATGGAACTCGATGTCGTCGGTCGGGAGGGGTAGATATATGCCAGGGGAGGTGTTTAGGCCACGCAGCTGCCTACTTTGCATGCCTTGTCGTGGTGGTGAGCTCCCCCGATGTTGAAGCACGGGGACAGCCGTAAACAGAGCGCTTCGTCGGTTCATCGAGTGGGAGAGGCTGACAGTGGGTCCCATCGCCCCTCTTAAGCCCTATCCTCTCTGGAACTCTAATTCCCATACCAAAGCTGATCCAAAAGTCATGAAAATTTGTGGATAGGCTCAAATGAATAACTGGAATTTGATTCTGAAATGAAAACTTCAAATTGATCTAGTTTCAGTTGAAATTCAAATTTGAATTTGAATTTGAATTAGATTCAATGGAGCCTCTGAATTAAATAGCAATGAGTTTCAAAAATTGTGAAAATTTTTGGATAAGTCCAGCAAGTCATGCCGATCGAGATGGTGTGTTCAAATTTTCATGTTCAATAAGTTTGAACAGAATTCAAAATTTGAATAGAAATATGGCTTGAGTTTGCTAAGCGTCTCAAATAAAATAGCAAATGGAATTCAAAAATCTTGAAACTTTGCAGGAGGGCTATTTGGAATATTATGAGGCCATGGAAAATGTATAGCCTCAGATTTGAATATTTTGACAGGGCCCAAATGTACACTGCTATATTCAAATTAATTTGAATATATTTAGTACTGCATAGTGTTTTGTCCTAGCAAAATCCATTCAATAAAATTCAAAATTTGCAGGAAGGTCACTTGGATTATCCCAGGGTCATTGGTCAAGTACATCCCTTATGTTAATAAAATTTGAAGTATGAGGGAAGTAAATATTCTTGATGATATCAAGTTCATGTGTACAACCATAATTGATCTTTACTATGGTTGAAAACAAACTGGTAACTGAACTTCATATTAAGGAGAAGCTGGGATTTTACATTCCCCCCCCCTTAAAAGAATCTCGTCCCAAGATTACAAAAGGAAGGATAACTGAAAAAATCTAGTGAACATATGCCACTAACAAGTCTGGATAGTTTGTTCTAAGGTATTCCTCGCTATCCCACGTTGCTTCCTCAGCGGTGTGGTTGCCCCACAAGACCTTGTAGAAGTGCAAGGTGCGGGTTCTTGTGGTGTGAGTCTTCTCATAGATTATTTGGATTGGATGCTCAGAGTAAGTAAGATCTGGTTGGAGAGCTTCCAAATCCTCCATACAGACGTTAGCTGGGGCCTTGAGACATTTCCGCAACCGTGAAATATGAAACACATTGTGGACCCCTGAAAGCGACGCTGGTAGATCTAACCGATAGGCCACCGGTCCACATTGTTCAATTACTGCGAACGGCACAATGAAACATGGAGCTAGATTCCCTTTTACTCTGAAGCGATATATCCCTTTTATTGGGGATAAACGAAGATAAACATGATCCTCGACGTCGAAGTGAAGTGGTCGACGTCGTTTGTCCGCATAACTTTTCTGACGAGACTGAGCAGCCTTGAGGTTGGCTTGAATAACTCGTACTCGTTCTTCGGCTTCATTCACCAAGTCGATACCATATATCACTCATTCACTGGATTCACACCAGTTCAAAGGTGTGCGGCACTTCCGGCCGTACAGAGGTTCATATGGTGCCATCTGGATGCTAGCCTAATAACCATTATTGTATGAAAACTCCGCCAATGGTAGATGATCATCCCAATTCTTACCATGGTGGATGGCACAACCACGGAGCATACCCTCTAGCACTTGGTTTACTCGCTCCGTTTGACCATCAGTCTGAGGATGGTAAGCTAAGCTTCAGATCAACTTGGTACCCAGAGATGCGTGGAGCTGCTCCCAAAACCGAGCAACAAATAAGGTTCCACGATCTGATATGATAGTGCGGGGCACTCTGTGTAGGCACAGTATCCTGGCAATATACAACTCTGCATATTGTCATGCCACAAAATTGACATTTACTGGAATAAAGTGGGCCGACTTGGTGAGCCGGTCGACTGTCACCCAAATTGAGTCATGCTTGCGAAAGGTGAGAGGTAATCCAACAATGAAATCCATGCTGATATCCTCCCATTTCCATGTCGGTATGCTCAAAGGTTGAAGCTAGCCGGCTGTCTTCAGATGGTCTGCTTTCACCCGCCGACAGGTATCACATTCGGATATGTACTTTACTATCTCCCTCTTCATCCGAGTCCACCAAAATTTCTTCTTTAAGTCTTGGTACAATTTTTTACTTCCCGGATGAATTGAATACTTGGACCAATGAGCTTTGTCCAATATCTTCTTCCGAAGTTCCACATTGCGGGGCACCATGATGCGGTCTTTGAACCAGATGGTACCGTCATTGTCACATTGGAAACATTTCATCTCCCCCTTCTTCATTCTTCGATGAATATGCGATATGCCCTTGTCATTCTTCTGAGCCTCTATAATATCTTCTCTTATGGTAGGAATGAGAGCTAGATTGTAGAGTGCCCCATATGGAACCAAGTAGAGACTCAGCTCTTCTTCTTCTATCAAGGTGATAGAAAGATTATTGACATGGGACTTGCAACTCAGCGCATTTGCAACTACATTCACCTTGCCAGGATGGTAGTGGATCTCAATCTCATAGTCTTCAATTCCAACCATCTTCGCTGTCGCATATTCAAGTCCCTTTGGGTGAAGATGTACTTCAAGCTTTTGTGATCGGTGTAGAGATGCACTAGGTTGCCCAATAAATAGTGTCTCCACATCTTCAATGCAAGTACCACGGCAGCGAGCTCAAGATCATGAGTCGGATAATGCTGCTCATGGTTCCGATGCTGCTGTGATCCATAAGCGATCAACCTTCTGTCTTGCATTAATACACAACCCAAACCAATCCCAGATGCATCACAATAAACATCAAATGACTTGGTTGTGTCTGGTTGGGCTAATACCGGTGTTGTTGTGAGGTGTTTCACTAATGCTTGAAAACATTCCTCACATTCCTTCATCCATACATACTTCTTTCCTTTATTCAGAAGTTCCGTCATTGGTTTAGCTATCATGGAGAAACTTGGAATGAACCTCTGATAATATCCTCCTAACCCAAGAAGCTTCGAACTTCATGTACAGACTTTGGAGACTCCCATTTGAGTACTTGCTTAATCTTGTTTGGATCAACTGCAACCCCCTCGACAGAGATGATGTGCCCTAGAAATGGCACTTGGCTGATCCAGAACTCACATTTGCTGAACTTGTCATACAGCTTGTGGTCTCGAATCCTTGAAGCACGATGTGCAAATGTTGAGCATGTTCTTCTTTGGATTTCGAATACACAAGGATGTCGTCGATGAAGACCACGACAAACTTGTCCAACTCTGGCATGAACACTGAATTCATGATATACATGAAATGAGTCGATGCATTGGTCAATCCAAAGGACATGACAATTTACTCATACAATCCATACCTCGTCGAGAATGCCGTCTTAGGTATATCCTCTGGTCGAATCCTGATCTGATGATATCCAGAACGAAGATCCATCTTTGAAAATACCTTAGCACCCACCAATTGATCGAACAGAATATTGATGCATGGTAGTGGATACTTATTCTTGATCGTTACAACATTGAGTGGATGATAGTCCACACATAGTCTCAACGTCTTATCCTTCTTCTCCACGAACAATGCAGAACAGCCCCAAGGTGATGAACTTGGACGAATGAAGCCCTTGTCTATAAGTTCCTTCAGCTGCTCTTTCGTGTCTGCAAGTTCCTTAGGTGCCATCTTATACGGCTTCCTCGAGATCGGCACTGTTCTCGGTACAAGTTCAATCTTAAATGTGACATCTCTTTCTGGTGGCATACCAGGAAGATCTTCGGGAAATACGTCCGGATACTCACATACCACTGGAATGTCCTCAAGTTTACAGGCCTCGGTGTTGTAAGTAGTTGGAATAACTTGGATATTACTCTCAAGAGTGAGAGCTTGGGGAGGGTGGAGTGGAGAATTCAGATATATCCTCCGAGGAATGATGTCGATAATAGCACCATTGTGTTGCAACCATGCCATCCCTAAGATGACATCTAACTTCTGATGCTCTAGTAATATAAGAGAGGTAGGGTATATGTTCCCATCCAGATTAAGAGGTACCCTATGGACCATCTCATTTGCTACTACTCTCCCACCCGATGAACAAATCATATATAGGGTTTCTGTGGAAATTATAGGCAACTAATGTTGAATGACATAAGACTTGCTAATAAAGTTGTGGAAAGCTCAAGAGTCAAAGAGGATGACTACGGGATGACCAATGAGAGAGAACGTACCCGTGAGTACGGGTGCGCCTTCCGAAACATCCTAGATGGCGAGGTGGTGGACGTTGCCGATTCTGGTGGCTGGCTTCTTGGGCTGGTTGCGGGGCTGGTTTGCCCCCTGGGACGAAGAGTGTCCTCCGCTCTACGGGCAGTCCTTGGCAAAGTGCCCCGTAGGACCACACGTGAAACACATGTACGGGGTCGGACCGGCACAGAAGGGAGGACGGAATCCTGGTGCACGCGATGGAGGTGGAAGTGCATGCGGAATCATCCCCTGCTGCTACTGCTGGCAGAAGTCGGCTTTGTTGAACTGGCGACCATGAAACATCGGTGGTCACGATGGCGGTTGCCACCTCCGGCTGGATGGTGATCGATACACAATTCAATACTTCTGAGGAGCACCACCTCCGCTGCTCTGCGAAGCACTCCTTTTCTTCTTGTTAGAGAACAACTCCCTAGTAGTGTCCTCCTGTATGATTGCAGCGTTGACAATGTTGTTGAAGCTACCGCTGTTGAACAAGGCAAGCTTGTCCTTCATCTTGGGGTTCAAACCCCAATAGAAGCGTTCACACTTCCGATCTTCAGTATTCACTAGGTCCTAAGCATACTATGCCAAGTGGTTGAATTCCTTGGAGTACTCGTAAGCACTCATCCCTCCTTGCTTCAGCTCGAAGAACTCTTAAAGCTTCCTCCTCATAATATCGGGAGGTATATGATAGGTGCGGAATGCCTCCCAGAATTCTCCCCAGCTCACGACATAGTCTGCTGGTCGTGCGGCGAGATAATTCACCCACCATTCCCCAGCAGAACCCTACAACTGTTGTGCCGCGAACATGGTCTTTTGTTGTTCGGTCATCCGCAGCAAACCGAACTTTCCTTCGATGGAGCAGAGCCAGTTGTCCGCCTCCAATGGTTCATCGGCCTCCATGAAGACCGGCGGGTGCGTTGACATGAAGTCCAAGTATGAACTCGGAAAAGGCTGTCATGGACCCGCATATGGTCGCCCCCCTTGATGGGACAAATTTTGAACCAAAGTCCGCAGAAACTCAGTTTGCTCATCGCGCGAGCCGAGCACTGCTTCGAGAACCTCCGCTAGACTCCTCGAAAGTTCAGGAGGTGGTGGTGGTGGAACTTGTTGCTGCGCTGTCGTAGCTGGCTCTTGGGTCGGAGATTCATCCTCACGACCATGACTTGAACCTCCCATTTCAGGCGTCGAACGCGTACGCACCATTCTTCATCCATATGATTTAAAATTAGAACATGTTTGCTTTTCCTTCATCCATTTCATATTACAGTAGTGCGAATATTGAGAAGTGAATAAGTGCATAACATTCACATATATTGATAAAGTACAAACTTTATACAAGATATATTATCTCATGACCAAGTTTACAATAGTGAACTCCAAAATGACGGACTCCCACTACGGAAGTGCATCTCTACGATACTTGGTCCCCATGAGACGTCATACACACCTTGTCATCTTATACATACACACTACTTTTTGTAATATGACACAAACATGGCCACAAAATAAACACGAGCAACTACTAAACTATACGTTGTCCCGTGATGGCAGGAGTGTTGCCCCATCCTACTTCGATACGTCCTATTTAACGTACTCGAGTATCTCAAGATCTTCTTCTTTCTCCTCGTGATTCGAAGGCACTTGCTAACCCATATTCAGTGGTATATCATGGGCCGGTGGATACACCACTGGTTGCAATTGTTCTTCGGCCTCAATCACATTATCCTGAAGTTGTTCTGCATCGTACTCAAAATTCTAAGCTTCCTCAATGGCTGTGTCTCGTTCCTCGGTGACTACCAACAGCTGCTCCTGCTGTTGTTGCACCACCAACTGACTCGCTTGCAGCTCACCACGAGCTTGGTGCAGTTCATTGCAAGTTTGGCGTTTTTCGGCACGAGCTTTCCGTAGTCTAGTGCGAGCGTGATGCAGCTGACTCTCGCACTTAATCAGCCGGTGATTTGTTGGAGCCAGGAACGAATGTAGGTTCTCATTGATATAATCAATAGTATCTACCCGTTCAGTCGCTTGCCTCAAGACTTCGACTTGCTCCTGAATAATTGCACCTTGAGCAAGAACCAACATATTGGATGCAGCCGCATACATTCCAAGTGTTGTCGAGGTTGTGTCGCCATACGGTGTATAGGATGCAACCATACGACGCTGCCACTCAAAACCAGCCACACCACAGACCGGAAGAAGAGCAAATTGAGTCTCAGCCATGGCATCATGATGAAGCTCGCAAAGCTTCATAAGCGCTTCGCCCGCTGCGATTGCCCAAGTGTCCTCCAAATGAGCTCCCTCGATAGTGACCGAAAAAGGAGCACATCCATAACGACGTGGACTACCAGGTATGTTGACCAGGACGGTGCATGACAGAATGCCTTTGTCAAACGTTTCTTAACCCCAATAGCATGGCATTTCTATGAAGCCAAACTGTTGGAGCACCTCCCGCAGCATGCTCGTGAAGCCCGGACGGCTAGTGCACGTGGAAAATATCCATCCGTCCGGCAATAGCATCATCACATCCGCCATCTATAAATAAATATTTGAATGGTTCAAATACTCAAATTCAACAAACTGTCTTGATAACCAGATCATGGATGTGATAAATGAATTATGAAAGTGAATTCAAATTCAACTGCCAAAGGAAACAACACACTGGAACCCCATCACAGTTCTGTTCCAGCTGACCTTCCTGTATAAATTCAAAAGTTTCATACAGGAAACCTCAGAACCAGATGTTGGGTTGAATACATAAGTTGTAGTACACTTTACAACCTTTCCAGATTGTACTCATACAGATCCAGGGGAGCTAGGAAGTAGAATCTATACAGGTTTAAAATTGACCCAAGTTTTCTGGAAATTTTGATAGAACCTGCCCTTTATATGTGGTTATTTCCACAATTTATACAGGGTATATCAAAACAATATATTGAGGTAATGACAAAATAAACATTGTATAACATCAAGTTAAGAATCCAGAAGTAAAAGATTTCAGCCATGAAACATTTGTTATACAGGTATAACGCGCAAATTCGAAACTATGTGCAAACTGTTTCAAGTTCTGGTCTGCCAGAACAAAGTTTGTGACAATAGGAATTAAACACCGTTACACCAAGATTCAGGTCAGATGTACAAAATAAAGTTGATAGAGGACTTTCTAAGATTTCCAGGTATATATGTGACCATGTCACTATTCTGGATTAAAAGCTAGAGCTATCCCAACTTAACAGATGAACTGACTGTTTTTCAACAGCAGCCCTGCAGTTCACTGTTTTGAACTCGAAATTTGAATTAGCTCAAATTCGATTCAGGAAAAACTCTGAATAAAAATTCTGTAGATCTCCATCTACCCTTTCCATATATGTATCACAATAAGGCAGAAGATAATTATACAGTGACTTATGGCAAAAATACAGAGACTGGTACAATGGTAGGGTCATCTGGAGCAGTTTAAGCATACCCCAAATTTCAACAGATTATCAAGCTTTTCTGCCTTGATGGTCAACAGAAAAGTTGTAGAGGTCTTCAAGAGATTTCGATCCATATAGCATACCCCTAAGTTTATTCATAACTAACCAAGATTACAACCCGACGAAGTTGAGCAAACTTCTGCCAGAAATCAAGAATCTTGGTTCTAACCCTTTGTCGAGTCGAAACTCATTTTGTGGAGTCCGAACTTACCAGAACCATAGTCAGACTTTCTAAAAATGTAATGCAACCATTCTGTCGTTGGGGATGGTCAAGTATCAAAGTCGATACTGACGGTACTACGTGCCTCACCAAAGAAAATTCTAACCGGTATATCCGGATACATTTATAGGTGGCCCTAGTATCGTTCACTCACAAACGTGTTCTACACGGGTCGCTACCGTAGTTAGTGCTGCAGAAGATAAACAATCTCCAATCACACCTGCACACCACAAGGGCGGTTCAGGGAAACATGACAGACAATCAAAATAACAATATATATGAAAGTAAATGCATACGACTCTGGTGTGAGTCGCCCTCGAGCAATGTCATGTATCGAGGTACATGGCTATACTATGTCTGTACAACAAAGACTCCCGCACGAACCGGCTGATACACGCTCGGGCATACGTGTTTCACATGCTCCCATAGAACATGAATAGTTCTAGAGACGCATACTATCGGTTTATTCACCACCCGACGGGGGCTCCCACTAACTTTGAAGCACACTGGGGTACCGCGTGTCATAGGTTCTCAGAAACATGGAAAGTTTCAGAGACTCCTATTAACATTCCCGTGCCAAGCCATGGAAAGACTTCCATGCTACCTCTCGCATGGTGATCTTACCTCAATTGACCCGCTTGCGCTGGCGTACCTTACCTCTTACCTGGCGTCAGAGCGTCGTTACAGAATACAATAACACATAGTTAGTTTACCACCTTTATATCATACACTAATAATACTCCTTATATGGGCATATAGCTAATTCCTCACTCATATAATCCTTAGTTTTTGAAAATATGCTCTTTTCAAGCACACTGTTCCTAATGATGCTCTGATACCATGTTGTGGGGATCGGAATCCCGACATCTAAGGATCTCATTGGGTGGTGTCATGCGATGCGACACCCAACAGTATACAAGAAAAGAATGAGAATAAAAAACAATACCAGGTCTTTATTTATAAACACGGCGGAAGTTTTACAATACTAAGTGAACAGGAAAGAGAACTATACATCATAGCTACGCTCTCGGCACTAGCTATGCAAAAGCAAAGTCATCCATGTCGTGGATACTTCGCACTAGCACACCCAACTTATGGCGGCGTGCAGGGTTCCCACTCATCTGTAAACCCTGGAGGGGGTGCAGCCTCGTCATCGAACCCGTCATCAGTCGTATAATATGCAAAAAAATTTAACTGCAAACGTGAGCTTAAGGCTCAGCAAGACTAACCCATCTCACTAGACACATGCAGGGGTGAACACTAAGTATAGGTAAGGAATAGCATAAAGGACACGCGTACAAGTGGATCCTTATAATCATGTTTTAAGTAGCACATGACATTCTTCAGGAATGGCACGTCATAGACTCCACAATCAAACAAGAAACGCTTTGCCGATGATATGACATGCCCAAAGCACATAATGCTATTACAGGTAAAGTACGGGGAAACTGTAAACTTTTAATTTTGCTATCTCTAAGCCATACAAGGTTGCAAAACAATTATAATTCAACGTATTCCCCTAACTTCTTCAGTATTTACTATGTCATGACACAATGAACAAGTGGTACTCTATTATCGCGAGGGACGGTGATTGCAATCAGGACACACCAGGTCAACACGACACATATGCACTTTTGGAAGCACCAACGAGTACTTACAACAGTACCTACATAGCACTTCAGTACTAGTTGTATATGGTCACCTTTCACCCAACACTCGAATGCCGAACCGGTTGATCTGTCATGAGCAGGAGGTCACTGCGTGGGGTGTACTCTGACGTGCCCACCAACTGATTTACACCTCGCTGCCCTCAACCTATGCCTATAAAACAGAACTGTATTCCTTGACAAACCAGTATCAAGCTATGTCAGTTTGCTGGAGCTCATTTCTCAAGTATGTTGCCGGTACAATTCAAGCTTGTCCAGCAGGGTCGCACACAAATAGGTCCTCAATCGACCCAAGCAGCGCTACACACGTGAGACCATGTCTCGCTGCATCCTACCCGCTGCTCGGTCTCAATTTCATATTCATAAGCCATTTCTTGATCCAATCCATCCCATGTGATAAAATCCTATCTCGTGAGTAGATTCCAACTACTCGACTTCTACCGGATCCCTATGAATATAAGCATCGCAGTTACTACACGAGTCTATGAGCTATTCTAACCACTCCCAGGGTGATTTGGTCATGCAAGTGGATGTCAAACACCTTAAACGTAATGCACAAACATCTGAAGACGTAAGGTGAATGAAAACTACAAAGACACTGTAAGGAACTTAAATGCAAACTGGGGCTTGCCTGAATGCGAGTCTGAGTCTATGTTAGTTTTCGGCAGCTAGACTTCCAAAGCTTCCCGCTGCTCCTCGACTTCAGTTACTACACGTTATGCATATACTATATATGAATGACTTTGAAAAGAAATAATATGTTTAAGGTCACAAGCTAATATCTTGTGAAACAAATAAGGTTATGATCTTAATTGGCTTTGTAACATTTATGGTAGATACTAGGGACTATAAAGGAGACTCTTGCAAACAACAGGAGATGATCAAGGAAGTTTGTTGTCCCTGAAATTCCTACAAGTATAAACCTTCTCTGAATTTTGGTTGAAATTTTGGAGGTCTATCACGGCTACCAGTGGTTGTAACATGTATAGGGGGCCTCACTGGTTCTAGGAAAATTGGTTTCACTTTCTAAGGTTCCTACAGGAAGAAACTGATTTTACAAGTTTGGGGGAATTTCTGAAATTGATTTTGTATTTTTCTCAATTTTCAACTACATAGAGATTTGGAACACTGATCAACCCAGTAATTTAAGTCCAATAAACATAAATTTTTACTGGATAACAATTGTATTAACCAGAGTGGTCTGACTAACATTGGGAATTTTCCAATTAACAGAACAGGAGTAATTAATTTCCCAAGCAGTTAGCTCAAAGGAATTAATTATAAAAGTTCTGGGAGTTTCATGTCCAATAAATTCCATTAACGCAATGTAGAGATTGATATGATTCTACCATAATTTATTTGGAAATTTTTGAGCAAATCTACTAGGAGTAATGATTTTTAGAAGTTTGGTTGAATTCTGGAATTATTTTCCAAAGGGAAATATTTAAAAAAAGCAGCCGGCCCACTGGTTTAAAATCAACCAATCACAGCTGGGCCGCACCGGGGGCCACGGGGTTCAACCGCACAGCCACACCAGATCCAGAGCCGCTGCTGATCCCGCTCGGTGGACAGCATCGCTGACAGGCGGGGCCCATAGGACTTTGTCTACCTCGCGACATGCCACTCGGCCGCGGCGGCGCTGCGCCAGCAAGCTCGCCGCGATAGCTGTGTCGACCTCCATTCGACTCAGCCCTGACCGCCTAGCCGTAGAATCGACCGCACAACACGATGGTGAGGTCCAATCGCGGTGGCGACGGCCGGAGATGGCGGCGCGACAACGGCGGCGGAGCTAGGGTTTTGGCTATCGTCGGAATCGCTCAAGAATGGCACAAACGGCTCGAGAAAAGGTCGGGGAGGCTTCTGGGATCATGAGGAAGACTCATAGGTGGTGTAAACGGCGTGGAACCGCCGGGAAACACAAGTTCGTCGATAAACATGGGAGGTTTCAATGGCGGAGGGGAAACCTCCAATATGATGGCAATCCTTCGATTGTTCCCGTCGATTCTTGGCAGGAATGTGTGCTAGGAGGTATGGATCAATATCTATGAATTGATTAACCAATAGTTGCATGTGGAAGGCGAATTAAACAGGGAAGTAAGATAGTTCATGGGCCACGGCCGAAAGAAAAACTTGAATAACTTGCTAGATACTTAAGGAAGTGAAGCACGGGTTTTACCATGAGAAAGATCTCGTGATGGTGTAAAATTCGTCCTCTCGTCTATAACTCTTTTGTGACTTATTCTTCATATTTGAATTTTAGATCCGAAGAAACTCGATATGATAACAAGTACATTGGTGTAATTTTCCAGATCTGAAAGCCTTTAGGACCCGCCCTACTGAGGCCAGTCGGAATGTAGGTAGAGTGGCGTACTTAGGGTGCCGGACGAGGCTAAGTCGATAGCACACTACGGACCTGTGTTTGCTTGATGTTCATGCGAGTTGACTGTCCAACAATGCTAAAATCCAAAAAAAAACCCAAAATATAACTTGTACAACATATGAATAACTTGGACTAAAGGTCAAAAAGAATTGCGCAACTTCGTTATAGACAATGAGGAAAAGGATAATAAAAGAAATTGATCCTGTACAAAATTAATGCATGTGGAGTCTGCTTTCACACAACAATGTCTTTCATTATAGGTCCGGATTACAGGGGAGACAAGAACACACTTAGAGTACATAACCAGGCTAAGTGTGCTATACATCTTGTACTAACCCAGAGCATGTAGCTACAATTTTAGTGCTATGACTGTGTCAAGTGTTGCTTCAACTTCCCTGACCCTCCTGAAGGGGTTCGGATGTTGTCCCGGAGGACCGACCCAACTCTGTGTATAGACTCTATAATTTACATTGTGTGTAATTACAGACTCACCTCCTTGATACTAAGCGTAAAACTTACGGAGGTGCTTGATGTTCCAAGGATTAGGAAGCGGGGTCCCATCCTCAGTTGCCAAGCAAACGCATCCAGGACGGGATGCTTTGGTCACTCGGAAGGGACCTTCCCAGCTGGGGGAAAGTTTGTTCATCCCTTCACGAGTTAGTATTCTCCGCAGCACCAGATCGCCTTCCTCGAGTTGTCAGTTGCGCACATGCATTTGATGATACCGCCAGAGCGCCTTGCCATAATGTGCATTCCGAACAGCTGCTTGGCACCTTCCCTTGTTGATGAGGTCAAGGTCTTCACGCTGGAGCTGGTCCTGCGCGGCTTTGTTTAAGGTCCGCACCCGGAGTGACCCCATGGTGATCTCCAGAGGAAGGACTGCTTCAGCTCCGTACACCAGGAAGAATGGTGTCTCTCTAGTAGACCGGTTAGGTGTTTTCCTACTTACCCACAGTGCAGACGAAAGCTCCTCGATCCAGTTGGCTACGTGTTTCTTCAGGCGCTCATGTGTGCACGTCTTGGGTCCTTTCAAAATTTCTGCATTTGCTCTCTTGGCTTGGCCATTACTGATGCGTAGCTAAATTGAATACCGAGGTCTTCGCGATACTCTAGAAATGTTGCACATGTAAATTGGGTTCCGTTGTCAGTGATGACTCTGTTTGGAATTCCAAATCTGTATACTATGGACTTCAAGAACTTGATAGCTGATTGCTTATTGATAGTCACAACTGGAGTTGCTTCCGGCCACTTGGTGAACTTGTCGATGGCAACATACAGGAACCTGTAACCTCCGACAGCTTTTGGGAAAGGTCCCAAAATGTCTGTGGCCCACACAGCGAATGACCATGTAGGAGGTATCATTTGCAGTGACTAAGTCGATGTGTGAATTTATTTATCATGGAACTGGCACCCTTCACACTTTTTCACCAACTCAATTGCATCCTGGAGTGTTGTATGCCAGTAGAAGCCATGCCGAAAAGCTTTACCGACCAGCGTGCAGGAAGACGCATGTTTCCCGCACTCGCCTCCATGGATCTCCGCGAGGAGCTCGCGTCCTTCTTCCCTTGCAATAGGACGCCGTTGGAACCAAGCTGGTAGATATCCCCTTCTACCAGCGTGTATCTTTTAGTCAATCTGACGATCCGGTTAGCGGATACACCGTCTTCAGGAAGGTGGTTGTCTTTCAAGTAGCTCCAGATCTCCGAGATCCATGCATCGGAGATAACTTAAGCTTCTGAGTCTTGCGTGCTTGGTTGCTCACAGCTTCCTGCAGCACCTATGACCCTTGGTGGATGCCATGGTAACAGGGCCACCAGGACTGCCAGCTTCGAGGTGCTCGTCTCACCCCCTCACTAAGTTCGGCGGGCTGTGCGGTTGGTCTTGAGATCTCCGGCCAAAGACTCTATCGGGAGATGGAGCTTCGATTGAAGCTTTCGTCGAGAGTTCGTTAGCTTTGGAATTGTCGAGACGCTGGACATGGTAGAGGTCCAGGACATGGATGTCCTTCTGAAGCTTCTGCACTTCAAGGATATAAGCAGCAAGTTGAGGGTTGTTGCAGCTGCATTCTCCTTTGACTTGCTTGATGATGAGCTACGAGTCACCCTTCACTAGCATCTGCTTGACGCCATAAGATAGTGCCACCTTGAGCCCATAGATGAGAGCTTCATACTCCGCCATGTTATTGGTCGCCTTGAAATCAAGGTGCACCATGTATGTGACCTTCTCCTCGATTGGAGTGAGGAGAAGTATTCCAGCTCCGGCCCCCTGCTTCTGCACAGAGCCATCAAGGTAGAGGGTCCAGTGAGCCTCAGTGAAGACCGTGACCTTGGGTTCCGACTTCTGCTCAATGGGGCCTTTAGGATTTGATGGAGAAGGCGTCCACTATGCCACGAAATCAGCCAAGGCTTGACTCTTGATAGCTTGTCGCAGCAGGAATTCAAGATTAAATTTTGCCAGCTCCGCTGCCCACTTGGTGATGTTCCTAGTAGAGTAAGGATTGTGCAGTATAGCACACAGTGGATAAGAAGTTACCACTAATATCTTGTGGGCTTGGAAGAAATGACGAAGCTTCCTTGAGGCAATAGGAACTGCGTAAAGCAGCTTATGCACCTCAATGTATCGAGTCTTAGCGTCATGGAGTATTTCCTTGATGAAGTACACTGGGTGCTGGACAGTCCGGACCCTCTCGGAGGGGCCCGAAACTCCTTCTCCATCAACCCGGACCTTCTCGGAGGGGTCCAGACCTTTCTGTTGATCTTCTCGGACCTTTCCGAAGGGGTTCGAAATTTCTTCTTGTCAAATCTGAACCCTCCTGGAGGTGTCTAGATCTTCTTGATCAGTCGTGTGAACTCCCTCATATTAGAGAGGTTGATCCTCTAGCATTTCGACTTGAAGATCCATGACTGGGTGCTAGGACCCAAACTTGCCTTCAGGTAGCTTCAGACCCTCCCGGAGGGGTCTAGGCTCCTGAATTGGAGATTGCTCCAGTCTTTCCGTGACCAGGACCAAGCATACAACCTCCATAGTTGCAGAAATATAAAGCAGTAGAGGCTCACCAGGGTTCAGAGCTACAAAGATTGGTAGTGTGGTGAGAAGCTTCTTAAGCTCTTGGAACGCCTTTTCTGCTTCTTCGGACCGATGGAAAGGCCCATTCTTCCTCAATATTTTGAATAAGGGTAGCGCTCGCTCTGCAAGTCTTGCAATGAACCGGTTGAGCGCAGCTAGACATCCAGTTAGCTTCTGGACATCCTTGATGCCGGCTGGGGGCCACATATCTTCTATAGCCTTGATCTTTACCGAATTTGCCTCAATTCCTCGGTGAGTCACTAAGAATCTGAGGAGCTTCCTGGAGCTAACCCCGAAGACACACTTGTCCGGGTTTAGCTTGGTACGTGTCAAATGCAGCTTGTCAAAGACGTTTTGTAGGTTATCAAGGAGTGACTCCTTGTTCTTGACCTTCACGACGATGTCGTCGATGTACACCTCCACCAAGTCCCTGATTAGCTCTCCAAATGTTTTGTGCATAGCTCGCACAAAAATTGAAGCAGCATTTTTGAGACCAAAAGGCATGGCAATATAACAATACAATCCATCTACTGTTATGAAGGCAATATACTCTTCATCTTCCCTAGACATTTTGATTTGATGATATCTAGAATATGCATCTAGGAAACACAATAGCTCACACTCGGAGGTGGAGTCCACTATCTGATCTATTCTAGGTTGTGGAAATGGATTTTTTGGACATGCCTTATTTAAGGTGGTGAAGTCGATACACATCTGAAGCTTCCTGCTGGCCTTGGGTACAACGACTGGGTTTGCCAGCCATCTTGGATGATGAACCTCTCGGATGAAACCAGCTTCGAGCAGCTTCTAGATTTCCTGACGGATGAAGTTTTGCCACTCGACTGATTGCTTCCGAGGCTTCTGGTGTACTGGTCGTGCGTTGGTATAATCTTCAGGCTGTGCTCAATCACCTCCCTAGGGATCCCAGGCATTTGTGATGGTTGCCAGGCAAACACATCAACATTTGCCCATAGGAAAGTGATGCGTGTGAGTTCTTATTTGTTGTCCAAACCACCCGATATACAGGTGGTCTGGGCAGCATCGGAACCAATTTGGACGACTTTAATGGCAACATCGGTGTTGCTGCTTGGTTGCACGTGTGGTGCATATGTCAAGCCTCGATGACGTGTGCTCGGAGGTTGACCGGCCCGCTCTTTGCCGGAGGTTCCCTCCTGCGCTGTTGCAAGCGCGTGGAGTTCTTCCAGCGCGGTGACACCTGCAGTACGATCTCCATGGATCCAGAGAACACCGGAAGGTGTCAGCATCTTCAGCACCAGGTAGCCATAGTGAGCTGCGTCCATGAACCTATATAGGGTAGGCCTGCCTAGGATGGCGTCGAAGGGCAAGCTGATGTTAGCGACGTCAAAGACCAGCTTCTCGATCATGTACCTTTCCCGAGTCCCGGGTGGTCACTGGGAGTGTAATGGATCCGAGAGGACTAATGGCCCCCAAACCTACCCCAGAGAAAGGTCTTCAAGGGCAAAGGTCCGAGTGTTGGACCTGGACCTTCATGAACGCTTTTAAGCCCAAGAGGTTGAGCGCTGCGCCTCCGTCTACGAAGACATGGTAGAGCTGGACGTTGTTGATGGTTGGAGACACCATCAGTGGCAATTCGCCAGCTCCGACCATGTTCCTGGGGCAGTCAGTTGCATCCAAGGTGATGGGAGTGTCCATCCACTTCCGATGTGGTTCTTCCTTGGCGGTAGCAGCTACAGAAGCCATTTTCCGCCGCGTAGTCTTGAGGACGCGACGAGGGGTGATATACCAAGATCCCCCATATATGGTATAGAGGATCTTGCGACACTCATTGTCAGAGACGTCAGAGTCATCGTCGACTGTGTTGTAGACAACCTTCAGGACCTTCTTGGGGTCCTTAAAACCTAGATCTGTTTCAGCCGGAGCTTCATTGATTTTTTGTTTTCCGCGGAAAGGAGCTTCTTCTTGGTGCTTGTTGTAGCGCTCGACAAGATTTTGGACGTCCCGACAGTCTTCTAGGCTGTGTTTGTCCATTTTGTGGATCGGACACAACACCTTTGGAGCACCGCCGTCTTCTGACGAAGGTCGAGGTCGCTTTTTGGGGCTGTAGGATCAAAGAGCATGTGAAAAGCTACCAGAGGGGGGGTGAATGGTAGATTTAAAAATCTTACGCAGCGGAAACAATTAAATCCCAACCCCTTCGGCAGAAAAACGATCTCTTAAAGAAATCATGTGTGAGACTAATCTAAATGAGTTTCACCGTGACAAAAGTGATGGATATTAGAGAGAATCAAGTCACGAAGACAACACAAAAGGAATCACTCAAATCCATCGAGAAAAACTCAAGCTATGATCGAAAGATCAAACAAGGTCAATCTACCCTACCCGAGAAAAAACAGTTCTGGAATTCTGCAAAGAAACTCGTGTAGATCATAGACCACAGATCCAATTACCGTGAAATTTTGACATATTATATATAATCAAGTTTTGAAGACAACCCAAAAAGAATCACGTCGATTGGATCTGTAAAACTCGAGTTATGATAAAACCACCGATGAAAGGTAGTGCTATCCAGAAACTTGACGAGTAAAACTTGTCTGGAACAAGTCGGACGAACAAGGCTCAAAAGTTCCATCAACATACGAATTTTATTCAATAGAACACAAGAGGAACAGCCCAAATGTTGTGCACCACGAGCTCTGGCCTCCCTTGCTTATATAACCAGCCCTTAGGCCAACCCAATATCAACTAGGACTCCAATCCTACTCAGATCACGAATCGTAACTTTCCATAACTACTCAAGATTCTTCTGTACGCAGATAGAAGCAATATTAAGACTTCCAAACACCTTAGGAACGTATCCCACATTCCTAAACAACTCAAATTCGTGACCCACACGAAATCCTATCATAACCAACTCAAATCTTTCATATTTGAGTCAAACCCGACTCAGCAGCAGCCTGAGTCCATAACCTAGTCGGTTGGACCTTTCCGACCAACTCTTTACATCCACATCTCTTCATCATGTCTCGGAACCATGTAGCCATGTCCATGCACTCCTTGCACCGTGCAAACATCTTCCAAGGACGTCCACGATACCTTCATATGAATTGTTCTTGATTCAATCATGCTGCGCAACCTCCTGATCAGCTCAACCACAATTCCTCCTGAATTTGGTTGTTGGAACCTCATCTCTCCTCCCTGAGACTAGTCCAATGGATCCTATCACCAGCCATGTATTGAACTCAAGCAACACCTGCACATGAATAAACAACCAATCCATACGAGTCCAAGTCCTCTACTTGACTCAAGTTAGTTCCGAACACAACACCATACGTGAGAACCTCACATAAGCATGTTGCAAAACCACAGTAAACACGATATTATCCATATCAACCAAAACGCACCAAAAACTTAGCAAATGAATACTAAGCAATCTTTCCAACAATGTAAAGCAAGTACAAAACATTGCAAATGAAAAGCAGAAGCACTACGGTCAAGTTCCAGACCTTGCCAGAGCAACCCGGACCTTGAGCCGGAGCTAACAAAAGCTAGTAGAACCTAGCGCCGGAGCTTACCGAAACTAGTACAACCAAGTTCCCGCCGGAGCTTACAAAACAAGTAGGACCTAGCGCTGGAGCTAACCAGAACTAGTCTATCAAAGACATGTCGGAGCTAAAGACAAAACTCATCGGAGCTGACCAAAGCTAGTCGGACCTAGCATCGAACGTAACTAGAGCTACCCAAACCAAGCCGGACCTACCGTCGGACCTTGCTGTAGCTTAGAGCTAGAGTCGGACCTTGATAAAAAGGTGTTTTGGTGATATTCAAAAATTTTATCATCAAAGCCAAGTGTATTCACTACAAGCCAATGTATTCAGCACATAAAGGTGTGCCGACCGAGGACTTTTTCTTCCCGTTGGACTTTTTCTTCTTCTTTCCACTTTTAGAGGTAGTGGCTTCATCTTTGGAGGACTTTTTTTTAGACTTCAGAGCTGGCTTGGAGTGCATTTCTTGGCCCTTAGCAGCTCGGGTGCACTTGTTAGCCAGACTGAATAGCTCTGTGGCGCTGGTGACCTCTTTCATCGCCAGTTTCTCCAGCATCTTCTTATCTCTGACACCCTGTCTGAATGCCACAATGACATATGCATTCGAGATAAAGGGAATGGTATTTTGTACCTGAGAAAATCGCTGAATGAAGGATTGCAGCGATTCTCCCTCTTTTTGTTGTACAACAAAAAGGTCCAGTTCAGTGCTGGCCCGGGTGTAGGAACTCCCGAAGTTGGCAGTGAACTGTTGGCATAGCTCGGCCCAACTGTTGATAGAGTTAGGTGGCAGACTCATGAACTAGGATCTGGTGGTCCCAGTCAGAGCCACCGAAAAATAGTTGGCCATCACAGCCTCATTGCCACCAGCCGCTAAAATGGCAGTGGAGTATATCTGAAGGAACTCGGCGGGGTTGACAGTCCTGTCGAATTTCTCTGGCAGATGAGGCCGGAACTTCTGGGGCCAGCGGACCATGCGCAAGTGCATGACCAGGGCTGAACAACCGCCCCAACTCCCGAAGGAGGAGGGTTTTCCAGAGCCTCTCGACTTTCGCGAGCGCGCTCGATATGGACGCGGTTGTCCTGCTGTCTGTAGCGGCAGTCAAGTTCTGACCGCGGATCATGCGTCGAGAGTCTCGACATGGTGTGAGTGTGACGCACCCCGAAGGGTAGCGACGTCACCAGCTGAGACACAGAACTCCTCCAGTGCTGTGATGCGTGAGGACCAAGTCTTGCAAACAAGGTCCTACGCTGAGAAGGTGCCTGCCCTGAAGGGGGGTGGGGGGAGGGGGGGCCTTGATTGCTGATGGCATTGGCCGCAGCTACGACCAGATGCTACACATTAGCGCGCCACTGCTCCATCACACCCTGAGGTGCTCTGGGCGCTGGTGGGAACTCCAGAAGAGTACGCGCAGCAATCAGTGCGTTCTCGGAATTTTTATGTTTCGATGTAGTGACCGACACCAGGACTCCATCCTGCTGCCCAACATTGTTAGCTTGAGCAGGTGGAGGTTGTACGACGCCCGCCGGGACAACAACTTCTGCTGGCTATTACACATTGGAGGGATTCCACCCAGCAGGTTGCACAGCATTGCCATTGGATGATCCTGCAGCGGAGTTCACCATCTTGAAATCTTAAGGCGCCCCTACCTGGCGCGCCAAATGTCGAAGCGTGCACTCGACACTTTCCCCGGTACTACTAGATTATAGCCTGCAGAGGTTCTTAATTGGTTGGGGCGCGAGTGAGATTACGAACAAGATGATGACTTGATGGATTTTACGTGATTCGGGCTGCCTGAGCATACACCCTACTCCACGGGTTGTGTGTTGTATGTATGAATCTGAATGGTGCTTGTGAGCGTGTGAGCCTCTCCATGAATCGTGCAGCGCAACCCTTTTATAGTCTAAGTACTGGCCGTTACATCACTTGCCTGGACCGACATGTGGCCCTGGCGTAATTAACTGTCTAATACACGATTGACGAGTATTAAGTGTGGTTAATAGAGTGATAATGCGCCTCAATGAAGGCGTTACCTCTATTAACAGTCCACTGATCGTGTATCATTAATATAGCATTAATGACACATAAGCAGGTCTTGTAACTGTTGCTTTAACTGTCCCTTGAAAGTCTGAGATGTTAGAGATCTCTTAGTCTTCCATTTAAGTCCGAGCTCTGGAGGTTCGACATGTGGCGTCTCCAGAGCTTCCCGTCATGGGGAGGCAGGTCCAGAGCCATTATACACATGGCAGCACCGAAGCTTCCCTCTACTGGGGGTTAGGTCCGGGTTCACTGGACACGTGGCAAGACCGGAGCTTCCCAATGAATGGAGTTAGGTCCGGCTTCGTGTTACACGTGTCATTGTCGGAGCTACCCAAACGAGGGAGGCAGGTCTAGTACTGTGTAACACATGTGGCCTTCAGAGGTCTTCAACTTGAAAGGGTGGAACTCCTTAGCTTTTCTTGCGGTATCATGGGGTACCCGGTACGCAGGGCATCGACATACTCCTACTATGCTTCTAGTGTACATATACATAGCCTAGATTAGATACTAATGATCATATCTGTCAAAGTGTTAATGAGACACTTCCCCTGGATCTGCTAAGGAGCAGCCCATGAAGGTTCTTGTTCGGCGGGGCTTAGGCCTCAATCAAGTGTTCGCGCGTATGAGAGTGTATGAGATGGTGGTTTTTACGTGGTTCAGGCCGCAAGGAGCATAACAGCCTCCTCCACGGTGGATTGTCTTGCTAGTGTGTGTGTAATGCGTGTGTGTATTGGGGATTGGATTCTGATCCTTTGCAATGGTGGCGGTCTAGTCCTTTTATAGCCAAGGCTAGACGCCTTACAAGTGTGGTCCGGGGCCCAATAGGTAGTCCCCAGGTGGTCTTATCCTAAAGATCTAAGACTTCTTGGATAAGCTTGCTCTGACCGTGGCTTTGAAGACTCGCCATCTAGCCGCCTCTATCGTTAGTAGCCCATGCATCATTGCTAATGATAGAAGAGGGTGTCCTGTCAACCAGTCTTGTTGTCGCAAGCTACCCACTTGGCTGAGTGGGATAGGAGTGCAGCGCATTCACTCTGATGTGATTTGTCACAGCGGTCTTTGACTATTGGCGTGCTCCACGCCATGTGTCTGGGCAAGCCGTGTATCTTCAATGCTTCATAGGGACAAGGCGCACCGCCTTCTTAACTCCCGCAACTCTCCGTCCAGGGCAAGTGGCTGGACTACGTGGCAGCTCGAGAGCTCACCTCCGCGGAGGAGGTCGGGTCCCATCTCACAGACCACGTGGCAGATCGGGAGCTCACCTCTGCGGAGGAGATCAGGTCCCGTCTTATAGACCACGTGGCAGCCCCGGAGCCCATTCCTGTGTATAGCGGGGACTCTAATGTAGCGGGACACGTGGCAGTGCCACAGCCCGTCTATACAGGAGGTGGCCTGTCTGGTGCCTCAGACCATGTGGCAGCACCAGAGCCCTATCTCACGGGGGAGAGGGATCCTTACCTGCTAGACACGTGGCTGCTTGGGAGCTCGTCTCCAAGCGGGAGCTGAACTCTTCTTCGGGGTCTCTTGCGGGTACCTCGGACCCCGAAGCTAAGGCAGATGGGTCTGGGCCTTCTGAACACGTGGCACCTTTGGGCCCTACCTCTGCTAGAAGGCAGAGCACCTAGGCAGCTCTAGCTTGTGCACGAGGGTACCTGGTATGTCGGGTACCGAAAGTGGCCCATGGGTCCACCCTGGGGGGAGGCAACGAGCCTGAGGTTGGAGCCCTATCCTTGCTTTCTCGCGCTGCCTTTTAATTTTGTCTTGATCATCCGAAGCGTTGTGCACCTCTACCATTGTGGCCACACTTCCCTCTCTAGTTGAGGGCTCGTGGTGACGGGATCTTTGCTTGATGCAGTTTCTTTACTGCGACGGTTCCCCATGCGGCTGCTGTACTTCTGCCCCTTCTACTCCCGACTTTATGGGAACCACTGGGTTGCCTTCTCCGGTCGATGCCCCTTTAGGCCGATCTCTGTGATAAGGGGCCTAAGCCTCGCCGTCATGGAAGCTATGGGTTGAGCAGTGGGTTTCGACCCAAAGCAATTTGCTCGGTGTGCTCGAACGCCTAACAGGAAGTTAAAAGGAAACCATTAGGGGAAAAGGCGGTTATTCCTTACGCACTTCCCAATGTTCGAGCCTTTGTTTTCCTCCTTGTGCACCAACTCTCTTCCAACCTTCGTGGTTCACGACTCCTGCCCCAATTGACTCAACCTTGCCTCCTTCTCACATAGTTGATGTAGCGCCTGTGGGGCGCATGTTCGGCTGGGAGGACGAGGCATGGCGGGATCTGATCCGCCTGGGCACCCTGCCTCTGAAGTTCGAGGATAAGGAGATCATCTTCTTCCAGGTGTATGCATACTCCGGGTTTGTTCCTCCCGTTTCCTCCTTCTTGGTGACACTCCTAGAGTTCCATGGGCTCTTGCTTCAACACTTGTTGCCGAACCCTCTGGTGGTAGCGATGGTGTTCTCGCACTTCTGCGAGATGATCGTCGGGGTGTTCTCGTTTGTGCCAGTTTTCTGATAGTTCTTTGTGCTGAGGTGGACCGGGAAGAAGAACAAAGCAAACTTCCTCGGCGGCTACTGCTTCCATCATCGGGCCAACAATGCCTTCAAGTACATCACCGCACTCTTCACAACGAAGTGGGCCGACTGGAGGAGGGACTGGGTGGTCATACAGGTTGATGCCCACGATCACATGGTCATGCCCACCGGATGGCCGATACTCAGGAAGGAGACCTGGGAGGAGCGCCCAGAGTTGGAGCAAGCCTACACCCTGGTGATGGAGAGGATCCAATTCTTGGCGGATCATGGCTTGTTGGAGCTGATGGTGATGGCGGACTTCGCTCGCCAACGCCTGGCTCCCCTCCAGCACCGTAGCCGCCCTGCATGGCTTTACTTCGGGCCACAGGAGGTGCAGAGTCATGACACAGAGACAACCCCACAAGAGGTGCTCGACGCAATGTCCAAGGTGTGCGAAGACCCGCTAACTTCCGACGTCTTCAACCTTACGGGGCCCTGTCCATCGCTTTGCTTGGATCGGGACCTTCGGATGAAGATCCTGAGGGAGATGCCATACCTGGACACACTCGGTCTTGCGCCACAGTAGGTTGGTGATGCGGATCGTGGGTTGGCCATCATCGACTCGCCGCAGGAGTCTACACCTGCCCCAGGCTCCGAGGCATCAAGGGTGGAAGACGCACGCTCCGATGGTGGGAGAGGCTGAATATAGCCTAGAGGGGGGGTGAATAGGCTTTTTGAACTTTTGTCCGACCCTAAAACACTTAACAGATGGATCAAATATGGGGAGGCCGGACTAGTCCGTATTGTGCGGACTAGTCCGGTGTGCGGGGACTAAAAGATCAAAGTAAATTGACAATTCTACGTCTAGCACACTATGTAGCGGAAATCAAAATACAAATAAAGTGTATTGAACCAATGAACCAGTATATTGTAATGATCAAGTATGATACAATGTTTCAAGGTGAATTTCACAACACTAGACAAAACCTAGATTGCGATGAAAAGTAAAACAAAGATGCGTGAGACACGATTTTATCCCGTGGTTCGATTCCAACGAAGGAAACCTACATCCACGTTGAGGAGTCCACGGAGGACTGGGTCTTCACCAACCCTACCCTCGTTGAATCGCCACGGAGGCCAATTCTCTTCCACTAATCACAAAAGGCAAATAACGTGTTCAAGGGTCCTTCTCACAAGTTGAGGGATCCCCAAGAATTACAAAGAAGAACACCAACAAACACACTCCAAAGATATGCAATAAACAACAAGAGTGTGCGAGAGATTCAAACCCAAGAGCTCAAGATCATGTGGAACAAGTCTCTCCTTTGATCAATTGCTAATCCTCGAAGATTTGATCCTTTTAGGGTTAGAATGTGTGGAGAGATGTGTATTTTGAGCTCTTGGGAGGTGTGACGGCGCAGGAGGTCGAGAGTATTGGTTGTAGGGCCGTACACATCTATTTATACTAGGGTTTCCAAAAGTTACCGTTAGGGTTTGCGATGTACAGTAGTCCGTGGTGGACTTCGGACTAGTTCGATGTGCGGCGTGTGGAAAATCCTAAGTGTTCAGAGATATCAAACTTGTCCGTAAATGTGCAGACTAGTCCGAGCTGGGCATTGGGAGTGTTCGGACTAGTCCGGCACATATTGGCCTAGTGCGGTGTGGTAAACCTCGTGTAGAATTGAGGAAAAGTCCGCACTTGGAGGATTTGTCCGATTTTAGTCAGAGAGTTTTCGGACTAGGCCGATGGATATCGGACTTGTCCGGTGTCGTGAAAAATTGTGGGGCTAAGGACAAGTCTGGACTTGGAGGACTTGTTCGACTTTTGTCAGAAGATTATCAGACTAGTCCGGTGCTGTGTAAATTGAAGTGCTTGCGGACAAGTCCGCACAGGGGGAACTTGTCCGTTTGTAGTCAGAGAGATATCGGACTAGTCCGGTAGACATCGGACTAGTCCGGAAATGCAGATTTTTGTGTAGTGAATTAGATCTCTTTTGTTGAGCTCTTGGTTGTGTTTCTCCAACACACTCCATACAAAATAAACTATTTTTTTCAGCTCTTGAGCTCTTTTCCTTTTGATTCCTCATTCTCCTTTCTTTTTGAGCTTTCCTCCTAATTTCCTTAGAACCTGTGCTCATCTCAATAATTTTATTAGGATCTCATTTGTTTGTCATAAATCAACAAAAACCCACAAGGGATGCCTAGATGCACTTACAATCTCCCCCATTTTTGGTGATTGATGACTACCGATTGAGATTACACAAATATGATAAAATTCAGATTTTCATAAAGTGTGCACATATGAGCTTGGGACAAAATAGGCAATGTAGACATAGGACATATGTGCACTCTTTATGATGGGGTGCAAAACTATGTGTGTGTGAGCAATAATTGTGATGTGAATGAGGTAAATGGCATTATCATAACAACATCAAAATTATCAAGTATGTATATCATTTACAGAGCATAAACATAGATCATAACAAAGCATTACCACAAACATGTCCAGAAGCATAATGCAAACGTAATAAAAGACATACAGCACCAAAAGAAACACAAATAGAGCTCTCATCTCTCAACCTACTACTAGGATCTAAGACTCCCCCTCAATCTCTCCCCCTTTGGCATCAAGGCACCGTAAAGAAGGAGACGAGGGATGTACTCGTCGTTGTAGGCTCACTCTACGCTGTCGGTCCTCTTGTCGTCTTCATAATCAGACTGAGATGGTGGAGGGTGAGAGCCACTCGTCGTGCCCCCAATGCCAATGTGGGCAAGCTCGGAAGGAGATAGAGGTGGAAGCTCAGTGATGTCAGAAGCAGAGTCCTCTGAGATGACTGGAGACCCAATAGGCTCAATCTCCAACTTATGGCATATGGCTTTGACATTTCCCTTCATGTATCTCATGTCCTTTTTCCTTGCCTTGTTCATCTTGTGGAGCTTCACTTTAGCTTTGTGGCAAGAACCAGAGATGGCAGCCAAGTACTTCATAATCCCACTAGGAGACCCTTTGTGAGGAGGGGCCCTGGTGTTAGAGGCAGGCCTTGCATCTCCTTGAGCTCTGCTTGGATCCTCTTCACTTGAAACAGGAGATGGAGCAATTGGAAAAACAGCTTGAGGCGGCTTCTAAAGCCTCAAAGCTGTAGCTCAACATCATTCACAAATTCGATCACTATGACCTTCTCTATCATGAACATGATGTACGGTGCATAGCCACAGGAGTGATTAGGGGTGCATCAGATGTCTACCATGTCGTTCCAGATGTATTCAAAGATGTCAAACTTTCTCCTCTTGCTAATCACTTTCATCAAGGTCCTCAAGTAACCTTGGACACTCCCTGCATCTCCATCCTTTGGAGAAATGGTCTTCCAGAACACTCTATTGAGAACCATGAAGAGGGGCTTCATGTTCTTGGTTGTGGGAGGATTGTACTTGAGGCGAGTATCATAGAGAAAGTCCATCTTGTACTTCTCCAAAACACCAATATTGTGAATAATGATCTCATTGTTGCCGGTGTCCTCAAGGTGCAACAGCCTAGCAAACTCATCATTAGTAACAGAGTACTTGGATCCATGTGTCATCCAAGTCACTCTATTTTTCATCACTGACAAAGTAGCAGGTTGCAAATAATTGTGCTATAACCTTATCCCAATAGTCCAATAATTCTTATCTTAGACCACTCTGAGCCATTTACAAACATTACAGCAAATATGATCAAGACATTTGTGGCTCCCATATAAATAAGAATTGGAAGGGATGGATGTTCGATAGAAGGGGTTTCTTCTTCTGTTTCAAGCAGACAAGAGAGACAGGACGCAGCTGGTCATAAAAAAAAGGATTTACTGAATCCCCGCCTACATACATATAGATAGGGAAGAAGGATGAAGAAGTCTAGCTAGCTTCTAAATGAAATGAAGCAATGGAAAGAACGACGACCTAGGAGTCAGTAGTAGTACAAAGCCGGAAGGTGGTTTGATTCTGATGTTGAATGAGAAGGCAAACCACGTGACAGTAAGCAAAATGTATATTTCGACTGCTCATAAGGTGATGACACAGGCAGAGGACAAAAGCAGGGTGCCCCGCATTCTCAGAGGCTGATTCTACTTGGTTGGTAGAAAATCTACTTATCCAGGAACAGGCGTAACCAAGATCGATTATTGGATCACAAGAATCATTTTTATTCGGAGTTCTATTCTCAGATTCTATCTGAGGGGTTTGCAATCATTGTAGAAATCCCATTCTTTCTAGGACAAGTATCTTGTCCGACTGCCTGCTGAATCCATGAGCAGGCAAGAGACAACCTGGCAACTGAAACATCTTAGTAGCCAGAGGAAAAGAAAGCAAAAGCGATTCCCGTAGTAGCGACGAGTGAAATGGGAGCAGCCTAAACCGTGAAAACGGGGTTGTGGGATCAGCTACTTTCAAAGTAACAGAAAGAAAAGCAATGACTAGAGTGGGGGAGTCAGAGCCTAAAAGAGGAATCCTCGCTTCTTTCTCTCATGCAAAACTGTGCATGAGACGTTTATCTCGCACGGCTCCTAAGTGATAAAATAAAGAAGAACTTGTCTTCTTTCTTTTTTTATTACCTTCGTGCGATAGTTATTTCAGAAAGATAGCAGGTCCATGAAACCACGTTTCTCCACAGCCTCTATCACTTCATCAAAGGCTTCACAGCTCTTCTTTTAGAAGTATGTCCAATCAATCCATTGGTTGCGGACCACTAGAGTCTTCATTGGGAAATACACAGAACCATAGTAGTCCGCGTGGAAGTTGCTCCAAAATTTGGGATCAACTGACTTTTTGGCACCACTATAAGCATCAATTTTCCTCAGCTTCCAAGCCACATCACTTCCTTTGCCATTTGTAACACCCTCATTTTCATGCATCATGCCCTGCATACATTCATATATGTGTCTAACATTAATACACATAAAAAGGAACAAGTTTAAAATTGATTTGGAACGAAACCGCACTTAAGAATTCCGGGAAGTGCAGACTAGTCCGTTTTTGGTGCGAACTAGTCCAATTTCTCTCTGACCTCGATCGGACTTGTTTGTTTTTCTGCGGACTTGTCTATTTTTCCCTCTGGACACATTCGGACTTGTATGGTCCTGTGCGGAATAGTCCGATGTTCCAATTCCTTGAAAATTTCGCTAAGTCCCTGGACTTGTCCGGATTAATCCGGTATTCCAGCGGACTTGTCCGTTTTCCTCTCTGACTAAAGTCGGACTTGTCTGATTTTAGACCAGACTTGTCTGCTTTTCCCCTCTGGATAAGATCGGACTTGTGCGATGTCCAAACTGGATTTGTCCGATTTCTCTCTGTCCGACTTCGTACTAGTCCGGTATTTTTTGGACTTGTCTGATAAATCATGACTCCGAGTTGATCTTTTGTTTCACGACTTGTTTCTAGGTTTTACGTTAAGTGGGACTAGGGACGTCGTGACTAACTCTTTTAGAGCCCATGTGGGACTCCAAACCGGCCTCTACTCATCTCAAACTCAAAATCCATCTAACACTAGCCTCCACCTCTAAATAAACATCCCCACCCCTTGGCTTGACATCTATCTGCCACTTTTCCAACCCCACCCAAACCCTAGCTCGTGAATAGCTGCCACCATGGAGGGAGAAAGAGATATAGAACAACAAGAAGAAGAGGAGGAAATGAAAGAGGATCAAGATCTCCATCAACTTTGCATCAATAGATCACCATCAAGTTCTTCATCAGCCCTAGATCTTCATGATCCAAGTGTTGCCTCCAAGATCCTTGATTCATTAAAGTTCTAAACACCTGATATACCTTCTACTCTCTTTTCCTTACATGAATTCGACCCCAAATCTCCAAATTCACGTCAATATAGAAAACCCTAATCTGCTACTCTCGCGAAGTGCGGACTTGTCCGGTCCCTAGCGGACTAGTCTGATTTTCCTGGTTAATTCTGTTGAATTAATTCTAAATTAGATCGAATCAATTCCAAACCTGTATAAACTTGTTAAAAGCTATTAGAACTAGTTAGTGATCCTTAAAAGCAACTCATTAACAAGTTCCATCTTGCATTTGGATTAACCATGCATATCATGTCATATTAAGTAATATTTGTGCACTCTTTGATTGTGTTTCTTGTCTTGTATGATGATTGTGGGGATTAGACGGATTTGCGCTAGAAAGTGTCGCGGAGGATCTCCAGCACCAACAGTTTGAAGGCTTTGACCCGAACCAATTCCAAGAGCAAGGCAAGTGTCCTTGAAGCATATTGATCCTATTTTGAAATAAATGTTTTGTTTGCAAACTGCATGCTTGTGTCAATTTGATGGGAAATCCTATGGTAGGAAGTTTACTAGCTTTGTTTAGCCACCCTTGTCACCTGGAATTCATGGTAGAGAGTCGGGAAAGTCTTTTTACCTTTTTGCTTTGCTTAATTAATTGGGATGGGAAAACAACACTACACATTTAATTATGCATTAAAGAGATTATGGTTAATATGAACTGGTCAATATGATATGGTAATGGGTGATCTAAACAAGCATTGTATGTGGATGGGTTGGATGTTATGGTGGTTTGCTTGCCTTAGATCTAAGGATCGGTTCATGCGAGGATAAGCCAGGACAATAGTGCCACCACGAGGCCATGTAATGGTGCGGCGTAGCTGAGTAATTTGGGCTTTGCCAGTGCTATTTGGACCATTAAGGATGCTCGGGGAAGGGGTAGTTGGATTGGGTTTGTTGATGATTGGTGGTCTACCCTGCGATCTGAATGGCTCAAGAGGGTTCCCTTGGTTTAAGATTTGCTCTGTAGGAGACATCACCACCAGTGAAACCTCAGTGGGGTCTAAATAGGATAGTAATAACTTTGGAAAGGATATTTTGTGATCTCTTGGCCACACACCAATGGAAGTGTGAAACGGCATAATAGAGGTTCTAGTCACCGCAAGGTGATGAAATCACAAACACGTGGGTAAAGCGGTACAAACTCTGCAGAGTATTAAAACTATCATGATAGCCATGCTCCTGGTTATGAGCACCTGGACAACTTCCATGATTAGAGGGAAGCTTGGTATTGTGATGGTTTCGTAATGGTTATGGTTGGTAATATGGTTATGCCTGGGTATGGAATAAATTCTGGTATTGATTATGGTTATTGGTAATGAGAAATCTGGAATATGGATGATGGTAATGAATGTGGACTGGTACTATGATATTACTTATGGTTTATAATGGGTTTTACTTCACATGAATGTAATATATTGCTTTTCAAATGTTTTAATGTACTTTTCAGCACTTAGCCATTATTATATTCGTCATTTGAATAAGCTACATGTCATACTTTCAACACTTGTTGAGTACGAAATGTACTCACCCTTGCAATTCCCCCATCAACAGTTGCATGTCAAGATTGGGAGTATAACGTTGACAATGCGGAGTTCTAGGCCGTGTCTACCATCAGCTTTGCCTGTGGTGTTGCATGGAGCTGCGTTATATCCCTTTTGCTTAGTTGCTTATTTAGTTTAATTCCACCACATTAGTTGAAACTTGTCATTAATATTAATTAGAGCTTGCATTCGAGGATAATATAGTTTGTGTAATAAAAGTATTTAATTAATATTGTTATGTGGTAATTTTCTGTATATCCGTTTGTGATTACACTCGTGTATGTGTGTTGAACGTCCTGGGCACACATATGCGTTCTCTTGGTTCATTTTCAGAACTGGGTGTCACACCATTGAACTTTTCCTCCGAGGGGTCCCTATTCCCCCGTCTTGGAGCAGTCATCTCGATGGGGCCAATCTAGCCAGAGGCAATTCCTTTGCCTTTTCCCTTAGTTTGGCGAGTGTAAGACCTATGTGTGTTGAATACATTAGCTCGTAGTGAATACACTTTCTTTGACGATAAAAGTTTTGAATATCACCAAAACACCTTTTTATTAAGATCCGACTAGTTTTGCTTAGCTCCAGTGAGTTTTGTCTTTAGCTCCGGCGTGTTTTTGCTAAGCTCCGAGTTGATTTTTCTAGCTCCGGCTTTTGGTTTTACTAGTTCCGACTAGTTCTGGTTAGCCCCGGCGCTAGGTTCTACTAGCTTTTGTTAGCTCCGGCTTAAGGTCCGGGTTGCTCTGGCAAGGTCCAGAACTTGACCGCAATGCTTCTGTTTTTCATTTGCAATGTTTTGTACTTGCTTTACATCTCTGGAAAGATTGCTTAGTATTCATTTGCTAAGTCTTTGGTGCGTTTTTGGTTGACAAGGATGATATCGTGTTACTGTGGTTTTGCAACATGCTTATGTGAGGTTCTCACGTAAGGTGTTGTGTTCGGAACTAACTTAAGTCAAGTCGAGGACTTGGGATTGTATGGATTGGTTGTTTATTCATGTGCAGGTATTGCTTGAGTTCAAGACATGGCTGGTGATGGGATCCATTGAACTAGTCTTAGGGAGAAGATGAGGTTCAACAACCAAGTTCGGGAGGAATTGTGGTTGAGTGTATCAGGAGGTTGCGCAACATGTTTGAATCAAGAACAATGCATATGAAGGTATCGTGGACATCATTGGAAGATTTTTGCACGTGTGCAAGGAGTGCATGGACTTGGCTACATGGTTTTGAGGCGTGATGAAGATATGTGGACATAAAGAATTGGTCGGAAAGGTCCAACCGACTAGGTTATGGACTCAGGCTGTGGTTGAGTCGAGTTTGACTCAAATATGGAATGTTTTGACTTGGTTATGATAGGATTTCGTGTGGGTCACGAATTTGATTTGTTTAGGAATGTGGGATACGTTCCTAAGGTGTTTGGAAGTCTTAAGATTGCTTCTATCTGCATATAGAAGAATCCTAAGCAGTTATGGAAAGTTACGATTCGTGAACAGAGTAGGATTAGGTTCTTGATCTGAGTTGAGTTGGATTTCGAGCTGGTTATATAAGCAAGGGAGCCCAGATCTCATGGTGCACGACTTTGGGGCTGTTACTCTTGTGTTCTATTGAATAAAATTCATAGTTTGAAGGAACTTTTGTGCCTTGTTTGTCTGAGTTGTTCCAGACAAGTTTTACTCGTCGAGTTTCTGGACAGCACTACCTTTTGTTGGTGGTTTTATCATAACTCGAGTTTTACAGATCCAATTGACGTGATTCATTTTGGGTTGTCTTCACAACTTGATTATCTGTCATCTGTCAAAATTTCACAGTCATTGGATTTGTGGTTTCTGGTCTACACGAGTTTCTTTGCAGCATTTCAGAACTGTTTTTCTCGGGTAGGACAGATTGACCTTTGTTCGATCTTTCGATCATAACTTGAGTTTTTCTTGATGGATTTGAGTGATTCTTTTTGTGTTGTCTTCGTGACTTGATTCTCTCTGATATCTATCATTTTTGTCACGTTGAAACACATTTAGATTAGTCTTACACACGATTTCTTTAACAGATCATTTTTCTACCGAAGGGGTTGGGGTTTAATTGTTTCCACTGCGTAAGATTTTTAAATCTACCATTCACCCCCCCCCCTATGGTAGCTTGTCACGTGCTCTTCGATCCTACAGCCAGGAGCCGCCGTTCTCGGACCATCCATATCTTTCGCCTTTGAAGCTAGTTTCATGGCCAGAACCTTTTGCTGCACCCTAGGTGGAGTGGGTGAGGGGTCAGCGGTACGATCTTGTCTCTTCTTGGCTTGGCCCGTCGAAACGTGAGGCAAGGTATCTTGATCCATTTCTGCCTCGAAGTCAGAGATGTCCTCGTTTGAGCTCGACATCGTCCTGACAAAAAGGTTATACATGACATAGATAGGGATTGGTGTCATGGAAAAGCATTGAGTTGAAGAAGAACATAGTTTTCTTCAGCTAACATCAGACTTGTCCGTTGATCAGATGCGGACTAGTCCGGAGTACCATACTCTTCCGCACTAATAACAGACTAGTACGATATTCAGCTGCTCGAACCCTAACTAACAGGATAATGGAGTTCCTCAATGCAAAAGTGGAGCAATATAGTTGTAATACAACAAGGGAGCATGTATTGATAGGAGGAACTAAGCTATTTGAGCAAAAACAAGGAAAAATCAAAGGTTCTAGGGTTTGGAGAGAAATTTTACCAAATCCTTCGATTCGCGGCATTGAAGGAGTTGTTGATGCGGACAAGTCCGTGGTCTTCAATCCCCTTGCAATGGAGATCAAATCCCACCGCAACTTGAGTGGATTCGATGGAGAACTCATGAAATCGCCTAGGGAGCACTTGAGTGTGGAGAGAGAACATAAGTAGAGTTGTGAGGTAGAATAAGATTAGGTTTGCGCCGGCCCTAGGGTTATGGACTCGAAACATCGGACTAGTCCGTGGTCAACCGGACTAGTCCAAACCACCAGAAATCTCACTAGTCTGCAATGTGCGGACTAGTCCAGGGTAACCACGGACAAGTCCGTGGTCACCAGGACAGAAAAGCATATAGACCATTCGTATATATTTGAAGGTGCTTAAAAATAAAATTGGGGCAAAAACACACAAATATTTTTGATGAATATGATCAGTAAACATAAAACAATCAAGCTATGACCATAATTCACCAAGATCAAGTAATTAACATAGTTTTTTCGAGAAAATAGAGAAAGATGAATTTTCAACACATTCAACATGATTTTGAAGATGGCATACAGGTATGCAAGTTTTCAAGCCACGTTCCGTGCATCAAGGATATTTAGTTCATTTCGGAGCTCACAAAAGCATTTTTCATCAAGTGGCTTGGTAAAGATATCGGTAGTTGTTTTTTAGTGTTGACATGGGAAATGGCTATGTCTCCTTTCATTGAGTGATCTCTCAAAAAGTGATGCCTGATTTTTATTTGTTTGGTTCTGGAGTGCTCAACAGGATTATGGACAATTTTAATAACACTTTTATTATCACAAAGGAGTGGAATACAACCCATATTGTAATTGTAATCCCTTAGAGTTTGTCGCATCCAAAGGAGTTGTGCACAACAACTCCCGCCTGCCACATACTCCGCTTCGGCCGTGGATAAGGCAATGGAATTTTGTTTCTTGGAGGACCAGGAAACCAGGGATCTACCTAGAAATTGGCAAGTATCAAAGGTACTTTTTCTATATACTTTGCATCTGACACAGTCTGCATCATGGTATCCAATGATATTGAATTTTGAACCTTTGGGATAACAAAGGCCTAGGTTGGGTGTATGAACTAAATATCGCAAAATCCTTTTTGCGGCTGTCAAATGACATTCCTTAGGATTAGCTTGAAATCTTGCACACAAACATACACTCAACATTATATCAGGCCTAGATGCACATAAATAAAGTAAGGAGACAATCATGGAGTGATATACCTTTTGATTCACATTGGGCCCGTCTTCATTGAGATCCAAGTGTCCATTTGTCGCCATGGGAGTCTTTATGGGCTTTGCTTTGTCCATTCCAAACTTATTGAGAATGTCTTGAGTGTACTTTGTTTGTCTTATGGACGTCCCGTCCTTTTGTTGCTTTACTTGGAATCCCAAAAATTATCTCAACTATCCCATCATGGACATCTCGAATCTATCTGTCATAATCTTACTAAATTCTTGACAAAATGATTTGTTAGTTGAACCAAATATAATATCATCAACATAGATTTGGCAAATGAAGAGATCATCATCAAACTGTTTAGTAAACAAGGTGTAATTAGCTTTACAAATCTTGAAGCCATTTTCAATCAAAATATCTCTAAGGCACTCATACCAAGGTTTAGGAGCTTGTTTGAGGCCATAGAGAGCCTTACGTAGTTTGTACACATGGTCGGGGTACTCTTGATCTTCAAAACCAGGTGGTTGCACCATGTACACCTCCTCTTTGTTCGGTCCGTTTAGGAAGACACTTTTCACATCCATTTGATAGAGCTTGAAATCATAGTGAGTAGCATATGCAAGCAATATACAAATTGATTCAAGCCTAGCTACGGGAGCAAAAGTCTCGTCGAAATCCAAACCTTCGACTTTTGAATACCCTTTGGCCACAAGTCGTGCCTTGTTCCTTGTCACCACCTCGTATTTGTCTTACTTTTTGCTGAAGACCAATTTAGTGCCGACGACGTTGAACTTGGGTCTTTCAACAAGTTCCCACACTTCGTTCCTGGATTCTTTAATGCATCTTCAACCCTATGTGGTTCCAAAGAGGATACAAACAAATAATGTTCACAAAAATTAGCTATACGAAATTGAGTTTCTACTCCCTCTTGTATGTCACCAATTATGTTGTTGACGGGGTGATCTCTTTGGATGCTTTGATGTACTCTTGGATGTGGTACTTGTGGTCTTGAATCTTCATGATTATAATCTTCTTCTCCCCCTGTAAAGTTGCCCTCATTGCTGTTTTGATTATCTTGATCTTCTCGAGGTTGATCTTGTGTGGAAGCTCCCCCTTGATCATTGTCCTCCAGTTCTTGTACATCTTGAGTACTTGTGTTGATAGTATGGGTGGAAATGAGTTTTGATCTTCATTGTACCCCCATGAATATTTTCTTTTCCTCCAATCATTTAGTTTGTGCCTCTCAAGCACCTTTTTGAATCCATTGGAGGGGGTACACCTACAAAATAGAATTATTCCTTGCTTCTAGGTACCCAAGCTTGCTTGGGTCCTTTGAGGCTAGTCACAAGTGATTTGGGCACCCACACATGGGACTTGGTGTTCCCATGGCGTGGCCCAACATATTTGGCATAAACTCTTCTAATATTAATTTTCATAAGTACATATGAAGCATCAAATGTTCTAAATAAAACTTGTTGTTCATATGAGTTCACAATGTTAAACTTATCAACATGATTAAGTTTTCTAACTTGAGAGGAATTTCCCTTGACAAAAACAATGTGTTCCTTGTTATTATTGTGGCTTCTAGCGTTTTACTTTTTACCATAAGAATACCCAATGCCATATTTGACATTAGGAGGTCTTGTGACCAAGTATATGTCACTTTGGGAAGGATGCTTGTCCTTTGTCAAGTTTGGCTTTTCCTTCAAGTTAGTGTTGTTTTTAGCACATGTACAAGGAATAACAGTTTCTGATTTTATATGTTGAGAAGGTGAGCTTGAAGAGGATGAAGAACCACTTTGCTTGAGTGACTCAACTTGTACCTCAAGGATCTTGACTTTGGTTAAGTTGGAAAGTTCATCCTTGATAGCTAAGTTTGAGTCTTTTAACTTCAAGCAAGCTTCCTTGCTTGAAGCTAACTCAAGTTCTAGTGAATTGCTTCGCTCCTTTTCAAGCTCAAGGAGCTTTTTGATCTTAAGATATTCTTCCTCTTGGATGATGATCATATCTTCTTGACGATTAACTAGCTCCTCCTTATCAACAAGCTTATCCATTAGAAATTTCATCTTAGCAATAGTTTTCTTGTCTAAACCTCTAAGATATATTCATCATCACTAGGATTATCACTATCACTAGCAAAAGAATGTGAAGAGGAAGATTTAGTTGTTACCTTTCTTTTACCTTCGTTGCCAATTAGAAAAGTGTTGTTGGTGTCTTTCCATGGGCCCATGGTTGGGAAGAGAGTGGCTTTCTTGGAAGTATTCTTGATGGCTATGGTGGCCATCTCCTCTTTATCTTCACATGAGGACTCATCATTGGAGTCCCACTCCTTCCCTAAGTGCGCTTGGCCAAATTCCTTCTTCTTGTTGAACATTTTCCTTGGTTGAGGCTTGTTGTCCTTAGTCTTCTTCTTATTTTCTTCATGTGGATAGTCCACTATGAAATGGTCATACTCTCCGCAATTATAGCAAGCATGCCTCATTTTTTGTCTTGATTTGTCCCTATTTCTTCCTTCATTCAAGCGACCACCTTGTCTTATTCTCATCATTTTCTTGAATTTCTTCATGAATAAGATCATATCTTCTTCATCAATATCTTTTCTTTCATCATCGTTGTCGTCTTCTCCTTGAGCTTTTCGAGCTTTTTCTGATACAGGTTTACAAGTGGACTTCAAAGCAACTCCTTTCTTCTTTGCCGAGGTAAGGTCAGCAATTTCCTTGATGTGCTTGGCTTGCTTCTCCATCATCTCAAAGTTGATAATCCTCCCAAGAAGTTCGTCCGTGGTCATTTTCCGATACCCGGGGCTTCCTCTAATCATGGAGCAAAGAGTTACGTTGCGAGGCAAGAATGCTCTAAGAATCAGCTTCACAACCTCATGATCATTCCACTTCTTGCTGCCATAAGCTTGGACTTTGTTGATGAGATTCTTGAGTCTATTGTGCATGTCTTGTGCTAATTCATCTTCTTCTATAGCGAATCTTCCCAATTCGCCTTCTATCATCTCAATCTTGGCTTCATACATGGAAATGACCTTCATATGCAGTTTGTAGAGTGTCCCGTATCTCCTTGGCAATTTCGAGTCCATCCACCATGGTGAACCCGTCTCAGCTCAGTGATGACGTGATAACGGCTGCAACTTGAGCGTTCCGATGAATAACTTGCTCTTGGCTTCGAGTCAGCTCTTCATCATCATCCGGGATATCTATCCCCGTACACACTATATGCCACAAACTTGGGTTAAGAGATATGAGATGCATTTTCATGTTTGGTCTCCACATTGAATAGTCATTGCCATCGAAGAAAGGTGCTTTCCCTAGAGGAATTGACAAGTAATGATTATTGTTAGAATTTAACCGATCATAGTTAAAAGGATATCGGGAGTAGTCGGTGTGACTACTCCCCTTCTTCTTTTCGTCCTCAATCTTCTGCTTCCCTTTTGGGGAGAGTGCCTTCTTCCTTAGGAGTGCCTTGAGTTCAAGCATCTCCTCATCATCATCCTCACAGTCTTGGATGGCATCAAGGAGCTTCTCCAGCTTTTGAGTCTTTTCATCGTCACCTTTCTCGTTGTTGAAGTTCTTGTGTACATCCCTGATGTACGACATTGTCTCTTCGAGCATTGAGTCTCTTTTGAAGAGTTTGGCTCTGCTACCAATGGAATGTAGCTTAGAGGGGGGTGAATAGGCTTTTTGAACTTTTGTCGGACCATGAAACACTTAACAGATGGATCAAATATGGGGAGGTCAGACTAGTCCGATATTGTGTGGACTAGTCTGGTGTGCACGAACTAAAAGATCAAAGTAAATTGAAAATTCTACGTCTAGCACACTATGCAGCGGAAATCAGAATAGAAATAGAGTGTATGTACCAATAAACCAGTATATTGCAATGATCAAGTATGATACAATGTTTCAAGGTGAATTTCACAACACTAGACAAAATGTAGATTATGATGAAAAGTAAAACAAAGATGAGCGATACACGATTTTATCCTGTGGTTCGGTTCCCAAAAAAGAAACCTACATCCACGTTGAGGAGTCCACGGAGGACCGAGTCTTCACCAACCCTACTCTCGTCGAATCGCCACGGAGGCCGATTCTCTTCCACTAATCACAAAGAGCAAATAACGTGTTCAAGGGGCCTTCTCACAAGTTCAGGGCTCCCCAAGAATTACAAATAAGAACACCACCAAACACACTCCAAATATATGCGATAAACAACAAGAGTGTGCGAGAGATTCAAACCCAAGAGCTCAAGATCGTGTGGAACAAGTCTCTCCTTTGATCAATTTCTAATCCTCGAAGATTTGATCCTTTTAGGGTTAGAATGTGTGGAGAGATGTGTATTTTGGGCTCTTGGGAGGTGTGATGGTGCAGGAGGTTGAGAGTATTGGTTGTAGGGCCGTACACCTCTATTTATGCTAGGGTCTCCAAAAGTTATCGTTAGGGTTTGCGATGTATGGACTAGTCAGTGGTGGACTCTAGACTAGTCCGGTGTACGGCGTGTGGAAAACCCTAAGTGTTCAGATATATCGGACTTGTCCGTAAATGTGCGGACTAGTCCGATCTGGGCACTGGAAGTGTTCAGACTAGTCCGGCACATATCGGCCTTGTCAAGTGTGGTGAACCTCGTGTAGAACTGAGGACAAGTCCGCATTTGGAGGACTTGTCTGATTTTAGTCAGAGAGTTTTCGGACTAGTCCAATGGATATCGAACTTGTCTGGTGTCGTGAACAATTGTGGGGCTAAGGACAAGTCCTCACTTGTAGGATTTGTCCGATTTTAGTAAGAAGATTATGAGACTAGTCCAGTTGATATCGGACTAGTCCGGTGTTGTGTAAACTAGAGTGCTTGCAAACAAGTCCGCACTGGGGGAACTTGTCCGGTAGACATCGGACTAGTCTGGAAATGCAGATTTTTGTGTAGTGAGTCAGATCTCTTTTGCTTGAGATCTTGGGGTGTGTTTCTCCAACACACTCCATACAAAATAAACTATCCATTTCAGCTCTTGAGCTCTTTTCCTTTTGATTCCTCATTCTCCTTTGTTTTTGAGCTTTCCTCCTAGTTTCTCTAAAACCTGCGCTCATCTCAACAATTTTGTTAGGATCTCATTTGTTTGTCATAAATCAACCAAAACCCACAAGGGATGCCTAGTTGCACTTACAGAGGAAAGGTGCCGGTTGCTGATGCCGGGAAGGGAAAAGCGCCGGTCCTCGACATCGGGAAAAGGTAGTCCTCGGTGGTCGAGGTTGTGAAGGAGAAGCACCCTCGATTGCCGCCAAAGGCGCCGCCGCAGGTGGCCTTTGCTCCAAGTCAATGTCCCTCGGCATGCCCCTCCTCCTCATTAGGTGTCGGCAGTTCTTTGGGGGGAGGCCTAGTCTGTCAAGCAGTGGCTCCGCCAACGTCTGTGGTCGGCACATAGTCCAGCATCCCCACCGTGAGTGTAGTTCATGGTGCCACAGGGGGCTCTGGGAGCGTTACGTCTATGGAGCCTCAAGCCAAGAGGCACCAGGCAAAGAGGCCTCGGGCTGACATCGGCGGCAGCTTGGGAGGAGGCTCCGGGAGTTGCTCTATTGGAGTCGGTGGAGATACGCCGATGCAGGATGGCGACATCGCTGGTGGTTTTGGTGGAGGCCCGGTCGGGACAACCTCGCTGCCACGCCATCGTCAGGAGCTGCAGCTTTAGGGCCACCAAAGGTGGAGGCCTGCTGGAGCTTCCGGGGACGTCAGTAAGGCATTCATGCCAATGGTTGCTTTGTTATCTCGCCTGTTCATCCAGCTTAGGCAGATTGTGATTTTGACTTGCAGGTCTACATCAGCTGTTGTCATGCCTTTAGCACCGGGGGTATTGTCCCGGATCACTGCGAAGTTGGCTGAAGAGGCTACAGATGCATCGGCGGAGCAGCCCGCCAAGCTTGTACAGGGGAGCCCTACTCCGGCGTCCACGCCCGGCGTGGGTAGTGAAGCATCTCCTGCTGCATTTCCGGCTATCGCGTTGGAGGCACCTCGGGCCGTCACGCCAGAGGAAATGTAGGAGTCGGCTCAAGGGGCTGAAGGCCTAGCCTCCGCTACTACTCATCTGACGAGCGGCTCCTTGGGCGATGATGACACTACTGCCTCGGGTAGCACTGCAACTCCTTCTCAGTCTTCGGGGGCAAGGTCCCCGGTACTGGTGGCCTAGCCTTCACCGCCACAGGAGAAAGAGATCCCCAAGATGATCGTCGGGCGACCTTCCATAACTTTAGCGCAGCCAGAGCGCCTCTCCGACATCCTGGACTCGACGCAGTCTAGCATCTTCCTGGTGCAATCCAACCTCCGCCGGGCGAGGGGGCTCTCGCCGCGGAGTGGGAGAAGATGCATGCTGAGGGCGAGTGCCTCCAAGGCTAGGAGGACCTTCCGAGGTCTAAGATGACCAAGGGGAAGGCAAAGTATGAGAAGGAGAGTAAGGAGCTGGAGCTGAGGCATCGCTTGGCGAAGGCCATGGATGCCATGTCTCAGAAGATTCTGGCCGATGCCAAGGTATCCAACGACACGACTGATGCCTGTCTGTGAGCCCTTGAATAAGGTGGAGAGGCCCTGGGTCACCGTGAAGCCTTGTTGCCGAGCAGGAGGATGCTGTCACCGAACAAGAGGTGGGAGCTCAGGCGATGATGGGTCAGGATGAGGCAGATCAAGATAGGCTGCAGTCCCGCCTCTAAGACCTTGAGCTCCGGTAGAGTTACTTGGCTCGGGATCGGGCGCAACACTTAGCTGAGCGTTAGGAACTCCTCCTGCGTGATCCCGACGTCCAAGCCTGGGAGCAAGCAACAAAGCGCCGCGCCCAGGAGCTCAATCATCAGGAGCGTCAGCTGGCTCAACGTCTGGAAGCCGAGGGTAGGGCAGTGGCGGAGATGGTGGCATCCCAAGTCCTAGTGTGCTACCGGAGCCGGCACCCTGATCTGCCACAGGAGCCAGTTTTTGAAGGTCCCGTAGAAGAGCGCAAGGAGATGGCAGTGACAGAGGTCAAGAATGCCGCCAAACATGTAGTCGTGCAATTTGCCAGGAATTGAGTTTGGCGGCCTGTCTTTGTATCTGGGGTTCGCCCCTTTGTAAATATTCTTCAATGAATTTGACTTTGTGTTAGTTTGGCTTGTCTTGTGCTTCTGAACTTGTTACCCCAAGTCCATAGTTGTGTAAGGTATTAAAAAGCTTTTCTTGATGTCTTTAGCTTTTGAGGAACCAATGTTTGCACAGTTGACATCACCGATTTGTCGTTATTTGACGTCCTGCCTATGAATACCCCTTAGAGGCCCCTTGGTAGGCGTGGCTAGGTTGCTGGGTACGCCTACCACTTGAGCGCAGGATGTCTTCGACTGGTTCCCAGCGGAGCGGGGGAGCATGAGTGGCTGACCTAAATGTGGTCCTTCCAAGGACCCTCCATATTCGTAGAGATGTTGACAGCAGGCCTTCTGGGAGGTACCGGAGGTGGATGCTTTGGCATCGCCTGCCATCTTCATAGAGACGTCTGCTGTAGGCCCCCTGGGAGGCGTCGAAGCTGGGTGCTATGTCATCGCCCACCATCTTTGCAGATTCGTTAACGACAAGCCCCCTGGGAGGTGCCGGAGTTGGATGCTCCGGCGTCGTCCAGCATCGTTGAAGATACATCGATGGCAGGGCCCTGGTGTACAGGCTACCACAAGAGAAATCTGTTAGCAACAAGAGCGAGGCAAGAGAGTGTACTCATGTAACACCCTCATTTTCATCCATCACGCATTTCATACATTCTAATACATGTTTAAAATTATGTAAAATAAAAAGGAACAAGTTTAAAATGAAATAGAAGCAAAAAGACACTTAAAAGTCTGTAGAAGTACAGACTTGCCCGATGGGTACCCCAGACTAGTCCGATTTTCCTCTCGGAAGCCATTTCGGACTTGTCCATTTTTGGTGCAGACTAGTTAAATTTCTCTCTGACCTCTCTTTGGATATGTCCGTTTTTTATGCGAAAGTGTCCGTTTTCTCTCTGTCCTATTTTTCGACTTGTCCGGTCTATTGTGGACTAGTCCGTTCACCCCATCCTTCGAAATTTTTGCCAAGTTCTCGGACATGTTCGTTTTTTGCTGAACTTGTCTGTGTTGCTCTCTGACTAATATTGGACTTGTCCGATTTTGGCCACACTTGTCCGTTTTCTCTCTGACTAGCTATCAGACTTGTCTAGTCCATTGCCGACTTGTCCAGTATGCGCGACTCCGATTCAATATTTTCCTCCACGACTTGTTTTGGTTTTTACCTTAAGTGGGCACAAGGACGTCGTGTCTAACCTTTTTGGAGCCCATGTGGGACCCCACACTGGCCTCCACCCACCCCTAAACTCGAAATCCATCAAACCCTACACCTCCACCCCTATATAAACACCCCAACTTCTCATCTCTTTGCCCCTTTTGGAGGACCACCAAACCCTAGTTCGTGGGACCATCATGAAAAGAAGATTCAACACCAAGAAGGAGGGGGAGAACACGAATGATGATCAATTGAGCAAGATCTTCATCGACGCTTTGTTCTTCATCACCAATTCAACCCCAACTCTCCATCAACTCTTCATTATCAACCCTAGATCGTCAAGATTCAACTTTCATGTTCAATTCTCGATCCTTGGAGTTCTACACACGTGGTACACCTTCTACTTTCCCTTTTCCATGCAAATTCAACCCCAATTCTCGCAGATCAAGAAAACCCAAATTCGCAATTTCTGGATAGGGAAGACTAGTCCGACCCTGGTACCGTACTTGTCTGACCTCTAAATCTATTTGGTGCTAAATTAATTTGAAATTGACACGAATCAATTCCAAACCTGTCCAAACTTGTTAAAAACCATTAGAACCAGTTAGTAAACATTAATAGCAACTCATTAAGAAGTTTTGCCTCATAATTGCGTTAATCGTGCATGTCATGGCATATTGAGTACTATATGAGCATTATTTGATTGAATTGTGTGTTTTTCATGTTCGTCGCTCGGAATAGAAGGAGCTGCACTAGTGGGTGATGTTTAGGACCTCTAGTACTAGAACTTTGAAGCTTTTAACCCTAATCAATCTCAGGAGCAAGGCAAGTGTCCTTGATCATTTTGATTCTGTTTTTAAAGGTTTTGTTTGCAAAACTGCATGCCTGTGTCAGTTTGTTGGGAAACCCATTTAACTGCAAGGATTCCGGTTTATCGCAACGAAAAAATTCGTCAAAATAGGTCATTTTTCGTCGCAATTGGTCGCTGTTGCAACGAAAAAGAGTGTGGCGATAGTTTTTACGAATCATTAATAATTCCCGCGGCGATAGGTTATTTGCAACGACTTGGCATCCGTGGCGAATAGTATTGTATTGCAACGATTTTACATCGGTGGCAAATAGGACGCTATTGCAACTGTTTCATGTATTGCGACGATTCAACGTATCGCAATGAATTGTACGGTATTGCATTCGGTTCACGATCGTGGCAAATAGTTGGGTATTTCAACGATTTCATATTCGTGGCAAATAGTATGTTGTTACAACGATTTAGCATATTGCGATGATTTAACGTATTGCAACAAACAGCATGGTATTGCAATGATTTCACATTCGTGGTAATTGTATGTGGTTGCAATGATTTCACAGGCGTGACAATAGTACGGTATTGTAACGATTTCACATTCATGGCAAATAGTATGTTATTGCAATGGTTTAGCGTATTGCGACGATTTAACGTATTGCAACGAATGGCATTGTATTGCAACGATTTCGCAGGCGTGGCAATAGTACGGTATTGTCACGATTTCACATTCATGGCAAATAGTATGTTATTGCAACAGTTTACCTTATTGTGACGATTTAACGTATTGCAACGAATAGCATTGTATTGCAACAATTTCTCGTTCGTGGTAATAGTACGTGATTTCAACGATTTTCACATTCGTGGTAATAGTACGTGATTGCAACGATTTTCACATTCGTGGCAAATACTACAATATTACAACGATTTTCACAGCCGTGGCAAATAGTAAGTATTGCAATGATTTTCACATCCGTGGCAAATAGTATGATACTGCGACGGTTTAACGTCCGTGGCAAATAGTAGGTTAGTGCAACGAGTCAACAAACGTGGCGAATAGTATCGTATTGCAACGATTTCAGATCCGTGGGAACTAGTCTAGTACTGCAACAATTTCGTATCCGTGGCGAATAGTTGGGTATTGCAACGAGTCCACAAACGTGGCGAATAGTATCGTATTGCAACAATTTCAGATCCGTTGGAACTAGTATGGTACCGCAACAATTTCGCATCCGTGGCGAATAGTTTGGTATTGCAACGATTTCTTATCTGTGGCAATAGTGTTTAATGCAACGTTTTTTGAGTCGTTGCCAAATGTTTATACTGCAACGTTTTGTTATTCTATTGCCAAATTTTATCATCCGTATTGGCAATAGCTTCCTATTGCAACAATTTATCATTCGTGAAAAGAAATTCGTAATGCCATGTTTTATAATTAGCGGCAGTAGAACCCGAATGCACCAGGTTTGAAAATTAATGGCAACAGAATCATGAGTTTAACAATAAACATCCATCAATTTTACAACACGCATAACAACATTCAAGGATTACTTAAGCGACGTGTTTGCATGCTAAGAGTTTTCCTAAGCTGACCGAGACTAATTGTTGGAGCAGGTGGCTTTTGGCGGTTCCTTATTTGTTGGACCTTCTGTGGAGTGGTCGCCATCATCATTTTGTGCATTTCAGCCAATGGGGCACGCATGTCCTGCATTTCCTTATCTGTCTGTTCACGATCAGCTGCTATCTGACCTTGTAAGTTCTGGACTTCAACGATTAACTCTTTATTCTTCTGGTTTATGCAGTCCATCTAGATTTTTAAGCTATCATTTCTTCCTTCCAAGTCCTACACTATTTCATTGGGGCCTGCATTTCTAACTTCGAAGTTTCAAACTTGGTCATTGAGGTGTTCAGACATCTGGATACGCATACGTTCACGTTCGGGACTAGTTGGGTTAGCAATATAACCACGCGCCCAAACCTGTGATCCTGCACAACCGATGGAGGATCTATAACAACGTTGGAAGATGTGGTTTCTCTCCACATTTGGAATTGGGCCTCCCTGTTCAGCTTTCATGTCGTCCACTTGGGCATGCGCCTGGATCTATATACGAAAAGAAAAGTCACAGGTAATTTGCAAATATTTATTTAATTGGGGATTGTTTGAAGTGTTACTCACATGTACAACTTTTTCCATCTTGTTTTTCCAGTTACCGTTCAACAAATGGCGGAACCAGATTTGGATAAGATGATTGAACAATTTCCTAAAACAATTTGTAAGCTTGAGATGTTGCTTCCTCCCCCTTTCTTTGATATCATGGTACATCTTCCAATCCATCTTGGCGAAGAAGCTCTCTTGGATGGACCTGTTTCTTACAGAAGGATGTATCCAATTGAGAGGTACCTTGGTACATTGAAGAGGTATGTACGTAACAGAGCTCACCCGGAGGGTTCTATAGCTGAGGGATATATTATGGAAGAGTGTATGACTTTTTGTAACCAGTTTTTGGATAACATCAGCACCAAGCTTAATTGGCCGGAACATCATGAAGTTGCAGCTAGGAATGAACCTTCTCTCGAGTCTAATATATTTACAGAAGTTGATAATTCTAAAAAAGGTTTTAAATGGGGCGAACTTACTATGGTGGAACTACATAACATCAGGCATTATATTATTTCTAATGTTGAAGAGGCCGCTCCATGGATCAAGTACGTATAACACTCAGATGTTCTATACTATATTAATGGATCATGCTTATTGTTGATGGCTAATTTAATTTTGTACCCTTTTCAGTGAGCATTTAGGAGAGCTGAAAAAGATTCATTCTCATGATGTTGAAAGACGCCACAGAGATGAGTTTGTTTATTGGTTTCAAGAACGAGTAAGTACATGCAAGTTCTTACTTTGATGAAATATTGAAGAAATGTCTGTTCTGAAGTTGGTTTATCGATGACCCTTTTATACTAATTATTGTGTACAGATTACGACATTACACAAAGAAGGCAAAGTAACCGATTATTTGTATGCATTATCTAGAGCACCTGATCGTCAGGCACATTTCTTTAGTCGATCATTCATAAATGGCTTCTTCTTTTGAACAACAGAGGTGGAAAAAGATTTACGGACGCAAAACAGTGGTGTTGTTGTTCGGGATGGTGATCATGAGTGGTATGGAGTAATCAAGAAAATGATTTCTGTTGATTTCGAAAAAAATCAAGAGGTTACGTTATTTGAATGTGAATGGTTTGATCGGCCTCCTTTCGGTCAGAGCCAAAGCAGAGGCTACAAAATGGATCGATACAGAATGATAGATGTGGACACTACTATTTCTCAATTTAAGTATGAGCCTTACATTCTAGCCACCCAAGCAGAACAAGTTTTTTACGTTAGAAGTGTGAAGCAACCTAAATGGGCTACAATTGTTAAAACGATGCCAAGAAACCTTTTTGCCATGCCCCCTGGAGACAGTGAAAATAATGTCACTGAGACGATGGAGGCTGAGACATTATTTGATGATCGACGACTTACTGATATAAATGAGGATATGACCACATGGGATAGGAATGACATTCACGGAGCAACCGGTGATGCTTCTGCTCTTTCAAATGAAGATGACGACAACGATGACCATGATGATGATGATACATATATCAATGATGGTATTGTACCTCCAATATTGAGGCAGGACAGCGAAGATGATGATTTTTTCATATAGGTACTGTGTGAGCTAGCTGTACGTGAACATAATATGTAATGCAGTTTGTGTTCTGTGGCGATAGATCTTAACTTCACCAACCGATATTTCATGGCAATGGATCCTAATATAACGATTGTGTTTCGTGGCGATAGATACTATTGCCACAAACTTCTGAATCGTGGCATAAGTTCCTAATGCAACGTTTGTGTTTCGTGGCGATAGATGCTAACGCAACGAACTATTGAATCGTAGCTACAGATCCAAATGCCATGATAGGGTTCCATGGCGATGGATGCTAATGCCACGAACTAGTGAATCGTGCCAATAGATTCATGGCGATAGATCCTAAGACCACGAACTAGTGAATCGTGGCAACAGAGCTTAGTTCAACGATCGGGTAATGTGGCGATAGAACCTAATGCCACGAACTAGTGAATCGTGGCAACAGATTCGTGGTGATAAATGCTAAGGCCACGAACTAGTGAATCATGGCAACAGATCCTAGTGCAACGATCATGTTCCGTGGCGGTAGATCCTAATGCCACGAACTAGTGAATCGTGGCAACAGATCCTAGTGCAATGATCGGGTTCCGTGGCGATAGATGCTAATTCCACGACTAGTGAATCGTGGCAACAGATTTGTGGTGATAGATCCTAATGCCAAGAACTAGTGAATCGTTGCAACAAATCCTAATGCAACGATCGTGTTCCGTGGCGATAGATGCTAATGCCACGAACTAGTGAATCGTGGCAACAGATTCATGGCGATAGATCCTAATGCCACGAACTAGTGAATCATGGCAACAGATCCTAATGCAACAATCGTGTTCCGTGGCGATAGATGCTAATGCCACAAACTAGTGAATCGTGGCAACAGATCCTAATGCAACGGTCGTGTTCCGTGGCGATAGATGCTAATGCCACGAATAAATGAATCGTGGCAATAGATTCGTGGCGATAGATGCTAAGCCATGAACTAGTGAATCGTGGCAACAGATCCTAATGCAACGGTCGTGTTCCGTGGCGATAGATGCTAATTCCACGAACTAGTGAATCGTGGCAACAGATTCGTGGCGATAGATGCTAAGCCACGAACTAGTGAATCGTGGCAACAGATCCTAATGCAACAGTCGTGTTCCGTGGCGATAGATGCTAATGCTACGAACTAGTGAATCATGGCAACAGATTCGTGGCGATGGATGCTAATGCCACGAACTAGTGAATCATGGCAACAGATCCTAATGCAACGGTGGTGTTCTGTGGCGATAGATGCTAGTGCCACGAACTAGTGAATCGTGGCAACAGATTCATGGCGATAGATCTTAATGCCATGAACTAGTGAATCGTGACAACAAATCCTAATGCAACAGTCGTGTTCCGTGGCGATAGATGCTAATGTCATGAACTAGTGAATCGTGGCAACAGATTCGTGGCGATAGATCCTAATTCCACAGACTAGTGAATCGTTGCAACAGATCCTAACGCAACGATCGTTCCATGGCAATAGATGCTAATTCCACGAACTAGTGAATCGTGGCAACAGATTCATGGCGATAGATCCTAATGCCATGAACTAGTGAATTGTTGCAACAAATCCTAATGCAACGATCGTGTTCTATGGCGATAGATGCTAATGCCACGAACTAGTGAATCGTGGCAACAGACCAAGCTTACTGCAACGATTTAGTTTTCGTTGCAGTACAATCGTGGCAACAGGGTGGAATCCTTGTAGTGTTTATAGGTGTTTACTAGACTTGTTTGACCATCCTTGTTGCTTGGGACATGTTGTATAGTGTCGGGAAGGGCTTTTTACATTTTTTCTTCGCTCTACTTTTTTTGAGATGGGAAAACAACCAAAATGCTTAATCATGATGTAATGAACCTATGGATGATGAGAAATTGATGAATATGGTTAATTGGTAACATGGGACTTGGGAGATCTAAGCAAGCATGGTTTGTGGATTGGGTTGGATGGTATGGTGGTTTGCTTGCCTTGAATCTAAGGACTGGTTCATAAGCCAGGACTACAGTGCCACCACAAGGCCAACTATGGGTGCGGCTTAGCCAATAAATTAGGAGTATTAACAGCATCGGTTTGGATCATTTGGAGGAGCAGGAAATGGGAGTCGGTTGGGTTTGCAATAGTGGCAGAACTGCCTCGGGATCCGAACAGCATAAGGGGGCCCTTGGTTTAGGATGTGCTACATTGGAGGCATCGCCACCGGTGAAACCTCAGTGGCCTGAATATACTGGTAGTCCCTTTGTAAAGGCTATTTTGTGATCTCTTGGCCATACACCTATGGTAGAGTTTGGCATATTGGAGGTTTTCTTTAGTCGCCGATAGGTGACGAAATCACGAACTTGTGGGTAAAGTGGTGGAACCTCTGCAAAGTGTTAAAAACTATCATGATAGTCATGCTCCCGTTAAGAGCACCTGGACGACCTACATGATTAGAGCGAACTTGGGATTTGGGATGGTTGGTTATGGTGATGTATATGGTATTGGTACTGGTATGGTTATCGATATGGATGATAATGATGGTAATAATCTGGTGTACGGATATATAATTGATTATGGTTTCGTATTATGTTAATTATGTCAGATATAATTGGATTACTTCACATAGACATGGTTGATGCTTTTTACACGTTTTAAATGTACTTTTCAGCAATTAGCCAATGTTTATTATCATGCCTTGTTTAAGCTACATGTCATACTTTTCCCACACTTGCTGAGTACGACATGTACTCACCCTTGCAATTCCCCCACCAACAGTTTCAAGTGATGTCTGGGAGTATCGTGATGATAATGCGGAGTACTAGGCTGTGTGCTGTCGTCGACTTGCCTGTGTTTATGCTTGGAGCCGCGCTACCCCTTATGCTTAGTTTTCTTAGTTGCTTAGCTTCATACATAGATTATTTCTGCTGCAGCATTAGTCTCATTACCATTAATGATCATTAGAGTTGTAATTTGAGGATTATTTGAATATTGTAATAAAAGTACTTATTTCATAATTTGAGCTGTGGTAATTTTCTGTTTACCATTTGTGAATCATTTGTGTATGTGTGTTAAAAATCCTGGACACACATATACTGCACTTGGTTCATTTTCGGAACCGGGTGTCACAAATTGGTATCAGAGCCACAGATTAACTGTAGGACACAACCTAGATAGAATGGACACTTTAGAGCACACAGGGGCACTCAGGAAGCATTGTGATTTGTTTGGTGTGCTAATTGGTATATATGTTGCTTCTGTGCTTAGTAGAGGATTGTGGGATGCTTTAGCATTGCCATGTCCATATAGGCTTATATAGTCAGTTGTTTAGTTTCATATCGCTTGATGCATATAGTTGTGGACATTTTCTAAATTCTTCTATCTCTTTCTTTTCTTCAGATGGTGAGGACTCGCAACCAGAGTGATGCCAATGATGAGGAGGAGAACAATGGAGCACTGTGACACCCGATTCCGAAAATGAACCAAGTGAACGCATATGTGTGCCCAGGACGTTCAACACACATACACGAGTGCATTGTAAAAATGGATATATAGAAAATTACCACAAGACAGAATTAATTAAGTACTTTTATGACACAATTCATATTATCCTCGAATAATGAATATTAATTACAAGTTTGACTAATGCAGCAAAAATACTCTAATTAAGCAAACTAAGGAACTAAGTAGCATAAGCAAATAGGGTATAGCGCAGCTCCAACACTCCACAGGCAAAGCTAACGGCAGACACGGCCTAAAATTCTGCATTATCATCGTTATACTCCTAATCCTAACCTGCAACTATTGGTGGGGGAATTGCAAGGGTGAGTACATGTCGTACTCAGCAAGTGTGGAAAGTATGACATGTAGCTGGTACAAATGACGAATATTATAATGACTAAGTGCTGAAAAGTATATTAAAACATTTGAAAAGCAATTATATTTATGTGAAGTAAACCCATCATAAACCATAATTATAAACATAGTACAAGTCCATATTTTACTACCATCATCCATATTCCAGATTTCACCATTAATCGTATCCAATACCAGAATTTAATCCCTGACCAGCCATAACCATAACCAACCATAACCATGACCAACCAACCATCCCAAATCCCAAGTTTCCTTCTAATCATGTGAGGGTCTAGGTTGCTCATAACCGGGAGCACGGCTATCATGATAGTTTTATTAGACACTCTGCAGAGGTTGTACCACTTTACGCACGTGTTTGTGATTTCATCACCTTTCGATGACTATAGAATCTCAATTATGCCGTCTCACACTTCCTTAGGTGTGTGGCCAGGAGATCACAAAATAGCATTTACAAAGGGATTACTAGCCTACTTAGACCCCATCGAGGTTCCACCGGTGGCGATGTCTCCAACTGAGCACATCTTCAACCAAGGGCCCCCTCTTGAGCCACTCGGATCCCAGGGTAGTCCAACCAATCATCAACAAACCCAATACGACTACCCCTTCCCCGAGCATCTTTAGTGGTCCAAATAGCATTGGCAAAGCCCAAATTAATCAGCTACGCCACACCCTAACTTGGCCTCGTGGTGGCACTAAAAATCCTACATGGTCGCTCAATGAACCAGTCCTTAGATCTAAAGCAAGCAAACCACCATAACATCCAACCATCCACATACCATGCTTGCAGATCAACCATTACCATATCATATTAACAGTTCATCTTAATCGTATGCTTGTTTTTCCCATCCCGATTAATTAAGCGTACCAAAAAGGAAAAATCCCTTCCCTACTCTCTACCATGAATTCCAGGTGACAAGGGTGGTTTTACAAAGCTAGTAAACTTCCTACCATAGGATTCCCATCAAATTGACACAAGCATGCCGTTTTGAAAATGAAACATTTATTTTAAAACAGATCAATATGCTTTAAGGACACTGGCCTTGCTCTTGGGATTGGTTCAGGTCAAAGCCTTCAAACTCTTGGTGCTGGAGATCCTCCGCAACGCTCTCTAGCGCAAATCTGTCTAAACCACACAATAAACATATAAGACAAGAATTACAATCAATAGATGCACATATATTACTAAATATGACATGATATGCATGATTAATGCAAATGCAAGGTGGAACTTGTTAATGAGTTGCTTTTAATGATCACTACTAGTTTTAATAGATTTTAACAAGTTTATATAGGTTTGGATTTCATTTGAAACAATTTAGATTTAATTCAACAGGAAATAGATTGCAAAAATCGGAAAGTTCGTAGTAGGACGGACTAGTCCGCACTGCGCAGGAACAACAGATTAGGGTTTTCTAGATCGACATGAATTTGGAGATTTGGGGTTGAATTAATGTAAGGAAATGTGAATAGAAGGTATATCAGGTGTTTAGAACTCCAATGAATCACGGGTCTTGGAGGTAACACTTGGATCTTAAAGATCTAGGGTTGATGAAGAACTTGATGGTGAATTGTTGACGAAGAATGCGAAGTTGATGGAGATCTTGATCCTCTTTCATTTCCTCCTCTTCTTATTCTTGTACTAGATATCATTCTCCCTCCTTAGTGGCCGCTACTCATGAGCTAGGGTTTGGGTGAGGTGGAAAAGTGGCAAATAGATGTCATGCCAAGGGGTGGGGTTGTTTATATAGAGGTGGAGGCTAGGGTTAGGTGGATTTCGAGTTTGAGATGAGTAGGGGTCGGTTTAGAGTTTCACATGGGCTCTAAAAGAGTTAGGAACAACATCCCTAGGCCCACTTAACATAAAACCCAAGAAACCAGTCGTGAAACAAAATATCAACTCGGAGTCACGATCCATCGGACAAGTCTGAAAAGGGCCGGACTAGTCTGAAGTTGGACAGAGGGAAATCGGACAAGTCCAGATTGGACATCGGACAAGTCTAAACTTATCTAGAGGGGGAAAACAGACAAGTCTGGCAAAAAATCAGACAAGTCTGACTTTAGTTAGAGGAAAAACGGACAAGTCCGCTAGAACACCGGACAAGTCTGGACATGTCCAGGGACTTAGCAAAATTTCCAAGGAATTAGTACTCCAGACTAGTCCGCACAGGACACACAAGACCAGACAAGTCCAAAAGTGTCCAAAGGGAAAAACAGACTAGTCCGCAGCAAAACGGACAAGTCCGAGCGATGCCAGAGAGAAATCGGACTAGTCCGTACAAAGACCGGACTAGTCTGCACTTCCCAGAATTCTTAAGTGCGGTTTTGTTTCTAATTCATTTTAAACTTGTTCCTTTTTATGTGGATTAATGTTAAACATGATTAATGAACTTATGCAATTCATGATGCATGAAAATGAGGGTGTTACAAACCTACCCTCCTTAAAATGAATCTCGCCCTCGAGATCCGACGCGGAAGAGAAGAGATAGGGAAATTCCTTCTTGAGATCATCTTCTAGCTCCCATGTTGCTTCCGTTTCTGTGTGATGCTTCCATTGAACTTTGCACCATCTAATAATATTGTTCCTAGTGACTCTCTCCTTAGTTTCCAAGATTTTTACCGGTTGTTCGGCATAAGTCAAAATTTCCTCTAGTTCCAATTCTTCCATTGGCACTTGTTCTTCCGGTACTCATAAGCACTTCTTGAGCTGGGCAACATGAAACACATCATGCACATCCGATAAGTGTGTTGGCATCTCCAACTTATATGCTACTTCTCCTCTTTTGTCCAAAATCTTGAATGGTCCGATATATCTAGGTGCTAGCTTGCCTCTTATGTTAAACCTCTTATGACCTCTCATTGGTGACACCTTGAGGTAAACGAAGTCTCATATTTCAAAGGCTAGTTTCCTTCTCCTATTATCCGCATAGCCTTTTTGCCTTGATTGAGCAGCCCTCAAGTTTTCGCGAATAACCTGAACTTCTTTTTCAGCTTCTAGCAACACATCCGGACCAAATACTTGAGTATCTCCTGTTTCATTCCAGAATAAAGGTGTCCTACACTTCCTTCCATATAGTGCTTCATAAGGTGACATCTTCAAGCTTGCTTAGTAATTATTGTTGTATGAAAACTCTGCATATGGCAAGCTCTTGTCCCAACTTTTCCCATGCTTCAGAGCACAAGCTCTTAACATGTCCTCCAAAATCTGATTGGTCCTCTCAGTTTGTCCATCCGTTTGAGGGTGATATGCTGAGCTGAAATTTAACCTTGTTCCCAATGCTTCATGCAAATTCTGCCAAAATCTGGAGGTAAATTGAGAACCTCTATCCGAAACTATCCTCTTTGGAACTCCATGCAAACATACTATTCTTCCCATATACAATTCAACCAATTTCTCTCCATTAAAGGTGGTCTTGACGGTAATAAAGTGAGCTGATTTTGTCAACTGATCCACAATTACCCATACTGAGTCATAACCGGACTGAGTATGCGGCAATCCAACTATAAAGTCCATACCGATCTCTTCCCACTTCCACTCCGCAATCTTCAACGGCTGCAATAGTCCCGCCGGTCTTTGATGTTCCGCCTTAACTCATTGGCACACATCACACAACGCTACATATTCAGCTATGTCCTTCTTCATGTAGCCCACCAATAACATGTCTTCAAGTCTTTGTACATCTTCGTACAACCGGGGTGAATTGAGTATGGCGAGTCATGTGCCTCTTTTAGTATTGTCTCATGAATATGCTTCACATTAGGCACGACAATCCTCTTACCAAGCCATAATGTACCATGTTTGTCCTCATCAAATCTGAATTATCTCCCTTTATGGGTTATTTCCTTGATCTCTTGGACTTCCTCATCCTTCACTTGGCCCTCTCGAATCTCTTGCTCCAAGGTTGGATTTAATTCCATTGTCCCCATCTCATTTACAAATCCAAGATTCAACCGTTCAAACTCCTTACATAACTTGGATGGCAGCTCTCGAACCGTGAGTTGATGACTTACTCCTTTCCGTCTCAAGGCATCGGCAACTACATTGGCTTTTCCTGGATGATAATTGATCTCCAAATCATAATCCTTGATGAGCTCCAACCATCTTCGTTGCCTCAAATTTAGATCCGTTTGCGTGAAAATATACTTAAGACTCTTATGATCCATGTAAATTTCACACCTATGTCCAAGGATATAATGTCTCCAAATCTTCAATGCATGTACCACAACTGCGAGTTCCAAATCATGAGTTGGATAATTCTACTCATGTTCCTTCAATTGTCTCGATGCATATGAAACCACTTGAACTTCTTGCATGAGCACACATCCAAGTCCTTGTCTCGATGCACCACAATATATATCAAAACTTTTGCTCACATCCGGCAAAACCAAAACTGGGGTTGTTGTTAATCTTTTCTCCAACTCCTCAAAACTATTTTGACAAGCTTCGGTCCATTGGAAAGCATTTCCCTTCATTAGAAATTCCGTCATTGGCTTGGCTATCTTGAAAAAGTCCTTGGTGAATTGACGGTAATATCCAGCCATCCCAAGAAAACTCCTTATTTCCTTTACGTTCTGCGGTGGCTCCCACTATAGCACATCCCTCACTTTTCCGGGGTCAACTGAAACTCCTCCTAAAATGATATGACCCAAAAATGACACCTCTTTCAACCAAAACTGACACTTGCTAAACTTGTCATATAATTGATGCTCCCTTAATTTTTGCAAACGTAAGCCTCAAGTGTTCCTCATGTTCCATTTCATCCTTCGAGTAGATCATAATGTCACCAATGAACACCAAAATGAACTTATCCAAGTACTCCATGAAGACCTTATTCATGAGGTACATAAAGTATGTAGGTGCACTGGTCAACCCAAAGGGTATCACGGTGTACTCATAGGATCCATACCGTGTCTTGAAGGTTGTCTTGGGTATGTCTGATGGCCTAATATTCATTTGAAAGTAGCCTAACCTCAAATCAATCTTGGAGAAAGCACAAGACCCCATCATCTGAACGAACAAATCTTATTTGTGTGGCAAGGTGTACTTGTTCTTGATCGTCACCTCAATGAGAGCTAAGTAATGCACACACATCCTTTGCGATCCATCCTTCTTATCAACGAATAGAACGAGCGCTCCCCAAGGCAAAGAATTGGGGTGATTAAAACCTTTCTCTAGGTTCTCTTGAATCTGCTTCTTGAGCTCCGCTAATTCCTTAGGAGGCATCCTATATGGCATCTTAGCTATAGGTGCAGTTCTAGGTATTGAATCAATAACAAATTCAATGTCTCGATCAGGTGGCATACCTGGTAACTCATACGGAAACACGTCCAAAAATTTGCACACCACTAGAATCTCCTCAATTGCAGCACCGTCCATGTGGTTCAGCTCCAATTGCTTCAGTGCGTGTTGAGATGCTTCATACTCTACGGTGATCCCTTCCTCATTGGTAAACTTCAACGTCTTCGTGGCACATTCAATAAATCCATTGTGCTTCCTCAACCAGTCCATACCAATTATAATGTCCAATCCCTTGGAATCCAAGACAATGAGGTAGGCAAAGAAGTCTAACCCCCTTATTCTAAGGCTTACTTTTGGACATACTATATTTTTCTCATCTCTCCTCCAGGAGACTTAACCAATAAAGTAAACTTCATATGAGAGATAGGCAAACTATACTTGGCAACATATTTCGATGCAATGAATGAAGGAGATGTTCCAAAATCAAATAACATAGTCGTCGGGTTGGAGTCTGCGAGAAACATACCAATCACCACGTCATCTGCTTGTTGAGCATTCTTCGTAGAGAAATGGCTCACGTTGCCACGAGTGAAATTCTGTTGTCCACGATTACCTTGCGGATGTCCTCCATTGTGTTTTGGGTTTTGCCTTGGCGCATTGCTTCCTTGACCAAGGCCTGACTTAGGACATTGATACGCAAAGTGTCCAGCTTCTCCACAAGTATAGCACTTCTTTACTGCACCAGAATTATTTGGGCGAGCTTAGTTCTAAACATTTGCTCCAGGAAAATTGGCACGAGGCGCAAAAGGCATTGGATACCTAGGTGCTTGCATAACAGGGCACTACTACACAAACAGAGTTGGGTGCGGTGCATAACCAGGGCGATGAGCAGGCGCAGAAGAGCTGCAATATGGCGCATTAGGTGGTTCAAAGCAAGGGCGCACATTACTTCCTTGTTGTTGTCCTTGATATGGCGCCTTCCTCTTGTTGTCTTGCTCCATCTCACGGACCTTGTTATCAACCACAATTGCATTGTCCACAAGCTTCTGAAAGTTGGCATAGTCACAATTCAGCAATTGCACTTGGATCTCATTGTTCAAGCCCCTCATGAACAAGTATTGCTTCCGGTTGTCCCGGCTCACATCCTCAGGTGCATACCTTGAAAGTTAAGTGAATTTATTGAGATATTCACCCACCCTCGATCGTCCTTGCCTTAGGTTCTCAAATTCTTGCCTCTTCAAGATCATAACTCCTTCCGGCACATAATGAGAACGGAAGCTCTACTTGAATTTGGCCCAAGTGATCCTCTTCTGATTCTCATGAGCATTGCAGTAAGCATCCCACCAATCCGCAGCTGCTCCAACTAGTTGGTGAGAAGCAAATAGGACCTTCTCCCGATCACTGCATTGGACAATAACTAGCTTCTTCTCCACGGACTTGAGCCAATCATCAGCATCCATAGGGTATGTAGCTTGAGCAAAAGTAGGTGGCCTAGTCCTCATGAATTCTCCCAACTGGTTATGAGGCGGTAGGGGTGGTGGTGGAGGCATGTGGGGCTGATTGTTGATGTTAACAGCCTGCAGCTGTCCCATAGTCTGAATAATGGTCTGCATGAGCTGGTTTTGCATGGCAAATAGTTGCTCAATATTGATAGCTCCATGAGCAGGTCCTTGTACATTGTTGTTCTGAGGTGCTCCATTGTTCTCCTCCTCATCACTGACATCCCTCTGGTTGCAAGTCCTCACCATCTCAAGGAAAGCAAGAGATAAGAATTTAGAAACGTCCCCAACTATATGCATCAAGGGATATGAAACTAAACAACTACCTACACGAGCCTACGTGGACATGGCAATGCTAAAGTATCCCAAAATCCTCTATTAAGCACACAAGCAAACAATATATAGCAAACAACACACCAAATAAAAACATACCGATTCTGGAGTGCTCCTATGAGCTCTAGGTGTCCATTCTATCTAGGTTGCATCCTACGGTGAACCTGTGGCTCTGATACCAATTTGTGACACCCGATTCCGAAAATGAACCAAGTGAACGCATATGTGTGCCCATGACGTTCAACATACATACAAGAGTGCATTCACAAAAGGATATACAAAAAATTACGACAAGACATGATTAATTAAGTACTTTTATTACACAATTCATATTATCCTCGAATACAATCTCTAATGAATATTAATGACAAGTTTGTCTAATGCAGCGGAAATACTCTAATTAAGCAAACTAAGCAACTAAGCAGCATAAGCAAATAGGGTATAGCCCAGCTCCAACAGTCCACAGGCAAAGCTAATGGCGGACACGGCCTAGAACTTTGCATTATCATCGTTATACTCCCAATCGTGACCTGCAATTGTTGGTGGGGGAATTGCAAGGGTGAGTACATGTCGTACTCAGCAAGTGTGGAAAGTATGACATGTAGCTGATACAAATGACGAATATAATAATGGTTAAGTGCTGAAAAGAACATTAGAAAATTTGAAAAGCAATATATTATATTTATGTGAAGTAAACTCATCATAAACCATAACTATTAACATAGTGCAAGTCCATATTTCACTACCATCATCCATAATCCAGATTTCACCATTAATCGTATCCAATACCAGAATTTAATCCCTGACCAGCCATAACCATAACCAACCATAACCATAATCAACCAACCATCCCAAATCCCAAGTTTCCCTCTAATCATGTGAGGGTCCAGGTTGCTCATAACCAGGAGCATGGCTATCATGATAGTTTTATTGGACACTCTGCAGAGGTTGTACCACTTTACCCACGTGTTAGTGGTTTCATCACCTTTCGATGACTATAGAATCTCAATTATGTCGTCTCACACTTCCTTAGGTGTGTGGCCAAGAGATCACAAAATAGCCTTTACAAAGGAATTACTAGCCTATTTAGACCCCACTAAGGTTTCACTAGTGGCAATGTCTCCAACTGAGCACATCTTCAACCAAGGGCCCCCTCTTGAGCCATTCCGATCTCAGGGTAGTCCCACCAATCATCAACAGACCCAATTCGACTACCCCTTCCCCGAGCATCCTTAATGGTCCAAATAGCACTGGCAAAGCCCTAGTTAATCAGCTAGTCGCACCAATACTTGGCCTCGTGGTGGCACTGTAAATCCTGGATGGTCGCTCCACGAAGCAGTCCATAGATCTAAAGCAAGCAAACCACCATAACATCCAACCCATCCACATACCATGCTTTCTTAGATAACCCATTACCATATCATATTAACTAGTTCATGTCAATCATAATCTCATAAGTGCATAATTAGATAGTATGCTTGTTTTTCCCATCCCAATTAATTAAGCATAGCAAAAAGGTAAAAAGCCCTTCTCGACTCTCTACCATGAATTCCAGGTGACAAGGGTGGTTTAACAAAGCTAGTAAACTTCCTACCATAGGATTCCCATCAAATTGACACAAGCATGCAGTTTTGAAAACAAAATATTTATTTTAAAACAGGATTAATATGCTTGAAGGACACTTGCCTTGCTCTTGGGATTGGTTCGGATCAAAGCCTTCAAACTCTTGGTGCTGGAGATCTTCCACAACACTATCTAGCGCAAATCCATATAAACTGCCCAATAAACATACAAGACAAGAATTACAATCAATAGATGCACATATATTACTCAATATTACATGATATGCACGATTAAGGCAAATGCAAGGTGGAGCTTGTTAATGAGTTGCTTTTTATAATCACTCTAGTTCTAATAGATTTTAACAAGTTTATACAAGTTTAGATTTAATTGGAAACAATTTAGATTTAATTCAACAGGAAATAGATTGCAAAAATCGGACAAGTCCGCAGTAGGCTGGACTAGTCCGCACTACGCAGGAACAACAGATTAGGGTTTTCTAGATCGACGTGAATTGGAGATTTGGGGTTGAATTCACGTATGGAAAAGAGAATAGAAGGTATACCAGATGTTTAGAACTCCAATTAATCAAGGGAGGTAACACTTGGATCTTGACGATCTAGGGTTGATGAAGAACTTGATGGTGAATTGTTGATGAAGAACGCGAAGTTGATGGAGATCTTGAACCTGTTTGGTTTCCTCCTCTTCTTCTTCGTGTTCTAGATATATTTCTCCCTCCTTGGTGGCGGCTACTCACGATCTAGGGTTTGGGTGAGGTGGAAAAGTGGCGAATAGATGTCAAGCCAAGGGGTGGGGTTGTTTATATAGAGGTGGAGGCTAGGGTTAGATGGATTTCGAGTTTGAGATGAGCAGGAGTCGGTTTAGAGTTCCACATGGGCTCCAAAAGAGTTAGGCATGACATCCCTAGACCCACTTAACGTAAAATCCAAGAAACAAGTCGTAAAATAAAAGATCAACTCGGAGTCGCGATTTATCGGACAAGTCCGAAAAGGGTCGGACTAGTCCGAAGTTGGACAGAGGGAAATCAGACAAGTCCGGATTGGACATTGGACAAGTCCAAACTTATACAGAGGGGAAAAACAGACAAGTCTGGCCAAAAATCGGACAAGTCCGACTTTAGTCAGAGGGAAAAACGGACAAGTCCGCTGGAACACCGAACAAGTCTGGACATGTCTAGGGACTTAGCAAAATTTCCTAGGAATTGGAACACTGGACCAGTCCGCACAGGACCGGACAAGTCCAAAAGTGTCCAGAGGGAAAAATAGACTAGTCCGCAGCAAAACGGACAAGTCCGAGCGAGGTCAGAGAGAGATCGGACTAGTCCGCACAAAGACCGGACTAGTCCGCACTTCCCAATATTATTAAGTGCGGTTTTGTTTCTAATTCATTTTACACTTGTTCCTTTTTATGTGGATTAATGTTAAACATGATTAATGAACTTATGCAATGCATGATGCATGAAAATGAGGGTGTTACAAGCACCTGAGAACAACAATAATGGACCTGTACCTGAGGCTATCAACCTTGGGCAGCTATTGGCTATGCAAAATCAGCTTATGCATACCATAATACAGACTATGGGAGAGCTGCAAGCTGGCAACAACAATCAACCCCACATGCCTCCACCGCCACCACCCCCACCACCTCATAACCCGTTGAGAGAGTTTATGAGGACAAGGCCACCCACATTTGCTCAAGCTATTGATCCTATGGAGGTAGATGATTGGTTGAAGTCCATGGAGAAGAAGCTTGCTATTGCCCAATGCAGTGACCGAGAGAATGTCCTATTTGCTTCTCATCAACTAGTTGTAGCAGCTGCGGATTGGTGGGATTCTTTATGCAACACACATGAGAATCAGGAGAGGATCAGTTGGGCTGAATTCAAGGAGAGCTTATATTCTCATTATGTGCCGGAAGGTGTTATAATCCTAAAGAGGCAAGAATTTGAGAACTTGAGGCAAGTAAGATCAAGCGCGAGTGAATATCTTGGTAAATTCACTAAACTTTCAAGGTATGCACTAGAAGATGTCAGCTGGACAGCTGGAAGCAATATTTGTTTATGAGGGGCCTTTACAATGAGATTCAAGTGCAATTGCTCAACTGTGATTATGCCAACTTCCACAAGCTTGTGGACAAAGCAATTGTGGTTGAGAACAAGGTTCGCGAGATGGAGTAAGATAACAAGAGGAAGGCGCCATATCAAGGACAGCCCCATGGAAGCAATGTTCACCCCCGCTTTGCACCACCCAATGTGCCATACTACAACACCTCTGCTCCTGCTTATCACGCTGCTATACCACCGCGCTCAGCTCAGCCTATGCAGCAACGCCCAACTATGCAAGCACCTCACCCCCAATGCCTCAAGCGGCCCGCGCCAACTTTCCTGCCAATGCCCAAAATCAAGTTTGCACTAACAATGCTGGTGCAGCAAGGTCGTGCTATACTTGTGGTGAGGTAGGATACTTTGCATCTCAATATCCTAAGTCAGGCCTTTGTCAAGGCAGCAATGCTCCAAGACAGAAACCAAGACCGAATGGAGGAGCGCCACAAGGCAATCGTGGACCAAAAAATTTCGTTCGTGGCAAGGTGAACCATGTCTCTATGGAGGAAGCGCAACAAGCAGATGACGTGGTGATTGGTATGTTTCTCGCAAACTCCAACCCGATGACTATGTTATTTGATTCTGGAGCATCACATTCATTCATTGCATTGAAGTATGTTGCCAAGCATAGTTTGCCTATCTCTCATATGAAGTATACTTTGTTGGTTAAATCTTCTAGAGGACAGATGAGGAAAAATATAATATGTCCAAAAGTAAGTCTTAGAATAAGGAGGTAGACTTTTTTGCCAATCTCATTGTTTTGAATTTTCAAGGGTTGGACACTATACTTGGTATGGACTGGTTGAGGAAGCACAATGGAGTTATACAATGTGCCACAAAAACGGTGAAGTAGACCAATGAGGAAGGGATCACCATAGAATTTGAAGCATCTCAACATGCACCGAAGCAATTGGAGTTGAATCAAATGGACGATGTCGCAATTGAGGAGATTCTAGTGGTGAGCGGGTTTTCAGATCTGTTTCAGGATGAGTTACAAGGTACGCCACCTGATCGAGATATAGAATTTGCAATTGAATTAATACTTGGAACTGCACCTATAGCTAAGAGGCCATATAGGATGCCTCCTAAGGAGTTAGCGGAGCTCAAGAAGCAAATTCAAGAGAAACTAGATAAGGGTTTTATTCGCCCAAGCTCTTCACCTTGGAGAGCGCCCACACTTTTTGTGGACAATAAGGATGGATCCCAAAGGATGTGTGTCGACTAGTGTTGATGGTCCTTAATTGCCAAATCCGACCGTCAATTCTCTGCATAAAAGTTATGGACTGGACAACCAACATAGTGGTAGGAGTTATTTACTACCTATCTCCACAAGTGTTGGTGCAATTGTGTATGCAGGTGAATTATGACCATAACTAGAGGTATTTACAGGGATCAATCCAGAAAATAGACCTTCCGACCAATCAGGCTAAATCACAAGGATTTATGGGCCCACTCGGAGGCGAAAACGAACTAAAAAACACCGAAATCACCCATACCCATGATGGGGCCCACAAAACAGTGTCACAGAGAAAATTCGGCGCGACTGGAGCCGTTGGTACTTCAGCCGACCTACCAGGTCGCACGAGTAGGTAATTGCGCCAAACGTAGTCAACCGCCACGTGTTGGCTCCTCGCGGCTTGGAGATCACGTTGGCGACTGAGTCCCTCGTTTCTTCTGGCGCCAAACCGAACTTTGGAGGGTACAAATAGGGGGTAGGAGGTTCCCTCACTCCACAAACCAAAAGCTTGAGTCTAATACTCCACTCCAATGGCATAGCACTGCCTAAGTGCTTAGAAAATAGGGAGAGAGTGAGAAAGAGGATGAGGAGGAAGCGAGGGCTTGTCGGGCTTCTTCCACTTAGGGATAGGGTTCGGGCTTGTTGAACCCTCTCCACCTTTGTACCTCAACAGTTCTTCCAATCTCAAGTAAGGTACATGATGTCCAATTGAGTTCATTTCTTTAATTCAAGCAAGTTAAATCCTTAGTTCCTTGTCTGTTCATTGCTCTATTCATCAAAGGCCCAAGTCTTTGCACAAAAGGTTAGGGAAGTAATCGTTAGCATAGGCGTGGTGTCTAGGATTGATGTTACCTTTGATTATCTCGTAGTCCACGAGTTGTATAGGTAGGCGGTAGGTGGTGACAGTCTTATCCGTCCGTTATAATCCTCCACGTTCAACTACGATGTAGGCTCTTGGCGGGAGTCGTCTGGTAGACCAGGCTAAGCCCGTGCCAAATACAAGCTGCTATTGACCAACTTGCTTTGAATTAGAAACCATTCTCTTAGGATATCCACTCTATCCCTTGCCTACCACCAAGGTTTGTGTCCTTTGGTGAACTACTTAGGGTGATGGGGAGGTTTATGGTCGATCTTCCAAAAGGTAATGGATAAGTCGATTGATGAAGATCTCGACGTTGATGATCCGAGGCTCTTGAGTAGAACACGAGAAAACCCTGCAATCACTACACCACCACTCCGTTTGTTATCAATCGTGCTTCAAACGATTGACCTCGCCAAGAAGGCTAATACCTGCAAGTGCAACCGAGAACACAAGCAAGAACAAGGTAGAAGCAATCTCATTTGCTAAGTTAGGGTCTCACAAACCGATGAACGGCGAAATTGTGTATAACAGATTAATCTAAGAAAAACCCAATTGTTCATGGCGGTCACTATGGAGTATATATAGGTGGGAGGACGTCCAAGGGTGTGTTGGAGTCGTGAACTAACCCTAAGACACGAAAATAAGAGATGTAGACTTGATACAAGACCCAATGTCCCAATGCGGTGGCGCAACATCCTGACTAATTCTTAAGTCGATATTTTTTTGATGATTTCCGTCGTCTCCAGAGGAATTTTGACATGGGACCAAATCCATTGGATAGATTATTCTATCTCCTTTCCGTGCATATGTAGAACGTCGAAAACGGAGATTGTATGCATATTGGGCATCCGTTTTAGTGCAAACTGCTCCTGGACTCCGAGTTGGACACGATTTTGAGTTTGGCTCGGTTTCCATCTTCTTTGAACGAATTCTCTGGTCCTCCACGTCCCTAATACTTCCTCCAAGTACTTCTTGAACCTCTCCATGGATCCTAATCATAACTAAATCATTAGGTAGCAATCTATGCTCAAAAACATATAAGAAACATATAAGAACGAGATCACCTCTGAAATTAATTGTTGTGTATGAACTCTATTGATTGCATCTTGCATGTTAAATGAAGTGTTGTTTATATCCATAGACGTGATGTCCTTATCATCCTCCCCTTCTTGAATTGGAGTCATCCTCGACTCAAGTTCATCTTCTCTCATGTGTGGGTCAATATGTGCAACGCCATCAAATCCTCTTGTGTGCATCAAAGGAGGAGGCCAAGGTGGTGGACGATATAGTGCAACATCTCCATATTCTCCATCAAATAAGCATGACCATTCACTTGAGCCAGGATCCCAAACAAATAAACATTGTGCCATGTTTATTTGTGCAATGATAATCAATTAGCACACACGTTCCTTGAACTCGATACCCTTAGGAATACTCTTTAAGAGGAAGTGCTATAGCGGTTTCTCCATGCGCTTGCGGATTTTCATCTTGTTGTACCAGCCGTCAACAAGAATTTCTGTCGTCGTTGCTAGGGAATGGTTGTTGTAGATCTTCGAACCTTGTTCACCCTCGTATCTATTTTTTTATCTTTATTCCTTATCTTTGTACCATCTAAACTATGGAGCAACACACAATTCTTTCTCTATCTGCTCCTAAGGGTGAGTTCTGTGAGCCTCCGCCATCGGCAGATCTCATTTGCTCAACTAGCTATGAAATCCACCCTATCTCTATAGCCATGGTTCAGGAGCAATCCTTATCAGGGATGGATTGTGAGAATCCTTACCATCACCTGCGGGAGTTTGAGCAATTGTGTTCATGCCTTCTAATCAAGGGCATGACACAAGAAACCCTTAAGTGGAAATTGTTTCCCTTTGCCCTCAAGGGAAGAGCGAAGCAGTGGTACACTCATACCGTTGGGAGTGCAAATGGAAAATGGAAAGAACTCCGAGACAATTTTTGTCTTGCATTCTTTCCACTCTCCCAAGTTGCCTCTCTACGAAGGGAAATTCTCAACTTTCAGCAAATCGAGAAGGAATCTATAGGTGCAGCCTGGGCTAGATTCTCATTGCTAACTAAATCAGGCTCAGACATGTCCATTCCTGAACATGTGTTATTACAAAATTTTCGTTTTGAGCAAGATAAGGATTCTGCCCTATACCTCGACACAACGGCTGGAGGCCCTTTCCTCCACAAGACACCGATTGAAGGAAGTGAAATTCTAGACCGCATTCTAGAAAATACATCCTTCATATCCAGTCTTAATGAACCTCCTTAAGAGGAAGCTCCCGTCATCATAAGTGACAAGCTTTCACAAGACGAAACTGCCAAACTCATGACTGTCTTAGAAAAGCATAGATCAGTCCTAGGCAACTCACTCCAAGACCTTAAGGAAATCAGCCATACTCTTTGTAACCACCGCGTTCCCACCGACCCTCTTAGCACACCGTCTAGGGAACATCAAAGGAGGTTGAATAATGCTATGCAGAAGCTTGTCAGGAAGGAGGTCTTGAAACTCTTGCATGCCGTAATAATTTATCTCGTTCCTCATAGTGAGTGTGTTAGCCCCGTCCAAGTAGTGCCCAAGAAAGGAGGAATGACGGTGGTTTAAAATGAAAGGAATGAACTCCTTCCGCAACAAAGTGTCACAGGGTGCAGGATGTGTATTGACTACAGAAAACTCAACAAGGCAACAATGATTTCCCGTTGCCTTTCATTGATGAAATGCTTCAGTGGCTAGAGAAACATTTCTTCTTTTGTTTCCTCGATGAATATTCTGGTTACCATCAAATTCCCATCCACCCTGATGATCAAAGTAAGACCACATTCACATGCCCTTATGGAATGTACGCCTATCGGCAAATGTCGTTCGGGTTGTGTAATGCACCCACTTCGTTCCAAAGGTGCATGATGTCTATTTTCTTAGACATGATCGAGGAAATCATGGAAGTTTTTATGGATGACTTTTTTGTTTATGGAAAAACTTTTGATCATTGTCTTGAGAACCTAGACAGGGTCTTACAAAGATGCCAAGAGAAGGACCTAGTGCTAAATAGGGAAAACTGTCATTTTATGGTCTGTGAAGGCATCATTTTAGGGAACTTGCTATCCAAAAGAGGGATTGAGGTGGACAAATCCAAAAATGAAGTTATTGAATAGCTTCCACCTCTCACCAACATTAAGGGTATCTGTAGCTTTTTAGGCCATGTGGGGTTCTACCGACGATTTATCAAGGATTTTTCCAAAATAGCTAGACCCCCACTAGCCTATTAGCTAAGGATGTGCCCATTTGATTCCATGATGAGTGTCACCAATCTTTTGACATCCTCAAGAAGGCAGTCATCACAGCTCCAATCATTCAGCCCCCTGATTGGATGCTGCCATCCAAAATCATGTGTGATGCTAGTGATTATGCCGTTGGAGCGGTCCTTGGCCAAACCAAGGATAAGAAGCATCATGCAACAGCCTACGCTATTAAGACTCTATCAAGAGCTCAGCTTAACTATGCCACAACTGAAAAGGAACTCCTAGAAGTTGTCTTTGCTATCTATAAGTTTAGATCATACTTGGTTGGAGCAAAATTCATAGTCTACACAGACCATGCTGCTTTGAAATATTTGCTCACAAAGAGAGATGCTAAACCTAGGCTAATTTGATGGATTCTCCCACTCTAAGAGTTTGACCTGGAGATAAGAGATAAAAAAGGGAGTAGAGAATTCTGTCGCTGATCATCTCTCATGTATGGAAATCGCAAATAGACTGGACATATGTATCAATAATTTCTTACGAGATCATATGTTGCTCAAGGTGACCGACTCTAACCCTTGGTACGCGGACATCGTAAACTTCATGGTTACGGGGTACGTACCACCAGGGTAGGATAAGAAAAGGCTCATTTTTGAGAGTCGACGTCACCTGTGGGATGTTCCATACCTCTATAGGGTATGTTCCGATGGGCTGCTTAGAAGGTGCGTCCCAACAATTGGAGGCATCAAAATCATCGAAAGATGCCATGCAGCCCCCTATGGCAGGCACTACGGTGTTCACCGTACTCAAGCAAAGATCTGGCAAAGTGGATTCCTTTGGCCCTCAACGTATGAGGATATAAAGGAATTTGTTCGAAGATGTCACTACAAGGATTTTGATTTATCGCAACGAAAAAATTTGTCGCAATAGGTTGTTTTTCGTCACAATAGGTCGCTGTTGCAACGAAAAAAAGCGTGGCGATAGTTTTTACGAATCGTCGTAATAATTACCACGGCGATAGGTTATTTGCAACTCCTTGGCATCCGTGGCGAATAGGACGCTATTGCAACGGTTTTACATTGGTGGCAAATAGTACGCTATTGCAAGGGTTTCATGTATTGCGATGATTTAACGTATCACAACGAATTATACGGTATTGCAATGGGTTCACGATCGTGGCAAATAGTTTGGTATTGCAATGATTTCATATTTGTGGTGAATAGTATGTTGTTACAACGATTTAGCGTATTGCGACGATTTAACGTATTGCAACAAACAGCATGGTATTGCAACGATTCCACATTCGTGGTAATTGTATGTGGTTGCAACGATTTCACAGGCGTGGCAATAGTACGGTATTGTAACGATTTCACATTCGTGGCAAATAGTATGTTATTACAATGGTTTACCGTATTGCAACGATTTAACGTATTGCAACGAATAGCATTGTATTGCAACGATTTCGCGTTCGTGGTAATAGTACGTGATTGCAACGATTTTCACATTCGTGGCAAATACTACAGTATTGCAACGATTTTCACAGTCTTGGCAAATAGTAACATATTGCAACGAGTTATTGTGTAGCCACGATTCACCATATTGCAACGAATATCACGGTATTGCAACGATTTCACATCTGTGGCAAAAAGTATGGTACTGCGACAGTTTAGCGCCCGTGGCAAATAGTAGGTTAGTGCAACGAGTCAACAAATGTGGCGAACAGTACCGTATTGCAACGATTTCAGATCTCTGGGAACTAGTCTGGTACTGCAACAATTTCGTATTTGTGGCGAATAGTTGGGTATTGCAACGAGTACACAAACATGGCAAATAGTATCATATTGCAATGATTTCAGATCCGTTGGAACTAGTATGGTACCGCAACGATTTCCCATCCATGGTGAATAGTTTGGTATTGCAACGATTTCTTATCTGTGGCAATAGTGTTTTAATACAACGTTTTTTGAGTCGTTGCCAAATGTTTATACTGCAACGTTTTGTCATTCTATTGCCACGTTTTATCATCTGTATTGGCAATAGCTTCCTATTGCAACAATTTTTCATTCGTGACAAGAAATTCGTAATGCCACGTTTTATAATTAGCGGCAGTAGAACCCGAATGCACCAGGTTTGAAAATTAGTGGCAACAGAATCACGAGTTTAACAATAAACATCCATCAATTTTACAACACGCATAACAACACTCAAGGATTACTTAAGTGATGTGTTTGCATACTAAGAGTTTTCCTAAGCTGATCGGGACTAATTGTGGGAGCAGGTGGCTTTTGGCGGTTCCTTATTTGTTGGACCTTCTGTGGAGTGGTCGCCATCATTATTTTGTGCATTTTAGCCACTGAGGCGTGCATGTCCTGCATGTCCTTAGCTATCTGTTCACGATCAGCTGCTATCTGACCTTGTAAGTTCTGGACTTCAACGATTAACTCTTCATTCTTCTGGTTTATGCAGTCCATCTGGGTGTTTGAGCTATTATTTCTTCCTTCCAAGTCCTGTACTATTTCATTGAGGCCTGTATTTCTAACTTCTAAGTTTCGAACTTGGTCATTGAGGTGTTCAGACATCTGGATATGCATACGTTCACATTCGGGACCAGTTGGATTAGCCATATAACCACGCCCCCGAACATGTGATCCTGCACAACCGATTGATGATCTATAACAATGCTGGAAGATGTGGTTTCTCTCCTCATTTGGAATTGGGCCTCCCTGCTCAGCTTCAATGTCGTCCACTTGGGCACGTGCCTGGATCTATATACGAAAAGAAAAGTCACAGGTAATTTGCAAATATTTATTTAATTGGGGATTGTTTGAAGTGTTACTCACATGTACAGCTTCTGCCAACTTGTTTGTCCAGTTAACGTTCAACAAATGGCTTGCCTCCCACAGTTGTATGACATCGGGTTCTTCTCCGGTCTCTGGGTCTCGCTACATAAAATACAAGTAAACTTCAACATGTCAGTATACATATTTTTTGCAGCACAGAGTAAAAGTGTGATTTATTTTTCATACCTTCTCGTAACTAAGTAGGGCATAGGATTTGGATCCAAGCAAGTGACACGCCTTTTGTCTTCTTCGATTCTTAGAATTGGTCCTGCTTATTGACTGCAATAATTTTAAGAATTAATTCCACAAATGAAAGTAAATGAAATATTTTTTGTATGATGCAAAGCTATTAAAAAGTTTGCTAACCTCGAATTGCACAGACCCTAAATATTCTATTAGGTGCAACCACTCGGGCGTTGTTACGTCAGCAGGCTGGTTTCGTATACGTTCTTCATCGGTAGAATAGCTCTTACAGGTGGCATGCAAAGTCGAGCGCCTCCCCTTGTAGCGCTCACCAGAAATTCTCAAAATTTTTCTTGCGCTCTCCGGTGTGTCCTCCATGTCCCAGGAATCCTGTACATTATATAAAAAGTTGCTGTAAACATAAAGGATAGAGATTGCAAGAAAACAAATACTTGTGTGGGGGTGTGACAACAATAACCAGAATGTCTCGTACTATATCTCTCTTGTTACTATGGCCAACCTCTGCCCACTTCGTTGCACCGGTGAGGGATGCATGTCTTTTTGTAAACATAACCACATCATCGACCAAGTGCCGCTGATTAGTACCAACTGCAGCACCCAACCTAGCGGAGAACTAAATTGGTAGCTTCACATGCTGCGTTCTACTAACTCGGGATGCATAGCGTGTTGTGGAAACCTTAAGTCCTTTAGCCACACTTCTTCCTAGCTTCCTTCCTTCTGTTACATTGATTCAAACGGTAAACAATTAAAGCAAATTACTGCCTGAACAAGTTTAGTATCATGTATAAATAGTGTGAAAAGAAGAAAAGTCTGATGTTCATACCATCTTCAGGACGAGTGCAACAAATATGAGTGTGGGAGGACCGCGTCGTGCTAGCACCATTTTGTTCTGTAGTACTCCCTCTTGGTTTATATTAATTGTCACCCACAAATGAATTAAAAATGAACTACTACAGTAGTTAGGATTGTCCTAACGACACCTATTTTGATGGGGGGTTACATTATTGACTTCTTTGTTGCTGTTCATACCTTAAAATGAGCCATCTGGTACACATGTCAGTGGCGGTACGCACTCATAGTACTACAGAGGATTTTCGGTCCATGAGCGAAGTAGGCAAGACTGTGAGGGGGCATGCAGCTGGCAACGCTAGACTAGACAAAGATAGGGTTCGCCGGTTCGGTCTGACTGACATCAGCTGGAGCGCGTCTCGAAGAGAATTATTAGTTGCAGGGCAAGTAATGAACGCCAGTGGTAGCAGGTGGCGAATGCAAGACAGAAAAGGCAGGCAGCTTGCGGGATTGAAATCCTCCGTAGTACTGCACCTGCATTAGCTACCACCGACATGTGGGCCCATGAGACATCGGGTCTACTTGTCAGTGGCAGCTACTACAGGTGCAGTACTGCATAGTGCCAGCTTGCGACACTCAACAAAGTGAGGGTTCGGTCTCGACAAAACTCTCGAGGAGGATTGGTGGCAGGGCGAGTAATGGCTAGGGATTTGCGGGCAGCGGGGTAATCATGGCACGCGAAGGATGGGACGTGGCAATGGGTGAGGGAGACACGTCGGGGAGGACACTGAAGGGACCAGCAGTAGGGCGTGGGCGTGGGCGCCGGTGCCGGCCGGAGTGGCCGGCGGCTAGAGAGCACAGCGTGGAGGCATAAAAAAATCATGCCATCACACAGGCTGATGAACTGTTAACTATAAAGACTAAGTACTAATAAGAAAGTAGAATCGCAAGGCATGCTAAAACAATTAGTAGAGCCTAGGAAAGAATGCAAATGACCATGATACACCCATCATCAATACATCTAAAGGACAAAACGTAGTGTCTCAAAATGCTCCAAATTCAATGCCAAAGGAGTAGAGTAAAAAAGTAACACGCTCTACCAAAAAAAATGGCATCGTAGAGAGGCAGGTAGTAATGTGATGTGATATGGGTAGTTGGAAGCTACTACCGAGGATAGATTTGGAGTGGGACATTTTTTAAGCTCCAAAAGTAAAATTACGCTGGGGCGGAAGGAGTATTTCTGGTTTGTATATCTATACCTGTTGTTGGTTCATGCATCATAGTAGTACCAGGGAGTGAAGAACCTCGGGGTTCCTGAGCATCATGTGCTGCAATATTCTCTGCATACCATGCAAATAATTTAATGTTGTTTAAATTTGTTTAATTTTGATAGTAAACACATGTATAGTTATACCAGGTGCTCGTTGGCCACCATGAATGCTTGTAGACGACATCACGGTTTGATGTCTTGTTCCTAATGTAAAGAGCATTGTAAGTAGTCATTCCAAATAACAGTGATAACGTCAGATTACATGACCGACGTAGATTTTGGATCGGACGGTGTGCTTTCTATAAACTGCAGTGTTTTTTACTAACGGAGGAATTAGAAAAGAAAGAATAGAAAAAAACGTACGATCCGAGAAAGCCACAAGAAAGAAAAAAGTGAAAACCATGGGAACTAAAAATCTTAGGAATACAAATTTGTAAAACAGGAATGAGAGTACAACATTTGGAGTGGTTGATCAGATAACCCGTGCGTCATTTACTTCTAAATCCAGATTTTACATACTGCCACCTATGGTTTTTAGTATGTGTCATTCCCGGCCAGGAATTGAACTAGAAATACACTACTGTAATAAGCTGTCGGAGCAACATTTATTTAAGGACAGATGTAGTGTGTGTGTATATATATATATATAACTAAATTCGTGAAATAGAAGACCGCATTTCTTCTTTGTTAATTTATTTAATCTTCGTATATCAGGATGGATCGTGTATAACTTAACTAGGCCAAAACTGCATGGATCGTGTAGAACCAATCCAATATAGCTCTATAAAAAGACAGCATGGATCGTGTAGTTTACCTAGCACAAAACTGGAGTCTGGGATGCGATGTCACAGGGAGGTGTCGGCGACGAAGAGGTTCGGTAGAGCCTGTCAAACTTGGTCACCCGGCGTTGTACCCAGGAGTCAACACCACCAAGAGCTTCAATGCGTCGCTGCGAGATCCATGGGGGAAAATTTGTAAAAACCGTGGGAAATGAAAACACGGGAATTTCTTAGGAATACAAGTACGGAATACAGGACAGAGAGACAACACATTTGGAGTCATGCGAGATCACCGAAAGGGCGGGGCAGCAGTGTGTCGGGAATGGAGGCCAGTGTTTCCATTTATACTCATCGTGGCTGAAATAGGGTTACAATAATAGGCGGGACTGAAATTGGAGGCGCAGGTAGTGAAAATTGAATTGTCAAAATCTCAAATGTGGCGCGCCAAGTAGAACGATAAAATTTTCGCAGGAGTGGAGAATTTGACGCAAGTCGTGCCCTTGTGCACGCATCCAATCGTGATTAATTACATTTCATGTCACGTCGATTCCTGCACATGGCTGGTGCGTGTAGCTAGAGGGGTAGACTTCGTCTTAGGACAACTTACTCGCTTCTTAATTCATCTTTGTTGCCATGCATGGAGATCAAATTTTAAAACAGTCATCTGCTAGCTAGTGGGACATTCCAAAAAAAATACGAAAAAAATATAAATCGCCAAATGTATACGTATGTGCTAATGCAAACGATATGCAAATACAACCAAGTGCAGGAAATGATGGTAAACAATCAGCATTTTGTAACATTAATCACAATGAAACGATAATATGTACTAGTATATACTACTACATACTAAAAATACATTTTCCCATGCGCTGTCTACAAATGGAAAAATTGAGTGAAAGAACACAAAAGAGGAGAAACGCAGCCTCAACCACGATCTCAATGGAGTTTCAACCAAGAGTCGTTGATTGTCGCAATACAACGAATTCTTGGCTATACATTGAACAACAATTATCTCACCCCTTTTTCAGAAAGGAGATGTTTTTCGATATTGCATAGGATGCATTGTTCAAGAACAGAAAAGACATTTATCATTAAAATAGAAACAACACATATATTACAAACAAGAACTACGAAAGCACATAGAAGACAAGAAAAAGAAAAACTACAAATACTACTCTACTCAGAGTCGGAGGAGATCTCCTCCACCTCCTCCTCCGCCGCTGCTGCCGCTGCCGCATCCTCCGCCGCTGCTGCCGCTGCCTCCTCCACTGCCACCGCTGCTGCCGCCTTCTCTGGCAATTGAGTCCAAAGCTTCCAGGCGATAGTCCGCAGAAAATGCTGGCGGCCCTCCACCCCAGCCACCTCCCCAATCGTCTCGTAGAGGACGTTGAGACGACCGGCCACAAACCCTAACCCGAAGCAGTAGTGGTCGGCAGTGTCCATGCTGGTGCAGACGGGAAGTTTCCCAGGACCTAGACGCTCAGACGAGCGAGATGTATCGGAAAATACATCCCGCGCCAATATGTCGAGCTTTTTTGCTCGCCCGGCGGTGGCGAAAAGGTGCTCGGTGGCCTCCTTCAGGCGCCGATCGAGTTCATCGAAGCGGTGTTCGACGAGGCAGACAGTCTCCTGAACCCAAATAGGATGAGGAGGTGCAGGCGCCGCGGGCGGAGAAGGGGACGGAGGAGGTGCGGGCGCCGCCTCCAGTTCCACCGGCATTGGCTGCGACAGAAATAGAGAAGAAGGAGGTTCGGAGGACGTCGACGGCCTGGAGCGCTTCAGTGCGGGGCTACCCATTTGTGCGGCGACGGAGTTGCAGAGAAAGAGCGAGAGGTGGTCGGCGATGGTGCGGCGGTGAAGGTAGAGAAGTTTGGAGGCTATGATCGATGGAGATGGAGTGGTGCGGCGGAGACGCAAGAGGACGGGTGTGCCTTTATAGCGGGTCCTCGTCCCGTGCGAGCGGAGATGATCGGACGCTTTGAAAACTGCGCTTTCGAATTAATCCAAACCGCGGTTGGCTTCCATCTCCGCTTCACACGCAGTTTTTTAATTTGACATGCAAAGGGTCCAAGGTATGCAGTGGCCCACCTGACATACTTTGTAGGTCCGTCCGGCGGTGTTTCAATTTTTCAGTTCCAGTTTTTAATTTTGACACGCAAAGGGCCCACCGGCCCATGGTATATGCAACGTTCCAGTTTTTTTCAGTTTGTCACCCCAAATACCTCAATCATGTTTCAAGACGTTACGCGTTTTCTCTTATTTTTTGAAAGATTGTCCCTCAACTATATATATATATATATATATATATATATATATATATATAGTTGAAAGATCGTCAGAAAACACAAGAAAAAAGCACAAGACGATGAACACACCACACATTCATGCATTCATTAACACACACACACACACACACACACACACACACACACACACACATATATATATATATATATATATATATATATATATATATATATATATATATATATATATATACATATATAGATATATAGTTTGGCTCATTGATCCTATGTTTGGGGCGTAGGGTAGCATGCATGGACAACTACAACATGCATGTGAGAGAGACGTCGATGATCATATGTACTCCCCCCATCTCCATGAACTTGTCGCTTTGTCGTAGTTCATTTTTTAACTACAAAAGCCGCATCAAAAGAGCTTGTTTATTGGCTCATGGACAAGGAAAATTATTTATACCTAGTACAAAAAGTATAAGTTGGTCGGCGTTGTTGTTCGTACGCGAAGGATGCAACCTGGTAGTTGCTCTTGCAGGTGTATGGTAATTACGTGAGTGTTTGGTCAAGTCATGTGGTTAGTGACATGTGACGAAGTGCTCAGTCATCAATTGTGTTTGGTTTGACGTCGAAGTTCGATTGGAGATAGATCATCCGTTTCTTTATGTCTTGGATCATCCAAATTAACATTTGGTTGGATGGACTGGACGATCCAATTTTTTGTTGGTAGGTTGGATGAACCTTGATTGGATTATTGAATCATCAAAGTTGATAATTTCATAATATTATTCGTGCGCATGATGATGGATCGTGCACCCCGAGCGCCGAGTTATTCGGATCGCTGAGCAAAGTTCGGACGTGGAGCTCGTGTGCCCGTGCGCGTTGCAAAATTCGGTGCGCTCGCGTACATGGCAATCATCAAGGCAGGGTGGTACAGTCGCGGGAACTGTGCAGTGCGCCCTTGGCTGCAAGATTTGGAGCGTGAACGTACGTGGCAACCATCTGGGCAAGGTCGCACAGAGACGGCTGTGCGGAAGGGCCGCAGAGAATTCAATTTTTGTGTTTGGGAACACGGTATTTCGGAGTTCTAGAGCAATTAGCAATACCTTGGTATTTGAGATTACTATGGTATTTTTTATAGAATGGTGTTTGTCAACCAAACAGTCCTATGTATTGCAAAATCGTGGTATTACAAAACTGTGTTACTGAAATACGTACTTTGGTATTGCCTTGTCATTTTAAAAACCGTGCTCCCAAACACAGCCTAAAGCTTTACCGTGAACCACTGCGGATGGTCATAAAGGCAGGCCTGGCTCTGGGCCTAGGCAGGCAGAAATAAGTTTTCTGCGGCCCTCCCGTTAAAGGATAGTTCAAGGATGAACTCACACGCTTTTTTGCTCAAACCAGCTAAAGACTTTATCTGGTACAACCTGACAATGAAGGATAATTGGGTCACCTTCTCACAACCTAGATACAACTCCTTTTTTGCATCATTTAATAAGTCATAGAATTCCTTTGCACACCCAGTTCGCTCCTGCTGGTTTATAGCATTTTTTGGATCATCAACACCTACTGAAGTACCACCATGATCACCAGTGCCTCTAAGAAGGCTGGACAGCATATTTTCCATAGCAACATCATCAGAAATTATCTCCTCATTATTTGCTGATTGCTTAGCAAATTTTTTCTCAACTCGCTTTTCTCCAAGGTGTACCCAACAAGTATAATCAAATGACATCCCATTACGAAGCAAGTGAAGATGAACTTCCTTGCGTCTCTCGTGGCAAATATTACGACATTTCGTGCAAGGACAAGGCTTAGTTTCTTCTTCAAGAGTGCCCTGGAATGCTAAATTTAAAAATGACTTCATTCCATCCTGCCACTCCTTCATACGCCTGTCTTTTCCCATCCATGTCTTATCTTCTGACATCGCTTCCTACAATTCAATCAGCGTATCCGTAAGAGGATTGAACTACAATAACATTATGTGAGCAATTGTACCTAGCGCTGTTGCTCCTCCACGTGCGGCGGCCGGCGGATGCTCCTCCACGCCGGTGGACGGCGGATGCTCTTCCAAGAGCGTGGCGGCCGGCGGATGCTCCTCCAAGAGTGTGGCGGCCGGCGGATGCTACTCCAAGAGTGTGGCGGTCGGCTGATGCTCCTCCAGGCGCGTTTCGTGCAATTGGGAGAGGGGGCCGTTGTGGATCGAAGGGTCCGGCGGGGATGCAGCCAGGACAATGTGTCCGTGAAGCTATCAGAGTAGGCCAAACACTACGCTGGGCTGCTTGTTATTCGTGGGCTGAAACTGCGCTGAATCACTTTGTATTTCTGGGTCAAAACTGCACTGGAACGCTTGGTGTTCGTCCCCATGTACGCGTGAGCCCATGTACCGAAATTTGGCGCCATTAAAGGAGCTATATTTCAAATGTTTCCTCAAATCTATCTTTGAGATTTATGCAATTTTGATCTGCTTTAACAGTACAAGAATTGTACTTTTAGATTCACCATGAAAATATTTCCATAATATACAATCTAGTACCACATGTTATTGAAGTTAATAAATTCCATATAAATCATTGGTCAAAGATAATTAGTTCGACCAAAACAGAAATAGAGTTGAGTTGGTGTGGAGGAAGTATTATACGTTGTTGTTTGCCGCAGAAGGTTTGGTCCTTCGTTCAAGCCGTACCCATTTGTACAGGCGGCTGATGCGACCGGGCGCACCGAGCTTACGCGCGCGCCAGTCACTGAGGCGCCTTAAAAGCACGTAGCGCATGTGCATCTTTGAATTCAATTGGAACTGCTCCGTGTCCCATCTTTACTACTGCGCGCGTCCGTTCATGTGGACACACGTCACAAATGTGGAATGGTATGCACTGCCTTGGATATGCATACCGTATCCATAATTTTTTTTCCCTCGTTTGGATAGGAGTGGTTCCACTTCAATTTAAGTGGATTGGAGAGTGTCCGGCCATCATACGACCTGGCATAATGAAGATTTTTAATCTGATATACTCCTCTTTTTAATTATTATTTGTTATCCACAAGTTGCATTGTCTCAACCAAACACCACGTACAACAACAATGACTCAGCGGAATCGGGAACTGGCCAATTAAAATGTTAGGTAAACGAAAGGGCCAATAAAATCATGACACTTAAGTAGGAGCACGCATGGAAGCATTGAATGGGAGTATACAAGCCGTGTCCACACTCTAGTGACATGTGACAAAGTGCTCAGTCATCAATTGCAAAATTGTGGTATTACAAAACTGTGTTACTGAAATACATACTTTGGTATTGCCATGTCATTTTAAAAATTGTGGTTTCCAAAACTTTAGATTCGAAAAACTGTGCTCCCAAACACAGCCTAAAGATTTACCGTGAACCACTGCGGATGGTCTTAAAGGCAGGCCCGGCTCTGGGCCTAGGCGGGCGGAAATAAATTTTCTGCGGCCCTGCCGCACAACGTCGCGCGTGCGCCCCCGCCCCGCATGCCGTCCCAAGGAAATCCCGCTGAGATCCTTCACTTCGCGCTGAGTTTGTTGTTTGGACACCAAAGGATGGAAATGCCACGTGTCCTGCTGCCACGATTATGCGATTTTGATCGGACGGCGTTTTTGATCGGACGGCGTGCGAGGCGGGGGCGCACGCGCGATGCTGTGCGGTAGGGTCGCAGAAAATTTGTGGGCTACTGCCTAGGGGCCAGGCCGGTGGGTGGGGGTGGTCACGTCCTACTAATGTTAGTGCAATGCTTTGTCCAAAATGTCAAATAAAAGAATAAGGAGGGAGTATTTATTAGATACAGTATAATATTAATAATGTGTTAATTTTCCATATGTGATGTTTTTCGATAAAAGCAGGAGTTTTTCGTTAGTGCATGTACTGGAGTAGGACACATTGTTCATGAAACATAAAATAAAAAACATTTTTTCATTAACATAAAAAACAACACATATATTACAAACAAGAAAAAAAACATATAGAAAACAAAAGAAAAAAATACTACTCATCCTACTCTACTCGGAGGAGGGACTTGTCCACCTCCGCCGCCACCTCCGCCGGCAGCGCCTCCGCCTCCGCATCCGCCGCCAGCGCCTCTGCCTCCGCCTCCACCTCAACCGCCAGCTGAGCATCCTCCAATACCAGATCAAAACTTCTTCCGACCACCAACGCATCCCAACCCTGCGAAAAGGATGACGAGCAGCGACAGGTGAACATCATGCAGCGGCGGCGCAATGGAAAAACGGTGGCAGCGGGCGGCGACGTACCTGGATGTTGGCGTAGTCGACCTCGCACATCTTCTGCGAGTCGTTCATCTTCCGCGGCGAGCTGAAACCACACTGGCAGGAACTCCTCGGTTTTGCAGTCGAAGCATGACTTGGAGAAATGGGCCACCAACGCATCCCGACCCTGCGAAAGGATGACGAGCAGCGGCAGGTGAAACACCATGCAGCGGCGACGCAATGAAAAATGGTGGCAGCGGATGGCAACGTACCTGGGTGTTTGGCGTAGTCGACCTCGCACATCTTCCGCGAGTCGTTCACCTTCTGCGGCGAGCTGAACCACACTGGCAGGAAATCCTCGGTTTCGCAGTCGAAGCATGACTTGGAGAATTGGGCCCACCAACGCATCTTGACCCTGTGAAAGGATGACGAGCAGCGGCAGGTGAAACACCATGCAGCAGTGGCGCAATGGAAAACGGTGGCCGCAGACGGCGATGTACCTGGATGTTGGCATAGTCCAACCTCGCACATCTTCCCGCGAGTCGTTCACCTTCCGCGGTGGGCTGAACCACACTGGCAGGAACTCCTCGGTTTCACAGTCGAAGCATGACTTGGAGAAATGGGCCACCAATGCATCTCGACCCTGCGAAAGGACGACGAGCAGCGGCAGGTGAACACCATGCAGCGGTAGTGCAATGGAAAACAGTGGCAGCGGACGGCGACGTACCTGGATGTTGGCGTAAGTCGACCTCGCACATCTTCCGCGAGTCGTTCACCTTCCGCGGCAAGCTGAACCACACTGGCAGGAACCTCTCAATTTCGCAGTCGAAGCATGACTTGGAGAAATGGGACACCAACACATCGCAACCCTGCGAAAGGATGACGAGCAGCGGCAGGTGAACACCATGCAGCGGCGGCGCAATGGAAAACAGTGGCAGCGGACGAGACGTACCTGGATGTTGGCATAGTCGACCTCGCACATCTTCCGCGAGTCGTTCACCTTCTGCGGCGAGCTGAACCACACTGGCAGGAACTCCTCGGTTTCGCAGTCGAAGCATGACTTGGAGAAATGGGCCACCAACGCATCCCGACCTTGCGAACGGATGACGAGCAGCGGCAAGTGAACACCATGCAGCGGCGGCGCAATGGAAAACAGTGGCAGTGGACGGCGACGTACCTGGATGTCAGCGTAGTCGACCTCGCACATCTTCCACGAGTCGTTCACCTTCCACGGCGAACTGAACGGAAATAAATTTTCTGCAGCCCTGCCGCACAACGCCGCGCGAGCGCCCCCGCCCCGTCCCATGGAAATCCCGCTAAGATCCTTCGCTTCGCGCTGGATTTGTTGTCTGTACACTGAAGGATGGAAATCCCACGTGTCCCGCTACCATGATTATGCGATTTTGATCGGACCGCATGCGAGGCGGGGGCGCACGCGTGATCTTGTGCGGCAGGGTCGCAGAAAATTTGTGGGCTACTGCCTAGGGCCAGGCCGTTGGGTGGGGGTGGTCACGTCTTACTAATGTTAGTTCAATGATTTGTCCAAAACGTCAAATAAAAGAATAAGGAGGGTCGAGATGCGTTGGTGGATTCGGCCAGATGGTTGCTCTTGCATGTGTATGGTAATTACGTGAGTGTTTGGTCGGGTCATGTGGTTAGTCCATGATGCACCCTAAACCCGGTGTCGAGGCCGTGTATTTGTCATTTGTGTGTACACTCTAGGGATGCAACTTTGGTGCTCCCGTTTGTGCTTCCATGCGTACTCCCTCTTATGTGTCATCATCTAATTGGTGTAAGTTAAATCAGGCATTATGTTAGGTAAATGAAAGGGCCAATAAAATCATGACACTTAAGTAGGAGCACGCATGGAAGCACTGAATGGGAGTATACAAGCCGTGTCCTCCCGCTCGGATGCAACTTCGGTGCTCCCGTTTGTGCTTCCATGCGTACTCCTGCTTATGTGTCATCATCTAATTGGTTGAAGTTAAATCAGGCATTATGTTAGGTAAATGAAAGGGCCAAAAAATCATGACACTTAAGTAGGAGCACGCATGGAAGCACTGAATGGGAGTATACAAGCCGTGTCCTCCCGTTCGGATGCAACTTCGGTGCTCCCGTTTGTGCTTCCATGCTTACTCCCGCTTATGTGTCATCATATAATTGGTTGAAGTTAAATCAGACACTATGTTAGGTAAATAAAAGGGCCAATAAAATCATGACACTTAAGTAGGAGCACGCATGAAAGCACTGAATGGGAGTATACAAGCCGTGTCCTCCCGTTCGGATGCAACTTCGGTGCCCCCGTTTGTGCTTCCATGCGTACTCCCGCTTATGTGTCATCATCTAATTGGTTGAAGTTAAATCAGGCATTATGTTAGGTAAATGAAAGGGCCAATAAAATCATGACACTTAAGTAGGAGCACGCATGGAAGCACTGAATGGGAGTATACAAGCTGTGTCCTCCCGTTCGGATGCAACTTCGGTGCTCCCGTTTGTGCTTCCATGCGTACTCCTGCTTATGTGTCATTATCTAATTGGTTGAAGTTAAATCAGGCATTATGTTAGGTAAATGAAAGGGCCAATAAAATCATGACACTTAAGTAGGAGCACACATGGAAGCACTGAATGGGAGTATACAAGTCGTGTCCCTGAATGGGAGTATACAAGCCGTCCCTCCCGTTCTGTCCTCCCATTCATCATCCCGCTGATGTGTCAAAATGTTATTGGTCTCTTTATTAATTCTTAGTTTAACTACCATACCTTCACACAAATAATATTGGCGTAGTCGACCTCGCACATCTTCCGCGAGTCGGTCACCTTCCAAAGGAAGCCATGCAGGTGCTTCCACAGCCAGAACGCCGTTCATCTTCACTGGCACATATGTACTGTCCGGGGTGTGCCGATGTGTACCTTAACCCCCCCCCCCCCCCCCCCCCCCCCGTCGTGCGTCCCCGGTGGTGGTTGGAAGACCCCTGCAGGTATGTTTTGATTCATGTCCTCTAACTACATCTAGGTTTCCGATGACGCATGCGGTTCACCACTAGACAAACCAGCAAAGCCTCGGTGATGAGAGTGGCATGCAAATTTATTGATGACAAACTGGCTGCAAGCTGTGTCCCTCCCGTTCTGTCCTCCCACGCATCATCCCGCTGATGTGTCAAAATGTTATTGGTCCCTTTATTAATGCTTAGTTTAACTACCATACCTTCACAACAAATAATATGATGACACGTAAGCACGAGTGTCGTCAAAAAACTAGAGATGGATGCGTCAGCAGGCCGCAGTCAGCGGGCCGGAGTTAGTTTTTCATCAAAAAACTTGCATGCTGCTCAACCTTTTTTGGTTTTGCCTGGTGGTGAACCGCCTGCTTCATCAGAAACCTAGATATGGAGTAAGAGGTCTAGAATCAGAGCATATATGTAAGGCTCTTCCCAACAACCACCGGGGACGGATGACGTATGGGGGTTAAGGTACACCAGCACACCTGTACCGTACGTGTACCCGACCAGCCGTGTAGTTTCCTTCGAACCTCCGGCAGAAGAAAGCGGCATGCAAGTTTCATTTTGTATGGAGAATGTTTGTTGTGTATTCATCATGGAACACATATACACTTTATATAGGCTAGATCATGTAGTGTAAAACAAAAACAAAACCCTTTCACACTACACAGATTAAGAAGCTAGCAATAATGACTAAACGTAGGCCTACGCAGTCAAACAATGACGTTAGACCAACGCAGTCAACAATGACTGTTACATGTGTGCGTTCTTATCCTTTCTATAGTCTGATGGTGAACCGCCTGCGTCATCAGAAGCCTAGATGGAGTTGTAGGACAGGAATCGGAGCATACACCTGCCTGGACCAGGATCGCCTGACATAGCGACATTTTGCTGCATGCGTGCAGTAAAGGCTGCGTCCACCATTTGTTTTGATCAGACGGTTGTACTTCGCAGCTATCCAACTAAGGGGTCCATTCAAATCGTTTCTTAAACTCTTGCCTGCTTGCTTCAACATGAGAAATAGTTTACATGCATATAATGATGCATGCTTTAAACATTTAAATAAAACAAACTTCTATCACAAATTAACAGGATTAAAAACACATTAACTATCTTATGTGGCATGCCAATGTGTGGATGTCCAACTCAGAGTAAGGATGAAAGTGAAATGGTTTTTTGAAGTTGATGGACTAAATAATTGACCCATTTGAAAGTTGAAGGACCAAACTTAGTTTTGATTGAAAGTTTGAGGATGAAGTTGAGTATTGCCAGCTTGATGAGCTCAAGCTCGAAAAGTTCGAGTAAGCTCATTTGTAAAGTTGCCTGTACGATACTTGCTAGGAGATCGCCTGCAGCAGAGCCTGCAAAGCGGTCTGTAAAGTAGTATACAGTACTAACAGGTAGCGACAACTGGAAAGAAAAGTGGAGACAATAAACAAAGAGAAAAGAAAAGAAAGTACGAGAAAAATGTTAGAAAAAGATAGTTAGAACTCCAACGTACCACTGGCCCTATGCCCCTATACGCAGTGTAATCATTACCACTACTCCTATACGCGGCCAGAAGTTATTACCATTGCTTCAAGGGAAGTGCTGCAGACTAGATGTGTCAATTAGTTTATTTTGTGTTTATTGGGGATTATGTAACAGCTAGTTCTGTCGATTAGCGATGACTGGAATGAAAAGTTGAGACAATGAACAGAGAGAAGGGAACACTGATTTCCTTCGTTACAAACTACTGTATGATTGAGTGTATCCATTTCTGAAAGAATCCATTTCTTTAAACTGTCCCGTGAGTTTCCTTTGATGCAAACGGGGCTAAACATAAGACGAACGCGCATACAGGAAACACAACAAGTGCAACATTCATCAGAGACGAGCGGGCATAGGCAAAACACATATACTAGTACAAGTCTATTTTATATACTCCCTTTGTTCTCTTTTAATTGCGTTGGGAGAACTAGCGGTGCATCCAAACGGGAATGGAGGGAATAAAACCCATATAGTACAACGCCAGACGGCAGAACAGGTCATGCTCATGCTTAATCCTACAGTTCTCTATACAGAAGACTCTCCACTCCTCCCACGTAGGCCTGCCGCAGCGGACAGTTCCCTGATTCCCCCCTATTGAGCAGTCCCAAGCATCATCATCAATGTTGGGCACCAACACCGGCGGCGCTTCTGGACGAGGCCTGCCCAGGAACCTCCAGGCGACATCATCGGTACTATTCATGGCTTCACGCCGACACCGGCAGCACTCCTTGTTGGTCCACTTCATGGCGACGGACCCGACAGCGTTGTAGCCGACGTGGGCCTCACCTTTGACCTACCAGATATACTCGAAGGCGTCGCTGGCCCCCGCGATCGGTGTAGTAGCAGAGCATGGCGAGGACGTAGGCTGCCACCATGTGGCCGTTCGCGGCTGCCCGGGCAAGGAACTGGGTGCCCGGCTGTGCGCGACCGTGCAGGAAGACGAGGTCGAACCCGATGATGTAGCATGCATGAGGGTTGTTGACGATTGCTAGGCGCTCCACGAGGCGGTCATAGCTCTGGTTATACTTCCAGATGCTCACCCGCTCCAGCGCCACGTGCCTGCCCACGGCGCGATCCCGGCACGCCGTGTGCATGGCCTTGCAGGTGGCGCGCAGACTGGAGAGGTCATCCATGGGCCGCGGGGAGGTTGCGGCGACCCACCCCGCGATCAGCACTGCAATATCATGTGGCAAGGGGAACTCCATGGGCTTCGATGGGAACCAATGAGGACGCGCACGACGGAGACGAAGAGCAAGCGTACGCGCGAAGAAGAGGATGGTCTGTGTGTGTTGCGGAGAAGAGGATGGTGTGTCTTTATTAGTACGCGTGGAGAAGATGATGAGACGCACGGAGAAGACGGTGAGACACGTGCAGTGATGGTTATGGCTTCTAAAGTGCACCGTTTTGAATGCTACTTGCGAAACTGGGGTTACGGCTTCTAAAGTGCAACTATATGCTAATTTAGCCGCTGGAGTTGTCAGCGGGCAGGAGATCCACCCGCAGCAGGGCCTGCAAAGCGGTCTGTAAAAAGTACTCCTCCCTCCGCCCCAACTTAACTCTATTTTTAGCTTTGGTCAAACATACCTTTGACCAATAATTTCTTGCCTGGTCCTTATCCTGATCATCAAGGTCCTCTGCCTGCTGCCCCATATGACTTGGGGCAGAATAGGGATCAAAACAGTCGGAATTGAGCTTATTACCTCTGACGAATCCTTATTCAAACTGGTGTCTGAATAAAAAATTTAAAGAATTGAGCTTATTACTCCCTCCGTCTCTAAACACTTGTCGCTTTGTAGTTCAAATATAAACTACAAAGCGATATTTACTACGGCCTTGTTTGTAACGTAGGAATCCAAATCACGGGAATTGGAAAAAACATAGGAATAGACAAAATGCAGGAACGAAGAAAGTGAGCAACTATAAACAAAATTCTTTAGAATATTAACTATCATTATTTGTAATACATAAATCAAAGTCATAAATTCTTGACAAAATGAACTACCAGTTTGCTTCATAAACAACTTCATTCCTATATTTCTAACATCAAAACGTCTATTGCATTGCAGTAGCTGAGAAATAATTATTCCCTTGTTTCAAAAAAAAAATTATTCCATGCAAATCATTAGGTTAGTTAATTTGACTTTTAGCACCCTATATATTCGCTCCAAAGCCAACCAGCAGACCACAAAGAACTTGGACTGATTATTTCATTCCTCCATTTTACATAGGAAAGGAAGTCTTTCTACAGGAAACGAAATATGATTCCTGTGTTCCAAACACCTGTGACATAAGCACAATGTAGGAATGAATTCCTTTGAAGTTTCCTTTAAAAATCCTCTATTCCAAGGGACAGAGAGAGTACATGTCAGCCCATTAGACCCAACCTAATATTTGGAAAGTATTCGGTTATTGTTCGGAAATTTTCCATTAAAATATGGTATTCCAATAATTCGACCGGAAATCAGTCTAAATCGTTTTTATTCCGTTTACCAAATTTCAATGTCCGATAAAAGGTAATCGGATCAAAAATTTCAGAAATTGTCGCAAATGGTAATCGCATCGGAAATTTTCGAAAATGGCGTCGGACGTTTCGGGAATTTACAGTACCGTTTTCATCCCTAGGGCAGAATGATCCTGGCGACCAGAATGAAGTGTCGGATATATGTTGTCCACGGCGCAGGGTTATTCAACACAAGCAATAGGTAGCATATCCTAATCTTTCTCCTCATATATAGCGTGTTAACTAATTTTTCGGCCCCAAATGATCTAGAAAAATTACTCCAGATTTGATGATGCCATAAATTAATCGCTGCTCAAAACAATGATGGTGCTCATCAAGCTCGCAAGCTCAACTTCATTCATCCTCAAACTAGCTAATTATTTCGGATGGATTTACATTAAAGGGTGTGCATTCGGTCTACCAGATATTTTGGTTCGGGTATTTCGGTCTTTTCCAAAATTCGGTTTCTTGAAATCACTATCCGAATTGCTGTAATAGTATTAGGTACCCGAACATTTTGGGTACCAAAATTCCGGTTCAGTCTTCGATCCTACCCGATATATCCTAATTATACATTATATCATGTCATGTTTGCACAAATTTAATATGATTGATAAACTTAATCCCATGAGGTCATTTATTATAAATTGACAAATGAAAAAATAAAAAAATAAATGTTTAAATCCAACAACTTCACACATCACAACTTGAAAATAAAATATCTAAATTTCAATTGTTCATAGTTTAGCATGCATAATTTAACTTATTATTTGATGGACCGACTATTCGGTTATTTCAGCTACCTGAGAGTGGTACCCGAACATGACATTTATTTTTCAGTTATTTATATTTGCTACCCGAAAAGTACTCGATACCCGATATTTCGGTCTTTTCGGTTCCGGTCTCGGTTTTATAGGTTTTGGTTTTTTGGTCTCAATTTATTTGCCCACCCCTAATTTACGTAGTAGTAGCATCTGGGATATACATATTTCTCCTCCATGTTTTTTTGCAAAACTATTTAGTGATATATCCTATGTGCATATTACACGTGTAAAACTAATGTATAGTATAAAACTTTTTCAAAGGGAAGTCTTAGGTTACGACCAGGGGCACCGAGCTTACGTGCGCGCCAGTCACCGAGGTGCCTTAAACGTGCGCAGCGCATGCGCATCTTTGAATTCAATTGGAACCGCTCCGCGTCCCATCACCACTACTGCGCGCGTCGAGAGACGAACAACCAGGCGGGTTCAAATCCCCTGCAGTACTGCAGGTGCAGTAGATATGGCTGACATGAGGGCCCCACATGGTGTGGGACACACATGTCAGCCTCCTCTACTGCACCTGTAGTACTACAGAGGTCCCACCACTCAGTTGCAGTAACCGCAGTGCAGTTACTACAGGGGATTTCGTCTACGCTATAAGATCACCCGGGCATGCCATCGTCTTCTCCGCACAACCACTCTTCCTCTCTTCCCAAAACCGCCCCAAGAACACCATGGCTGACAAGACAACACCGCCGCCAAGCCCGCCGAAGGACGCCAAGGGGAAGCGTCCCTGACCGGACTCCCCCCCGGACATGGAGTGGGCTCTCCGGAATATGGCGCGCGATGTATTTGACAATACATCGCGCTCCATGCGTCGCCTTGGGCTTGGTCCCCTTCCGGAGTATGCTGCCATGGGGACCACGAGCCACTACGTCTTCGGCATGATGCACTTGGCCGGTCGCATCGACGTCCTGTGGGAGACGCTGGCGGATGAGCTCGGCATCGCCGGCCGCGACAACCTAATGGCGGTGACATCCAGGAAACTGGGCTTCCCGTCTCCGCCACGGGAGGCGCCCCCGCCCAGCCAGGAGCCCAAGGAGGCGGAGGAGAAGGAGAAGTAGGTGGAGCGAGGTGGAGAAGTAGTTTTTTTCTTGTTCTTAGTTGTGTTGTTTATCTTTTCTTGTTTGTAGTTTGCGTTATTCTTTTTTCCTGTTTGTAATGTATCATCTTAAGGTAATGAACTTTATATTTCTGTTCATTGGTGCGCAAAAATAGTTCTAATGTTGCAGTTCTAACAATAAACTAGTGGACTATTTATCTCTTTTATCTTTTAGAATGAAATATATTTCCACTTCCAACTCTACTGAGCTGGAGATCCAGAAAGTGACTATCACCTACTAGTTTATCTGACAGGACCAGCAGGGAGAAGCCCACTCTCTATTCAAACCCAACACGGATCCAATATAATGAGCAATCAAATAGCAAAGCACGTTGTAAATCAAAAAATGCAACAACGGTTTCTAGAGTACGTATCAACTTTAGCCAAGATTAGGTGCTCGTGGGCGTCATTGCAAAAGGGTTTAGACAAAAACACTTGATTCCGGATGGCTTGCAAAAACAAACTAGAAGTCAGGGTCACCAAAATTTTTGCCCGATTTGGATTGAGTCTTAGTTATAGACTTCCATATTAATAAAATGTATCAGGTATTTTACTTTTACAAGTGTGTTATAAAATGTATCGGGTGTTTTACTTTCAATAGTGTGTCATAAAGTGTACGCCGGCCACGTATCCTGATCCAATCGTACAACTTCAAATAAAGGAGGGTTAGAGCATCTCCAACCCCTTTGTTATTTTTTGTTTGCTATTCTTTCAAATGACAAATATGCTATCCACATTTAGCATCTCATTCCATAAGCATCTCCAACCCGTTTGCTATATGATGTGCTATATTAAAAATTTTTCATATTTTATTAGTATATAATAATTATTTTAAATTCAAATAACATTGTTGCAATGGTTGTATTGTAACGGTTGTATTTATAACGGCTATTTTTCAATGGTTATATTCTAACGACTATTTTTCAACGGATGTATTTCCAATGGCTAATTTTCAACGACTATTTTGCAACGGAATGACAATAATGTACCGGAAATCGGGAATAGCAAACCGGATAGCATTTGCTACTAGTAGCACACCGAGAGCTCCATATAGCAAATGGCTAAAAGTAGCAATCCTAATAGCAAACCGGTTGGAGATGATTTATTTGCTCTAGATTTTCTAAATAATAGGATAGCACACCATATAGCTAATGGGTTGGAGATGCTCTTTTAGCCATTACCTATATGGTGTGATATCCTATTATTTAGCAAATTTAGAGCAAAAATCATCTCCAACCGGTTTGCTATTAGGATTGCTACTTTTAGCCATTTGCTATATGGAGCTCTCGGTGTGCTACTAGTAGCAAATGCTATCTGGTTTGCTATCCCCAATTTCTGCTACATTATTATCGTTTCTGTTGCAAAATAGTTGTTGAAAATTAACCGTTGAAAATACAACCGTTGAAAAATAGTCGTTACAAATATAACCATTGAAAAATAGCCGTTAGAAATACAAACGTCAAAATATAGCCGTTGCAACAACATTATTTGAATTTTAAATTAATTATTACATATTAATAAAATATGAAATTTTTTAATATAGCACATCATATAGCAAACGGGTTAGAGATGTTCATAGAATGAGATGCTAAATGTGAATAGCATATTTGCTATTTGAAAGAATAGCAAACAAAAAATAGCAAACGGGTTGGAGATGCTCTTAGAAGATTGGTGGAAAATAATACAAACTTATAAGAAAAAGGAGAAGAAGAAAAAGGATGGCGCGCGTTTCGATACATGAACTGTGACACTGCTGACATCCATCTTCATTGGCCAGTTCTCGATTCCGCAGATCTCTTCAGCATGTATTCATACTAGCTACTCTCTGGTGACTGGACCCAAGGTATCCCGTGGCCCACCCGGCATATCCAGTGGGTGGGCTCCTGAGAAATGTTGTTGTTGTTGTACGTGGTGTTAGGTTGAGACAATGCAACTTGTGGTCATAACGATAAGAATTAAAAATTAGAAAGAGTATATAAGATTCAAAAATCTTCATTACTTTCTTTACTTCGGGCTCGGGCCCGTCGAATTCGGAAACTCCTCCACTCATATCGTAACAACATCAGTTATATATCTAGGCCCGTTTCCAATTAAAATCCAAACTAAAGGTGTAGACGAAGGTTTTGCACAAGAGAGAGAGTTGCGCCATGCCACCGCAAACGGCAACCATAAGGACGACAAGGAGAGAGACCCAATGGCAGGGACTCAGGTGTACAACGTGATGTTCGAGGAAGACGTGATGACCACCACCGTGACATCCTCCGGCAAGGCCGTGAAGGACTGGCTCGACGAGGTCCTCTCCGTCCACCGTCGGCGCCTTCACAAGATCGTCGTCAGGCTCGACGTTGAGTGGCGCCCCAGCTACTCCGTCGACCAGAAACCCGTCGCTGTTCTGCAGCTCTGCGTCGGCCTCCGCTGCCTCATCTTCCAGGTCATCCACGCTGACTACTTCCCCGACGAGCTGGAAGATTTCCTCGGCGATTCCGACTACCGCTTTGTTGGCGCCAGCATGGAGGGTGACGCCGATAGACTTTGGAAGAACTGGTAGCTGAAGGTGGCCAAAACGGTGGACCTGGCCGAGCTCGCGGCGGAGGAGATGGATCGCCCGAGCCTCCGCCGTGCGGGTCTGAAGGACATCGCGAATGTCGTGATGGGCGCCGACATGGAGAAGCCTTGCGGAGTGAGGACGAGCAACTGGGACACGTACAATCTCTATCGCGAGCAGATCAGCTATGCGTGCATCGACGCCTTCGTCTCCTTCGAGGTCGGCCGCAAGCTGCTCTCCGGTGACTACTGATTTTACCACCGAGTTTGCGGATCGGCTGCCGTCGATCATCCTGGCATATGGAATTCGTAGGTGCATCACTCAAGTTCTAGCTTTTGTGCTTGTGCGCCCAATCTCTCATAAAATTAGTTTTTTTTTGAGGAAAAACTATATCTTGCTTTTAAAAACATGCATGTTATTTCACATGCATCGAGGTATTTCACATGCATGTTAGTTGTCCATGCATGCTACGCCCCAAACATGATCAACGAGCCTCAAACATGACGATCTCTCAACAAAAAAGAGAACACATGTAACGTCAGCAAACATGATCGAGGTCTTTCACATGTATGTTAGACGTACATATGCTACGTTCCAAACATGTATTCCAAGAATAGAATAATATTTCCTACCATGTATATATTCTTATATTTATCATATTCTATACCATGCATGTGTGTATGCTCTCAACCTACAGTATATGGCAGTTTAACTACCACACTAATGAAGAATATTATCAAATCATCAATAGAGATAACAAATTTGACACAAGGATGTTCCCTCGATGGTACGAGGATAGAATGTTGACTACCATCGTCTAATAAGCACACAGTTCTCACTACGTACGTACGTGGTTCATCAAATTAATCGATCGCATGATGCCATTATGTATCGCTGTACTCGTATTTTGAAGAAACAATAGGCGAAGGCGCTAGCCGCTACGTGTTCTGATTTTAGGAACAAATGAACACACTTGTGAAAACACTTGCGATAACCGAGAGGAGGCAAACCACAGTTTGGAGTAACTCTTACTGACGATTCAAAAACACAATTTTTGAAGCGTCCGATCATCTCCACTCACGCGCTTAGACAACGACCCGCTATAAAGGCACACCTTCCACTACTTCTCTGCTTCACCTCTCGATCGATTTTGGCCTCGAAACTTCTCCTCTTGCTTCTCTGCTGCACCACCGTCGACCACCTCTCTCTCTTTGTTCGCACCTCCGTCACCGCACAAATGGGTAGCCCCACACCGAAGTGCTCCAGGTCATCAACGTCCTCCGAACCTCCTTCTCCGTTTCCATCGCCGCCAAGGCCGGTGGAACTGGAGGTGGCGCCTGCACCTCCTCCACTCCCGTCTCCGCCCGGGGCACCCGCGCCTCCTCCACTCCCGTCTCCGCCGGCAGCGCCCGCACCTCTTCCGTCCGACTATGATGAGAGTGTTCGCCTCATGGAGGAAAGCATCGACAAACTCGACGGCAAGCTTAAGGAGGTGACCGGCAGCCTGTTCGCCACCGACGTGCAAGAAAAAGCGCTCAACAAAATGGCGCAGGATGTATTTCACAATACATCTCACTCTTGTTGCTGACTGGGACTTGGTGTCCTTCCCCACCACACCAGCATGGACTCCACCGGCTACTACATCTTTGGGTTAGGCTTTGTTGTCGCTCATCTTGACTGCCTCTACGAGACGATCGGTGAGGAGATCGGGGAGGGGTTTCGCGAGCAACTCGTGGAGGCCGTCAGCCAGAAGAAGTTCGATCTGGCGTTGGAGGATGCTCCGTCGGCGGTTGCGGCGGAGGCAGAGGCGGAGGCGCCAGTGGCGGATGTGGAGACGGAGGCGCCACCGGTGGAGGCGCCGTCGGCGGAGGCGGAGGCGGCGGCAGAGGTGGACAAGTCCTCCTCCGACTAGAGTAGGATGAGTAGTAGTTTTTTCTTTTGTTTTCTATTTGTTTTTTTCTTGTTTGTAATATATGTGTTGTTTTTATGTTAATGAAAAATGTTTTTTATTTTATGTTCATGAACAATGTGTCCTACTCCAGTACATGCACTAACGAAAAACTCCTCCTTTTATCGAAAACATCGCATGTGGAAATTAACACATTAGTAATATTATATTGTATCTAATAAATACTCCCTCCTTATTCATTTAATTGACGTTTTGGACAAAACATTGCACTAACATTAGTAGGACGTGACCACCCCCACCCACCGGCCTGGCCCTAGGCAGTAGCCCACAAATTTTCTGCGACCCTGCCGCACAGCATCGCGTGTGCGCCCCCGCCTCGCACGCTGTCCGATCAAAATCGCATAATCGTGGCAGCGGGACACGCGTGTTTTCCATCCTTCAGTGTCCAAACAACAAACCCAACGCAAAGCGAAGGATCTCAGCGGGATTTCCATAGGACGGTGTGCGGGGCGGGGGCGCACGTGCGACGTTGTGCGGCAGGGCTGCAGAAAATTTATTTCCGCCCACCTAGGCCCAGAGCCGGGTCTGCCTTTAAGACCATCCGCAGTTGTTCACGGTAAATCTTTAGGCTGTGTTTGGGAGCACAGTTTTTCAAAACTAAAGTTTTGGAAACCACAGTTTTTAAAATGACATGGCAATACCAAAGTACGTATTTCAGTAACACAGTTTTGTAATACCACGATTTTGCAATTGATGACTGAGCACTTTGTCACATGTCACTAGAGTGTGGACACGGCTTGTATACTCCCATTCAGTGCTTCCATGCATGCTCCTACTTAAGTGTCATGATTTTATTGGCCCTTTCATTTACCTAATATTTTAATTGGCCAGTTCCCGATTCCGCTGAGTTATTGTTGTTGTACATGGTGTTTGGTTGAGACAATGCAACTTGTGGTCATAACGATAATAATTAAAAAGCGGAGTATATCAGATTCAAAAATCTTCATTACGCCAGGTCGTATGATGGCTGGACACTCGCCAATCTGCTTAGATTGAAGTGGAACCACTCCTACCCAAATGAGGAAAAAAATTATGGATACGGTATGCATATCCAAGGTTGTGCATTCCATTCCACATTTGTGACATGTGTCCACATGAACGGATGCGTGCAGTAGTGGTGATGGGACGCGGAGCGGTTCCAATTGAATTCAAAGATGCGCATGCGATGCGCGCGTTTAAGGCGCCTCGGTGACTAGCGCGCACGTAAGCTTGGTGCGCCCGGTCGCATCAGCCGCCTGTACAAATGGCTACATCTTGAACGAAGGACCAAACCTTCTGCGGCAAACAGCAACGTATAATACTTCCTCCGCACCAACTCAACTCTATTTCTGTTTTGGTCGAACTAATTACCTTTGACCAATGATTTATATGGAATTTATTAACTTCAATAACTTGTAGTACTAGATTGTATATTATGGAAATATTTTCATGGTGAATCTAAAAGTACAATTCTTGTATTGTTAAAACAGATCAAAATTGTGTAAATCTCAAAGATAGATTTGACAAAACCTTTGAAAAATAGCTCCTTTAATGACACCAAATTTCGGTACATGGGCTCACGCGTACATGGGGACGAACACCAAGCGTTCCAGCGCAGTTTCGGTCCAGGAATACAAAGTGACTCAGCGCAGTTTCAGCCCACGAATAACAAGCGGCCCAGCGTAATGTTGGGCCTACTCTGATAGCCTCAGGTACACTTTGTCCTGGCTGCCTCCCCGTCGGACCCTTCGATCCACAACGGCCCCCTCTCCCGATTGCACGAAACGCACCTGGAGGAGCATCCGCCGACCGCCACGCTCTTGGAGGAACATCCGTCGGCCGCTACGATCTAGGAGGAGCATCCGCTGGCCGCCACGCTTATGGAAGAGCATCCGCCGTCCACCAGCGTGGAGGAGCATCTGCCGGCCGCCGCACGTGGAGGAGCAACAGCGCTAGGTACAATTGCTCACATAATGTTATTGTAGTTCAATCCTCTTATGGATACGCTAATTGAATTGTAGGAAGCGATGCCAAAAGATAAGACATGGATGGAAAAAGACAGGCGTACGAAGGAGTGGCGGGATGGAATGAAGTCATTTTTAAATTTAGCATTCCAGGGCACTCGTGAAGAAGAAACTAAGCCTTGTCCTTGCACGAAATATCGTAATATTTGCCACGGGAGACGCAAGAAAGTTCATCTTCACTTGCTTCGTAATGGGATGTCATTTGATTATACTTGTTGGGTACACCATGGAGAAAAACAAGTTGAGAAAAAATTGCTAAGCAGTCAACAAATAATGAGGAGATAATTTCTGATGATGCTGCTATGGAAAATATGTTGTCCAGCCTTCTTAGAGGCACTGGTGATCATGGTGGTACTTCAACAGGTGTTGATGATCCAGAAAATGCTATAAACTAGCAAGAGCCAACTAGGTGTGCAAAGGCATTCTATGACTTATTAAATGATGCCAAAAAGGAGTTGTATCTAGGTTGAGAGAAGGTGACCCAATTATCCTTCATTGTCAGGTTGTACCGGATAAAGTGTTTAACTGGTTTGAGCAAAAAAGCGTGTGAGTTCATCCTTGAACTATTCTCATATGTGCTTCCAGAGGGCCATCCATTCCTAATACACTTGATAAAGTTCAGAAGGTTGTTCGTGACCTCGGGCTGAGCTACAAAAAGATCGATTCATATGTCAATGACTGTGTGTTATTCCGGAAGGACTATTCTCTGCTGGATCAATCCCAAAATGTGGTGAATTAAGATGGAAAAATAGTATTGGTGGGGATGCAAGAGAAGCTTTACCTTGTGGAAAAGCCAAGAATCTTGTAGCACGCAAGATTCTACGATACTTCCCTCTTATTCCCCGTCTTCAAAGGTTTTATATGGTAGAATTAACGGCATCAAACATGCGCTGGCACAAAGAAGAACGTATTGATGATGGAATATTAGGCCATCCTGCAGATTTGAAAGCATGGAAGCATTTTGATAGCATTCACCCAAATTTCTCATCTGATCCTCGCAACATAAGACTTGGGCTAGCATCTGATGGTTTCAATCCTTTTGGAGTAATGAATGTTTCTTACAGTACATGGCCTGTGATTCTAATCCCTTATAATCTACCAGCTTGGTTGTGTATGAAGCAGCCTTTTTGGTTGATGTCAATGATAATTCCTGGGCCAAAGTCACCTGGAAACAACATTGATGTGTATCTGTAGCCTTTGATTGATGAGCTACTGAAATTATGGTCTGATGGTGTTGAAACATACGAAAGTTCAAAGAAAGAGACATTTCTCAAGCGAGCTTCTATATTGTGGACAATAAATGATTTTCTAGCATATGCAATGCTATGTGGATGGAGCACAAAAGGTAGGCTAGCATGTCCATACTGCCATGTAAACACTGACTCCTTGTGGTTGAAACATGGACGAAAGTATGGCTACATGGTTCATCGTCATTTCCTACCTCAGGATCACCGGTGGCGTCGGGATAAAGCTTCTTTCAACAACAAAATAGAGAATGGAGAGGCTCCAACATCACTCTCTGGTCACGAAGTACTCCAACAATACGAGACTTTTGATCAAGTGAGTTTTGGAAAGACAAATAATAAGAGAAAGCGCACTGAGGAAGATAGGTGGCATAGTTGGAAGAAGAAAAGTATATTTTTTCAGCTCCCGTATTGGAAGACATTGCTAATAAGGCATAACTTGGATGTCATGCACATTGAGAAAAACATTTGTGATAGCATATTGGGTACATTGCTTAATATGGATAGTAAAACAAAAGATAGTCTACAAGCTCCTTTTGATATGCATGAAATGGGTGTACGGCCAAAGCAACATCCGGTGGGTATGAAAGGGGAGTATGATTGTCCATCAGCATCATATACTTTGCAAAAAGATCAGATGACCACCTTGTGCATGTTTTTGGCGGATGTGAAGATGCCCGATGGTTATGCCTCAAACATCAAGAGAAGTGTGGACATAACAACATGTAAGGTATCTGGTCTAAAAACTCATGACTGCCATATTATATTTCAGAAGCTCCTTTCTATTGCAATACGTGACATATTGCCTGAAAAGGTTGTTGAACCTTTAATGAGTTTAGCAGATTCTTTTCTGGAATTTGTTCTAAAGAATTGGTGGAACCAGATTTGGATAAGATGATTGAACAATTTCCTGAAACAATTTGTAAGCTTGAGATGTTGCTTCCTCCCACTTTTTTTGATATCATGGTACATCTTCCAATCCATGTTGGCGAAGAAGCTCGCTTGGTTGGCCCTGTTTCTTACAGATGGATGTATCCAATTGAGAGGTACCTTGGTACATTGAAGAGGTATGTACGTAACAGAGCTCACCTGGAGGGTTCTATAGCTGAGGGATATATTACGGAAGGGTGTATGACTTTTTGTAGCCAGTTTTTGGATAACATCAGCACCAAGCTTAATAGGCCAGAACGTCATGAAGCTGCAGCTAGGAATGAACTTTCTCTCGAGTCTAATATATTTACAGAAGTTGATAATTCTAAAAAAGGGTTTAAATGGGGCGAACTTAGTATGGTGGAACTACATAACATCAGGCATTATATTATTTCTAATGTTGAAGAGGCCGCTCCTTGGATCAAGTACGTATAACACTCAGATGTTCTATACTATATTAATGGATCATGCTTATTGTAGATGGCTAATTTAATTTTGTACCGTTTTTAGTGAGCATTTTGAAGAGCTGAAAAAGATTCATTCTCGTGATGTTGAAAAATGCCATAGAGATGAGTTTGTTTATTGGTCTCAGAAACGAGTAAGTACATACAAGTTTTTACTTTGATGAAATATTGAAGAAATATCTGTTCTAAAGTTGGTTTATCGATGACCCCTTTTATACTAATTAATGTGTACAGATTACGACATTACACAAAGAAGGCAAAGTAACCAATTATTTGTATGCATTATCTAGAGGACCTGATCATCGGGCATGTTTTTTTAGTCGACCATTCATAAATGGCTTCTTCTTTCGAACAACAGAGGTGGAAAAAGATTTACGGACGCAAAACAGTGCTGTTGTTGTTCGGGATGGTGATCATGAGTGGTATGGAGTAATCAAGAAAATGATTTTTGTTGATTTCAAAAAAAATCAAGAGGTTCTGTTATTTGAATGTGAATGGTTTGATCGGCCTCGTTCCGGTCAGAACCAAAGCAGAGGCTACAAAATGGATCGATACGGAATGATAGATGTGGACACTACTATTTCTCAATTTAAGTATGAGCCTTACATTCTAGCCACCCAAGCAGAACAAGTTTTTACGTTAAAAGTGTGAAGCAACCTAAATGGGCTACAGTTGTTAAAACGATGCCAAGAAACCTTTTTGCCATGCCCCCTGGAGACAGTGAAAATAATGTCACTGAGACGTCGATGGAGGCTGAGACATTATTTGATGATCGACGACTTACTGATATAAATGAGAATATGACCACATGGGATAGGAATGACATTGACGGGGCAACCAGTGATGCTTCCGCTCTTTCAAATGAAGATGACGACGAAGACGACCACAACGATGATGATACATATATAAATGATGGTATTGTACCTTCAATATTGACGGAGGACAGCAAAGATGGTGATTTTTTCATATAGGTATTGTGTGAGCTAGCTGTTCGTGAACACTATATGTAATTTAGTTTGTGTTTCGTGGCGATAGATGCTAAAGCCATGAACTAGTGAATCGTGGCAACAGATCCTAATGCAACGATTGTGTTCTGCGGCGATAGATGCTAACGCCATGAACTATTGAATCGTGGCAACAGATCCTAATGCAATGATCGCGTTCCGTGGCGATAGATGCTAATGCCACGAACTAGTAAATCGTGGCAACATATTCTAATGCAACGATCGGGTTCCATGGCGATAGATGCTAACGCCACGAACTAGTGAATCATGGCAACATATCCTAGTGCAACGGTCATGTAACGTGGCGATAGATGCTAATGCCACGACTAGTGAATCGTGGCAACAGATTTGTGGCGATAGATGCTAACACCACGAACTAGTGAATCCTGGCAACAGATTCCAATGCAACTATCGTGTTCCGTGGCGATAGATGCTAATGCCACGAACTAGTGAATCGTGGCAACAGATTCGTGGCGATAGATGCTAATGCTATGAACTAGTGAATTGTGGCAACAGATCCTAGTGTAACGATCGTGTAACGTTCTGATAGATTCTAATGCCACGACTAGTGAATCGTGGCAACAGATTTGAGGTAATTGATGCCAACACCACGAACTAGTGAATCGTGGCAACAGATTCTAATGCAACGATCGTGTTCCGTGGCGATAGATGCTAATGCCACGAACTAGTGAATTGTGGCAACAGATTCGTGGCGATAGATCCTAAGGCCATGAACTAGTGAATCGTGGCAACAGATCCTAGTGCAACGATTGTGTTCCGTGGCGATAGATGCTAATGCCACGAACTAGTGAATTGTGGCAACAAATTCGTGGCAATAGATCCTAATGCCACAAACTAGTGAATCGTGGCAACAGATCCTAATGTAACGATCGTTTTCCATGGCGATAGATGTTAATGCCACGAACTAGTGAATCGTGGCAACAGATTTGTGGCGATAGATCCTAATGCCACGAACTAGTGAATCATGGAAACAGATCCTAATGCAACGATCGTGTTCCATGGCGATAGATGCTAATGCCACGAACTAGTGAATCGTGGCAACTGATTCGTGGCGTTAGATCCTAATGCCATGAACTAGTGAATCATGGCAACAGATCCTAATGCAACGATCGTGTTCCGTGGCGATAGATGATAATGCCACAAACTAGTGAATCGTGGCAACAGATTTGTGGCGATAGATCCTAATGCCACGAACTAGTGAATCATGGCAACAGATCCTAATGCAATGATCGTGTTCCGTGGCGATAGATGCTAATGCCAAGAACTAGTGAATCATGGCACAAGACCAAGCTTACTGCAATGATTTAGTATTCGTTGCAGTACAATTGTTGCAATAGGGTGGAATCCTTGTAGTGTGTTGGGAATGCCAAAAGCATGGAGGAATCACTGCTCGCAATGCAGCGCCCCTCACATACAATCTCCAAGTAGAATTATTTGATGTGTGGGGGATCGACTTCATGGGACCTTTTCCAAAGTCCTATGATCGCGAGTATATTCTGGTGTCCGTAGATTATATGTCCAAATGGGTAGAAGCATTACCATGCAAACATACCGATGCCACGACCACTTGGAAAATATTTCATGAAATCATTTTCCCACTGTTTGGAACTCCCCAAATGGTCATAAGTGCTGGATGGTCTCATTTCATCGATATGACCTTCTGGAGCTTTGTGCGAAAGCTTGGGATTAGGCATAACATTGCTACTTCATACCATCCCCAAACAAGCGGTCAAGCAGAAACTTTAAACAAACAAATCAAGAATATTCTGCAAAAGACTGTCTTTGAGATGGGGAATGGATGGAAGAACAAACTACCCGATGCACTTTGGGCATACCATACCACCTATAAGACACCCATTGGAATGTCACCTTTCCAAATTGTCTACGGGAAAACTTGTCTTTATCAGTACAATTGGAACATAGAGCGTATTGGGCTATCAAGAAGTGGAACATGGATCTCCATGAAGCTGGAAAGTTGCACACAATGCAAATTTCTGAACTAGGAGAATGGAGGGGTAAGGCGTACCATAGTTCCAAGGTCAATAAGGAAAAAACCAAAGGTGGCACGATAAAAGAATTATGCCTAAGGAGTTCAAGCCTGGAGATAAAGTCCTACTTAACTTTAGAGTCAAAATTTTTGGACATGGAAAACTAAACAGTGGTAGATACTTCATCTCATGGGGCAATTACACTCCAAAATGATGAAGGTCATTTATTCAAAGTAAATGGGCACTGTCTCAAGATATTTCTAGAGCCCGAAGAAAATTTGGACAAAGAGGAAGATGTAGTCGATTTGATTGACTTTAACGCCTATCTGTGAAGTTTGGTTAAATTTTCCATGTCCAATAAAGCAAACTCCAACCCTCACCACTCCTTTCCAATCATCTCATTATCCCCACTTGGCTAAGTAGGAGAGAAGTAAAATGTAGAATATCATAAATACTTTCCTACTTAAGACTTAGGCGCTTATTTTGATTCCATCATATGAAGTGCCTTTGTGAAATAAATTGTGACTCACCGGTGTAAGTAAGGTCGGTAGAGTCTTTCACATTTCCATGTTTTCGTGTCAAGACAGGTACAAGAACAAGTGCGGGGGAGGTCCCACATGCCTCCCAAAGTGCAACATGTCCGGACCATCATGAAAGAACAATTCAGGGCCTCGAATGAAGGATCGCGAGAAGATTTGACCAAGCGATGATGGCTTGGCCCACCCTTCTTTATTAAGGCGATGGTTTGTGCTATCTCACCTCTTATCCCTCTATACCTGATTTTTGAGTTGAAATTGATTATGCATGATAATATCATTAAAATTCAACTTATTGGAAATTAAAATGGTGCAATTTCATATATCATATTTTGCTAGAGAATGGAATATGTCTACTTTTCATTTCAATTTCATTACGATGTTCTTGAACCAGATATCAATTTAGGAAAAACATGTCATCTAAGTATTTGATTGGTGTGAATGGTAAATGAGTGAAACTTGGAAATTCTCCATGCTGGAATTCAATTTTGGAATTGCAACTTTTAAAGTCATCAGATTTTTGCCATCCTCTCTCATTAGAATTTAAATACCCACCAAGGCCATATGATAGAGATATTGAAAACCAAATGCATATGCCACTTTTCATTTTCATTGAACTTTATCAAACTCTTGACCCTTTTGAGTGACTTGCATGAAATCTTTGATTAGGAATTTCTTGTGCACTCCACCATATTACGTGATTTTCACACATCCACCATCAAAAGATACTCCATGCAAATTTTGCAAAATCCTCTCTTAATAAAAAGATGCAAAAAAGGAGTAGAACGCATGGCTATGAGATCTCTCCCACTCTCTCAAAAAAAAAAGAGAATTCATAAAAATAAAAATAAAATAGAATTCAAAAAAAAAAAAGAAAAGATAAAAAAAAGAGCCAATAAGTAGCCATGTTTCATCCTTGCAACAAAAAGAGAGAGTGATCAATTGGGAGTCATCATCACCATTCATCATCCACCATCTATAATAAGTGCACAAGAATTTCTTTAGTCATTGGTTTTTGTTGCATGGTCTTCTCATGAGGATCTCGTTTTTGACTTAGTAACATATAAATTGCAAGTGAGCCACTTTCTATCCTTAAAAAGCTCCACAAAAGGCCATATTTAGTTGTAGGAAACAAAGTGGCAACTCATGCCAAGGTGAGGACTAAACACAATAAGAGACAAGAGCATTCTTTTGAAGAGTATGGCAATTTTTTTTTTTTGACTTAGGAAAATATAGCAATTTCCAAGTTTATTTCAGTAGGAGTCCAGGTGAACTACATTCAAACCGTTCCATCTCTCAAAAACCCAAGATGATGTGGTAGCCACATATCAAAGGTTCTTGAACAAATGTATGTGTTGAAATGTTTTGTATACATATATTGTACTTGTAGCTGAATTATGATATCACTTTGTTCTTCTTCCCTTCACTCGAGGACGGGTAAAGAACTAAGTGTGTGGGAGTTTGTTGATGGTCCTTAATTGCCAAATCCGACAATCAATTCCCTGCAAAAAAGCTATGGATTGGACAACCAACATAGTGGTAGGAGTTATTTACTAACTATCTCCACAAGTGTTAGTGCAATTGTGTATGCAGGTGAATTATGACCATAATTAGATGTATTTACACGGACCAATCTAGAAAATAGACCTTCTGACCAATCAGGCGCAATCACGAGGATTTATGGGTCCACCCGGAGGAGAAAACCAACTTAAAAACACTGAAATCACCCATACCCATGATGGGGGCCCACATCACAGTGTCATAGAGAATTTTTAGCGTGATTGGAGCCGTTGGCGCTTTGGTTGACCTACCAGGTCCCCCAACCAGGTTATTGTGCCAAATGCAGTCAATCGCCATGTCTTGGCTCCTCACGACTTGGAGATCACGATGGCGACTGAGTTTCTCGGTTTTTTTGGTGCCAAACCGACCTTTGGAGGGTATAAATAGGGGGTAGGGGGTTGAAGCGTCCCGACCCGCAAATCGGAACTCAACATGTAATATAATACCAAGAACGATGTTCGGTACAATATATTACACCACAAGTGGAACCAAATCATACAGAGCTTTATTACAGCGGCATAGTCTTGTGAATAAAAACGATAACAGCTAACAACATAACGATAATAGTCAACATAACGGAAGCAACTAGCTCTTCATCGCCGATGGTTCCACCATCAGCCCTTGGGTGCGGATGCGCCCCTACTCGAATTCCTCCGACACGTAGTCGGGATCCTCTGAAGATATCAACAACGTTTGAGTACAGAGGTACTCAGCAAGTTCCACCTCACCCTATGGGAGGGGATGCAGCAATATACATGCGATGAACAAATACCAATGCAACCCGATGCACCAGGACATCTCATCCCGAGATATCCGTCCTCTCAAACTCACAACAGGTAGCTCTCTAGTTGTTAGAACCACACCGTAACCCATCCTATACCGAGGACACGGCCATTCGAACTGATTTTACACTCTGCAGAGGTTGCACGCCGTACCCACATGCACAGAACTATCCACGATAGTTCGTCATAACCGACACCCAGTCGTAACATCACCCAGTCCAGTCGCCTTCAAACCCCGGGTCATGACTCAGCCGAGTCTCCACCCACGAACCATCCACCGTGGACGACTGTCGGGCTAGCCACTGGGATTAGGCTACGTCCTGCCCATACAGGATCATGTGATCGCATAAAAAGAAGTCAAGTGAGATGTCAAAACAACTCGGTCCTTAAGGCTTACCAGGACAGCCACCACACACCAACCACAGTCGTAAGTCTACCACCATGGTAGTCTTACACCCACACTGACCAGTCTGCCCCGGTCTCAACTGATGTATACTCTCCCCCAATGTACAACAACATCATCACATAATATCATTATCTCAGTATGCAACCATAGAAATAAGTATGGCTTCTCTCAATCACTCGAGTCGCAAATACTCGCAAATGAATAATCTATCATACGGGCAACAAGAAATAATCCTCACATAGGTGTGACATGAACAAAAAGGGTTCCATGAAACTTGCCTTCGCTACCGTCCGTATCGTCAAAATCCAGGTCTTGCGGCAGCTCCGGGTTCTCCTCAGGCACCGGGTCTGCATTGACACGTGCGTACAAGCAACATACAAGCCAAGCAAACATATATCAATACATCATACAAAAATTATCGTATTAAATGTATCCTGATTTTTGATGATTTTTAGAGAAAGAATCAGATTAAACAGAGTTCATATGAGTGATTTACAGATTTTTTAATATGGGGGTTGAGTTAATTCCGAAAATCAATAAATAATTCTATTGGCTAGAGGAAAGTTGCTCTGGTGGTCTGGTTTACAGCAGGCACTACCAGCTTGGGCTTTCCTGATATCCGACGGTGGCACATGGGGCTGAGCTAAGGCTGATCAGGAACCGTGTTGGGCTGCACTCAGTACGTGGGCCAAGGACTAATTAAGTGACATTTGGTTAGCTAATCCACTAGCCCAACAGAGCCATCCACGGCAGGGACAGAGGAACTCGACACCTTCGTCTACCTCTAGACACCCTGCTCAGAACGGCTTTGGAGTTCCAATCGAACGGGAAATAGGGAAGGTGGCACACAGGGAGCAAGGAAAATCGGATGCCCAGACCACAACGCCCTGGATTGAGGCCCCAAGTAGGTCGTGAGTGGTGGGAATCGGCGGCTGCTTGATATGGAGCGGCCATGGCTGCTGGAGATCGTTGCCAACTCGATAGAGAGGAAGAAGCGGCCAAGAAATAGGTCTGGAAGATGGAGTGGACGATGGAGAAGCTCACCTTGGCCTTGGTTCCGGCAGAACAAGCTTCTTGGTGGAGATCAATAGTCGTTTTGTGTGCGCTGCCGATGCTGCACGTGAGAGGAAGAGGCACTAGAACTAGTTCGACTGAGGAGAGGATAAGGACGGGTAGATTTTTATACAGGTAGGGTAACGATTGTAGATAATAAGTAGATGAAAGCAGTAAATCAACTGGTACTGCGAATGGGAGCACTGATCGACATTTTGCGTGAGCGTGCGGTGGTACTGGTCGTCGACGCTGAATTCGCAGCACGCGTGCACGCCGAATGGTCGGGGCGGTGCGTCGACTAGCGGATGGCGCGACTCGGCCGACGCGATGATACGGTCGCGGTTCGCGAGGCACAGACTATGAGGATATTAAAAGTGGCACTCCGAGGGCTGCTGTCACAAGTAGACGGTCCGCTAGTCATCTATTTAATTGGTCTTGTTTTATAGTTTTATTATTTTATTTAGATATTATTTTTATTTAGTCACTTGATTATTTATGAACTCGATTTATTAATTTACGAAAGATGGGATGTTACAGATCTACTCCATTTAGATTGAATCTCGTCCTCGAGATTCGGTTAACCTTCGAAGAGATGCGGAAACTCTGATCGCAATGCATCTTCCCTCTCCCATGTAGCTTCGGCTTCTGAATGTCTGCTCCACTGAACTCGACATAGTGTGATAGAACTTGTTCTTGTTCCTCAAGTAACGATATCCAATATCTTCACTGGCACCTCCTGATAGCGTAAATTATCCCGCAGGTCTAAAGTTTCTTGCACCACTTGGTCTTCAGGTATCCGCAAACATTTCCTCAGTTGTGATATGTGAACGACGTTGTGCACAGTTGACATTTCTTCAGGTAGTTGGATCTGATAAGCTACTGCTCCTATCTTTTGCAAGACTGGAAAAGGACCAATATACCTTGGGGCTAACTTTTCCCGCACTTGAAATCTGCGTGTGCCACGGATCGGAGACACTTTAAGATACACGTGATCCCCGATTTCAAAATGGAGTTCACACCTCCTCTTGTCTGCATAGCTTTTCTGGCGTGACTGTGCTGCCTTTATATTTGCTCGAATTTCCGCTACTTTGTCTTCCGCTGCTACAATGAAGTTTGGTCGCTCCACGATGCGATCACCGACCTCTGACCACATGAGCGGTGTACGACAATTCCTTCCATAGAGAGCTTCAAACGGTGACATCTTGATGCTGGTCTGATAGCTGTTGTTGTAGGAAAACTCAGCATATGGCAAACTATCTTCCCAATCTTTGCCGTAGGTGAGTACAGCAGCTCTCAACATATCCTTCAAGATTTGGTTGACTCTTTCGGTCTGTCCATTTGTCTGAGGATGGTATGCTGAGCTGAAGTCTAACTTAGTACCATGTGCTCTCTGAAGACTTCTCCAGAACCTGGATGTGAACTGGGTACCTCGATCTGAGACTATCATTGATGGCACACCATGAAGCTTCACAACACGATCTATGTACAACTTGGCTAGCTTGTCCCCACCGTAGGTAGTGCGCACAGGAATAAAGTGTGTAAACTTTGTGAGGCGATCAACAACTACCCATACAGAATCGTTACCATTCTTGGTTCTTGGCAGGCCTGTGATGAAATCCATCCCTATCTCATCCCATTTCCAAACTGGGATTGGTAACGGCTGGAGTAGGCCACTTGGCTTTTGATGCTCAGCCTTGATCCTCTGACACACATCGCAGTGGGCCACGAACTTTGCTATGTCACCCTTCATGCCTACCCACCAATACTTCTCTTTAAGATCCAAATACATCTTGGTAGCTCCAGGGTGGATAGAGTATGCAGAGTTATGAGCTTTGTCCATGATGGTGTTCCGATAGTGGCATTGTGAGGGCACACATAGCCGTTTCTTGAACCACAATATTCCATCTCTATCGACTCAAAAATCTGGAGCCTTGTCTTCACTGGTCTGTGCTTTGATCTCCATCAACTTTTCATCCTCTTGTTGAGCCTTCTTAATTTGTTCATCCAGGACATGTTGAACGCTAAGATTGTAGTTGTAGGAGTGAGGTACAACCCTTAGGTTCAACTTCCACATCTCATCGCACAATTGCGGTACTTGTGTCACCATGTGATGGCAATAGGCTTTCCTGCTAAGAGCATCAGGTACCACATTTGCTTTACCCGGATGATAATGGATTTCCAAATCATAACCCTTGATTAACTCCAACCATCTTCGTTGCCTCATGTTGAGGTCCGACTGAGTGAAGATATATTTGAGGCTCTTGTGATCTGTGTAAATCTTGCATTTGTTCCCGATCAGATAGTGCCTCCAAATCTTCAGAGCGTGCATGACTGCACCTAATTCCAAGTCATGTGTCGGATAGTTCTGCTCGTGCGGCCTTAGCTGGCGAGAGGCATAAGCTACCACTCGACCTTCTTGCATTAGCACACATCCGAGACCTCGTTTCGAAGCATCACAATAAATGATGAAGTTCTTATGAATATCTGGCAAGACTAGTACTGGTGCTGTGGTTAGCCTTTTCTTCAACTCCTGAAAACTCAGCTCACATGCTTCGGTCCAAACGAACTTCTTGTCCTTCTTGAGCAATTTTGTCATTGGTCGAGCCAGTTTAGAGAATCCTTCAATCAACCTCCGATAATAGCTAGCCAAACCCAAAAAACTACGAATCTGCGAAACAGATGTTGGTTGCTCCCAAGATGATACATCTTGAACCTTCTTTGGCTCGACTGCAACTCTTTCCGCTGTCAGAACATGTCCAAGGAAGCTAACTTTTTGCAACCAAAATTTACATTTGCTAAACTTGGTGTATAGTTGATGACTTTGAAGTTGTTCCAGAACCATTCGCAGATGTTGTGCATGTTCTTCCTCACTCCGAGAATATATCAGAATGTCGTCAATGAAGAGAATGACAAACTTGTCTAGCTCTTGCATGAACACACGGTTCATTAGAGTCATGAAGTAGGCAGGAGCATTGGTTAACCTAAATGACATCACTGTGTACTCAAATTGTCCATAGCGAGTCACAAATGCCATCTTAGGTATGTCCTCAGGTCTGATCCTCACTTGATTATACCCAGATCTCAAATCAATCTTCGAGAAGAACCTGGCTCCCTTGAACTGATCAAAAAGACCATCAATCCGAGGTAGAGGATACTTGTTCTTGATGGTCATCGCATTGAGAGCTCGGTAATCTGTACAAAGCCTCTTGCTTTTATCTTTCTTCTCCACAAATAGAACTGGTGCACCCCATGGTGATGCACTAGGTCTAATGTATCCCTTTTGTTGCAACTCATCTAATTGCTTCTTTAACTCCGCTAGTTCTGGGGCTGCAATTCTGTAAGGCCTCTTGGCGATCGGAGCAGTTTCAGAAACTAGCTCAATGGAGAACTCTACTTCTCTTTCTGGTGGCATGCCAGACAATTCTTCAGGAAATACATCTGCGTACTCTTTGATTATCGGTATTTCTTGAAGTGTTGCATCCTTCAAGTGATTTATCACTTGTTCCGATAAACTAGACTGAACATGGCATGTGATAGTCTTCCCTTCATCATTGGTCACAGTCACCATCCTTTCTGCACAAGCTATGCTTCCTTTGCACTTGGCCAACCACTCCATGACAAGGATCACATCTATTCCATGGGAATCCAACACTACTAGATTAACCAAGAATACTACCCCACTTAGGTTCAAAGGGATGTTGTTAACTCCTAAGTGGCAGGGTATATAACCTCCCGGTGATTTTGTTATTAAAGGCCTCTTGAGGGCCACTGCTGATATATCATGTGCCTCTATGAATTGTGATGATATGAAAGAGTGTGATGCACCAGGATCAAATAGCACTGAAGCTAAGATTGATTGAACTAAAAACTCAACGAGTAACACTTCTGGTGCTGCATCTGCCTCCTTGGTGTAGACGTGGTTCACCGTGGCTTTTTCGAAGGATTGTTGCATCCTAGAGGGTGCTCCACGGCTAACTCCAACTTGCTGCCTCGGTCCATTAACTGAGCTGGAGTAGACTGAGGGCGCTGGTTGGTTCTTGTAAGGACAATTCACAGCAATGTGACCAGGCGCATGACACTTAAAGCAAGTCCTCTAGTCTCCCATATGACTCACTCCAGACTGTTGTGGGATGAAGGATCCCTGGGGCTTAGCAGGTTGCATTGGCTGTGTGAACGTCTGGGTTTGTGCCCTGTAGGAAACTCCACTCTAGGTCATCTGACCTGAGTATACTGGCTGCTGCTGCCTTGGTACTGAGTAGGAAAACGGTTGGGTCCTCTGTCCTGAATAGGATGACTGAGGAGTCCTCTGAGACTTGGCTTGTTGGAACATCTTACTGCTCTCATACTTCCTTTTCCTCTCCTGCATCTCATCTTTCTTGTTCTTCTCTGTGGTGATAGCCTTGCTTACCATGGTGTTGAAATTATGGTAGACAGACGCTCCGATCAAAGTTCTGATCTCAGAGTTGATGCCACGCAGGAAGGCATCCTGCTTCTTCTCATTTGTGTCCACTGCATTGGAGTCATAGCAGGACAAGCTAGTGAAACTGTGTAGGTACTCTGTCACAGTCATACCCCTCTGCTAAAGATCCCTGAACTCTGCTTGTTTCATCTTCACAACACTGCTAGGGATGTGGTGATCTCTGAACAGTCTCACAAACTCATCCCATATCATTGTCTTGGCATTCGCATTCTTGTCCCAGTATCTCTGCCACCAAGCTAAAGCAGGTCCCCTCAGCTGTTGCACTACCAGTAGAAACTTATCCATCTCATTTGCATGGACAACTTCTATCTTCATCTCTAACTCTCTCAGCCAGTCATCCGCCTCAATTGGGTCATCCGATCCTGCAAACTTGGATGGGTTCATCCTGTTGAAGTATGCAATCTGGTGGTTGCTCTGAGGTGCTGGCTGACGGTTGGGGAGGCCATTGTTGCCTTGAGCAGCAAACGTGTTTGCCATCATCTCTAGAAGTCGATTCTGACGATCAAGGATAGCAGTCAAGTCTTGGGCAGGCGCCTGGGGAAGGGGTGCTTGTGGAAGTGGTGCTGCCGCCAGACTGGGTGCACTGTTCACTGACGCCTGTGGTTGCGGTGCACATGGAATCTTTGGGATATCTTGGTTCTCTTCTTGACCAATCCTAAGTCGGTTTGAACGTCGAGACATCTATGACAAGGGAAGGTGGAGTTAGCCAACAATTTATTATTAATTTGTCCATGTGTAGGTATATATACAAGCTTTTAATATATACTATTTTATTTTTATTTTTTATAACACGTAGAGCACACAAACATCAAGCATTGCAAGCAACACACCAAACATTCATTCATCAAAGCAAAAGGGTACATGATACATCGGGGCATGTCGTTCCTAAGTCCATCCCTTCAAGGGTCGGTCGGAACCTCTGCCTGACTATCGGGTCCTACGTTGCGGCCTTCGGGATCTTCATCTTCAGCTCCACGAGGTGATGTCGGGGGAGTGGGCAACACAGGCTCACAGGTCCTCCTACGAGGGTTGGACAGGTGATACATGGGAACTCCTTCCAGGATAGGCGGTTCAGTAGTTGCACTGACGTGGCAGTCTTTGCGCTTGGCTCGGTCAACAAGGTAGACACCCCTTAGAAGCTGGTTGTGGCGGTCAGCCTCCTCCCTGAGATTCTCTTCGGCCAAAGCGACACGACTTTCAGCGCTGGCAGCACGGGCATCGGCTTGCGCTAGTGCTAGTTTAGTCTTCCTCCAACGATTCTCCAATTTCTCGGCGCGCTTGATGATGGTCTTCACACGTTGGATCAACAGGTCGCACAGGTCATCCAAGCTCAACAAATAGCCAGACATGGCAACAATGGTGGGGTCATCTTCAGTCGACCCGAGTCCTTCCAGGTTGCGAATCCTTGCCATCCAAGCAGGACAACTACGATCTACGGGTGGGAAATACTTCATGGGTGTGGAACCCAGATGCCAGTCAAACATGTGGCACAAGTACTTCAGGGCTTTGCGAGCTACAAGCTGGCAGGTATCCGTCATGCGACATCTTGCAGCAGTTATGCTCCATGGCGTCATCTCCAAGAACTTGTCACTGGCACCCACGTGCACCGTGACCTTGCAGCTTTCGGTGCCATGCTCCATGAATTCATGACCCACGTACTCTGGATGGTCCGGAATACCAAGTCGAATGGTGGCGGCATAGAGCACCTTGGGGAAGCCGTCTTCGTTGATGCAGAAGGTAGTGATACGGTCGTCGGCCATCTGACTCAGAACAGGGCACAAGGATTAGTTAAGAACAAAACCTATCACCAAGGCTCTACAGTCAAAAGGTCCCTACATGAAATTCCTTCTACGGTCTCTTACGATCACTTACGTACTAGCGCCCGCATCCTACAGCCAAGTATGGCTCTGATACCACTTGAAGCGTTCCGATCCGCAGATCGGAACTCAACATGTAATATAATACCAAGAACGATGTTCGTTACAATATATTACACCAGAAGTGGAACCAAATCATACAGAGCTTTATTACAACGACATAGTCTTGTGAATAAAAACGATAACAGCTAACAACATAACGATAATAGTCAACATAACAGAAGCAACTAGCTCTTCATCGCCCATGGTTCCACCTTCAGCCCTTGGGTGCGGATGCGCCCCTACTCAAATTCCTCCGAAACGTAGTCGGGATCCTCTGAAGATATCAACAACGTTTGCGTACATAGGTACTCAGCAAGTTCCACCTCGCCCTACGGGAGGGGATGCAGCAATATACATGCGATAAACAAATAACAATGCAACCCGATGCACCAGGACATCTCATCCCGAGATATCCATCATCTCAAACTCACAACAGGTAGCTCTTTAGTTGTCAGGACCACACCGTAACCCATCCTATACTGAGGACGCGGCCATTCAAACGGATTTTACACTCCGCAGAGGTTGTACGTTGTACCCACATGCACACAACTATCCACGATAGTTCGTCATAACCGACACCCAGTCGTAACATCACCCAATCTAGTCGCCCTCAAACCCCGGGTCATGACTCAGCCGAGTCTCCACCCACGAACCATCCACCGTGGACGACTGTCGGGCTAGCCACTGGGATTAGGCTTCGCCCTGCCCATACAGGATCATGTGATCGTACGAAAAGAAGTCAGGTGAGATGTCAAAACATCTCGGTCCTTAAGGCTAACCAGGGCAGCCACCACACACCAACCACAGTCTTAAGTCTACCACCACGGTAGCCTTACACCAACACTGACCAGTCTGCCCCGGTCTCAACTGATGTATACTCTCCCCCGATGTACAACAACATCATCACATAATATCATTATCTCAGTATGCAACCATAGAAATAAGTATGGTTCTCTCAGTCACTCGAGTCACAAATACTCGCAAATGCATAATCTATCATACGGGCAACAAGGAATAATCCTCACATAGGTGTGACATGAACAAAAAGGGTTCCATGAAACTTGCCTTCGCTACCGTCCGCATCGTCAAACTCCTGGTCTTGCAGCAGCTCCGGGTTCTCCTCAGACACCGGGTCTGCGTCGACACGCGCGCACAAGCAACATACAAGCCAAGCAAACATATATCAATACATCATACAAAAATTATCATATTAAATGTATCCTGATTTTTGATGATTTTTAGAGAAATAATCAGATTAAACGGAGTTCATACGAGTGAGTTATGGATTTTCTAATATGGGAGTTGGGTTAATTCCGAAAATCAATAAATAATTCTATTGGCTAGAGGAAAGTTGCTCTCGGTGGTCTGGTTTACAGCAGGCACTACCAGCTTGGGCTTTCCTGATATCTGACGGTGGCACATGGGGCTGAGCTAAGGCTGGTCAGGAACCGTGTTGGGCTGCACTCAGTACGTGGGCCAAGGACTAATTAAGTGACATTTGGTTAGCTAATCCACTAGCCCAACAGAGCCATCTACGGCAAGGACAGAGGAACTCGACACGTTCGTCTACCTCTAGACACCCTGCTCAGAACGGCTTGGGAGTTCCATTCGAACGGGATATGGGAAGGTGGCACCCAGGGAGCAAGGAAAATCGGATGCCCAGACCACAACGCCCTGGATTGAGGCCCCAAGTAGGTCGTGAGTGGTGGGAATCGGCGGCTGCTTGGAATGGAGCGGCCATGGCTACTGGAGATCGTTGCCAACTCGATAGAGAGGAAGGAGCGGCCAGGAAATAGGTCTGGGAGATGGAGTGGACGATGGAGAAGCTCACATTGGCCTTGGTTCTGGCGGAACAAGCTTTCTGGTGGAGATCGACAGTCGCTTTGTGTGCGCTGCCGGTGCTGCACGTGAGAGGAAGAGGCACTGGAACTGGTTCGACTGAGGAGAGGATAAGGACGGGTAGATTTTTATACAGGTAGGTGAACGGTTGTAGGTAATAAGTAGATGAAAGCAGTAAATCAACTGGTACTGTGAATGGGAGCACTGATCGACATTTTGGTGAGCGTGTGGTAGTATTGGTCGTCGACGCTGAATTCGCAGCACGCGTGCACGCCGAATGGTCGAGGCGGTGCGTCGACTAGCGGATGGCGCGACTCAACCAATGTGATGATACAGTCGCGGTTCGCGGGGCACAGACTATGAGGATATTAAAAGTGGCACTCCGAGGGCTGCTGTCACAAGTAGACCGTCTGCTAGTCATCTATTTAATTGGTCTTGTTTTATAGTTTTATTATTTTATTTAGATATTATTTTTATTTAGTCACTTGATTATTTTATGAACTCGATTTATTAATTTACGAAAGATAGGATGTTACAGGGGCTCCCTTACTCCACACACCAAAAGCTTCAGACTAGTAATCCACTCCAATGGCATAGCACTGCCTAAGTGCTTAGAAAATAGGGAGAGAGTGAGAAAGAGGAGGAGGAGGAGGAGGAGGCTCCAGCTTGTCGGGCTTCTTCCACTTAAGGATAGGGTTCGGGCTTGTTGAACCCTCTCCACCTTTGTACCTCAACAGTTCTTCCCATTTCAAGTAAGGTACATCATGTCCAATTGAGTTCATTTATTTAATTCAAGCAAGTTAATTCCTTAGTTGCTTGTTCATTCATTGCTCTATTCATTAGAGGCCCTAGTCTTTGCGCGAAAGGTTAGGGAAGTAATCGTTAGCGTAGGCGTGGTGTCTAGACTTGACGTTACCTTTGATTATCTCATAGTCCACAAGTTGTAGAGGTAGGCGGTAGGTGGTGACAGTCCTATCTGTTCGTTGTAATCCTCCACATTCGACTACGATGTAGGCTCTTGGCGGGAATTGCCTGGCAGACCGGGTGTTGTTGGCTATTATATACCAATTTCAGCCATCAATTGAACTCAATTATGTGAAGGATTTGTCATTTCTTGCACACATCACCTTTCTATCTAACCCAATTCCACTTGGACTTGGAGAAATATGTGTATGCAACATTTTATGCAGAAAATGAGGAAATGTAGAGGGACCAATCCTATAAAATATCATCCTAGCCAATCAGGCGACGACACCTGGCATCCCATGGATCAAATGGCCCACAAAAAGAAGTATCCGAGAAGATCCGACGGTGTATCACTCATATACATCAATGGGACCCACCTGGCAGCCACCTGGAGAAAGCACACGAGAAACGATGCAATGACCAGGTCGACCGAACCAGGGGGTCGGCTGACCTGGTCTTTGCACCAAACTCGGTGAGCCTACACGTGTTGGCTCCTCCCGGCTCCCTGGAGTCAATGGTGACTGATTCGCGCACTTTTGGTGGCGAGAACCGACCTCAACACTAGTATAAATAGGACCCCCTATCCCTCACTTCAACACACAACACTTGAGCTTCATCTCTATTGTATACTCTATCATCCATAGTCTTAGAGGAGTTAGGTTGTAGAGAGGAGAGTTTCTAGTCCCAAGTCCAAATTGGGAAAGGAGTAAAGATTCTCTCTCTTCCCAACCCTACATTGGGAAAGGTATGGCTCATGTATTCTTTCTTGTATTTGTGACTTTATGCATAATAAAGATAGAATCATTAGTCTCTACTTATACATATACTTGGGCAAAGCGTATCTTGTTTGATTGTGGAGTCCATCTATGTGGAAGGTATAGCTTCTAAGACTGTTTCATCATGAACATATCTCATTATCATAGAACCTATAGACCCTCACTATAGTCTAGTTAATTATAACATAACTAGGTTAGTATGGATAATTATGTTGTGTATCAACATTGGTTCAATGATGATTCAATTCATTGCCTTAGGATGGATTGTGCCTAGGCTCTTAAGGTATTTACTTAATATGCTAGCATGGTGCTTGGATAGCTAAGTAGCATTGGATGTCTCGTAGACCCACGGATTGAAGAGGTAGGCAGTAGGAGGTGACAGACATATCTGTCCTTTCTAATCCTCCACATTCGTCTATGCCACAGGCTCTTGGCGGGAGTCGCCCTAGTATTGCTAGGGGTAAGCCCATGCCCGATGTGTTGAACCACATAGCATAAGTATTCACTATTAATCTAGCTTATGGATAATTAGTTTAGACTATGTATATCTACAATAGAGCATAGTAGGAGTACCTCCATAACTCTCAACCTTAACTAACCTCTAGGATCCTCATACCCCTCTTAGACTTGAAAGCTTTTGTGTGTGTCACACTACCTCCACTATTATTTTATCAATCATTACTAGATTCTTACCTAGACCTTTCTACCCTTTCCACTTGATGATTGTTATATCTCTTCCCTGCCTTCCTTTGGGATCAAATAAATGACACCCTTGGAAATAGTCTTAAGGGGAAATGCTACAATGATATCTCTGTGCGCTTGCGGAATTCACTCTGTGATCCAATAGAACCATTAACAAGCATCTCTGACACATCAGTTGGAGATGTTTAGTTAATGGTGCATAAGAAATACCAACAAGCATTTCTGGCACCGTTGTTGGGGATGATTTGTTAGTACATCTTAGGAGCCGTCAACAAGTATTTTTGGCGCCATTGCCGGGGATAATTTGTTAGTATATCTTAGGAGCTATCAACAAGCATTTATGGCTCCGCTGCCGGGAAAGGCAAGTAGATATATAACATGAACGAGTGAATAGGATAGAACCCTGGGTAGGATTTTAGTAGGATAACCATTCTTTGTTTTCACATTTTTTTAAATGTGAAAACAGGGTAGTGTATGTCTGGTTTTCGCCTGCCGGAAAACTTTGTTGAAGATCCCGAATCTCTTCTGAGAGACCGACCTCGTGTCGTTACTCCTCGGAAGATTCGAGCGGCAAAGCATGCCAGCATTTCTGCACCAATAATCCAAACGCCAATGGCTCAGAAGACCCTTCGTGAGTTCTTAGCTCCCTCTGCTAACAATGTGCCTCTTGGGCCCACTGTTAACACGGGAGATGTGAACTTTGAGATCAAAACTGGCCTTGTCACTATGGTGCAAGCCAACCCATTCTGTGGGAAGGCTAACGAGGATGCAAGTGCTCACCTGCAACAATTCCTCGAGATTTGCAGCACTTTTAAGATCAAGGACGTGTCTCCGGATGTGGTCCGTCTGAGACTGTTGCCGTTCTCTCTCCTTGGGAGAGCGAAACAGTGGTTCTACGCAAACCAAAATGCTATAGACACTTGGGAGAAGTGTTCTACAACATTCCTCGCCAAATTCTTCCCGTTGGGAAAAACCAATGCCCTTCATGGAAGGATTTCCAGCTTTCAGCAAGAGCCCAAGGATCTATTCCCGAGGCATGCGCTGCAAGGATTCTGGTTTATCGCAACGAAAAAAATCGTCGCAATAGGTTGTTTTTCGTCGCAATAGGTCACTGTTGCAACAAAAAAGAGTGTGGCGATAGTTTTTACGAATCGTCATAATAATTCCCGCGGCGATAGGTTATTTGCGACGCCTTGACATCCGTGGAAAATAGTATGGTATTGCAACGATTTTACATCGGTGGCAAATAGGACGCTATTGCAATGTTTTCATGTATTGCGACGATTTAATGTATCACAACGAATTGTACAGTATTGCAACGGGTTCATGATCATGGCAAATAGTACAGTATTGCAAAGATTTCATATTCGTGGCAAATAGTATTTTGTTACAACGATTTAGCGTATTGCGACAATTTAACGTATTGCAACAAACAACATGGTATTGCAACGATTTCATATTCATGGTAATTGTATGTGGTTGTATCAATTTCACAGGCGTGGCAATAGTACGATATTGTAACGATTTAACATTCGTGGAAAATAGTATGTTATTGCAACGGTTTAGTGTATTGTGACGATTTAATGTATTGCAATGAATAGCATTGTATTGCAACGATTTCGCAGGCATGGCAATAGTACGGTATTGTAACGATTTCACATTCATGGCAAATAGTACGTTATTGCGACGGTTCACCATATTGCGACGATTTAACGTATTGCAACGAATAGCATTGTATTGTAACGATTTTGCGTTCGTGGTAATAGTACATGATTGCAACGATTTTCACATTCGTGGCAAATGCTACAGTATTGCAACGATTTTCACAGTCGTGGCAAATAGTAACATATTGCAATGAGTTATGGTGTAGCGATGATTTACCATATTGCAACGAATATCACTATATTGCAATGATTTCACATTCATGGCAAACAGTATGATACTGCAACAATGTCACAGCCATGGCAAATAGTATGATACTGCGATAGTTTAACGTCCGTGGCAAATAGTAGGTTAGTGCAACGAGTCAACAAACGTGGCGAATAGTACCGTATTGCAATGATTTCAGATCCGTGGGAACTAGTCTGGTACTGCAACAATTTCGTACCGTGGCGAATAGTTGGGTATTGCAATGAGTCCACAAACGTAGCGAATAGTACCGTATTGCAATGATTTCAGATCCATTGGAACTACTATATGGTACCGCAACGATTTCGCATCCGTGGCGAATAGTTTGGTATTGCAACGATTTCTTATATGTGGCAATAGTGTTTTAATGCAACATTTTTTGAGTCGTTGCCAAATGTTTATACTGCAACGTTTTGTCATTCTATTGCCACGTTTTATCATCCGTATTGGCAATAGCTTCCTATTGCAACAATTTATCATGCGTGACAAGAAATTTGTAATGCCACGTTTTATAATTAGCGGCAGTAGAACCCGAATGCACCAGGTTTGAAAATTAGTGGCAACAGAATCATGAGTTTAACAATAAACATCCATCAATTGATATTACAACACGCATAACAACACTCAATGATTACTTAAGCGACGTATTTGCATGCTAAGAGTTTTCCTAAGCTGACCAGGACTAATTGTTGGAGAAGGTGGCTTTTGGCGGTTCCTTATTTGTTGGACCTTCTATGGAGTGGTTGCCATCATCATTTTGTGCATTTCAGCCACTGAGGCGCACATGTACTGCATTTCCTTAGCTGTCTGTTCACGATCAGCTGCTATCTGACCTTGTAAGTTCTGGACTTGAACGATAACTCTTCATTCTTCTGGTTTATGCAGTCCATCTGGGTGTTTAAGCTATCATTTCTTCCTTCCAAGTCCTGCACTATTTCATTGAGGCCTGCATTTCTAACTTCTAAGTTTTGAACTTGGTCGTTGAGGTGTTTAGACATCTGGATACGCATACGTTCACGTTCGGGACCAGTTGGGTTAGCCATATAACCACGACCCCGAACCTGTGATCCTGCACAACCGATTGAGGATCTATAACAACGCTGGAAGATGTGGTTTCTCTCCTCATTTGGAATTGGGCCTCCCTGCTCAGCTTCCATGTCGTCCACTTGGGCACGTGCCTCGATCTATATACAAAAAGAAAAGTCACAGGTAATTTGCCAATATTTATTTAATTGGGGATTGTTTGAAGTGTTACTCACATGTACAGCTTCTGCCAGCTTGTTTGTCCAGTTATCATTCAACAAATGGCTTGCCTCCCATAGTTGTATGTCATCGGGTTCTTCTCCGGTCTCTGGGTCTCGCTATATAAAATACAAATAAACTTCAACATGTCGGTATACATATTGTTTGCAGCGCAAAGTAAAAGCGTGATTTATTTTTCATACCTTCTCGTAACTAAGTTGGGCGCAGGATTTGGAGCCAAGGAAGTGACACGCCTTTTGTCTGCTTCGATTTTGAGAATTGGTCCTGATTATTGACTACAACAATTTTAAGAATTAATTCCACAAATGAAAGTAAATGAAATATTTTTTGTATGATGCGAAGATATTAAAAAGTTAGTTCACCTTGAATTGCTCAGACCCAAAATATTCTATTAGGTGCAACCACTCGGGCGTCGTTACGTCTGCAGGCTGGTTTCATATACGTTCTTCATCGGTAGAATAACTCTTATAGGTGGCATGCAAAGTCGAGCGCCACCCCTTGTAGCGCTCACAAGCAATTTTCAAAATTTTTCTTGCGCTCTCTGGTGTGTCCTCCATGTCCCAGGAATCATGTACATTGTATAAAAATACTTGTGTGGGGGTGTGACAACACTAACTAGAATGTCTTGTACTATATCTCTCTTGTTACTATGGCCAACCTCTGCCCACTTCCTTGCACCGATGAGGGATGCATGTCTTTTTGTAAACATAACCACATCATCGACAAAGTGCCGCTGATTAATACCAACCGCAACACCCAACCTAGCGGAGAACTGAATTGGTAGCTTCACATGCTCCGTTCTACTAACTTGGGATGCATAGCGTATTCTGGCAACCTTAAGTCCTTTAGCCACACTTCTTCCTAGCTTCCTTCATTCTGTTACATTGATTCAAACGGTAAATGATTAAAGCAAATTACCGCCTGAACAAGTTTAGTATCATGTACAAATAGTGTGAAAAGAAGAAAAGTTTGATGTTCATACCATCTTCAGGACGAGTGCGGCAAATACGAGCGTGGGATGACCGCGTCCTGCCAGCACCATTTTGTTCTGTAGTACTCCCTCCTGGTTTATATTAATTGTCGCCGACAAATGAATTAAAAATGAACTACTATAGTAGTTAGGACTGTCCTAACGACAACTATTTTGATGGGGGGTTACATTATTGACTTCTTTGTTGCTGTTCATACCCTAAACTGAGCCATAAGGTACACATGTCAGTGGCGGTATGCACTCGTAGTAGTGCAGAGGATATCCAGTCCATGAGTGAAGCAGGCAAGACTGTGAGGGGGCATGCTGCTGGCAACGCTAGACTAGACAAAGATAGGGTTCGCCGGTTCGGTCTGACTGACTCCCTTTCATATGTAAAATGGAGGAATGAAATAATCCAGTCTAAGTTCTTTGTGGTCTGCTGGTTGGCTATGGAGGGAATATATAGGGTGCTAAAAGTCAAATTAGCTAACCTAATGATTTGCATGGAATAATTATTTCTTTTTTTGAAACAAGGGAATAATTATTTGTGAGCTACTGCAATGCAATAGACGTTTTGATGTTAGAAATATAGGAATGAAGTTGTTTATGAAGCAAACTGGTAGTTCATTTTGGCAAGAAGTTATGACTTTGATTTATGTATTACAAATAATGATAGTTAAGATTCTAAAGAATTTTGTTTATAGTTGCTCTAACATTTTTCCTATGTTTTCATTCCTGCATTCCAAACATCTTGAATTCTCCATTCCTCTGATTTTGATTCCCGTGGTTTTCTCACTTTCTTCGTTCCTGCATTTTGTCTACTCCTATGTTTTTTCCAATTCTTGTGATTTGGATTCCTACATTTCAAACGGGGCCGTAGTAAATATCGCTTTGTAGTTTATTTTTGAACTACAAAGCGACAAGTATTTAGGGACGGAGGGAGTAATAAGCTCAATTCTTTAATTTTTTTATTCAGACACCAGTTTGAATAAGGAGTTGTCAAAGGTAATAAGCTCAATTCTGACCATTTTCATCCCTATTCTGCCCCAAGTCATCTGGGGCAGCAGGCGGAGGACCTTGATGATCAGGATAAGGACCAGGCAAGAAATTATTGGTCAAAGGTAAGTTTGACCAAAGCAAAAAAATAGAGTTGAGTTAGGGCGGAGGGAGGAGTACTTTTTATAGACCGCTTTGCAGGCCCCGCTGCGGACGATCTCCTGCCTGCTGACAACTCCAGTGGCTAAAGTACGTACAGCTGCACTTTAGAAGCCGTGACCCCAGTTTCGCAAGTAGCATTCCAAACGGTGCACTTTAGAAGCCATAACCATCACTGCGCGCATCTCATCGTCTTCTCCGTGCGTACTAATAAATACACACCATCCTCTTCTCCGCAACACATACATGCCATCCTCTTCTCCGTGCGTACTCTTCCTCTTCGTCTCCATTGCGCGCGCCCTCATTGGTTCCCTTCGAAGCCCATGGAGTTCCCCTTGCCGCACGATATTGCGGTCCTGATCGCGGGGTGGGTCGCTGCAACCTCCCCTCAGCCCATGGACGACCTCTCCAGTCTGCGTGCCACCTGCAAGGCCATGCACGCGGCGTGTCAGGATCGTGCTGTGGGCAGGCACGTGGCGCTGGAGCGGGAGAGCATCTGGAAGTATAACTGGAGCTACAACCACCTTGTGGAGCGCCTGGCAATCATCAGCAACCCTCATGCGTGCAACGTCACCGGGTTTGATCTCGTCTTCCTGCACGGTCGCGCGCAGCCGGGCACCCAGTTCCTTGCCCGGGCGGCCGTGAACGGCCACATGTTGGTGGCCTACGTCCTCGCCATGCTCTGCTATGACGCCGACCGCGGGGACCGCGGCGCCTTCGAGTATATCTGACTGGTCGAAGGTGAGGCCCACATCACCTACAACGCGGTCGGGTCCGTCGCCATGAAGTGGACCAACAAGGAGTGATGCCGGTGTTGGCATGAAGCCATGAATAGTATCGATGATGTCGTCTGGAGGTTCCTAGTCAGGCCTCATCCAGAAGTGCCGCCGGTGGCTGTGCCCAACATTGATGATGACGCTTGGGACTGCTCAATAGGGGGGAACCAGGGAACAGCCTACTACGGTAGGCCTACGTGGGAGGAGTGGAGAGTCTTCTGTACAGAGAACTGTAGGATTAAGCATGAGCATGACCTGTTCTGTCATCCGGCGTTGTACTATATGGGTTATATTCCCTCCATTCCCATTTGGATGCACCCCTAGTTCTCCCAACGCCAATTAAAAGAGAACAAAGGGAGTATATAAATAGACTTGTACTAGTATATGTGTTTCCCCTATGCCCGCTCATCTCTGATGAATGTTGCACTTGTTGTGTTTCCCCTATGTGCGCTCGTCTTATGTTTAGCCCCGTTTGCATCAAAGGAAACTCACGGGACAGTTTAAAGAAATGGATTCTTCCAGAAATGAATACATTCAATCATACAGTAGTTTGTAACAAAGGAAATCAGTGTTCCCTTCTCTCTGTTCATTGTCTCCACTTTTAATTCCAGTCGTCGCCAATCGACAGAACTAGCTGTTACATAATCCCCAATAAACACAAAATAAACTAATCGGCACATCTAGTCCGCAGCACTTCTCTTGAAGCAGTGGTAATAACTTCTGGCCGCGTATAGGAGTAGTGGTAATGATTACACCACGTATAGGGGCATAGGGCCAGTGGTACGTTCGAGTTCTACCTATCTTTTTCTAACATTTTTCTCGTCCTTTCTTTTATTTTCTCTCTATTGATTGTCTCCACTTTTCTTTCTAGTCGTCGCTACTTGTTAGTACTGTATACTACTTTACAGACCGCTTTGCATGCCCTGCTGCGGGCGATCTCCTGGCACCTCTAGCGGCTAAAGTATCGTACAAGCAACTTTTCAAATGAGCTTACTCGAACTTTTCGAGCTTGAGCTCATCAAGCTGGCAATACTCAACTTCATCCTCAAACTTTCAATCAAAACTAAGTTTGGTCCTTCAACTTTCAAATGGGTCAATTATTTAGTCCATCAACTTCAAAAAACCGTTTCACTTTCATCCTTACTCTGAGTTGGACATCCACACATTGGCATGCCACATAAGATAGTTAATGTGTTTTTAATCCTGTTAATTTGTGATAGAAGTTTGTTTTATATAAATGTTTGAAGTATGCATCATTATATGCATGTAAACTCTTTCTCATGTTGAAGCAAGCAGGCAAGAGTTTAAGAAACGATTTGAATGGACCCCTTAGTTGGATAGCTTGGAAGTACAACCGTCGGATCAAAACAAACGGTGGATGCAGCCTTTACTGCATGCATGCAACAAAATGTCGCTACGTTAGGTGATTCCTAGCCTCCAACTCCATCTAGGCTTCCGATGACGCAGGCGGTTCATCACCAGACTGTAGAAAGGATAAGCACACACACATGTAACAGTCATTGTTGACTGCGTTGGTCTAACGTCATTGTTTGACTGCGTAGGCCTACGTTTAGTCATTAACGCTAGCTTTTGAATCTATGTAGTACGAAAGGGTTTTGTTTTGGTTTCACACTACACTAGCTAGCTTATATAAAGTGTATCTGTGTTCCCTGATCAATACACAACAACATTCTCCATACAGAATGAAACTTGCATGCCGCTTTCTTCTGCCAGAGGTTCGAAGGAAACTACACAACTGGCCGGGTACACGTACGGTACGGTGTGTCGGTGTACCTTAACCCCTCGTACGTCGTCCGTCCCCAGTGGTTGTTGGGAAGAGCCTTACAGGTATGCTCTAATTCCAGTCCTCTTACTCCATCTCTAGGTTTCTGATGACACAGACAGTTCACCACCAGGCAAACCAAAAAAGGTTGAGCGGCATGCAAGTTTTTTGATGAAAAACTGACTGCGGCCCGCTAACTGCTGCCTGCTGATGCATCAATCTCTATTTTTTTGATGAAACTCCCGCTGATGTGTCATCATCTTATTTGTTGTGAAGGTATGGTAGTTAAACTAAGCATTAATAAAGGGACCAATAACATTTTGACACATAAGTGGGATGACGCAAGGGAGGACAGAACAGGAGGGACACGGCTTGTATACTCCCATTCAGTGCTTCCATGTGTGCTCCTACTAAAGTGTCATGATTTTATTGGACCTTTCATTTACCTAACATAATGCCTGATTTAACTTCAACCAATTAGATGATGACACATAAGCGGGAGTACGCATGGAAGCACAAACGAGAGCATCAAAGTTGCATCCGAACGGGAGGCCCCTGCAGCCAGTTTGTCATCAAGAAATTTGCATGTCGGTCATCACCGAGGCTTTGCTGGTTTGTCTGGTGGTGAACCGCATGCGTCACCGGAAACCTAGATGTAGTTAGAGGCTAGGAATCAGAACATACCTGCAGGGGTCTTCCAACCACCACCGGGGACGCACGACGGGTGTTAAGGTACACACCGGCACACCCGGACCGTACATATGTGCCGGTGAAGATGAACGGCGTTCCGTTGGAAGGTGAACGACTTGCGGAAGATGCGCGAGGTCAACTACGCCAACATGCAGGTATGTCGTCGTCTGCTGCCACCGTTTTCCAATGCCCCGCCGTTGCATGGTGTTCACCTGCCGGCTGCCGCTGCTCGTCATCCTTTTGCAGGTTCACCACCAGACTATAGAAAGGATAAGCACACACACATGTAACTGTCATTATTGACTGCGTTGGTCTAACTTCCATTTTAATTGGCCAGTTCCCAATTCCGCTGAGTCATTGTTGTTGTACGTGGTGTTTGGTTGAGACAATGCAACTTGCGGTCATAACGATAAGAATTAAAAAGGGGAGTATATCAGATTCAAAAATCTTCATTACGCCAGGTCGTATGATGGCCGGACACTCTCTAATCCACTTAGATTGAAGTGGAACCACTCCTACCCAAATGAGGAAAAAAAATTTATGGATACGGTATGCATATCCAAGGCTGTGCATAGCGTTCCACATTTCTGACATGTGTCCACATGAATGGACGGATGAAGCAGTTGCATGACTGTGACATGTGTGCACATGAATGAACGAGGTTATATGATGGCCAGACATGACAGGGATAATGCCAAGGAATCATATCCTTTGAAAGCATAATTTCTCCCCACATACGATGGGCCCTTCGCGTGTCAAATTAAAAATTTCTCCTTTTATCGAAAAACAGCTCCTTTAACGACGCCAAATTTCAGTACATGGGCTCATGCGTACATGGGGACGAACACCAAGCATTCCAACGCAGTTTCGGCCCAGGAATACAAAGTGACTCAGCGCAGTTTCAGCCCACTAATAACAAGCGGCCCAGCGCAGTGTTGGGCCTACTCTGATAGCTTCACGTACGCTTTGTCCTGCCTGCCTCCCAGTCGGACCCTTCGATCCACAATGGCCCCCTCTCCCGATTGCACGAAACGCACCTGGAGGAGCATCCGCTGGCCGCCACGCTCTTGGAGGAGCATCCGCCGACCGCCACGCTCTTGGAGGAGCATCCGCCGGCCGTCACGCTCTTGGAAGAGCATCCGCCGTCCACCGGCGTGGAGGATTATCCACCGGCCACCGCACATGGAGGAGCAACAGCGCTAGGTACAATTGCTCACATGATGTTGTTGTAGTTCAATCCTTTTATGGATACGCTGATTGAATTGTAGGAACGATGTCAGAAGATAAGACATGGATGGGAAAAGACAGGCGTACGAAGGAGTGGCAGAATGGAATGAAGTCATTTTTAAATTTAGCATTCCAGGGCACTCGTGAAGAAGAAACTAAGCCTTGTCCTTGCACGAAATGTCGTAATATTTGCCACGGGAGACGCAAAGAAGTTCATCTTCACTTGCTTCGTAATGGGATGTCATTTGATTATACTTGTTGGGTACACCATGGAGAAAAACGAGTTGAGAAAAAAATTGTTGAGCAATCAACAAATAATGAGGAGATAATTTATGATGATGCTGCTATGGAAAATTTGTTGTCCAACCTTCTTAGAGGCACTGGTGATCATGGTGGTACTTCAGCAGGTGTTGATGATCCAGAAAATGCTATAAACCAGCAGGAGCCAACTGGGTATGCAAAGGCATTCTATGACTTATTAAATGATGCCAAAAAGGAGTTGTATCCAGGTTGTGAGAAGGTGACCCAATTATCCTTCATTGTGAGGTTGTACCAGATAAAGTGTTTAACTGGTTGGAGCAAAAAAGCGTGTGAGTTCATCCTTGAACTATTTTCATATGTGCTTCCAGAGGGCCATTGCATTCCTAATACACTTGATAAAGTTCAGAAGGTTGTTCGTGACCTCGGGCTGAGCTACGAAAAGATCGATGCATGTGTCAATGACTGTGTTATTGCGGAAGGACTATTCTCTGCTGGATCGATGCCCAAAATGTGGTGAATTAAGATTGAAAAATAGTACTGGTGGGGATGCAAGAGAGGCTTTACCTTGTGGAAAAGTCAAGAAGCTTGTAGCACGCAAGATTGTATGATATTTCCCTCTTATTCCCCATCTTCAAAGGTTTTATATGGCGAAATCAATGGCATCAAACATGCGCTGGCACCAAGAAGAACGTATTGATGATGGAATATTATGCCATCCTGTAGATTCAAAAGCATGGAAGCATTTTGATAACATTCATCCAAATTTATCATCTGATCCTCGCAACATAAGACTTGGGCTAGCATCTGATGGTTTCAATCCTTTTGGAGTAATGAATGTTTCTTATAGTACATGGCCTTTGATTCTAATCCCTTATAATCTACCGCCTTGGTTGTGTATGAAGCAGCCTTATTGGTTGATGTTAATGATAATTCCTGGGCCAAAGTCACCTGGAAACAACATTGATGTGTATCTGCAACCTTTGATTGATGAGCTACTAAATTTATGGTCTGATGGTGTTGAAACATATGACAGTTCAAAGAAAGAGACATTTCTCATGCGAGCTTCTATATTGTGGACAATAAATGATTTTCTAGCATATGCAATGCTATGTGGATGGAGCACAAAAGGTAGACTAGCATGTCCATACTGCCATGTAAACACTGACGCCTTGTGGTTGAAACATGGAAGAAAGTATTGCTACATGGGTCATCGTCATTTCCTACCTCAGGATCACCAGTGGCGTCGGGACAAAGCTTCTTTCAACAACAAAATAGAGAATAGAGAGGCTCCAACATCACTCTATGGTCACGAAGTACTCCAACAATACGAGACTTTTGATCAAGTGAGTTTTGGAAAGACGAATAATAAGAGAAAGCGCACTGAGGAAGATAGGTGGCATAGTTGGAAGAAGAAAAATATATTTTTTCAGCTCCCGTATTGGAAGACATTGCTAATAAGGTATAACTTGGATGTCATGCACACTGAGAAAAACATTTGTGATAGCATATTGGGTACATTGCTTAATATGGATGGTAAAACAAAAGATAGTCTACAAGCTCGTTTTGATATGCAGGAAATGGGTATACGGCCAAAGCAACATCCGGTGGGTATGAAAGGGAAGTATGATTGTCCATCAGCATCATATAGTTTGCAAAAAAGATCAGAAGACCACCTTGTGCAAGTTTTTGGTGGATATGAAGATGCCCGATGGTTATGCCTCAAACATCAAGAGAAGTGTGGACATAACAACACGTAAGGTATCAGGTCTAAAAACTCAAGACTGCCATATTATATTTCAGAAGCTCCTTCCTATTGCAATACGTGACATATTGCCTGAAAAGGTTGTTGAACCTTTAATTGAGTTTAGCAGATTCTTTTCTAGAATTTGTTCTAAAGAATTGGCAGAACCAGATTTGGATAAGATGATTGAACAATTTCCTGAAACAATTTGTAAGCTTGAGATGTTGCTTCCTCCTGCTTTCTTTGATATCATGGTACATCTTCCAATCCATCTTGGCGAAGAAGCTCGCTTGGGTGGACCTGTTTCTTATAGATGGATGTATCCAATTGAGATGTACTTTGGTACATTGAAGATGTATGTACATAACAGAGCTCACCCGGAGGGTTCTATAGCTGAGGGATATATTATGGAAGAGTGAATGACTTTTTGTAGCCAGTTTTTGGATAACATCAACACCAAGCTTGATAGGCCAGAACGTCATGAAGCTGCAGCCAGGAATGAACCTTCTCTTGAGTCTAATATATTTACAGAAGTTGATAATTCTAAAAAAAGGGTTTAAATGGGTCCAACTTACTATGGTAGAACTACATAACATCAGACATTATATTATTTATAATGTTGAAGAGGCCACTCCATGGATCAAGTATGTATAACACTCAGATGTTCTATACTATATTAATGGATCATGTTTATTGTAGATGGCTAATTTAATTTTGTACCCTTTTCAGTGAGCATTTTGAAGAGCTGAAAAAAAATCATTCTCGTGATGTTGAAAAACGCCATAGAGATGAGTTTGTTTATTGGTTTCAGAAATGAGTAAGTACATGCAAGTTTTTACATTGTTGAAATATTGAAGAAATATCTGTTCTGAAGTTGGTTTATCAATGACCCCTTTTATACTAATTAATGTGTACAGATTACGACATTACACAAAGAAGGCAAAGTAACCGATTATTTGTATGCATTATCTAGAGGACCTGATCGTCGGGCACGTTTTTTTAGTCGATCATTCATAAATGGCTTATTCTTTCGAACAATAGAGGTGGAAAAAGATTTACAGACGCAAAATAGTGGTGTTGTTGTTCGGGATGGTGATCATGAGTGGTATGGAGTAATCAAGAAAATGATTTATGTTGATTTCAAAAAAAAAAAATCAAGAGGTTATGTTATTTGAATGTGAATGGTTTGATCGTCCTCGTTCCGGTCAGAGCCAAAGCAGAGGCTAAAAAATGCATCAATACGGAATGATAGATGTTGACACTACCATTTCTCAGTTTAAGTATGAGCCTTACATTCTAGCCACCCAAGCAGAACAAGTTTTTTATGTTAGAAGTGTGAAGCAACCTAAATGGGCTACAATTGTTAAAACGAAGCCACGAGACCTTTTTGCCATACCCCCTGGAGACAGTGAAAATAATGTTACTGAGACGATGGAGGCTTAGAAATCATTTGATGATCGAAGGCTTACTGATATAAATGAGGATATGACCACATGGGATAGGAATGAGAATGAAATTGACGAAGCAACTAGTGATGCTTCCGCTCTTTCAAATGAAGATGACGACGATGACGACCACGACGATGATGATACATATATTAATGATGGTATTGTACCTCCAATATTGAGGGAGGACAACGAAGATGATGATTTTTTCATATAGGTACTGTGTGAGCTAGCTGTACGTGAACTATGTAATGCAACATTCGTGTTCTGTGGCGATAGATCTTAATGCCACCAACCAGTATTTTGTGGCAACTTATCCTAATACAACGATTGTGTTTCGTGGCGATAGATCCTATCACCACGAACTTGTGAATCGTGGCATAAGTTCCTAATGCAACGTTTGTGTTTCGTGGCTATAGATCCTAACGCCACGAACAGGTAATTCGTGGCAAAAGTTCCTAATGCAACGATTGTGTTCTGCGGCCATAGATGCTAATGCCACAAACTATTGAATCGTGGCAACAGATCCTAATGCAATGATCGCGTTCCGTGGATAGATGCTAATGCCACGAACTAGTGAATCGTGGCTACAAATTCTAATGCAACGATTGTGTTCCACGGTGATAGATGCTAACGGCACAAACTATTGAATCATGGCAACAGATCCTAATACAACGATCGGGTTCCATGGTGATAGATGCTAATGCCATGAACTAGTGAATCGTGGCAACAGATTCTAATGCAATGATTGGGTTCCGTGGCGATAGATGCTAATGCCATGAACTAGTGAATCGTGGTAACAGATTCTAATGCAACGATCGGGTTCCGTGGCGATAGATGCTAACGCCACGAACTATTGAATCATAGCAACATATCCTAATGCAAAGATCGGGTTCCGTGGCGATAGATGCTAACACCAATCGTGGCAACACATCCTAGTGCAACGATCGGGTTCTGTGGTGATAGATGCTAATGCCACAAACTAGTGAATCGTGGCAACAGATTCGTGGTGATAGATCCTAATTCCACAAACTAGTGAATCGTGGCAACAGATCCTAGTGCAACGATCGTGTTCTGTGGCGATAGATGCTAATACCACCAACTAGTGAATCGTGGCAACAGATTTGTGGCGATAGATCCTAATGCCACGAACTAGTGAATCGTGGCAACAGATCCTAATGCAACGATCGTGTTCCATGGCGATAGATGCTAATGCCACGAACTAGTGAATCGTGGCAACAGATTCGTGGTGATAGATCCTAATGCCACAAAATAGCGAATCGTGGCAACAGATCCTAGTGCAACGATCATGTTCCGTGGCGATAGATGCTAATGTCACGAAATAGTGAATCTTGGCAACAGATTTGTGGCGATAGATCCTAATGCCATGAATTAGTGAATTGTGCAACAGATCCTAATGCAACGATCGTGTTCCGTGGCGATAGATGCTAATGCCACAAACTAGTGAATCGTGGCAAAAGATTCGTGGCGATAGATCCTAATGCCACGAACTAGTGAATCGTGGCAACAGATCCTAATACAACGATCATGTTTTGTGGCGATAGATGCTAATGCCATGAACTAGTGAATCGTGGCAAAAGACCAAGCTTACTGCAACGATTTAGTATTCGTTGCAGTACAATCATTGCAACAGGGCGGTATCCTTGTAGTGATCGGAAAGGCTTCAGGAGTACATCCTAGCCTATCCCCACCATGGGATGGATGACTGGCTTCTTATTCAAAATTTCTATAATGGGCTGATCCCATCAGCCCGTGACCATTTGGATGCTGCTGCTGGAGGAGCCTTCTTCTCATTGACGGTGCCAAAAGATAAAGATCTTATTGAGAAGATGGTGTCCAACATGGGATGGAATGATGAGCGTCTCCATACCCGACAGCGAGGCATGCACACCTTGAAGGAGGTGGACATGATCGCTGCAAAATTGGACCTCCTAATGATGAAAATTGATGGAAAACCCAGTGGTGAAGTGTCTGGCAATGCCTATGCCCTAGCCTCTCACATCAATTGTGAAGTCTGTGGTGACACGGGTCATATGGGCAATGATTGCCCAGAAACTCGTGAGGATGCCTTATACCTCGCCAACAACGGAAATTTCAACAACAATGGCTATCGTCAAGGAGGTCAAGGGTGGGGTCAACAAAGCCCATTCTTTCAAGGAGGGTACAACAATAATGGCAACCCTGGAAATCAGCCCAACTTGAGAGAACTTGTCATTAGCCAGCTCAAGATCAATGATGCCCTATGAAGGAAGCTGTCAGCTAATGACAAGACCCTAGAGAATATCAATGCCAAGATTGAAGGACTATCCTCAGCATTCAAGAATCAACTGAGCTTCAACAAGATGCTCGAGACTCAGTTGGCAGCTTCTATTCCTCCGATGGAGAATGGCAAGATGCCAGGCCTGCCAGAACCCCCGATGGAAAATGTCAACATGATTTCCATATGAGAGAGCAACTGGCAAAAGGACCCAGGATGTCCTACCATTTCGTGCTCAATTGGGGCTCACCCCTTTGACAAGGCACTTTGTGATCTGGAAGCAAGTGTTAGTGTGATGCCCAAGGTTGTGTTCGACCAGCTGAACTTCACAGAGCTGACTCCAACACCAATGCAGCTACAACTGGCTGACTCTTCAGTTCGTTATCTAGTGGGTATTGTTGAAGACGTCCCGATGAAGATCCAGAACTGCTTCATACCCGTGGATTTTGTGGTGCTAGACATGGACACCGAGAAGGATACACCACTCATTTCTTGGGCGCCCATTCCTAAGCACTGCAAAAGCTTGCATAGATGTGGGAGCTGGAGGAATCCACATCCATATCAATGGCAAGGAGGAAAGGTTTAACTTTCGGCCAAAATCAGAACAATGCTCCATGATTCGAATCAAGTATGTGCCGAATGATAAACACATCAGAGAGGTTGAAGTCACACCTCCAAAGGTGGACTCACTCATTGCATTCATGAGAACATTAATCTAAGAGGTGAATCCGTCGTTTCAACCACGCCGATATCCAAAGGCGACGGAATCGTCTAGACCACCCCGAAGGCCCAAGTCCACCAAGCCGCCAAAAAAGGAATGGCGGAAGAAGCAAGACAAGCCGTCCAAACCCATCCCTCAGGGCCCAGATGTGAAATGGAGACGGAGGAATGTCCATCTCATCGGACGGTGGTGAGACCTACACCAATAGGTCAAATTGGTAGTTATCCCACTCTATTTTTCTTTCTTTCTTTTTCCACCTCATTTGGATTTTTTCCATTGCATGACTTTCCCTAGCAAGTTGAGAATCTTATATTCTCAACTATCATTATTCTTCCTTTCTTTTCAAAAGAAAATTTTTATTGGATTTGAAAAAAGGTTTTTACTCGAAAAACAATTTTTTCTGAGCTGCACATGTGGCATTTTACCAACGTGCTAACTTTATTGCCGTTGGGGAGCCACTTGCCAAAAGGGGAACCAGTGGGGCCACCTGTCAGGTCGGCCGAACCCCCTGGTCAGCCGAACAGGGAGTGGAGCCAAATTGGCTCCCCTTCCTCCAACGACTACATTTTGAACCCCAAGTGAATGTTGGAGGGTGCACCCTATAAATTGTGGCCATGAGGGGCACCTCTCTTCACACACCACATCAGTTTACACCTCCCCATGTCACTCTCTAGCTCACCTTGTTTTTCTTGCTCTTCATTGCAACACTCTTGCTCAATTCCATCCCCAAAAAGATTTTCTTTTGTTTGCATTTGCATTTTACACTCAAGCCTTCAAGAGGATAAAATTCGTCGAGAGTTTGTTTTCCAAACATTGCTTCTTTTCGGATTTTTCTCGCCTTGTTTTGTTCTTGCTTGTTGATCTCAAAAATACATGAAGAGGTTGTTTGGAAAGAGGAAGGAGGCTGCAAGCTCAAGCCATGGTGAAGGTTCTAGTGCACACCTCTCTTCCATGGGTACAAGCCCAAGGAGGAGAAGTGTGTGTGAGGACACTCCCATGGAAGAGAGAAGCAACCCACACCAACTTCTTCATGACAACGACCTCGACATACGAAGCAAAGTTGAAGATCAAGCACGCAAGCTTCTCCAAGATCGTGAGTTCCACCACACCAAGGCTTCTGATCCACATTTGATCTCCAAAATAGGTATGGACTCTGAATTTCTTTCCATTTGGCATGCAATTGGATTTGATGACTTTGCTCACATAGAGGAGAAAGGTTCACGCCTTCTCACTATCCAATTCCTTTGCACGCTAAGAATAGGATTTGATGGTATTGCTTTTAGATTATTTCAAAAAGAAAACAACATCCTATGAAAAGAATTAGGTAGCATCCTAGGCTTCCATAAACGGTGTTTGCTAGATTTAGACAATTTGCCTAAGTTTAACAAACAAAGTTTATGGCATGAGCTAACTAGTGAGGTCACATGTAGGGCTCCTAGGAATAGCCACATCCAAAACCCTACCTTAAGCTTCATGCATAGATGGGTGGCTATGACTATGTTCCCTAGGGGAGATGTTAGGATTGTGCGAGATGATGAATTGAAAATTTTGTTTGCCATGAATAAAAAGATAAAAGTTGCTCCAGTCAAAGCCATGATGACACAATGATTAGATTACATTTCAAAATCAGGACCAATTGAATTCACTTCATTGATTACTTATATCGCTAATAGGGTAGGAGCACTTTAATACTCTTCCTTTGAATTTATTGAAACTGAAAGAGAATTAATGGATGAAGACTATTTAGTGCAAGGACATACCCTTAAGAATGATCAAGATGGGTCCTTGATATTTTTCTATCCCGGCTTTGTCAATGAAATTCGGTTACCTAACCCGGATTTTCATTTGCACAAATGCCGGAGTGTAGGATCGAAGAGCACATGAAAAGCTACCAGAGGGGGGGGGGTGAATGGTAGATTTAAAAATCTTACACAGCGGAAACAATTAAACCCCAAAACCTTCGGTAGAAAAACGATCTGTTGAAGAAATCGTGTGTGAGACTAATCCAAACGTGTTTCACCGTGACAAAAGTGATATATATCAGAGAGAATCAAGTCACGAAGACAACACAAAAAGAATCACTCAAATCCGTCGAGGAAAACTCAAGTTATGATCGAAAGATCAAACAAAGGTCAATCTGCCCTACCCGAGAAAAACAGTTCTGGAACGCTGCAAAGAAACTCGTGTATATCTTAGACCACAAATCCAATGACCGTGAAATTTTTACAGATGATAGACAATCAAGTTTTGAAGACAACCCAAAAAGAATCACGTCAATTGGATCTGTAAAACTCGAGTTATGATAAAACTACCGACAAAAGATAGTGCTGTCCAGAAACTCGACGAGTAAAACTTGTCTGGAACAAGTCGGACGAACAAGGCACAAAAGTTCCTTCAAACTAAGAATTTTATTCAATAGAACACAAGAGGAACAGCCCCAAAGTCGTTCCCCACGAGCTCTGGGCTCCCTTGCTTATATAACCAGCCCTTAGGCCAACCCAATATCAACTAGGATTCCAATCCTACTCAGATAACAAATCGTAACTTTTCATAACTGCTCAAGATTCTTCTATACGCAGATAGAAGCAATCTTAAAACTTCCAAACACCTTAGGAACTTATCCCACATTCCTAAATAACTCAAATTCGTGACCCACACGAAATCCTAACATAACCAACTCGATACTTTCCATACCGAGCCATAACCGACTTCGCCGCAGCCAAAGTCATCAACTGGTATGATCCGATCCTTCCGACCAGATCTTTCCTTCCTTATCCCATCTTCGGAACCATGTTGCCACGTCATGCACCGCATGCATACGTGCGAACACCTTCCTTCGACGTCCAGTAACCTTCATATGCACTACCCTTGATTCAATCATCCTGCGCGACCTCCTGATCAGCTCAACCGCAGTTCCTCCCGAACTTGGTTGTTGGAACCTCATCTCCTCCCTGAGACTAGTCCAATGGATCTCGTCACCAGCCATGACATGAACTCAAGCAACACCTGCACATGAATAAACAACCAATCCATACGAGCCCAAGTCCTCGACTTGACTCACGTTAGTTCCAAACACAACACCTTATGTGAGAACCTCACATAAGCATGTTGCAAAGCACAGCAAAACGATATCAGCCGTAACAACCAAAACGCACCAAAAACTTTAGCAAATGAATACTAAGCAATCTTTCCAACAATGTAAAGCAAGTACGAAACATTGCAAATGAAAAGCAGAAGAACCGCGGTCAAGTTCTGGACCTTGCCAGAGCAACGCGGAGCTTGAGCCGGAGCTAACAAAAGCTAGTAGAACCTAGCGCCGGAGCTTACCAAAAACTAGTCAAAACTAGTCAACCCAAAACCGGAGCTAGACAAAGTAAGTCAGAGCTTAGCAAAAGCATGCCGGAGCTATCAAATATATGCCGGAGCTAACAAAGACATGCCGGAGCTAAAGATAAAACTCATCGGAGCTAACCAAAGCTAGTCGGACCTTACCAAGAAGTCGGACCTAGCATCGAACGTAACCAAAGCTACCCAAACCAAGCCGGACCTACCATCAGACCTTGTTGTAGCTCAGAGCTAGAGTCGGACCTTGATAAAAAGGTGTTTTGGTGACATTAAAAACTTTTATCATCAAAGCCAAGTGTATTCACTACAAGCCAATGTATTCAGCACACATAGGTCTTACAATCTCCCCCTTGATGAATGCATTGGCAACACCATTTAAGATCCGAACATTGGCTTATTCACATAAAAGTTTTGAAAGCAATTTCTCCCCTTTTTGTGAATCGGAAATAAAATGAGAAGAAAAATTATCCCATATTAATTCTCCCCCTTTATTATCTCTCCTTATGCACATATTCTCTTTCTCTTCATGCTTATCTCTCCCCCTTTGACAATGTATTCAGCAAGTCATGAGCATGTAAACAAATTATCTCTCCCTCTTTAGTTGTTATGAGCATATTATAACATATACATATAAACAAAGCTCATCCAAGTCATACTATCAAGTACTTTACATTATCACATCAATGAAATACATAAAGTAGTGTAAGCCATGCTAGAGATAAAATGTAATTTTCAATTTAAGCAAGTCATGATCTCACAAACTTAACTATTTCAAAACCTGATAGCATGACACTAGTTGCTGCATTTTATTATTTTTCAAATAATAAATTTATATCATTTGATATTTTGCAAGAGATTATATGTGCATCTGCCTTATTCTAACCAACCAAGCCAAGCCTATGTCATTTCACAATCAGAAGCTTAAGGACATGGTTTTAGTCATACACAACTTCTTCCAAGTTCATATCTAAGTGCAATGACAAGCTATCTCAAAAGAAGAAGTGCGATGCATGCATATTCTCTTGATCTTTTCTCAATTTATATTTGTTCATAAAAACTCAACATGTGAGTTGATTACTTGATAAAATTTTAATGATTAAAAGCATTTGTGAGCATGCAACAAGTTCAAAACAGCAAGAAAGTTCGACCATGACCAGTTTTAGTGTAAGTAATTATTCCAATTACTAGGCATGGCAAAAACTACAAAATGTATAACACGAGTAATGTAGTAAGAACTTTCAGCATGTAAAAGGAATCACAAAGTCATATATGTATGAAATACTATGCTCATATTATTTTAATTTCAGATTCACACATAGACTTCCCAAGTTTCAAAAACTCCCCCTCAATTTAAGCCATGAGGATGCATAACCCCTATTTCACTACGAATGAAACAAAAACGAGTAAAATCCAAAGGTTTTGTAAAAATGTCAGCCAATTGATGTTCGGTATCTACATGGTGAAGCACAATGTTTCCTTTTTCAACGTTATCTCGGAGAAAGTGATACCTAATATCAATGTGCTTAGTTCTAGAATGTTGCACGGGGTTTTTGGCAATGCAAATAGCACTAGTGTTATCACAAAATAGTGGAACACTATCTAGATCAAACCCATAGTCCTTAAGTGTTTGAACAATCCAAAGAATTTGTGAGCAAGCACTAGCAGCAGCTACATATTCAGATTCAGCTGTGGATTGTGCAACTGAATTATGTTTTCTAGAGGACCAAGCAACAAGAGAATTACCAAGAAAATGACAAGCACCGGAAGTACTTTTCCTATCAATCCTACAACCCCCAAAATCAGCATCCGAAAAAGCTTTCAAAGTAACGGTTGAGGAAGAAGGAAGAAAAATGCCAAATTCTTGGGTTCCATGTAAGTACCTGAGAATCCTTTTGACGGCTTGACGATGTGAAACATGTGGGGAAGCTTGAAACCGTGCACAAAGACATACGCTGAATTGTATGTCCGGTCTTGATGCCGTGAGGTACAAAAGTGATCCGATCATGCTTCTATATTCCTTTTGATCCACGGGTTCACCATCTTCATCAAGTTCAAGTGTTGTTGCTGTTCCCATTGGTGTCCGAAGAGGCTTGCTTTTGTCCATGTTGAAACGCCTTAGGAGGTCTTTGGTATACTTCGTTTGATGCACAAAGGTACCCTCCTTGGTTTGCTTGATTTGCAGCCCCAAAAAGTAAGTGAGTTCACCCATCATACTCATTTCAAATTCGGAACTCATCATTGTTGAAAACTTGGACACAAGATCATGAGAAGCACAACCAAAAATAATATCATCCACATACACTTGAACGAATAATGAGTCATTGTCATGTTTAAGCACAAAAAGAGTTTTATCAACCTTGCCCATGGTAAACCCCTTTTCAAGTAAGAATGTTTCTAACCTATCATACCATGCTCTAGGGGCTTGTTTGAGACCATATAAGGCTTTGGACAGTTTGTAAACATGATTAGGAAAATCTGGATTTTCAAAACCTGGTGGTTGTTTGACATAAACCTCCTCATCTATGTAGCCATTAAGAAAAGCACTTTTAACATCCATTTGATATAGCTTAAAACCTTTATATGCTGCAAAAGCTAACAAAATTCTTATGGCTTCTAATCTAGCGACAGGAGCAAAAGTTTCATCAAAATCTAGACCTTCAATTTGAGTGAAACCTTGAGCAACCAACCTAGCCTTATTCCTAACCACAACCCCATCCTCACTTTTTTTATTTTTATATACCCATTTAGTTCCAATTAAAGTGTGACCTTGAGGTGGAGGTACAAGTTTCCAAACATTATTTCTTTCAAAATTTTCTAACTCTTCTTGCATGGCAATAATCCAAGATTCATTAGTGAGTGCGTGTGGACCGTGTGACTCGTTCGTACAAGCTTCCAATCATCTGTTGTGGGGGATGTTCTTTGTAAAAACGTAGGGGAACAGATGTCTCACAAGCTTCTTCTTCATTAGGTTCATCGTAGATTGATGAGCTTGTGACTTGTGGACGATCAGGACCAGCAGAGGTGATAGCCAGAGCTTGTTCAATGTCCGGAGCTGGACACGTGTCAGCTTCGGAACTACCAGGCAGTATCACCGGCTCTTCTTCATCTTCGAAAATACCCTCCCCCTAAGGATACGGATCTGGTCCTGCAACACCGGAGCTACTACCTGGGCTAGTTTCATCAAAAGACACTTCACAAGTCTCCACAATTTTGTTAGTGTCAAATAAAAGCACACGGTAGCCTCTAGTATGAGATGGATAACCAAGAAACATGCCATCAATGGATCTAGGTTCAAATTTATCAAGGTTACCATGTTTCTTAACAAAGCATTTGCAACCAAAGACCCGAAAGAGTGTAACACTAGGCCTATGTCCAAACCGGATCTCATATGGTGTTTTACCTAGCTTAGCACGCAAGAAAACACGATTTGAGACATAACAAGCGGTTGCTAACGCATCAGCCCAAAATTTCCTAGGAGTTTGATATTCATCAAGCATAGTCCTAGCCATCTCAACTAAGGTTCTGTTCTTTCTTTCTACAACACCGTTTTGTTGAGGTACATATGGTGAAGAGAATTGATGATTTATTCCATTTTCAGCACAAAAGTGATCAAAAGATTGATTTTTAAATTCAGTTCCGTTATCACTTCTAATTGCCTTTAAAGATCCTGGGTGATCAATTGATAATCTAAGAAATAAAGTCCTAAAGTGATTAAAAGCTTCATTCTTGGACGCCATAAAGTAAACCCAAGAGTATCTAGAATAATCATCAACAATAACAAGAACATACCATTTACCTCCGAAGGATTGAACACGTGAAGGTCCTACGGTGTCAAGATGCAAAAGTTGACATGGTTCAGTTGTCATGATCATTGTGAGAGGATTATGTGAACCTGCAAGCATCTTAGCATGTCTACAAGAAGAGCACACAATTTCTTTGTCCCCTTTAAGCTTAGGCAGCCCACGTATGCGATCAAGAGCACTAACATGCGTTAGGTGATCAAAGCCTACGTGACCAAGTCTACGATGCCAAAAATATAAGTCCTTTGAATCATTATCAACTAGACACCTATGCTTAGAGGAAGACATATCAAAATCAGCTTTAAAAACTCTTCCAAACCGAGACATGTTAAAAATAAGCTCACTATTTGAACCTACAACTTTGCAGCAGTTTTTATTGAAACTAATTTCTAGATTTTCATCTAGCAATTGTGAAACAGAAAGCAAGTTGTATTTCAAATTTTGACAAGTGCCACATCCTTCAAAGTGTAGTGATCATTTGCTCTAACCGAACCCTTAGCAATTATAGGAGTTGAAGAATTATCGGCAAAAGTAACATTCTCTACACGTGACACAAAAGAGAGGGAGGAGAACTAATCTTTGTTACCGGTCATGTGGCGTGAGCAACCTGAATCCACAATCCAAATGTTCTCCTTTCTCAAACATGTAACCTACATAGAAGCACAATACGTCGATGACTCAATACTGGGGTTAGTCAAAAGGCATTTAGGTATCCAGTACTGAGTCACACGACATGCAGTAGGAAAAACACACGAAAGCTGAGATAAAACAGCAGGTTTATGAGTCGAAGTTTGAGGTTTTCTATTCTTAACTCTTTTAGCACAAGAACCAGTAGCTCCGGAGGTAAAAGCAGCAGTTCCAAAAGACAAGGCTGAAGCTCCGGAAACAAAAGCTGAAGTTCCGAAGGAAACAACAGAAGGTCCGGGAGCTCTCGGAGCTATCGGAACTATCGGAGCTGCTTTTGCGGATTTCTTACCAGAAGGTCCGGAAACTACCTTTTCAAATTTCCGACTCACTAAAACAGGTTGTGTTTTTCTAATTGCATGAAAGTTATGAGTTCTAGCAACCATTCTTTCCCTTTTTTGTTGTTTAGCTAGTCTATAACAAAAATCTATGACATGACCATCTCTACCACAGAAGGTACAATGAAATTTAACTTTGTGTTCATGTCTAGATGAGCAAGCAATATTTTTATTTGAAACCGAATGAGACAACACTCCTGCAGATTTGAAAACCACTCCTTTTTGTTTAGGAATTGTTTGAATCACACCACTTCCTAATGACTTCACAATTTTAGGTGGATGTGCCTTAGCATGAGCATGAGAATCAAAACCTAAACCAATTTTATCATTGCAAGACTTGGAAGAATTCAGCAGCAAGTTTAGGTTCTTATTCCCATTACAAAACCGATCTAATGTCCTATGCATGTTGTCAAGTTTATTGGACAGATCAAGGCAATTTTCACATGCAGTTTTTCCTTTTAGTTTGCAATTGGAACAAAATTTAACTTCATGAGAACGTAAAGCATTGTTCAATATAGAAATTTCATTCATAGCATCTTGCAGTTTTTTATCAAGATCATCACAACTAGAACAATGCAAATCAATTGTAGAACAAGAAGCATCTTTTAAGTTTCCAATATTAAGTGCAGCAAGCTTTTTGTTCTTTTCAATTTCTTCATCAAGTCTATCTAGAGTGGAGGAGTGTGCACTTCTTAATGTGGACAATTGTTCATAGATTAAGTCACATGAGGGACATGCATCATCACTCGGAATCAAAGTTTTTAAACGGTTAATTTCAGATTCTAGTGATTCAATTTTAGCAGCATTATCCCTAAGCTTTTTGTCCTTTTTCTTGACAATAATAGTTGCACGAGAAATAGCATCACACATTTCATTGCAGGTAGAACATACCTCATCGTCTTCACTGTTGTGTTCTGCATCCTCCTGACTTGATCTTGATCTTGTTTTGCCCGCCATGAAGCATAAGTTGGCCAGGTCATCATTCTCTTCATCACTTTCAAAGTCAATGTCACTTGAACTGAGCTCCTGAAGCGCGGTGATGAAGCTGTTGATCATCTTGCGTCCTGTGGTACCTTTCTTCTTCTTGTTGGAATTTCCAGAGGGGGTCCGGACCTTGCTTTGTTTTTCTTCCCGGGTGGTCGGACCTGAAAGGTTAGGGCATTCTGTACGAAAGTGTCCTGTTTTACCACATTCAAAACAGTGTTGCGGTCTGGAGCTTCCTCTCCTTCTAGTTCTCACATTTTGCAATGCTTTTGAGAATCTAGTAGAGATGAGTGCCAACTCCTCTTCTGGAAATTCTTCGATCTGCTCCAGGGTTAGTGAGGACAATAAAGCAAGAGTATTGCAAGATGATGATTGGTCGGAGCTAGACATATCACGTTGTGAAACAAATGCAATAGACTTATTTGGGTTCTTACGTGCTAGGATGTCAATTTCATGAGTTTTTAGTTTAGAATAAAGTACATCTAATGTAAGAGAACTCATGACAGTAGATTCACGAATAGATGTTACTTTCATTTCCCAAATTGACATGTCTAACGCACTAAGAAGTTGCCTAGCATTCTCAGCATCAGAAAAATTAACATTGACACTACGCAAGTTGCTGAGAATTTTATTGAACCGAGCAAAGAGGTCATCGATAGACTCACCTGGTTGCATCTCAAAACGCATATATTCCTTTTTGAACATATCTTGTTTTACCTCCTTGATTGTGTTGGAGCCTTCATGATAATCACAGAGAGCTCTCCAAACATCGTATGCTGATCGGAGGTGCGCGACACGATCAAAGTCGCTTTGAGTGAGTCCTTGGATGATCAAATTCGGGCTTTGTTGTTGTTGTCGACGTCCTGTAAGTTTGTGGCCGTGACTTGATCATTAGGTGGCACTTCATAAGGCTTATACACCTTCTCCCATATTGCAAAGCCTTGCGCCTGGATGAAAGCCTCCATGCGTGCCTTCCAAACCTGAAAATCAATACCAGCAAACACACAAGGTTTGGCGGAGTACTTCTCCATGATGATTAGGCAAAAACACGTGCAAATCACAAAGATTAGAGCACCGTGGCTCTGATACCAATTGTAGGATCGAAGAGCACATGAAAATCTACCAGAGGGGAGGTGAATGGTAGATTTAAAAATCTTACGCAGCGGAAACAATTAAACCCCAAAACCTTCGGTAGAAAAACGATCTGTTGAAGAAATCGTGTGTGAGACTAATCCAAACGTGTTTCACCGTGACAAAAGTGATAGATATCAGAGAGAATCAAGTCACGAAGACAACACAAAAAGAATCACTCAAATCTGTCGAGGAAAACTCAAGTTATGATCGAAAGATCAAACAAAGGTCAATCTGCCCTACCCGAGAAAAACAGTTCTGGAACGCTGCAAAGAAACTCGTGTATATCTTAGACCACAAATCCAATGACCATGAAATTTTGACAGATTATACACAATCAAGTTTTGAAGACAACTCAAAAAGAATCACGTCAATTGGATCTGTAAAACTCGAGTTATGATAAAACCACCGACGAAAGATAGTGCTGTCCAGAAACTCGACGAGTAAAACTTGTCTGGAACTAGTCGGACAAACAAGGCACAAAAGTTCCTTCAAACTACGAATTTTATTCAATAGAACACAAGAGGAACAGCCCCAAAGTCGTGCCCCACGACCTCTGGGCTCCCTTGCTTATATAACCAGCCCTTAGGCCAACCCAATATCAACTAGGACTCCAATCCTACTCAGATCACAAATCGTAACTTTTCATAACTGCTCAAGATTCTTCTATACGCAGATAGAAGCAATCTTAAGACTTCCAAACACCTTAGGAACTTATCCCACATTCCTAAATAACTCAAATTCGTGACCCACACGAAATCCTAACATAACCAACTCGATACTTTCCATACCGAGCCATAACCGACTTCGCCGTAGCCAAAGTCATCAACCGGTATGATCCGATCCTTCCGACCAGATCTTTCCTTCCTTATCCCATCTTCGGAACCATGTTGACACGTCATGCACCGCATGCATACGTGCGAACACCTTCCTTTGACGTCCAGTAACCTTCATATGCACTGCCCTTGATTCAATCATCCTGCGCGACCTCCTGATCAGTTCAACCACAGTTCCTCCCGAACTTGGTTGTTGGAACCTCATCTCCTCCCTGAGACTAGTCCAATGGATCTCGTCACCAGCCATGACTTGAACTCAAGCAACACCTGCACATAAATAAACAACCAATCCATACGAGCCCAAGTCCTCGACTTGACTCACGTTAGTTCCGAACACAACACCTTATGTGAGAACCTCACATAAGCATGTTGCAAAGCACAGCAAAACAATATCAGCCATAACAACCAAAACGCACCAAAAACTTTAGCAAATGAATACTAAGCAATCTTTCCAACAATGTAAAGCAAGTATGAAACATTGCAAATGAAAAGCAGAAGCACCGCGATCAAGTTCCGGACCTTGCCAGAGCAACCCGGAGCTTGAGCCGGAGCTAACAAAAGCTAGTAGAACCTAGCGCCGGAGCTTACCAAAAACTAGTCAAAACTAGTCAACCCAAAACCGGAGCTAGACAAAGTAAGTCGGAGCTTAGCAAAAGCATGTCGGAGCTATCAAATATATGCCGGAGCTAACAAAGACATGCCGGAGCTAAAGATAAAACTCACCGGAGCTAACCAAAGCTATTCGGACCTTACCAAGAAGTCGGACCTAGCATCGAACGTAACCGGAGCTACCCAAACTAAGCCGGACCTACCATCAGACCTTGTTGTAGCTCAGAGCTAGAGTCAGATCTTGATAAAAAGGTGTTTTGGTGACATTAAAAAACTTTTATCATCAAAGCCAAGTGTATTCACTACAAGCCAATGTATTCAGCACACATAGGTCTTACACGGAGGCTAACCATTAATCTTCTTCCCCTTGAGGAAGCAAGAAGAAGTAATGTCTCTGGCAGGGTAACAAGGAATCGTGCGAGGGCTGCTGCCATAGGCATGCCACCGATAATCTCTCCGGTCCATGAATACCAAGAGGAAGAGAACCCAACAGGTTATGCGCCCGGATGGACTCAATCTCCGACGTATGAGACTGGGGGATCATATTGGCAAGAATGGCATAGGGATCCACCCTTATACACTTCAAGCTCTAGCAGCTTGCCCCAAACGTCCATGAGAGGACGTCGTTCCTTTTCGGCTAGAAGTCATCATGACTATAGCCAAGGAATGACAGACCTCACTAGACGTATGGGAGAACTTGAAATGAGAACGGGTGACATCTACAGCACACTCCAGAAGCATGTTCAAGGTACCCAGGATTGGCAACAACACATGGATGCTCAATTCACCAACTTCAACACGGCGCTACAACAACAACAAGCCGATCTTGCAGCTTACTTCCGTCATAAAGGATTCAACCCTTATCACGGAGGTAGTTGAAGAACAAGCTTGGGGGAGGACCCCCACTTGAGGTAACATGTATCACATTCCTTGCATATTTATATTCCATCCATCCATCATCGACCTTGCATTTAAAAAATAACATATATATATATATATATATATATAGGTTAGATTTGCTTTCATCAAATAAAGATGTGCGGTAAGAATGATTTAGAATTCACATAGATGAAATGATGAACAGTTGCTCTGTTTTATTTTCCTAAGTATCTATTTTACAACTTGCTACTCTCCGAATATTGCTTTCATTGGTTTGAAATACTTTTACCTTAATTTGGAATTTATGGGTAGCAAAAGCTTAATCTAATTCTAGGTTGTTGCAAGATTAGAATTAGTAATAGGGCTGCTAGTTCTAGTTTGAAAGTAAAACTTAGATTTTCGGAGAAATTCTAAAAAGATTTAAGTTTCCCTCATTTGATTGGAAATACCTACCAAAGCCATATGATATTCATACATAGACAAAACCTTATGCATATGTTATTTGCTTTCACATTGAGCCTAGTCAAACTAGTATAGACCTATGTGAGAAATAATTCAACTCTTTTTGAATTCAAGTCTTCATTTGCACATGCCATACTTCTACACTAGAAGTAAGCAAAACATCCATCATACCCACCATTCCACAATAAAAAGAGAAACTCCATGTTATTCATGTTTAGAACTCACTTCAAAATTCATTGCAAAGAAAGGGAGTAGAAGACATGGCTACAAAATGAAAAAAAAAGCATGCTTACATCATAAGCATGAGAAAAAAAAGAGAAAAGAAAAGTAGCCATATTTCATCCCTGCAAAAGAAAGAGAGATTATACCAAAAAGGAGTTATCTCAAGTATCCACATCCACTTTCACTCCATCACACATGTACTAGTCTTGAATCAAAAAGTTTTGATTTGAATTCTCCTAAGGCTTACTCTTTTGACTTAGCAATATATGTGATGCAAATATGCCTACTTACTTTCCTTACCAAGCTCCACATACAAGCCATATTCAATGAGTAGGAATAGTAGAGGCACAATGCTTTGGTGAGGAAATATTTCTACTATCCACAAAAGAGTGATTGAGATAATCAAATTGAGGTACTTAATATCTAAATTGAATTCTCCGTGATTTAAGTGGAACTTGATTTCTAGGCTATGTTTGCTCCATTTGCTATTCTACCTTTCAACTACTCATGAATATGAAAAAGCATAAGCCCCATGATAACTAAAGAAAGGTAGAGTATCATAGCCAATTTCTGCAATACTAGGTAGAGTACCTTGTTGTGCATTAGATACTTTTGAAAATAAGACATTGTAGAAACTCCTGATCATCAACCTAAAGTCTTCACTTTGCTCGGGACGAGCAAATGATAAGCTTGAAGGAGTTTGTTGAGGGCTGTTATATACCAATTTCAGCCGTCAATTTAACTCAATTATGTGAAGGATTTGTCATTTCTTGTACACATCACCTTTATATCTAACCCAATTCCACTTGGACTTGGAGAAATATATGTATGTAACATTTTATGCAGGAAATGAGGAAATGTAGAGGGACCAATCCTATAGAATATCATCCCAGCCAATCAGGCAACGATACGTGGCATCCCATGGATCAAATGGCCCACAAACAAAAGTATCCGAGGAGATCCAATGGTGTATCACCCATATACATCAATGGGACCCACCTGGCAGCCACCTGGAGAAAGCACACGAGAAACAAGGTCTTTGCACCAAACTCGGTCAGCCTCCACGTGTTGGCTCCTCCCGGCTCCCTGGAGTCAATGGTGACAGATTTACGCGCTTTTGGTGGCGGGAACCGACCTCAACACTAGTATAAATAGGACCCCCTACCCCTCACTTCAACACACACCACTTGAGCTTCATCTATATTGTATACACTATCATCCATAGTCTTAGAGGAGTTAGGTTGTAGAGAGGAGAGTCTCTAGTCCCACGTCCAAATTGGGAAAGGAGTAAGGAGTCTCTCTCTTTCCAATCCTACATTGGGAAAGGTATGGCTCATGTATTCTTTCTTTTATTTATGACTTTATGCATAACAAAGATAGTATATTTAGTCTCTACTTATACATATACTTGGGCAAAGCGTTCCTTGTTTGATTGTGGAGTCCATGTATGGTGAAGGTATAGCTTCTATGAATGTTTTATCATGAACATACCTCATTATCATAGAACCTATAGACCCCCACTATAGTCTAGTTAATTATAACATAACTAGGTTAGTATGGATAATTATGTTGTGTATCAACATTGGTTTAATGATGATTCAATTCATTGCCTTAGGATGGATTGTGCCTAGGCTCTTTAGGTAATTACTTAATATGCTAGTATGGTGCTAGGATAGCTAAATAGCATTGGATGTCTCGTAGACCCACGGATTGAAGAGGTAGGCAGTAGGTGGTGGCAGCCCTATCTGTCCTTTCTAATCCTCCACGTTCGGCTATGCCACAGACTCTTGGCGGGGGTCGCCCTAGTATTGCTAGGGGTAAGCCCGTGCCCGATGTGTTGAACCACATAGAATAAGTATTCACTATTAATATAGCTTATGAATAATTAGTTTAGACTATGTATATGTACAATAGAGCATAGTAGGAGTACCTCCATAACTCTCAAGCTTAACTAACCTCTAGGATCCTCTTACCCCCCTTAGACTTGAAAGCTTTTGTGTGTTTCACACTACCTCCACTATTATTTTATCCATCCTTACTAGATTCTTACCTAGACCTTTCTACCCTTTCCACTTGATGATTTTTATATCTCTTTCCTGCCTTCCTTTGGGATCAAATAAATGACACCCTTGGGAACACTCTTAAGGTGAAATGCTACAATGATATCTTCGTGCGCTTGCGAAATTCACTCTGTGACCCAATAGAACCATTAACAAGCATTTCTGACACATCAGTTGGAGATGTTTAGTTAATGGTGCATAAGAAATACCAACAAGCATTTCTGGCGCTGTTGCTGGGGATGATTTGTTAGTATATCTTAGGATCTGTCATCAAGCATTTCTGGCGTTGTTGTCGGGGATAATTTGTTAGTATATCTTAGGAGCCGTCAACACCAGGGTAAGCCCATGCCCAGTAGAAGATTCTATTGACTGACTTACTTTGAATTAGAAACCCTTCTCTTAGGAAATCAACTCTATACCTTTCCTACCACCAAGCTTTGTGTCCTTGGATGAATGCTTTAGAAGATTAGCACACACGTTCCTTGGATTCGATACCCTTAGGGATACTCTTTAAGGGGAAGTGCTATAGCGGTTTCTCCGTGCGCTTGCAGATTTTCATCTGTGACGTACCAGCTGTTAACAAGCTATTCTGGCGCAGTTGCCGGGGAACGGTTGATGTAGATCTTTGAACCTTGTTCACCCTAGTATCTATTTTTTATATTCATTCCTTATCTTTCTACCATCTAAACTATGGAGCAACCCACCATTCTTCCTCTATCTACTCCTAAGGGTGAGTTCTATGAGCCTCCGCCACCGGCGGATCCCATTTGCTCAACTATCTATGGACTCCACCATGTCTTTATAGCCATGGTTCAAGAGCAATCCTTATCAGGGACGGATTGTGAGAATCCCTACCATCACGTGCGGGAGTTTGAGGAATTGTGTTCATGCCTTCTAATCAAGGGAAAGACACAAGAAACCCTTAAGTGGAAATTGTTTCCCTTTTCCCTCAAGGGAAGAGCAAAGCAGTGGTACACTCACACCGTTGGGAGTGCAAATGGGAAATGGAAAGAACTTCAAGACAATTTTTGTCTTGCATTCTTTCCACTCTCCCAATTTGCCTCTCTACGAAGGGAAATTCTCAACTTTCAGCAAATCGATTAGGAATCTATAGGTGCATCCTGGGCTAGATTCTCATTGCTAACTAAATCAGGCTCGGACTTATCCATTCCTGAACATGTGTTATTACAACATTTTTGTTTTGAGCTTGACAAGGATTCTGCCCTATACTTTGACATAACGGCTGGAGGCTCTTTCCTCCACAAGACACCGATTGAAGGAAGGGAAATTCTAGACCGCATTCTAGAAAATACATCCTTCATCGTCGGTCTTAATGAACCTCCTCAAGAGGAAGCCGAGTCGAGAAATGAGGATTTTCCATAGTCACCTCGGAACCCATACCATGTTCAGCTCAAGTTGTGACTATGAAATCCTCACCCAAACCAAAGACACCGAAGGAAGAATAAATTTGACCTTCGGAGTTTCCATTGTGCTTCGAGGAAGATCTTTTTTGAAGATTTTGGGAATTCCTCGAAGTATTGTTATGGAAGGAAACTATCGTTACATCCCTCACTCCTTGATCCGCCCCAAGGAAAATTCCTTCATGAAACGATCAATGAGTTGACCTCAATCATGAGTAGGGTATGGAGAGCAGAGGTTGAGCTTTCACCTGAAATTATTCGGGTAAACTCCCCCTCGACAACCGTTCGATGTCTTATTCGAGGGGTAATGGTGAACATTATTTACAATCCCACTGTTGAAGCCAATATCATTTCCGATAATTGTGCTTTAGCCATTTTGGGTGATCTACCCTCTAGAAGCCCTAAATTACAAAGGCAAAGTTCAGATGGGAGATGTTGAAATTTAGAGGGGAAAAAGAATTTTAACTAGAATCTGAAGAAAAAAAATTCAAACCAATTTAAACCTCAATTGAGAGAATTCAAATTTAGCTCATGTTCAAACTTTGCCAAGATAAAAATCTGAGTTCACCATTTAATTGCAAATATTCCAATTAGCACCTCTGCAAATTTTCATAATATTTGGAGCACTAATTGTATTTAATTCAATGGGTACATTGAATTCCATTCAAATTCAAATTTGAATTTGAATTTCACATGAAACATATCCAAACTTGAAATCCAATTTCAGAATCAGATCCTAGATATTTGTTTGAGCCTATCTACAAGGTTTCATGAATTTTGGACACAAGTTGGTGGGATATTTTTTTGTACAGAGAAGGTTTGAGTGGAGGGGCTGTGGGACCCACTTGTCATACTGACATGGAGCTAAGCAGAACGTGTTTCACTTCTCTGCTTCTCCAATGGCGACACCACTCCTTCTGCTTGTGCCACCTCTCCTCCACAGCCTGTCCACAGCTGCCCTTGCCTTTATAAACCGAGCTGGGTGCCCTTTTCTTCATTCCATTGCCTCTGGTTGGCATTTCTTTCCTGTTCTTTGTCCTCCCGCCCGCACCGCATCACCTCGCCGTCGTTCAAGCTTGCCGGCCAAAAGAAGCAGTTTTGAGCCGTGCTCCAAGAAGAGAAGTAACCCAACTCGTTGCTCTATCATCTCCATTATTTGGTCTATCGTTTTGCTCAGTGTGCTGCCCGTATTTTGAAGTTCCGCGGACCGCTAGTGAACTCCCCTGTTCTGCCGCCTCTGCTCCTCGATGCCCCGGCAATACAAGCGTCTTCGTGCTTCGATCCTTTAAGGAAAAAGGTTCGCAATCACGCCTAGTTCATGCTCACAAAGTTTCAGCTTTTGTCATAGCTTGTAGCTCGGGTTTTCCTCAAAGAACCGACGCTTAGTTCTTTTGCCCGCCTTGGATCTTCACCCAAATTACACGTGCAATAATTATTCGAATTGCTTAGCCAGTAGCTTCTAAAAATTCTCGTGCACACCCTAGCCAAAAGCGCCCAAAAGTTATCGACCATACGCATAGGAATCAAAGTTCTTACGGCCACCGGTTGAAAAGCCACGGGTCGCCATCGAACATGTATATGCAGCCATTGCCACATCGATAGGAGTTTATTTTGGTCATACTCGTGATCCCAGGATGCTCTCCGATCAATTTCTGAGTGGTTTTAGCCCTTGCCGAGGCGATTTCATGTTGACCGAAACCCTAATCGCCACCGCCGCCATCGCGCGAACTTTTCCGGCCATCCATCGCCGTCGGGAGGATCACCATCGAGTTCCTCGCCTGATTTTAGGTGGGGGCTGTGAGAGTGGAATGCCGCCATGCCCTGGAGGAATCTGCGGCGAGGGTCGCCATCGGGCGCCGCACGAGCGCTGACGGCGCGAGGTTGAAGACGACTCGGGGTGGGCCCCGTTCATCAGTCTAACCAATGTGCACCCGGATCAGGATCCCGTGTGGCTACATCCGTGAACCCTGTGGCCCGGTGTTGCTTAATCCCGATTGGACCAATTTAAATCCTGTGGGCCCAGCCATTATTCAAACCTTTTCCAATTTAAATTTAAATTCCAGATTTATTTCCCACTTTGAAAATCCATATCTCCCAGTAGAAATGTCCGAAAATTCCAAATTAATTTTTTTTAGAACCAGCATGAAGAATACTTTCCAGTGGTGCACTTGGATTTGTATGAAAGCCCATGCGAATTGCTACATAATTCAAATAAGCAAAATGCTTATAGAAGTAATTCCTATAGTTCTGCTCCTTGGAAAAATACCAAATTTTTCCGGAGACTTCATTTGGGTATACTTGAAATCCATTAAATATTTCAGGGTCATTAAACTTCATTTACATGGTAAAATCACCTGTGTATTCTCTATGCACATAAAAATAGTCATATTCATTTAGAATTTGTATAGAAACTTGTGCAAACTTCTAAATTTAATACTCTCAGTATAAAGCTTCAAAATTTTTCAAACCAAATTTATTGGTTTGATCTTTATCCACACTAACCAGAAATACAACCCAATCTTCATGAAAACCCCTAGTTTTTCCTGTAGAGCCCTTCGAAGCAAAATAATGTTTGTTTTTTATTTGATGATTCACTTCGTAGAAGAATCTGAAATTTTGCCAAAATGTTCGTTAGTAAGTTTCTAAAGTCCTGTAGAAATTTCAGATTCATTGGACTTTAATAACCTAGTTCAATCTGAAGATTTTCCTAATGGGTCACATAATGCCCAAAAACAACAGAGACAAATCAATAAAATATCCCCACTTGTAAATTCAATATCTCACAATATAATGCTTATAAATTTTGAAACAGATTTTCATAGAACCAGTGAGACCCCCTATGTATGATACAACCACTGGTAGCCATTATAAACCTCCATAATTACAACCAAAATTCCGGTAAGGCTAAACACTTAAGAAATTTTGTAGGCCAATATATTCAGTTGTTGTATCTGAAACTTACCTGGTTATTCCTTCATGACCATATGAACTCACTGTAATTTTCTCAGGCTCAGACCATCTGTTGAACCTGTATAAATTGAGATCACATCCCTACATACAAAACAATATCTATTTCACCTCATATGTCCATTGCCTAAATTCAACTCGTTTCCTTTCTGTTGCTGTCCAGTCTAGCAACAGAACTTCAAGTCCTAACTAATATAAATCCTTCTTGAGTTATAATCAACTTCAATATTCATAATAGTTACTTGCAATCTCTTAATTGCATATCATTTCGATAGTGTTCGCGACGAAGGTGGCCAACGAGAAACACAACCTAGAGGAGTGGAGTTCTCTATTGGATCTGCTGTGGCGTGAATTCTCGGCGAAGGCTACTAACTGATCATCGCTGACTTTTATCACAACCGAAAGGCAAGCCCCGGTTTGCATTTAAGTGCCTTTTAAAGTTTTGCTTTTACACACACTGTATTGAATAGACTTGATATGTGCATTAGGTTTATGTTGATTGAATACTCCACATGCATGACCAAATAATCCTTGAAGTGGGTGGGTATTATAAGACACCCTCGAGTTAGATTGCTATGCTTAATGTTTAGTTAGAAGATCAGTAGAAGTCGAGTATGTTGGATACTACTCGCGAGATTGGTCCCATTTTTATTGATCACAAGTCAAGTAGTTGAATTCTACTTGCGAGAGAAGTCGAGTGAGGGAAACCTACTCGCGAGTTGTTACCATAATGTTAACTCTTTAATATGAGACGTGGACGGGGATTTGTGTAGGTTGGTTTACTCACATCGTGCCTGGGTCGGTAATGATGAGGCAGGTGTTGGGAGATGGATTGGTAGCCCCGTCTGTGTCGGTTAAGGCCCGTCTCGTGCTTGGCCCTGTTGGACAAGTTTGAACTGTACCGGGTGCATACTGGCTATATGGAACCCAGGAAACCAAATGTACCTTGAGGATCCTATGTTGGAACCTTTTCAATCAGCTTAAGCTGTCGGCTGTTAGTACAGTGGGAGGTAACTCACTCATGAACATCTCACAGCGGAGGTGCACCTTGAGGGGAGCTCACTGCTCGGGTCGATCGAACTGTTTCGATGTGGTTGAATTTGGGGAAAGGTGGTTGCATACGACATCAGGGGAGTGTGCTGTTGCAACTCTGAGTATGGGCGTACATGTCGTGCAGTTCGGGTGTCTACTGGTTGCAATCACCGTCGCTCGTGGTTATTTGAGCCTACTTGGACACTGAGTCTTGACATAGTAAGAAAGAGGAATGGAAAGATTATGAATATGTTGTTATGAATAATTCTTGTATTGCAACCTTGGCTGCTATAGAGATAACATAATTAAATTTATAATTTTCAAACATTTAACTTGAATAAGGCTTATGCAACCTTGAGCAAGTATCATCGTGGATGTAGCGTTTCTTGTTTGATTGTGGAATTATAATGATGCTATGCCCATGGATCGCGTATGCTACTTTAAAACTGACCACTAAGGATTTACTTTCGGCGAGTCCATTCCTGCAAATTAAGCTTCTCAGTCTTTAAAGTTTCCAGGATGTAGAGTTTCATGTTTAGGTGAGACGGTTAAGTCTTGCTGAGCCTTGTGCTCACGGTTGCTATATTGTGGTTTATGCAGGTATTATTAGCTTATGCTTAAGTTATGGTTGTCCGTGAGACCTCGAGCTTGCTGAGATGTATCTCTCACGGAAACCTTGTAGCTGCTCTCTGTTTCGTGTTGCTAGTGAGAAGTGTCAGTGGGCATGGACGACTTCTCTTGTGCATAGCTAGTTGAGAGTATGAGTATGTATTTTCCGCTGTGTTGTATATTATGTTGTAAAAGAGGATTATCTTGTGAAATAAAATATTTGTGTTGGTTATCTTGTAAGACTTTTCTTGTGTGCTGTTGGGTGCCGCATCGCACGGCATCACCCAATGCGATTCCTGGAATGTGCGGACCCCGGTCCCCACATACCCTGGGCTCCAACAAGAAAATCCTTTAGAGACTCCTATGGAAACATCAAGGAAGGATATGGGATTTTGCAAAACGTGTCTATAAGAAATGAGAACATCGAGTTTTGCCTTGATTTTCATGTCTTCGAAGTCCAAGACTTCAATGTAATGATAGGGTTACCCATTGAGAAATTACTCGTGGATGCACCCTCAAAAGGCAGTCTAGATGTTAAACTCAGAGGGAGAAAGTTTTATGTTCCCATTCTGCGATCCAAGAACACATTAGCAGAACCTACCACCGAGAGTAAGCCAACCGAGGAAGCCATGGCCCTTCAATTCTTAGAACATCCTAAAAATAAAGAAGAAGATCAATTCATCAAAGAAGAGGATTTGATTTGCCCAAAGAAGAGCCATCACAAAAGCCCCCGATTGATTTTAAATCTCTACCTCCAGGCCTACGCTATGCTTTCCTACACAGTGATGCGGAATCTCCTGTCATCATAAGTGACAAGCTTTCATAAGACTGGCAAACTCATGACCGTCTTGGAAAAGCATAGATTGGTCCTAGGATACTCACTCCAAGACCTTAAGGAAATCATCCCTGCTCTTTGCACCCATCACGTTCTCACCGACCCTCTTGGCACACTGTCTAGGGAACCTCAAAGGAGGTTGAACAATTCTATGCGGGAGGTTGTCAAGAAGGAGGTCTTGAAACGCTTGCAGGTCGGGATAATTTATCCCGTTCCTCATAGTGAGTGGGTTAGCCCTGTCCAAATAGTGCCCAAGAAAGGAGAAATGATGGTCGTTCGAAATGAGAGGAATGAACTCCTTCCTCAACAAACTATCACAGGGTGGTGGATGTGTGTTGACGACAGAAAAATCAACAAGGCAACAATGAAGGATCATTTTCTGATGCCTGTCATGGATGAAATGCTTCAGCAGCTAGCAAAACATTCCTTCTTTTGTTTCCTTGATGGGTATTTTGGTTACCATAAAATTCCCATCCACCCTGATGATCAAAGTAAGACCACCTTCACATGCCCTTACGGAACGTACGTCTATTGGCGAATGTCATTTGGGTTGTGTTATGCACCCGCTTCTTTCCAAAGGTGCATGATGTCTATTTTCTCAGACATGATCGAGGAAATCATGGAAGTTTTCATGGACGACTTTTTCGTCTATGGAACAACTTTTGATCATTGTCTTGAGAACCTAGACAGGGTCTTACAAAGATGCCAAGAGAAGGACCTGGTGCTAAATTGGAAAAGTATCATTTTATGGTCCGTGAAGGCATCGTTTTAGGAAACTTGTTGTCCGAAAGGGGGACTGAGGTGGACAAAGCCAAAATTGAAGTTATTGAAAAGCTTCCACCTCCCATTAACATCAAGGGTATCCGTAGCTTTTTAGGCCATGCGTGGTTCTACTGATGATTTATCAAGGATTTTTCCAAAATCGCTAGACCCCTCACTAGCCTATTAGCTAAGGATGTTCCCTTTGATTTCAATGATGATTGTCACCAATCTTTTGGCATCCTCAAGAAGGCACTCATCACAGCTCCCAATCATTCAACCCCCTTATTGGATGCTGCCATTCGAAATCATGTGTGATGCTAGTGATTATGCCGTTGGAGTGGTCCTTGGCCAAACCAAGGATAAGAAGCATCATGCAATAGCCTACGCTAGCAAGACTCTATCAAGAGCTCAGCTTAACTATGCCACAACTGAAAAGGAGCTCCTAGAAGTTGTCTTTGCTATCTATAAATTTAGATCATACTTGGTGGGAGCAAAAATCATAGTCTACACAGACCATGCTGCTTTAAAACATTTGCTCACCAAGAGAGATGCTAAACCTAGGCTAATCCGATGGATTATCTAACTCCAAGAGTTTGACCTGGAGATAAGAGATAAAAAGGGAGTAGAGAATTTTGTCGCTGATTATCTCTCATGTATGGAAATTGCAAATACACCGGACATATGTATCAATAATTTCCTACGTGATGATATGTTGCTCAAGGTGACCGACTCTAACCCTTGGTATGCGGACATCATAAAATTCATGGTTACGGGGTACGTACCGCCAGGGAAGGATAAGAAAAGGCTCATTTTTGAGAGTCGACGTCACCTGTGGGATGCTCCATACCTCTATAGGGTATGTTCTAATGGGCTGCTTAGAAGGTGTGTCCCAACAATCGAAGGCACCAAAAGCATCGAAAGATGCCATGAGGCCCCATATGGCAGGCACTACGGTGTTCATTGTACTCAGGCAAAGATGTGGCAAAGCGGATTCTTTCGGCCCCTCAATGTATGGGGATACAAAGGAATTTCTTTTGAAGATGTCGCAAATGCCAAAAGCATGGAGGAATCACTGCTCGCAATGCAATGCCCCTCACATACAATCTCCAAGTAGAATTATTTGATGTCTGGGGGATCGACTTCATGGGACCTTTTCCAAAGTCCTATGATTGCGAGTATATTCTAGTGTCCGTAGATTATGTGTTCAAATGGGTAGAAGCATTTCCATGCAAACATACCTATGCCAAGAACGCTTGGAAAATGTTTTATGATATCATTTTTCCCACGGTTTGGAACTCCTCGAATGGACATAAGTGACGGAGGGTCTCATTTCATTGATACGACCTTTTGGAGCTTTCGAAGAAATCTTGGGGTTAGGCATAACATTGCTACTCCATACCATCCCCAAACAAGCGATCAAGCAGAAACTTCAAACAAACAAATCAAGAATATTCTGCAAAAGACTGTCTTTGAGATGGGGAATGGATGGAAAAAGCAAACTGCCCGATGCACTTTGGGCATACTGTACCGCCTATAAGACACTCATTGGAATGTCACCTTTCCAAATTGTCTACGGGAAAACTTGTCATTTACCCATAGAATTGGAACATAGAGCGTATTTGGCTATCAAGAAGTGGAACATGGATCTCCACGAAGCTGGAAAGTTGCGCAAAATGTAAAACTAGAAGAATGGAGGGATAAGCCGTACCATAGTGCCAAGATCTATAAGGAAAAACCAAGAGGTGGCACGATAAAAGAATTATGCCTAAGGAGTTCAAGCCTGGAGATAAAGTCCTACTTTTCAACTCTAGAGTAAAACTTTTTGGACATGGGAAACTAAAAACTAAATGGGAATGTCCCTATATTGTGGTAGATACTTCATCTCTTGGGGCAATTACACTCCAAAATGATAAAGGTCATCTATTTAAAGTAAATGGGCACCATCTCAAGATCTTTTTAGAGCCGGAAGAAAATTTGGACAAAGAGGAAGGCGTAGTCAATTTGATTGACTTTAACGCTATCTGTGAAGTTTGGTTAAATTTTCCATGTCCAATAAAGCAAACTCCAACCTTCACCACTCCTTTCCAATCATCTCACTGTCCCCACTTGGCTAAGTAGGAGAGAAGTAAAATGTAGAATATCATAAATACTTTCGTACTTAGGACTTAGGCGCTTATTTTGATTCCATCATATGGAGTGCCTTTGTCAAATAAATTGTGACACACCGGTGTAAGTAGGGCCGGTAGAGTCTTTCACTTTTCCATGTTTTTGTGTCAAATAAAGACAGGTACAAGAACAAGTGCAGGGGAGGTCCCACATGCATCCCAAAGTTCAACATGTCCGGACCATCATGAAAGAATAATTCAGGGCCTTGCATGAAGGACCGCGAGAAGATTTGACCAAGCCATGATGGCTTGGCCTACCCTTCTTCATTAAGGCGATGGTTTGCGCTCTCTCACATCTTATCCCTCTATACCTGATTTGGAGTGGAAATTCATTATGCATGATAATATCATTAAAAGTCAACTCATTGGAAATTAAAATGGTGCAATTCAATATATCATATTTTGCTAGAGAATGGAATATGTCTACTTTTCATTTCAATTTCATTACCATGTTCTTGAACCACATATCAATTTAGGAAAAACATGTCATCTAAGTATTTGATTTGTGTGATATGGTACATGAGTGAAACTTGGAAACTCTCCATGCTGGAATTGAATTTTGGTATTGCAATTTTTAAAGTCATCATATTTTTGCCATCCTCTCTCATTAAATTTATATACCTACCAAGGCCATATGATAGAGATATTGAAAACCAAATGCATATGCCACTTTGCATTTTCATTGAACTTTGTCAAACTCTTGATCCTTTTGAGTGACTTGCATGAAATCTTTGATTATGAATTTCTTGTGCACTCCACCATATTACGTGATTTTCACACATCCACCATCAAAAGATACTCCATGCAAATTTTGCAAAATCCTCTCTTAATAAAAAGATGCAGAAAAAGGAGTAGAAGGCATGGCTATAAGAGCTCTCTCTCTCAAAAAAAAAAGAGAATTCATAAAAAAAAAGAGAATTCAAAATTAAGAAAGGAAAGAAAAAAAAGAGAGAGAGCCAATAAGTAGCCATGTTTCATCCTTGCAAAAAAAAGAGAGTGATCAATTGGGTCATCACCCATGCACCATCCATAATAAGTGCACATGAATTTCTTTAGTCATTGGTTTTTGTTGCATGGTCTTCTCATGAGGATCTCATTTTTGACTTAGTAACATATGAATTGCAAGTGAGCCACTTTCTATCCTTACCAAGCTCCACAAAAAGCCATATTTAGTTGTTGGAAAAGAAGTGGCAACTCATGCCAAGGTGAGGACTGAACACATTGACAGACGAGATCATTCTTTTGAGGAGTATGGCAATATCATTTTGAATAAGGAAAATATAGCAATTTCCAAGTTTATTTCAGTAGGAGGAGTCCAGGTGAACTACATTCAAACCGTTCCATCTCTCAAACACCCAACATGATGTGGTAGCCACATATAAAAGGTTCTTGAACAAAGGTACGTGTTGAAATGTTTTGTATACATATTTCGTACTTGTAGCTGAATTATGATATCACTTAGTTCTTCTTGCCTTCACTCGAGGACGAGTAAAGGACTACGTGTGGGAGAGTTTGTTTATGGTCCTTAATTGCCAAATCCGACCATCAATTCCCTGCATAAAAGCTATGGATTGGACAACCAACATAGTGGTAGGAGTTATTTACTAACTATATCTACAAGTGTTAGTCCAATTGTGTATGCAGGTGAATTATGACCATAATTAGAGGTATATACAGGGACCAATCCAGATGGTCTACCTTCTGACCAATCAAGCGCAATCACGAATATTTATGGGTCCACTCGGAGGAGAAAACCAACTAAAAAATGCCGTAATAATCCATACCCATGAAGGGGCCCACATAACAGTGTCACTAAGAAGTTTCGGCGCGATTGGAGCCGTTGGCACTTCGGCCAACCTACCAGGTTGCCTGACTAGGTAATTGCGCCAAATGCAGTCAAACGCCACGTGTTGGCTCCTCGCAGCTTGGAGATCACGATGGCAACTGAGTCCCTCGCTTTTTCTGGCGTCAAACTGACCTTTGGAGGGTATAAATATGGGGTAGGGGTCTCCCTCACTCCACACACCAAAATCTTGAGTCTAGTACTCCACTCCAATAGCATAGCGCTGCCTAAGTGCTTAGAAAATAGGGAGAGAGTGAGGAAGTTAAGGAGGAGGAGGCTCCGGCTTGTCGGGCTTCTTCCACTTAAGGATTGGGTTCGGGCTTGTCGGACCCTCTCCACCTTTGTACCTCAACAGTTCTTCCCATCTCAAGTAAGGTACATGATGTCGAATTGAGTTCATTTATTTAATTCAAGCAAGTTAATTCCTTATTTGCTTGTTCATTCATTGCTCTATTCATTAGAGGCCCTAGTCTTTGCGCGAAAGGTTAGGGAAGTAATCGTTAGCGTAGGCGTGGTGTCTAGGCTTGATGTTACCTTTGATTATCTCGTAGTCCACGAGTTGTAGAGGTAGGCGGTAGGTGGTGACAGCCCTATCTGTCTGTTGTAATCCTCCACGTTCGACTACGGTGTAGGCTCTTGGCGGGAGTCGCCTGGCAGACCAGGGTAAGCCCGTGCTCAATACAAGTTGCTATTGTCCGACTTGCTTTGAATTAGAAAATCTTCTCTTAGGAAATCCACTCTATCCCTTGCCTACCACAAAGCTTTTGTGTCCTTGGGTGAACTATTTAGGAGATTAGCACACACGTTCCTTGGATTCGATACCCTTAGGAATACTCTTTAAGGGGAAGTGCTATATCGGTTTCTCAGTGCGCTTGCAGATTTTCATCTGTGATGTACCAGCCGTCAACAATTACCGAGCTCTCAATGAGGTGACAATCAAGAACAAGTATACTCTGCCCCGCATAGAGATTTGTTCGATCAGATGAAGGGTGCTTGTGTTTTCTCCAAGATTGATTTGAGGTCAGGCTACTTCCAAATGAAGATAAGACCGTCGGATATACCCAAAACAGCTTTTTGGACACGATATGGATCTTATGAGTACACTGTGATGTCTATTGGATTGAGAAATGCACCTGCGTACTTTTTGTACCTAATGAATAAGGTCTTCATGGAGTTCTTGGATAAATTTATTGTGGTGTTCATTGATGACATTACGATCTACTCGGGAAACGATATTGAAGGAGGCACATGACTCACCCTATTCAATCCATCCTGGCTGTACAAAGATGTACAAGGACTTGAAGACATGTTATTGGTGGGCCAGCATGAAAAAGGACATGCAGAGTACATTGCACTATGTGATGTATGCCAACGAGTCAAAGCTGAACATCAAATGTCAGCTGGACTATTGCAGCCATTGAAGATTCCGGAATGGAACTAGGAAGAGATCGATATGGACTTCATAGTTGGATTACCGCGAACTCCATTGGGTTATGACTCAATATGGGTTACTGTGGATCGGTTAACCAAATCAGCTTATTTCATACCTGTCAAAACCACATATACCACTGCGAAGCTAGCAGAATTGTATATTGAGCATATTGTGTGCCGCCATGGAGTTCCGAAGAAAATAGTCTCAGACCGAGGTTCTCAATTTACCTCTAGGTTCTGGGAGAAACTGCTTGAAGCTATGGGTACAATGTTAAATTTCAGTTCAGCACATCACCCTCAAAGCGATAGACAAATCGAGAGAATGAATTAGATTTTAGAGGACACGTTAAGAGCTTGTGCTTTAAAGCATGGAAGAAGTTGGGACAAAATTGCCATATACAGAATTCTCATATAAAAATAGTTACCAAGAAAGTTTGAAGATGTCACCATATCAAGCACTATATGGAAGGAAGTGTAGGACACCCTTGTTTTGGAGTGAGACAGGGGAGAACCAAGTATTTGGACCTGATGTGTTGCAAGAAGCTGAAAAAAAGTCCAAATAATCCGCAAAAATTTGAGGGTTGCACAATCAAGACAAAAAGGATATGCGGATAATTGACGGAGAGACCTAGCCTTTGAAGTGGGAGACTTCGTTTACCTCAAAGTGTCACCAATGCGAGGTCAGAAGAGTTTTAATGTCAGAGGCAAGTTAGCACCTTGCTATATTGGACCATTCAGGATTTTGGCAAGACGTGGAGAAGTGGTGTATAATTTGGAGATGCCAGCACATATTTTTCATGTCCATGATGTGTTTCATGTTTCACAACTCAAGAAGTGCTTAAGGGTACCAGAAGAACAAGTGCCAATGGAAGAGTTGGAATTAGAGGCAGATTTAACTTATGCCAAGCAACCGGTCAAAATCTTAGAAACCAAGGAGAGAGTCATAAGGAACAAGGTGATTAGATGGTGCAAAGTACAATGGAAGCATCATACAGGATCGGAAGCAACTTGGGAGCTAGAAGATGAACTCAAGAAAGAATTTCCCTATCTCTTTCCTTCTACGTCGAATCTCGAGGGTGAGATTCATTTTAAGGGGAGTAGGTTTGTAACACCCTCATTTTCATCCATCATGCATTTCATACATTCTAATACATGTTTAAAATTAAGTAACATAAAAAGGAACAAGTTTAAAATGAATTAGAAGCAAAACAACACTTATAAGTCTGTAGAAGTACGGACTTGTCTGGTTGGTACCCGTACTAGTCCAGTTTTCCCCTCTGAAGACATTTCGAACTTGTCTGTTTTTTGTGCGGACTAGTCCGAATTTCTCTCTGACCTCTCTTCGGACATGTCCGTTTTTTGTGCGGACTAGTCCGTTTTCTCCATATTCTGTTTTTGGACTTGTTCAATCTATTGCGGACTAGTCCATTCACCCCATCCTTCAAAAATTTCACCAAGTTCCCAGACTTATCCGTTTTCTGCTGGACTTGTCCGTGTTGCTCTCTGACTAATATCAGGCTTGTCCGATTTTTGCCAGATGTGTCCATTTTGTCTCTGACTAGCTACGGACTAGTCCGGTACATTGCGGACTTGTTCGATACTCGCGACTCTGATTCAATGTTTTCCTCCATGACTTGTTCTAAGTTTTTACCTTAAGTGGGCGCAAGGACGTCGTGTATAACCTTTTTGGAGCCCATGCGGGACCCCACACCGGCCTCCACCCACCCCCAAACTCGAAATTCATCAAACCCTACACCTCCACTCCTATATAAACACCCCAACTTCTCATCTCTTTGCCACTTTTGGAAGACCACCAAACCCTAGTTCGTGGGAGCCATCATCAAGAGAAGATCCAACAGCAAGAAGGAGGGGGAGAACACGAAGGAGAATCAATCGAGCAAGATCTTCATCGACTCTTCGTTATTCATCACTAATTCATCCCCAACTCTCCATCAACTCTTCATTATCAACCCCATATCGTCAAGATTCATGTTTCACCTTCAATTCTCGATCCTTGGAGTTCTACACACGTGGTTCACCTTCTACTTTCCCTTTTCCATGCAAATTCAACCCCAATTCTCGCAGATCAAGAAAACCCTAATTTGCAATTCCTGTACAGGGCGCACTAGTTAGGCCCTCGTACTGGACTTGTCCGGCCTCTAAAACTGTTTGGTGCTGAATTAATTCCAAATTGACTCCAATCAATTCCAAACCTGTCCATACTTGTTAAAAACCATTAGAACCAGTTAGTAAACATTAATAGCAACTCATTAACAATTTTTATCTCATAATTGCATTGATCATGCATGTCATGGCATTTTGAGTACTATATGAGCACTATTTGATTGAATTGTGTGTTTTGCATGTTTGTCGCTCGGAATAGAAGGAGTTGCGCTAGAAGGTGCTGTCGAGGACCTCCAGTACTAGAACTTTGAAGCTTTCAACCCTAATGAATCTCAGGAGCAAGGCAAGTGTCCTTGATCATTTTGATCCTGTTTTTAAAGGTTTTGTTTGTAAAACTGCATGCTCGTGTCAATTTGATGGGAAAACCATTTATAGGTGTTTACTAGACTTGTTTGACCATCCTTGTCGCTAGGGACATGTTGTAGAGTGTCGAGAAGGACTTTTTACCTTTTTGCTTCTCTCTAAATTAATTGGGATGAGAAAACAACCAAAATTCTTAATCATGATGTAATGAACCTATGTGTCGGTACCCTGTGTACCGTATACCCCTTGGAACTACATAAATACCAAAGGAACTTCACCTGTCTGAGTTAAAGACCTGCGAAGGCCCCACGTGTCATACGGGACCGGACCTGCCCCGCATCTATGGTTAGTCCTGGTGCTGCCACGTGTATACTGCAGCCGGACCTACATCCTACACATGGGATAGCTCCAGGCTAAACACCTGTCCGGCACCCCTGGACCTAACCCCCAACAGAGGGAAGCTGTGGTACCGACACGTGTACATCTACACCGGACCTACCCATCCCAGACGGAAAGCTCCGATGCTGCCATGTGTCCAACCGATGGACCTTCAGCCTCAACAATTAGACTTGTGGACCCCCAACGGCTTGGACCTTCAAGGGGCAATCAAAGACTTCAAGACCCGATTAAGTGTCATTAATACCATATTAATGACACACGATCGGAAGGCCCTTAATACAAGTAACGGCACCGTCAAGGCCCGTTACCACGCTATTAAGGGTAATTAACCTTATTAATTGTGTATTAAGCATTAGTAACCGCCAGGGCCACATGTCAGGCCAGGCTAACGGTGTAATGACCAGTCCTTGTACTATAAAAGAACTAGTCGACGATACAAGGGGGGCACACGCTGACACTCTCTCTCATCTTGGATTCTCTAAGGCCCGAAGCTAGAAGCTCTGGACCCTGAGACGCTCAATACAACAACTACACACCCTATGGAGTAGGGTATTATGCTCAGGCGGCCCGAACCACGTAAATCCCTGTGTCTACTTTCCATCGTCTTTTGAATCTCTGCGCGCCCAATACCGAACTACAAACTCCGCGGGCTACCAACGGTAGTATCAGAGAATTGTCAGAAAAACACTCCGACAGTTGGCGCGCCAGGTAGGGGGGGGGGGCCGAGATTCGAAGATGGTGAACTCTGCTGCTGGATCATCCAATGGCAACCTTGCATCGCAACGTGCTGGAGGCAATCCCTCCAATGTGCAGCAGCTAGCAGGTGCCACAGCTTCAGCAGGAGTCATGCCTCCGCCGCCACCATCCGCAACGGCAAATCAAGCTGGACAGTGGGACGGGGCATCTGCATCGGTCACGACATCGGCTAACAACAACCCTGAACATGCGCTCCATGTAGCGCATGCTCTTATCCAGTGCCCACCACCTCCAGGTGCATCCCAGGGTGCAATGGAGTAGTGGAGGGCTGATGTGGAACATTTGGTTGCAGCGCAACCGATCGCATCAGCAACCAAGGTCCCCCCCCCTCGGGGCGGGCCCCATCACATCATCAGAATATGTCAGGCAAACTTGGTCTGCATGCTTCCCAACATAGGAGGCATGTTGCATCTCAACAAGTGACGGCGCTGCCTTCTGGGCTGCGACGCACCCATACAGTAACCAGGCTTTCAACTCACGACCTCCGGGCGGAGCTTCATCGCCGTTACCGTCAAGAGGACGGTCTCGTCCATATCGAGCGTGCTCGTGAAAGGCGAGAGGCTCAAGACAGTCCTGCTCCCAAGGGAGTAGGAGGAGGCTGTTCTGCCCTGGCCATGTACCTACGCATGGTCAGATGGCCACAAAAGTTCTGGCCTCACCTGCCAGAGAAATTTGATGGGACGATCAATCCTGCTGGGTTTATCCAGATTTACTCCACCATAATCCTTGCGGCTGGAGGCAACAAGGCTGTATTGGCCAACTACTTGCCCGTGGCTTTGACTGGGACCGCCAGGTCCTGGTTCATGAGCCTTCCGCTTGACTCCATCGAGTTCATACATTCGACCAGACACCGAACTAGACCTTTTTGCTGTCAAGCAAAAGGGCGGAGAATCCCTGCGATCCTTCATACAGAGGTTCTCCCAGGTACGAAACACTATTCCTTCTGTCTCCAGTGCCTCTTTTATTGTGTCATTTAGACAGGGAGTACGAGACAAGAAGATGCTGGAGAAGCTAGCAACCATGGAGATCACCAGCGTCACAGAGCTCTTCAGCTTGGCAGACAAATGCGCCAAAGTTGTGGAGGGCCATGAAATGCACTCCCAACCACCTCTGGAGGACAATAAAAAATCCTCCAAGGGTGAAGCCACTACCTCCGGTAGTGGCAAAAAGAAGAAAAAGTCCAACGACAAGAAAAAGTCGTCGGCCGGCACACCTACTGCTGCAGCTGCCGCAGCTCCAGGTGGCCGGTGGCCATGCCCCGAGAAACGACCTAGGCAGTCATCTGAAGACGGTGGCAACTCCAAGATGTGGTGTCCTAAACATAAGTCGAACAGCCACAACCTAGAAGACTACCGAGAGGTCCAGAACCTTGCCGAGCGCTACAACAAGCACCGGGAAGAAGTTCCTTTCCGTCTAAGGGAAGGAAAACAGAAAGTCGACGAAGCTTCGGCTGAAGAGGAGTTAGGCTTTCAGGACCCTAAAAAGGTCTTGAAGGCTATTTACACCTCCGTTGACGATGACTCCTACGTCTCCGACATTGAACGTTGGAAAACCATGAACACCATCTTTGGTAGTTCGTGGGACATCACCTCCCGCCATGTCCTCAAGACCATGAGGCGGGACATGGCCTCAGTAGCTCCCACCGCAAGGGCGGAGCCGCACCGGAAGTGGATGGATACTGCCATCACTTTTGATGCATTAGACTACCCTCAAAATATGATCGGAGCTGGCCAACTCCCATTGATGGTATCTTCGACCATCAACAACATCCAACTCCACCGTGTAATGTTGGACGGAGGTTCGGGGTTGAACCTCATAAGCTTCGAAGCTTTCGTCAAGCTTTAGCTCCGACCTTCAGACCTTCGCCCCTCCCGACCTTTCTCCAGAGTAGGTCCGGGGGCCATAACCCCACTCGGTGCAATTACTCTCCCGGTGACCTTCGGGACCCGGGAGAATTACCACACTGAGATGAACTTACCCTTCAACGCCATTTTGGGCAGGCCAGCCTTATACAAGTTCATGGCTGCTGCTCATTATGGCTACATGGTGTTGAAGATGCCAACACTAGCTGGTGTTCTCTGGATCCATGGAGATCGCACCGCCGGAGTGACAGCTCTGGAAGAACTCCACGCACTTTCTACAGCGCAGGAAGAAGAATCCGGAAAGAGGCAAGCTCTGAAACCCCCAAGAATTCGTCATCGAGGCTCAACTTCCGCACCTCGCGTGCAACCAAGCAGCGACACCGACACTCCCGTCAAAGTCATCCAAATTGGTTCCGACACCGCTCAGACCAGACGTATATCGGGAGGTCTGAATGAAAAATAGGAACTCGCACTCATCACTTTCCTCCGGGCTAAAGTCGACGTGTTTGCCTGGCAACCATCACAAATGCCTGGGATCCCTAGGGAAGTGACCGAGCATAATCTGAAGATCTATCCTGACGCTCGGCCTGTACATCAGAAGCCTCAGAAGCAATTAGTAGAGTGACAGAACTTCATACGTCAAGAAGTGAAGAAGTTGCTCGAAGCTGGATTCATCCGAGAGGTCTTCCACCCAAAATGGCTGGCAAACCCAGTCATTGTACCCAAGGCCGGCAGGAAGCTTCGGATGTGTATCGACTACACTACACTGAATAAGGCATGTCCAAAAGATCCATCCCACTACCTAGAATAGATCAGATAGTTGATTCCACCTCCGGGTGTGAATTACTGTGTTTCCTAGACGCATATTCTGGGTACCATCAAATCAGAATGTCTAGGGAAGATGAAGAGCAAAAACTCCTGGAGCTGCGGGATGACCTCGTGAAGAGGGAGGAAGAGCTTACTCAGAGGCTAACTCTGGGTGACAAGAGTCTCGAGGAGCGCACCAAGAAATTGGAGGAGCACTGCGAGAAAGAGGAGAAGAAGGCCTGGCGGCGAGGACAGGACCTCCACAGGAGGGAGAATGATGTTGCTGCTAGGGAGAAGAAGGTGCGGGGCCGAGAGAAGGACCTGGTTAACTGCCGGAACGAGATCCACCTCCGGGAGGAAGAGCTCAGCAAACTCGAAAGGCAGGTTGCTGAAAAGATTCAGCATAACGCCAAAGAGGTAGAGCGTCTTACCCGGGAGAATTCAGAGCTTGCGGCGACGAGAAGATCTTTGGAAGAGATGCGAGGTTCTAGGGCTACGGAGTCCCAACAAGTTTGGGACTTACTAGGCAAAGCCAATGACGCGCTGACGCCAATGGGTTTTAGTCCCGTGCATCCGGATGATACGGAGCCAGAGTTGGACCAGGCATTGCAGGCGTTGAGTTTGGCAGGCAACAAGATCACCAAGATGGGCGATGTCATTGCGTACCAGCTGGGAACCGAGGGACAATCCCTGGCAAAGAACGTCGCAGAATTCGTGCTGACGTGCTACACAAGCCGGGACCCTTAATTCCCAGTCCGGAATGGTCTAAAAAATGCTGCTTCAACATTTGTACGAGCTATGTACAAAACTTTTGGAGAGCTCATTAGAGACGTAGTGGAAGTATATGTCAATGACATCGTCGTCAAGATTAAGAACAAGGAGTCATTCTTTGACACCTTGCAAGCTGTCTTCGACAAGCTGCGAGTCACTCGCACAAAGCTGAACTCGAACAAGTGTGTCTTCGGGGTTAGCTTCGGAAAAGTTCTTGTTTTCTTGGTGAATCACCAAGGAATAGAAGCAAATCCAGCGAAGATAAAAGCTATTGAAGATATGCGACCTCCAACCCGCATCAAGGACATCAAGAAGCTAACTGGATGTCTAGCTGCCCTTAGCCAGTTCATCTCAAGACTGGCGGAACCGGCGCTACCCTTCTTCAAGCAATTGAGGAAGTCCGAACCATTCCAATGGTCTGAAGAAGCAGAAAAGGCATTCCAGGAGCTGAAATAGCTCCTCACCACCCTCAACCTTGGTAGCTCCGAATCCTGGTGAGCCACTACTGCTTTACATTTTAGCAACTGACGAAGTTGTCAGCATGGTCTTGGTTGCGAAAAGACCAGAACCATCTACAGTTCAGGAATCCAGACCCCTTCGGGAGGGTTCGGAGCTACCTGAAGTCGAGTTTGGGTCCCAGCTTTGAGGCCCTAATACTCAAGGTGAGATGCCGAAGGATCCATCTCCTTCAAATGAAGGAGTCACTGTTACTGAACAACAAGATCCAGACCTCTCCGGGAAGGTTCGGGTCACTTCAGAAGAAGCTCCGGGTTCATCCAACCGGAACTCGGAGGTCCGCGAACAAGGTCCGGACCCCTCCGGGAGCGTCCAGGTAGATGAGGAGGAAGCTCCGGGCCCTTTCGGGAGGGTCCAGACGGTACAACGCCCAGTGTACTTCATCAGCAAAGTACTCCATGATGCCAAGACTCGGTACCTTGAGGTGCATAAGCTGCTCTACGCAGTTCTTATTGCCTCTAGGAAGCTCCGACACTACTTCCAAGCTCACAAGATTTCAGTGGTAACCTCTTATCCACTACGTGCAATCTTGCATAACCCCAATTCCACTGGGAACATTGCAAAGTGGGCAGCGGAATTAGCCGAGTTCGACCTTGAATTCGTCCCAAGACAAGCAATCAAGAGTCAAGCTTTGGCCGTCTTCGTGGCGGAATGGACCCCCTCTCCAGCAAATCCTAGGGGCTCTAGTGAGCAGAAGTCGGAACCCAATGTTCCGGTCTTCACTGAGCCTCACTGGACTCTCTACTTCGACGGCTCCGTGCAGAAGCAAGGGGCCGGAGCTGGAGTCCTTCTCCTTGCTCTGACCGGGGAGAAGGTTAAAGACATGGTGCACCTTGAGTTCAAGGCGACCAACAGCATGGTGGAGTATGAAACACTAATTTATGGACTCAAGGTGGCACTATCGTATGGTGTCAAGCAGCTGTTGGTAAAGGGTGATTCACAACTTGTTGTAAAACAAGTCAAAGGTGAATGTTGCTACAACAACCCTCAACTAGCTGCATACCTACTTGAGGTCCAGAAGCTTCAGAAGGACTTTGACGTCCTGGGTATTTGCCATGTCCAGCGTCTCAACAACATTGAAGCTGACGAACTCTCGGTGAAAGCTTCAACCGGGGCTCTGGCTCCCGACGGAACCTTCGTGCGGAGGTTGTCTAAACCTATAGCTCAGCCTGCTGAACTGAGCGAAGGGGGCGAGACCAGCACCTCGAAGATGGCGGTCCCAATGGCCTTGTTACCATGGCGTCCATCAAGGGTCGTAGGTGTTGCAGGAAGCTCCGAGCAACCTAGCACGCAAGACTCAAATGCTCAAGCTAGCTTCAATGCATGGATCTCGGATATCCGGAGCTACTTGAAAGACAAATCCCTTTCTGAAGATAATGTATCCACTGATCGGATAGCCAGATTGGCTAAAAGATACACGCTGGTAGAAGGGGATCTCTACTAGCACGGTGCCAATGGCGTCCTAATGCGGTGCATTCCAAGGGAAGAAGGTCGCGATCTCCTCGCGGAAATCCATGGAGGCAAGTGTGGGAACCACGCGTCTTCCCGCACGCTGGTCGGTAAAGCCTTCCGGCATGGCTTTTACTAGCCTACAACGCTCTAGGATGCAACTGAGCTAGTGAAGAAATGTGAAGCATGCCAGTTCCATGCAAAGCAAATTCACACACCGGCTCAGCCTCTACAAATGATACCTCCTGCATGGCCTTTTGCTGTGTGGGGGATGGATATCTTGGGACCTTTCCCAAGAGCTGTCGGAGGTTACAAGTTCCTGAACGTTGCCATTGACAAATTCACCAAATGGTCGAAAGCAACTCCAATTGTGACAATAAACAAGCAATCAGCTATCAACTTCTTGCAGTCCATCGTATGCAGATTTGGAGTCCCAAACAAGATCATAACTGATAATGGGACCCAGTTCACAAGCTTTGCATTCCATGGATATTGCGAAGACCTCGGCATCCAGGTCAGCTACGCTTCCGTAGCTCACCCGGCAAGCAATGGCCAAGCTGAGAGAGCAAATGCAGAAATCCTAAAAGGACTCAAGACGCGCACATATGAGCGCCTAAAAAAACATGGAGCCAACTGGATCGAAGAGCTTCCGCCCACAATGTGGGCCAACAGGAAAACTCCAAACCGGTCAACTGGAGAGACACCCTTCTTCCTGGTGTACGGAGCTGAAGTAGTCCTTCCTCCGAAAATCACCTTGGAGTCGCTCCTGGTCCGGACTTTCGACGATGCCACGCAGGACCAGCTCCGGCGTGAAGACCTTGACCTCCTTGAAGAGGGAAGGTGCCGAGCAGCTGTTCGGAATGCTCGATACCGCCAACCTCTTCGGTGCTATCACCAAAGGCATGTTCACAGCCGACAGCTCGAGGAAGACGATCTGGTGCTACGGAGAATACAATCCATAGAAGGGTTAAACAAACTCTCCCCTAGCTGGGAAGGACCCTTCTGAGTGATCAAAGTATCCTGTCCCGGATGCGTTCGCTTGGCAACCGAGGATGGGACACCTCTCCCTAATCCTTGGAACATTGAGCACCTCTGTAAGTTCTACGCTTAATATCATGGAGGTGAGTCTGTAGTTACATGTGGTGTATGTTATAGAGTCATTGTATAGAGTTGGGTAGCTCCTCCGGGAGAACAGCCGGACCTTCTCCTAAAGGTCCGCAAAGTTCAGGCAACACTTGTCACAGTTTCAGAACTAAAAGTGTAGCTAGCTACCTTGGGTCAAACAAGAAACGAAACACACTTAGCCTGGTTCCATACCCCAAGGGTGTACTTGTTTCCCCTGTACCCCGAACCTATAATGAAAGACATCATTGTGTGAAAACAGACTCCACGTTCATTTACTTTGTACAAGCTCAATATTTTTTATTTTTTTTGTTTCTTGTCTATAAAAAGGTTGTGCGATTCTCAAGAACTTTTTAGCTCGACTAATTCATGTACAACTCGAGTCGCATTTTTAATTCCTTCGGGTTCTCACGTTGTTGAATGGCTCACTCGCCTGAATGCTGCCAGCCAATCTAGGTCCAGAGTGTGCTACCGACTTAGCCTGGTCTTGCACCCTAAGTACGCCACTCTACCTACACCCCTGCAGGACGAAGTAAGGTGGGTCCTGAAAACGATTGGACCTGGAGAAAACAACTTAGTGCACCTGATTGTATGAAGAATTGCGCTCGACCTAAAAATTTCTACGAGAATAGTAAGTCGCAATCGAGTTATAGATAGGAAACGGATTTTACTGTTTTTCTTGACTTCAGTGTGCAGGAAAAATAAACATCTCATGATGATGGCGAATTAAGCCGGAGCTACCAAAGCTCCGACATCCCCTAGGTGGCTCGTAGTCGATGTTTCAAACATTGATAACAAGCGTCGCTGGAGCTACTCAGCTCTGGTAAAGCCAGGGGGCCAGCCGTCAACATGAAGAAAAGATGGTGGGAAGACTCCACAATGGGGTCTGCTGTCAACGCACTACGTGGTGACAGTGGTCACTGCTGGAGCTACCAAGTTCTGACACCCCAGAGGACTAACCGTCGATGCTCTACGCGTTGATGAAAAATGCTGCCGGAGCTACTAAGCTCCGACGATGGTCAAATCAGGAGCCACTAAGCTCTGACAACCTCAGGGGGCCGTCACTATCGAAGACTTCGTACCTACGTTCTACAAGTTCGAAGCAAGCAAGTCTTCAACAACTATTACATCCTCTTGGTACATGTTCATAATCAAATCGTGTACATCTACCAGGGAGCCATGTGGGACAAAGGTGTTGAAGACAAAAAATGAAATTCACAAAAAACTTGGATTTCATTCATCTGGAGACAAGAGATCACAAAATTGGAGAAAAAGAAGAGAGGATACAAGCGGGAGCTACAAAGAGATGGTCCTAGATCCTCTGGAAGAACGAGGCGACCTTCTGGGCAACCTCCGATACGCTGGCTTGGGCAGCTTCTCCCTCTCCGTCGATGGGGCCTTCAAGCACTGGGTCCAGGGGGAATTGAGGGTCCCAACTTGTGTAGCACATCAACACGAATTCTGCGACGTTCTTTGCCAAGGATTGTCCCTCGGTTTCCAGCTGGTCCGCAATGACATCGCCCATCTTGGTGAACTTGTTGCCTGCCAAACTCAACGCCTGCAACGCCTGGTTTAGCTCCGGCTCCGGATCATTCGGACGCACGAGACTAAAAGCCAATGGCATCAGCGTGTCTTTGGATTTGCCCAAGAAGTACCAAACATGTTGGGACTCCGCAGGCCTGGAACCTCGCATCTCTTCCAAGGATCTTCTGGTCACCGCAGGCTCCGAATTCTCCCAGGTAAGACATTCTACCTCTTTGGCGTTCTACTAAATCTTTTCAGTAACCTGCCTTTCGAATTTGCTGAGCTCTTCCTCCCGGAGGTGGATCTCATTCTGGCGGTTAACCAGGTCCTTCTCTCGGCCCCGCACCTTTGTAAGGATCGAATGCCCAAGAGGGGGGGTGAATTGGGCTTATTTTCAAAAATTAAAGCAATAAAACTTAATTACTAAAAGCCCAATTCCCTAGGCAAACAACCTATGCATTCAAGTGAATAGTAACTTTGCGGTATATGAAATGCATAAGTGTAAGGGGAGAGGAAGAAAGCGCAAATTCTCGAGGAGACACGAAGACACGGAGACTTATCCCGTGGTTCGACAAGATCATCAAGATCTTCCTACATCCACGTTGTGGCACCCACCAAAGGGTATAGCCACTCCCAAGTCACCATGACCAGGGATCTTCACTAAACTTCTCCGTTCACCAACCTCGGCAAGGTGGAGCTCAAGCCTTGTACAAGTTGGATCCTCCAAGCTTCCACAACCGTCTTGGCAAGCTCTGGAAGACTCTCTCCAATCACCGACTCTTACACAGTGAGTGCAATCACCAAGAGACACTCCCTTACAACTCTCACTATACTAGAGACTCCAATCACCAAGAATGGAAGCACACAAGCACTATATCTAGCAAGTTATAGCCTATCTCTTGGTGTACAAGTGGTGTAAATGATGTAGAAGTGGTAGCTCAATGTCTTGAATGCTTGAGAATGTGTAAAGTAGCTCTGGTTGTCAAGACTTATCGAATAGACTGGTTGAAGGGGTATAAATAGCCAGCCTCCACGAAATAGCCGTTGGAAAAGTAGGCTGACATCACTGTTCTGCGAACACCGGATGATTCGATGCTCCCCCTTCAGTTGTCATCGGTCGAATCCAAATTAGCGGATGTCACTGTGTCAGATATGACCGTTGATAGACCGATGTTACACTTGCCTCATCATCGGAAGATCCGGTGACACTTCATCCAGAATTGGTTCAGAATTTATGCTTACTGGAGTGATTGACCGATGTGTTATAGTTGTACATCCGATGATCCGGTGTTACACTTGGTCCAGGGTAATTGCTTACTGTATTGATCGACCGACGTAACAGTTTCTTCATCATCGGATGATTTGGTGAGTAATTAGTTCTCAGGTCTTCTTCTTCTGTTAAACCAACTCGACCGATGTATTGTTTTCTGGAAACATCGGTTGATCCGGTGAGTTGATTTTGTCTACTTCGAGTTGTTCTAAGTGATTCTTTTGGAATTTGCTCGAGTGGCCTCTTATACATTGGTTTGAAATATTCTTCTGATGATTACCAAGTCTTGGGTGTTGTCATTTTTTGTTGAATAATTTTGTATGAGCTTTTTCTTCTAATCTTCATAAAAATCGATTGACCTCATAGAATTATTTGTTAAGGGGTCTCCAATCGTATCCAATGAGCAGTAATGATATAAGTGTAGTATACATTAAGTGTGATGAGATATACGAGAGACCTTGCATCCACAAACTCATTAGTAATACCCAACGGTTGTCATTAATCACCGAAACCATACTGTAACACCCTAAATTTTCGCATCCTGCATTGCATACATGATCATGCATTAAACATTAGTAGGATAAAAGAAAGATAATAAAAGATAAAACATATATGGTGTAGCAAAAAGAAGAAATAGAAAATAATAAAACATGTATTAGGGAATAAATATAAAATAATAATAATAATATATAAAAAGAAATATATATAAATAAATTATATAATAATAAATATATATATATAATAACTGTATAAAAAATAAAATAATAATAAATAAATAATATAAAAAAATAAATAAATAGTAACATCTTTATAGAAAAAAAGAAAAAGAAAAAAAAACCCCCGCTGGCCAGGCCGAGCGGCCCAGCCAGCCGCGCGCGCCGCACGCTCCCTCCTGCTCAGCGCCGCCTGCCCCGAACCGCGCGCCGCCCTCCCGATGCGCGCCGACCGCGCCTGCTCCCCGGGCCCCACGCCCGCCTGGGCTCCGCGCCGAAGCGCCCGAGCGCCTCGCTCCTACACGCGCCCCAGCGCCTCCCACCGCGCCGCCCACCCCGCACCGCGCCTCGCTCCCGCGCCCCGCCCCGGCCCTCCCGCGCGCCCTGGGCCCCGCCTGTCCCCCACCCCGCCGATTCCCGCGCCGCGCCTCCCACGACGCGCCCCAACGCATCGCGCAGCGTGCCTAGCGCCCCGGCCCCGCCACCTGCCGCGCGTGACCCCGCCTCCCGCGCCGCGTGGCCCCACCCGCACCGAGCCCCGCACTGGCTCCCGCGCTCCCGCTCCCGTCCCGCGCGCTTGCCCCGATTCCCGCTCGATACCGCTCCCGCGCGAGCCCCTGGCCACGACCGCCCCACGCGCCGCCCCTGAGTCCCACCCCGCCGACTCCCACCCCTCACCGCCTCCCGCGCCCCGCGCTTAAATTCCTAGCGCCGGCCCTAGCCTTTCATTGCGCCACGCCTATAAAAGGCGATCGTGCCTTCATGTTTCCCGACGCAGAGTCGCCAGAAAAGCCCTAGCCGCCGGATAGAAAAAAAGGAGCACCAGAAGGCTGCGCCGCCATGGCAAGAAAAGGAAGAAAAAAAAAGAGGGGAAGGAGAGGAAGAAAAAGAGGAGGGCGCCACCGTTCGCCGGAGACCGTCGTCGCCATCGCGTCGCCGTCATCGTGCCGCCGGAGGACCTTGCGCATCTACTTCGTCTACGCATCGTCCCCATCCCGCGATCATCGAAGCCATCGCATCTACGGTAGGCCATGTTCCCGATGCGAATTTTAGCGACCATATTGAATCTAATAGACGTAAACTCATATGAACACGTAAAACCCCCGTAAATTTCAGCAGCATTAATCCACTCTAAAACCCCCGTAAACTCATATGAACACGTATGAACTAGTTGCATCTAATTAATAAACAACCGTAGTTAATTAATAATTGATCTTTGCATGCATGCATATCATTGCATGTTGATTAATGCGTGTGCATCACGTTGATTTGTATGTATATTCTTGTATGTGTGATCACGAGTAGAGGGAAGTGCTCAAGAGATCGTGTACGAGGATTTTCAGAATCAAGACTTCGAAGCGCTTGAGCAACCCTATCTGCCGGAGCAAGGCAAGTGTCCTTGAAGCATATTGATCCTATTTTAAAATAAATGTTTTGTTTGCAAAACTGCATGCTTGTGTCAAATTGATGGGAATCCTATGGTAGGAAGTTTACTAGTTTTGTTTAACCACCCTTGTCACCTGGAATATATGGTAGAGAGTCGGGAAGGGCTTTCACCTTTTTGCTTCGCTTAATTAATTGGGATGACAAACAACACTACACATTTAATTATGCATCAATGATATTTTGGTTAATGTGAATTGGTCAATACGATGGGTAACCTAAGCAAGCCTGGTATGTGGATGGGTTGGATGTTATTGTGGTTTGCTTGCTTTTGATCTAAGGACCGGTTCATGCGAGAATAAGCCAGAACTACAGTGCCACCACGAGGCCAAGTATGGGTGCGGCGTAGCTGATTAATTAGGGCTTTGCTAGTGCTGTTTGGACCATTGTGGATGCTCGGGGAAGGGGTAGTTGGATTGGGTTTGTTGATGATTGGTGGGACTACCCTGGGATCCGAATGGCTCAAGAGGGGGCCCTTGGTTGAAGATGTGCTCAGTTGGAGGCATCGCCACCGGTGAAACCTCAGTGGGGTCTGAATAGGCTAGTAATCCCTTTGTAAAGGCTATTTTGTGATCTCTTGGCCATACACCAAAGGAAGTGTAATTGGCATAAGGGAGGTTCTTCAGTCGCCGACGGGTGATGAAATCACAAACACGTGGGTAAGTTGGTACAAATTCTGCAGAGTATTAAAACTATCATGATAGCCGTGCTCCCGATTATAAGCGCCTGGATGACCTACATGATTAGGGGGAATATTGTAATGGGATGGTTATTGGAATGGTTATGGTTTGGTAATGGTTATGGTTGGTTATGGATTTATTTCTGGTATTGAATATGGTTAATGGCAATGGTGAAATCTGGACTTATTGATGATGGTAATGAATTCAGTTTGGTATTATGGTGTTACAGATGATTAAGATGGGATTACTTCACGTACATATAATATATTGCTTTTCAAATGTTTTACTGTACTTTTCAGCACTTAGCCATTATTATTGTCGTCTTTTGAATCAGCCACATGTCATATTTTCCACACTTGCTGAGTACGACATGTACTCACTCTTGCAATCCCCCCCAACAGTTGCAGGTCCGAATTGTTAGTTTAATGGCGATAATGCGGAGTTCTAGGCCGTGTCTACCGTCAGCTTTGCCTGTGGTGTTGCATGGAGCTGCGCTATCCCTTTTGCTTAGTTTGCTTAGTCGCTTAATTAGTTTATTTCCGCTGCATTAGTTGAACTTGTCATTAATATTCATTAGAGCTTGTATTCGAGGATATAATGAATTATGTAATAAGAGTACTTATTTAATAATTTGGACTGTGGTAATTATCTGTTTATCATTTGTGAATCACTCGTGTATGTGTGTTGAACATCCTGGGCACACATATGCGTTAGCTTGGTTCATTTTTCGGAACCGGGCATCACACATACCTCATGGGGGCCTAGATGCTTTCAATCTCCCCCTTTTTGGTGATTGATGACAACAGAACGAGTAAAGCATAATAGCAATGAAATTGAGAATACGATACTCAAGAGGATATGCAATAAGTACAAAATCCATCATACGAAACCCGAAGGCTCAAAAAGCGATAAATAACACATGAGAGAATTAAGAGGCATACGAATACTCAAAGAATAGCAAAAGAGTAGCAAATCTCCCAAACTACAAAAGGACTCCCAAAAAGATAAACTCCCCCTACAACTAGGACTCCCCCTGGGACTAAGCTAACCCTTCCCCTGACTCTTCTCCCCCTTTGGCATCAAGACACCAAAAAGGAAGCCGAGAGCCTAAGGATCCTGAGCGCTCGGGGCGATGATGAATTGGTCACCCTCGGGGGTGCTGTCGTCGGAGCTGCTGCCTGCTGCTGCTGAGGGCGGAGTGGAGGTGATGGGAGCTGCGGGAGCTGCTATCGGTGCCTGCTGAGTCTGGACTACTGGCAGCGGGGCACTGACAACGGACGTCGGAGTCTGCTGGAAGAGCGTCGTAGCCGGCAAGGGAGAGTGTATAGGAGCGCCAGGGGCAAGCAGTGGTGACATGCTGATCGTCGGAATCAGCGTAGTCGGCACTGGAGCTAACACAGGTGGACCTGGAGCTAGACCTGGTAGCTGTGACGGAAGGGAAATCCCGATCTGAGTGTAGAGGTTGGTGATCAACCCCAGGATGCCCATCATAGCCTGCTGCGTCTGCTGCTGCTGGTCAAGAGAATGCTGGTGCATCTGATCAATCAGCCCAGTCAGCCTGTCAGTGTCCTCTTGCCTCTCACGGGCTATCTGTCGCTGCATCTCCTGCTGCTGCTGCTGGAGCTCTAAGAGACGCGCCGCCTGCTCAGCTCGGGCCTGCTCAGCTGCAATCCTATCCAGACGCTGCTGCTCAACCATCTGCTGGAGAAGAGAGGTAAGCTTGGACGGCTAAGAAACCTGTGCCTCTGACACTGGAGGTGGAGTAGGTGGTGGCACAGTCGAGCCTCCAGCCTCCGCGTCGTGCTGCCTGGGTGAGGGAGGAGGTGGGAAGTACTCCTCGACAATGTCACTGGTGTCGCTCTCGGACCAAATGTGCTGTAGATCCCCACCCTGAGCCTCAGCCTGTGCTAGTATCTCGTCTTCCTTCTCCAGGTCTGACTAGTCTTTCTCTGATAGACGAGCACGGACCTGACGCTCAACTGGACGACCAAGGCGGCGGTCTCCAGGAGCTAGAGCACAGTAGTGGCCGAACCGTGTGACGCTCTCGTCGGTGAGACTGTCACGCACGGCGGATCCCTTTGGAGCTATCAAGTAGAGCAAGTGACTGATCCAGTGACCAAACACAAGCTACCTCATCATCCCAACTCCATCAGTGATGACAACCTCCATCTCACATATAAGGATGTCCACAATGTCGAACTCCATCCTGTTCATGACATAGAATAGAAGAGTTTGCTGCAAGCTGGTAAACCCCTCAAGGTATCCGGACCTCGGCAGAAGTGTGCAGCGCAAGGCAAGGTGCACAGTGCACGCAGCTGAAGTGAGTAGAACCGGTACCCTCGGCTGGTCTGGAGAGAAAGGCTGAGCAAACAGTGATCATATCTCCCCATAAGGTGGTGCCACACCTCCAGTGAGCGGCCTCCTCGGTGGGTCAGCCTGTCCATATACTCTCTCGTGCAGGCAAGTATCATGGAGATCCACTCCTAGCAGCTGTCCCAAAGTCTGCCTGGTCCGATGGTGATGTTGGCCCATGAACATGAAGTCAATGGATCTGCGGCCCTCAAAAACGTAAAGAGTGGCATAGAACACTTGGATTCAGTCCTCCACGTAGGCACCCCGCTGGTAAGACATCAGCTCCACTAGCCCTCTGTACCTCTCAAAGTAAGGGCATATCTCCGTCCCGGCTGCAAGTGCGAGCTGATCCCAGTCAAGAAAGTTATGTTGGAAGAGCTTATGGCCCCAACGTCTGTAAGTCTCGTACATCAATGCCTGTGTTAGGGTCCAAAAGCGGCTGTCCACAAGTAACTCTTTGGGCTGCGGGAACCACTCCTCAAGTAAAATGCTCCACCTGAGCTTCCTGAGCTGCTTGGCCTTCAACTTCCTGTAATCTATCAGGCGGACACCCTCACGAACACAGACGTTGGTGTCCATCTCATAGACGGCTCTCTGGGCCGCCCTGTCCTCCCGAAGGTCAGCTGCTGACGGTCTCGGTCTCGGGGCTGCAGCTAGATGACCCCCACGGGTCCTGACTGAGCATCGGCGAACAAGTGGCACTTCAGGCACCTCTTCCTCCTCTGGCTCCTCAGGCACCAGAGGCTACCTCTGTAGGGCTTCCCGGATCCTCAGCGATCCTCCTCGGCCACGCTCTCACTCCTCAGCGGCACGAGCTGCCATCAAGGCTTTCTTCACCTCCTTTGACATCCTCTGCTTTTTAGAGGCCGGCTCCTCAATAGCCTTGCCCTTTCCCTTCTTGTCACTGCCCATGGCGACGACGAAGATGATCACGCGGGACAACGAGCTCGGGCGCACGAGACGGCGACGCAAAGATCGTCACGGCTGGGCGAACCCTAGCAGCAAAGATGAAGCGGTGGCTGGGCACGTGGAGTGGAGTGGTGGCGGTTGGTGAAGGGCGGCGGCAGTGGTGCAGTGGCGACTGTGCTTGGGGCGCAGTGGCAGCGGTGCTTAGGGTGGTGGCGGCCGGACAGCAAAGGCGGCCAGAGGGCGGCGGCGGCGGAGGTGAGGCGTCGGGGGTGGAGAGCTAGGTCGAGGAGAGAGAAACTGAGAATGAAGAGGCGCTAAATAGGTGGGGCCCAAATCCTAGCTCAAATTTTAACATCGGATGAACCGACGTTAGTTGATAGCTGCATCAGTCGAATTGTACAGTAAGGGTATTCCAAAGGTACCATTGGCATCAGATGCTCCGACGAGGAAAGCATTAGCATCGGTTGATTTTGGCACAACTTAGGAAAAGTGAACATCGGATGCTCTGATGTTTCTCAGAATGAACTCATCGATTGATTTGACTTTCTGACTGAGCTGACCCTTGGCACTTGAACACAAACTTATCCGATGATGCTTCTGCCCTAAGCATCAGATAATCCGATGACTACAAAACAACAACATCTCATATATGTCCTTTGACTCAAACAAACAAACAATGAGAAACACATGTCTCAGGACTTTTTGGGCAACCCCTTACCCCTCAAAAAGACTAGTTGCCAATAACTTGGCTAAGCCCTAAAACAAATAGAACACCAAAAAATCAAGGAAGAAAACATCCAAATAAAATGTAAGGCCCATGCTTTGTGAGCTAGAGGATGAAGACTTCTATCTCTTTAATGCATGTTCCTTTAGGCATTAACGCACCTAACATTTTGTTCTTTCCACATCATATGAGTTGAGATATTGCATTTCAAACAAGTCTCTTTCTCATTAGGTGGGTTGCCCTTTGTGACAATCTACTGTATGCAATGCCAAACAATTTATAATGCAGGTCTATATGGCAGGCATCATGCAAGACATAAATAAAATCTATCTTGCCAAGTTTGAACCTTTCAAAGGCTTCTTCAGGGAGAGCCACTCTCCAAGCCTTGGGGAAACCCAAAAGAACCTCCATCCCAAGCTAACCCTTGCTCACACCTATCCTTTGAAAGTTAGACAAGACCTATATGTGATGCATTTTTACATGACCATGGCAACTTACATGACATTTGATGCATCTAGCACATTTAATTCACATCATAGTCTAGAAAAAGTTTGCTCATCAAGTGGTTTAGTGAATATATCTGCCAATTGTTCTTCGGACCTAACACCTCGCAAGGAGATGTCTCCCTTAGTTTCATGGTCTCGCAAGAAATGATGGCTAATATCAATGTGCTTAGTGCGGGAGTGTTGAACGGGGTTTTTAGCAATCTTGACCGCACTTTCATTGTCACAAAGGAGAGGCACACAACCAAGTTGAATACCAAAGTCCAAAAGGGTTTGCTTCATATAAAGAATTCTGGCACAATTGCACCGGCCACTATATATTCCGCTTCCGCAGTGGACAAAGCAACGAAATTTTGCTTCTTGCTAGACCAAGATACTAGGGAACGCCCAAGCAAGTGGCACCCACTGGAGGTACTCTTGCAATCCACACAGAATCCGGCAAAGTCCGAATCCGAGTAACCCAAGAGATGGAATTTTGCACCTTTACGGTACCACAGGCCTACACTTGGGGTATGCTTGAGATACCGAAGTATCCTAAAGACCGCCTTCCGATGTGATTCTTTGGGTGCCGCTTGAAAGTGAGCATGCAAGCATACACTAAACATGATATCGGGCCTAGATGCGGTAAGATAAAGCAATGAACCAATCATAGAACGGTAATTAGATTGGTCAATAGGTTTACCGTCCTTATCCGCGTCGAGATGACAATTTGTTGCCAATGGAGTACTTCTTGAGCTACAATCTCCCATCTCAAATTTCTTCAAGAGGTCCTTGGTATACTTTTCTTGATAGATGAAGGTTCCCTCTCGAAGTTGCTTGATTTGAAATCCAAGGAAGAAGTTGAGCTCTCCAATCATCGACATCTCGAATTCCCTAGACATCATTTTGCCAAACTCATGGCTAAGAGCTTCGTTAGTTGAACCAAAAATAATATCATCGACATTAATTTGACAAATAAATAATTCTCCGTCGATGTCTTTGGTGAAGAGTGTAGTGTCCACCCTCCGAATCTTGAATCCTTGCATGATCAAGAAATCCCGTAGTCGTTCGTACCATGCCCTAGGTGCTTGCTTAAGCCCGTAGAGCACCTTGTGCAACCTAAACACATGACTAGGATTCCTCAGATCTTCGAACTCGGGAGGTTTTTCAACATAAACAAGCTCGTTAATATAACCATTAAGAAAGGCACTTTTCACATCCATTTGATAAAGCTTTATGTTATGATGTGATGCAAAAGCAAGAAGTATACGGATGGCTTCTAGTCGAGCGACCGGAGCAAATGTTTCTCCAAAGTCTAATCCTTCAACTTGCGAGAAACCCTTGGCCACAAGTCTTGCCTTGTTGCGGACCACAACACCGTTCTCGTCTTGTTTGTTGCGGTACACCCACTTTGTTCCGATGACGTTCTTGTCCTTGGGTCGCTCCTCCAACACCCAAACTTCATTGCGGATGAAGTTGTTAAGTTCTTCTTGCATGGCCACCACCCAATTTGGATCTTGGAGTGCTTCCTCAATGTGAGTGGGTTCTACACATGAAACAAACGAGTAGTTCTCACAAAATGTAGCAAAATGGTGAGAACGTGTACTTACTCCCCTTGACGGACTTCCGATGATTTGATCAATCGGATGCGCCTTGGAGATGCGTTCATGCCTCATAAGTGGTTGTGAAGCACTTGGCGGTGGTGATGCGTGTTGCTCTTCTTGTGGTTGGACTTGATCATGGACTTGTTCATCTTCTTGATGTTGTGTGGCTTGTGAATCTTGTGTCGCAATGGATCATCTTTTTCTTCTTCATCAACTTGAGGTGCCATAGATGTGTTGATGTTGGAACTTGAAGCTCCCCCTTGATCATGGCTCTCCTCAACTTTAGGCTTGATGTCTCCAATGGTCATGTTCTTCATAGATTCTCGTAGAGGCTCATCATCTATTTCATCATGACCAAAAATCTCCTCTTGGGAGCCATTAGTTTCATCAAACTCAACATCACAACTTTCCTCAACTAAACCGGAGGTTTGGTTGAATACTCGATATGCTTTTGAGTTTGATGCATAACCAAGAAAGATACCAACATCACATCTTCTTTCAAACTTACCGAGCCTTTTCTTGCGGTAGATGTAGCACTTGCACCCGAAGACTCGGAAATAGGAGATGTTGGGCTTTCTCCCAATGAGAAGTTCGTACGAGGTCTTTTGAAGTAGTCGATGTAGGTAGACCCAATTTGTGGCATGGCACGCCGTGTTGATTGCTTCGGCCCAAAACTTCTCGGACGTGCCATAGTCATCAAGCATTGATCGCGCAAGAGTGATGAGAGTCTTGTTCTTCCTTTCAACGACACCATTTTGTTGAGGAGTGTATGTGGACGAAAACTCATGCTTCACGCCTTCACGATCACACCACTCCCCAATGTTGTAGTTCTTGAACTCGGTGTCGTTGTCACTCCGGACCTTGATGATGGGAAGTTGAAATTACCTTTGAGAACAATTAGCGAAGGTCTTGAACACTTCCGGAGTTTCACTCTTGTCACCTAGAAACAAAGTCCAAGCATATCGAGAGTAGTCATCAACAATAACAAGACAATAGAGATTACCGCAAAGACTTTGATATGTGGACGGTCCGAAGAGGTCCATGTGGAGCAACTCAAGTGGCTTGGAGGTTGACACCATTGTCTTCATCGGGTGGTGAGAAGCAACTTGCTTCCCGGCTTGACAATCGCTACAAAGCTTGTTCTTCTCAAATGTGACATCCTTCACACCGGTCACCATCCCGAGCTTGAATGACTTCTTGAGCTTTCTCATTCCTATGTGAGCTATGCATCGATGCCATAGCCAACCCAAACTCGTCTTGGTGAAAAGACAAGTGGTCAAGCTAGCATCCTTGTTGGAGAAGTCAACTAGGTAGAGATGTCCATGCCGAAATCCTTTGAAGATTAGTTCTTGGCTTGTTTCACTAGTCACAACAACATCATTCTTGCTAAAGGTGCACGTTAGTCCAAGATCACATAATTGTGCAATAGAAAGCAAATTGAAACTAAGTGACTTAACATACAATACATTAGAAATAGATAAATCATTTGAAATTGCAATCTTACCTAACCCAATTACCTTCCCCTTAGAGTTGTCACCAAAGGTGACTTGTTCATGATTGTCGGGGTTTTCTATGGTGGTGAACATACCATCGTTGCCGGTCATGTGTTGAGTGCACCCGCTATCGAGTACCCAATGCTTTCCTCCGGCTTTGTAGTTCACCTACACACATGAATTCAATTTTTGACTTTAGGCACCCAAGCCAACTTAGGTCCTTGTATGTGTGATACATGTGTTTTTGGGACCCAAAGTTGCTTGGGGAGCTTCCCCTTCATGCCCTTTATGTCCTTGCCAATGAACCTTGCCTTCACCTTGCCATATACTTTACTCAAGAGATAATAATGATCATCGAAAGCAGACTTTTAGTTAGTAGGCAATTTTGGAGAAGGCCGGTTAGGAAGAGGACACTCCCTTGTATGGTGACTGGTGACCTCACAATGTTGGCAATACAAACAAACTTCCTTGATGAAGCTTGTTCTAAGCTCCAGTGAGGGCACCTTTCCTTTGTTGGGCACCGGGAATGATCCAAGTCCTCTCTTGTTGTAGGCCTTTGCTTGTTGGAAGAGAATTTATTTGTGCTTGACTTCTCCCTTAGATAGTCTTGCCACACTAGTGCGGAGACTTTCAATTTCTTCCAGCAAGTCCTTCTCCCTAGCATTCTCTTTCAAAGGCAAAGACTCATGCAAGACATTAAGGCATGAGAAGTAATAGATACCTTATCATTAAGGGTTTCTTTGTTTATATTTTTCAATTCATGATCAAGAACTTCATAAGCCAGGTTAAGTACTTGATGCTCTTGGATTAACTCATTGTGCTTTCCCAAGAGTGCTTGGTGTGCTAAGTCAAGCTCATGATGATCTAGCTTGATTTGAGCCTTATCCTCCTCAACTTGCTTGACATGAGATTTGAGCGTGTCATGCTCCTTAAGTATGCTTTCATACTTGTCAAGCAAATGGAGGTTAGCACTCTTAAGCTTAGCACGAGTTTCTTCAAGAGCCTTGACCTTACTCTTTTCCCTCTTAATGATAGTGTGGTATTCATTTATCAATGAAGTTAAGTCATCGGGGGAAAGCTCATCATCGCTAGAATCATCACATACCTTGGTGTTACCTTTAGCCATGAGGCACATGGGAGGTGGATGAAGAGATAAATCATCATTGTTTGCAATGGAAAGGCCAGCCAAGCTTTCTTCTTCCACTTCACTCTCTTCATCACTAGATTCTTTGTTGGTGATCCATTCATTTGCCTCACACATGAACACCTTTTGTGGACCTTTTCTCTTCTCTGGGAAGAGCTTTGACTTCTTGCCTTTGTCATGTTTCTTCTTCCCAAAGGATCTTATTTTGGGCTTGACATCTTCTTCATCATCCTCAATATCTTCAGGCTTGCGATGCTTGCCCTTGTGGCTCTCTCTTCTTTTGTCCGGTTTTGGACAATCATAGGAGATGTGGCCTTGATCACCACAATTGTAGGAAGTCTTGTTGTCATCTATCCTTGGTAGAAAAGCTTTCTTCTTGGTATCAAAGGTGTATCCCTTCTTGGCAATCTTGGAGTTCAAGCTAGAGAACTTTCTCATCATCAATGCAAGCTCATCATCGTCATCTTCACTTGATGCTTGCTCTTCTTCACTTGAGCTAGGCTCAACCACTTTCTTTTTCTTGAGACTTGTTTTCTTGGTGGAAGCCTTTAGAGCAATTGTCTTTGAAGATGATTCCTCCATCATCCCGAGTACACTCATCTCATGAGCGTGAATCTCGCCAATAAGTTTTGACACTTCAATGTGATCAAGAGATTCCTTTTGAAGCATGGAGTTGATGATGTTTTACTTTGGCTTAGGAAGCAGCATAAGGATCTTGCGGTTGATGAGTCCCTTGCCAAGAGAAGCAATATCAATAGCATTAATTTCCTCAATAAGCACATTTATGTGAGAAAACATTTCATTGACATTTTCATGAGGTAGCATTTTGAACTCATCATATTTGGCCTTAAGCATATGATATTTTAGTTCTTTGACACGAGAAGAACCCTCATGAATTTCAATCAAGCAAGCCCAAATTTCACAAGATTTTTCTTTGCTAGCAATCCTAGCAAACACATCTTGACTAATGCATTCATAAATAGCATTTCTAGCTTTAGCATCCCACTTAACTTGTTCACCAACATAGTTATGCTCACCAAACCCAGAATGGGTCGCTTCCCATACCTCGGGAGCAATAGCCTCTAGATAAGCACGCATGCATGCTTTCCAATAGGCAAAGTTCTTGCCCTCGAAGATTGGAACCGAACCCCCATTATTGGCCATTTTAGCTCTCTAGCGGTGAAGCTAGAATGATCCAATGAGCAACCTTGCTCTGATACCAATTGTAAGGATCGAATGCCCAAGAGGGGGGGTGAATTGGGCTTATTTTCAAAAATTAAAGCAATAAAACTTAATTACTAAAAGCCCAATTCCCTATGCAAACAACCTATGCATTCAAGTGAATAGCAACTTTGCGGTATATGAAATGCATAAGTGTAAGGGGAGAGGAAGAAAGCGCAAACTCCCGAGGAGACACGAAGACACGGAGATTTATCCTGTGGTTCGGCAAGATCGTCAAGATCTTTCTACATCCACGTTGTGGCACCCACCAAAGGGTATAACCACTCCCAAGTCACCGAGACTAGGGATCTTCACTAAACTTCTCTGTTCGCCAACCTCGGCAAGGTGGAGCTCAAGCCTTGTATAAGTTGGATCCTCCGGGCTTCCACAACCGTCTTGGCAAGATCCGGAAGACTCTCTCCAATCACCGACTCTTACACGGTGAGTGCAATAACCAAGAGACACTCCCTTACAGCTCTCACTATACTAGAGACTCCAATCACCAAGAATGGAAGAACACAAGCACTATCTCTAGCAAGTTCTAGCCTATCTCTTGGTGTACAAGTGGTGTAAATGATGTAGAAGTGGTAGCTCAATGTCTTGAATGCTTGAGAATGTGTAGAGTAGCTCTGGTTGTCAAGACTTATCGAATAGACCGGTTGAAGGGTTATAAATAGCCAGCCTCCACGAAATAGCCGTTGGAAAAGTAGGCTGACATCACTGCTCTGCGAACACCGGATGATCTGATGTTCCCCCTTCAGTTGTCATCGGTCGAATCCAAATTAGCTGATGTCACTGTATCAGATATGACCATTGATAGAACGATGTTACACTTGCCTCATCATCGGATGATCCGGTGACACTTCATCCAGAATTGGTTCAGAATTTATGCTTACTGGAGTGATTGACCGACGTGTTATAGTTGTACATCGGATGATCCGGTGTTACACATGGTCCAGGGTAATTGCTTACTGTATTGATCGACTGACGTAACACTTTCTTCATCATCAGATGATCCGGTGAGTACTTAGTTCTAAGGTCTTCTTCTTCTGTTAAACCAACTCGACCGATGTATTGTTTTCTGGAAACATCGGTTGATCCGGTGGGTTGATTTTGTCTGCTTCGAGTTGTTCTAAGTGATTCTTTTGGAATTTGCTCGAGTGACCTCTTATACATTGTTTTGAAATATTCTTCTGATGATTACCAAGTCTTGGGTGTTGTCATTTTCGGTTGAATTATTTTCACATATGAGATTTTTATTCTAGTATTCATAAAAATCGATTGACCACATAGAATGATTTGTTAAGAGGTCTCCAATCGTATACAATGAGCAGTAGATGATATAAGTGTAGAATACATTAAGTGTGATGAGATATACGAGAGACCTTGCATCCACAAACTCATTAGTAATACCCAACGGTTGTCATTAATCACCGAAACCATACCTCATGGGGGCCTAGATGCTTTCAACCTTCTTCTCCCTGGCAGTAACATCATTCTCCCTCCTGTGGAGGTCCTGTCCTTGCTGCCAGGCCTTCTTCTCCTCTTTCTCGCATCGCTCCTGCAATTTCTTGGTGCGTTCCTCGAGACTCTTGTCACTCAGAGTTAGCCTCTGAGTAAGCTCTTCCTCCCTCTTCACGAGGTCATCCCGCAGCTCCAGGAGTATTTGATCTTCATCTTTGAGCTTTTTCTCTCGCTCCTCAAGGGCCTCCCAGCGCTTTACGAGGCTGTCGTGGATAGCGCTGAGCTTCTCCCCGCGATCATTCACTGCGTTATTAGCAGCTATGGCCTGTTCGTGGATGGCTCAAGACTAGTTGTCAAGGGATCGCACCATGCTTTCCCTCGCGTCCAGCAGCTTACCCCAGTACTCCAACCGGACCTTCTCCCTCTTCACCCACTCCTTGTCTTCAGCCAGCCTCGACTGCGCCAGCTTGGTCTCGAATTGGAGCCAGTTGCGCCACCTCCTAAGAGTTTGGCGCTCCTCCTCGAGGGCCTTGCTGTCGTGGTAAAAAGCCAGCTAGACCTGACGAAGACTGGAGGAGGCGTTGTCAATAGACAATGATAGAGGGATAGGGTCCGGACCTGCTGGGGTCCTCTTTGCTGGTTCCAGCGGGTTCTCCGTGACAAAAATCGGGTCCCACTCTACAAGAGCGGTCCCCTGAGTGTCCACGACACTAGGGCCGCCCTCTGGGATAGCCTCGGCTGCCGCCAAGGAAGGTCCTGCTACAGAAGTTTCAACCTCCAGTGTTGGCTCTGAAGGTCCCGCCGCTAGGTCATCAACAACTGGTCCCTCAAGCAGGGGGCCAGAACCTTCATCATGGCACCTTGGCTCAAGTGCGGGCACCTCCAAGACCATCACCTCCGGGGCAGGTGTTGAAGATTCATTCGGAGCTGAAGCCACTTCCAGCTCCGATGCTGGCGCTCCCTCCATCGCCGGTTCAAGCATTGGCGCTTCAACCATCATGGGTTCGGGCACCGACACATCTGCAGCAACCGGCTCAGACGCCAGAACTTCTTCGACGACTGGCTCTACCGCCGGAACTTCATCAACTACCGGCTCTACCGCCAGGGCCTCATCAACCACCGGCTCCGTCGCCGGGGCTTCAACAACATCTGGCTCTAGGGCCGGAATAGTAGCTACCTCCGGCTATGAGGCCGGAGCGTCCACCATTTCAGCATCAAACCCGTAGCTTCAACCTCCGGGGAAGGTGCCACTGCTACATCTTCATTCCCATGGTCTGGCGCTACCACGGGAGCTTCTGGGGACGAGTCGAGGTCCAGGACCACGACAGCCGGCGCCGGAGCTGTCGCAGCCTCAGCCACTTCTTGAGGCGGCGCTGGGATTGGAGCCAGAGCCTCCTCCTGCACAGCTTTAGTTGCTGCTGTAGGAACCGGAGCTTCAGCCCCTTTCTTGGGTACCCTGTGGATGAAGGACGAAGACACTCAAAATGAAGTTACAACAAAAACAACCGAGGTAAAAAACAAAATTTACCTTGGAAGGCTTCCACTCCAGCTAGCGCGGAACCTCTTCCCCGGACGCTCGGAGCCAGACCCTGTTGCCACTGGTGTGTAAGCTCTGGAAAGTTCCCCGGAGCTTGCTGCTGCTGTCGGCGTCACTTTGGCTGAGGCCCCCCTCAATCGGGAAGGACATCCGGACCCAGACCCTTCAGCTGGACCTAGTACTAGAGCCACATGGCTGGAGCTAGCACCCCGGGGAGATGTCGATGCTGGAGTAGTTGCCGCCACCGAAGACCTCCTCCGCTGGGGAGAAGGAGCTGTCGTGGAAAGAGCAGGTCTGACGGACCTCCCGTCGGCATGCTTCAGCTTCCTTTTGTGGCTCGAGGGCTTGGCCAACTCCTTGCCCTTGCCTACGACTTCGGTTCTTAGCTTTGGGGCGGGAGCAGAGCCGCCTTCAGAAGCTCGAGGGATTGCCACCCCGGAGGTTGATCGCCTCTCCACCAGGCCCAAGTCGTCCAACAGCGGCATCTTCCTCTGGAGCTCTCTGCACTCCTCTAGAATCATATTCAGAGGTAGGAAGGCCGCCGGTGGAGACACGTCGCCAGGACCGATGTTCCCAGACTGGAACTTCTTGAGATGGTTCTTCAAGGATTAACCGGCCAAGTTGGTGTCCAAACCGACTTCAATGCGGTTGGTATCCATCTCACTGTTAAAGGCCCAAGCAGGCCAGCTCCTAGCGCTCAGCGGGGCCCACCTGTTTGTCAAGAAGTTGCCAAAGACCATCTGCGGGGTCACCCCACCTTCGACACATTCCTGGATTCTGTCTAGGATAGGCCTATACTCCCTCGACAGCACCGACATGTCACTCCAAGTGTCGGTGTCGACACGAGGAAGGCCTTCAGGCAGCTCCAGCCTCTTGTGTCCCTCAACGGTGATGACCACCCAGTCTTTCTTCCAGTCGTCCCACTTGCCAGAAGGGAAGGACCTCAAGTACTTGAGGGGAGAGTTTTTCCGCTTCACGAAGTAGTAGAAGCCGATGAACTCATCACTCTTCTCGGTCGGGTGGACAGTGAAGAAGGTCCAGAATAACTCCACGCAAGGGGGCACACCCACCCACATCTCGCAAAAGTGGGCAAAAGTCACCACCATCAAGATTGAGTGGGGGCCCAAATGGTGGAGCTGCATACCATAGAAATCTAGCAGCATCAGAAAGAAGGTGGAGAAAGGCGAGATCAAACCCGCCATGGCATACCCAAGGAAGTACACCATATCTCCGACTTGCTTCTTCTCGAAGGGAAGCTCGCCGCAGCGAATGTCATTGTCGAAGGAGTGACTGGACCATCACATGTAGGTCCGGACCCTGGACAACTCTTTCTTGCTCCCATTGCGGCTCGTGGGGAGTCCCAACTTCATCGCGGTACAGCGCGGCGAGAGAGGAAAAGCAAGCAAAAGTTTGGAGGATTTGAGTGCAAGTTCAGATGAAGGCGTAAATAATGCCCAAACGGTGTGTGCTTTCCTTCTTAAGTGAGCCCCTGCAACGCTTGGATGGAAACCGTAGAGGAGCCGACGATACAATTCAAAAACTTCACCCTGCGAATGACAAGGGGGCCCGGGGCCACCCTGACGATCAAGTCGAGGTCCTTACCCCAGGCGAACGGTTCTCATCATGAAAGGCGGGAAGCCCGAAGGCGGCGGCCTGACAGGGCGTGCGGAACCGATACAATTTTCGTATCATGAACCAGCGACCTTCAATTGCGTGAGACCCGCACGCTCAGATCTCACCTGCCGCATCCTGGATATGCCACGCGGTGTTAGTTGAACTGCGAAGTACCGCCAACAGCACATCCGAAGACCCTTGAAGACACGGCTCAAAAACCGAAGGATGGACCCACCTCCGGCAGAACAACTTCATCCAAAAGGTCTCTCTGAGAGGTGGGCCCAGGGGGCCACTGTCGGTACCCTATGTACCGTATACCCCTTGGGACTACAAAAAGACCAAAGGAACTTCACCTGTCTGAGTTGAAGACCTGCGAAGGCCCCACGGGTCATACAGGACCGGACCTGCCCCCCATCTATGGTTAGTACCGGTGTCGCCATGTGTATACTGCAGCCGGACCTACATCCCACACATGGGATAGCTCCGGGCTAAACACCTGTGCGGCACCCCCGGACCTAACCCCCGACAGAGGGAAGCTCCGGTACCAACACGTGTACATCTACAACAGACCTACCCGTCCCAGACGGAAAGCTTCGATGCTGCCACATGTCCAACCGCCGAACCTTCAGCCTCAACAATCAGACTGGTGGACCCCCAACGGCTCGGACCTTCAAGGGGCAATCAAAGACTTCAAGACCCGATTAAGTGTCATTAATACCATATTAATGACACACGATCGGAAGGCCCTTCATACCAGTAACGGCACTGTCAAGGCCTGTTACCACACTATTAAGGGTAATTAACCTCATTAATTGTGTATTAAGCATCAGTAACTGCCAGGGCCACATGTCGGGCCAGGCTAACGATGTAATGACCAGTCCTTGTACTATAAAAGGACTGGTCGACGATACACGGGGGGGGGGGGGGGGGGGACACGCTGACGCTCTCTCTCATCTCGGATTCTCTAAGGCCCAGTGCTAGAATCTCTGGACCCTGAGACGCTCAATACAACAACTACACACCCCGTAGAGTAGGGTATTACGCTCAGGCGGCCCGAACCACGTAAATACCTGTGTCTACTTGCCATTGTCTTTTGAATCTCTGCGCGCCCAATACCGAACTACAAACTCCACGGGCTACCAACGGTAGTACTGGGAGAATTGCCGGAAAAACACTCTGACACTATGGATGATGAGAAATTGATGAATATGGTTAATTGGTAACATGGGACTTGGGAGATATAAGCAAGCATGGTTTGTGGATTGGGTTGGATCATATGGTGGTTTGCTTGCCTTAGATCTACAGACCGGTTTATGCGAGAATAAGCCAGGACTACAGTGCCACTGTTGACGGCTGTTATATACCAATTTCATCCGTCAATTTAACTCAATTATGTGAAGTATTTGTCATTTCTTGCACACATCACCTTTCTATCTAACCCAATTCCACTTGGACTTGGAAAAATATGTGTATGCAGCATTTTATGCAGGAAATGAGGAAATGTAGAGGGACCAATCCTATAAAATATCATCCCAGCCAATCAGGCGACGACACATGGCATCCCATGGATCAAATGGCCCACAAAAAGAAGTATCCGAGGAGATCCAATGGTGTATAACCCATATAAATCAATGGGACCCACCTGGCAGCCACCTGGAGAAAGCACACGAGAAACGGTGCAATGACCAAGTCGGCCGAACCAGGGGGTCAGCCGACCTGGCCTTTGCACCAAACTCGGTCAACCTTCTTGTGTTGTCTCCTCCCGGCTCCCTGGAGTCAATGGTGACATATTCACGCGCTTTTGGTGGCGGGAACCAACCTCAACACTAGTATAAATAGGACCCCCTACCCCTCACTTCAACACACACCACTTGGGCATCATTCTATTGTATACACTATCTTCCATAGTCCTTAGAGGAGTTAGGTTGTAGAGAGGAGAGCCTCTAGTCCCAAGTCCAAATTGGGAAAGGATTAGAAGGAGTCTCTATTCCCAATTCCACATTGGAATAGTATGGCTTATGTATTCCTTCTTGTATTTGTGACTTTGTGCTCAATAAAGATATTATCTTTAGTCTTCTTTTATACGTATACATGGACAAAGCATTTCTTGTTTGATTGTTGAGTCCATGTATGTGGAAGGTATAGTCTTTATGATTTCACTATCGTGATCACATCTTATGGTCATAAACACTATAGACCCCCACTATAGTCTATGTAGTTATGATATGATTATGTTAATATGAATGACTTATTATATGCTTCAACATTGGTTCAACAATGTTTAGGTTAGTCGTTGCCTTAGGATGGCTTGTGCCATGGCTCCTAAGGTATTTGCTTAGTATGCTAGCATGGTTCTAGGGTATTTAAGTAGCGTTGGATGTCTCGTAGACCCACGGATTGAAGAGGTAGGCAGTAGGTGGTGACAGCCCTATCTGTCCTTTGTAATCCTCCATGTTCGGCTATGCCACAAGCTCTTGGCGGGAGTCACCCTAGTATTGATAGGGGTAAGCCCGTGCCCGATGCGTTGAATAGCATTGCATAGGAATTCATCATTGACATGACCATTAGTATCTACCTTAGTCTATGTATATGTATTAGGAGCATTGAAGGAGCAACTCTCTAACTCTCAATCCAATCTCCCTCTAGGACCCATTTTACCCTTCAGAATAGATTTCCTAGGTGTGTGTCACACTACCCCTATTATCAACTTACCCCTGTCCGGATAATGGATTAGTATCCCATAGCTTGACCATAAGAGTAGTATATACTTTACTCCATTGCCTTCCTTTGGGATAAATACGATACCCTTTGGAATACTCACGGGTGAAATGCTACAATGGTATGTTTCGTGCGCTTGCGGATCTCATCTCTTTACCGAAGATGATTTGTGGTGTTAAGAAATACAACAAGCATTTCTGGCACCGTTGCCGGGGATGATTTGTTAGTATATCTTAGGAGCCGTCAATAGCCACCACAAGGCCAAGTATGGGTGCGACTTAGCCAACTAATTAGGATTATTACCAACATCGATTCGGATCATTTGGAGGAGCAGTGAATGGGAGTCGGTTGGGTTTGCAATAGTGGTGGGACTGCCCTAGGATCCGAACGGCACGAGAGGGGGCCCTTGGTTTAGGATGTGCTCAGTTAGAGGCATGAGCACCGGTGAAAACTTATTGGGACTAAATATGTTGGTAGTCCCTTTGTAAAGGCTTTTTTGTGATCTCTTGGCCATACACCTATGGTAGTGTTTTTGCATAATGGAGGTTTTCTTTAGTCGCCGACGGGTGACAAAATCACGAACTTGTGGGTAAAGTGGTACAACCTCTGCATAGTGTTAAAAACTATCATGATAGACGTACTCCCAGTTAAGAGCACCTGGACGATCTACATGATTAGAGGGAACCTGGGATTTGGGATGGTTGGTTATGGTGATGGCTATGGTATTGGTACGGTTATGGATATGGATGATGATGATGGTGGTAATAATCTGGTATATGGATGCATAATTGATTATGGTTTCGTATTATGTTAATTATGTGGGATATGATGGGATTACTTCACATAGACATAGTTGATGTTTTTTACACGTTTTAAATGTACTTTTCAGCAATTAGCCATTGTTTATTATCATGTCTTGTTTAAGCTACATGTCATACTTTTCCCACACTTGTTGAGTACGACATGTACTTACACTTGCAATTCCCCCACCAATAGTTTCAGGTGATGTCTGGGAGTATCATGGTGATAATACCGAGTACTAGGCTGTGTGCTGCCGTCGACTTGCTTGTGGTTATGCTTGGAGCCGCGCTTTGCCTTATGCTTAGTTTGCTTAGTTGCTTACCTTCATATTAGATTATTTTCGTTGCAACATTAGTCTCATTACCATTAATGATCATTAGAGTTGTAATTTGAGGATTATTTAAATATTGTAATAAATGTACTTATTTAATAATTTGAGCTGTGGTAATTTTATTTTTATCATTTGTGATCAATTGTGTATGTGTGTTAAACATCCTGGACACACATATATTGCACTTGGTTCATTTTCGTAACCGAGTGTCACAACTCACTTATCCGCGCTTATTGTTGTCGTCAACATGTTGGGACATCGGCGGAAGGCCCCTTGGGAGGTGTTGGAGCTGGGTGCTCCGGCGTTGCCCACCATCCTCATAGATTCGTCGACAGCAGGCCCCCTGGGTGGAGCCGGAGCTAGATGTTCCGGCATCGCCCGCCATCGTCGTAGCGACGTTGGCGGCAGACCCTCTAGGAGGTGTCACAGCTGGGTGCTCCAGCGTCGCCCACCATCGTCGCATATTCGTTGATGGCAGGCCCCCAGATAGGTGTCGGAGCTAGATGATTTGGCGTCATCCAGCATTGTTGAAGATTCGTTGACGGCAGGCCCCTGGTGTACAGGCTATCACAAGAGAAACCTGTTAGAAATAATAGCGAGGCAGGAGAGTGTACTCACTTATCCACGCTCATTGCTGTCGTCAGCATGCTGGACTGTTGACGACAAGCCCTTTGGGAGGTGCCGAAGTTGGGTGCTCCGGCGTCGCCCACCATCATCGCAGATTCATCAACGGCAGGCCCCCTAGGAGGTGCTGGAGCTCGATGCTCCAGCGTCATCCATCATTGTCGTAGGTTCATCCACGATAGGCCCCTTGGGTGGTGTCGGAGCTGGCTGCTCCGGCATCGCCCACCATCTTTGCAGATTCATCGTCGGCAGGCCCCCTGGGAGGTGCTGGAGCTGGATGCTTTGGTGTCGTCCACCATTTTCAAAGATTTGTCGACGGAGGGCCCCTAGTGTACGGACTATCACAAGAGAAACCTGTTAGCAACAAGAGCAAGGCAAGAGATTGTACTCACTTTTTTGCGCTTGTTGTTGTCGTCAACATGTTGGGACGTCAGGGTAGGCCCCTGGGATGCGCCAGAGCTGGGTACTGTGGCGTCACCCACCATCGTTGTAGATTCGTCGACAGTAGGCCCCCTGGGAGGTGTCGGAGCTGGATTCTATGGCATCGTCCACCATCATCATAGGTTCATCAACGGCGGTCCCCTCGGGTGGTGTCGGAGCTGGCTGTCCTGCACATGTTAAAGGATGCACTAGTTTGCTTGTCGGTTTTACTTGTCTCTTTTCCTTAGCTTTGTCATGTCTTACTGTCTTGAGTTGACACACGGGGCTTGGGTAATTCAATGCTTTAGTGCTTCAGGTCTCAGCTCCCGACTTCCTTAGGGTGCGATCCTTCCGACCCCCAGTACTCGGCCATGGTGCTGAGAGGCAGGATGTGCATGCTTAGGGTACAGGACCAGGCTAAGCAGTTCACATGCCCTGGACCTCCGGGTTGGCCTAGGCCTTTCCTGGGGGGGGGGGGGGTGCATCTGGCTTCACAGAATCCTAAGGATGAGGGCAGCTGTAAGAGCCCTTCACACATCGCAGGTACCTCAAGCAAGCCTGCCTACATTAGGATTGCACAACTCTAGCAAGGGTGAGAGATAATGAGTGTTCAATCGTGTATATAAAAGGAATATACAGTGAACGATTCTAGCATGGTTGATCATAAAATTAGCGCGTAATTTAAATGAACATTGTTTAAATAAACATGAAGTGAGAGAGTGATTCTTTTATATCGATATTCATAGGAGGATACAGACTTTTACAAAAGAGGGCAACTGCTTGCTTCTGGATGCTGTGGGAGGCAGGGTACACAGGCTTAGGGTTCGGGACCAAGCTAAGCTGATTGTGCACTCTGGACCTGACCCCCTGTTGAGGCTCCTAAGATATACTAGCAAATCATCCCCGGCAATGGTGCCAGAAATGCTTGTTGACGGCTCCTAAGATATACTAACAAATCATCCCCGGCAACAGCGCCAGAAATGCTTGTTGGTATTTCTTAACACCACAGATTATCTCCGGTAAAGAGATGAGATCCGCAAGCGCACGGAAGATACCGTTGTAGCATTTCACCCATGAGTATTCCCAAGGGTATCGTATTTATCCCAAAGTAAGGCAATGGGGTAAAGTATATACTACTCTTATGGTCAAGCTATGGGATACTAATCCATTATTCGGACAGGGGTCAGTTGATAATAGGGGTAGTGTCACACACACCTAGGCAATCTATTCTAAAGGGTAAAATGGGTCCTAGAGGGAGATTGGATTGAGAGTTAGAGAGTTGCTCCTACAATGCTCCTAATACATATACATAGCCTAAGGTAGATATTAATGGTCATGTCAATGATGAATTCCTATGCAATGCTATTCAACACATCGGGCACAGGCTTACCCCTAGCAATACTAGGACGACTCCCACCAAGAGCCCGTGGCATAGCCGAACGTGGAGGATTACAAAGGATAGATAGGGTTGTCACCACCTACTGCCTACCTCTTCAATTCGTGGGTCTACGAGACATCCAGCGCTACTTAAATACCCTAGCACCATGCTAGCATACTAAGCAAATACCATAGGACCCATGGCACAAGCCATCCTAAGGCAATTACTAACCTAAACATCGTTGAACCAATGTTGAAGCATAGCATAAGTCATTCATATTAACATAATCATATCATAACTACATAGACTATAGTGGGGGTCTATAGTGTTTATGACCATAAGATGTGATCATGAGAGTGAATCATAAAGATTATACCTTCCACATAAATGGACTCCACAATCAAACAAGAAACATTTTATCCAAGTATACGTATAAAAGAAGACTAAATATAATATCTTTATTGAGCACAAAGTCACAAATACAAGAAGGAATACATGAGACATACCTTTCCCAATGTGGAATTGGGAAGATAGACTCCTTCTACTCCTTTCCCAATTTGGACTTGGGACTAGAGGCTCTCCTCTCTACATCATAATTCCTCTAAGGACTATGGAAGATAGTGTATACAATAGAATGATGCCCAAGTGGTGTGTGTTGAAGTGAGGGGTAGGGGGTCCTATTTATACTATTGTTGAGGTCGGTTCCCGCCACCAAAAGCGCACGAATCTGTCACCATTGACTCCAGGGAGCCGGAAGGAGCCAACACGTGGAGGCTCACCGAGTTTGGTGCAAAGACCAGGTCGACCAACCCCCTGGTTCGGCCGACCTGGTCATTGCACCGTTTCTCGTGTGCTTTCTGCAGGTGGCTGCCAGGTGGGTCCCATTGATGTATATGGGTGATACATCGTTGGATCTCCTTGGATACTTCTGTTTGTGGGCCATTTAATCCATGTGATGCCACGTGTCATTGTCTAATTGGCTGGGATGATATTTTATAGGATTGGTCCCTCTACATTTCCTCATTTCTTGCATAAAATGCTGCATACACATATTTCTCCAAGTCCAAGTGGAATTGGGTTAGATAGAAAGGTGATGTGTGCAAGAAATGACAAATCCTTCACATAATTGAGTTAAATTGACAGATGAAATTGGTATATAACAGCCGTCAACAAACTCCCCCAAGCTTATCCTTTGCTCGTCCCGAGCAAAGTCAAGAATTTAGGTTGATGATCAGGAGTTGCTACAATATGTTATTTTCAAAAGTATCTAATGCACAACAAGATACTCTACCTAGTATTGCAGAAATTGGCTATGATACTCTACCTTTCTTAAGTTATCATGGGGCTTATGCTTTTTCATATTCATGAGTAGTTGAAAGGTAGAATAGCAAATGGAGCAAACATAGCCTAGAAATCAAGTTCCACTTAAATCCCGGAGAATTCAATTGAGATATTAAGTACCTCAATTTGATTCTCTCAATCACTCCTTTGTGGATAGTGGAAATATTTCCTCACAAAGGCATTGTGCCTCTACTATTCCTACGCATTGAATATGGCTTGTATGTGGAGCTTGGTAGGGAAAGTAAGTAGGCATATTTGCATCACATATATTGCTAAGTCAAAAGAGTAAGCCTTAGGAGAATTCAAATCAAAACTTTTTGATTCAAGACTAGTGCATGTGTGATGGAGTGGAAGTGGATGTGGATACTTGAGATAACTCCTTTTTGGTATAATCTCTCTTTCTTTTGCAGGGATGAAACATGGCTACTTTTCCTTTCTCTTTCTTTTTTTCTCATGCTTATGATGCTTCTTTTTTGTAGCCATGTATTCTACTCCCTTTCTTTGCAATGACTTGAATAGAGTGCTAACTATGAATAGCATGGAGTTTCTCTTTTTATTGTGGAATGGTAGATATGATGGAATTTTGCTTCCTTCTAGTGTAGAAGTATAGCATGTGCAAGTGAAGTCTTAAATTCAAAAAGAGTTGAATGATTTCCCACATAGGTCTATACTAGTTTGACTAGGCTCGATGTGAAAGCAAATAGCATATGCATAAGGTTTTGTCTATGTATGGACATCATATGGCTTTGGTAGGTATTTCCAATCAATTGAAGGAAACTTAAATCTTTTTAGAATTTCTCCGGAAATCTAAGTTTTACTTTCAAACTAGGACTAGCAGCCCTATTACCAATTCTAGTCTTGCAACAACCTAGAATTAGATTAAGCTTTTGCTACCCACAACTTCCAAGTTAAGGTAAAAGTATTTCAAACCAACGAAAGCAATATTCGGAGAGTAGCAAGTTGTAAACTAGAGACTTAGGAAAATAAAATAGAGCAACTATTTATCATTTCATCTATGTGAATTTTAAATCATTCTTACCGCACATCTTTATTTGATGAAAGCAAATCTAACCTATATATATATATATATATATATATATATATATATTTTAAATGCAAGGTGGATGATGGATGGATGGAAAATAAATATGCAATGGATGATTTGAAATAAAAATGTAGTGGTTGTGATACAAGTTACCTCAAGTGGGGGTCCTCCCCCAAGCTTATTCTTGATCAAGGTCCGTGATAGGGGTTGAAACCCTAACGATGGAGGTAGGCCATGAGTTGGCCTATCCTTGTTGCAGCGTGGCTTTGACAATGGAGGGTTGAGTATTGATTGTTGTGTTGCCTCCCATGGACACTATGTGTGTGGTTGAATAGAGTGTTTTCGATGTTTATCGTCCGCACATCAGGGTCTTCATGTGTTAGGTGTGATTTGTCATTCCTTGGCTAGGATAATTATAACCTTTAGATCCAATGGAATGACGTGCACTCAACATACATTGAGTATGTTCGTCATTTTTTGGCTAAGGTGTATCATATCTTTTTGCCATAAGGGAGTGACATGTGCCCAACATGCATTGGGTACGATCAGTTGTTCCTTGGGTAAGGTACAACATACCTAGAACCACAAAGGAATGACATGCACTCAACATGGGTTCAGTGTGCTCTGTTGTTCCTTGGCTAAGGCATGACATACCTTGTAGCCACATAGTAACAACTTGCACCCAATATAAATTGGGTGTGATCTTGTCATTCCTTGGTCATGGTACATAATAACTCTTAGCCACATAGGAATAACTTGTACCCAATGATGGTGGCAAATCCCTTGAGCTTGAATGAATGCTTAAAATAGATGAGAGCATAATGCTCTCACCCATTCGTGGCAGCGCATTGGTTGCTCATGGAGGGTTCCCATTTCAAATATCTAGCCTCGTATAGTTATGATTGACCTTCGGGTATAATTTCCGATAGGTAGCAACCATCCTCATTTACTCCTTGGCCAAGAGATGTTGAAATGGGATCCTCTAGGGATCCCAACAATCAGCTTCTTGAATGCCTGCATAGTAATATTACTCCTAAAAACTTCCTCTCTTGAATGGAGAGGGATGGTTAGCTCCCGAGACTTGTACAAATGAACGTTCGAGTTAGGTAACCGAACTTTCATTTGTACATACGGGGAAGAACAAAATCAAATATGCATTGGATCCAATGTCAAGTGTATCTATGATCAATGTGTTATTCATTGATAAGAGTGGAGCATTATGGATAATTCATGTTGCATATTTTCTAAAGCTCCTACTCATAGCAATGCATGTGATAGAAATACACTATATGGATCCCTACACCTTTTAAAGTTTATAACCATCTTAGCTTTCAAGAGCAAATTTTTATCATTTAGACCATGACAAACAATATTCTCAATTTTATCCTCCTGAACTTCACTAGGAATTTAAAATTTAGTGACTCCTCCAAAAAAGGCAATTCAATTTTAGAGCAAGGATATCACTTATTCCTAGGAGTTTGAAATCTAGTGACACCATCTATGCATGAAGCTCAATTAAAAATTATGGCTGTCACTATGCCCAAGTTTCTATATGCCAATTCACCAATTAAGTCATGCCCAAAAGTTTTGTTTTCTAAACCTCGGCAATAATGACTAAGTTTACAAAACAATACTTAAAGGATTCTAGGTACTTGTTTGAGATTTTTCCAAGTAAGGTGGGATTTCCTTTTGGAGATATAAAAGTCAATACCCAAACTTACTCTTGTGAGGATGCATGAGAATTGAATGATGAGCAAGTGTCAACCTTCCTCACAAATGCAAGCAAATACATTCAATTCTATGGCAAACCAAACGATGGAAAATTCTAAACTCATACCTCATTTGGAGATTAGTTGGTGACGAAGGTCTTTGTGTGAGAAACTCACAACCTTGATTTTTGGCGTAGGCTTGATGGTTGATGTCAAATGCCAAGTTGAGGTTGGATTTGGCGATGGATTTGGTTCTAGCTCCTCCATTGGGTCATCCTCATCAACATTTGTCTTCCTTAAACTCAAAATGAGTTTGAAGGAGAGAAGTGTTCTCAAATCCTCCCAATGGTGACTTGAGCTTGATGAAACCTTCCACTTTCTTGCCAAACCATCTCTTCACAATTTTGATCTAGCTTCACTTTAATCAGGAACACACAAAACAACTCAAAAAATGGGTTACGTTAGCCAAAAGCAAGTTGAACCCAAATTTCAAATTGTCTTGCCCAGCTTGAGATAACTTGTAAATGCAATGAGGGTCAAAGCAAATCTTTTTGGTTTGAACTAGGAAGATAAATTCTAGTGGTCATGCACGTAGTTCATATCCAATTAAATGTCTCCCCTAATTCAAATTTTTAGTTTTATGATGGTTGGAAATTTTACTTTCCAACATGCAAGTGTGGAATTTCAAACATGCAAAGGCAAGGGTTGATGCAATTTGGAAAACAAATATGAGATAACTATCAATTAACCTATTGGCAAGGACTCATCAAAATTTTGAAGTCCGATGAGTAGGACTTACCTCCGTTCTATTCAGCGCGATGATTTTTTGTCCAATCCCAGAGTTGAAGATGTGGACGATTTCTTCTGTTTTGACATGCCAAACTCATTTGGCTGTCATTTGGACATGTGGGCCACATGGTGGCCCTAGCCTCTCCCCGAGACGGGTTCTCCCTCTTGAATGTATTCCTTCATGAGCATGGTGAGGCTTTGTCCTTCTTAGGGGTGCCACTCTGACCATATTGATATTCCATTGAATGAACCCATACCTTGATCATGGATCAAAGGCTTCCTTGGGCAATATGACATGTGGGCTCCACAATCAAACAAGAAACACTTCATCCACAATGTCACTTTCCCTAGGTTGAATGGGTTTGGTTGAAGTGTGGGAATCCCAACAAGTGATGTGGGAAATCTTGGACATTGAATGCTCCTTAAGTTCTTGTCCTTGGCCAAGATCTTCATGTGAATGTTGTCTTGATTTCTGCTTGGCCAAGATAATTCAAGGTAGGCTAGTTGAACTTAAATCCCTTGGAAAGCCATAGCCTCCTTGAATACAAGGGTGATGTTAATTCCACCCTTGACCTCCTTGTGAATGGTAGCCATTGGAGTTGTTGTTTGAAAAAGGTCATCATGGGTATTAGGGAAATAATTCCCACGCGTCCCATGATGATAAGGATTTTCACAAATCATGTGAATATCCACGACTTGGATTATCCAAACAAATCTCCAACGACTTGGATATTCATGACACTTCAATGGGAGGTGTAGTTCCATAACTAGCATATCCACCTTGTGAAGTGGTGTGCATGACAAGCTATGGGAAATCGAGCATTCTTCAATCCACCCCTTGAGTGGAGACCTTCTTCTCATCCATGATTAATGGGAATAGGACTCCTTCAGCTCCAGCATGAATGTGGTCATGGATTGGTGGAGCCAACCCATGACATGAGTGTTGGATGAAGAGCCATCTATCCACCCCATGGTGGAGGCAAACCAAGAAGAACTTCTTGGAGCCTTCCCCAAGCTTGGGTATGGATGACTTTGGCTCAAGCTGAAAGCTGAAATTCTCCCGCAAAAAGGCAATGGTATTGCCTAGCGGACATCTATTTAGGTACACCTTAAATAATCTTGCAGTTTAGCACTTGCGTCCTCATTGGCCATCCCATACAATGGGTTCCAACACTACCCTGTTTTCACACAAAGGAGAAAACAAACAAGGGTAATCCTGTCTAATAACTAGGAGTACCTATAGCTTAATAACAAGTGATAGCTATCCTTCACTTCCTTTGCCTTCCCCGAAAACGGCGCCAAAAATGCTTGTTGACGACTCCTAAGATATACTAACAAATCATCCCTGGCAACGGTGCCAGAAATGCTTGTTGGTATTTCTTAACACCACAGATAATCTCCGGTAAAGAGATGAGATCTGCAAGAGCACGGAAGATACCGTGGTAGCATTTCACCCATGAGTATTCCCAAGGGTATCGTATTTATCCAAAGGAAGGCAATGGGGTAAAGTATATACTACTATTATGGTCAAGCTATGGGATACTAATCCATTATCCGGATAGGGGTCAGTTTATAATAGGGGTAGTGTGACACACACCTAGGCAATCTATTCTAAAGGGTAAAATGGTTCCTAGAGGGAGATTGGATTGAGAGTTAGAGAGTTGCTCCTACAATGCTCCTAATACATATACATAGCCTAAGGTAGATACTAATGGTCATGTCAATGATGAATTCCTATGCAATGCTATTCAACACATCGAACACGGGCTTGCCCCTAGCAATACTAGGGCGACTCCCGCCAAGAGCCTGTGGCATAGCCAAACGTGGAGGATTACAAAGGACAGATAGGGCTGTCACCACCTACTACCTACCTCTTCAATACGTGGATCTACAAGACATCCAACGCTACTTAAATACCCTAGCACCATTCTAGCATACTAAGCAAATACCTTAGGAGCCATGGCACAAGCCATCCTAAGGCAATGACTAACCTAAACATCGTTGAACCGATGTTGAAGCATAACATAAGTAATTCATATTAACATAATCATATCATAACTACATAGACTATAGTGGGGGTCTATAGTGTTTATGACCATAAGATGTGATCATGAGAGTGAAATCATAAAGACTATACCTTCCACATACATGGACTCCACAATCAAACAAGAAACTCTTTGTCCAAGTATACGCATAAAAGAAGACTAAAGATAATATCTTTATTGAGCACAAAGTCACAAATACAAGAAGGAATACATGAGACATACCTTTCCCAATGTGGAATTGGGAAGATAGACTCTTTCTACTCCTTTCCCAATTTGGACTTGGGACTAGAGGCTCTCCTCTCTACATGCTAATTCTTCTAAGGACTATGGAAGATAGTGTATACAATAGAATGATGCCCAAGTGGTGTGTGTTGAAGTGAGGGGTAGGGGGTCCTATTTATACTATTCTTGAGGTCGGTTCCCGCCACCAAAAGTGCACGAATCAGTCACCATTGACTCCAGGGAGCCGGGAGGAGCCAACACGTGGAGGCTGACCGAGTTTGGTGCAAAGACCAGGTCAGCCGACACCCTAGTTTGGCCGACCTGGTCATTGCACCGTTTCTCTTGTGCTTTCTTCAGGTGGCTGCCATGTGGGTCCCATTGATGTATATGGGTGATACACCGTTGGATCTCCTTGGATACTCCTGTTTGTGGGACATTTGATCCATGGGATGCCACGTGTCGTCGCCTGATTGGCTGGGATGATATTTTATAGGATTGGTCCCTCTACATTTGCTCATTTCCTTCATAAAATGCTGCATACACATATTTCTCCAAGTCCAAGTGGAATTGGGTTAGATAGAAAGGTGATGTGTGCCAGAAATGACAAATCCTTCACATAATTGAGTTAAATTGACAGATGAAATTGGTATATAACAGCCGTCAACATCCCCTTGGAGCTTGGTTGTCCCAAATGCTGCTCCTAGACACTATGAACACATTTACACCGTCCTATTAAGCTAATATATACAGGGTGCCCAAAGCTCTGATGGTACCTGTCGAAGTATTAATGCGACACTTCCCACAGATCGACTAAGGAGCAGCCCGCAGAGGTTCTTGTTCGACTGGGCTTAGGCCTCAATCAAGTGTTCTAGCGGAAGAGAGTATGACACGGTGGTTTTTACATGGTTTGGACCACAAGGAGCGTAACACGCTACTCCACAGTGTATGTATTGCTAGTATGTGTGTATGCGCGTGTGTGTGATGTTGGATGATCTGTCGCTCGTCCCTCTTGTCCGAGCGGACTAGAGAAGATGTCTAAGTCAGTGGTTGTCCAGTCCTTTTATAGTCCAAGGCCGGACATCTTACAAGTGGGGCCCTATGGTCCGACAGGTGGCCCTGGGGTGATCTTATCCGCTACAAGATCTAAGGTTTCTCGCGTACGCTGCTTCTGACCGCCCCTTGAAGACTTGTTGTCTTGCCGCGTTGATCGCAAGGGGCAGGGCGTAGTCATCGATGTCAATAGGGAATGTCCCGTCCATATGTCTTGTCATCGTAAGCTACCCACTTGGCAGAGTGGGGTAGGCCTGTGGTGTCTTCACTGCGATGTGACTGGACGCAGCGGTACCTGACAGGGGGCATGCACTACATTCATGCGCCCAAGGAAGGTGTGTGTCTTCAATGCGTGAGTGGATAGAGCATGCCGCTCCTAACTCCCACCACCTACCGCTCAAAGAGAGAGAGAGAGAGAGAGGGAGAGAGAGAGAGCGGTTAGGCACATGGCTGGTCCGGAGCCCACATATGAGGAGTCGCAGGGTCCGGCCCCACGGGATACGTGGCAGGTCCAGAGCCCACCTTTGAGGAGAGACGGGGTCCGGCTCTGCGGGACACGTGGCAGGTCCGAAGCCCACCTTTGAGGAGAGACAGGGTCCGGCTCCGTGGGACAGGTGGCAGGTCTGGAGCTTGCCTCTGTGGGGGAGGCAAGGTCCTTAACTGTTTCATCCTGTGTGCGGGGGTACCTGGTATTGAGGGTACCGACAGTGGCCCCTGGGCCCATCTTGGGGAAGGCGGCGATCCCGTAGGTGGGGCCTTCATCCTGTCTTGTAGAAGTGACATCAGTAGACCCTTTGAGATGCGTTAGGGCTCGGAGAAGTGACGCACACGGCCCCCCTTGAGGGGCACCGGAGCTTGGAGAAGCGATGCCAGCGGCCCCCTTGGCAGGCACCAAGGCTCGGAGGAGTCATGCCGACGGCCCCCGTGGGAGGCGCTGGAGCTCGAAGAAGTGACGCCGACGGCCCCCTTAGGAGGCACAAGAGCTTCACAGAAGTCACGTCGGCGGCACCCTTGGGAGACACCAGAGCTCGCAGAAGTGACGCCAGTAGCCCCTTTGGGAGGCGACGAAGCTTGTAGAAGTGACGCAGGTGGCCCCATGGGGGCGCTAGAGCTCGTGGAAGTGACGTCGGCTGCCTTCTTGGGAGGCGTCGTAGCTCGCAGAAGTGACGCGGGTGGCCCCCTGAGGGCACCGGAGCTCGCAGAAGTGACACTGGCATGGCCCCCTTGGGAGGCGCTAGAGCTCGCAGAAGTGATGCCGGTAGCCCCCTCTGGGGGCACCAGATCTCGTAGAAGTGACGCTGGCGGCCCCCTTGGAGACACCGAAGCATGGAGAAGGGTCGATGGTGCCTACCACGAACGTGTAGAACGTCAGTGGCAGGCTCCCTGTATGCCCTGCACACACGGTAGACAAAAAGTAATTTTGTTCGCCGGTCACCCCTTCCCTGCTCTTCAGTTTCGCTATCGCTTACGATCCATAGCTAGGATACGGGGCATGGGTAATTTGGTGCGACAATATTTAGGGTATGGTCACCGCCTTGCTCAGGGCATGAGCCGTCCGCCCCCCTATACACAGCTGGTAGCACTGGTAGGCAAGGTGTGCATGCTTAGGGTACGAAACCAAGATAAGAAGGTTGCACACCCTAGACCTCTAGCTCAGCATTAGCCTTTCAGGAGTGAGAACCATTCGACACTATGGATCCCGAGCAAGAAAATGACCATCAGACCCCAAACACATTGCACGTACCTCATGCAGATCCGCCTTTAGCAGGATAGCACAACTCTAACTAGGATGAGATAGGAGAAATATAACTGGGCATATGGCAGGCGATATGCAAACGTAAGAAAAAAATTAAAGTATAATGTAAATAAGTTTGCTCGTTGGTTACTCCCTTCTTTCTTTTAGTCTCGTTATGTCTTATGGTCCCGAGTTGGGCTTACTGTGCATGGGTAATTTAGTGCGATGGTATCCGAGTTATGGTTATCGCCCTATTCAGGAGTTTGTGCCGTCCAGCCCCCTGTACTCAGCCGTTAGCGCTGAAGAGGCAAAGTGTACACGCTTAGGGTGCAGGACCAGGCTAAGCAGGCAGTACACTTTGGACCTCCCACGAGCGTTAGCTTTTTAGGGGAGTGACCATTCGGCGCCACGGGCTCCCGAGCAGGAAAACAACCAAAGAACCAAAATACATCACAGGAACCTCAAGCAATCCTGCCAGCAGCAGGATTGCATAACTCCACTAGGCGCGAGACAGGGAGAGATTGACCGAGCATATGACAGAGAATATGCGAGAACAAGCATGATTTGATGATCATAAAATTAATGAGTAATTAAATGAACATAAACAGATAATAGGGCAAGACAGTGGTTTTTTTAACTTGGTTATCATAGGAGGAGGCAGGCTTTACAAGAAGGCAACAACCCGCTCCAGATGACAAGGGAGGCAATATGTATAGGCTTAGGGTACGGAACCAGGCTAAGCAGGCTAAACACTCTGGACCGGACCCCCTAGAGCTTAGTTGCTTCGAGAGCTGCTCCTAGACGCTATGACACCCTTTTTAGAAAAAGAAAAACTATCCTACCACTACACCTAGGGTGAAGCTTTACCGAAGTGATGCTGGGGAAGCAAAGTGTACACGCTTAGAGTGTAGGACCATACTAAGAAGGTTGCATACTTTGGACATCCCACCGTGCCAAAAGTAAAAGTTACAGCGATAACGTCAGGGAAGCAGTATGTACCCGCTTATGTGTTGACGGCTGTTTTATACCAATTTCATCCGTCAATTTATATCAATTATGTGAAGGATTTGTCATTTCTTGCACACATCACCTTTCTATCTAACCCAATTCCACTTGGACTTGGAGAAATATGTGTATGCTGCATTTTATGCAGGAAATGAGGAAATGTAGAGGGACAAATCCTATAAAATATCATCCCAGCCAATCAGGCGACGACACGTGGCATCCCTTGGATCAAATGGCCCACAAACAGAAGTATCCAAGGAGATCCAACGGTGTATCACCCATATACATCAATGGGGCCCACCTGGCAGCCACCTGGAGAAAGCACACGAGAAACGGTGCAATGACCAGGTCGGCTGAACCAGGGGGTCGGCCGACCTTGTCTTTGCACCAAACTCGGTTAGCCTCCACGTGTTGGCTCCTCCTAGCTCCCTGGAGTCAATGGTGACTGATTCGCGCGCTTTTGGTGGTGGTAACCGACCTCAACACTAGTATAAATAGGACCCTCTACCCCTCACTTCAACACACAGCACTTGAGCTTCATCTCTATTGTATACACTATCATCCATAGTTTTAGAGGAGTTAGGTTGTAAAGAGGAGAGTCTCTAGTCCCAAGTCCAAATTGGGAAAGGAGTAAGGAGTCTCTCTCTTCCCAATCCTACATTGGGAAAGGTATGGCTCATGTATTCTTTATTTTATTTGTGACTTTATGCATAATAAAGATAGTATCTTTAGTCTCTACTTATACATATACTTGGGGAAAGCATTTCTTGTTTGATTGTGGAGTCCATTTATGTGGAAGGTATAGCTTCTATGACTGTTTCATCATTAACATATCTCATTATCATAGAACCTATAGACCCCCACTGTAGTCTAGTTAATTATAACATAACTAGGTTAGTATGGATAATTATGTTGTGTATCAACATTGGTTCAATGATGATTCAATTCATTGCCTTAGGATGGATTGTGCCTAGGCCCTTAAGGTAATTAATTAATATGCTAGCATGGTGCTAGGATAGCTAAGTAGCATTGGATGGCTCGTAGACCCACGGATTCAAGAGGTAGGCAGTAGGTGGTGACAGCCCTATCTGTCCTTTGTAATCCTCCACGTTCGGTTATGCCACAGGCTCTTGGCGGGAGTCGCCCTAGTATTGCTAAGGGTAAGCCCGTGCCCGACGTGTTGAACCACATAACATATGTATTCACTATTTATCTAGCTTATTAATAATTAGTTTAGACTATGTATATGTACAATAGAGCATAGTAGGAGTACCTCCATAACTCTCAACCTTAACTAACCTCTAGGATCCTCTTATCCCCCTTAGACTTGAAAGCTTTTGTGTGTTTCACACTACCTCCATTATTATTTTATCCATCCTTACTAGATTCTTACCTAGACCTTTCTACCCTTTCCACTCGATGATTGTTATATCTCTTCCCTGCCTTCCTTTGGGATCAAATAAATGACACCCTTGGTAATACTCTTAAGGGGAAATGCTACAATGATATCTCCGTGCGCTTGCGGAATTCACTCTGTGATCCAATAGAACCATTAACAAGCATTTTTGACACATCAGTTGGAGATGTTTAGTCAATGGTACGTAAGTAATACCAACAAGCATTTCTGGCACTATTGCCAGGGATGATTTGTTATTATATCTTAGGAGCCGTCAACAAGCATATAAGGCGCCGTTGCCGGGGAAGGCAAATGGATATATAACATGACTAAGTGAATAGGATAGAACCCTGGGTAGGAATGTAGTAGGATAAACATTCTTTGTTTTCGCATTTCTTTTAAATGTGAAAACAAGGTAGTGTATGTCTGGTTTCTGCCTGCCGGAAAACTTTGTTGAAGATCCCAAATCTCTTCTGAGAGACCGACCCCGTGTCATTACTCCTCAGAAGATTATAGCGGCAAAGAAATCCAACATTTTTGCACCAACAATCCAAATGCCAATGGCCCAGAAGACCCTTCGTGAGTTCTCAGCTCCCTCTGCAAACAATGTGCCTATTGGGCCCACTGTTAACACGGGAGATGTGAACTTCGAGATCAAAACTGGCCTTATCACTATGGTGCAAGCCAACCCATTCTGTGGGAAGGCTAACAAGGATGCAAGTGCTCACCTGCAACAATTCCTCGAGATCTACAACACTTTTAAGATCAAGGACGTGTCTCTGGATGCGGTCCGTCTGAGACTGTTCCCGTTCTCTCTCCTTGGGAGAGCGAAACAGTGGTTCTACGCGAACCGAAGTGCTGTAGACACTTGGGAGAAGTGTTCTACGGTATTCCTCGCCAAATTCTTCCTGTTGGGCAAAACCAATGCCCTATGTGTAAGGATTTCCATCTTTCAGCAAGAGCTCAAGGAATCTATTCCCGAGGCATGGGAAAGGCTTCAGGAGTACATCCTAGCCTGTCCCCACCATGGGATCGATGACTGGCACCTTATTCAGAATTTCTATAACGGGTTGATCCCATTAGCTCGTGACCATTTGGATGTTGCTGCTGGAGGAGCCTTCTTCTCATTGACGGTGCCAAAATCTAAAGTTCTTATTGAGAAGATGGTGTCCAACATGGGATGGAACGATGAGCATCTCCATACCCAATAGCGAGGCATGCACACCTTAAAGGAGGTGGACATGATTGCTGCAAAATTGGACCTCCTAATGAAAAAAATAAATGGACAAGCCGGTGGTGAAGTGTCTGGCAATGCCTATGCCCTAGACTCTCACATCATGTGTGAAGTCTGTGGCAACACATGTCATATGGGCAATGATTGCTCAGAAACTCGTGAGGATGCCATATACCTTGCCCACAATGGAAATTTCAACAACAACAATGGCTATCGTCCAAGAGGTCAAGGGTGGGGTCAACAACGTCCATTCTTTCAAGGAGGGACAACAACAATGGCAACCCTGGAAATCTGTCCAACTTGAGAGAACTTGCCATTAGCCAGCTCGAGATCAACGATGCCCTATCTAAGAAGCTGTCAGCTAATGACAAGACCCTGGAAAACATCAATGACAAGATTGAAGGACTATCCTCAGCCTTCAAGATCAACTGAGATTCAACAAAATGCTCGAGACTCAGTTGGCTCAGCTGGCAGCTGCTATTCCTCCGATGGAGAATGGCAAGATGCCAGGCCAGCTAGAACCTCCGACGTAAAATGTAAACATGATTTTCATACGAGAGAGCAACCGGCAGAAGGACCCTGGGTGTCCTACCATTTCATGCTCAATTGGGGCTCACCACTTTGACAAGACACTTTGTGATTTGGGAGCAAGTGTTAGTGTGATGCCCAAGGTTGTGTTTGACTAGCTGAACTTCACAGAGCTGACTCCAACACCAATGCAGCTACAACTGGCTGACTCTTCAGTCCGTTATCCAGCGGGTATTGCTGAAGACGTCCCGGTGAAGATCCGGAACTGCTTCATACCCGTGGATTTTGTGGTGCTAGACATGGACACTGAGAAAGATACACCACTCATTCTTGGGCGCCCATTCCTCGGCACTGCAAAAGCTCGCATAGATGTGGGAGCTGGAGAAATCCACTTCCATATCAATGGCAAGGAGGAAAAGTTTAACTTTCGGCCAAGATTAGAGTAATGCTCCATGATTTGAATCAAGTATGGGCCGAATGATAAACACATCAGAGAGGTCGAAGTCATACCTCCAAAGGTTGACTCACTCATTGCATTCAAGAGAACATTAAGCTACGAGGAGAATCCGTCGTTTCAACCACGCCGATATCCAAAGGCGACGGAATCGTCTGGACCTTCCCGAAGGCCCAAGTCCACCAAGCCGCCAAAGAAGGAATGGCAGAAGAAGCAAGACAAGCCGTCCGAGCCCATCCCTCCGGGCCCGGATGTGAAATGAAGACGGAGGAATATCCATCTCATCGGACGGGGTGAGACCTACGCCAATAGGTTAAAATTGGTAGTTATCTCACTTTATTTTTCTTTCTTTCTTTTTCCACCCCATTTGTATTTTTCCCATTGCATATTTGATTTTTCCTAGCAAGTTGAGAATCTTATATTCTCAACTATCATTTTTCTTTCTTTCTTTTCAAAAGAAAATTTTTTATTGGATTTGAAAAACAATTTTTTTGAGCTGCACATGTGGCATTTCACCAACGTGCTAACTTTATAGCCGTTGGAGAGCCACTTGCAAAAAGGGGAACCAGGGGGGCCACCTGTCAGGTCGGCCGAACAGGGAGTGGAGCCAAATTGGCTTCCCTTCCTCCAACGGCTACATTTTGGACCCCAAGTGACTGTTGGAGGGTGCACCCTATAAATTGTGGCCGTGAGGAGCACCTCTCTTCACACACGACATCATTTTACACCCCCCCCCAAGTCACTCTCTAGCTCTCCTTGTTTTTCTTGCTCTTCATTGCAACACTTTTGCTCAAATCCATCCCCAAAAGATTTTCTTTTGTTTGCATTTGCATTTTACACTCAAGCTTGCAAGAGGAGAAAATTCGTTGAGAGTTTTGTTTTCCAAACAGCGCTTCTTTTCAAATTGTTCTCGCCTTGTTTTGTTCTTGTTTGTTGAACTCAAATAGACATGAAGAGGTTGTTTGGAAAGAGGAAGGAGGCTGCAAACTCAAGCCACGGTGAATGTTCTAGTGCACGCCTCTCTTCCATGGGTACAAGCCCAAGGAGGAGAAGTGTGTGTGAGGACACTCCCATGGAAGAGAGAAGCAACCCACACCAACTTCTTCATGACAACGACCTCGACATACGAAGCAAAGTTGAAGATCAAGCACACATTCTCCAAGATCGTGAGTTCTGCCACACCAAGGCTTACGATCCACATTTGATCTCCAAAATAGGTATGGACTGCGAATTTATTTCCATTTGGCATGCAATTGGATTTGATGACTTTGCTCACATAGAGGAGAAAGGTTTACGCCTTCTCACTATCCAATTCCTTTGCACGCTAAGAATAGGATTTGATGGTATTGCTTTTACATTATTTCAAAAAAAAATACAACATCCTATGTAAAGAATTAGGTCGCATCCTAGGCTTCCATAAATTGTGTTTGCTAGATTTAGACAATTTGCCTAACTTTAACAAACAATGTTTTTGGCATGAGCTAACTAGTGAGGTCACATATAGGGCTCCTAGGAATAGCCACATCCAAAACCCTACCTTACTCTTCATGCATAGATGGGTGGCTATGACTATGTTCCCTAGGGGAGATGTTAGGGCTGTGCGAGATGATGAATTGAAAATTTTGTTTGCCATGACTAAAAAGATAAAAGTTGCTCTAGTCAAAGCCATGATGACATAATGGTTAGATTACATTTCAAAATCAGGACCAATTTAATGCACTTCATTAATTACTCATATTGCTGATAGGGTAGGAGCACTTAAATACTCTTCTTTTGAATATATTGAAACTGAAAGAGAACTAATTGATGAAGACTATTTAGTGCGAGGACATACCCTTAAGCATGATCATGATGGCTCCTTGATATTTTTCTATCCCGGCTTTGTCAATGAAATTCGGTTACCTAACCCGAATTTTCATTTGTACAAATGCAGGAGGCTAACCATTAATCTTCTTCCCCTCGAGGAAGCAAGAAGAAGTAATATCTTTGGCAGGGTAACAAGGAATCGTGCGAGGGCTGCAGCCACAGGCATGCTAACGATAATCTCTCCGGTCCATGAATACCAAGAGGAAGAGAACCCAACGGGTTGTGAGCCCGGATGGACTCAACCTCCGACGTATGAGGCTGGGGGATCATCTTGGCAAGAATGGCAAAGGGATCCACCTTATCCACTTCAAGCTCTAGCAGCTTGCCCCCAACGTCCATGAGAGGACGTCGTTCCTTTTTGGATAGAAGTCATCATGACTATAGCCAAGGAATGACGGACCTCACTAGACGTATGGGAGAACTTGAAGTGAGAACGGGTGACATCTACAGCACACTCCAAGAGCATGTCAAGGTACCCAGGATTGACAACAACACATGGATGCTCAATTCACCAACTTCAACACGGTGCTACAACAACAACAAGCCGATCTTGCAGCGTACTTCCGTCATCAAGGGTTCAACCCTTATCACAGAGGTAGTTGAAGAACAAGCTTGGGGGAGGACCCCCACTTGAGGTAACATGTATCACATTCCTTGCATATTTATTTTCCATCCATCCATCATCCACCTTGCATTTAATATATATATATATATATATATATATATATATATATATATATTAGATTTGCTTTCATCAAATAAAGATGTGCGGTAAGAATGATTTAGAATTTACATAGATTAAATGATGAATAGTTGCTTGTTTTATTTTCCTAAGTCTCTAGTTTACAACTTGCTACTCTTCGAATATTGCTTTCATTGGTTTGAAATACTTTTACCTTAATTTGGAAATTGTGGGTAGCAAAAGCTTAGTCTAATTCTAGGTTGTTGCAAGATTAGAATTGGTAATAGGGCTGCTGGTCCTAGTTTGAAAGTAAAACTTAGATTTCCGGAGAAATTCAAAAAAAGATTTAAGTTTCCCTCAATTGATTGGAAATACCTACCAAAGCCATATGATGTTTATACATAGACAAAACCTTATGCATATGCTATTTGGTTTCACATTGAGCCTAGTCAAACTAGTATAGACCTATGTGAGAAATCATTCAACTCTTTTTGAATTCAAGACTTCACTTGCACATGCTATACTTCTACACTAGAAGTAAGCAAAATGTCCATCATATCCAACATACCACAACAAAAAGAGAAACTCGATGTTATTCATGTTTAGCACTCTCTTCAAAATTCATTGCAAAGAAGGGGAGTAGAAGACATGGCTACAAAAATGAAAAAAAAAACATGCTTACATCATAAGCATGAGAAAAAAGTGAGAAAAGTAGCCATGTTTCATCCCTGCAAAAGAAAGATAGATTATACCAAAAAGGAGTTATCTCAAGTATCCACATCCACTTCCACTCCATCACACATGCACTAGTCTTGAATCAAAAAGTTTTGATTTGAATTCTCCTAAGGCTTACTCTTTGGACTTGGCAATATATGTGATGCAAATATTCCTACTTACTTTCCTTACCAAGCTCCACATACGAGCCATATTCAATGAGTAGGAATAGTAGAGGCACAATGCTTTGGTGAGGAAATATTTCCACTATCCACAAAGGAGTGATTGAGAGAATCAAATTGAGGTACTTAATATCTAAATTGAATTCTCCGTGATTCAAGTGGAACTTGATTTCTAGGCTATGTTTGCTCCATTTGCTATTCTACCTTTCAACTACTCATGAATATGAAAAAGCATAAGCCCCATGATAACTTAAGAAAGGTAGAGTATCATAGCCAATTTCTGCAATACTAGGTAGAGTATCTTGTTGTGCATTAGATACTTATAAAAATAAGATATTGTAGCAACTCCTGATCATCAACCTAAAGTCTTGACTTTGCTCGGGACGAGCAAAGGATAAGCTTGGGGAAGTTTGTTGACGGCTGTTATATACCAATTTCATCCATCAATTTAACTCAATTATGTGAAGGATTTGTCATTTCTTGCACACATGACCTTTCTATCTAACCCAATTCCACTTGGACTTGGATAAATATGTGTATGCTGCATTTTATGCAGGAAATGAGGAAATGTAGAGGGACCAATCCTATAAAATATCATCCCAGCCAATCAGGCGACGACACGTGGCATCCCTTGGATCAAATGGCCCACAAACAGAAGTATCCAAGGAGATCCAACAGTGTATCACCCATATACATCAATGGGACCCACCTGGCAGCCACCTGGAGAAAGCACACGAGAGACGGTGCAAGGACCAGGTCAGTCAAACCAGGGGATCATCCGACCTGGTCTTTGCACCAAACTCGGTCAGCCTCCACGTGTTGGCTCCTCCCGGCTCCCTGAAGTCAATGGTGACTGATTCGCACGCTTTTGGTGGTGGGAACCGACCTCAACACTAGTATAAATAGGACCCCCTACCCCTCATTTCAACACACACCACTTGAGCTTCATCTCTATTGTATACACTATCATCCATAGTCTTAGAGGAGTTTGGTTGTAGAGAGGAGAGTCTCTAGTCCCACGTCCAAATTGGGAAAGGAGTAAGGAGTCTCTCTCTTCCCAATCCTACATTGGGAAAGGTATGGCTCATGTATTCTTTCTTCTATTTATGACTTTATGCATAATAAAGATAGTATATTTAGTCTCTACTTATACATATACTTGGGCAAAGCGTTCCTTGTTTGATTGTGGAGTCCATGTATGTGGAAGGTATAGCTTCTATGACTGTTTTATCATGAACATATCTCATTATCATAGACCTATAGACCCCCACTATAGTCTAGTTAATTATAACATAACTAGGTTAGTATGGATAATTATGTTGTGTATCAACATTGCTTCAATTATGATTCAATTCATTGCCTTAGGATGGATTGTGCCAAGGCTCTTAAGGTAATTACTTAATATGCTAGCATGGTGCTAGGATAGCTAAGTAGCATTGGATATCTAATAGACCCACGGATTGGAGAGGTAGGCAGTAGGTGGTGACAGCCCTATTTGTCCTTTGTAATCCTCCACGTTCGGCTATGCCACAGGCTCTTGGCGGGAGTCGCCCTAGTATTGCTAGGGGTAAGCCCTTGCCCGATGTGTTGAAAAACATAACATATCTATTCACCATTTATCTAGCTTATGAATAATTAGTTTAGACTATGTATATGTACAATAGAGCATAGTAGGAGTACCTCCATAACTCTCAACCTTAAATAACCTCTAGGGTCCTCTTATACCCCTTAGACTTGAAAGCTTTTGTGTGTGTCACACTACCTCCACTATTATTTTATCCATCCTAACTAGATTCTTACCTAGACCTTTCTACCCTTTACACTCGATGATTATTATATCTCTTCCCTGCATTCATTTGGGATCAAATAAATGACACCCTTGGGAATACTCTTAAGGGGAAATGCTACAATGATATCTCTATGCGCTTGCGGAATTCACTCTGTGATCCAATAGAACCATTAACAAGCATTTCTGACACATCAGTTGGAGATGGTTAGTCAATGGTACGTAAGTAATACCAACAAGCATTTCTGGAACTATTGTCGGGGATGAATTATTAGTATATCTTAGAAGCCGTCAACATTATGGTGTTGGACCAGGCTAACAATGTTGTACACGCTGGACATCCCACGCCGTCGTGGGTGGAACTTATTGTAATGCTTTGGTGAAGTCGTTGTCGCTATGGTGGCGGAAAACCGCTTGAGATCTTGCCCATGAGACCCCTTAGAGGCCCCCTAGTAGGTGTAGACAACTAGTTGGGCATGCCTACCACTTAGTCGTAGGATGTCATCGGTGGGCCCCCCACAGAGCGCGGGAGCTCGGATAGTTGACTACGGTGGGCCCCCTGAGAAGCGCCAGACTTGAAATGAGATTTTTGGTCGTCATCGGAGAAGTCTCCAATGGCGACGACAACGAGGTGGCTGCTGAACCGAGGCGACGCCCACCCACAGCGTGCGGGGCGTCGACGGCGAGCCACCTGGGAGGTGCCGGAGCTAGATGATCTGGCGTTGCCCATCATCAATGAGAAGAACGTCGACGACGGGTCCCCTGGGTGGTGTAGGAGTTGGATGCTCCCGTGGCTCCTACCATCAATGCTAAGAAACGTTGATGGCGGCCCCCTAGGAGGTGCTACAGCTGGATGCTTCAGCTTTGCCCATCATCAACGAGAAGAACATTGACGGTAGGCCTCCTGGGTGGTGTCGGAGCTGGATGCTCCTGTGGCACCCACCCTCAACGCTAGGAAACATCGGCGGCAGGCCCCCTGGGAGATGCAAGAGTTGGATGCTCCAGCATCGCCCATCATCAATGAGAATAATGTCTACGGTGGGCCTTCTGAAGGTGCCGAAGCTAGGTGCTTCGGCGGCGATGAGGTGCAACTTCCTGAGAGAAAAAGCCTCCTACCTAGTGCTAAATTTCAAAGTGTTAATGCTACACTTCCCCCAAATCTGCTAAGGAGCAGCTCGCGGAGGTTCTTGTTCGGCGGGGCATAGGCCTCAATCAAGTGTTCTAGCGGAAGAGAGTATGACACAGTGGTTTTTACATGGTTCGGCCCGCAAGGAGCGTAACACCCTACTCCACGGTGGATGGTATTGCTGGTACATGTGTATGCGTGGGTGTGTGTGTGTGTGTGTGTGTGTGATGTTGGATGATCTGTCATTCGTCCCTCTAGTCTGAGCGGACTAGAGAAGATGTCTAAGTCAGTGGCTTCCTAGTCCTTTTATAGTACAAGGCCAAACAGCTTACAAGTGGGGTCCAAGGCCCGACAAGTGGCCCCAGATGATCTTATCCTATACAAGACCTAAGGTTTCCTGTGTACGCTGCTTCTGACAGCCCCTTGAAGACATGTTGTCTTGCCACGTCGGTCGCCAGTGGTAGGGCGTAGTCGTCAATGTAGGCGGGTAATGTTGTGTCCATATGTCTTGTTGTTGTAAGCTACCCACTTGGCAGAGTGGGGTAGGCCTGCGGTGTCTTCACTGCGATGTGACTGGACGCAGCAGTACCTGACAGGGGGCGTGCACTGCATCCATGCGCCCGAGGAAGGTGCGTGTCTTCAATGCATGAGTGGGTAGAGCATGCCGCTCTTAACTCCCGCCACCTACCGCTCAGAGAGCGAGAGAGAGAGAGAGAGAGAGAGAGAGAGAGAGAGAGAGAGAGAGAGAGAGAGAGAGAGAGAGAGAGAGAGAGAGCTGTTGGGCACAAGGCGGGTCTAGAGTCCACATCTAAGGAGAGGTGGGGTTCGGCCCTGCGGGGTACATGGCAGGTCCGCAGCCCACCTCTGAGGAGAGACGGGGTCTGGCTCCGCGGGACACATGTCAGGTTCGGAGCCCACCTCTGAGGAGAGACGGGGTCCGGCTCCGCAACATGTGGCAGGTCCAGAGCTTGCCTCTGCAGGGGAGGCAAGGTCCTTAGCCGTTTCATCCTGTGTGTGGGGGTACCCGGTACTGAGGGTACCAACAGTTGTTGTGACGGTTGCCTCACAACTTGTTGTCAATGGCTATAGGTATCTCTACTTTTTGCCTTGGCCCCATGCCTTGCGATGGGTGTGAGAAGAGTCAGAACTTAACTTGACGGCTTTGATGGGAGTGTTGGTGTTGTCGGAAGGATGCAGATGGGGTGTTGCAGGTGATCTGCCCTGGCGCGTGCTCGGCGGAGGCTGACTCGGTCCAGCACCACCCTCAGTTGGTGTTGGGTCTGCTGTGAGGGCTTGGAGTTTCTCCAAGGCTAACACCGCAGCAGTGCAGTCTCCGCGGATCCTGAGGACGCCGGAGGGAGTCATCATCTTCAGGACAATGTAGCCGTAGTGGGATACGGCCATGAAGTTGTACAGGGTTGGCATTCCAATGATGGCGTTGAAGGGGAGGCTGACATCTGCAACGTCGAACAGGATGCTCTCAGTCTTGTAGTTGTCATGTGTCCCAAAGGTCACCCGGAGGTTGATGTTGCATACGAGATGATGTTCCCTAGCCCCACACTTGAGAATAGCCTCGAGGGGTTGAGTTTCGACACTAGGATCTGCAGCTATTTGAAAGCAGCACGGCTGAAGAGGTTGAGGCCGGCCCCACCATCTATCAAGACGAAATGGATCTTGACATTGGCAATGGAGGGAGCGATCAGGAGAGGCAGGATCGTGGCTCCCACCATATTCTTGGGGCAGTCGGAGGCATCGAAGCTGATCGGAGACACCTTCCACTTGTGTTGGAGCATTGAAGCGGGAGCTAGGGCTATCGAAGCCATTGCTCAGCGCAGGGTCTTGGTCGTGTTTTGAGACATGGGATCCCAAGACCCCCAGAAAATGACGTGGAGAGTCTTGCAATGCTCGTGTCACTGCTGGCATCAGAGTCGTCATCTTGGTGGACCACCTTGATAGCCTGATCCTACTTCTAGTACTCCATCTCCACGTGGTCATCAGCGGCGGCCCTGGGGTCAACCTTTTGCTTGCCCTCCCGCTGGTGAAGGGATCACCGTCAGGACACTGCTGCACCTGCTCCTGGTATTGCTCGGCGCATCTCTTGATCTCCCGATACTCACTCGTAGTGTGGTCACAAGTCTTGTGCACCGGGCAGGGCTCGGCGCCGTTGTCAGTAGTAGGTGGCTGATGTGGGCACTTGTCAGAGCGTGGGGGTCTTCCTCCTCCGGTCACCGCTGCTGCGGCCATGGGAGACCCTTGCAGTGGCTTGTTCTGGCCGCCGCCCTGGTTATTTTTCTTCTTTTTGCCGCTACACGGGGTAACAGCACCGTCACCGATCTGGCCAACTCTGCCCACTCCGAGGGTGGTCTGGGTGTGCCAGTCACAGCCCTCCACCGCACAGGCACACCGGTCTCAGATGGAGAAGAGCTCGGAGACATCTTGCACGTTGTGTGTGGCTAGCTTCTCGAGCATCTTCCGGTCACGCAGTTCCTGCCGGAATGCTACTATGACAAAAGCATTCGGAATGTTGGGGATGGAGTTGCATACCTGGGAGAAGCGCTGGATGAATGATCGCAGTGTCTCCTTGGGTTGCTGGCGCACGACGTGGAGGTCGAGCTCGGTGCTGAGGCGCGTGTAGGAGCCACTGAAGTTCACCGTGAACTGTCGGAAGAGCTCATGCCAAGAGGTTATGGACCCCTTGGGCAGGTTCATCAGCCATGACCGGGTTGAGCCGATCAGGGCGATGGGGAAGTAGTTCGCCAGGACGGGCTCATTTGCTCCTGCAGCAAGGAGCGTCGTGGTGTAAATCTATAGGAACTCTGATGGGTTGACGCTCCCATCGAACCTCTTCGGCAGGTGTGGCCGAAACTTGCGCGGCCACATCGCCAGTCAGAGGTATGGAGCCAAGGCCATGCACCCTGTGACGGGCTTGACCAGAGAGGCGTACGGGACAGCATACGCCAAGGGGGTTTGCCGCGCCACGTGTGGCTGCTGTGGAGCCTGCTGTTGTGGCAAGTACTGATGCGGCACTTGGTGTACAGAGTAGTGCTAGGTGCAGTCGACCCAACGTAGTCCTGGTTTGATGGCGGTAGTCGAGGGTTTACCTGAAGTGCTCCTCGGACGGAGGACTCCTCATGCTCAGGCCTTTGAGGCCCGTACTCGACATCAAGGTTGCGTCGTCTCTCCCGCTGCCACTTGATGATGACGCGGCCATCTATCTGAGCTTGACAATGGTCAAGCTCAGCCCTCAGGTCCTCTGTGGAGATCTTGCTAGCATGGGAGGACCTGGTAGATCTAGAGTCGGCGGTGCGACGGTCGATGGACGGCGTGCGCGATAGCAACATGTGACATCTCCTTATATTGGGAGAGTTGAGGGCCACCACGACCATGTGGCCGATGTCGTGGACCCACAGTTGAGCCACTCCATGAGAACCTTTCATCGATGGTGGGTGGTGAAGTAGGGCCCTGGCTGCTGCCAGAACGCTCTCCGGACTAGCAATCAGCGGCTATGGGGGCGCTGACTAGGCGTGGATGTGCCCAGAGGCACCACCTTGGCCAGCTGCATCTATGCGGGGGTCTGACGACCAGAGTGCGCCACTCGAGCGACAGATCTAGTCACCGGACGACGGCCTCGGAAACCGCCGTCTACAGGTTTGATGAACACCATAGTGGTGAAAGCGCAACCACTTTTCTGAGGGAAAAAGCTCCCTACCTTGCACGCCAAATGTCGAAGTGTTAATGTGACACTGCCCCTGGATCTGCTAAGGAGCAGCCCGTGGAGGTTCTTGTTCGGCAGGGCTTAGGCCTCAATGGATTGTTTGCTCGTATGAGAGTGTATGAGACGGTGGTTTTTACGTGGTTCGGGCCGCAAGGAGCGTAACACCCTACTCAACAATGGATTGTCTTGCTGGTGTGTGTGTGTAATGCGTGTGTGTATCAGGGATTGGATTCTGGTCTTTTGCAATGGTGGCAGTCTGATCCTTTTATAGCCAAGGTCGGACGCCTTACATGTGGGGTCCAGGGCCCAACAGGTGGTACGGGGCGATCTTATCCTAAAGATCTAAGGATTCTTGCATAATCTTCCTTTGATCGTCGCTTTGAAGACTCGCCGTCTTGCCGTCTCTCTCGTCAGTAGCCCATGTGTCATTGCTGACAATGGCAGAGGGTGTACCATCTACCAGTCTTGTTGCCGCAAGCTACTCACTTGGCTGAGTGGGATAGACCTGCAGCACCTTCACTTTGATGTGATTGGTCGCAGCGGTCTCTGACCGTTGGCGCGCTCCGCGCCATGCGTCTGGGGAAGCCGCGTATCTTCAATGCTTGACAGGGACAAGGCGCACTGCCCTCTTAACTCCTGCAACTCTCCGTCTAGGGCAACTGGCTGGACTACGTGGCACCTCGGGAGCTCACCTCCGTGGAGGAGGTTGGGTCCCGTCTTATGAACCGCGTGGCAGCTCGGGAGCTCACCTCCGCGTAGGAGGTCGGGTCCCGTCTTACGTACCACGGCAACCACGGAGCCCATTCATGAGTAGAGCGGGGACTCTAATGCTGCAGGACACATGGCAGCGCTGGAGCCCGTCTATACGGGAGGTGTCATGTCTGATGCCTCGGACCACGTGGCAGCACCGGAGCCCTATGTCACTCGGGAGAGGGATCCTTACCTTCTGGACATGTGGCTGCTTGGGAGCTCATCTCCAAGGGGGAGCTGACCTCTTCTTCGGGGTCTCTTGCGGGTACCCCGGACCTCGCATCTGAGGCAGATGGGTCTGGGCCTTCTAGACACGTGGCGCCACTGGGCCCTGCCTCTGCTGGAAGGCATAGGATCTAGGCAGCTCTAGCTTGTGCGCGAGGGTACCCGATATGCCGGGTACCAAAAATATCAATAGTGAATTTTGATGCTAAGTTGTTCAACACATTGGGCACGGGTTACCCCTAGCAATACTAGGATGGCTCTTGCAAAAAGCCTGTGCATAGCCGAATGTGGAGGATTACAAGGACAGATAGTGCTATCACCACCTACTACCTACCTTTTAAATCTGTAGGTCTATGAGACATCCAATGTTACCTAACTATCCTAGCACCATTCTAGCATATAAAGTAAATACCTTAAGAGTCATGACACAAGCCATCTTAAGGTAATGACTATCCTAAACATCGTTGAACCAATGTTGGGACATAACATAAGTTATTCATATCAACATGATTAACTAGTTAGACTATAGTGGGGGTTTGTAGTATTTATGATGATATAATGAGAATGATATGGCACAATCATAAATACTACTCCTACCACATATATGGAATCTACAATCAAACAAGAAACACTTCATCCAAGTATATTAATAAAAGAAGACTAAAGATAATATCTTTATTAAGTATAAAGTCACAAATACAAATAGGAATATGAGAGTCATACCTTTCCCAATTGGGGAGAGACTCCTACTCCTTTCCTACTTAGACTATGAATTAGAGACTCTCCTCTCTACACCCTAAACTCCTTCAAACCTATGGAGAGTAGTGGATAAAATAGAATGAATACTCAAGTGGTGTGTGTGTGAAGTGAGGGTAGGGGGTCCTATTTATAGCTGGAGAAGGGTTGATTCCCACCACTAAAAATTTGCAAATCAATCTTCATTGTGATCAGGGCACCACATGGAGTCGACACGCGAAAGCTGACTGAGTTTTGCGCCAGGAAGGGGTCGACCGAACCCCCTAGTCGGCCGAACAGAAACTTGGACCAATTCTAGTGTGCTTCCTCAGGGTGACTTCTAGGTGGATCCTATTGACTGATATAGGTGACACACCGTTGGATGGCCTCGGATACATTTATTTGTGGGCCATTTGATCCATGTGATGCCACATGTCGATGCTTGATTTGCTGGGATGATATTTTATAGGATTGCTTCCCCTCTTTTACCTCATTTCCTGCAATAAATGTCTGCATGCACTATTTCTCCAAGGACAAGTGGAAATAGGTTAAATAGAAAGGTGATGTGTGCAAGAAATGGTATTTCCTTCAAATAATTGAGTTATATTGATGGGTGAAATGGATATATAACAATTGTCAACCGCCATATCCAGAAGGAATGTCCTAGTCAACGGGCATACGTGGCTACAGAAGAGGGAGGATAGATCATCACCTCCGATGTTGAAGACAACATTTATGATGACACTACAGTACAAAATGATGACGAACAGGTTTTCGGGAGTGAATACATATCGACCAACATGAACATCATTGTCCAGCAGGTTCTTAACACGCAGGTACAACAACCTTATAGGTTACAACACCATAATTTATTTCAGATTTTCTTTGTCATCAAGAACAAGCGGGCACGTGTCATTATTGACGGAGAAAGCTGCAAAAATTTGGTGAGTACCGATTTGGTCAAGAAGCATGGCTTGACAACACGACCACATCCAAATTCATACCATATTCAACGGTTGAATGATTTTGGAAAAGCCAAGGTAACACAAACTTGCAGAATTCCATTCTCTGTCAGTACATATGTTGATTCCGTTGATTGTGATGTGCTACCCATGCAAGCGTGTTCACTTTTATTGGGTCGGTCTTGGGAATATGACAAGGATGCTTTGCACCATGGTAGAAGTAATAAATATACTTTTACGCATAACCGATAGAAAATTACTTTGCTACCTTTGGCACCCGCTGAAATCGTACAAGTTGATAGGGAGAGAGATCTGAGATTGCTAGTGGGTCTAAATCTGAAAATCAGCAAGTCATTAATTCTATTTTACCACCTAAAAATTAGGGATATACACCTAGTTCTAAGGCTGGGGGTATTAAATTGAAGTGTTGTGTAATGCTTGCAACAAAGTCAGACCTTGCTGAAATTTCTGATCGTGATATTTGTTATGCATTGGCACTACGTAAGAAAGGCTCATACGAGACGAGCCCGAATGAAGAAGGGAGACGAACAAATTGTGCGTCTCCGTCATCGCGTCTCGCACTACGTTGGCATCAGAGACGGACTTCAAGGCGCGTCGCCGATCAAACCAGGTGCGAGACACGCTCAAAAGAAGTGTGTCTCCTTTCTTTTTGTCATAACTGACGATCTTTACGGTATCATTGGAGACACCGCTGGCGCGCGTCGACCACCAGTCTACAAGTGTGACAGGCCTTACAAAGCACGTCGCAGATATATTGACTAATTTGTGACACCCGGTTCCGAAAAAAGAACCAAGTGAACGCATATGTGTGCCCAGGATGTTCAACACACATACACGAGTGCATTCACCAAAGAGTATATAGAAAATTACCACACCACAAGATTAATTAACCAAATTTTATTTCACAAACCATACTATCCTCGAATACAAGTTCTAATGAATATTAATGACAAGTTCAACTAATGCAGCGGAAATAGACTAAACTGAGCAACTAAGCAAAAGGGATCGCACAGCTCCAACACTCCACAGGCAAAGCTGACAGTAGACACGACCTAGAACTCCGCATTATCGCCATTGATACTCACAGTCCTGACCTGCAACTGTTGGGGGGGGGGATTGCAAGAGTGAGTACATGTCGTACTCAGCAAGTTGGAAAGTATGACATGTGGTTGATTCAAATGGCGAATGTAATAAAGGCTAAGTGCTGAAAAGTACAGTAAAACATTTGAAAAGCAATATATTATGTGTATGTGAAATAAACCCATCACAAACCATAATTAAAATCATAGTACCAGTCCATATTCTATATCCATTATCACATACCAATATCCATATTCAATACCAAAAATTAATTCATAACCATCCTTAATGTAAGACCTATGTGTGCTGAATACATTGGCTTGTAGTGAATACACTTGCTTTGACGATAAAAGTTTTGAATATCACCAAAACACCTTTTTATTAAGGTCCGACTAGTTTTGGTTAGCTCGGTGAGTTTTGTCTTTAGCTTCGACATGTCTTTGATAGCTCTGGCGTGTTTTTTCTAAGCTCCGAGTTGATTTTTCTAGCTCCGGCTTTTGGGTATACTAGTTTTGGTAAGTTCCAGCGCTAGGTTCTACTAGCTTTTGTTAGCTCCGGCTCAAGGTCCGGGTTGCTCTGGCAAGGTCCGGAACTTGACCGTAATGCTTCTGTTTTTCATTTGCAATGTTTCGTACTTGCTTTACATCTCTGGAAAGATTGCTTAGTATTCATTTGCTAAGTATTTGGTGCGTTTTTGTTTGACAAGGATGATATCGTGTTACTGTGGTTTTGCAACATGCTTATGTGAGGTTCTCATGTAAGGTGTTGTGTTCGGAACTAACTTGAGTCAAGTCGAGGACTTGGGCTCGTACGAATTGGTTGTTTATTCATGTGCAGGTGTTGCTTGAGTTAAAGGCATGGCTGGTGATGATCCATTGGACTAGTCTCAGGGAGGAAATGAGGTTCCAACAACCAAATTCAGGAGGAATTGTGGTTGAGCTGATCAGGAGGTTGCGCAGCATGATTGAATCAAGGACAATGCATGTGAAGGTATCGTGGATGTCATTGGAAGATGTTTGCATGTGTGCAAGGAGTGCATGTACGTGGTTACATGGTTCCGAGATGTGATAAAGAGATGTGGACGTAAAGAGTTGATCGAAAAGGTCCAACCGACTAGGTTATGGACTTAGGCTACGACTGAGTCGGGTTTGACTCAAATATGGAAAGATTTGAGTTGGTTATGATAGGATTTCGTGTGCGTCACGAATTTGAGTTGTTTAGGAATTTGGGATACGTTCCTAAGGTGTTTGGAAGTCTTAAGATTGCTTCTATCTGCGTATAGAAGAATCCTAAGCAGTTATGGAAAGTTACGATTCGTGAACAGAGTAGGATTAGGTTCCTGATTTGAGTTGAGTTGGCTTTTGAGCTGGTTATATAAGAAAGGGAGCCCAAAGCTCATGGTGCACGACTTTGGGGGCTGTTCCTCTTGTGTTCTATTGAATAAAATTCTTTGTTTGAAGGAACTTTTGTGCCTTGTTCGTCCGACTTGTTCCAGACAAGTTTTACTCGTCGAGTTTCTGGACAGCACTACCTTTCGTCGGTGGTTTTATCATAACTCGAGTTTTACAGATCCAATTGACGTGAATATTTTTTTGTTGTCTTCACAACTTGATTATATATCATCTGTCGAAATTTCATGGTCATTGGATTTGTGGTCTATGATCTACACGAGTTTCTTTGCAGCGTTCCAAAACTGTTTTTTTTCTCGGGTAGGACAGATTGACCTTTAAATGATCTTTCGATCATAACTTGAGTTTTTCTCGATGGATTTGAGTGATTCTTGTTGTGTTGTCTTTCTGACTTGATTATCTCTGATATCTATCACTTTTTTCATGGTGAAACACATTTAGATTAGTCTCATACACGATTTCTTTAACAGATCGTTTTTCTGCCGAAGGAGTTGGGGTTTAATTGTTTCCGCTGCGTAAGATTTTTAAATCTACCATTCACCCCCCCTATGGTAGCTTTTCACGTGCTCTTCGATCCTACAATTGGTATCAGAGACACGGTGCTCTAATCTTTGTGATTTGCGCGTGTTTTTGACTAATCATCATGGAGAAGTACTTCGCCAAACCTTGTGTGTTTACTGGTATTGATTTTCAGGTTTGGAAGGCATGCATGGAGGCTTTCATCCAGGCACAAGGCTTTGCAATATGGGAGAAGGTATACAAGCCTTACGAAGTACCATCAAACGATCAAGTTACAGCTACAAATCTGAGAGATGTCAACAACAACAACAAGGCTCGGAACTTAATCATACAAGTATTAACACAAAGCGACTTCGACCGTGTTGCACACTTCCGATCTGCATACGATGTGTGGAAAGCACTTTGTGACTACCACGAAGGATCCAACACGATCAAAGAGGTAAGGCAAGACATGTTTAAGAAAGAATACATGCGCTTTGAGATGCAACCCGGGGAGTCTATTGATGACCTTTTTGCTCGCTTTAATAAGATTCTCAGCAACTTGCGTAGTGTCAATGTTAATTTTTCAGATGCTGAAAATGCTAGGCAATTGCTAAGTGCATTAGATATGTCAATTTGGGAGATGAGAGTCACATCTATTCTTGAATCTACTGCCATGAGTTCACTTACTTTAGATGTGCTATATTCCAAGTTAAAAACTCATGAAATTGACATAATCTCACGTAAGAACCCCAACAAGTCTATTGCTTTTGTTTCTCAATGTGACATGCCTAGTTACGGTCAAACATCATCTTGTGGTACACTTGTTTTGCTGTCCTCTCTAACCCTTGAACAAATTGAGGAGTTTCCAGAGGAGGAGCTAGCGCTCATCTCTACCCGGTTCTCAAAAGCATTGCAAAATGTGAGAACTAGAAGGAGAGGAAGCTCCGGACCTCAACGATGCTTTGAATGTGGTAAGACATGACATTTTCGTTCAGATTGCCCTAACCTTTCAGGTCCTACCTCCCGGGAAGAAAAACAATCAAGGATAAAGCACTCCTCAACAAATGATAAGAAGAAAAAGAAGGGCTTTATAGGTCGCCAACTGGTGAACAGTTTTATCTCAGCACTCCAGGAACTTGGCTCAATCGACGTGGACATTGGAAGTGATGAAGATGAAGATGATTTGGCAAACTTGTGCTTCATGGCGGGCAAGTCAAGATCAAGTATGGAGGAGGCAGAACACAACAGCGACAATGAAGAGGTATGTCCTACTTGCGAAGAAATGTGTGATGCTATTTCTCGTGCCACTGTTATTGTTAAGAAAAAGGACAAAAAGCTTAGGGATAATGCTGTTAAAATTGAGTCACTAGAATCTGAAATTAATTGTTTCAAATCCTTGATTCCTAGTGATGATTCTTGTTCCTCATGTGACTTAATATATGAACATTGTCCTCCCTAAGAAGTGCACATACCTCCACACTTGATAAACTTGAACTTGAAATTAAAAAGAACAAAAAGCTTGCTGCACTTAATATTGGAAACTTAAAAGATGCTTCTTGTTCTACAATTGATTTGCATTGTTCTAGTTGTGATGATCTTGATAAGAAACTGCAAGATGCTATGAATGAAATCTCTATATTGAACAATGCTTTACATTGTCATGAAGTTAAATATTGTTCCAATTGCAAATTAAAAGGAAAAACTTCATGTGAAAATTGCCTTGACCTGTCCAATAAACTTGATAACATGCATAAGACATTTGATCGGTTTTTTAATGGGAATAAGAACCTTAACTTGCTGCTGAATTCATCCAAGTCTTGCAATGATAAAATTGGTTTAGGTTTTGATTCTCATGCTCATGCTAGGGCACATCCACCTAAAATTGTAAAGTCATTAGGAAGTGGTTTGATTCAAACAGTTCCTAAACAAAAAGAAGTGGTTTTCAAATCTGCAGGAGTATTGTCTCATTCGGTTTCAAATAAAAATGTTGTTTGCTCATCTAGACATGAACACAAAGTTAATTTTCATTGTACCTACTGTGGTAGAGATGGTCATGTCATAGATTTTTGTTATAGACTAGCTAAACAACAGAAAAGGGAAAGAATGGTTGCTAGATCTCATAACTTTCATGCAAAATTTGCTGCACAAATTGAACCGAATGTACAACCTGCTGTTTTGAGTCAAAAACATTCAAAGTTTACCTCTGGACCTTCTGTTTTTGCCTCTGGAGCTACTAATTTTTGTGCTACACAAGTAACACCTTATAGGTCAGTAGTTAAGAATAAAAAATCTCAAACTTTGACTCATAAACCTGCTGTTTTGTCTCAGCTTTCGCGTGTTTTCCCTACTGCATGTCGCGTGACTCAGTACTGGATTCCTAAATGCCTTTTGACTAACCCCAGTATTGAGTCATCGACGTATTGTGCTTCTATGTAGGTTACATGTTTGAGGAAGGAGAACATTTATATTGTGGATTCAGGTTGCTCACGCCACATGACTGGTAACAAAGATTGGTTCTCCTCCCTCTCTTTTTTGTCTCGTGTAGAGAATGTTACTTTTGCCGATAATTCTTCAACTCCTATAATTGCTAAGGGTTCGGTTAGAGTAAATGATCACTACACTTTGAAGGATGTGGCACTTGTCAAAAATTTGAAATACAACTTGCTTTCTGTTTCACAATTGCTAGATGAAAATCTGGAAATTATTTTCAATAAAAACTGCTGCAAAGTTGTAAGTTCAAATAGTGAGCTTATTTTTAACATGTATCGGTTCGGAAGAGTTTTTAAAGCTGATTTTGATATGTCTTCCTCTAAGCATAGGTGTCTAGTTGCTAATGATTCAAAGGACCTATATTTTTGGCATCATAGACTTGGTCACGTAGGCTTTGATCATCCAACGCGTGTTAGTGCTCTTGATCGCATACGTGGGCTGCCTAAGCTTAAAGGGGGCAAAGAAATTGTGTGCTCTTCTTGTAGACATGCTAAGATGGTTGCAAGTTCACATACTCCTCTCACAATGATCATGACAACTGAACCATGTCAACTTTTGCATCTTGACACCGTAGGACCTTCACGTGTTCAATCCTTCGGAGGTAAATGGTATGTACTTGTGATTGTTGATGATTATTCTAGATACTCTTGGGTTTACTTTATGGCGTTTAAGAATAAAGTTGTTAGTCACTTTAGAACTTTATTTCTTAGATTATCAATTGATTACCTAGGATCTGTAAAAGCAATTAGAAGTGATAATGGAACTGAATTTAAAAATCAATCGTTTGATCACTTTTGTGCTGAAAATAGAATAGATCGTCAATTTTCTTCACCATACGTACCTCAACAAAACAGTGTTGTAGAAAGAAAGAACAGAACCTTAGTTGAGATGGCTAGGACTATGCTTGATGAATATCAAACTCCTAGGAAATTTTGGGCTGATGCGTTAGCAACCGCTTGTTATGTCTCAAATCGTGTTTTCTTGCGTGCTAAGCTAGGTAAAACACCATATGAGCTCTGGTTTGGACATAGACCTAGTGTTACACACTTTCGGGTCTTTGGTTGCAAATGCTATGTTAAGAAACATGGTAATCTTGATAAATTTGAACCTAGATCCATTGATGGCTTGTTTCTTGGTTATCCATCTCATACTAGAGGCTACCGTGTGCTTTTACTTGACACTAACAAAATTATGGAGACTTGTGAAGTGTCTTTTGATGAAGCTAGCCCAGGTACTAGCTCAAACATTGCAGTTTCAGATCCATATCCGCAGGGGGGCATTTTCGTTGAAGATGAGGAAGAATTGGAGCTGCTGCCCGAAAATTCAGCAGCTAAAGACTTTGGTTCAGCTCCGGATTTTAATTCTCAACCAGCACCGAAAACCATCAATGCTGATTCAAATCATCCTCAAGTCACAAGCTCATCGATTTGTGATGAACATGAAGAAGAAGAAGCTTGTGAGACATCTGTTCCCCTACGGTTTTACAAAGATCATCTCTCACAATAGATGATTGGAAGCTTGCACGAATGAGTCACACGGTCCAGGTTTTGCGATCCAAAATCTTATGCGTACTCTGCTTTTGTTGCTTCTTTTGAACCCAAAGATATATCACACGCACTCACTAAGGAATCTTGGATTATTGCCATGCAAGAAGAGTTAGAAAATTTTGAAAGAAATAATGTTTGGAAACTTGTACCTCCACCTCAAGGTCACACTTTAATTGGAACTAAATGGGTATTTAAAAATAAACAAAGTGGGGATGGGGTTGTGGTTAGGAATAAGGCTAGGTTGGTTGCTCAAGGTTTCACTCAAGTTGAAGGTCTAGATTTTGATGAAACTTTTGCTCCCGTTGCTAGATTAGAAGCTATAAGAATTTTGTTAGCTTTTGCAGCATCTAAAGGTTTTAAGCTATATCAAATGGATGTTAAAAGTGCTTTTCTTAATGGCTTCATAGATGAGGAGGTTTATGTCAAGCAACCACGAGGCTTTGAAAATCCAGATTTTCCTAATCATGTTTACAAACTGTTCAAAGCCTTGTACGGTCTCAAACAAGCCCCTAGAGCATGGTATGATAGATTAAAAACATTCTTACCTGAAAAAGGGTTTACCATGGGCAAGGTTGATAAAACTATTTTTGTGCTTAAGCATGGCAATGACTCATTATTCGTTCAAGTGTAAGTGGATGATATTATCTTTGGTTGTGCTTCTCATGATCTTGTGTCCAAAGTTTTCAGCAATGATGAGTTCCGAATTTGTAATGAGTATGATGGGTGAACTCACTTACTTTTTGGGGCTGCAAATCAAGCAAACAAAGGAGAGTACATTTGTGCATCAAACGAAGTACACAAAAGATCTCCTAAGGCGCTTCAACATGGACAAAAGCAAGCCTCTTCAGAAACCAATGGGAACAGCAACAACACTTGGACTTGATAAAGATGGTGAACCAGTGGATCAAAAAGAATATAGAAGCATGATCAGATCACTTTTGTACCTCACGGCATCAAGACCAGACATACAATTCAGGTTTCAAGCCTCCCCACGTGCTTCACATCGTCAAGCCGTCAAAAGGATTCTCAAGTACTTACATGGAACTCAAGAATTTGGCATTTTTCTTCCTTCTTCCTCAACCGTTACTTTGAAAGCTTTTTCGGATGCTGATTTTGGGCGTTGTAGGATTGATAGGAAAAGTACTTCCGGTGCTTGTCATTTTCTTGGTAATTCTCTTGTTGCTTGGTCCTCTAGAAAACAAAATTCAGTTGCACAATCCACAGCTGAATCTGAATATGTTGTTGGTGCTAGTGCTTGCTCATAAATTCTTTGGACTGTTCAAACACTTAAGGACTATGGGGTTGATCTAGATAGTGTTCCATTGTTCTGTGATAACACTAGTGCCATTTGTATTGCTAAAAACCCCGTACAACATTCTAGAACTAAGCACATTGACATTAGGTATCACTTTCTCTGAGATAATGTTGAAAAAGGAAACATTGTGCTTCACCATGTAGATACTGAACAACTATTGGCTGGCATTTTTACAAAACCTTTGGATTTCACTCGTTTTTGTTACATTCGTAGTGAAATAGGGGTTATGCATCCTCATGGCTTAAATTGAGGGGGAGTTTTGAAACTTGGGAAGTCTATGTGTGAATCTGAAATTAAAATAATATGAGCATAGTATTTCATACATATATGACTTTGTGATTCCTTTTACATGCTGAAAGTTCTTACTACATTACTCATTGTTATACATTTTGTAGTTTTTTCCATGTCTAGTAATTGGAATAATTACTTACACTAAAACTGGTCATGGTCGAACTTTCTTGCTGTTTTGAACTTGTTACATGTTCACAAGTGCTTTTAATCATTAAGAATTAATCAAGTAATCAACTCACATGTTGAGTTTTTATGAACAAATATAAATTGAGAAAAGATCAAGAGAATATGCATGCATCGCACTTCTTCTTTTGAGATGGCTTATCATTGCACTTAGATATGAACTTGGAAGAAGTTGTGTATGACTAAAACCATGCCATTAAGCTTCTGATTGTCAAATGACATAGACTTGGCTTGGTTGGTTAGAATAAGGCAGATGCGCATATAATCTCTTGCAAATAACATATGATCTAAATTTATGCTTTGAAACAGTAACTAGTATCATGCTTTCATGTTTTGAAATAGTTAAGTTTGTGAGATCATGACTTGCTTAAATTGAAAATTACATTTGATCTCTAGCATGGCTTACACTATTTTATGTATTTCATTGATGTGATAATGTAAGGTACTTGATAGTATGACTTGGATGAGCTTTGATTATATGTATATGTTATAATATGCTCATAACAACTAAAGTTGTAGAGATAACTTGTTTATATGCTCATGACTTGTTGAATACATTGTCAAAGGGGTAGAGATAAACATGAAGAGAAAGAGAATATGTGCATAATGAGAGATAATAAAGGTGGTCTTCTCATTTTACTTTTGATTTACAAAGGGGGAGAAATTGCCTTCAAAACTTTTATGTGAATAAGCCAATGTTCGGATTTTAAATGGTGTTGCCAATGCATTCATCAAGGGGGAGATTGTAAGAACTATGTGTGCTGAATACATTGGCTTGTAGTGAATACACTTGCTTTGACGATAAAAGTTTTGAATATCACCAGAACACCTTTTTATTAAGGTCCGACTAGTTTTGGTTAGCTTCGGTGAGTTTTGTCTTTAGCTTCGACATGTCTTTGATAGCTCCGGCGTGTTTTGCTAAGCTCCGAGTTGATTTTTCTAGCTCTGGCTTTTGGGTATACTAGTTTTGGTAAGTTCCAGCGCTAGGTTCTACTAGCTTTTGTTAGCTCCGGCTCAAGGTCCGGGTTGCTCTGGCAAGGTCCGGAACTTGACCACAATGATTCTGTTTTTCATTTGCAATGTTTCGTACTTGCTTTACATCTCTGGAAAGATTGCTTAGTATTAATTTGCTAAGTCTTTGGTGCGTTTTTGGTTGACAAGGATGATATCGTGTTACTGTGGTTTTGCAACATGCTTATGTGAGGTTCTCACGTAAGGTGTTGTGTTCGGAACTAACTTGAGTCAAGTCGAGGACTTGGGCTCATACGGATTGGTTGTTTATTCATGTGCAGGTGTTGCTTGAGTTCAAGACATGGCTGGTGATAGGATCCATTGGACTAGTCTCAGGGAGGAGATTTGGTTCCAACAACCAAATTCAGGAGGAATTATGGTTGAGATGATCAGGAGGTTGCGCATCATGATTGAATCAAGAACAATGCATGTGAAGGTATTGTGGACGTCATTGGAAGATGTTTGCACGTGTGCAAGGAGTGCATGGACGTGGCTACATGGTTCTAAGACGTGATGAAGAGATGTGGACGTAAAGAGTTGGTCGGAAAGGTCCAACCGACTAGGTTATGGACTTAGGCTACGGCTGAGTCGGGTTTGACTCAAATATGGAAAGATTTGAGTTGGTTATGATAGGATTTCGTGTGGGTCACGAATTTGAGTTGTTTAGGAATGTGGGATACGTTCCTAAGGTGTTTGGAAGTCTTAAGATTGCTTCTATCTACGTATAGAAGAATCCTAAGTAGTTATAGAAAGTTACGATTCATGAACAGAGTAGGATTAGGTTCCTGATTTGAGTTGAGTTAGCTTTCGAACTGGTTATATAAGCAAGGGAGCCCAGAGCTCGTGGTGCACGACTTTGGGGGCTGTTCCTCTTGTGTTCTATTGAATGAAATTCATAGTTTGAACGAACTTTTATGCCTTGTTCATCCGACTTGTTCCAGACAAGTTTTACTCGTCGAGTTTCTGGAGAGCACAACCTTTCGTTGGTGGTTTTATCATAACTCGAGTTTTACAGATCCAATTGACGTGATTCTTTTTGTGTTGTCTTCACAACTTGATTATATATCATCTGTAAAAATTTCACGGTCACTGGATTTGTGGTCTATGATCTACACGAGTTTCTTTGCAGCGTTCCAGAACTGTTTTTTTCTCGGGTAGGACAGACTGACCTTTGTTTGATCTTTCGATCATAACTTGAGTTTTTCTCGACGGATTTTAGTGATTCTTGTTGTGTTGTCTTCGGACTTGATTCTCTCTGATATCTATCACTTTTGTCACAGTGAAACACGTTTATATTAGTCTCACACACGATTTCTTTAACAGATCGTTTTTCTGCCGAAGGGGTTGGGGTTTAATTGTTTCCGCTGCGTAAGATTTTTAAATCTACCATTCACCCCCCCTCTAGTAGCTTTTCACATGCTCTTAGATCCTACACATAACCATTACCAAACCATAACCATCCCAAATCCCAATTTCCCTCTAATCATGTGAGGGTCCAAGTTGCTCATAACCGGGAGCACAGCTACCATGATAGTTTTAGACACACTCTGCAGAGTTTGTACCGCTTCACCCACGTGTTTGTGATTTCATCACCTTTCAATGACTATAGAATCTCAATTATGCCGTCTCACACTTCCTTAGATGTGTGGCTAAGAGATCACAGAATAGCCTTTACAAAGGGATTACTAGCATATTTAGACCCCACTGAGGTTTCACCGGTGGCGATGTCTCCAACTGAGCACATCTTCAACCAAGGGCCCCCTCTTGAGCCATTCAGATCTCAGGGTAGTCCCACCAATCATCAACAAAACCAATCTGACTACCCCATCCCCGAGCATCCTTAATGGTTCAAATAGCACTGGCAAAGCCCTAATTAATCAGCTACGTCGGACCCATACTTGGCCTCGGGGTGGCACTGTAAATCCTGGGTGGTCGCTCCACGAACCGGTCCTTAGATCTAAAGCAAGTAATCCACCATACATCCAACCCATCCACATACCAGGCTTGCTTAGATCACCATTACCATATCCTATTAATCGGTTCATATTAACTATAATCTCATCCATGCATAATTAAGTTGAGTATTATAGTTGTTTTCCCATCCCAGTTTATTAAGCGAAGCGAAAAGGTAAAAATCTCATCCTGACTCTCTACCATATGTCCCAGGTGACAAGGGTGGTTAAACAAAGCTAGTGAACTTCCTATCATAGGATTCCCATCAAATTGGCACAAGCATGCAGTTTTGCAAACAAAACATTTATTTCAAAACAGGATCAATATGCTTCAAGAACACTTGCCTTGCTCCGGCGGATAGGGTTGCTCAAGCGCTTCGAAGTCTTGGTTCTCGAAATTCTCGTACACGACTTCTTGAGCACTTCCCTCTACTTGCGATCACACATACAAGAAAACATATACAAATCAACATGATGCACACACATTAATCAACATGCTTGCAAATATCAATTATTAATGAACTATGATTGTTTATTAATTAGATGCAACTAGTTCATACGTGTTCATACGAGTTTACGGGGGTTTTAGCGAGGATTAATGCTGCTGAAAATAAAAATATGATGCAACTAAAATCAATTTATGTCTATTAGATCTAATACATCGCTAAAATTTGCACCGGAAAACGAACCCTACCGTAGATGCGACGGGTTCGAAGATCGCGGGATGATGGCGATGCATAGATGAAGTAGATGGCGCAACGGTCCTCCGGTGGCATGACGACGACGATCTCCGGCACCCTCCTCTTTTTCTTCTTCTTCCCCTTCCTTTTTTTCTCTATTTTTCTTCCTCTGGCGGCGCCTCTGTTCTCTGGTTCTTTTTTTTTCTAGCGGCTAGGGTTTTCTGCAGGCCTTCTAGCGATAAAACACGAGGGCCTCGGTCCCTTTTATAGACACGAAACACGGCGCTAGGGCCGGCGCTGGAGCGGTCAACGCGGCCAGGCAGGGCGCCGCGGTGCGGGGCTTGGCACGGTGGGGCCAGGGCGCTCATGCGGGAGCGCGGCGCGTGCGGTGCGGGGCTGGCGCGGTGCTGGGTCGACGCGCGCGTGGGGCATCGGGGTGGGGTCGCGCGAGGGGCCAGGCGCTAGGGCAGCTCGGGCGGGAGCGCTCGGGGTCGCGCACTGGGTGGGGCCGGGCACGTGCTGGCGGGCTCGCGCGGTCCCGCGGGGCGTCGGGCACTAGCACGCGCTGGCTAGGCCGTTGGCCTAGCCGGTGGTTGCCCCTTATCCTTTTTTCTTTCTTTCTTTCTTTTACATATATTATTATATATATATATTTTTTGTTTCTTTAGGTTTCATAATTATATATATATATATATATATATATATATATATATATATTTTATATTTATCCCCTAATACATGTTTTATATTTTTATTTTCTTTTTCTTCTTTTGCTACACATATTTGTACATGTATATTTTATGTTTTATTATCTTTCTTTTATTCTACTAATGTTTAATGCATGAACATGTATGCAATGCATGATGCGAAAATTTAGGGTGTTACAAACCTACCCCCTTAAAGTGAATCTCGCCCTCGAGATTCGACAGCGTGGAGAAAAGATGAGGGAACTCAGTCTTTAAGTCTTCTTCACGTTCTCACGTAGCTTTGGCTTCCGTATGGTGGTTCCATTGCACTTTGCACCAACGGACTCTCTTATTCCTCGTGACCCTTTCCTTCACATCCAAGATCTTGATAGTTTGCTCTACATAGGACAAATCCTCCTGAAGTTCTAACTCGTCCATCGGCACCTATTCTTCCAGCACCCTCAGACACTTCTTGAGTTGAGACATGTGAAACACGTCGTGTACATCGGAGAGATACGTCGGCAGCTCAAGTCGATAAGCTACCTCTCCTCGCTTGTCCAGAATCTTAAATGGCCCGATATAGCGAGGTGTCAGTTTTCCTTTGACGTTAAACCGGTGTTGCCCTCAGATAGGTGGAACTTTGAGGTATATGAAATCTCCAACTTCAAATGCCAGATTCCTTTGCCTATTATCCGCATAGCCTTTTTGTCAAGATTGGGTAGCCCTTAGGTTTTCTCGTATTATTTGAACTTGCCTTTCAGCATCTTGTAACACATCCAGACCAAATACTTGATTCTCTCCTGTCTCATTCCAAAACAAAGGTGTCCTACACTTCCTTCCGTATAGTGCTTCATAGGGTGACATTTTCAAGCTGGCTTTGTAACTATTGTTGTATGAAAATTCTGCATATGGCAAGCTCTTATCCCAACTTTTCCCATGCTTTAAAGCATAAGCTCTTAACATGTCCTCTAAAATTTTATTGGTCCTCTCGGTTTGTCCATCTGTTTGAGGGTGATATGCTGAACTAAAATTCAACCTCGTTCCCAAAGCTTCATGCAATTTTTGCCAAAACCTAGAAGTGAATTGTGAACCTCTATCCGAGACTATCTTCTTCGGAACTCCATGCAAACATACTATTCTTCCCATATACAATTCCGCCAATTTCTCTACATTATAGGTGGTCTTGACGGGGATTAAGTGGGCTGACTTGGTTAATCGATCCACAATTACCCAAATTGAATTGTAACCGGACTGAGTACACGGTAATCCAACTATAAAGTCCATACCGATCTCTTCCCACTTCCACTCCAGAATCTTTAATGGCTGCAATAATCCAGCTGGCCTTTGATGTTCAGCTTTAACTCGTTGGCACACATCACACAACACAACATATTCGGCTATTTCCTTTTTCATGCTGGCCCACCAATAGCATGTCTTCAAATCCTTGTACATCTTTGTACAACCAGGATGAATTGAGTATGGTGAGTCATGTGCCTCCTTTAATATTGTCTCCCGAATATGCTTTACATTAGGCACAACGATTCTCTTTCCAAGCCATAAGGTACCATGTTTGTCTTCATCAAATCTAAATTCTCTCCCTTCCTCGGTCCTTTCCTTGATTTCCTTGATCTCCTCATCCGTAGTTTGTGCTTCTCGAATTTCTTGCTCCAAGGTTGGATTTAACTCCATTATTCCCATCTCATTCACAAATCCGAGGTTCAACCGTTCGAATTCCTTACATAGCTCGGATGGTAACTCTCGAACTGTGAGTTGATTACTTACTCCTTTTCGGCTCCAGGCATCAGCCACTACATTGGCATTTCCTAGATGATAGTTGATCCCCACATCATAATCCTTGATGAGCTTCAACCAACTTCGTTGCCTCAAATTCAGCATTTGTGTGAAAATATACTTAAGACTCTTGTGATCCGTATAAACTTCACACCTATGTCAAAGGATATAGTGTCTCCAAATTTTCAATGCATGTACCACGGCTGCTAGTTCAAGATCATGTGTAGGATAATTATGCTCATGTTTCTTCAATTGTCTTGATGCATACGCAACCACTTAACCTTCTTGCATAGGCACACATCCAAGTCCTTGTCTCGATGCGTCGCAATAAATATTAAAACTCTTGCTCACATCCGGCAGTACCAAAACTGGGGCTGTTGTCAACCTCTTCTTCAACTCCTCAAAACTTTCTTGACAAGCTTGAGTCCAATGGATATTTTTCCCTTCATTAGCAATTCCGTCATTGGCTTGGCTATCTTGGAAAAGTCCTTGATGAATCGTCGGTAATATCCAGCCATCCCATGAAAACTCCTTATTTCCTTGACGTTTTGCGGTGATTCCCACTTCAACACGTCCCTCACTTTATCGGGGTCAACCGATACTCCTCCTCCTGAGATGATATGACCCAAAAATGGAACCTCTTTCAACCAAAACTGACACTTGTTGAACTTAGCATACAATTTATGCTCCCTCAATTCTGCAACGTGAGCCTCAAGTGTTCCTCATGTTCTTTCTCATCCTTCAAGTGGATCATAATATCATCAATAAACACCACCAAGAACTTATCCAAGTACTCCATGAAGACCTTATTCATGAGGTACATAAAGTAGGTCGGCGCATTTGTCAGTCCAAAGGACATCACGGTGTACTCATAAGATCCATACCGTGTCCTAAAAGCTGTCTTGGGTATGTCCGATGGTCTAATCTTCATTTGAAAGTATCCCAACCTCAAATAAATCTTAGAGAAGACACAAGCACCCTTCATCTGATCAAACAAGTCTTCTATGCATGGCAAGGTGTACTTGTTCTTGATTGTTACCTCGTTGAGAGCTTGATAATCCACACACATCCTTTGGGTTCTATCCTTCTTGTCCACAAATAGAACGGGTGCTCCCCAAGGTGAAGAGCTCGGGCGAATAAAACCCTTCTCTAATTGCTCTTGAATTTGCTTCTTGAGCTCCGCTAATTCCACAGGAGGTATCCTATACGGCCTCTTAGCTATAGGTGCAGTTCTAGGTATTAAATCAATAACAAACTCAATGTCTCGATCAGGTGGCATACCTAGCAACTCGTACGGAAAAACATCCAAAAATTCACACACCACCGGAAACTCCTCAATTGCGGCACCGTCCATATGATTCAACTGCAATTGCTTCGGTGCGGTTTGAGATGCTTCAAATTCTATGGCAATCCCTTCCTCATTGGTCAACTTCACCATCTTTGTGGCACACTCAATAACTCAATTGTGCTTCCTCAACCAGTCCATACCAAGTATAATGTCCAATCCTTGAGAATCCAAAACAATGAGGTTGGCAGAGAAGTCTACCCCCCTTATTCTAAGGCTTACTTTTGGACATACTATATGTGTCCTCATCTCTCCTCCAGGAGACTTAACCAATAGAGTAAACTTCATATGAGAGATAGGCAAACTATACTTGGCAACATACTTTGATGCAATGAATGAATGCGATGCTCCAGAATCAAATAACATAGTCGCGGGGTTGGAGTTGGCGAGAAACTTACCAATGACCACATCATCCGCTTGTTGAGCATCCTCCGTAGAGACATGGTTCACGTTGCCACGAGCAAAGTTCTGCTCGTCCACGGTTCCCTTGTGGCTGTCCTCCATTTGGTCTTGGGTTTTGCCTCGGTGCATTGCTTCCTTGACCAAGGCCTGACTTAGGACATTGATGCGCAAAGTGTCCAGCTTCTCCACAAGTATAGCACTTCTTAACTCCACCAGAATTATTGGGACGAGCTTGGTTTTGAACACTTGCACCAGGAAAATTAGCACGAGGTGCATATGGCATTGGAGGCCTTGGTGCTTGCATAACAGGGCGCTGCTGCACAAACTGAGCTGGGCGCGGTGTAAATCCAGGGCGTTGAGCAGGAATAGAAGAGTTGAAATAAGGAACATTGGGAGGTGCAAAGTGAGGGTGCACAATACTTCCTTGTTGCTGTCCTTGATATGGCGCCTTCCTCTTATTGTCTTGCTCCATCTCACAGATCTTGTTCTCAACCACGATTGCTTTGTCCACAAGCTTCTGAAAATTGGCATAATCACAGTTGAGTAGTTGCACTTGGATTTCATTGTTTAAGCCCCTCATGAACAAGTATTGTTTCCGGCTTTCCCGACTAACATCCTCATGCGCGTATCTTGAGAGTTGAGTGAACTTATTGAGATATTCACTCACGCTTGATTTTCCTTGCCTCAAGTTCTCAAATTCTTGTCTCTTCAAGATCATAACACCTTCCAGCACATAATGAGAACGGAAGTTCTCCTTGAATTTCACCCAAGTGACCCTCTCTTGATTCTCATGAGCATTACAATAAGCATCCCACCAATCCGCAGCTGCTCCAACGAGTTGATGAGAAGCAAATAGCACCTTCTCCCGGTCACTGCATTGGACAATAGCTAGCTTCTTCTCCACGGACTTGAGCCAATCATCGGCATCCATAGGGTCGGCAGCTTGAGCAAAGGTTGGCGGCCTAGTCCTCATAAACTCTCCCAATCGGTTATGAGGAGGCAGGGGTGGCGGTGGAGGCTTGTGGGGCTGATTGTTGATGTTACCAGCCTGCAGCTGTCCTATAGTTTGTATCATGGTCTGCATGAGCTGGTTCTGCATAGCCAGTACCTGCTCAATATTGATAGCTCCAGGAGCAGGTCCTTGTCCATTGTTGTTCTGAGGTACTCCATGGTTCTCCTCCTCATCATTGACATCCCTCTGATTGCGAGTCCTCACCATCTGAAGAAAAGCAATAGGTAAGAATTTAGAAACATCCCCAACTAAATGCATCAAGGGATATGAAACTAAACAACTAGCTATACTAGCCTAGGTGGACATGGCAATGCTAAAGCATCCCAAAATCCTCTATTAAGCACACAAGCAAACATTATATATATAGCAAACAGCACACCAAACAAAAACACATCGGTTCCTAAGTGCTCCTATGTGCTCTAAAGTGTCCATTCTATCTAGGTTGCGTCCTACGCTCAACCTGGCTCTGATACCAATTTGTGACACCCGATTCCAAAAAAAAACCAAGTGAACGCATATGTGTGCCCAGGATGTTCAACACACATACACGAGTGCATTCACAAAAGAGTATACAGAAAATTATCACAAAACAATATTAATTAACCAAATTTTATTTCACAAACTGTACTATCCTCGAATACAATTTCTAATAAGTATTAATGACAAGTTCAACTAATGCAGCGGAAATAGACTAAACTGAGCAACTAAGCAAAAGGGATCGTGCAGCTCCAACACTCCACAGGCAAAGTTGACGGTAGACATGACCTAGAACTCCGCATTATCGCCATTAATACTCATAGTCCTGACCTGCAACTATTGGGGGGTTGCAAGAGTGAGTACATGTCGTACTCAACAAGTGTGGAAAGTATGACATGTGGCTGATTCAAATGATGAATGTAATAAAGGCTAAGTGCTGAAAAGTACAGTAAAATGTTTAAAAAGCAATATATTATGTGTATGTGAAATAAACCCAACATAAACCATAATTAAAATCATAGTACCAGTCCATATTCCATATCCATCATCACATACCAATATACATATTCAATACCAGAAATTAATTCATAACCATTACCAAACCATAACCATCCCAAATCCCAATTTCCCTCTAATCATGTGAGGGTCCAAGTTGCTCATAACCGGGAGCACGGCTATCATGATAGTTTTAGACACACTGCAGAGTTTGTACCGCTTTACACACGTGTTTTTGATTTCATCACCTTTCGATGACTATAGAATCTCAATTATGCCGTCTCACACTTCCTTAGGTGTGTTGCCAAGAGATCACAAAATAGCCTTTACAAAGGGATTATAGCTTATTTAGACCCCACTGAGGCTTTACCGGTGGCGATGTCTCCAACTGAGCACATCTTTAACCAAGGGTCCCCTCTTGAGCCATTTGGATCCCAGGGTAGTCCCACCAATCATCAACAAACCCAATCCGACTACCCCTTCCCCGAGCATCCTTAATGGTCCAAATAGCACTGGCAAAGCCCTAATTAATCAGCTACGCCGCACCCATACTTGGCTTCATGGTGGCACTGTAAATCCTGGATGGTCGCTCCACGAACCGGTCCTTAGATCTAAAGCAAGTAATCCACCATACATCCAACCCATCCACATACCGGGCTTGCTTAGATCACCCATTACCATATCATATTAACCAGTTCATATTAACCATAATCTCATCCATGCATAATTAAGTTGAGTAGTATAGTTGTTTTCCCATCCCAGTTGATTAAGCAAAGCAAAAAGGTAAAAATATCATCCCGACTCTCTACCATATGTCCCAGGTGATAAGGGTGGTTAAACAAAGCTAGTAAACTTCCTATCATAGGATTCCCATCAAATTGACACAAGCATGCAGTTTTGCAAACAAACCATTTATTTCAAAACAGGATCAATATGCTTCAAGGTCACTTGCCTTGCTCCGGCGGATAGGGTTGCTCAAGCGCTTCGAAGTCTTGGTTCTTGAAATCCTTTTACACGACTTCTTGAGCACTTCCCTCTACTCGCGATCACACATACAAGAAAACATATACAAATCAATATGATGCACACACATTAATCAACATGCGATGATATCCATGCATGCAAATATCAATTATTAATTAACTATGGTTGTTTATCAATTAGATGCAACTAGTTCATACGAGTTTACGGGGGTTTTAGCAAAGATTAATGCTGCTGAAAATAAAAAGACGATGCAACTAAAATAAATTTATGTCTATTAGATCTAATACGTCGCTAAAATTTGCACAGGAAAACGAACCCTACTGTAGATGTGACAGGTTCAATGATCACGGGATGATGGTGATGCGTAGACGAAGAAGATGGTGCAACGGTCCTCCGGCAGCACGACGACGACGATCTCTGATGGACGACGGTGCCCTCCTCTTTTTCTTCTTCTTCCCCTCCCTTTTTTCCTCTCTTTTTCTTCCACTGGCGGCGCCTCTGTTCTCTGGTTCTTTTTTTCTGGCGGCTATGGTTTTCTGTAGGCCTTCTGGTGATAAAACACGAGGGCATCGGTCCCTTTTATAGACGCGAAACACGGTGCTAGGGCCGGCGCTGGAGCGGTCAACGCGGCCAGGCAGGGCGCGCGGTGCGGGGCTTGGCGGAGTGGGGCCAGGGCGCTCGCGCGGGAGCGCGGCGCGTGCGGTGCGGGGCCGGCACGGCGCTAGTTCGACGCGCGCGTGGGGCATCGGGGTGGGGTCGCGCGAGGGGCCAGGTGCTAGGGCGGCTCGGGCGGGAGCGCTTAGGGTCACGCGCTGGGTGGGGCTGGGCGCGTGCTGCGGGGGTCGGGCGGTCGCGCGAGGCATCGGACGCTGACGTGTGTTGGCTGGGCCATCGGCCTGGCCGGTGGTTGCCCCTTATCTTTTTTTCTTTCTTTCTTTTTTACATATATTATTATTATTATTATTATTATTATATATTATTATATATATATATTTTTTTGTTTCTTTAGGTTTCATAATTATATATATATATTATTTTATATTTATCCCCTAATACATGTTTTATATTTTTATTTTCTTTTTCTTCTTTTGCTACACATATTTGTACATGTATGTTTTATGTTTTATTATCTTTCTTTTATTCTACTAATGTTTAATGCATGAACATGTATGCAATGCATGATGCGAAAATTTAGAGTGTTACATAATCCGAGATGCTCTGTTATGTACCGCGTCGCAGATTCATTAACTTATGTGAGACGGGCTTTATAGAAGCTTGTCTCCTTTATGTAGGTTATCCGAGATACTCTCTGCTACAGCTCGTCGCGGATTGTTTACAGGCACTATTATTAGGAGCTAGCCAGGATTTGGCAACTGTCGAAGTGTTCGATACGACACTTCCCCCGGAGCTGCTAAGAAACAACCCGCGGAGGTTCTTTTTTTGATTGGGGTACACAGAGATAAAGATAAAAATGATGACACCAGAGATTTATGTGGTTCGGGCCACCTGGCCGTAACACCCTACTCCACGGGGTTTTTGTTGTATTGTGTGGGTTTGTTCGCTAGTATGCGAATTAGCTCAAATGAGATCAGACTAGATGTCTTCCTGAGTTCGTGCGGTACAACCATTTTATAGTTCTAAAGGTTGACCGTTACAAGGCTTTCCTGGCCCGACATGTGGCCCTAGCATATTTAATGGCCTAATACACTGTCTAAAGAGTATTAAGCATGATTAATAGAGTGATAACGTGCCTTAATGGCTGTGATACCCCTATTAACAGTGCTCTTGATCGCATTTCTTTAATACAGCATTAATGACACATAATTACATCTTGTAACTGTCGCTTTAATTACGCTTGACGGCTCATGCTGAAGGAGATCTGCTAGTGTACGCGTTGATGAAGGTCTGAAGGCTCCACACGTGGGAGCTCTGGAGCTTTCCCTTATGGGAGGTTAGGTCCGGGGCTACTGTACACGTGTTGGCACCGGATCTCCTCTCTATTGGGGGTTAGCTCCAGGACTGTTGTACACATGTTAGCACCGGAGCTTTCCTTTGTTGGGAGCTTAGTTCCGGTTTACCTTTACGCATGTTGACCCAGGAGCTACCAATATAAGGGGAGCGGGTCCAGTGCAATGTCACATGTGGGACCTAAAAGGACCTTTCACTCTGACGAGTGGAACATTCTTGCACTTCTTGCGGTATCGCGGGGTACCCGGTATGCAAGGTACTGACAGTGGCCCCCGGGCCCACCTCTGGTAGGAACCCTTTGGGTTAAGTTATCCTGCCAGAGGTGGGGCCATTCTCAATTCCCGCACTTTGATTTTCAAAAATCCTCTGATGCGCTGATAGAGTGGTGGTCCGGGAGTGAACCTTCGACGCGTGGCTTGTTATGAATGCAACAGATGAGATCTTTGGGTTCGGAAATCAAGCAATTGAAGGTTGTCGGTTCCCAATACGAAAACCGTATCAATTCTGAGCGCCCTGACAGGGTGCCGCATCGGGTTTCCTGCCGCTCATCGTGACAACGGTTCGCCCTGGGTAAGAACCTTGATCTCTTCGTCGGGGTGGCCCCAGGCCCACTCGTCATTGATGGGGTAGATTTTTGAAAAGTGCCTTTGTTTTCACTGCAGTTTCCATCCAAGCGTTGCGGAGGCTTACTTAAGAGGTAAAGTGCGCTTGGTTTGAGTACTCTTTACGCCTTCGATCATATTTGCGCTCAGAGCCTTCCAAACTCCGCCTAACATCCCTTCCTTTGCTTCGCTTTGCCGCGATGGAATTGGGTCTCCTCAAGAGCCGCCTCAAGAGCGATGTTGATCTGAAGAAGGTTCAGACCGACATGGGATGGTCCAGCGACTCCTTCAACCATTTGGTCTGCTCCGGCAAGCTCCCGTTCAAGAAGGAGCATAGTGGCGACATGGTGTACTTCACGGCGTACGCCATGGTGGGATTCATTCCAACTTTCTCCTCTTTTCTTTTGATGTTGCTAGACTTTTATGGTCTGCAGCTGTATCACCTTGGCCCCCATTCTCTTCTTCTCGTGGCGACGTTCGTCCACTTTTGCGAGATGTGGGTGGGTATTCCCCCCTGCATCGAGCTATTCCGCACCTTCTTCACCATCCACACCACCGACAAGGGGAGTGAGCTTCTTGGCTTCTACTATTTTGTGAAGAGCAAGAACTGCCCCTTCAAATACTTGAAGTCGTTCCCTATTGGCAAGTGGGACGACTGGAAGAAATATTGGATCATCATTGCAGCAGAGGAGCACGAGAAGTTGGAGCTACCCGAAAGTCTCCCCAACGTTGACACCGACACTTGGAGTGTAGTTCCAGTGTTGTCAGACGCCTTCAACCCCATCTTGATCAAGATCCGCAAATGCGTGAAGGGTGGAGTGACTCCCCAGATGGTCTTCTGCCACTTCCTGGTCAATAGATGGGCTCTGTTGAGGAAGAGGGAGAAGCTCGCGTGGGCCCTCAATGGCGTGATGGATGAGGACCAGATTGAAACCGGTCTGAAATCCAATTTGGATGACGGATCTTTGGAGTTTCATCTCAAGAAATTCCAGCATGGGATAAATGTTAATGGTGACAACTTAGTTCCGCCGGCATCTTTCCTCCCCCTGAACATGGAGGCGCAGTTCAGTAGGGAGCTCCAGAGGAGTATGCCGGTGCTTGACGACCTTGATGAAGTAGAAAGAAGTCTGACCACTAGGTTGGTGATCCCCGAAGCTTCCGAGGGTGGTCCTGCCTTCGCCACGAGCCATAAGAGTGAAGACACCGGCAAGGGCAAGGGTAAAGAACCAGCTGAGTCCTCCAGCTGGAAGAGGAAGTTGAAGCACGCTGACAGGAGGTCCGTCAGACCTGCTCCTTCTACCAAAGCTCCTTCTCCCCGGAGGGGAAGGTCCTCTGCAGCTACTCCTGCTCCGGTGCAAGCGTCTTCAAGAGGTGTCAGCTCTGGGCAGGCGACCCTGGTCTCAGAGCCGGTTAGAAGCTCCATGTTCGGGAGTTCTTCCTGGCCAAGAGAAGCTCCGGCAGAAAGGACTCTGGCTGCTGCGAGTGGTCCTCAACTGAGGTCCGAAGCCAAGTCTAACCAGACTTTGTGGGCTCTAGCTCCAGGCCTTAGAAGAAGAGGTTTTAGGCGACTAGGGTGGTAGCATCCCTAGGTAAGAATTGATTGCTCACACTAAAATGCCAGTCTTGTTTTTGATGTGTCTTTAATCTTCTCTTCCCTTTATTTCTAGGGTGTCGAAGAAGGGGTTGAGAACTTCAGCTCCTGTCACAGCGGTCGGGGCTGCACCTGCTAAAGCTCCGGCTTCATGCGTTGAGCTTCCTCGTCAAGTGGAGGTGGAAGTTGCGACAGCTCTGGCACCAGTTGTTTTGAGCTTGGACTCAGAGTCCTTGCCCGAAGCTCCTATGGTAGCACTGGACCACAGGAGAGCAGTTGAAGATGTACCCCTGGCGGCGGTGGCGGAGGCTGATGCTCTAGCACCAGCGATGCTAGAAGTTCCGACTTTTGAGCCGAAAGTTGTTGAAGCCCTGGCTGCTGAGCTAGAGGTAGTTGAAGCTCCATCTATTGAGCCAGAAATGGTTGAAGGTCCGGCGGTTGAGTCGAAAATGGTTGAAGGTCCGGCCCTTGGGCTGGATGATGTTGAAGATCCGGCAGCCGGGCCGGAAATGGTTGGAGCTCCGGTCGTTGTACCGGAAGCAAGTGACGTGTCGGCGTCTAGGCCAGCTGCAGCAGGGGTGTCGGATGTTGTCCCGGAGGTGCCTGGGACAGAGCCAGAGCAGCTTGAAGAAATGGCAACAGGTCCTCCGCCTTCGGAGCTGGCGACTGAAGACCCTGAAGCAGCGCCTTCAACTGCTCTGGAGGTGGAAGTTCCCCCAGTGGGCTCTTCTGCTGCCGCTGAAGGGCTCCCGGAGAGCGGTCCCAGTGCCGTAGAAGTTCAAGGATCCTCTCTTGTAGAGTGGGACCCTATTTTTATGATGGAAAACACACTGGAGCCAACAGAAATGACCCCAGCAGGCCCGAAGCCTATCCCTCTGGCATTTTCCATTGACAATGCCTACTCGAGTCTCCGACAGGTCCAGCTTGCCTTTGATCATGAGAGCAAAGCCTTGGAGGAGGAGCACCACACCTTGAGGCGTTGGCGCAATAGACTCCATTTTGAGACCAGGCTTGCCCAAGCGAGGTTGGCTGACCAGAAGGAGTGGATTAAGAGGGAGAAGGTCCGGTTAGAATACTGGGACAAGTTGATGGAGGAGAAAGAAGCTGCCATTCGGGCGCTCGACGCTAACTCCAGGGAGATCTTGGAGAAAGCCAAGGAGAGGCGTGATGCTGCTGACGAGCGTCACAAAAAACTCACTGAACTGAATGAAATTCTCCTAAAGCGTCGAGCGGACCAAGATGCGAAGGAGGAAAAACTCTTGGAGCAGTAGGAGGATGTCATGAAGAGGGAGGCAGAGGTCACCCAGAAGTTGACTCTGGGCGAACAAAATTTAGCGGATCGCTCAAAGAAGTTTGAGCAGTGGAGTGAAGATGAAAGGAAGAAGTACTGGAAGATGGGGCAGGAGCTCTTAAAAAGTGAAGCCTATGTTGCCATTAGGGAGGGGAAAGTGAGAGGCAAGGAGAAAGACCTGGCGGAGAGGCGGAACCGCATCCACCTCCGGGAGTCGGAGCTGACCAACCGCAAGAAGCAGGTTGCTGAAAATATGCAACAACATGCCAAAGTGGTGGAATGCCTTGCTCGGGAGAGTTCGGAGCTAGCATCCGCCCGGAGGTAACTGGAAGAGCTGCGAAGCTCGGAGGAAACTGAGTCCTTGATGGTATGGGACTTCTTGGGATGTGCGGACAGGGCCCTTGTGCCTCTTGGTTTCAGTCCAGCACGCCTAGAGGACCCAGCGCAGGAGCTGGACCAAACGCTAGTGGCACTTGGCTCTGCTGGCAGCAAACTCAACACGATGGGCAATGTCATCGCCGATCAGCTGTAGAAGGAGGGTAAATCCTTGGCTAAGAACATTGCCGAGTATGTCTTGGCGTGTTACAAAATCCAAGACCCCCAATTCTCGCATGGTCTGGTCTTTGAAGGAGTCATCGCCGAGGAAGAGGATGCCACTAGAGCTAGTGTCCAAGAAGTTGCTGAGAAGGTTACTTCGTTTTTCCACAGGACTTAGATCCTCCAGTGGGTAGGACTTTTCTCCTTTTGCCCCTTGTAACCCTGATTTTGTAATTCAGTACTTTTGATTAATGAAATCCTCCTTTCTGTCTTGAATTTCACTTTGTCTTCAATATATTGTGCCGTATCTTGTTGGCCCCCTGGTACATGTGTACAATTGAAGTGAGTACATGTACCAAAGGTTGTGGCAATATGTTGACGACTTGAATGCTTCGCACATGAAAATTTTAGGTCTGAAGTCCTCAATTCCGAGGCATCAAAGACAGGGCTCTTGGGATGGTTGGAGCTTGGTTGCTCCGACGTCATCCATAGTCAACATAGTAAACATTGACGGCAGACCCCTCCTGGAGGATGTCGGAGCTTAGTAGCTCCGGCGTCGTCCACCATCGCTATGAATTTTTTCTTTTCCTGCACATTAGAGGCAAGAGAGAAAGTAAAATTCGTCCTTTTGTCTATAAATTGGTTGTGACTTATTGTTCTTATTTCGACTTTAGGTCCAAAGAAACTCAACATGATAACGAGTGTTTTGTTATAATCTTTCTAGATCTGCATGCCTTTTCAGTACTCACCCTACTGAGGCCTGCCAGGGTGTAGGTAGAGCAGCGTACTTAGGGTGCAGGACTAGGCTAAGTCGATAGCACACTCCGGACCTATGTTGGCTTGACATTTAGGCAAGTAGACTATGTAGCAATGTTAAGATCCGAAAAGACTATCAATAAGGTTTGTAATGCATGTGAATTACTTGGAACAAAGCTCAAAAATATTTGCACAACTTTATTATAGACAAGCGGGGTAAAAATAATTTGATATATTGAGCCTTGCACAAAAAGTAAATGCACGTGGAGTCTGTTTTCACACAACAATGCCTTTCATGATAGGTCTAGATTACAGGGGAGACAAGGACACACTTAGGGTGTTGGACCATCCTAATGTGATATACATCTTGTACTAGTCCAGAGCAAGTAGTTACACTTTTTGTGTTGTGACTATCTCAAGTGTTACTTGAACTTTCTGGACCCTCCCGGAGGGGTCCAGATGTTCTCCTGGAGGACTTGCCCGTCTCTGTATAATGACTCTACAACATGCATTGTGTGTAATTACAGACTCACCTCCGTGATTCTAAGCATAAAACTACGGAGGTGCTCGATGTTCCAAGGATTAGGGAGTGGAATCCCATCCTCAATTGCCAAGCGAACGCATCCTGGTCGGGATACTTTAATTACTCGGGAGGGACCCTCCTAGCTGTGGGAAAGTTTGTTCATCCCTTCATGGGCTAGTATATTCCGAAGCACCATGTCGCCTTCTTCAAGCTGTCGGTCGCGCACATGCCTTTGATGATAGCGCCTGAGCGCTTGGCGATAACGTGCGTTTCCAACAGCTGTTTGGCACCTTCCCTCGTCGATGAGGTCAAGGTCTTCACGCCGGAGCTGGTCCTGCGTGGTTTCGTCGAAGGTTCGGACCTGGAGGGACCCCAAGGTGATCTCTGGAGGAAGGACTGATTCAGCTCTGTACAGCAGGAAGAATGGAGTCTCCCCGGTTGACTGATTAGGTGTGGTCCTGTTCGCCCATAGCGTGGACGGAAGCTCATCAATCCAGTTGGCTTCATGCTTTTTCAAGTGCTCATATGTGCTCGTCTTGAGTCCTTTTAGGATTTTTGCATTTGCCCTCTCGACTTGGCCATTGCTTGCTGGATGAGCTACTAATGCGTAGCTAAGTTGAATGCTGAGGTATTCGCAATATTCTTGGAATGCAGCACTTGAAAATTGAGTTTCGTTGTCAGTTATGAATTTGTTGGGAACTCCAAGTATGCATATAATGGACTTCAAGAACTTGATTGCAGATTGTTTGTCGATTTTCACAACTGGAGTTGCTTCCGGCCACATAGTGAACTTGTCGATGGCGACATACAGGAACCTATAACCTCCGATGGCTTTTGGGAAAGGTCCCAAGATATCCATGCCCCACACAGCGAATGGCCATGTGGGAGGTATCATTTGTAGTGATTGAGCTGGTGTGTGAATCTGTTCTTCGTGGAACTGACACGCTTCACATTTTTTCACTAGCTCAACCGCATCCTGGAGTGTTGTAGGCCAGTAAAAGCCATGCCAGAAGGCTTTACCAACCAGCGTGTGGTAAGATGCATGGTTCCCACACTCGCCTCCATGGATTTTCGCGAGGAGCTCGCATCCTTCTTCCCTTGCAATGCACCACATTAGGATGCCATTGGCACCGCATCGGTAGAGATCTCCTTCTACCAACGTGTATCTTTTAGCCAATCTGACAATCCGGTCAGCGGATATACTGTCTTCAGGAAGGATGTTGTCTTTCAAGTAGCTTCGGATCTCCGAGATCCATGCATCCGAGCTTACTTGAGCTTCTGAGTCTTGCGTGCTGGGTTGCTCGGAGCTTCCGACAGCACCTAGGACCCTTGGTGGACACCATGGTAGCAGGGCCACCGGGGCCACCAGCTTCGAGGTGCTGGTCTTGCCCCCTTCGCTCAGTTCGGCAGGCTGAGCTGTTCGTTTTGACAACCTCCAAACGAAGATTCCGTCAGGAGCCGGAGCTACGGTTGAGGCTTTCGTTGAGAGTTTGTCGGCTTCAGCGTTATGTAGACGCTGAACATGATGGAGATCCAGGACTTCGAAGTCCTTCTGAAGCCTTTGGACTTCATGAAGATAAGCAACTAATTGAGAATTGTTACGGGAGCATTCACCTTTGACTTATTTTATGATGAGTTGTGAATCTCCCTTCACCAACAGCTGTTTTACACCATAGGAAAGTGCCACCTTGAGTCCGTAGATGAGAGCTTCACACTCCGCCATATTGTTGGTTGCCTTGAAATAAAGGTGTATCATGTACTTGACATTCTCCCCGGTCGGAGCCAGAAGAAGGATTCCTGCTCTGGCCCCCTGCTTTTGCATGGAGTCGTCAAAGTAGAGGGTCTAGTGAGGCTCGGTGAATACCGGAACTTTGAGTTCTGGTTTCTGCTCACTGTGGCCCCCAGGGTTTGATGGAGATGGAGTCCATTCCGCCAAAAAGTCAGCCAAGGCTTGACTTTTGATTGCTTGTCTTGACACGAATTCTAGATCGAATTCGGCCAATTCTGCTGCCGACTTTGCAATGTTCCTAATAGAATTAGAGTTATGCAAAATAGCACGCAGTGGAAAAGAATTTACCACTGATATTTTGTGGGCCTGGAAGTAGTGATGAAGCTTCCTCGAGGTAATAAGAACTGCGTAAAGCAGTTTATACACCTCAATATATCTTGTCTTGGCGTCGTGGAGTACTTCACTGATGAAGTACACGGGGCATTGGATGGTCCAGACCCTATCAAAAGGACCCGGAGCTTCTTCTCCATTGACCTGGACCTTGTTGGAGGGTTCCGGACCTTCAGTTTGTGCTTCTTAGACCCTCCCGAAGGGGTCCGAAACTCCTTCTTGTTCAACCCGGACCTCGCTAGGAGGATCCAGATCATCTTGGTCAGCCAGGTGAACCTCCTCAAACGTATGAGGTGGATCCCCTAGCATTTCATTTTGAGGTTCCGTGTCTGGGAGCTGAGACCCAGTCACATCTTCAGATGATTCCGTACCCTCCTGGAGGGGTCTGGACTCCTTGATTGGATGTGGTTCCGGTCTTTCCGCATCCAGGACCATGCTGACAACTCCGATGGTTGCCGAAATGTAAAGCAGTAAAGGCTCACCAGGATTAGGAGCTACCAATATCTATAGTGTGGTGAGGAGCTGCTTCAGCTCTTGAAACGCCTTTTCTGCTTCTTTAGACCAATGAAAAGGTCTGGTCTTCCTCAAGAGTTTGAAGAAGGGTAGCGCCCATTCTGCCAGACTTGAGATAAATCGGCTAAGCGCAGCTAGGCATCCAGTTAGCTTCTAGACATCTTTAATACGGGTTGGGGGCCGCATATCTTCTATAGCCTTTATCTTCACCGTATTTGCTTCAATTCCTCGGTGAGTCACCAAGAACCCCAAAAGCTTCCTAGAGTTAACCCCGAAGAAACACTTGTCCAAGTTTAGCTTAGTGCGCGTGGTGCGCAGCTTGTGGAAGATGTCTTGTAAGTTTTCAACGAGTGACTCCTTGTTTTTTATCTTCACAATGATGTCATCGACATACACCTCCACCAAGTCTGTAATTAGCTCTCCAAACGCTTTGTACATAGCTCGCACAAATGTTGAAGCAGCGTTTTTAAGACCGATTGGAATGGCAGTATAACAGTACAATCCATCTACTATTATGAAGGAAGTATGCTCTTCATCTTCCTTAGACATTTGGATTTGATGATATCTAGAATATGCATCTAAGAAACACAATAGCTCACACCCGGAAATGGAGTCCACTATCTATCTATTCTAGGTAGTGGAAATGAATCTTTTGGACATGCATTATTTAAGGTGGTGTAGTCGATACACATCCGAAGCTTCCCGCCGACCTTTGGTACAACGACTGGGTTTGCCAGCCATTTTGGATTAAAGACTTCCCCGATGAATCCAACTTCGAGCAACTTCTTGATTTCTTGTCAGATGAAGTTTTGTCGCTCGATTGATTGCTTCTGGGGCTTCTGGTGTACAGGTCGTGCGTCTGGGTAAATCTTCAGATTGTGCTCAATCACCTCCCTAGGGATCCCAGGCATTTGTGATGGTTGCCAGGCAAACACATCGACATTAGCCCAGAGGAAAGTGATGAGCGTGAGTTCCTGTTTGCTGTTCAGACCCCCTGATATACAGGTAGTCTGAGAAGCATCGGAACCAATTTGGACGACCTTGACGGGAACGTCGGTGTCGCCGCTTGGTTGCACATGAGGTGCAGAGGTAGAGCCTTTGTGATGAATGCTTGGTGGGTTCGGAGCTGGCTTCTTACCGAAAGCTTCCTCTTGCGCTGTAGTAAGCGTATAGAGTTCTTCCAGAGCAGTGACTCCAGTAGTGTGATCCTCGCGGATCCGGAGAACGCCTGCTAGTGTTGGCATCTTCAACACCAAGTATCCATAATAGGCAGCAGCCATGAACTTGTATAAAGCTGGACTACCTAAAATGGCATTGAAAGGCAGACTGATCTATGCGACGTCGAAGACCAATTTCTCGGTTCTGTAGTTCTCCCGGGTCCTGAAGGTCAGTGGGAGTGTGATGGAACTGAGAGGAGTAATGGTTCCCAGACCTACTCCAGAGAAAGGTCAGGATGGACAAGGTCAAAAGCCGGAGCTGAAGCTTAACGAAAGTTTCGAAGCTTATGAGGTTTAGCCCGGAACCTCCATCCACCTTTACATGGTGGATTTGGATATTGTTAATGGTGGGTGACACCATCAACGGGAGTTGGCGAGCCCCGATCATATTTCGAGGACAGTCTGGAGCATCAAAAATGATGGGAGTATCCATCCACTTTCGATGTGGTTCCACCTTAGCAGTGGGAGCTGCCACGACCATGTCCCGCCGCATTGTCTTAAGGATGCGGCGAGAAGTGATGTCCCAAGAACCACCATAGATGGTGTTCAGGGTCTTCCGATGCTCATTGTCAAAGACGTCGAAGTCGTCGTCGACAGTGTTGTAAACAACTTTCATGACCTTTTTGGGGTCCTGGAAACCTAGCTCCTCTTCGGCCGGAGCTTCGTCAACTTTTTGTTTTCCTTCCCTTTGACAGAAAGGAGCTTCTTCCTGGTGCTTGTTATGCGCTCGGCAAGGTTTTGTACCTCTCGACACTCTTCCAAGTTGTGTCGGTTCGTCTTGTGAATCGGACACCATGCTTTGGAACTATTGTCGTCTTCTGATGAAGGGCGAGGTCGTTTCTCTGGGTGTGGCCCCCGGCTTCTAGGAGTTGAGGCAGCAGCGGCGGTGGCCGACGGCTTCTTTTTAAAGTTGGGCTTCTTTTTCTTTTTACCACTACCGGAGGTAGCGGCTTCAGTTTTGGAGGACTTTTGGTTGGCCTCTGGAGCTGGCTTAGAATGCATTTCACGGCCCTCCGCAGCTCTAGGACAATTGTCGGCTAGGCTGAAGAGTTTCGTGACGCTGGTAACTTTTTTAATAGCCAGCTTCTCCAACATCTTCTTATCTCGAACACTCTGTCTAAATGCAATGCTAACAAAGGAGCTTGAGATTGAAGGAATGGTATTTAATATCTGAGAGAACCGCTGGATGAAGGATCGTAGCGAGCAAACATGTCCAATTCAGTGTCGGGCCGGATGTAGGAGCTCCTGAAGTTGGCAGTGAATTATTGGCATAGCTCCGCCCAACTATTAATGGAGTTGGGTGGAATACTAATGAATCAGGACCTTGCAGTCCCAGTTAAAGCCATCAGGAAGTAATTGGCCATCACAGCCTCATCACCTCCCGCTGCTAGTATGGCAGTGGAGTAAATTTGAAGGAATTCGGCGGGGCTGACAGTCCCGTCAAATTTTTCTGGCATGTGAGGCCGGAACTTCTGTGGCCATCTGACCATGCGTAAGTGCATGGCCAGAGAAGAGCATCCTCCTCCTACTCCTTGAGGGTCAAGGTTGTCCTGAGCCTCTCGCCTCTCACGAGCATGCTCGATATGGACACGGTTGTCCTGCTGTCGGTAATGGCGATCCAGTTCTGACTGCAGGTCATGAGTCAGAATCCTAGTGATGGTATGGGTGCACCGCACCCCAGGGGAAGTGAAGTCACCTGCTGGGATGCAACACGTCTCCTTTGTTGTGAGACTTGTTGACCAAGTCGGCCAGACAAATTCTGTCGTTGTGATGGTGCTCGCCCCAAAGGGGGAGGACCTTGATTGCTGATGTCTACAGCCGTAGCTGCAACCATATTGTCAACATCAGCCCTCCACTGCTCCATAGAACCCTGGGGTGCACCTGGAGGCGGTGGGTGTTGCAAGAGAGCTCGTGCAGCAATGAGCACGTGCTCAGGATTGTTGTTTGTCGATGCAGTGATCGACGCAGAAACCCCATCTTGTTGACCAGCATTGTTTGCTAGAACAGATGGTGGCTGTGATGCCATAGCGCCTGCTGGAACAATGGAACCTGTTGGTTGTTGGGCGTTGGAGGGATTGCCTCCAGCAGGTTGTCCAGCGTGGTTGCCATTGGAGGATCCAGCAGCTGAATTCGCCATCTTGTGATATCGGAACTCTCCCCCTACCTGGCGTGCCAAATATCGAAGTGTTCGATATGACACTTCCCATAGACCTGCTAAGAAGCAACCTGCGGAGGTTCTTTTTTTGGTTGGGGTATACAGAGATCGAGATCAAGATGATGACACCAGAGATTTATGTGCTTCGGGCCGCCTGAGCGTAACACCCTACTCCACGGGGGTTTTGTTGTATTGTGTGTGTTTGTTCGCTAGTATGCGATTTAGCTCAGATGAGATCAGACCGAATGTCCTCCTGAGCACTACAGGAAACCCGACGATTTGCGACAGCAAGGGCCATCGCAAATTAGCCAAATGCCGTCACAAATAAGCAATTTGCGACGGCTTCTCTTATTTGCAACGGTTTTTGGCCATTGCAAATAAGTTGTCGCAATTAAGCTTATTTGCGACAGCCACCGTCGCAAATAACCTTATTTGCGACGGCTAGCAGCAGTCGTCGCAAGTTATTGCCAGGGGCTGGTGGGCCCCGCAACAATAATTGTGTCGGCTTGGCCGTCGCAATTAAAGCTCATTTGCGACGTTCGGACCATCGCAAATAAGTTTAGCGGGCAGGCCCCATGTGTCCTCCTCCAGGACCCATGCCGCTATTTGCAACGGCCAGGCCATCGCAATTAATGCTTATTTGTGACAGTGGGGCCGTCGCAAATAGCAGTGACTTAATTGTGATGGCCTGTAACCTTATTTGCGACTGTACTGTATAAAAAGCCGTTGCAAATAAGGTTTTTTATTTTTTTTAAAGAATGGAAAATACTAACCGGCTCGATGGCCAGAATCACAGAACAGAAACAATATATCACACACTATATAACACACAAACATCATCACAATCACAAACTAATAAGTGTCGATACATCTCACATCATCATCAACAAAGCAAACAAGGGCTCACTCGCCCGTCTAACCTCCGTAGCCGCCTTCGGAGCCACCTCCAAAGTCGAAGACGTCGTCACGCCTCATTCCAGGTGGCGGTAGCAACGGCGACGGCGTTTGTGCAGCCGTCGTGGATCCCTACAATTAATGAAACTTAGAGCTAGAATATAAATGCATCAACATCTCTCTCCCTCCCTTCCTCTCCCTCTATCTTCATCTAGATCCCCCTCTCTTTCTCTCTCTTTTCATTTCTCTCTTTCTCTCTCCCTCTATCTTTCTCTCTCACTCTATCTCTCTATTGCTATCCTTTTCCCTCTATCTTCCCCCTCTATCTCTATCTACATCTCCCTCCCTCTATCTTCCCCTCCCTCTATCTCCATCTACATCTTCCTCTCTCTCTTCATTCCTCTCCTACTCTATCTAACTATCTTTCACTCTTTCTTCTGTCTCTCTCTTTCTTCTATCTCTCTCTTTCTTCTATCTCAATCATTTTCTTCTATCTAACTATCTCCCTCTTTCTTCTGTCTCAATCTTTTTACGCTGGAGAAGAAGGATTACATAGAAAATTACCTGACCCACGGAAGAAGGATCGCCTGGAAGGACCGGTGGTAGTACCGGTAGCTGGATCCCCAGACCTTGCGCCCCAGCCATGGCCTGTCATTGCAAACATTAAATGCTATCTATTAGTAAGTCATTTACACTGAATTAATGAGAACTTTAGTTTTTATTTTGTTACCTCCATTGCTTCTTGCATATGCGCCAACGCTGCTGCCTGGGTTTGGATCGTGGCCTCCATCGCGATCCTTTGGCGTTCCGACTCCTCCTGTTGCCTGAAGAGGAACTTAGCTTTAAACTCATCGCTAGCCCAGTAGCGACAAAGGGCTCGAAATGCATCGTTCTGACCCTGCAACCAGCTCACGTGGCCCTGCACATAGTTGGAAGTCGTTAAAAATACCATCGAGGAAATTATCAAAAAAAAATACTTACTACACTCCACGTACCTGCGCGTACTCCTCCTCCGTCAGGTGCATCTCGCTCTCTTGCCAGAAGTGTAGCACGTGCTGCTGGTTTGCCTTCAAGTGCTCATTAATAATTTGAACACGGGCGTTCGACAAAGCTTGTCGAAGCGCCTTGGCAGCATTGTAGTGAAACACTCGCCTCGCATCCTCAAACAGGCGAGGGTTGTTTGGGTCCTCTAAAGTATATCTTGCCTGCGATAAAGAATATATTGAAGAGATGTTCACTAAAAGAGTTTAAGAGTTGAAACTTAGATACTTTTTTTAACATACTTACCATAAAATTGGCCCATACGGCCTCCTAAAGGTTGTCGTGCTCCTGGTGATGGACGCGTGCGTAGTCCTCCCACGAAAGAGCAGGCACCCCGTCGATGACCCCGGGATAGTGCAAACGCACTATGGACCCGAGGACACCGTTCACCGGTCTGTGGTGTCTCTCATCGGTGAAAGACGTGTCGTCCCAAACCCTGCAAGATATTTATTGATTCATTACTTAAGTAATCAAAAGAAACTAAAATTGAACACTATAATTTTTATTACCTATCTCCGACTGGACGAATCACGATCCTCTGTGAAGGGACCGCAGGAAGACTGACAAAGTGAGTCCTCCTCGTCCTTCGCGTTTGCTGGGGCGCCACGTCAGGTGACCCAGACGGCTCCTAACAAGCCGAGCCAAAGGCCTCACGAACAGAAGGATCGCCAGCCGAGGGCTGGCTAGTCGAGGGCTAGCTCGCCGAGGGCTGGCTAACCGAAGGGTAGCCAAGGTCAACTGGCGCCGCAGCCTCTGAGTCAGCCGATGAGGACTACACCATTCAAATGATTCATAAGTAAGATTAATGTGAAATTGAATTTAAAGAATTTGTTAAAAGTGAGTGAAATTTACCTGTGACGAAGCTCTAGAGCTGCTCAGAACGTGCCCCAGCAGCTGAGAGCGTTTGCTCCTAGTCGACGAGGCACCAGCGAAAGCGTCCTCAGGTCTAGAGGGGTAGAACCCCCTCGTCGGCGGCACCTTCTTACCCTTCTTTGATGCCATCCTGTTTTAATTAGATAATCAGTAAATATGCAAATAAAATATACAAAATTCATGTTACTATCTTCAAGAAAACATTACTTGTAATCACTTTCAAAATTCATCAACATCATTATCATGTGCATGTGCCCTACTCCTTAAACCAGCCCAACGCTCTTCCATCGTGGCCTGTTCTAATTTCCGTTTTCGCATATCATCTGCCTCTACATCTTCAACGTCTTCAACATCTCCAACTAATTGATCGAGTCCTGCACCAAGCTCGACAATAAAAGTGTCTGGCAACTCTTCTTCTTGGTACACTTCTTCAACCTCTTCGCTATCATGGTAACCATCATCCCCAGACATATATAACCGCTCACGAGGATTCGCCTTATATACCACCCACCAAACACTGAGCTTCGTGCATGGATAAGGTAGATAATACAATTGTTCCACTTGATGTGCAAGAACAAATGTATCGTAACCTCGTAGTTGGTCCTTATGTTTCACTTCCACCATTCCAAATTGGTTTTCTCGAGTTCCATGAGTGCAATCAAACCAGTCACAATCAAAGAAGACAACTCAAAGGGTCTTATTTCCAGTAAAAGTAAATTCAAGAATTTTGTTAATGATCCCATAATAATCGGTTAAATTCCCTAGAGTGTCCATTGCTCTCGTCACAACACCGGAATTTGATGTTGCCGCGAGAGGACAAAGAGCTTCAAAATGAGTTGTACGGAATCGAAAGCCATTTACGTCATATCGACCATAGCTTCTAACATTCACCAATCCATAAGATAGCTACCGCAAATCTTCATGGACATTGTGAGTCCGACACTGTCATAAATGATTGTAAGTTAAAATAATACTTCTTTAATAATAGTAACTTATAATACATAAAAGACGAGAGAATATTACATAATCTCAAAACTAGGATAGGAAACTCTGCCCCCCATTTATTCCTTCTTTTCGCATCGCTTCTACTTGTTTGGCCGTAGGTTGATGCCTATGTGGCCAACATTGTAGGTGGAACTCGCTGAACATGAAAAAACATCTTTTAGAGTACATGTGTAGCAAAATATGTTGATTAGCATAAATGTAGGACAAACACTTACTCGAAGTATTCTTGCATGCCTTCTATATTTGCATACGTGTAGAGTAAAGCAACAATCCTTTCATGTTCCGATAGCACGTAGGTCGTGTAGCTACCAACGGTGGTGCCTCTCGTTTGAAAAATGGAAAGGTCGCTTAGAGGGGGTGTTTCGTCCACATTGTACCGCATCGCCAAAGTATTGATATTGTTTTCTTTCGCAAAGTAGACACTTGAAAAGTATCCTACTTCCTTAAGAGCATATGCTTCAGCGATGCACCCTTCCACCCTTGCCCTGTTGCCAACCATTGGTTTTAGATATCGTAGCGCTCTTTCAATGTGATACATCCACCTATATTGCACAAGACCGCCAACTTTAGCTTTGAATGGAAGATGGATAAGCAGATGTTGCATTGAATTGAAAAAACCCAATGGAAAAAAATTTCCATCTTACATAAAAGTATGGGTATCTCCTTCTCTAACTTATCCATCACCCCGATCTTGATTTCTTTAGCACAAAGTTGTATATAGAAACAGTTGATCACGGCTAAAACCTTCCACACCGCATTATCTAGATAGCCTTGAAACATAACAGGTAAGAGTCTTTCCATTATAATGTGATAATCATGACTCTTCAACCCAGTGAGGTTTCTTGTGTTAACATTTACGGCTCGTTTTAGGCTAGCTGCGTAACCATCTGGGAAGTTCAAAGTTTTCATCCATTTCATAACTTCTTTCTTTTCTTTCGATCAAAGATAGAAAGAAGCACGTGGCTTTCCACCACTTTCAGAGATTTCAAGAGTTGGACGGTGACAAATGTCTGCCAAATCTAGTCTAGCTTCATAATTGTCTTTCGTTTTGCCAGGCATATCCATGCAAGTGCTTATGATACTTTCACTCATGTTACGCTCCTGATGCATGACATCAATGTTGTGCATTAGAATCAACGACTTCACATACGGTTGCTCCCAAAGTCCACATATGTGAGTCAAATTGTGTTCCTCTCCATAACCTACAAAATATCCAGGACGACCTTCATCAGGCACCAGTTTATCCAACATATCAGAAATTTCTGAACCGTTGAGATGCTTCGGTGGTCCTTTAGTGACAACAGTGTTCTTTCGAAAGACATGCCTCTACTGCCTAAATATATGATTCGAGGGCAGCCAACGTCTGTGACAATCGAAGTAAGATATTTTGCCTCCATGAGTTAGTTGAAATCAATCCGTGTCTGAAGCACATATCGGACACGTCAGACGACCATGAGTGCTCCATCCGGAAAACATGTCGTATGCCGGCAAATCATGGACGGACCACAAATAAGTAGCTCGAAGGTTGAATTTCTGCTTCTTGTAACTGTCGTACGCTTCGACTTTGTCCACAAGACTTTCAATTCTTCGATCAGCAGTTTTAACATCACGTTGAGACGTGACCCGGGATGATCAGGTCCAGGTACAATGAGGCTGAGAAACATGAACTCGTTCTTCGTACAAAAAGCAGGTGGTAGGTTGTACAGAATGACAAAGATGGACCAACATGAGTATGGTGTGGCGTTCGCACTGAACGGTGAGAATTCGTATGTCGCTAATCCGATGCGAACATTCCTCACATCACGAGAAAAGTCTGGATCGAAATAGTCTAGTGCCTTCCATGCATCACCGTCGGACGGATGCATCAGAATTCTTTGTTCTCACGTTTACCTTCTTTGTGCCATCTCATGTGTTTTGCGGTTCTTTTTGAAAGAAACATCCGCTTCAACCGAGGTGTCACAGGCAAGTAACGAAGCCGCTTATGTGCGACATCTGTCATCACATTATCGCCATCGTCATTAACAACTTCGACATACCTCGATTTACCACATTTCAAGCACATCTTCTCATTGGCGCGCTCTTTCCAGAATAGCATGCAGTTATCTGGGCACACATCAATTTTCTCATACTTCATACCGAGACCAGATATCTTGATCTTTGAATGATACATATCGGCCGACGCATTGTGAGGTTGTGGAAGGATATCGCAGATCAATTTCATGAGATCATTGTAGCAGTTGATGGAAAAAAGTACTTGAACTTAATTGCCATAAATCTGTTCAAGAAAGCAAGTACGGTCACAACCGTGTGTTCATGCAATGGCTCTTGTGATTTATTCAGCTCCTCGAAGAACTTCTCTACCTCATTTGTAAGAGGATCCTCCGCTTCCAGAGCTTCTAGCATCTCATCCATCCTATCAATCTCTGTTATATCATCATCCTCATCCACTTTGGATATGACTCGAGAATTAGTCTCGCCGTGAAAGGTCCACACTTCATAATGTGGAGTGAAACGAAAGCTCCAATCTTCTCAAAAACTTGGTGTTCCGGCATTTTGTACATGGGCACCGCACCATATCTTCTATTGACAACAAAAATGCTCGATCCAAAAATTGATCTGACTTGATAAACCACTCATCAGAGTGACCACCAGTTCTGCTCTTCCAGCCAGTATACATCCAACTGCGGTATTCACCCATGTTTGGCTCTGTAGTTTAACGCAAAAGAAATTGTCGTTAATGTATTGTTATGTTATGTCACGGCCCTACAACCTAGGCAGATAGATCCTAAACCCACCCAAGAGTGACTGAGCAGAGCATGCTCATGACGAGACGCGTGATCTGGATTCGAACGAAATTTTGGCAGCATAACCCCACTGTTCTCCACTGCACACCCAAAAATGGTGCAGCAGAGAACAACAGGGTTACGCCACCGAAATCTCGTCCAAATCCGGACCCACGTCTCGTCACAAGCCACGCCCCCTCGGTCACTCCGAGGCTGTCAAAAAGGGACAATTCTGAACCTGCACATCTCACATGCCAATGGCATGTGAGACGTGCCGATCCGAAACGGGTAATACATTGCTATAGGTTACGTTGCTCATTTTCATTTTCAGTTCATTTAAGAGAGAGGAAATAACTAGAGAAAGAGTGAGAGGAAAGTTGGTCTTAGATGACAATTCCACATCCATTTCCACCGTCCACGCAATCGCGGGTCATTGAAGTCCTTACCAACCCGTTCGCTTCCGTGTCGACTTAACGCATACGGTACCACTACAATGATCTACACGGCACGATCACACTTATTGTGTGTCATGCCCTTCCGGGTTGGTCCGAGCCGGCCCAAAACCCGTTTATTTATATATATTAAGTAGTCACTCAAAAACATTATATGAATGCACTAAAGTCCAAACATACACTAAACAGAATAAAAATTTAGAATGACAGACCAAGCTATAGACAAGAAACATATAAAGCATATACAAAATCTAATTATGCATTTACTACAAAATCTGAACAAACAACATATTAGCCACAATGGACCAGTGTGAAATCACAAGTGTAATACAAGACAACATATAAAACATATTAGCCAATTATGCAAGACAAAAAACATATTAGCCAAAAAGATAGCCTAAAAACTTAATAGCCAAAAAGATAGCCTAAAAAACATATTAGCCAAAAAACATATTAGCCGGCGGGGGCGCGGTAGAGCCAAAAGTATAATATAAAGGACTTCACTGTCTGCCTAAATGGACGGTGAAAAATAACATTTCTGTAAGAGTCAGTATCTTTTTAACTTTGCAAGTTATATGCACAAGGTGAAATAACAAAAAAAAAAGATAGTGACTTGTTGGGACCTATATATGAGTTGGATTGACTTCAAGTCTTATTGGCAGGAAAGATATCAGTGGTATCTACTTTCCTAAGCTTTGAGGCCAAGCACACCCTAGGCAGGCGGTCTAATGGCTAATCCATGAACAGACATGCAACAAATTTAATAAACGAGTCTATGTCTATGTGTGAAGAAATAAAAGGTCATGTGGGGTAGATAGAAAACAAATATGCTGGCCATGCAACTTGTGTACCTATTTTGACCATATTTATCTCCTATACAAATAATGCTCCACTCTGCAATTAAAACAGAAATTATTTTCGAGCCGTCCTAATCTATCCACCGTGAATGTTCCATGATGCCTCTCATCTCTTCCTAATCTGCTCCTCCTATAACTTAGGTCGCATATATATCTCATATGTTTATCATAGCAAATAAGATCACATTCTTGATTCAAAGTAGCAAAGCACTTACTCCCAAGTGTAGTTAAACTAATCTTGCTGGACAGAACCGGTGGCGGGGGGAGAAGCGAGGAAATACATGTATTCGGCGGCGGGGCCGGGGCGCAGGGGCGGTGGAGCCGGAGGCGAGCCAGTGGCGGGGCCGGCGCAGGGGTGGCGGGGCTGGGGGCGGGCCGGCAGCGGGGGCGGGCCGCGGCTGGGGCACGGAGGCAGCGGGCCAGCGGCGGAGCCGGGGCCGCGGCAGGGCGGCGGGGGCGCGGCAAGCGGCGGCAGTGAGTGAAGTGAATGAAGAGTCGGGGTCGGAGGGTCCCAATATTAGCCCTAATTTGCGACGGCGGACTTAATTGTGACGGCCTTAACTTACAGCCATTGCAATTAAAGCCTATTTGCGATGGCAGCCGGACAGGCCGTCGCAAATAAGAATTTATTTGCGACAGCTCCGTTATTTGCGATAGTCCTAGGGTTGGTCGTCGCAAATAAACTCTTATTTGCGACGGCTAGTCCGCCGCCCGTCGCAAATAAGGCCTTATTCGCCATGGCCATGTTATTTGCGACGGCCTGTCCGGCCGCCGTCGCAATTTAAGCTATTTGCTACGGCGGGCCATCGCATATAAATTTAGTCTTCGCAAATGATCGCGTTTCCTGTAGTGGAGTTCGTGCGGTACAGCCATTTTATAGTTCTAAGAACTGATCGTTACAAGGCTTGCCTGGCCTGACATGTGGCCCTGGTGTATTTAATGGCCTAATACACTATATAAAGAGTATTAAGCATGATTAATTGAGTGATAATGTGCCTTAATGGTTGCGTTACCCCTATTAATAGCGCTCTTTATCACGTGTCGTTAATACAGCATTAACGACACGTAATTACATCTTGTAACTGCCGCTTTAGTTACGCTTGACGGCTCATGCTGAAGGAGATCTGCTAGTGTATGCGTCGATGAAGGTCCGAAGGCTCCACACGTGGGAGCTCTGGAGCTTTCCCTTACGGGAGGTTAGGTCTGGGGCTACTGTACACGTGTCGGCACTGGAGCTCATCTCTGCTGGGGGTTAGCTCCGGGCTGTTGTACACGTGTTGGCACTGGAGCTTTCCTTTGTTGGGAGCTTAGTTCTGGTTTACCTTTACACGTGTTGACCCAAGAGCCACCCATATGAGGGGAGGGGGTCCGGTGCAATGTGCATGTGGGACCTGAAAGGACCTTTGACTCTGACGGGTGGAACTTTCTTGCACTTCTTGCGGTATCGCGAGGTACCCGGTATGCAGGGTACCGACAACAGCCGTATTACTAGTGCCAGCAACATACTGTTCATGAACATATGCATAGAAAAAATTATCACACGTTAAATTATAATGCCCAATCAAATATTACCAAAGTGTCAATCGTAGTTATCAAGTATACTAATTACAAAACAAAGATTGTTCATCCTGATTACAATGTAACTAATTACATACATCATAACTATTATCATCTAATCCTGTATACCGTAATGAAAATTCTCTCAATCAATGACTTCATTGACGATGAGCTTTCATAGCCTCTAATGCTCCGACTAAGACATCCTAAAATTCAACTGTAATAAACACAAGAACAAATTGGATACAATTGTAATAAACATAGGAACTATTAGTGAATGGAGAACAGTGCTTACTTGTAGCACATGCAGTTGGTGAGCATCTGCAAGGCATCGGTAGAGAAATTGTTCTCATGGTTAGTACTGAGCTTGTTTGCTTGTCCCCTGATGCTTTTTATAGCCTGATATAAAAAACTCATGAGAGAAACACCAATTATTGCATAGGTACCTTGATTCCAGCATGGCTACAGAGGTAGAAATCAAACTAAGTTGGATGGCAAATGCTAGTGTCAACCACAGTTCCTGCAGTTTCAAGGGTTTGAGAATCAGAATTTATTATACATTGATAATCCAAACAATTACATAACTTTTGCATTGGACATAAACAAAGAAGATGAATGTATCCTGTAATGAAAATTCTCCCTTTGGATCAATGACTTCATTAACGATGAGCCTTCATCGGACATCCTCAAATTCAATAAAATCACCGGAATGCACGCTCTGAGGGCAGGGTCAAGGCAGCGGCGTGCTAAGGGGACAGGGGACCCGGCGGCGTGCTTCGGGACGAGCTGGCGGAGGCGCCTTAGTGGATGTTCCTCAACTCTCTGATGATAGCAGGCCGGCGTGCTCTGCGGACAGGGAGAACATACCGATTACCGAGGTCGGGGTCGAGGCGGCGACGTGCACCGAGGACACGGGACGAGGCGGCGTGCTCCAGTGTACTCAACTCTCTGATGACGAAGGTCGGGGTTTACGGCGGGGTAGGGGTCGACGCCGGCAGCACGATAATGATGAAGAGCGAGTTGAGAAAGAGGGATGGAGGCAGCGTGCACTGGGGACAGGGGACAAGGCAGCATGCTCCAGCGTGCTCAACTCTCTGATGATGCGTAGGTTGGGGTCGACGGCGGCGGCGTGCTCAGGATCTACGGTTTATAGGTTGAGAGAGCGCGCGAAAGATAAAATTTTCGCCAAATGTTGGGAGAGAGCGCGCGATGTACAAAAAATTTCGGCGTAAATCAGAGACGCAGCAATGGAAGACGCGTCCTGCATTAATTTGAAGCCCCGGACACGATGGAGTGTCCTAGATGCGCCACATTTTGCTGAAGACATTCCGTTTGCTAAAACTAGGAACAACAATTGGAGACAGACGTATATAACGCACGTCTCGCATTAGCTCTTCGTTAGGAAAATGAGACGGTCGTATATAATGCCCGTCTTGCACTATTTTGTTGGTAGAACGGACATCCAATATGTGAAAGATGCACAACGGTGCTGAAGCAAGGAACATCTCATTTGCATACTGGATGCTGGCCAACTGCAACTGTGCGCAATGTCTTATATGATCGTTGCAACGCGCTTAGCTTTCCGTGTTGGGACAAAAGATCTCCGGCGTAAATCGGAGACGGGCCAATAGAAGACGCGTCTTATATTCTTTTGATGCCCCGGACACCTCGGAGTGTCCTAGATGCGCCACGGTGTGCTGAAGCCACTAACAACATTCAGGACATTCCGACGTGTCCAACTAGCAATTGTGCGCAATGCCTTATATGATTGTTGCATTGCGCTCAGCTTTCTGAGGTGGAACAAAAGATCTTCGGCGTAAATCGGAGACGAGCCCGTGTAATGCCCGTCTCCCTTTTGCCAAATATCAGGTATCTGAGACGCGCCTTTCTAAAGTTCGTCTCTCATGCTCTCTCCACATTGCCACTCGCACGAAATCGTGAACTTTTGCAGGGATAAACAAACACAATGACATTGCAATTCACTGATTTATTGGAATTCAGGGATAAACAAATGCAATGACATTGCAATTCAGAGATAATTTGCAACTCAATGCATTTTATAGTTCATACATTTTGTGCCCTCTAAACTAATTTCGAATCTAAACTTATTCCTAAAGCTCTCATCGATCAATCTAAACTGTATCGTCCAGCTTGCTCCCGAACACGTCTCTTATATTCTCCTGGATCCTAAAAATATTGACATTCTTTTAAATTAACAAATATCGAAGGAGGAATGAATAATCTACTCAAATGTCACTAACTCAAAGTGTTGTCTAACCATGATAAGTAGATTATAGCAATCATTTTTAACATCGGACGCATTTGGCTGATGCAACAAACACTGAACTTCAAGTAGTATAGTTTTGATTGTAAAACCAGTCCACCACCCCTATGAATTATAATTTAAGCAACATAAGAAACCAGTTCAAATAAGTTCGGCAACAATTAAGTACTAATGAGAGAAATAGGTCTATCTTACAGTCTCTTGATCAAGAATCCTGATGCAGAGTGATCTTGAGTGATGGACATTTGGGTTGAAGAACCCACTTGGAAAGGCGCATCTTGGAGGCACGAAGGTACAGTCCTCAGAGAAGGACATTGTCAAGGGGTGGTAACCACCTTCCCCTTCAGTCTACAAAGGAAATTCATTAATAGGAGGACGATGGTTAAGCTCATATTGTGCTTGTTCTTCATGACTTACCCCTTCTTTACCGGGGACGATGCACTACCACTTCAATAAATCTCCCGATTCAGGCTTCACAGAGAAACCCAATGCAGAGAAATTGAAAATACCAAAAACAAACAAGACAGAAAAACAAAACTACAACTAAGTTCATTAGTCCAACGCAGATCTACATATAAGCAACCATGCGACCAGTGTGCCATATGTACATACATGGGGATGGTTCTGGCGCCACGCCAAGCGCTCCTCCTTCAATCGGCTACACGCCAAGCCGATACCAGCCATGAACAGTGATGATGACGAGGAAGAAGGTGACAATGACGGGGATGGCGATGATGACGACGACGAGGATGGCGGCGATGATGACAACGGCGATGGCGAACGGAGGAGGCGGTCACACTGGAGTTGGTCGATTAGTAAAGGACCATTGATCGATTAGTAAAGGAGCATCGGAGGCGAAGAGACGAGGGAGATAAATGTTAGACGTGCTATAACAAAGAGAGACAAGCGTTATGCAAAAACACGTCTTCCATTGTCAAAGAGATGAAGAGACGAGGGAGATAAATGCAAGATGCACTATAACAAATAGAGACGAGCTTTAAGCAAGGGTGCGTCTTCCATTGTCGAAAGAGAGACTCGCGACACGAGGTTTGCGGAGAACTTAATTTCGGTGGTGTGGTGCAGAGACGCGTGTGACGTCCGTGCGGTATTGATGCGTCCCATCGTTCCATCAATGTGCGGGAAACCAACCGCTCCCTCGATGACTCCGCGCAAACCTTATTTAAGACGCGCCATCACCAGTGAGTTCTCCACAAGCGCGTCGCTCACTTTGAATCCTCTTCTTTTCTTCCATCGTCTTCTCCGTCCCGACGACCCACCACCACCATGGCCGACCTTTTGCTGCCAAGCACGCCGAGAGAGCCACCCTGCAAGAAACTGTGTTGCAGCTCCCCCGAGAGGATCAACACCGAGCAACGTCTCCTTATGGCACAAGAGGCGTACAACAATACGTCTCGCGCCATGAGTTCCTTGGGTCTGGGTACCCTTCCCCAGTTTACTGGAATGGGTACCATCGTCCACTACCTCTTCGCCCTCATGGGGGTAGCTGATCATCTCGACTTTCTGTTCGAGACGATGGCCCAGGTGCTTGGCCCCGAGGGCCGCAGAAACCTGGTGGAGGCGATAGAGAGCAACCTCATTCACGGGGTTGCACCTCCGGTGCAGCAGGCGCGGCTGGAGCAGCCGGCCCAGGCTCCTATTGCACCGGTGCCGGAGTCACCGCCGGAGGACGAGGAGGAGGAGGAGGAGGAGGAGGAGGCAGGGGAGGAGGAGTAGGAGTAGGAGTAGCAGTAGGATTAGGAGTAGGATTTAGTTTTTCTTTGTTGTTTTTAGTAGCTTCTATTTTGTAAATATTGTTAATGAATGAACTATATCTTTGTTTATCTATGTGATTGAATATTATCTTGTGTGTTATTCAACTGTGTGAATGAATGAATGTGTGGTGTGTTCATCGTGTTTCTTAGGTATCATAAGGAAGGATTTGATTATATTCAGGTATCAAGTGAGAATGTGCTCTGAGTTCAGTGATGTGTGATATCAACAGTGAACCGAAGCAAAATGGAGAAATCACGAAGCTAAAGGTGACGTGAGGAATCGGAGATGCGCTTTCAATTAGAGTGCGTCTCTCTTTTAGCAGAGGAGAGGGAGACGTCGGTCATAGGAGACGTACTGTGTTTTATGCGCGTCTCCCGCTTTTCAGAGAGGATAGCGTGTCTAGGATACCAATTTAACTGAGACGGGCTTTGTTTTAACGCGTCTCCTTGTACTTTCAGCCGAGCCATGTTAGATCCTCGCTGAAGCGGGCTCATCTCGCTTAACTTTATCAGAGACGCCGCCTTTGAGTGTGTCGCCCATATTTGTCTCCTATTTGGGTTTCTTACATAGTGTGGTATGCAAACAAGCTTTCTTTTCCATTGATGATCTTCCTAGATCTTTGCCCGATGCGGTCACTAATCTTTTGCAGGAGTATGAAGACAGTTTTCCAACTGACATACCATGAGGACTTCCACCTTTGAGAGTGATGGAGCATAAATTGATTTGATTCCGGGTGCAACCTTGCCGAACCGTGTTGCATACAGGACCAACCCCGAGGAGACAAAGGAAATTCAGCGACAGGTCCAAGAACCTTTGGACCGTGGGTATGTACGTGAAGGCCTTAGTCCTTGTGTTGTTCCTGTACTTTTGGTTCCTAAGAAAGATGGATCTTGGCGTAAGTGTGTTGATTTTAGAGCCATTAATAATATTACTAAAAGGTATCATCATCCTATTCCCAGGTTAGATGACATGCTTGATGAGTTAAGTCGTTCTATAATTTTCACTAAGATTGACTTGTGTAGTGAGTACCACCAAATTAGAATGAAATTGGGAGATGAATGGAAAACAGCTTTCAAAATCAAATTCATGTTGTATGAGTGGTTAGTAATGTCATTTGGCTTAACTAATGCACCAAGTACTTTCATTGGCTTGATTAATGAGGATCTAAGAGTTTATATTAAAAAAATTGTGGTGGTTTACTTTGATGATATCTTGATTTATAGCAAGTCAATGGATGAACATATGGATCATCTACGTGCTGTTTTTAATGCTTTGAGAGTTGCTCGTTTTTTTTGTAACCTTGAGAAGTGCACCTTTTGCACCGATCGAGTCTCCTTTCTTGGCTATATTGTTAATCCCCATGGAATTGAAGTGGATGAGACGAAAATTCAAGCGATCAAGAGTTGGCCAGTACCTCGTTCCATCACAAAGGTTAGGAGTTTTCCTAGTCTTGCAGGTTTTTACAGACGTTTTGTCAAATATTTCAGCACTATTGCTGCCCCATGACATGAGTTGACGAACAAAGGTGTGGTGTTTCATTGGGAGAAAGCACAAGAGGAATCCTTTGACACCTTGAAGGACATGCTTACTCATGCACCATTAATGCAACTTCCTAATTTTGGTAAGACTTTTTTGAGCTTGAATGTGATGCTAGTGGAATTGGCATTGGCGTTGTTTTGATGAAAAATGCTAAACCTGTAGCATTCTTCAGCAAAAAATTAAATGGTCCTGTTTTGAATTACTCCACATATGATAAAGAATCTTATGCGCTCATACGATGTTTAGAGATGCGGCATCATTACTTATGGCCTAAAGAATTCGTTATTCGTTCTAACCATGAATTGCTAAAGCATATTCATTCTTAAAATAATTTGAATCATAGACATGCTAAATAGATTGAATTTCTTGAGTCTTTTCCTTATGTCATTAAACACAAGAAGGGGAAGGATAATTTTATTGTTGATGCTCTGTCTAGACACTATACTCTGCTGTCCCAACTTGATTGTCGAATTTTTGGACCTGAATTAATTAAAGAACAATATGCTCTTGATGCTGATTTTAAAGATGTTTTGGAGCATTGTAAAAAGGGTCATACCTGGAACAAGTTTGCGTTTTATGATGGATTCTTGTTCAGAGCTAACTGCCTATGCATTCCAGTTGGTTCCGTCCGTCTTTTATTATTACAAGAGGCACATGGAGGAGGTTTGATGCGACATTTTGGCGCAAAGAAGACAAAGGATGTTCTAGCCACACATTTCTTTTGGCCAAAGATGAGGAGAGATGTAGAGCGGTTCGTAGCTCACTGCACCACATGTCAAAAAGCTAAGTCTCGCTTGAATCCACATGGTTTACACATGTCTCTTCCTACTCCTTCGATTTCTTGGGCGGATATATCTATGGACTTTGTTTTGGGATTGCCTAGGACTACGAGGGGGAGGGATAGCATTTTTGTTGTGGTGGACTGTTTTGTATGGTACATTTTATACCTTGTCACAAAAGTGATGATGTTGTTCATATTGCTAACCTCTTTTTCAAAGATATTGTTCACTTGCATGGCATGCCTTCTACTATTGTTTGAAATCGTGATGCTAAATTTTTGAGTCACTTTTGGTGCACTCTATGGAACAAGTTGGGTACAAAAATTCTATTCTCTACAACATTTCACCCACAAACTGATGGACAAACGGAAGTAGTGAACCGAACTTTAAGCACCATGTTGAGAGCTATTTTGAAGAAAAATTTGAAGATATGGGAAGAATGTTTGCCTCATGTCGAGTTTGCGTATAATCGGGAAACACATTCTACTACCAAGGTAAGTCCTTTTCAGGTAGTGTATGGATTCAATCCCTGTGCTCCTATTGATATTTTTCCTTTACCTACTAATGAGAGAATTCATAATGATGCGAAGGAGGGTGCTAATTTTATTTTGAAAATTCATGAGACCACTAAGCGCAATATTGAAAAGATGAATAAAAAATAGAGTTGCTGGTAGTAAAGGTAGAGGAAGTGAAGTTTGAACCGGGTGATTTAGTTTGGTTACATTTGAGAAAGGATAGATTTCCAAAACTTCAAAAGTTTAAATTGATGCCAAGAGCTGATGGTTCTTTTAAAATACTTGAGAAGATTAATGATAATGCATATAAACTTTAGTTGCCTCCCGAGTTCGGGTTAGTCTCACTTTTAACGTTTTAGATTTGAAGCTGAACTTGGGAGAAGAGGATGTGCTTGAGTCGAGGGCGACTCCAATGCAAGATGGGGAGGATAATGAGGACATCACTCGTATGGATATACACAATACACCCATGTTAGACATGCAAGGTCCAACTACTAGAGCTTGAGCACGACAAATGAATTTAGAGGTGAACTCGTTCTTTAATAATTCTTTATATGTAAATTTTGAGAGTAGGTTGCTACCTAATGATTTAATTATGATTATGAAAATATGTCTATAGGAAGCCAAACTCGAACTCGAGTTCAAATCGGATCCCAGGAGCAGTCTAGCTTAAAATGGACGTCCAGGATGCATACAAACTTCATTTTGGATGTTATACATACGCACAGAAAGCAGAGAGGGCAAACTTTCAAATGGCACTGGTACGACGTCTAACTTCATCCGGGGTCGACGGGAATCATTAAAAGAATATCAAGTTTAGAGTCTGTCAGGATGCTGCGTCACCTAGTTGAGCCATTGGGCCTTGTATTGAGTCTAAGTCCATTATAAACATATTTTAGGGTTAGGTCACGACCCCAGCACGCCTCTGGGCATCCTCCCACCTATTTATACCCCTAGCCGCCATCAGAAACACTTGGGTTTTGCTTAGAATAATCTATCAAGAACAGTTTCATCGTTCGTCGGTTTGTGAGACTCCAACCTTGAGTGCTTCATATTCAACAATTTGGTTGCGTTCTTTCTTGTTCTTGCTTGTGTTCTTCGATTTGCATGCAAGACTTAGCTTTCTTGGCGAGGTCAACCATGCCATAGCGGTTGATAACCTGAGGAGATTCAGGACGTGTTGTTTGGAAGCCGGATCAATATGTGTCAGGACTCCACCAAATTGAGAGTTATCACAACCTATCGGAACATCGAGACCCCCGTTTACGTCACAATGGGATTATCATAATTGAATTAGTGCCATTGCAAGATTTTGAAAAATAGAAAATGAAATAATAAAAGACATTTGCTTAAAAGGTGAAAACAAAATTTAAAGTTAAATTCAAATTCCATATCTTCAAACGGAGGTTTTTAATTTACAATAATATTCCTCATGTTTGAGTTAGGGAACCTGGTAAATTTTATCAAGTTAAAAGTGCAATTGCTATTTTATTTGGAGAGGAAGAGAGCGGATAAGAAGGCAGTGGACCCCACAAGTTAGGAAATATGTGCTCTGTTTCCCCATTTCTTCTCAGCGCGCCGCGGAGCAGAGGGGAAGCTCCACGCAGCTGCATCGCCCTCGCCCTTATCCTGCGCCTGGGATTGACATTTCCACGCTCCACACAAAGCTGAACTCCTTCTCTATTCTGCTCTTGGTTTCCTCCCGCACACACTTGCGCTCTGCTCGGCTGCTGTGCTTGCCGTCGCTGCTGCACGACGCCCGACGATTCCCGTGGATTTCACGCTCAGTGGAGCCTGCAGCAAGGTGCGCGACGTCGTCCTTCCTCCCCGACACAAACCATCGACGGCTCCTGCACTGTCAACGCTATCAAATGGATTTCTTCTTCCTCGCCTCTGTTTCGGCCGCCTCGACACTTCTTCATCGTCAGCTCACCTGAAGCCATCTCGCAACGAGCTAAGCACATTACAAGGCTCGCCCACACTTCAACTTAGTTCTCCCCTAGCTGTTCAACCATTCAAATCTTGCGCCGGCTATTCCATCGAACCGACACCATTCAACATGGCAAATTCTTCTTGTAGGTGCGATTATTCTCCATTCCATTTAAGAAGCATGAAATAGACATCCTTCCAAACCCTGCAAAGCTTGTAGATCGGAAAATAATGGAGAAACTGTGGCGGAACACCTTTTTTCCCATCTGCGACATTGAAATTTGAAACCCTATGTGACCGTCGAGTTTGTTGTTGAAGCCATCTATTTTGATCCATATTCATCTTCTCCATAATCATGCCGTGCCTCTGGACCAAGTCCTGTTCCGAATAAGCCTGATCGAGAAAGGACGAGCTTGCCGGCAAGCTCAATGCCGCCGTCGCCGTCGCAAGTCTATTTCCGATCGCCGCCGGCTAAATCCGATGCCACCATTGTATTCCTCGTGTCATAATACACATTTACGGCCAAGACCAAGTATAAAAGAGCTGCGCAGGGCCTCGCCGGCGAGTGCGCCGCCGCGCTCCGGCGAGGGGCGCCGCCCAGCGCGAGAAGAGGGATGACGGGCGGGCCCCACCCGTCTCTCTCAGCCGTTGCTCCGCGGGATTTGTTGTGGCGGCTGGATCACATGCGGCTACGTGCTGCAGTCCAATGGCCCCGTGTGCCTCATGCCGGATTAGCTATTTTAAATCGATGGGTCCAGCTGTCAGTAGTATTTAGATTTTCTAATAGGAAAATAAATACAGATTCAAGCCAATCTTTGAAAAACCATTGAGACCAGTAGAAAACTCCAAAAATTCCACAAAAATTTTTTGGATTCCTTTTACCAATACTTTGCAGTGGTGCAATTTAATTGGTATAAAAAACCTTGTGGATTTCTCAATAATTCTTTCCCAAAAACCTTTGGGACCTTATTACAGAAGATTATCTCAATGGAAAATTCTCAAATTTGGCCAGACTATGCCACATATTATCCTTGAATTCCAATAAAAGTTTTAGCCTATGTAACCATGGTTAACTTAGGCTAATTTGTGAACTTTGCTCAGCCTAATAGAAAATGGCAGAAAACAACAGTACCATTTTCATAAAATAGCGAAGCAATGAAAAATCCATAGATCCATGTAGAAAGCTTCAAAAAAATGTGAAATAAATTTTGTTAGGTTCATATTAACCAGCCCTACCTATTTATACCATTTGTTAGTATGATAAAACCTTTGGTTTTCTTTGTAAAAAAAAAAACCTTAGGGATTTATTGTGACCAAACCTTTCCAGAGAAAATCTGAAATTTTTATAATAAGTCACTTAGCACATCTATGAGCCACTGTAAAATATCAGCACTATTTAGCACTATTTCTTACGGAACCCATGCTGTTATTTCTGTAATACATACTACCTCCATCCCCAAAAGTTTGTCGCTTTATAGTTCATTTTTAAACTACAATGCGACAAACTTTTGGGAACGGAGGGAGTATAACACTATATTAATTTCAACTTTGCATTGTTGGTCATATCAATTAGATGAAGAAATCGACAAGACTCCGGAGCACACTCACTTGAATCATATTGATAGTACCCTTATATATATCTCAAAACGACTACAAGTCAAGCAATGATTTGCATTTAAGTTCATTTATAAAGTTTTGCTTTATCGACGCTGTCGAAGTGGTTTTACGACACTTCCCAGGACATTGTTACTCGAGCGGCCTGCGGAGGTTCGTTGATGGAGGGACTAGGGCTCTAATATGCTTGAGCAGGATGAACACGGAGGACACGAGGATTTACGTGGTTCGAGCCGCCGAAGCGCAAACCCTACGTCCACAGGGGAGTATGTTGTATTGTTGTGTGTTCGTATGCTTGTGTTTTTGCGTGGTTGCCCGGTCCTTTTATAGTTCAATATCACACAGTTACACAGGACTGGGGCCCCAACAGGTGGCCCCGAGGTGGTTTGCACCCTATACAGAAACTAGAGTACTTATGGTTACTTGTAGCATTCACTAATGATTGCGTGAAGACGCGCAACTCTGACGCGTCGAACGCCTCAAGCTAAGTGTAGTTATTGATGATGGTGGGAGAATGTCCCATTCTGTCGCTCTACCGCAGCCTACTCTCGGTCCGCTGCACGATGTTGCACCGCTGCACCACCACTGCGGCCTCGACCAGAGCAGTAGGTGCACTCTTGCCGCCATTGACATGCCAATCCGCCCTGACCGGTCACTATAGCGCCTGGCAGGTGCAGGCGTCCCATGCCAGTACTGTGGCACACGGAGGCGCGCATCGTGCATCGTGCGCTTGGGGAACGCACGAGTCTTAAATGTTACTTGCCATGACTCCCTTTACTCTCGAGGCCCACGGCCCAAAAACGGGTTGTGGGACCCTTGGCAGCTCTGAACCCATCTTAGGAGGGAGGTTGAACCCAATCTGTATGACAAGTGGCAGCGTCGGAGCCTACTTTTGCTGGTAGGCAGGGTCTGGAGCCGCAAGACACGTGGCAGCACCGTAGCCCGCCTCACCAGGCCCACCTCAGTGGGGAGGTTAGGTCCTGAGCTGCAGGACACATGGCAACGCTGGAGCCCGCCTCAGCGGGGAGGATGGGTCCGGACCTGCTAGACACGTGGCAGCGCTGGAGCTCGCCTCAGGTGGGAGGCTGGATTCAGAGTCGCAGGACACGTGGTAGCACTGGTGCCCGCCTCAGCAGCGAGGCTGGGTCGAGACCCGCAAGACATGTGGCAGCACCAGAGCCTGCCTCAACAAGGATGTTGGGTCTGAATCCGCAGAGCACGTTGCAATGCTAGAGCCCGCCTTAGCAGGAAGGCTAGGTCCGGATCCGCAAAGCACGTGGTAGTGTCGGAGCCCGCCTCAGCAGGAACGCTAGGTACAAAGCTCCTTCATGCTTGTATGCGGGGGTACCCAGTCTGCAAGGTACCGATAGTGGCCCCCAGGCCCACCTTAGGAGAGGCGATGATCCCGTAGGTGGGGATGCATCTTGCCTTCCCACGCGGCTATTCTAAATTTGTATCTCGACAGTTGGAGGGGCAGCGCGCCCCTGACGCTGTGGACGCGTGGTCATGTCTAGTTGGTGGGTTGCCTACCACGTAGACGCAGGATGTCGATAGCAGGCCCCCTTGTAGATCTCGGAGGTGGACATCCAGGAGCGCCCACCATCAACTCCAAAAACATCGACGGGGCCCTTGGGAAGTGCCGCAGCTGGAGATCCGGGAGCGCATAACAACAATGCAAAAAAGGTTAACAGCGGGGATCAAAAAAGTGTGTTGGTACCTGCATAGGAATGATAGACAAAAAGTAACTGTGCTCACTAATCACAATCCCCCTCTTAGTTTTGTTATGTCTTACAGTCCTCTGCCGGGCTACGAGGCATGGGTAATTTAGTGCGACAATATCCATATTATTGTTATTACCTCATTCAGGAGTATGAGCCTCCGGCCTCGCAGTACTCAACCGTAGTGCTGGGGAGACAAAGTGTACACGCTTAGGATGCAGGACCAGGCTAAGCAGGTTGCACACTCTGGACCTCCAACTAGCATTAGTTTTTAGGGGGGGTGACCATTCAGCGCCACAGGAACCCGAGCAAGGGAATAACCAAGGGACCCCGGACACATCACAAGTACTTCAAGCAGACCCGCCTGCAGCAGGATAACACAACTCCAACTAGGGCCAGAACAGGGTAAAAATAACTGACCATATGATGGACGATATGCGAAATTGAGCATAAAATTAAAGCACAATTTAATGAACATGGTTGCACACAGGGTAAGACATAAATTTTCGAGATCATGGTGCTTCATAGGAGGAGTCAGGCTTTACAAGAAATCAATGACCCGTTCCAAATGACAGGGGTAGCGGATCCCATCGGAGCTTGGCTGTTGCGAGCGCTGCTCCTGGACACTGTGACACCCTTTCTAGAAAAATCAGTCCCACCACTGCGCCAAGGGTAAAACTTAAGGAGGTGGATCGACTTGCTCTAGAGTGGGAAGTGCCCCCCTCCTCCCTCCCCGGGCCACAACAAGGGGGGGCGAGAGGAGGCAGCAGTTAACTGGATGTTCACCATCGTGGTGATGCTCAAATGTCCAGAGCTTTCAGAGAATGCCTCCTACCTGGTGCGCCAAATGTCAAAGTGATTTTATTACACTTCCCCCGGCACCGCTATTGGAGCAGCTTGTGGAGGTTTGTTGATAGAGGGATTAAGGCTCTAGTACCTTCGAGCAGGATAAACAAGGAGGACACGATGATTTACGTTGTACAGCCCATCGGGGTGTAATACCCTATGTCCACGGGGGAGTATGTTGTAATTGTTGTGTGTTCACGTGCTTGTGTTTTTGCGTCACAGCCCGATCCTTTTATAGTTCAAGGCCAGACAGTTACACAAGACCCAGGGCCCGACAGGTGGCCCCGAGGTGGTCTGCACCCTATAAAGAAACTAGTTATGGTTACTTGTAGCATTCACTAATGATGGCGTGAAGACGCGCCGTCCTGACGTGCCGAACGCCTCAGGGTAAGTGTAGCCGTTCATGATGGTGGGAGAATGTCCCATCCTATCGCTCTACCCCAGCCTAGTTGGTCAGCTGCATGACACTGCTCCACTGCACCACCACTACGGCCTCAACCAGAGCAGCAGGTGCACTGTTACCACCGCTAACACGTCACTCTGCCCTGACCGATAATTGTAGTGCCTGGCAGGTGCAGGTGCCCCATGCTAGTATTGTGGCACACGGAGGTAAGCGCTGCACGCCATGCGCTTGGGCAACGCGTGAGTCTTAAATGTGCGACTGGACTTGCCATGACTCCCTTTACTCTCGAGGCCCATGGACCATAATGTGTCGTGGGGCCCTTCGTAGCTCTGAACCCATCTTAGCAAGAAGGTGGGACCCAAAGTTGTATGACATGTGGCGGCGCTGTATCCTATTTCTGCTGGTAGGCCGGGTTCGAAGCCGCAAGATACGTGACAACATAGGAGCATGCCTCAGCAGGTAGGTTAGATCCGGAGCCGCAGGGCAGGTGGCAGTGACGGAGCCCACCTCAGCGAGGAGGTTGGGTCCGGAGCCATAGGACACGTGGCAGCGCCATAGAATGCCTCAGCGGGGAGGCTGGGTCCGGAGCTGCAGGACACATGGCATCGCTGGAGACCGACTCAGTGGGGAGGTTGGGTCTGGAGCCACAAGACACATGGCAGCCCCGAAGCCCGCTTCAGCGGGATGGTGTGTCTGGAGCCGCAGGACACGTGCAACATCGGAGCTCGCCGTAGCACGGAGGCTGGATCCAGAGTCATAGAACATGTGTCCGGAGCCGCAGGATGCGTTGCAGCGCCAGCGCCCGCCTCAACGGGGAGGTTGGGTCCAAAGCCGTAGTACACGTGGCAGCGCTGGAGCTCACCTCAGCAGGGAGGCTGGTTCGAGATTTGCAGAGCACGTGGCAGCGCCGGAGCCCACCTCGGCATGAAGCCTGGGTTGGGAGCTGCTTCATGCTTGTTCGCTGCGATACCGAGTCTGCAGGGTACCGACACACACTATATTAGTTAGAGTTGGTATGTGCATTAGGTCTATTTGTGATGAAACCCAATTGCATGACCAAAATGACGAGAGGTTATGGGTAGAATAGTACCTCGGTGTTTCAAGAGAATATGCTTAATGTTCAGTTGGAAAGTTCGGTAGAAGTTGAGTAGCTGGAATCTACTCTCGAGAATGGTCAAATTTTACCGACCACAAGTCAAGAAGTGGAATTCTACTTGCGAGAGGAAATTGAGTAGAGAAATCTACTTGCGAGATGTTACGATAACGTTCACTCTTTAAGTCTTGTTGAACCATTATGCTCGCAGTTGCAAAGTTGTTATTTTTGCAGGTAATCTTGTATAAATGACGGGTTTTATATGCCAGCACCCTATGTGGCCTGCATGGCCAATGGAAAGCCTCACACGCTACCATTAATCTTCATGCTGCTAGTGGGAAGCAATCTTAGGGTTGGATGACTTCTCTTCTACTTAGCTAGGTTTGAGAGTGACTTGATGAATACTTTCGCTGTTGTATTTGCTTTTGATGCAAAATGAGAAAGAATGTAACATGCTCAATTATGTTATGTAATTTGAGTTTTTTTACATGTGCTGTTTGGTATCATGTAATACGATATCACCTAATATGATTCCTGAATTGTTGAGACCCCGGTCCCCACATTGCTGGCCCACATCTTACAAAGGGCTCGATATGTTTCGAGTCGGTCCTTGAACCAGGAAACACCGACCTGCACATATTTAATATTTCATCAAAATATTGTTAACATAGCTAAATAAAAAAATATTTAACACAAACAATTTACCACCGCGTAAATATTTTAGCGATGCACCCTTCCACCCTTACCATGTTGCCAACAATTGATTCCAGATATCTTTGATATATCCACATATATTGCATAGGACCGCCCCACTTTAGCTTCAAATGAAAAATAAATAATGAGATGTTGCATTGGATTGAAGAACCCTAGAGGAAATCTTTTTCCATCTTACATAAAAGTGTTGGTATCACCTTTTGTTACTTATTCATCATCTCTATCGTGATTTCTTTAGCATAGGGCTATCTATAAAAGTAGCTAAGCTCGACTAACACCTTCCACACCGCATCATCAAGATAGCTCCAAAACATAAAAAAGTAGGAGTCTTTTCATGATTATATGGTAATCATGACTCTTCAATCCAGTGAGCTTTCCTGTCTTCACATTCACGACTCATCTCAGGCTAGCTGCATAACCATATGGGAATTTCAACATTTTCAACCATTTTATGATTTCATTCTTTTCTTTAGAACAAAAACAGAAAGATACACATTGCTTACCACCACTTTCGGATAACTCCATAGTTGGACGGTTACAAAGCTCTGTCAAATCGTTTCGTGCCTTTTATATCATCTTTCGTTTTGCACATCATATCCAAACACATGCTTATAATATATTCACCCATGTTACGCTCCTGATGTATGACATCAATATTATGCATTAGAATTAATGAGTTCACATAGAGTAGCTACCAGTTGTACTCCTCTCTATAACTTATAAAATATCCAAGATGACCTTCATCTGACACTAGTTCGTCCAACATATACGAAATTTCTGACCAGGTTAGACGTTTCAATGGTCCTTTTGTGACAATGATGTTCTTTTTGAAGGTATTCTTTTGCAGGCCCCCTCGATCACTCCTAGACTATCTAAAAAAGAACAATTTTGAACTTACACGCCTCATAGCTTATATTACTAGTGTGAGACGTGACAGTTCGAAACCGTTGATACATAGGTTATGTTATTAATGTTCAATAATTCAATACCGTCGTAAATGCTTATTTACGATGGTTTTCACTTTATTTACGACTATAGTTGTCTCGATGGCGATGGTGCATTTTATGCGTGTCATGCCATGTTTGGCCCTAAACGGGTCGGGCAGGGCCGGCTCGAAACCCGTTTACTTAAACATAATAAATAATCAATTAAAATACTAATTAAACAATTAATCAATTAAACTAATAATTCAATAATTAATCAATTAAATAATTAATCAACTAATTACAGATTTAATCAACTAATAAATCATTTAAACAACTTATTATTCAATTAATCAACTAATTTACCATTTACTTATATAATTGATCAATAGATTAAACATTTAAACAACTAAATCAACAATTAAACAACTAAATACACAATTAATCAAATGAATGGAGTTAGGGGGTGGGGGTTGGGGGTCTGCGCCACCTCTAGGATGCCTCCAACTACGGCAGGCTGCTAAACAACATCCTCGCGCTTAGGGGTGGTAGAAGGCTCAAAAAAATGAACTAAAAGTGAAAGGCCGGACCAGATTTGGATCGGGCCAAATTCTCATTCATTTTTGGGCTAGATTTTGATAAGGGCGGAATTTATTTTTAGAAGTGCCCTTTGGGTCTGGCCCATTACCAGGCCTACTCGCGCTTTTCCAGTAGATGGAGTAACTGCCTGTCCTTCTCCCTCTTCTGCCGCCCCATCCCAACTGCTGCCATTGCTCTGCCTCGCGCTTGCCATGGACGCTCTCGCAATCAGATTTTATTCACCACCCTCGTGAGTGCAGTGGAACAGCTGGAATTTCTTCGCCTGCAGCATCAGCGAATAGGTCATCCGTCAGACAGGTTCACCCGTCGATCCAAGTCTCCTCATTTCACACTGTCAATTCTAATGGTAACTAAAGGTCCTGTTTGTATGTTTCTTATTGAGCAGCTGATGCACTGGTGTCCACGGGACTGGCTGCATTGTATAGAATGGAGAATCGATGATTATTCATTCTGCTGTGTCGGTACTTATATCCGGCGAGATTACAAGGAGCTCATCCGGGTGGATGGCGACGACATATTGACCGCGTGCATGGCGCGCACGACGTGCAGATCGCATGCATGGTGCACGTGGGATCCGGCTGCATGGCGCCGTGGCCAACAACCCACGATGGGAGCCTAATAGAAAGGATATTTTCTACAACCCCCCCCCCCCCCCCCCCCCCCCCCCCCCCGCAGTTCAAGCGTCGGTACAGGTGATGCTTAAATTGGATCTAAAATCCTCGAAAAAATTGTGGGTAATCCTTTTGTCATTATGTTAGCACGTGCAGGACGCGAACTTCACCCACTACCACTTTTTTATGGACGAAGTGTATGTCGAGCTCAATGTGCTTAGTTTGACTGAGGTAGACGGCGGATATATTGTCACATCATATAATTGTCGCCGTTGCCACCTGCACCTTCAGTTCGCAAAGAAGTTGTCTGAGCCAATAGCAATCGTAGGGATGGCAATAAAACTGCGGGTGCGGGTACCGACGGGTTTGGCACCCGTTAGGTGCGGGTTCAGGTGCCATTTTTTGCCCGCGGGTCTGACCCGCACCCGACCCGAGTTTTTGCCGGTGCGGGTGCGGGTTTAATTTTTCACCCACGGGTCACCCGAAATACATAAATCCCAGCGGCCCAGCCTCTCCCGTGAGTCCGGTTCACGCTTCACGGAGGCGGGCGCGCAGCCCATCCCACTACGGCGTGGGGTGCCTCAATCCAAACCCTAAACGCGCCGCAGTGCTGCTTCCGCACCCTTTCCCTCGGAGTCCCGCCGCCGCTCGATGACCGCGACGAGCCAACGTGACGAGCCGGGAATGCGGAGCGGGACTCGCCGCGGGGAGGCAGATGGGGCTTCACCGTGGGAGCCGGAGGGGCCCTTGGCGCCTCGCTCAGCGGCTGGGGTGCAGGCGCCGCACTCGAGCAGCGATAGGCGGAGGAGACTTCATGGTGGACGGCGGAGGGGTTATTGTCGACTCGTCGTGGGAGCTGAAGATGGCCTCGGCGCCCCGCTCAGCAGCTCAGGTGCAGCGCTGCACTCGAGAAGCGACGGGTGGAACGCGACCAGGGGGTCGGGGAGGCAGAGAGAGTCGTGCAGGCGCCACCCCTCCTCAGTACCAGGCTAGTAGATGGGTTATCCCGGTCTGTAATGCAAAAGCCCATTTAGGCGGCAGAAAGCACAGATCAGTGATGATAAATAGAGACTGAGGTGCCTTCTCCAATTCAGACTTGTTGGAGCTCGCGGGTACCCGACGGGTACCCGAAACCCGATTGAAAGCAGTCGGGTGCGGGTTCGAGTTTCAATTTTGTCCCGCGGGTGCGGGTTCAAGTACAAAAATTTATCCGAGCAAGTTTTTTGTCGGGTCGGGTTTTTTCTCTACCCAACTCAAACCCGATCTATTGCCATCCCTAAGCACTCGGTCGTTACATTAGCGACGGCTCGGTACTCGGCTTCAGCGCTGGAGCAGAATACTGTGGATTGCCTCTTTGAAGACCAGGAGACAAGAGCGTCGCCAAAGAAGACGCAATAGCCTGATGTAGGGCATCGCGTGTCAGAACAACCGACTCAGTCGGCGTTCGAATATGCGGTAAGGCAAGTGCTGGATGAAGACAGCAATAGAATCCCATGATCAAGCGTTCCACGTATGTAATGTAGAATCACTACTACAAAAAGCATTTTCGCAGGCGCCTTGATTTTTCAAACACAGGCAGTCCGTAAAGAAATACGACTGTGATGACGAATGATACAAGAACCGCCTGTGATGACATAACATCACAGGTGGATTTTAAATAACAACCGCCTGGGTAATACATGATTTTCTCTGGCGGTTATTAATTAAGAACCGCTTGTGATGTAATAAACTTCACATGCGGTTCTTAATTAACCAACACCTGGGTAAATACATGATTTTCACGGGCGGTCATTGTTTAAGAACCATATGTACTGGTTTAATCATCACAAGCGGTTTTTTTTTTGAAGAGCCGCCAGGGAAAAGTCATTGTTTTCACAGGCTGCTTGTTAATTAAGAACCGCCTGTGATGCCGATAAGCTCTTGTCAAGCTAATCCCTGCACAACAAGCTCTTGTAGATGCAAGTAACATTCGTGGCTCATCATTTGGATTGTTGAAAGCATCAATTGAAGCCTGACGATCCTTGGAAGGATTTTCCCATCCATTTGAAGGATTTCTTTCGCTCATGTCCATTTGAAAACTTAGTAAGATGCTCCTTTCTAAGTTTTAATGCCTAAATATATTGAATAAAAATTAGTACCTACTCTCTTAGTGCTTCACACAAGCGAAGAAGCGAACAACTTCAGTCACAAATCTTGTTTTTACCCTTTTATAGGGATTTAACCTTAATCTTTCAAGCATAGAATCATCAATAAGTGAAGCTTCCTTATCACACATGTTAATGGCAGTTATAAGTGAAGGATGTGCCAAAGCTAAAGAAATCTGAATCGGACTGAAGATAAAGAGATCCTGCATATGAGTGGCAATGTCCAGGTTAGACAGCGTGATGCTATGATGGCAACATTCAACAACATGAAAAGTGATGTTAAGGTTATGCTTGATATAACCAAGGCATGTTATGAGGGTATAACACTTGTTGGGGCAAGCATAACTGTGATGCTGCAACAAGTGTTATGCCCTCAAAACATGCCTTGATTGATGCAAGCATAACCTTGGCATCACTTTTCATGTTGTTGAAGGCTGCCATCATAGCTTCATGTTGTCTAACTTGGACATTGTCACTCATATGCAGCATATCTTTATCTTCAGTCCCCTTGGGATTTCGTTAGCTTCGACACACCCTTCACTTGTAAATGCCATTGACATGTCTGATGAGGAAGCTTCACTTATTGATAAATATATGCCTGAAATATTAAGGTCAAATTCCTATGAAAAGGGTAAAAACAAGATTTGTGATTGAAGTTGTTTGCTTTGTTGCTTGTGTGAAGCACTAAGAGAGATGGTACTGATTTGTAGTCAATATATTCAGTCATTAGAACTGATAAAGTAGCATCTTCATAAGTTTTTAAAATGGAGAGAAGAGAAAGAAATCTTTCAGGGCTTGTTTGGGTGTACTCAATCTAATTAGATTGAAGTGGATTGGAGTGAAGAATGAACTAATTTTCTCCTCAATCCACCTCAAACCACTTATATTGAAGTGGATCCACTCCTATCCAAACAAGCCCTCAAATGGATGGGAAGTATCGTCAGACTTCAATTGAAGCTTTTAACAATCCAAATGATGAGTCTCGGGTGTTACTTGCATCTACAAGAGTTTGTTGTGAAGGGATTAGCTTGACAGGAGCTTTAAGAGTTGTGCTTCTAGATGTTGTTTGGAACCAAGCTGTTGGAAGGCAAGCATGATCATCATAGGTCAGAAGAAATTTATATACACATATAATTTGATAACTTATAGAATAGGTGAAGATGATAAATATGATAGTCAACAAGCCGAAAAGGATCATTTGTCCAAATTAGTCTTCTCGAAACATGCTATCTAAAGCTAAAATAGAACATTGTTCTAAGTGGATTTCAGAGGATACAAATATATACAATATATATCATACATTTTTTCTAGCATTGACATCTTCTCGCATATAGGGTTTCAAATACTTTTTAATGCTTCTCTCTACGCGCTTGATGTTTTCTGGTTTGATGAAAAGGTACATCTCTTCATACTGATTATATTCCTCTTCATTATCTCCCACATTCTCAACCCCAACAATATTTTTCTTTCTAGAAACAACTACGTGCATCTTCTCAGTTTCTGGATCTTGTACACAAAAAACTTATGCAACACTATCAGCGAGAACCCACAGGTCATCTTTACAACCCACTTTATTCAAGTCCATCAGTGTCGGCCCGTAATTGTCCACTTTCACACCATCAGGATGTTTGATGCATTGGCACTTAAATACGGGTATTACCATTCTTTCGCCATAATCGAGTTTCCACATTTCCTCTATGAACCTGAAGTATGTGGTCTTATGCCCTTGTGAATCATAAGCCTCAATACGAGCACCACTATTTTTATCAACACTCTTACCGTCTTTTTCTTTAGTGTAAAATGTGTAACCATTGATGTCATATGCTTGCCATGATGTCAGCGGAGCAGATGGGCCAAAAGCTAACTTCTTCATTGTTGCCACTTCTATAGAGTTTCTGTATGGTATATTTTTGTCCATTAACCATTCAGTGAAACATCTTCTGTTCTCTTTCATGATCCAATCCTCTGTGCGGTCTTGATTTTTTTTGCGAAGCTCAATTTGGTGTTTCTCGATGTACGACTCAGCTATTGCGAGTTGTTGTAGTACACTAAAATGTGCACGGTGTATATTCTTTTCATCTTGAATGATAAAAGTTTTCTTACCCACTTTGTCTTTCCCATGTAGTCTACCCTCATGTACTGGTATAGGCACACCTATCGATTTTCCATCTTTGATGTAATCAGCGCAACCCTCAATCACTTCTTTAGTGGTGTATCCTTCCATAATTGAACCCTATGGGTGAGCACGGTTCCACACATAACCTTTTAATACTCCTAAATATCTCTCCAACGAAAACATATGATGTAAATATAGTGGCCCCAATGCTTTTATCTGATCAACAAGATGCATGATTAGATGTACTTGCATATCAAAGAAGGATGGTGGGAAACACATCTCAAGCTTGCACATAGTCTCGACGATGTATGTGTTCGGATAGTATAAATCTTCACGTGCTATCACCTTTTGCAATACTGCATTGAAGAAGTAACACAAACGTGTGATGACAACTTTTATATGCTCAGGTCTGATGACTCTTATTGTAATGGCAAGGAGCACTGTCATCATCATGTGACAGTCGTGAGAATTATAACCGAATAAAGACAAGTCTTTCATCTAGACTAGTTTGCGGATATTGGATGAGAAAATCGTGGGCACTTTGATCCCACGCAAGCATTCGCAAATTGCTTTTTTCTCTTCTAATGTCAAGTTGTAGCTGGCTGGGGAAGGTAATGCTTCCCGTTTGCCTTTTCTACTGGATGAAGCTCTTATCTCAAATCAAGATTTACTAGGTCCATACGTGAATTTAATTCGTCCTTTGTTTTCCTCGGCATGTCTAGCAAGGTCCCAATGATTCTTTCAAATACATTCTTTGTAATGTGCATCAAATCAATACTATGGCAAAATTCCAGATTCTTCCAATACGGAAGATACTTGAAAGAAATTGATTGTTTCTTGAAATCCATGTCAGTTGTATCACCCGAAGATGTATTTTTCTTTCTCTTGATTCCTTTACATTTTTTGCCCTTACCGAAAGCAATATGAATGTTCTTGACCATTTCGAACACAGGTTTTCCACTGTAAGGTTTTGGTGCAGTATATTTTTCGATTTTGTTATCAAATTGTTCTTTCATCTTCCTATACTTGTGTGTATCTGTCAAAGAGCCGCCAGTGTCTCATGTACACCATCTTTTTGGATGAAGTGAGGTATAGAAATCGATTTCTATCCACACACATTACACAATCTTTCTTCCATTTCATTTGTCTTGATAATGTAAATAGTCTGAGATAATCATGCACGGTAACGAATATCATTGCTCTTAGCGTGAAATACTCCCGCTTGTACTCACCCCATGTACGTACCCCTTCATTCCACAATTTCGCCATATCTTCATTAAAGGTTCCAAGAACACATCAATTTCGATGCCGGGTTGTTTCGGACCTTGGATAAGAACATATAACAAGATATATTTCCTTTTGTGACATGACCACGTTGGTAGGTTGCACATCGTTAAGACCACAGGCCATGTGCTCTGTATGCTCCTTTTTTTACCAAACGGATTCATTCCGTCTGTACACAAGGCAAACCTTACATTTCCGATTTCCTTTGCAAATTCTAGATATTGAATATTTAAATATTTCCACTGTGTTGCATCACCAGAGTGTCGAATATGTTTTTCATTCTTCTTGCGCTGCTCGGAATGCCAACACATAAGTTCAATCTCCCTAGGGTTTGAGAACAAACACTTCAAGCTGTCTGTACCACATCACCAAGGTAGGAATTTTTCTCTTATTCTTCGCGTCTGCATCGCCATAAGTATTGTCATCATCACCTTCGGGACTAATAATAAACTTCTTATTCTTCTGATACTTTTTCATGTTAGTAACATACTAGTGATTGTAGTCCTTCTTATATGTACTGACACCATAGATGGGGCATCTAGTTGCGAGCTCATGCTCTTTATGATACAAAATACAATGGTTCACACAAGCGTGTATTTTTGTCACACCTAGTGCCATCGGGCAAAGAAGTTTCTTCGCTTTATAAGTGCTTCTCGGCAGTTTATTTGGATTTGGAAGAATTTTTGCCGTAAGATTCAAAAGATTAGAGAAACTACAATTGGACCATCCGTGTGTGGCTTTCGACTTTAATAGTTCTAGGACCGCACGCAATGTATTAAACTCTTTATCACAATCGTTTGATTCATCATATAAAAGCTCTATCACCGCATTTTGCAATGTCTCAATTTTACTTAAACCTTTACTTGCTCCCATAGAAGTCAATATATATGGTTCAATGCGACGCAACATCTCCTCACAATTGAACTCATCATCATCATCATCATCTTGATTGTCACTACCATCATCGATATGAACATTATCGTCATCTGAACCTTCTCATCATCTTTATCCACTTCATGGGTACCTAAGTCACCATGCTCTGTCCAAATTATATAGTTTTTTCTGAAACCTCTTTTCACCAAATGAGATTGGATTACTATAGTATCTATCCAAGCAATCTTATTTTCACAGTCGATACATGGACATAATATGTCATCTATCTTTTGCAACTTTGCATGTATCTTGGATGCTTTAATAAAATTTGCAACATTATGAATGTACATAGGATCAGGTCTATGCATGTTATACATCCACGCTCGACGATCCATGCTTCAATAACAGATTTTTTGTAAGATTTACAAAATTTAGCCATAGATATTCCCTAAAGGTCTTCTATAAAATGAATTTACAGAGACATAACAAGCCTGCATCATAAAGTGAATACTGGTATCATGTAGGTCTGTTCATAAGGGTTCCAAGAAAATTTGTTTCATAATTTTCTCAGCTTCCTAGTAGACATAATGGATTTTTGAAGTTAGGCTTATTCATTGAAATATTTCATCGAACACGTGATGTGCTTGTATTCATCTTCAACCTTTAATCCTTCAAATCTACTTCTCATTCTGCAAAATTCATGGGTGAGCTCAAGGGGAGACTAAACTATGTCTTTCAAACTTTAATCATTCAAATCTACTAACAAATCTCAAGTGGTGGTGGTGGGGGGGGGGGATGGAGGAATATGCAAACACAACAAAACAAAACTAAAAACAGAACAAATTAAAAACAAGATAGTGAAGAAGAAGTCTCTTCTAACCTTTTCTCTGTTCGAAGCTTGATCAACTGATGAATGCAGTATTAGCCGGCGCATGGTGGAAAATTTTAGCAGCCTGGCAGCGTCGATGGAAAATCTCAAGGGTTAGGTTTTTTGTGGTGCTCGAGGGGTCTTTATATAGGCGTCGGTTTTCACAGGCGGTTTTTAGCGAAACAACCGCCTATGATAAAAATTAATAAAGTTCAGGCGGTTTTTAACTGCTTCTCGGGCGGTTTGTACTGAATAACCGCTTGAGAAAAAGATTATTGCAAGCTTTTATTAGTTACCAACTGTTTGGGATAATTGCTCGAGCCTGTTCTTCAGTTTTCTTTTTCCTTGCTTTTTTTATTTAGATTCCAATATAAATACTCAAACATTAATGGATTATGCAAATTGAGTCCAAATTCGATGATTCTTTCTTCTATATTTTTCAAAAATTAACATCCACCGCCTGGACCAAATATTTTAAAACTTTTATAGCTAACATTGTAATGTTTTTGTAAATATAAAATTAATTTATACTCACATATTATTCACATTTGTGTATCTCTTAAAAAAAGGGATCCTTCACTGAAGTTGGTTTGTATGAACATATTTTTATTATTTATACATATATGAATTTTTATAATATTTTTAAAGCATTCCAACATGTCAAAATTCAAATTATCCATCATTCTAACCAAATGCTCATATACATATGAGGCATTCATCAAATTTTGAACACACATTGATTCAAATTTTTTTTAAAAAATCTGAAAAAATTCATAGATGTTGGTATGATGACTAAAACGGTCCATTGAAAAAATAAATGAAAAAATCATTATATTCATCAAGATAGAAAAATGACAAATATCAATTGTTATATGTTTTTTATGTTCTCACCAATTTAAAAGGCTTTATGAAGTGAAATTTAATGGTAACATTTAATACACAATCATATTACAAGAAAGTGGAATTTGGGCTTTTGAAAGGCCCCACATCTAATCAATAATATTAGTTAAGCTCACATAAAGCTCTTCTCAGGCGGTTGGTACTAAATAACCGCCTGAGAAAAAGATTATCTCAGGTGGTTATTACATACCAACCACCTGAGATAATTGCCCGAGCACGTTCTTCAGTTTTCTTTTCACTGACTTCTTTTTTATTTAGATTCTAATATAAATACTCAAACATGTGTAGATTCTGCAAATTGAGTCCAAATTCGACGATTCTTTCTTCTATATTTTTCAAAAATTAACATCTATCACCTGGACCAAATATTTTAAAACTTTTATAGCCAACATTGTAATGTTTTTGCAAATATCAAATTAATTTATACTCATATATTATTCACATTTGTGTATCTCCTAAAAAAAAGGATCCTTCATTGAAATTGGTTCGTATGAACATATTTGTATTATTTATACATGTATGAATTTTGATAAACTTTTTAAAGCATTCCAACATGTCAAAATTCAAATTCCATCATTCTAACCAAATGCTCATATACATATGCATTCATCAAATTTTGAACACACATTGATTCAAAAAAAATTAAAAAATCTGAAAAATTCATAGAGGTTGGTATGATGACTAAAAAGGTCTATTGAAAAACTAAATGAAAATAATCATTATATTCATCAAGATAGAAAAATGACAAATATCAATTGTTATATGTTTTTTATGTTCTGACCAATTTCAATGGCTTTATGAAGTGAATTTTATGGTAACTTTTAATACTCAATCATATTACAAGAAAGTGGAATTTGGGATTTTGAAAGGCCCCACATTTAATCAAGAATATTAATTAAGCTTACATAAAGTTCTTCTCAGTCGGTTGGTATTGAATAGCCGTATGAGAAAAAGATTATCTCATGCGGTTATTACATACCAACAGCCTGGGATAATTGCCCGAGCCTGTTCTTCAGTTTTCTTTTTCCTTGCTTCTTTTTTATTTAGATTCCAATATAAATACTCAAACATGTATAGATTCTGCAAATTGAGTCCAAATTCGATGATTCTTTCTTCTATATTTTTCAAAAATTAACATGTACCACCTAGACCAAATATTTTAAAACTTGTATAGCTAACATTATAATGTTTTGGTAAACATCAAATTAATGTATACTCACATATTTTTCACATTTGTGTATCTCCTAAAAAAAGGGATCCTTCACTGAAATTGGTTTGTATGAACATATTTGTATTATTTATACATGTATGATTTTTTAAACTTTTAAAGCATTCCAACATGTCAAAATTCAAATTATCCATCATTCTAACCAAATGCTCATATACATATGATGCCTTCATCAAATTCTGAACACACATTGATTCAAAAAAATTAAAAAATCTGAAAAAAATTAATAGAGGTTGGCATGATGACTAAAAAGGTCCATTGAAAAACTAAGTGAAAAAATCATTACATTCATCAAGATAGAAAAATGACAAATAGCAATTGTTATATGTTTTTTATGTTCTGACCATTTTCAAAGGCTTTATGAAGTGAAATTTAATGGTAACCTTTAATACTCAATCATATTACAAGAAAGTGAAATTTGGGTTTTTGAAAGGCCCCACATTTAATCAAAATAATAATTAAGCTTACATAAAGTTCTTCTCATGCGGTTGGTAGTGAATAACTGTCTGAGAAAAAGATTATCTCAGGCGGTTGTTACTTACCAACCGGTTGGGATAAGTAAATCTTCTCAGGCAGTTATTAAGGGCCATGGTTCTTAATAACCGCCTGCGAAGATAGGAGTCTATATATAGCCCTCAGCTACGTTGGAAAAACCTAACCCGGGCGAAATCACTTAGACGTCGTTAGGCTGCCAAAATTTCGTTTGCCACCAAGTCTTCGCCGCTCTTGCCGCTGAGCTTCATCGTCGCCGCCGAGCTTCACCGTTGTCCGTTTGCTTTGCTCTCGCCACTTCCAGGTACACCGAGCATTTCCCTCATCGTCACCGCCGATCTTCACGGTAAACCCTAAACCCTTCGACCTTCCCTCCTCCGTCCCCATGCCGCCTCCCTCCTCGCCCTCGCCGCCGGCCGAGTCAAATGGTGCCTTGCATATATTTCCTTGGTTAGGGTTCGGGAATTCAGAAAGGGTAGGCATCCTAGTGGTGGTGGTGGTGGAGCACGACGTTAACACACAACACCTCTGATGCGTTCATTTCGTTCCATGTACTGGACACAGTTTGTCGATCGTGTTTTGGTGCCAAATCGTGGTCGTAGTATTAGGGTTCGGACATGATAAACTATGCTGGTAGTTTTTGGTTAGGTACAATATGTTGCTGTCCTGCCCCTGAATTAGTTTCCTGCACCTTTGTTATTACGATTCTCCTGATTTCACCATTACCATGGCGCTGCTGTACATATGAATTACGAAGTACTTTTGTGCATGCTATAGCTCTATGGATTGGAATAATAGGTGGAGTATTTTTATGGGTTAAGGATTTATGAAATTTGGAAGAACATTGCAGCTGCAAGGTACACTTGATTTGAAGAATTTTGTGTTCATTTCCTCCTGCTCATGGCTGCTACTAACACTCCCTCTGGTTGACTTTGCATGTCGTTAAGACAATTTGTCAATAGTAGTAGTACAATGTATATACAAGCATGCTGATTCATGCACTTCACGTGTCGTGCAACATTAAATGTTTCATGTTTTCCAATTTTTCGTCATCATTTGTTCACATTAGTTGTAGATCATGGATTGAGGTGCAGAGTAGATTAATAATGAAGGATTGGCGGAACAGAAAAATGTAATATGTAATTTTGGTTTTGAGCCCTGATATGATATCATAGTAATACTAAATCGGTATGCCATAAATCTGTATGCCGTAGATTGGCGGTGGAATTACTGTGACTTTAATTCTCCTATTGAATATACAATATGATCTTTTCTTGCTTGCCGAATACTGTCAATAGGTTCCTACGCCAAAATAATTATGTGATTCGATACAATTCTTCTGATCACACTGCTATATAATGATTTCTTGTGTTTCATTTTATGTTTTGGCTTTGATTGATTGATCAAGAGATTTCGTTTGATTTTATCCGTGTTGGAAAAACCTAACCTGGGCGAAATCACTTAGACGCCATCAGTCGTCTCAAATCCAAGAATGGAACTTGGTCAATCACCTTGGTCAGTCGCCTTAAACCCTAGAATGCTTCCATCTTTTTCTTCATGCAACACTTCATGTAGAGTTAATATGCCATTCATTATATTTTTGTCTTATTAGTTCTAGCATGGAAAGCCTTAAGAAGACTGGTGCTGGTAGTAACAATAGAAAAGACAATATAGAGTTTAGTGACTCCAGCAGTTCAAGCTCCTTTCACAGTACATTAGATCCTTTTCCGAATATAAAAATTAAAAAGACTTCATAGGATCTCGACCCGGAATATGATCCTGGCGACGAGGTATGGATCACGAATCTTAACTTCAGTAGTTCAAGTTAATGTTGGTTGTCAAATATACGAAGTCTTATAATTCTTTTCTACCTAGATTAATCACGAAGACAACGAGGTGACTTCGGCTCCTAAAACCGCAGAAGGTTCTCCAATGGATGAATCCTTAGGTTCACTCAAGCGGAAACGATGGCAATGAGGTCCCAATAAGGTTCCATTGGACCGCACCATGTACATAACAAGGGTCGGTCTAGGTGGGCTTCCCCAAGAACCACTGGATTCAGTTACCAAGTACCGAAATGCATGCAGTTTTCTTGTTAGAGAGCTTGTGCCGATCACAACCGATAATTGGAGAAAATTACCTGAGGAGACCAAGAATGAGTTGTGGGAAAGGATAAAGAAACAATTCAAGTTCCCGAAAGGCACAGAACAAGCTGTAAAGAAAGCAACATTAGTCTCTTGCGGCAAGAATTTTTGTGGCTAGAAGAGTGAAATGAATACTTACGTTAAGGCCGATAAGGTCCATAGCCCGAGGAATATGGAAAAAATCACACAAGCTCAGTGGCAAGAATTTGTTCATCAAAAGACCACACCTGATGCTAAAGTCCTAAGTGCAACTAGATCAGAGCTTGCCAAAAAGAACAAATACCATCACCACTTACGGTCTGCCAGATATGCTCCCAAAGTCCAGAAATGGAATAAGATATTAGACAAGATTACGAGTAAGGACAATGCTCACCCGTTAGAAGGCTGCGATGAGAGAACTCAGCGGTGGATCTTTGCTCGGTCAGGTTTGATCGGCGAGGGCAAACTTGAATAGCCCGACTCTGTGAATGAAGTAGAGGAAGAAACAAAAGAAGTAATTAAAAAGCAACAGAAGGGTCTCTTCAAGCCGAAGAGGGAGAATGACCAACTTACCGCTATACTAGGATACCTTGAACACAGTGGACGGGTTCGAGCAATCTCTTCTCAAATGTCTTGGCTAGATGGTTTTCTAAAAGATAAAGATACATATAGAAGACGTGAGAAGTTCAAGAAAACACTTGATGAAATGATTGCTCAAAAGGTCAAGGAAAATGTGCAAGAAATAATGGAACAACTTAGACAGTCGAGACAATTAGTGGCATCGAGTACAACGCTGGTTCCTGTGCCAAAGGAGCAATTGGTATCTCAAACTGCCTACCATAGCAGCGTAGGTTCTGTGCCAGGCTCAGGGTCAACCCATAAGTTCGCTGTCGATGATATTGCTAAGGACAAATCTTGTCGTCTTCTTGTCCCGATCGGCAAAGCAAGGAACAAAACCAAATAGGTTACCACTGCTATGGCAAAGCCTGATTGTATCTTCAACGACGATCCACTTCTGTTGTATTATGTTGTGGTGCAAGTTCTTCAGATCATTGATAATGATTATGAAGATTATGAAATAGACCACATCACACATGAGGGGATCGCGACTCTAGGGCAGACTGTCAACCAATTAATCCTTTGGCACTGACGTGATATCGTGTTGGACGATGAGCTTATTTCTAGCCCCGTCGCATCTCAAAATACTACAATCCCGTTTTCTAAGGCGAAAGTCCAGGAAGATCCACTCCCAGTCCAGGAAGATCCACTCCCCTATGTCTCAGCAAGGATGATAGTAACCTTGCTAGTAAAGATAACCAAGAGCAACAAGTTGGACAATAGCTTCAAGCAGTATCAGATCAAGTTGTTGCTAGTAAAGAGCAATCAGTTGAGCAACAATTTGAAGTTGTACTAGAGCCAGCTGCTGGGAGTAAAGAGCAATCATTTGAACAACAAGTTCAACAACAAGTCAGTGTCCAACTTTTGATGACTACTCCTCGATCATCAGTGTAATATCAAAGAGCATGTGAAAAGCTACCAGAGGGGGGGTGAATGGTAGATTTAAAAAATCTTACGCAGCGGAAGAATTAAATCCCAATCCCTTCGGCATAAAAACGATCTGTTAAAGAAATCGTGAGTGAAACTAATCTAAACGTGTTTCACCGGGACAAAAGTGATATATATCAGAGAGAATAAAGTCACGAAGAAAACACAAGAAGAATCACTCAAATCCGTCGAGAGAAACTCAAGTTATGATTGAAAGATCGAACAAAGGTCAATCTGTCCTACCCGAGAAAAACAGTTCTGGAACGCTGCAAAGAAACTCGTGTAGATCAGAAACCACAAATCCAATGACCGTGAAATTTTTACAGATGATAGATAATCAAGTTGTTAAGAGAACCCAAAAAGAATCACATCAATTGGATCTGTAAAAATCGAGTTATGATAAAACCACCGACAAAAGGTAGTGCTGTCAACTCGACGAGTAAAACATGTCTGGAACAAGTCAGACGAACAAGGCACAAAAATTCCTTCAAACTACGAATTTTATTCAATAGAACACAAGAGGAACAGCCCTAAAGTGGTGCACCACGAGCTCTGGCCTCCCTTGGTTATATAACCAGCTCGAAAGCCAACTCAACTCAAATCAGAACCCTAATCCTACTCTGTTCACGAATCAAAACTTTCCATAACTGCTTAGGACTCTTCTATACGCAGATAGAAGCAATCTTAAGACTTCCAAACACCTTAGGAACGTATCCCACATTCCTAAAACAACTAAGATTCGTGACCCACACGAAATCCTATCATAACCAACTCAAAACATTCCATTTTTGAGTCAAACCCGACTCAACCATAGCCTAAGTCCATAACCTAGTCAGTTGGACCTTTCCAACCAATTCTATACGTCCACGTATCTTCATCACGCCTTAGGACCATGCAACCACGTCCATGAACTCCTTGAACACGTGCAAACATCTTCCAATGACGTCCACGATACCTTCATATGCATTGTTCTTGATTCAAACATGTTGCGCAACCTCTCGATCAACTCAACCACAATTCCTCCCGAACTTGGTTGTTGAACCTCATCTTCTCCCTAAGACTAGTTCAATGGATCCCGTCACCAGCCATGTCTTGAACTCAAGCAACACCTGCACATGAACAAACAACCAATCTGTACGAGCCCAAGCCCTCGACTTGACTCAAGTTAGTTCCGAAACTACAACACCTTACGTGAGCACCTCACATAAGCATGTTGCAAAGCACAGCAAAATGATATAAGCCTTAACCACCAAAACACACCAAAAACTTAGTAAAAGAATACTGAGCAACCTTTCCACAAGTGTAAAGCAAGTTCGAAACATTTCACATGAAAATTTGGAACATTACGATCAAGCTCCAAACCTTGCCAAAGCTAACCGGAGCTTGAGCCAGAGCTTACCAAAGCTAGTACAACCTAGCGTCAGAGCCTAGCACTGGAGCTAACCAAAACTAGTTAGAACTAGTCATCCCAAAAGTTAGAGCTAGAAAAACATGTCGGAGCTAACCAACATAAGTCAGACCTAGCAAAATATATCGGAGCTTAACAAAGACATGCCGGAGCTATCAAAGACATGCCGGAGCTAAAGACAAAGCTCACCGGAGCTACCCAAAAACATGTAGGATCTAGACAAGGAAAGTCAGACCTATTGTCGTACCTTGCAGAAGCTCGGAGCTAGAGTCGGACCTTGCTAAAAAGATGTTATGGCAGCACTCAAAACTTTTATTGTCAAAGCCAATGTATTCAGCACACATAGGTCTCACAATCTCCCCCTTGATGAATGCATTGGCAACACCATTTAAAATCCGAACATTGGCATGAAAAGTTTTGAGAACAATTTCCCCCTTTTTGAAAATCAAATGAGACAGAAATAAATTTCTCCCCTATACATATTTCTCCCCCTTGCATAATTCACCATATTATCTCTCCCCCTTTGACAATGTATTCAACAAGGTACAAAAAAGAAATTTTAATTGTTTTTGAGCATATTATAACATATACATATAAAACAAAGCTCATCCAAGTCATACTATCAAGAAACTTACAGTATCACAACAATGAGATACATAAAGTAGTGTAAGCCATGCTAGAGATCAAATGTAATTTTCAATTTAAGCAAGTCATGATCTCACAAACTTAACTATTTCAATACCTGAAAGCATTACACTTGTTGCTGCATTTTATTATTTTTCAAAGCACAAATTTAGATCATATGATATTTGCACGAGATTATATGCGCATCTGCCTTATTCCAACCAACCAAGCCAAGCCTATGTCATTTGACAATCAGAAGCTTAAGGACATGGTTTTAGTCATGCACAACTTCTTCCAAGTTCATATCTAAGTGCAATGATAAGCCATCTCAAAAGAAGAAGTGCGATGCATGCATATTCTCTTGATCTTTTCTCAACTTATATTTGTTCATAAAAAAACTCAACAAGTGAGTTGATTACTTGATTAAGTCTTTATGATTAAAAGCACTTTTGTGAGCATGCAACAAGTTCAAAACAGCAAGAAAGTTCGACCATGACCAGATTTAGTGTAAGTAATTATTCCAATTACTAGATATGGCAAAAACTACAAAATTTATAACACGAGTAATGTAGGATGAACTTTTAGCATGTAAAAGGAATCACAAAGTCATATATGTATGAAATACTATGCTCATATTATTTTAATTTCAGATTCACACATAGACTTCTAGGGTTTGAAAACTCCCCCTCAATGTAAGCCATGAGGATGCATAACCCCCATTTCACTACGAATGTAACAAAAACAAGTGAAATCCAAAGGCTTTGTAAAAATGTCGGCCAATTGTTGTTCGATATTTACATGGTGAAGCACAATGTTTCCTTTTTCAACATTATCACGGAGAAAGAGATACCTAATATCAATGTGCTTAGTTCTAGAATGTTGCATAGGGTTTTTAGCATTGCAAATAGCACTAGTGTTATCACAAAACAGTGGTACACTATCTAGATCAACCCCATAGTCCTTAAGTGTTTGAACAATCCAAAGAATTTGTGAGCAAGCACTAGCAGCAGCTACATATTCAGATTCAGCTGTGGATTGTGCAACTGAATTTTGTTTTCTAGAAGACCAAGCAACAAGTGAATTACCAAGAAAATGAAAAGCACCAGAAGTACTTTTCCTATCAATCCAACAATCTCCAAAATCAGCATCGGAAAAAGCTTTCAAAGTAACGGTTGAGGAAGAAGGAAGAAAAATGCCAAATTCTTGAGTTCCATGTAAGTACCTGAGAATCCTTTTGACGGCTTGACGATGTGAAGCACGTGGGAGGCTTGAAACCGTGCACAAAGACATACACTGAATTGTACGTCCGGTCTTGATGCCGTGAGGTACAAAAGTGATCCGATCATGCTTCTATATTTTTTTGATCCATGGGTTCACCATCTTCATCAAGTTCAAGTGTTGCTGCTGTTCCCATTGGTGTCCGAACAGGCTTGCTTTTGTCCATGTTGAAGCGCCTTAGGAGGTCTTTTCTGTGCTTCGTTTGATGCACAAAGGTACCCTCCTTGGTTTGCTTGATTTGCAGCCCTAAAAAGTATGTGAGTTCGCCCATCATACTCATCTCAAATTCTGAACTCATCATAGCTGAAAACTTGGACACAAGATCATGAGAAGCACAACCAAAGATAATATCATCCACATACACTTGAACAAATAATGAGTCAATGCCATGCTTAAGCACAAAAAGAGTTTTATCAACCTTGCCCATGGTAAACCCCTTTTCAAGTAAGAATGTTTTTAACCTATCATACCATGCTCTAGGGGCTTGTTTGAGACCGTACAAGGCTTTGGACAGTTTGTAAACATGATTAGGAAAATCTGAATTTTCAAAACCCGGTGGTTGTTTGACATAAACCTCCTCATCTATGTAGCCATTAAGAAAAGCACCTTTAACATCCATTTGATATAGCTTGAAACGTTTAGATGCAGCAAAAGCTAACAAAATTCTTATGGCTTCTAATCTAGCAACAGGAGCAAAAGTTTCATCAAAATCTAGACCTTCAACTTGAGTGAAACCTTGAGTAACCAACCTAGCCTTATTCCTAACCACAACCCCATCCTCACTTTGTTTATTATTTAAACACCCATTTAGTTCCAATTAAAGTGTGACCTTGAGGAGGAGGTACAAGTTTCCGAACATTATTTCTTTTAAAATTTTCTAACTCTTCTTGCATGGCAATAATCCAAGATTCATTAGTGAGTGCGTGTGATATATCTTTGGGTTCAAAAGAAGCAACAAAAGTAGAATGAGCATGAGAGTTTTGGATCGCAAAACCTAGACCGTGTAACTCGTTCGTGCAAGCTTCCAATAATCTGTTGTGGAGGATGAATTTTGAGAACCCGGAGGGGAGTGGAAACTTCACAAGCTTCTTCTTCTTCATGTTCATCACAAATCGATGAGCTTGTGACTTGAGGAGGATCTAGACTAGCAATGGTGGTCGTCGGTGCTGGCTGTGAATCGAAATCAGGAGGTCGAACAATGTCATTAGCTGCTGAATTTTCAGGCAGAAGCTCCACCTCTTCCTCATCTTCAACGAAAATGCTCTCCCCCTGCGGATATGGATCTGGACCTGCAATGTTTGAGCTAGTATCTGCGCTAGATTTATCAAAAGACACTTCACAAGCACACGGTAGCCTCTAGTATGAGATGGATAACCAAGAAACATGCCATCAATGAATCTAGGTTCAAATTTATCAAGATTACCATGTTTCTTAACAAAGCATTTGCAACCAAAGACCCAAAAGTGCGTAAAACTAGGCCTATGTCCAAACCGGAGCTCATATGGTGTTTTACTAGCTTAGCGTGCAAGAAAACACGATTTGAGACATAACAAGCGGTTGCAATCGCATCAGCCCAAAATTTCCTAGGAGTTTGATATTCATCAAGCATAGTCCTAGCCATCTCAACTAAGGTTCTGTTCTTTCTTTCTACAACACCATTTTGTTGAGGTACATATGGTGAAGAAAATTGATCATCTATTCCATTTTCAGCACAAAAGTGATCAAAAGATTGATTTTTAAATTCAGTTCCATTATCACTTCTAATTGCTTTTAAAGATCCCAGGTGATCAATTGATAATCTAAGAAATAAAGTTCTAAAGTGACTAAAAGCTTCATTCTTAGACGCCATAAAGTAAACCCAAGAGTATCTAGAATAATCATCAACAATAACAAGAACATACCATTTACCTCCGAAGGATTGAACACGTGAAGGTCCTACGGTGTCAAGGTGCAAAAGTTGACCCAGTTCAGTTGTCATGATCATTATGAGAGGAGTATGTGAACCTGCAACCATCTTAGCATGTCTACAAGAAGAGCACACAATTTCTTTGTCCCCTTTAAGCTTAGGCAGCCCACATATGCGATCAAGAGCACTAACACGTATTAGGTGATCAAAGCCTATGTGACCAAGTCTACGATGCCAAAAATATAAGTCCTTTGAATCATTAGCAACTAGACACCTATGCTTAGAGGAAGACATATCAAAATCAGCTTTAAAAACTCTTCCAGACTGAGACATGTTAAAAATAAGCTCACTATTTGAACCTACAACTTTGCAGCAGTTTTTATTGAAAATAATTTCCTGATTATCATCTAGCAATTGTGAAATAGAAAGCAAGTTGTGTTTCAAATTTTTGACAAGTAACACATCCTTCAAAGTGTAGTGATTTACTCTAACCGAACCCTTAGCAATTATAGGAATTAAAGAATTATCGGCAAAAGTAACATTCTCTACACGTGACACAAAAGAGAGGGAGGAGAACCATTCTTTGTTACCGGTCATGTGGCGTGAGCAACCTGAATCCACAATCCAAATGTTCTCCTTCCTCAAGCATGTAACCTAAATAGAAGCACAGTACGTCGATGACTCAATACTGGGATTAGTCAAAAGGCATTTAGGTATCCAGTACTGAGTCACACGACGTGCAGTAGGGAAAACACACGAAAGCTGAGATAAAATAGCAGGTTTATGAGTCAAAAATTGAGGTTTTTATTCTTAACTACTGACCTATAAGGTGTTACTTGTGTAGCACAAGAATCAGTAGCTCTGGAGGTAAAAACAGAAGGTCCGAAGGTAAAATTTGAATGTTTTTGACTCATAATAGCAGGTTGCATGTTCTTGGCATTTGATTTAATATGTGCAGCAAATTTTGCATGAAGGTTATGACATCTAGCAATCATTCTTTCCCTTTTCTGTTGTTTAGCTAGTCTATAACAAAAATCTATGACATGACCATCTCTACCACAGTAGGTACAATGAAATTTAACTTTGTGTTCATGTCTAGATGAGCAAGCAATATTTTTATTTGAAACTGAATGAGACAACACTCCTGTAGATTTGAAAACCACTTCTTTTTGTTTGGGAACTGTTTGAATCAAACCACTTCCTAATGACTTTACAATTTTAGGTGAATGTGCCTTAGCATGAGCATGAGAATCAAAACCTAAACCAGTTTTATCATCGCAAGACTTGGAAGAATTCAGCAGCAAGTTTAGGTTCTTATTCCCATTACAAAACTGATCTAATGTCCTATGCATGTTATCAAGTTTATTGGACAGATCAAGGCAATTTTCACATGAAGATTTTCCTTTTAATTTGCAATTGGAACAATATTTAACTTCATGAGAACATAAGCATTATTCAATATTGCAATTTCATTCATAGCATCTTTTAGTTTCTTTTCAAGATCATCACAACTAGAACAATGCAAATCAATTGTAGAACAAGAAGCATCTTTTAAGTTTCCAATGTCAAGTGCAGCAAGCTTTTTGTTCTTTTCAATTTCAAGTTCAAGTCTATCTAGAGTAGAGGAATGTGCAGTTCTTAGTGTGGACAATTGTTCATAGATTAAATCACATGAGGGACAAGAATCATCACTAGGAATCAAGGTTTTCAAACGGTTGATTTTAGATTCTAGTGATTCAATTTTAGCAGCATTATCCCTAAGCTTTTTGTACTTTTTCTTAACAATAATAGTTGCACGAGAAATTGCATCACACATTTCATTACAGGTAGAACATACCTCATCGTCGTCACTGCTGTATTCTGCATCCTCCTGACTTGATCTTGATCTTGTTTTGCCTGTCATGAAGCATAAGTTGATAAAATAATCTTCATCTTCATCACTTCCAATGTCCACGTCGCTTGAGCCAAGTTCCTGGAGTGCGAAGATAGAACTGTTCACCAGTTGGCGACCTGTAAATCCCTTCTTCTTCTTCTTCTTATCATTTGTTGAGGAGTGCTTCGTCCTTGATTGTTTTTCTTCTCGGGAAGTAGAACCTGAAAGGTTAGGGCATTCTGTACGAAAGTGTCCTGTCTTACCACATTCGAAGCATCGTTGAGGTCCGGAGCTTCCTCTCCTTCTAGTTCTCACATTTTGCAATGCTTTTGCAACCTAGTAGAGAGAAGTGCTAGCTCCTCCACTGGAAATTCCTCGATCTGCTCCAGGGTTAGTGAGGACAACAAAGCAAGAGTATTGCAAGATGATGATTGGTTGGAGCTAGGCATATCATGTTGTGAGACAAATGCAATAGACTTATTTGGGTTCTTACGTGATAAGATGTCAATTTCATGAGTTTTGAGTTTAGAGTAAGGCACATCTAAAGTAAGTGTACTCATGACAGTGGATTCACGAATAGATGTAACTTTCATCTCCCAGATTGACATGTCTAATGCACTAAGAAGTTGCCTAGCATTTTCAGCATCAGGAAAATTAACGTTGACACTACGCAAGTTACTGAGAATTTTGTTAAAGTGAGCAAAGAGATCATCGATGGACTCACCGGGTTGCATCTCGAAGCGCATGTTTTCCTTCTTGAACATGTCTTGCCTTACCTCCTTGATCATGTTGGATCCTTCATGATAGTCACAAAGAGCTCTCCATACATCGTATGCCGATCGGAGATGTGCAACGCAGTCGAAGTCGCTCTGAGTGAGTCCTTGGATGATCATATTTCGGGCTTTGTTGTTGTTGTCGAAGTCCCGTAGGTTTGTAGCCGTAACTTGATCGTTAGGTGGCACTTCGTAAGGCTTGTACACCTTCTCTCATATTGCGAAGCCTTGCGCCTGGATAAAAGCCTCCATGCATGCCTTCCAAACCTGAAAATCAATACCAGCAAACACAAAAGGTTTGGCGGAGTATTTCTCCATGATAATTAGTCAAAAACACGTGCAAATCACAATGATTGGAGCACCGTGGCTCTGATACCAATTGTAGGATCAAAGAGCACGTGAAAAGCTACCATAGGGGGGGGGGTGAATGGTAGATTTAAAAAATCTTACACAGCGGATGAATTAAATCCCAACCCCTTCGGCAGAAAAATGATCTGTTAAAGAAATCATGTGTGAAACTAATCAAAACGTGTTTCACTGGGACAAAAGTGACATATATCAGAGAGAATCAAGTCACGAAGAAAACACAAGAAAAATCACTCAAATCCGTCGAGAGAAACTCATGTTACGCTCGAAAGATCGAACAAAGGTCAATCTGTCCTACCCGAGAAAAACAGTTCTGGAACGCTGCAAAGAAACTCGTGTAGATAAAAAACCACAAATCCAATGACTGTGAAATTTTTACAGAGGATAGATAATCAAGTTGGGAAGACAACCCAAGAAGAACACATCAATTGGATCTGTAAAACTCGAGTTATGATAAAACCACCGACAAAAGGTAGTGTTGTCAACTCGACGAGTAAAACTTGTCTGGAACAAGTTGGACGAACAAGGCACAAAAATTCCTTCAAACTACGAATTTTATTCAATAGAAAACAAGAGGAACAGCCCTAAAGTCGTGCACCATGAGCTCTGGACTCCCTTGCTTATATAACCAGCTCGAAAGCCAACTCAACTCAAATCAGGACCCTAATCCTACTCTGTTCACGAATCGAAACTTTCCATGACTGCTTAGGACTCTTCTATACGCGGATAGAAGCAATCTTAAGAATTACAAACACCTTAGGAATGTATCCCACATTCCTAAAACAACTACGATTCGTGACTCACATGAAATCCTATCATAACAAACTCAAAACATTCCGTTTTTGAGTCAAACCCGACTCAGCCACAGTCTGAGTCCATAACCTAGTCGCTTGGACCTTTCTGACCAATTCTTTACGTCCACATCTCTTCACCACGTCTCGGAACCATGCAGCCACATCCATGCACTCCTTGCACACGTGCAAACATCTTCCAACGACATCCACGATACCTTCATATGCATTGTTCTTGATTCAAACATGCTGTGCAACCTCCCGATCAACTCAACCATAATTCCTCCCGAACTTGGTTGTTGAACCTCATCTTCTCCCTAAGACTAGTTCAATGGATCCCGTAACCAGCCATGTCTTGAACTCAAGCAACGCACATGAACAAACAACCAATCCGTACGAGCCCAAGTCCGCGACTTGACTCAAGTTAGTTCCAAAACTACAACACCTTATGTGAGCACCTCACAAAAGCATGTTACAAAGCACAGCAAAATGATATAAGCCTTAACCACCAAAACACACCAAAAACATAGTAAAAGAATACTAAGCAACCTTTCCATAAGTGTAAAGCAAGTTTGAAACATTTCACATGAAAATTTGGAACATTACGATTGTCGGTACCCTACGTACCATATACCCCTTGCGACTGCAAAAAGACCAAAGAAACTTCACCTGTGTGAGTTGAAGACCTCCGAAGGCCCCACATGTCATACGGGACCGGACCTGCCTCCCTTCTATGTTTAGTCCCGGTGCTGCCACGTGTATACTGCAACCGGAGCTATGTCCCACACATGGGAAAGCTCCAGGCTAAATACCTGTGCGACACCCCCAGACCTAACCCCCGACAGAGGGAAGCTCCGGTACCGACACGTGTACAACTGCACCGGACCTACCCGTCCCAGACGGTAAGCTCCGGAGCTGCCACATGTCCAACCGCCGGACCTTCAGCCTCAACAAGCAGACTGGAGGACCCCCAACAGCTCGGGCCTTCAAGGGACAATCAAGGACTTCAAGACCCGATTAAGTGTCATTAATATCATCTTAATGACACATGATCGGAGGGCCCTTAATATCGGTAACGGCACTGTAAAGGCTCGTTACCACACTATTAAGGGTAATTAAGCTCATTAATTGTGTATTAAGCATCAGTAACCGCCAGGGCCATATGTCGGGCCAGGCTAACAGTTTAACAACCAGTCCTTGTACTATAAAAGACTGGTTGAGCGATACACAGGGGAGACTCTTGGAGGGACTTCCACATTCCCATACCCGACTCTGACACACGCTCACAAGTGCTCAGACGCTCAATACAACAACTACACTCCCCGTGGAGTAGGGTATTATGCTTAGGCGGCCAGAACCACGTAAATCCTTGTGTCAACTTGCCATCGTGTTCTGAATCTCTGCGCGCCCAATACCAAACTACAAACTCCGCGGGCTACCAACAGTAGTACCGGGAGAATTGACAGAACCTTACTCCGACAGTTGGCGCGCCAGGTAGGGGGAGCGCCCGATATTCAAGGATGGTGAACTCTGCTGCTGGATCTTCCAACAGCAACCCTGCTGCGCAACATGCTGGAGGCAATCCCTCCAACATGCAGCAGCCAACAGGTCCTGTGGCTCCAGCAGGAGTCATACCACCGCCGCCACCGTCCGCACCAGTGAATCAAGCTAGACAGCGGGATGGGGCATCTGCGTTGGTCACTGCATCGGTGAACAACAACCCTGAACACATGCTCCATGGCGCGCGTGCTCTTCTCAACCGTCCACCGCCTCCAGGAGCATCCCAGGGTGCAATGGAGCAGTGTAGGGCTGATGTGGAATACTTGGTTGCAGCAGCAGCTGATCACATCAGCAACCAAGGTCCTCCCCCCTCGAGGCGGGCCCCATCACAGCATCGGACCGTGTCGGGTAGACTTGGTCTGCACGCTTCACGACACAGGAGGCGTGCTACGTCTCAACAGGCGACGTCGCTGCCTTCCGGGGTGTGACGTACCCATACGGTAACCAGACTTTCAACTCACGACCTCCGGGCGGAGCTTGATTGCCGTTACCGTCAACAGGATGGCCGTGTCCATATCGAGCGCGCTCGCGAAAGGCGAGAGGCTCGGGACAGTCCTGCTCCCGAGAGTAAGAGGAGGCTGTTCTGCCCTGGCCATTCACCTATGCATGGTCAGATGGCCGCAGAAGTTCCTGTCTCACCTGCCGAAGAAATTTGACGAAACTGTCAATCCCGCTGAGTTTCTCCAAATCTACTCCACCGCAATCCTTGTGGCTGGAGGCAATGAGGCCGTAATGGCCAATTATTTCCCCGTGGCTTTGACTGGGACCGCCAGGTCCTGGTTCATGAGGCTTCCGCCCGACTCCATCAACAGTTGGGCGGAATTGTGCCAACAATTCACCGCCAATTTCGGGAGTTCATACACCCGACCAGACACCGAATTGGACATTTTTGCTGTCAAGCAGAAGGGGGGAGAGTCCCTGCGATCCTTCATCCAGAGATTCTCCCAGGTACGAAACACCATACCTTCTATCTCAAGCGCTTCTGTTATTGTGGCATTTAGACAGGGCGTACGAGACAAGAAGATGCTGGAGAAGTTGGCACCAAGGAGGTCACCAGCGTCACGGAACTCTTCAGCTTGGCAGGCAAGTGCGCCAAAGCTGCGGAGGGCCGTGAAATGCACTCTCAATCACCTCCGGAGGATAACAAAAAGTCCTCCAAGGGAGAAGACACTACCTCAGGGAGTGGCAAGAAGAAGAAAAAGTCCAACGGCAAGAAAAAGCCATCGGCCAACACACCTACAGTTGCTGCTGCCACAGCTCCGGGTGGTCGGGGGCCACACCCCGAGAAACGACCTCGGTCGTCGTCTGAAGACGATGGCAGCTCCAAGATGTGGTGTCCTATACACAAGTCGAACAGCCACAGTCTGGAAGGTTGCCGAGTGGTTTAGATTCTTGTCGAGCGCTACAACAATTGTCGGGAAGAAGTTCCTTTCCGTCAAAGGGAAGGAAAACAAAAAGTCGATGAAGTTCCGGCTGAAGAGGAGTTAGGCTTTCATGACCCTAAAAAGGTCTTGAAAGCTGTTTACACCTCCGTCGACGAAGACTCCGACCTCTCCGACAATGAATGTCAGAAGACCATGAACACCATCTTTAGAGGTTCGTGGGACATCACCTCCTGCCGTGTCCTCAAGATCATGCGGCGGGACATGGCCTCAGTAGCTCCCACCACCAAGGCGGAGCCTCACCGGAAGTGGATGGACACTGCCATCACTTTCGATGCTTCGGACTGCCCTCGGAACATGATCGGAGCTGGCCAACTACCACTGATGGTATCTCCTACCGTCAAGCTTCAGCTCCGACCTTCGGATCTTCGCCCCTCCAGACCTTTCTCCTGATTAGGTCCGGGGGCCATAACCCCACTCGGTGCCATTACTCTCCTGGTGACCTTTGGGACCTGGGAGAATTACTGCACTGAGAAGTTGGTCTTTGATGTGGCACATATCAACTTACCATTCAACGCCATCTTGGGCAGGCCAACCTTGTACAAGTTCATGGCTGCTCCTCATTATGGCTACTTGGTGTTGAAGATGCCAACAACCTCAGGCGTTCTCAGGATCCGTGGAGATCGCATCGCCGGAGTGACTGCTCTAGAAGAACTCCATGCGCTTGCTACAATGCAGGAGGAAGAATCCAGAAAGGAACAAGCTCTGAAACCCCTGAGCATTCGTCATCGAGGCTCAACCTCCGCACCTCGTGTGCAACCAAGCGGCGACACCGACATTCCCGTCAAATTCGTCCAAATCGGTTCCAACGCTGCTCAGACCACAAGTATATCGGGAGGTCTGAATGACAAATAGGAACTCGCGCTCATCACTTTCCTCCAGGCTAATGTTAACGTGTTTGCCTGGCAACCGTCACAAATGCCTGGGATCCCTAGGGAAGTGATCGAGCACAATCTGAAGATTTATCCCGACGCTCGGCCTGTACATCAGAAGCCGCAGAAGCAATCAGTAGAGCGACAGAACTTCATACGTCAAAAAGTAAAGAAGTTGCTTGAAGTTGGATTCATCCGAGAAGTCTTCCACCCAAAATGGCTGGCAAACCCAGTCGTTGTACCCAAGGCTGGCGGGAAGCTTCGTATGTGTATCGACTACACTACACTGAATAAGGCATGCCCAAAAGATCCATTCCCACTACCTAGAATAGATCAGATATGGCTTCCACCTCCGGGTGCGAATTACTGTGTTTCATAGACGCATATTCTGGGTATCATCAAATCAGAGTGTCTAGGGATGATGAAAAGCATACTTCCTTCATCACAGTAGATGGATTATATTGTTACGCTGCCATGCCATTCGGTCTCAAAAATGCTGCTTCAACGTTTGTACGAGCTATGTACAAAAATTTTTGAGAGCTCATCAGAGACGTAGTGGAAGTGTACGTCGATGACATCGTAGTCAAGATCAAGAACAAGGAGTCATTCCTTGACACCTTGCAAGCTGTCTTCGACAAGTTGCGAGTCACACGCACAAAGATGAACCCAGACAAGTGTGTCTTTGGGGTCAGCTCCAGAAAGTTTCTTGGATTCCTGGTGAACCACCGAGGAATAGAAGCGAATCCGATGAAGATAAAAGCTATTGAATACATGCAACCACCACCTCGCATCAAGGACGTCCAGAAGCTAACTGGATGTCTAGCTGCCCTCAGCCGGTTCATCTCAAGACTGGCAGAACGGGCGCTACCCTTCTTCAAGTTATTGAGGAAGTCCGGACCATTCCAATGGTCTGAAGAAGCAGAAAAGGCATTCCAGGAGCTGAAGCAACTCCTCACCACTCTACCAACCTTGGTAGCTTCGAATCCTGGTGAGCCACTTCTGCTTTACATTTCAGCAACTAACGATGTTGTCAGCATAGTTCTGGTTGTGGAAAGACCAAAACCATCTCCAGTTCAGGAATGCAGACCCCTTCGGGAGGGCCCGGAGCTACCTGAAGACGAGTTTGGGTCCCAGCTCCCAGACCCTAATCCTCAAGGCGAGATGCCAGAGGATCAACCTCCTTCAAATGAAGAAGTTGCTGTTGCTGAGCAACAAGATTCGGACCCCTCTGGGAAGGTCTGGGTCGCTGCAGAAGAAGCTCCAGGTTCCTCCAGTAGGAACCCAGAGGCCCCCGAACAAGGTCCAGACCCCTCCGGGAGGGTCCGAGTTGATGAGGAGGAAGCTCCGAGCCCCTTCGGGAGGGTCCGAACAGTCCAACGCCCAGTGTACTTCATCAGCGAAGTACTCCACGACGCCAAAACTCAGTACCTGGAGGTGCATAAGCTGCTCTACGAAGTTCTTATCACTTCTAGGAAGCTCCGACACTACTTCAAAGCTCACAAGATTTCAGTGGTAACTTCTTATCCACTGCGTGTAATCTTGCATAACCCCAACTCTACTGGGAATATTGCAAGGTCGGCAGCGGAACTGGCCGAGTTCGATCTTGAATTCGTCCCAAGACAAGCAATTAAGAGTCAAACATTGGCGGACTTCGTGGCGGAATGGACCCCCTCTCCATCAAATCCTGGGGGCCCCAGTGAGCAGAAGCTGGAACCCAAGGTTCCGGTCTTCACCGAACCTCACTGGACTCTCTACTTCGACGGCTCCGTGCAGAAGTAGGGGGCCGGAGCTGGAGTCCTTCTCCTCGCTCCGACCGAGGAGAAGGTCAAATACATGGTTCATCTTGACTTCAAGGCGACCAACAACATGGCGGAGTATGAAGCACTAATCTATGGGCTCAAGGTGGCACTATCATATGGTGTCAAGCAACTGTTGGTAAAGGGTGACTCACAGCTCGTCATAAATCAAGTCAAAGGTGAATGTTGCTGCAACAACCCTCAACTAGCCGCATACTTACTTGAAGTCCAGAAGCTTCAAAAGGACTTCGATGTCCTGGATCTTTGCCATGCCAGCGTCTCAACAATGTTGAAGCTGACGAACTCTCGACCAAAGCTTCAACCGGAGCTCCGGCTCCTGACGGAACCTTCGTCCGGAGATTGTCAAGAACAATAGCTCAGCCTGCGGAACTGAGCGAAGGGGGCGAGACCAGCACCTCGAAGCTGGCGGTCCCGATGGCCCTGTTACCATGGTGCCCATCAAGGGTCGTAGGTGCTGCAGGAAGCTCCGAGCAACCTAGGACGCCAGACTCAAATCCTCAAGCTAGCTCCGATGCATGGATCTTGAAGATCCGGAGCTACTTGAAAGACAATTTCCTTCCTGAAGATAATGTATCCGCTGACCGGATAGTCAGATTGGCTAAAAGATACACACTGGTAGAAGGGGATCTCTACCGCGTGGTGCCAATGGCGTCCTAATGCGGTGCATTACAAGGGAAGAAGGCTGCGAGCTCCTCGCAGAAATCCATGGAGGCAAGTGTGGGAACCACGCGTCTTCCTACACGTTGGTCGGTAAAGCCTTCCGACATGGTTTTTACTGGCCTACAACACTCCAGGATGCAACTGAGCTAGTGAAGAAATGTGAAGCATGCCAGTTCCATGCGAAGCAAATCCACACAACAGCTTAGTCTCTACAAATGATACCTCCTACATGGCCATTCGCTGTGTGGGGGATGGATATCTTGGGACCTTTCCCAAGAGCCATCGGAGGTTACAAGTTCCTGTACGTTGCCATTGACAAGTTCACCAATTGGCTGGATGCAACTCTTGATGTGACAATAAACAAGCAATCAGCTATAAACTTCTTGCAGTCCATCATATGCAGATTTGGAGTCTCAAACAAGATCATAACTGATAACGGGACCAAATTCACAAGCTCTGCATTCCAAGGATATTGCGAAGACCTCGGCATTCAAGTCAGCTACGCTTCTGTAGCTCACCCGGCAAGCAATGGCCAAGCTGAGAGAGCAAATGCAAAAATCATAAAAGGACTCAAGACGCGCACATATGAGCGCTTGAAAAAACATGGAGCCAACTGTATTGAAGAGCTTCCGCCCGCACTGTGGGCCAACAGGACAACTCCAAAATAGTCAACTGGAGAGACACCCTTCTTCCTGGTGTACGGAGCTGAAGCAGTCCTTCCTCCGGAAATCACTTTGGGGTCACTCCGGGTCTGTACCTTCGATGATGCCACGCAGGACAAGCTCCAGCGTGAAGACCTTGACCTCCTTGAAGAGGGAAGGTGCCGAGCAGCTGTTCGGAATGCCCAATACCGCCAAGCTCTTCGGTGCTATCACCAAAGGCATGTTCACAGCCGACAGCTCGAGGAAGGCGATCTGGTGCTACGGAGAATACAAACTTGAGAAGGGTTAAACAAACTATCCCCTAGATGGGAAGGACCCTTCCGAGTGATCAAAGTATCCCGTCCCGGATGCGTTCGCTTGGAAACCGAGGATGGGACACTTCTCCCTAATCCTTGGAACATTGAGCACCTCCGTAAGTTCTATGCTTAATATCACGGAGGTGAGTCTGTAGTTACATGAGATGTATGTTATAGAGTCATTGTACAGAGTCGGGTAGCTCCTTCGGGAGAACAGCCGGACCTTCCCCGGAAGGTCCGCTAAGTAATGGCAACACTTGTCACAGTCTCAGAACTAAAAGTGTAGCTAGCTACCTTGGGTCAAACGAGAAACAAAACACACTGAGCCTGGTTCCGTACCCTAAGAGTGTACTTGTTTCCCCTGTACCCCGAACCTATAATGAAAGACATCATTGTGTGAAAACAGACTCCACCTGAATTTATTTTGTACAGGCTCAATATTTTTTATTTTTCTCTTTCTTGTCTATAACAAAGTTGTGCAATTCTTAAGAAACTTTAGCTCGACCAATTCATATATAATTCAAGTTGCATTGTCAATTCTTCTGGGTCTAAACATTGTTAATGGTCTACTCGTCCGAATGCTGCCAAGCCAATCTAGGTCTGGAGTGTGCTATCGACTTAGCCTGGTCCTGCACCCTAAGTACGCCACTCTACCTACACCCTGGCAGGCCAAAGTAAGGCGAGTCCAGAAACGATGAGACCTGGAGAAAACAAGCCAGTGCACTTGATTGTATTTAGAATTGCGTTTGACCTAAAAATTTCTTTCAGGAATTGTAAGCCGCAAATGAGTTATAGAGAAGAAATGGATTTTACTATTTTTCTTGACTTCAGTATGCAGGAAAAATAAAGATCTCATGATGATGGTGGATGAAACCGGAGCTATCAAAACTCCGACACCCCCTAAGATGGTCTACTGTCAATGTTTCAAACATTGATAATAGACATTGCCGGAGCTACAAAGTTCTGGCAAATCTAGGGGCCAGCCGTCAATGTGAAGAAAAGATGGTGGGAAGACTCCCCAATGGGGTCTGCTGTCGACGCACCGCACGTTGACAGTGGTTGCTGCCGGAGCTATTAAGCTCCGTCAACCCCAGAGGACTAACCATCAATGCTATATGTGTTGACAAGGGTCACTGCAGGAGCTACTAAGCTCCGACAACCTCAGGGGGCCCCTACTATCGGTGCCTTCAGACCTACAAACTACAAGTTTGAAGCGCACAAGTCTTCAACAAAATGCTACATACTCTTGGTACATGTTCACAATCAAATTGTGTACATCTACCAGGGGTCCAAGTGGGACAAAGGTGTTGAAGACAAAAAATGAAATTCATAAAATTCTTGTATTTCATTAATATGGAGACAAGAGATTACAAAATTGGAGAAAAAGAAGAGAAAATATAAGCGGGAGCTACAAAGAGAGAGTCCTAGACCCTATGGAAGAACGAGGTGACCTTCTGGGCAACCTCCGACATGCTGGCTTTGGCGACTTCTCCCTCTCTGTCAATGGGGCCTTCAAGCACCGGGTCCAGTGGGAAGTGAGGGTCCCGGCTTGTGTAGCACGTCAGCATGAACTTTGCAATGTTCTTCGCCAGGGATTGTCCTTCAGTTTCCAGCTGGTCTGCGATGACATCGCCCATCTTTGTGAGCTTGTTGCCCGCCGAGCTCAACGTATGCAACGCCTGGTCGAGCTCTGGCTCCGGATCATTCAGACGCATGGGACTAAAACCCATCGGCGTCAGCGCGTCATTGGCTTTGCCCAAGAAGTCCTAAACTTGTTGGGACTCCGCAGCCCTTGAGCCTCGCATCTCTTCCAAGGATCTTCTGGTTGCCGCAAGCTCTGAATTCTCACGGGCAAGGCACTCAACCTCTTTGGCGTTCTGCTGAATCTTTTCAGCAACCTGCCTTTCGAGTTTACCGAGCTCCTCCTCCCGGAGGTGGATCTTGTTCCGGCAGTTGAACAGGTCCTTCTCCCGGCCCCGCACTTTCTTCTTCCTGGCAGCAACTTCATTCTCCCAATTGTGGAGGTCCTGTCCTCGCTGCTAGGCCTTCTTCTCCTCTTTCTCGCAGCGCTCCTCCAGCTTCTTGGTGTGCCCCGCGAGACTCTTGTCACCCAGAGTCAGCCTCTGAGTAAGCTCCTCCTCCCTCTTCACGAGGTCATCCTGCAGCTCCAGGAGTTTTTGCTCTTCATCTTCGAGCTTTTTCTCCCGCTCCTCAAGAGCCTCCCGGCGCTTGACGAGGCTGTCGTGGATGGCACTGAGCTTCTCTTCGTGGTCATTCACTGCATTATTAGGAGCTACGACCTGTTCGTGGATGGCCCGAGACTGGTTGTCGAGGGATCGTACCATGCTTTCCCTCTCGTCCAGCAGCTCACCCCAGTACTCCAACCGGACTTTCTCCCTTTTCACCCACTCCCTATCGTCAGCCAGCCTGGTTTACGCCAGCTTGGTCTCGAATTGGAGCCGGTTTTGCCACCTCCTAAGGGTTTGGCGCTCCTCCTCGAGGGCCTTGCTATCGTGGTAGAAGGCCAGCTACACTTGACGAAGGCTGGGAGCAGGCGTTGTCGATAGACAACGACAGGGGGATCGGCTCCGGACCTGTCGGGGTCCTCTCCGCTGGCTCCAGCGGGTTCTCTACAACAAAAATCGGGTCCCACTCTACAAGAGTGGTCCCCTAAGCTTCCGCGACACTAGGGCCGCCCTCCGGGATAGCCTCGGCCGCCGCCAAGGATAGTCTTGCAGCAGAAGTTCCTACCTCCGGAGTCGGCTCTGAAGGTCCTGCCGCCTGGTCATCAGCAACTGGTCCCTCAGGCAGTGGACCGATAGCTTAACCTTGGCACCCTAGCTCAGGCGCAGGCACCTCCGGAACCACTACATCTGGGGCAGGCGTTGAAGGTTCGGCCGGAGGTGAAGCCACTTCCGGCTCCAACGTTGGCGCCTCCTCCACCGTCGGTTGAAGCGCTGGTGCCTCGACTGCCATTGGCTTGGGCGCCGACACTTCTTCGACAACCGTCTCAGGCGCCGGAACTTCATCAAAACCGGGCTCCGCCGCTGGAACTTCATCAACACCCGGCTCTACCGCCGGAACTTCATCAACCACCGGCTCTACCGCTGGGGCTTCATCAACCACCAGCTCCGCAGCTGGGGCTTCAACAACATCCGCCTCTAGGGCTAGAACCGCAGCTACCTCTAGCTCTGAGGCCAGAGCGTCCATCAGCTCAGCATCCAAACCCGAAGCTTCAACCTCTGGGGCTGGTGCCGCTGATACATCTTCATTCCCGTGGTCCGGCGCTACCACGGGATCCTCAGGGGATGACTCGAGGTCAAGGACCATGACAGTTGGCGCCGGAGCTGCCGCGGCCTCAGCCACCTCTTGGGGCGGCGCCGGAACAGGAGCTGGAGCTTCCGTCTGTGCAGCATCAGTTGCTGCTGCAGGAACCGGAGCTTCAGCCCCTTTCTTGGGCACTCTGTGGATGAAGGACGAAGAAACTCAAAACACAGTTACAACAAAAAACAATCGACTGAGGTAAAAAATCAAATTTACCTCGGAAGGTTCCACTCCAGCTAGCGCGGAACCTCTTCCTCGGACGCTCGGGGCCGAACCCTGACGCCATTGGCATAGTAGCTCCAGAAGGCTCCCCAGAGCTTGATGCCGCCATTGGCGTCGCTTTGGTTGAGGCCCTCCTCGACTGAGAAGGAACCACGAACCTAGAGCCCTCAGCTGGCCCTGGTACCGAAGCCACATGGCCGAAGCTTGCATCTCGGGGAGATGCCGATGCTGGAGTGGTTGCCACCGTTGAAGACCTTCCCCTCCAGGGAGAAGGAGTTGCTGCGGAAGGAGCAGGTCTGACGGACCTCCCGTCTGAGTGCTTCAACTTCCTCTTACGGCTCGAGGGCTCGGCCAATTCTTTGCCCTTGCCCAAGACTTCAACTCTCTGTCTCGGGGCGGAAGGGGGACCAACCTCGGAAGCTCCAGGGATCGCCAACCCGGTGGTCAAACGCCTCTCAACTTCATCGAGGTTGTCAAGCACCGGCATCTTCCACCGGAGCTCCCTGCTGAACTCCGCCTCCATGTTCAGAGAGAGAAAAGCCACCGGTGGAGTCAAGTCATCACCCTTGACGTCGATGTCGTGCTGGAACTTCTTGAGGTGAAACTCCAAAGCTGCGCCTTCCAGGTTGGACTTCAAACCAGTCTCGATCCGATCGTCGTCCATCACGCTGTTGAGGGCCCAGGTGAGATTCTCCCTCTTCTTCAGCGGAGCCCACCTGTTGACCAGGAAGTTGCAGAATACCGCCTGGGGAGTCACCCCTCCCTCCACACATTGGCGGATCCTGGTCAGAGCAGGGTTGAAGGCGTCCGATAGCATCGAAACTTCGCTCCAAGCTTCAGTGTCGATGTTGGGGAGGCCTTCGGGCAGCTCCAGCTTCTCATGCTCCTCTGCCCTGGTGACAATCCAATCCTTCTTCTAGTCGTCCCACTTGCCAGAAGGGAACGACCTCAAGTACTTGTACAGGCACTTCTTGCGCTTCACAAAATAATAGAAGCCAAGGTACTCGTCACTTTTGCCAGTGGTGTGGATAGTGAAGAAGGTGCGGAAGAGCTCGACGCAGGGGGGAATACCCACCCACATCTCGCAGAAGTGAACAAAGATCGACACCAGAAAAACGGAGTGGGGGCCAAGATGGTACAGCTGCAGACCATAGAAGTCTAGCAGCATCAAGAGAAAAGTGGAGAAGGGTGGGATAAGTCCCACCATGGCGTACGTGGAGAAGTACACCATGTCGCTGGCGCGCTCCTAAAAGTGCATCTAGGCATCCCCGTGGGTTTTGGATGATTGATGACGACAATTAAGAGGCTAATGAGCTAAGTTGATCTTAAGAACAGGTACAAGGATTGAAATGAGATGAAAACCCTCAAAAAGGAAAAGGAGAAAACAAGTGTCAAAGACTCAAGCGTAGAAATTAGGGTTTCTATGGTATTGAGCTTATATGAGCTGTATCATGTGAGAGGGTGGTTGTATCATGTGCATTGAGATCATACCAAGGGGCTCAAAGTGGTGGTTTCGAGAAAAACCTAAGTGAGAAGCCTAAAATGAGAAAAACCCTAGGAGGTCAGACTAGTCCAACCATGGCAGACAAGTCCATTTTTGTATGGACCATATGTCTCTGGAGTGTTCCCGAGTGATTTTGGAGCTAAGTCCGAGAAGTCCGGACTTGTCCGTTTTTGGACGGACCAAAACTCTCTAGAGTAGTTCGGACTTGTCCGTTTGGGCTCGGACTTGTCCGTTTGGGACTTAGTGTGATGAACCGAGAGAAAACCCTAGGGGGACGGACTAGTCCGGACCAACCCAGAAGAGTCCGTTTTGGGACGGACCAAGTGGTTTTGTTCCACTTCAGACTAGTCCGTTGTTGACCGGACTAGTCCAGTGTCTAGTGACCATTTCAATTTGGAAATTCGGCGGGTAGCGTGACGATCGTTGCTCAGTGTGGCAGTTGTCGGGAACTAACCAGGGGGTCAGTGGTCCCATAGGGCCGGACTAGTTCGTGGTCTAAGGCCGGACTAGTCCGCCCCTTTGCTGATGTAAGCAAAAGGGGCTCAAGACCTCTATAAAAAGGGGACCCCCAGGCTCATTTGAATAAGACTTGAACCCTAGCACCGCCACAAGCATCCTAGAGCCTTCCAAAGCCTTCTACTCGTCCTACTAACCCCCTAAGAGCAAATCTTGAAGAGATTAGAGTTTGGGGAGGAGAGTAAAGGAAGATCATCGCGCTTTGGCTCTCGGTTTGATCTCTTGCACATTGTGTTGTGTTTTGTGGCTTGTGTGAGTTGAGCTTCATGTGCTCCTCATTGTATTGATTTGTGGGAGCCTCAAGTTGTGAGTAGCCCCATCAAACTTTGTGATTGCCCATTGATATAGTGAAAACCAAGCCGACCATTGTGGTGGCTTGGTGAGAGAAGGGTCAAGTGAGACCCGGTGTTTGTGTGGACTTCTCAACGTGGATGTAGGCTTCTTCGTGGAGGTTAACCACGGGATAAATCTCGTTTCGCTTGTTTTGCACTTTTCATAATCTCTAGCATTGCTATTAGGGTTCACATTTGACTTATTGTCTTACACTTGATCACTATTGTAAACTTGCAATCTAAGTGTTTAAACATCACAATCTGAGCTTCACAAGTTTGTTACATATTGCTTTTATTCTCTGTGAACTTTAATTCCACAAACAACTTGTAGAAATCAAGTTTTAGGGTTTCCACCCTGTGCTGAGCGGACTAGTCCGGCCCTGACAAGACTAGTCCGACCACCGAGAATTAATCTCATTTAATTAAGTCATTTCAGGTAGTATTGCCTATTCACCCCCCCTCTAGGCAACTTTCAATTGGTATCAGAGCAGGCTTCTCTCCAAGAGTCTAACAACTCGGAGAAGTAATGGCCAGAAGGGGTGACAACGAGGTTCCGGTGGTCATCGATGACACCAAGATGAAGAATGTCGATGTTCTTCAAGACGATCCAAATGACGACGAAGAGGTTCGGATGCTCAAAGCACGGCTTCGTGAGAAGCTCAACATGCCTAAGAAAGAAAACAAGCCAATTGCTCCAGTCAACATCGACAATGGGAGTAGTTCACAAGACTACTCCCGGTATCCTTACAATTATGAGCAACTTACCGCTAGCAACCGTTACTTGTCTATTCCCGTTGGCAGACCTCCTCAATTTGATGGAAATGATTATTCTATGTGGAAGCATAGTATGAAGATGCACCTCATTTCCTTAAACCCTAGCTTGTGGAAAATTGTGATGACAGGTGTTCACCTTCCCAAGAATGAGGAAGACATCACTCCAGAGCAAGCCGTCCTTCTACATCACAATGCTCAAGCCGTTGGAGTGATCACCTCCTCATTGAATCGTGAGGAGTTCAAAGGCATTAAAGGATTGGAGGTTGCCAAGGAGATCTGGGACACCCTCAAGATGGCGCACGAAGGCAACCACATCATTAGGGAAGCAAAGATCGAGATGATCGAAGGAGATCTTGGGAGATTCACCATCATGGAGGGTGAATCTCCGCAAGATATGTATGACCGCCTCAAGACTCTCATCAACAAGAGTCGGTCATATGGAAGCACCCAGTGGACTATCCACGAAGTAGTAAAGAGGATGATTCGAGCATTCATGCCTCGAAACGTCACTCTTTGCTCACTAGTTCGTGAAAGTCCGGGCTTTCACAACATGACTCCCGAAGAAGTGCTAGGGAGAATCATCAACCATGAGATGATGGAGAAAGAAGCGATGTTCAACAATGATCTACAAAAGCTTTCCTCCTCCAAGAAAAGGGATGTTGCATTCAAAGCAACGTCCTCTAGATCACAAGAAAAGGAAGAAAGTGATGAAGAGAGTCCCGACACCGATGAGGAAGAAGCTCTCTTTATCAACAACTTTAAGAGGATGTTTAGAAGAAGGAGGGGGAGCTACCAAAATGAGAGGAGAAGCAAAGACAATCCCAAAACAAGATCAAAAAGGGATTGTTACAATTGCGGATAATATGGCCACTTCATTGTGGATTGTCCACATGAAGAAAACAAGAAGAAGAAGGAGGGCAAGTCCAAAGAGAAGAAGTACTACAAGAAGAAGAAGCAATCCGGACATGTCCACCTTGGGAAGGAGTGGGATTCAAATGAGGAATCCTCCTCCGATGAAGATGAGAAAGTAGCAACCATTGCTATGAAGAAGACAACAACGGAGAACAAGCTCTTCCCCAACATGGAGATCTCAAGGCCAACATGTCTCATGGCCAAGGACGAAAGAAAGAAGGTTAAATCTAACTCCTCTTCTTCAATTTCTTCTCATGATGACTTTGATAGTAGTAGTGAAAATGAACACATGCTTAAAGACATGAGCAAAAGCACCTTGAAGAGATTGAGATTGTTAACGGAAGAGATATTTGAGAAGGAAGAACTCATCAACCGTCAATAGGACATGCTCATCCAACAAAAGGAGAGATGTCAAGAGGTTGAGGAGCTCTTGGAGCTTGAAAGAGAAAGAAGCAAGCACTTGAGCGTGAACTAGCTTTGAGCAAGGAAACTTGCTCAAACATTGAGAGCACTACAATTGTGCTCAAGGATGAACTTGTTAGTTTGACACAAGCTAACAAAATCCTTGAGACGCAAGTGAAGTCTCTCAAGGTCAATGCACCTTCTTCCTCTACAAGCTCACCTTCCACAAATGTTAAATCTGAAGCATCTCAAACTTGTAAATGCTCAAACTTAATCATAAAACTTAAAGATGGGCTAAAGTTGGCACACACCAATCAAGCACCCAAGGTTGGCATTTTTGTCAAGGAGAAGGTGGCATATGCACGTAGTGCAATTACCAAAACAAGACATCCCCTTGTCAAGGATGGTCTTGGTTATTCTAGGGGGATGAGGACAAATGCCAAAACTCCCAAGAATGGCAAAGACTTGATTGTCTTTGTCAAAGGAGGCTCATACAACACTAAGGGAAAGAACATTGCTACTACACCCAAAATGCCTAAGAAACAACCGCATCCATTGTTCCATGATTTTGATGATTCATATGTTTTATTAAGGAACATGTTTGGAAAGGCATATGCTAGGTATGTTGGGCCACACCGCAAGAGTCCCAAACCTTGTGTGTGGGTGTCCAAGTGCCTCTTGACTAACATCAAAGGACCCAACACCGTTTGGGTACCTAAAGCCAAGGCTTAAATCTTTCTTGTAGGCATACTCCTCCGGTGGAACCAAGTGGGTTCTTGATAGTGGATGCACAAATCATATGACCGGAGATAGGAAGATGTTTGTGGAGTATGAGCTTAATGAAGATCCAAGTGAAGGAATATATTTTGGGGACAATAGCCAAGGAAAAATCCTTGGCACCGGTAAAATTGCTATATCCTCTAATCATACTCTTTCAAATGTCTTACATGTTGATTCACTTGATTATAACCTCTTGTCCATATCTCAACTATGTGACAAAGGTTATAATTGTTTATTTACTAATGAGGGTGTGACCATCACAAGGAGAAGCAATGACTCAATTGCCTTTAAGGGTGTACTCAAGGGAAAGCTCTATCTTGTGGATTTCTCCGCGGATAAAGCCCAACTTGATACATGCTTAATTGCGAAAACTAACATGGGATGGCTTTGGCATAGGAGGCTATCCCATGTTGGAATGAGGAATTTGCAAGAACTCCTTAAGGGCAAGCACATCCGTGGTTTAAAGAATGTTGTGTTTGAAAAGGATAGGCCATGTAGCGCATGCCAAGACGGAAAGCAAGTTGGAGCACCTCATCCATCCAAGAACATTATGACAACATCAAGACCATTGGATCTTCTACACATGGATCTCTTCGGTCCAATCGCCTAAATTAGTATTGGTGGTAATAAATATGGTCTTGTTATTGTTGATGATTTTTCATGTTTCACTTGGGTGTTCTTTTTGCATGACAAGAGCGAGACTCAAGGTGTCCTCAAGAGATACTTCAAGAGAGCTCAAAATGAGTTCTCCTTGAGTATCAAGACCATTAGGAGTGACAATGGAACCGAATTCAAGAACACCCAAGTTGAAGAATTTTTGGATGAAGAAGGCATCAAGCATGAGTTCTCGGCCCCCTACCCCCCTCAACAAAATGGGGTGGCCGAGAGGAAGAATATGACTCTAATTGAAATGTCAAGAACCATGCTTGATGAGTACAAGACGACGGACCGGTTTTGGGCGGAAGCGGTCAACACCGCTTGCCATGCCATAAACTAGTTGTACCTTCACCACATACTTAAGAAGACGTCATATGAGCTCCTGACCGGTAACAAACCCAACATATCTTACTTTCGTGTTTTTGGGAGCAAATGCTACATTCTTAACAAGAAGCCTAGCACTTTGAAGTTTGTTTCTAAGTCCGATGAGGGTTTCTTTCTTGGCTATGACTCAAACACTTACGCCTATCGTGTCTTTATCCTCTAAAATTGTTGAAGTAGCACATGACATAGTGTTTGATGAGACTAATGGCTCCCAAGTGGAGCAAGTTGATCGTCATGTGCTAGATCAAGAAGAAGCTCCACAAGTAGTGATAGGAAGTATGTCACTTGGAGACATACGACCACAAGAGCAACCTCAAGTCACAAGTAACCATCCTATACATCAAGCAAGCTCTTCCTCAAATGATTAAGATCAACCTCCCCAAGATGCGCTTCAAGAAGATGAAAATGAAGGCATCAATCAAGGGGGAGACAATGAGAATGAGGAAGACCAAGATGATGAATCAAGACCTCAAGCACTTCACCCAAGAGTGCATCAAAGCGTCCAACGGGACCATCCCGTTGACAATATACTTGGAGACATCCCCAAGGGGGTAACTACTCGATCTCGTGTTACAAACATTTGTGAACATTACTCTTTTGTTTCTTCCTTGGAGCCCCACAAGGTTGAAGAAGCACTATCACTACAGGAATCTCGACGATTTGCGACGGCCACGGCCGTCGCAAATAAGGCATATGCCGTCGCAAATAAGCTATTTGCGATGGCCTTCTTTATTTACGACGGTTTTTGGCCGTCGCAATTAAATTGTCGCAATTAAGCTTATTTGTGACAGCCACCGTCGCAAATAAGCTTAATTGCGACAGCTAGGTTCGACCGTCGCAAGTTACTGCCGCGGGCCGGTGGGCCCCGCAACGTTATTTGCGACGGCCCGGCTGTCGCAATTAAAGCTTATTTGCGACGGCCTGGCTGTCACAATTAAGTGCTTCTATTTGCGACAGCCTGGCCGTCGCAAATAAGTTCAGTGGGCAGGGCCACATGTCCCCCTCCGGGACCCACTCTGCTATTTGTGAAGGCCGCGCCGTCGCAATTAAACCTTATTTGCGACGGCCAAGCCGTTGCAAATAGCAGTGGCTTATTTGCAACGGCTTTGTACCTTATTTGCGACGGTACTGTATAAAAAGCCGTCGCAAATAAGGTTTTTTATTTTTTTTAAAAACAGAAAACACTAACCGGCTCGATGGCCAGATTCACAGAACATTCACAGAACACATATATCACAACAGTTTCAAAACACATCGTACAAACATCGCATCAACATCAACAAACTAAACATGGGCTCACTCGCCGGTTTGACCTCCGTATCCACCTCCGGAGCCACCTCTGAAGTCGAAGTCCTCATCGCGCCTCCTTCCAGGCGGCGGTAGCGACGGCGATGGCGTTTGTGCAGCCGTCGCGGATCCCTGGAATTAATGAAACTTAGAGTTAGAATATAAATGCATCAACATCTCTCTCCCTCCCTTCCTCTCCCTCTATCTTCATCTAAATCCCCCTCTCTTCTTCTCTTTTCATTTCTCTCTTTGTCTCTCACTCTATCTTTCTTTCTCACTCTATCTCTCTATTGCTATCCTTTTCCCTCTAGTCGCCTAATCGACCCTAGTCGCCTAAGGGTCGATTAGGTCGATCAGGATGATTAGTCGTCGATTAGGGCGACTAATCGATCCTAATCGATGCCTAATCGATGTCCAGCCGTCCTCTACTTTTTTAGAGATGTAACAAGTCGATAAAGAGCAGGGGAGAGGCGGAGACGGCGAGCATGGGAGAGGCGGAGGCGTTGCGCAGGGGAGGGGCGGCCATGCAGTAACCAGACGACAGCGGCGGGCGTCAGCGAAGACTGGCGGCGGCGGGCGCGGAGCGGTGACAGAGGTTGGAGACTGGAGGCGGGCACCGAGCGGCTACGGAGGTGGAGGGGCAGCGGCGTCGCACAGAGGACGGGCGTCCCTGCGATGGCAGCACACACGGGCGGCCAGACGGCTGGCGGCGTTTGGAGCAGATGAAGGGCGAAGGCGGCTTGGAGTTGGGTCGAGGTGGAATGGATCGGACTAGACCTGATCTGTCTAAGTCAGATGTACGTGAACCGTCGATCTCGATCCGACGGTCCACATTGTAGATGGGCTATATAAAACTGTATCCCAACTTTACCCTAACCCTAACTCCTCACTTCACTCCTCTACGGCGGCGTGACGGCGCTAGCAGGCGGCGGCGATGGCGTCCAGGCCCGCGGCGGCGGCGATGGCATCCAGTCCCGCGACGGCGACGCCGTCCAGGCGCGGCGGCAACGTTGGCCAGGCCCGACGGCTAGGCGCGGCGGCGACTGTTGTCAGGCGCGGCAGCGCCAGCCAAAGTTTGTGGTCGCTAGACCCCCTAATCGGACGACTTTGTTAGTCGAGACACATCTGCACCGAAGATTTAGCCTTGCATACTTAAGCTATCCAGTGTAAATAAGGGCACATGAATCATATTTCCTATCCTATCATACAAGGATTAAAATCACAGCTTTAGCTTAATCTCCTAAAAAGTTTGAGGAAATCACAGCTTTAACTTGGTTAGACCCACATGAAACTACAACCCTGAGAGAAACTCCACTATGATTTCTTCCATGAGGTCACCATGTTCAAAAATGACACAACACTTGACTGAATTTCCACAAAAAAAGCAAATACGCAGGGGTATTAGGTTTTACAGGGGGCGCTCACCTCGGAGGCGTCAGGGGCCGGGGGCGGCGGGGGCGCAACGGGGACGCGGAGCTCCGGGGCCGGCGAGGTCGGCGGCGGCGACGCTGGGGGCGCGGCGGGATGGGGCGGCGGGGGGCGCGGCGGGCTGGGGCGTCGGGGGCGCGGCAGGCCGGGGCGGCGGGGGCGTGGCGGGCCGGGGCGGCGGGGGGCGCGGCGAGCCGAGGCCAGGGGCGACGACACCGGGGCCGCGATGGACCTGGGGCGGCGAGCCGGGGCGGCGGCGGGGCGGCCACGGCGGGGCGGCGGAGGGGCGACGACGGCGGGCGCAGCGGATGGTGAGTGAACGAGTGAACGAGAATGAACTGTCGGGTCAGGATAAATGCCCTTATTTGCGATGGCCCTTTAAATTGCAACGGCCAGACCATACGGCCGTCGCAATTAATGTTACTTGTGACGGCCTTTTTAGCAGCCGTTGCAATAAACCTTTATTTGCGACGACTACCTTATTTGCGATGGCACTAGGGTTGGCCGTCGCAAATAAGTTGTTATTTGCGACGGCTCTGTGGCTGACTGTCGCAAATAAGCAGTTATTTGCGACGGCCGTTTTATTTGCGACGGCCAGAGGCGTGCCGTCGCAATTTAATCTATTTGCGACGGCTGGCCGTCGCAAATAAATCTAGCCGTCGCAAATGTTCGCTTTTCCTGTAGTGTATGAGATCCGGATTGGGTGATGGTCATGCAAGAAGAGCTCAACAACTTCGAGAGAAATAAAGTATGGGAGCTTGTGAGGAGGCCAAATGCAAATGCTGTAGGGACCAAATGGGTGTTCCGCAACAAACAAGATGAACACGGGGTGGTTACAAGGAACAAGGCATGACTTGTGGCCAAAGGGTACTCATAAGTCAAAGGTTTGGATTTCGAAGAAACCTTTGCTCCCGTAGCTAGGCTTGAATCAATTCGTATATTACTTGCATTTGCTACTCACCATGATTTTAAGCTATATCAAATGGACGTCAAGAGTGCATTCCTAAATGGTCCAATCAAGGAAGAAGTATATGTGGAGCAACCCCCCAGATTTGAAGATGAAGAATTCCCAAACCATGTGTACAAATTACGTAAGGCTCTCTATGGACTCAAACAAGCTCCTAGAGCTTGGTATGAGTGCCTTGGAGACTTTCTAACTCAAAATGGTTTTAAAATTAGGAAGGCGGACTATACTCTATTCACTAAGCACTTTAATGATGATTTGTTTGTTTGCCAAATATATGTCGATGACATTATATTTGGTTCTACTAACAAAGCCTTTTGTGATGAGTTTTCCAAGAAAATGACGGAAAGATTCGAGATGTCCATGATGGGGGAGTTGAAGTTCTTTCTAGGTTTTCAAGTGAAGCAACTCAAGGAAGGCACGTCCATTAGTCAAACAAAGTACACACAAGATATACTCAAGAAGTTTGACATGGACAAGGCCAAACCCATCAAGACTCCTATGGCAACCAATGGGCATCTCAATCTCAATGAAGATGGTCCAAGTGTAGACCAAAAGGTATATCGTTCTATGATAGGCTCAATGTTATAGTTATGTGCATCTAGGCCCGATATCATGCTTAGTGTGTGTATGTGTGCTAGATTTCAAGCTGCTCCAAAGGTGTGTCATTTGATCGCCGTTAAGAGAATTCTTAGATATTTGGTTCACACACCAATCCTAGGACTTTGGTACCCCAAAGGCTCTAAGTTTAATCTCATTGGATATTCCCATGCGGACTATGCGGGGTGCAAAGTTGATAGGAAGAGTACATCGGTAACTTGGCAATTCCTTTGTAGATCTCTAGTGTCATGGTCCTCAAAGAAACAAAACTCCATTGCACTTTCCACAGCCAAAGCGGAGTATGTCGCCGCCGGAAGTTGTTGTGCACAACTTCTTTGGATGCGACAAACTCTTAGGGACTATGGCATAAACTTGTGCCATATTCCTCTCCTGTGTGACAATGAGAGTGCCATCAAAATAGCTCACAATCTAGTTGAACACTCAAGGACCAAGCAAATCGATATACGCCACCACTTCTTGAGAGATCACTCCATCAAAGGAGACATTGCAATTTCCCATGTGAGAACCGATAAACAATTGGCCGATATCTTTACCAAGCCCCTAGATGAGAAAAGGTTTTGTGAACTTAGGAGTGAGCTAAATATCTTGGATTCTTGAATTGTGGCTTAAGTCTTGCACATCTTATTGCAATATTCAAAATTCACGCATGCTTGTGAAAAACTCATCCTCCTCAATTTTCCAAAAATTATTTTGAAATTATTGAATCCTTGTGAATCATGGTCATAGTTTGATTGTTGATTGCTTACTGACCATATTTACAAAGATCTTTTGTGAAATATAGTACAAAAGGATCAAATATCCACTCAAAACTCAATATATAGGAGTTTTAAGTCTTGGGACCGGACTAGTCCGCTCCTTGTACCGGACTAGTCTGGTGGTATGAGTTGTCTGGACCCAGTCCGGATGTCGGACAAGTCCGGGTCCCTGACCTGACTAGTCCGGCCCATGGGGACTTAACCTCCCCAGGGTGCCCTCTACCTCTCCACTTCGTTTCAAACACTCTCTCTCTCCAAAAACACTCAAAAACCGTCTTCCAAATGGCGATTTTTGACTCCATCCACCAAATCTCAATTCCAATCGATGGATTGAAGCCCCAAAGTGCTTAGAAACTTTTCCCCAAGCATCAGAGACCACTTCCTCTTCCACATGTCAACAAATCGTAGACTTGGAAGAGGTATTCTTGACCTAACTCCAAAATCCTTGAAACTCAATTCTTTTGGGTCCATCGATCAAATCTTCTTCACAAATGTTGTTGTACACATCAATGTGATCATGTAGCTCCATTTTTGTGGTAGGATCCGTAGTTTTTGCAAAATTTCCCTCGATTAGGGTTCTTACTGTGTGAACCGGACTAGTCCGGCCGCTGGGCGGACAAGTCTGGGTTACACAGTGAAAATCCTAACCTAGGTTGATCTTGTGAATTCTACCATTTTACTCTAACTTCCTTGACTCATACACATTCCTTTGCTTCTCTTGTCAGCAACCATGTCGGACAATGAGTATGTTCCTCCCTCCGACTCCGAGACCGAAGCGGAGAACCAGACTCTCTTTCATCGGAAACAAAGAGAGGATCAAGAGATGGTTGCTGTGTACTTTGCCTCTCAGAGGGAAAAGAAGACGCAGCGTGAGGAGCACAACTCCGCTGCTGCCGAGGCTGCCCCAAAGAGGAAGAGGCTTGTGACCTTGGGTGAGCAAGCCAAGTCCCAGGGGGCAAGATCCTCCAAAGATAAGGGCAAGGCCCCTGTTGTTGTTGCACCCAGGAAGAGGGTGACTGTGGCCAAGAAGGCAGCAAGCAAACTGAAGAAGGGTGCCCCACAACCCATTGGCCCCTTGAGGATGTCCTCTCCTGCATGGAACCCAAACCGTGCAACTGCTTTTGATGTCAACATCTTCAAGGGAAAGGGGGCTGAGAAGGCACGCAAGTTGAGGAAGATAAATGTTTATCAGCGTGACAGGAGCACAGTGGATCCCCGGTTCTGGTGTGACTTCCACTGTGACTACTATAGGACGGTCTATATGACCAAGCAAACTCCTGTCACAGATGCTCAATGGATCGATTGGGATAACATGGCCCAAAAATATAATCAAGACTTGAATGTTGTGATTGAGGCTGTCAAGAGGCATGGTCTGAAGAAGCTTATGGCTTTCCAGTATGACTGGAATGTGGAGGTCATCACTCAGATCTACTTCACCCTTTACTTCCACACCGATGGGGACAGGAGGGTCACCTGGATGACCCATGGAGAGCAGTACTCTACCACCTTTTGGGAGTTTGCTCAGTTTCTTGACTTGGAGGATCAACTGGATAATGAGATCATCATTTTCAATCTGAAGCCAGTTGATTGGGACACATTGGAGTATTTGTATCCAAGCCATGGACAGTATGAGGCCGAGCACATCAGAAATATCAAGCCCTTCTATAGTGTGCTCAACCGGGTACACAGAAAGACAATTGCCCCCAAGGATGGAGATGCAGGGATCATCCAAGGCAATTTGAGGAATTTAATGGTCCTCATTGATGGAGATGCCTGCTTTAATGTGGTGGACTATATCTTTGATGACATCTTCAACATCTCTCACACCCCCAACCGATCATGTGGATACGCTCCGTACATTATGTACATGATCGAGAAGATCTCCGGGCTCACATTCAAGAAAGATATCATTCACATGAGGCTTTGACCACAACTCCCTCCTCTGGAGCCAGCTGCCCCTCGGAGGAAGAATGCGGATCCTCCTGCTTCTTCCTCTCCTTTATGTCGTCTCCTCCACCACCTCCGCCTTTGACACAATGTAGAAGCGGCTTCTTCAAGTGCTTCAAAGCTCTCTTTTCTTCGTGTCGGAAGACGGAAATTTGGCAACGTCGCATGGAGCATTACAATGAGAAGTATCTCAAAGCGATGTGCGACAAGATGGACATCCCTATGTCCCCCGCCGAGGAGAGCGATGGTGAGCTCACTTCCTTTCCCAAGTTCACTGTCGAAGAGATCGCTGAATTTGGAGAAGTTGGAACTTCCATCGCGGCCCCGACCGAGGATCTAGAGGCCACAGAAAGTGACACCGAGCCCCAAGGTGACAATGATGACTCCGACTCCAACGATGAGTAGTCCTAAGGGCTCTTCCTCTCTTCTTTTCCTTTTTGGTGTCTTGATGCCAAAGGGGGAGAGATAGCGAGGAGATATCTTGACGGGCTCTTAGATCTAGGGGGAGAGACATAGGGGGAGAGATGAAGGGGGAGAGATAAAATAGATTGATGTTGATGTATGAGTTTTTTGATCTATGTTGGACCTATGTGTTAAACCTCATTTCAAGTTGTATTGTAAGACTTAATCTATGTATTCAAGTATTCATGTATCTTGGCTAAATTTGTGATGTGTTGCCTCATTTTAATGTCCATTTTGCATAGTCATTGTCTTATCACACTTTATTAACACATCACTTAGGCACCCCACCATAACATGTATATGTATGAGAACTCTCTCAATCTCTCTTACTCATGATGCATACATTGAGGGGGATTCACTCATACAAATACATGTTATGAAAACAAATTATTATCCTTGGTGTTGAAGTCTTAATATGTTGTCATCAATTCACCAAAAAGGGGGAGATTGAAAGTGCATCTAGGCATCCCCATGAGTTTTGGATGATTGATGACGACAATTAAGAGGCTAATGAGCTAAGTTGATCTTAAGCACAGGTACAAGGATTGAAATGAGATGAAAACCCTCAAAAAGGAAAAGGAGAAAACGAGCGTCAAAGACTCAAGCGTAGAAATTAGGGTTTCTATGGTATTGAGCTTATATGAGCTGTATCATCTGAGAGGGTGGTTGTATCATGTGCATTGAGATCATACCAAGGGGCTCAAAGTGGTGGTTTAGAGAAAAACCTAAGTGAGAAGCCTAAAATGAGAAAAACCCTAGGATGCCGGACTAGTCCGGGCCTCTAGGCCGGACTAGTCCGGCCATGGCACACAAGTCCATTTTTGGACAGACCAAACGTCTCTGGAGTGTTCCCGAGTGATTTTGGAGCTAAGTCCGAGAAGTCCGGACTTGTCCATTTTTGGACGAACCAAAGCTCTTTGGAGTAGTTCGTACTTGTCCGTTTGGGCTCGGACTTGTCCGTTTGGGACTTAGTGTGACGAACCGAGAGAAAACCCTAGGGGGCCGGACTAGTTCGGACCAACCTAGAAGATTCCATTTTGGGACAGACCAAGTGGTTCTGTTCCACTTCGAACTAGTCAGTTATTGACCGGATTAGTCCGGTGTCTAGTGACCGTTTGAATTTGGAAATTTGGCAAGTAGCGTGACGATCGTTGCTCAGTGTGGCAGTTGTCGGGAACTTACCAGGGGATCAGTGGTCCCATAGGGCCGAACTAGTCTGTGGTCTAAGGCCGGACTAGTCCGCCCCTTTGCTGATGTAAGCAAAAGGAGCTCGGGACCTCTATAAAAAGGGGGACCCCAAGCTCATTTGAATAAGTTTTTAACTCTAGCGCCGCCACAAGCATCCTAGAGCCTTCCAAAGCCTTCTACTCGTCCTACGAACCCCCTAAGAGCAAATCTTAAAGAGATTAGGGTTTGGGGAGGAGAGTAAAGGAAGATCATCGCGCTTTGGCTCTCGGTTTGATCCCTTGCACATTGTGTTGTGTTTTGTGGCTTGTGTGAGTTGAGCTTCATGTGCTTCTCATTGTATTGATTTGTGGGAGCCTCAAGTTGTGAGTAGACCCATCAAACTTTGTGATTGCCCATTGATATAGTAAAAACCAAGCCGACCATTGTGGTGGCTTGGTGAGAGAAGGGTCAAGTGAGACCCGATCCTTGTGTGGACTTCTCAACGTGGATGTAGGATTCTTCGTGGAGCTGAACCACGGGATAAATCTCGTTTCGCTTGTTTTGCACTTTTCATAATCTCTAGCATTGCTATTAGGGTTCACATTTGACTTATTGTCTTACACTTGATCACTATTGTAAACTTGCAATCTAAGTGTTTAAACATCACAATCTGAGCTTCACAAGTTTGTTACATATTGCTTTTATTCTCTGTGAAATTTAATTCCGCAAACAACTTGTAGAAATCAAGTTTTAGGGTTTCCACCCTGTGCTAAGCGGACTAGTCCGGCCCTGACCAGACTAGTCCGGCCATAGAGAATTAGTCTCGTTTAATTAAGTCATTTCAGGTATTATTGCCTATTCACCCCCCCTCTTGGCGACTTTCAGCTCCTTCTCGAACGGAAGCTTGCTGGCGCGGACCAGGTGGTTGAAGGAGTCACTAGACCACCCCATGAAAGCCCGGACCTTCTTCAAATCACCATCGGTCTTAAGATGGCTCTTGTGGAGACCCAACTCCATCGCAGCACAGCGGGGCGAGAGAGGAAAAGCGAGCGAGAGTTTGGAGGATTTGAGCGCAAGTTCAAATGAATGTGTAAAGAATCCCCAAATGGTGCGCACTTTTCTTCTTAAGTAAGCCCCCACAACGCTTGGATGGAAACCGCAAAAGAGTCAAAGAGACAGTTCAAAAACTTCACCCTGCCAATGACAAGGGGGCCCGGGGCCACCCCGATGATCAAGTCGAGGTCCTTACCCTAGCAAAACGGTTGTCATCATGAAAGGCAGGAAGCCCGAGGGTGGCGACCTAACAAGGAGTGCGTAACCGATACGGTTTTCATATCGAGAACCGGCGACCTTCAATTGCGTGAGATCCGCACGCTCAGATCTCACCTGCCGCATACTGGATATGCCACACGGCGATGGTTTAACTGCCAACTACTACCAACGGCATCCAAAGACCCTTGAAGACACGGCTCAAAAACCAAAGGATGGACCCACCTCCAGTAGAATGACTTCATCCAAAACGTCTCTCCCAGAAGTGGGCCCAGGGAGCCATTGTCGGTACCCTGCGTACCGTATACCCCTTGTACTGCAAAAAGGCCAAAGGAACTTCAACTGTCTAAGTTGAACACCTCCGAAGGCCCCACGTGTCATATGGGATCGGACCTGCCTCCCTTCTATGGTTAGTCCCGGTGCTGCCACGTGTATACTGCAACCGGAGCTACGTCCCACACATGGGAAAGCTCCGGGCTAAATACCTATGCGGCACCCCTGGACCTAACCGCTGACAGAGGGAAGCTCCAGTACTGACACGTGTACAACTACACCGGACCTACCCGTCCCAGACGGTAAGCTCCAGAGCTGCCACGTGTCCAACCGCCGGACCTTCAGCCTCAACAAGCAGACTGGAGGACCCCCAACGGCTCGGACCTTCAAGGGACAATCAATGACTTCAAGACCCGATTAAGGGTCATTAATACCATCTTAATGATACACAATCGGAGGGCCCTCAATATCAGTAACGACACTGTCAAGGCTCGTTACCATGCTATTAAGGGTAATTAATCTCATTAATTATGTATTAAGCATCTGTAACCACCAGGGCCACATGTTGGGCTAGGCTAATGGTGTAACAACCAGTCCTTGTACTATAAAAGGACTGGTCGAGTGATACAAAGGGGAGACTCTTGGAGGGACTTCCACATTCCCATACCTGGCTCTGACACACGCTCACAAGTGCTCAGACGTACAATACAACAACTACACACCTCGTGCAGTAGGGTATTACGCTTAGGCGGCCCAAACCATGTAAATGCTCGTTTCAACTTGCCATCGTGTTATGAATCTCTGTGCGCCCAATACCGAACTACAAACTCCGCGGGCTACCTACAGTAGTACCGGGAGAATTGCCGGAACCAGACTCCAATAACGATCAAGCTCCGAACCTTGCCAAAGCTAACCAGAGTTTGAGCTGGAGCTTTCCAAAGCTAGTACAACCTAGCACCGAAGCTTACCAAAGCTAGTTCAACCGAGCGCCGGAGCTTACCAAAGCTAGTACAACCTAGTGCCGGAGCCTAGCACTGGAGCTAACCAAAACTAGTCAGAACTAGTCATCCCAAAAGTCAGAGCTAGAAAAACATGTCGGAGCTAACCAACATAAGTTAGACCTAGCAAAACATATCAGAGCTTAACAAAGACATGCCGGAGCTATCAAAGACATGCCGGAGCTAAAGATAAAGCTCACCGGAGCTACCCAAAAACATGTTTGATCTAGACAAAGAAAGTCAGACCTATTGTCGGACCTTGCAGAAGCTCGGAGCTAGAGTCAGACCTTGCTAAAAAGATGTTATGGCTGCATTCAAAACTTTTATTGTCAAATCCAATGTACTCAGCACACATAGGTCTCACAATCAGTTCCTATCAAAGTTAGCTCATACAAAATTAAGAAAACTTCATCAGAGGTGTCAAAGTATTTGGAAAATATGAAGGAAAATATTAGGAAATCGAGTGCATCTCGTTCTTCTCATGAGCTGGTATTAGAAGATATCTAGGAGTGGGAAGAAGACGGTATCATTTATAATCGGCAGTCGACTTTAGTTAAACCATGAGTTCCAATATACAAGCTTGAGGACATTTCTCCTAAATTTGAGAATGGGAAGCCATTCATGACATCCATACAACTTAGCAAACAACCTGCCCCGCTCAAGAGAATGCATGAGTGGTACATCACTGCCAGCACAAAATATGATCTTTCTTGTATCACATTTGATGTTCCAAAAGATGCATTCTAGAGCACTGGAGCAGATAAACAAGTCATTTTATTTGAAGAGTTACATACCCTTTTCCATCGGGGCATGCTCGAAATCAACCTGCTACTCGTCTGGTGCTTGTAAGTGCCTCTAATATTTTGCATTTGCTTTTCTTACTACACACATACACATTTCATGACATTATAACAATTCTGAACTTCTTCAATAGGATGCAATACATGGATAATGAAAATATGAAACACAAGACAGATATCCTTGACCCTACACGAATTGCAAAGACGCTATTCGACGTCAAGGCGGATCGAGACTCAGTACAGTTCAAGCACCTGAAAAAAAAAAGAATTTGAAAAATCATCGCAAAACTTAAGAAGGATAGAAGGACAGAAGTTGCAGCTTACATAGGACATGCAATGTTTAACTTTGTCAGAGACGGCAAGGACCTCGTAAAGGCTCCGTACCACTTCGAGTAAGTTCGACACATGACATTAAAATAGCAATTATTGCTAATTGTTAACACATGTGTTTGTATGTGTGCAGTAATCACTACATAATGATCTTCATCAAGCCAACGCAAAGTTTGGCAATAGTCTTGGACTCAGCCGATTACCCACCAGATCATTACAAAGATTTCGTTTCCATTTTGAAACTGTATGTTTATTTGATACTTTTAATTTACATACATTTATAATGTGTTGACAAGTTTTATATGACATTTCTTGTATTACAACACCTAGCGGTTTTACGCGTAATGGCTTGGTGGTCATAAACCTCCTAATACGAATGCATTGGACATTAAAACATATTATGCTTGTCTGAAGCAGCCTGCTGGGAGTGTCTTATGTGTGTATTATGTATGCGAGCATCTTCGGACCGCTAGCGAATATAGAGTGAATTATGAGGATGTATGTTATCCTTAATGTCGATATCTTATTTTCTTACTTTTGAGTTTCATTATATTCAGATTTTAATTCCAACTTCAAAATTCAATTGCTAATAGTACAGCTGCTCTAAAAATACCAAATAAATTCTTGTATACTCTCTCTTTGATCTATACTTTGAGAATATTCAAACTAACACATTCTAAACCTTGTTATGTGTTTCATTGCAGCACACAAAGAATCTGAATGAAGAATGGCCAGTTTGTAGAAGTATGCCTGGTGGAGGACTCGACAAGATTGCTGCTGAACTTTGTCAATTCGTGCGTCGCGTAATTTTGCACAAAAGAGGGGAGTTCTTTGATGAGAATGGTGCAATAGCTGATGTGTCAGAACTTTGCGACTATGCCAATAGAAACAATTTTTAGTGAAACTTGTAAACTAAGAGATGACTTGTATTTGTAACTTGTACATATGTATATTGTTTTAGTAAAATTGACTTTTGTGAGATGACTTCTATGGTTATATTGTTTACTTCCGTGATGATATTGTTGACTTCTGTGATTATATTGAATTGACCAGGAAATTAGAAATAACAGCAGGTAGTACTGCATAGGGTATACCTTATCACAGACGGTTCTTTACCTACGGCTAGACCTGCCTGTGAAATATCATTATCACAGGCAGCTAGATATAGGTAAAGAACTATCTGTGATAACCTAATTATCACATGCGGTTATTGTTATGGTACAAATCGGTTGCGATAAACTTTCTCCGTAGGCGGCTTGTCGTAGGTAAAGATCTGCCTGTGATAACACAATTATCACAGGCGGTTATATATGCTGCACGACCCACCTGTGATAATATATCTTCACAGGCGGCTAGCCTAAGTAAAGAACCGCCTGTGATAATATGTCTTCACAGGCGGTTTCACTCCTCCGCCTGTAAAATTGCAGATTATCACAGGGTCTTTGTTTTAGGCAGTTTTAGAAACTGCGTGTGATAATACGTTTGGAGCCACCTCCGATGAGGCTTATTGTAGTAGTGAATTCTTTTGACCAATGGCCAATGAATATCGTGCAACGCATGCATATGTAGGCAAACTTGATGCACGGCGGCAATATATGGGCGAGTCAATATCAGATACTGAAGTGCTCCAGTGATACTCCTGTACAAGCTTGCATCGTTAGAGAGCACTCCTTCACTAGATGATGCTTTCGGCTTTGTATCAATAGGCATCATCGCGGGCTTGCAATTAAGCATGCCAGCTCGCTCCAGTACATCTTCCGCGTATTTGCTTTGCTTGAGGAAGAACCCATTTTAAGTTTGCTGCACTTGAATACCAAGGAAGAAGTGCAATGGGCCAAGATCCTTCATAGCGAGTCTGCTACCGAGTTGATGAACAATTTCTTGTAGAAGACGTGAGCTAGAAGTCGTGAGCACTATGTCACCAACATAGGGAAATAGGTAGGCCACGTCAGTACCATTGTGAAATACGAACAGGGAGGAGTCTGACCTGGAACACTGAAACCTAGTGATCGTAGCTCAGAGCTAACGTGTGAAACCTGGTCCTGGGTGCCTGTTTCAATCCGTACAATGACTTGGACAGCATGCAAACGTAGTCTGCGTGAGTTGTATCGACGAAACCGGCGGGCTGCATGCAGTACACTCACTCTGAGAGGACACCGTGAAGAAAAGCATTCTTCACATCTAATTGATGGACTTTTCTGCTTCTCGATCCAGCAAGTTGCAAGACGATCCGGATAGTTGCAGGCTTGACCACCGGCGAGAAAGTTTGATCAAAGTCAATGTCGTGCCGTTGATTGAAACCACAGACGACCCATCTGACTTTTCTTCTCTCCAAACTTCCATCTACATGTAGTTGTTTTTGAATAAACATTACCAGTGATGATATTGGAATTGGATGGCCGTGGAAGCAAAGTCCATGTTTTGTTGTCTTGTAGTGTTGGAAAATATACATGGCATGTAATTAATTTGATGATCCGAAATATCAAAATGACTAGAACAGATCTACTAGTAGTCAAAATAAACTGTGCTAGTATTACACAAACAAGAACTGAAACAAATGCAGACAAATCGTTCATGAAATAAATCGAACTAGCTATAGTTCGAGTGATCCACTTACAGATCATCCTGTTATGAAGTAGACAATGAAAATGACGAACTTGATGAAGACGTTGAAGACGAAGAAAGTGCTTCGAGCGGTCGTGCGAGAGCACTTCCCAGAAACCTGATCGCCAGCACCCGTGCAGGTCTTCAGATCATCGGCGTCGGTTCAGAGACACTGCTCCACCTCAATCTGCTGCATGACGAACAGAGGGACGACAAGACAAAAAACTGTTGCGTAGAATAGTTTGCAAGAGAGACGAGTTTCTGTCTGTTGTGTCTTCTCCAGTATACTTAAGCTTGCCAACTGCCTCAGATTCGATCTACCTAAATTTCAGGAAATCGCTCCCTGGAATTCCTCATCGTGCAACAAATGGGAGCAGTTATAGGCATTCGTGCACATTAAATGTGCACCTTCAGTCATGCCTCAAATTACTCCACACATTGACGTGACAGTCTAGGTGTGATAAAATATTCCCTTATGAGTGGCTGAAAAAATAACTGCTTAGTAGAACACAACTCGTCACGACGCGAACGCGCAATGTCGCAAGTCACAAGCCACGCAATAAACACGCGTAAAATCGCGAAACACGTGTGCATGCGTGTGTTTGTGTTTGTGTCCATAGCAGCAACCTTTATCCCTTATTATTCTCATGTTGAGAACCAGTACAAGGGCTACTATATATATTGGGGAACACCGATCTAGGTGGGCAATGTGGGACTAAAGTCCCCAGCCTCCTCTTCAAACTACCTTAGCTTTCCACCAGGGGAGTTGGACCAAATAAATCAGCCCATAAATGAGCTGCACCAAAGGGCCAAATCCAACAATCCCCACCAAAAGCCAAGGTTTGCAAGTAATAATTCTACACTTTAATATACCAGCTTTGTAGTGTAGACCCGATATGGGTTGAGCTGCACCTAGCATTTCATGATTCACATACTCACAACTTTGCAATGGACATAGCCATGAATTGCTAGTTTTGTGTGAGCAAGTTTCACATGAAAGCATCGCTGATACTAGGCCACCTAAAGCCATGCCTATGGTTGGAGCATTATGGTCTGCTTCCGTGTCTGTTCATGAGTTTCTTTGAGATTTCCCACATCTCATAGACTGCGACCTAACAGTCAAACTCATATAGGTATGTTCTTACAAGTATACCCTGTAGGACGGTACCTTGCCTATTTAGGCCTCAGAACACATTAAGACATTAAAGTCAACCTTCCATGCAGTACTAAGAGTACGCATCTGCTAGAGGACATGAGTAATAAATAAGTACTCTCTAATTATCCATACGACTTGTTTTTCCCAAGGTCTACTACATGGGATCTCCGATCACATAGTTTGGGTTACCATTGTATGATAACATCACGTGGGTTTCAAACCCATTTCTCTTGATGCTTCTTCAATTACAGCACATGCTAATCCCTTAGTAAAAGGGTCTAAAAGATTTATTTTAGTATTAATATACTCAATGGCAATCTCTCCCAAATTTCTCAAATGTCTCATGGATTTGATTCATCGTTTCACATGTCTTGAAGATTTTTAATTTTCTTTTGTATTGCCTACAGTTGTGATTACTCTTTGATTATCACAATGCAAAAGAATGGCCAATACAGGTTTAACGACCAATGGCAAGTCCATCAAGAGCTGTTTCAGCCACTCCACCTCAGTTGTGGCTGTCTCAAGTGCTACAAGTTCCGCCTCCATAGTTAACATTATCAATATAGTCTGCTTACGAGACCTCCATGAAACTACAACACCACCAATAGTGAAAACGTATCCACTAGTGGCTTTGATCTCATCAACATCTTAGATCCAATTTGAGTCACTATAGCCTTCTAGTACAGTAGGGTACCCCGTTATAGTGAAGTCTATATGTTGGTGTACCTCTCAAGTATCTAATTACACGTTCTAGTGCACACCAGTGATCTCTTCCAGGATTGGAAGTAAATATGCTCAATTTGCTTACTGTAAATGAGATGTCGGGTCTGGTTGCACCAGCAAGATACATGAGAGAACCAATACTTTGAGAATATCTCAACTGATTAATCCCTTGTCCTCTGTTCTTGTGAAGCTTTAGACTGGTATCATGTGGCGTTGGAGAAGCTTTGTAATCTGAGTACCCAAATCAACTCAGAATATTCTCCACATAATGAGATTGTTTTAAAGTAATCTCATTCTCGCCCTTAATCAGTTTGATGTCTAGAATAACATCAGCCACTCCCAAATCCTTCATCAAAGTTTTGAGACAAGAATGATTTTACATAATTTATCACATCGATACTTGTCCCAAAAATTAATATGTCATCAACATATAAGCTCAGTATTACTCTCTTATCCCCACCAAACCAATAGTACACACATGTGTCAGTGTCATTTACCACAAAGCCTGCTGAGGTCATAGTTCTATCAAACTTCTCATGCCACTGCTTTGGTGCCTGCTTGAGGCCATACAAGGTGTGACACTCAGTTCCGAAAATGAACCAAGTGAACGCATATGTGTGCCCAGGATGTTCAACACACATACACGAGTGCATTCACAAAAGGATATACAGAAAATTAACACAGAACAAGATTAATTAACCACTTTATTTAGAATTCATAATAATCTCAAATACAAGCTCTAATGAATATTAATGACAAGTTTTAACTAATGCAGCGGAAATAACTAAATAAGCAACGAAGCAGCTAAGAAAATAGGCATAAGGGATATAAGGGATAGCGCAGCTCCAATCAACACCACAGGCAAAGCCGCCGACATACACGGCCTAGAACTCCGCATTATCACTGTTATACTCCCAATTCCGACATGCAACTGTTGGCGGGGGAATTGCAAGGTTGAGTACATGTCGTACTCAACCAGTGTACAAAGTATGACATGTAGCTGATTCAAATGACGAATATAAAAAAGGTTGAGTGCTAAAAAGTACAATAAAACATTTGAAAAGCAATATATTGAATGTACGTTAAGTAATCCATCATAACCATAATTATTGACATAGTACCAATCCATATTCCATATCCATCGTCCATATACCAGATTTCACCGTTACCATTAACCATGTTCGTTGCTCAATTCATATCCATAACCATGTTATCAACCATAAACATAAACAATACCAAACCATCCCAAAACCTTCTAATCATGTGAGGGTCCAGGATGCTCATGACTGGGAGCACGACTATCATGATAGTTTTAAATACTCTGCAGAGTTTGTACCACTTTACCCACGTGTTTGTGATTTCATCACCTTTCGGCGAATCAGGAATCTCAATTATGCCGTCTCACACTTCCGTTGGTGTGTGGCCAAGAGATCACAAAATAGCTTTTACAAAGGGACTACTAGAATGTACGGACCCACTAAGGTTTCACCTATGGCGATGTCTCCAACTGTGCACATCTTCAACAAAGGGCCCCTCTTGTGCCGTTCGAATCCCAGGGAGTCCCGCCAACCATATCCAAACCCAATCCGACTCCCCTTCCCCGGTGCGCCAAATGATCTGCTCAATACCAGCAATACCCTAATTAATCAGCCACGCCGCACCCATACTTGGCCTCGTGGTGGCACTGCAAATCCTGGATGGTTGCTCCGCGAATCAGTCCTTAGATCTAAAGCAAGCGAAACCCCCATAACATCCAACCCATCCTCATACCATGCTTGCTTAGATCACCCATTAACATATCACATTAACCAGTTCATGTTAAATATAGTCTCATTAAAGCATGATTAAATAGTATAGTTGTTTTTTCCATCCCAATTGATTAAGTGAGGCAAAGGTAAAAAAAACCCTTCCCGACTCTCTACCATGTAATCCAGGTGACAAGGGTGGTCAAACAAAGCTAGTAAACTTCCTATCATAGGATTCCCATCAAATTGACACAAGCATGCAATTTTGCAAACAAAACATTTATTTTAGAAATAGAATCAATATGTTCAAGGACACTTGCCTAGCTCTTGGGCTTGGTTTGGATCAAAGACTTCAAATTCTTGGTGCTGAAGATCCTCTACAGCACCCTCTAGCGCAAATCCGTCTAAACCGCACAACAACATACAAGACAAGAATCACAATCAATAAGTGCACAAATATTACCCAATATGTCATGACATGCATGATTAATGCAAATGCGAAGTAAAATGTGTTAATAAGTTGTTAATGATGTTTAATAACTAGTTCTAATAGTTTTTAACAAGTTTGAATAGGTTGGGAATTGATTCAAACCAATTTGGATTTAATTCAACAGGAAATAGATTGCGAAATCGGACTAGTCTGCTGCAGGGTCGGACTAGTCCGCCCTTCGCAGAAACAGCGGATTAGGGTTTTCTAGATCGACATGAATTTGGAGAAATGGGTTTGAATTCACGTGATAAAAAGGAAGTAGAAGGTGTACTAGGTGTTTATAACTCCAATGAATCAAGGGCTTTGGAGGCAACACTTGGATCTTGATGATCTAGGGTTGATGAAGAACTTGAAGGTGGATTGTTGATGAAGAACAAAAACTTGATGGAGATATTGATCCACTTTCGTTTCCTCCTCTTCTTATTCTTGCTCGGGATCTCCTTCTTCCTCCTTGATGGCGGCTCTCCACGAACTAGGGTTTGTGGACTTTCAATTGAGGCAAAAGGATGTAAAGTCAAGGGGTGGGGTTGTTTATATAAGAGTGGAGGCTAGGGTTTGTTGGAATTCGAGTTTGGGGAGGAGGCCGGTGTGGGGTCCCAAATGGGCTCCAAAAAGAGTTAGACACGACGTCCTTAGGCCCATTTAAGGTAAAACCCAAAAACAAGTCATGGAACAAAAGATGAACTCGAAATGGCGATTTACCGGACAAGTCCGCAACAGGCCGGACTAGTTCAAAGATTGACAGAGGTGAAAACGGACAAGTCCGGACTATATCGGACAAGTCAGAACATAGTCAGAGGAAAATCAGACAAGTCTAGCCAAACTGGACAAGTCCGATTCTAGTTAGAGGAAAAACGGACAAGTCCGTTGTATTACCGGACAAGTCGGACAAGTCTAGGGACTTAGAAAAAATTCCAAGGAATTGGAATACCAGACTAGTCCGCAATGGACCGGACAAGTCTGAAAGTGTCCAGAGGAAAAAAATGGAATAGTCCGCACTAGAACGAACATGTCCTAGCAAGGTCAGAGAGAAAACGGACTAGTCTGCGCCAAAACCAGGCTAGTCTGCACTTCTCAAAACTTTTGAGTGCGGTTTTACTTTTAATACATTTTAAAATTATTTCTTTTTATGTGGATCAATGTTAAACCTGTATATGAACTTATGCAATGCATGATGCATGAAAATGAGGGTGTTACAAACGTACGCCCCTTAAAATGAATCTCGCCCTTGAGATTCGCCGCGGAAGATAAGAGATAGGGAAATTCCTTCTTGAGATCATCCTCCAGCTCCCAAGTTGCCATGAGCAAAATTTTGCTGTCCAAGGTTCCCTTGCAGCTGTCCTCTTTTGGGTCTTGGGTTCTGTCATTGAGCATTGCTTCCTTGACCAAGGCCTGACTTGGGGCATTGACGTGCAAAGTGTCCTGCTTCTTCACATGTATAGCACTTCCTAACTGCACCAGAATTTGGACGGACTTGGTTCTGAATATTTGCACCAGGAAAGTTAGCACGAGGTGCAAAAGGAATTGGAGGCCTAGGTGCTTGAATGATGGGGCGCTGCTGCATGAACTGAGCTGGGCATGGTGCATATCCAAGGCGTTGTACAGGAGTAGAGGATCTGTAATATGGCGCATTGGATGATGCAAAGCGAGGGCACACATTACTTCCTTGTTGCTATCCTTTATATGGTCCCTTCCTCTTGTTATCTAGCTCCATCTCACGGACATTGTTCTCCACAACAATTGCTTTTTCCACAAGCTTCTGGAAGTTGGCATAATCACAATTCAACAATTGTACTTGGATCTCATTGTTCAAGCCCCTCTTGAACAAGTATTGCTTTCGCCTGTCCCGGCTCACATCTTTCAGTGCATACCTTGAGAGTTGAGTGAACTTATTAAGATACTCACCCACACTTGACCTTCCTTGCCTCAAGTTTTAAAATTCTTGCCTCTTCAAGATCATACCACCTTCTGACACATAATGAGAATGGAAGCTCTCCTTGAACTCAACCGAAGTAATCCTCTCTTGGTTCTCATGGGCGTTGCATAAGGAATCCCACCAATCGGTAGCTGCTCCAACAAGTTGATGAGATGCAAATAGCACCTTCTCCCAGTCACTGCATTGGACAATAGCTAGCTTCTTCTCCACAGACTTGAGCCAATCATCAGCATCCATAGGGTCAGCAGCTTGAGCAAAGGTCGGTGGCCTAGTCCTCATGAACTCTCCCAGCCGATTATGAGGGGGCGGGGGTGGCGGTGGAGGCATGTGGGGCTGATTGTTGATGTTGCCAGCCTGCAGCTATTCCATAGTTTGTATCATGGTCTGCATGAGCTGGTTTTGCATAGCCAATAGCTGCTCAAGGTTGATAGCTCACTCGGCAGGTCCTTGTCCATTGTTGTTCTGAGGTGATCCATTGTTCTCCTCCTCATCATTGCCATCCCTCTGGTTGTGAGTCCTCACCATCTGAAGAAAAGCAAGAGATAAGAATTTAGAAGACGTCCCCCATATGCATCAAGGGATATGAAACTAAACAACTACCTATAGTAGCCTATTTGGACATGGCAATGCTAAAGCATCACAAAATCCTCTACTAAGAACACAAGCAACAATACAAAGCAAACAACACACCAAGCAAAAACACATTGCTTCCTGAGTGTTCCTATGTGTTCTAAAGTAATTCTATCTAGGTTGCGTCCTACGGTCAACCTGTGGCGCTGATACCAATTTGTGACACCCGGTTCTAAAAATGAACCAAGTGAACACATATTTGTGCCCCACACATTCAATACACATACACGAGTGCATTCAAATAAGGATATACAGAAAACTACCACAGAAAAAGATTAATTAACCACTTTATTACAGAATTCATAATAATCCCAAATACAAGCTCTAATGAATATTAATGACAAGTTTGAACTAATGCAGCGGAAATAACTAAGTAGCAACTAAGAAGCTAAGCAAATAGGCATAAGGTATAGCGCAACTCCAATTAACACCACAGGAAAATCTGACAGCAGACACGGCCTAGAACTCCACATTATCACCGTTATACTCCCAATCCTGACCTACAACTGTTGGTGGGAATTGCAAGGGTGAGTACATGTCGTACTCAGCAAATGTGGAAAGTATGACATGTAGCTGATTCCAATGATGAATATAATAAAGGCTGAGTGCTGAAAAGTACAATAGAACATATGAAAAGCGATATATTGTATGTATGTGAAGTAACCCATCATAACCATAATTATTGACATAGTATCAGTCCATATTCCATATCCATCATCCATATATCAGATTTCACCGTTATCATTAACCATGTCCATTGCCATAAACCATAATTCAATTCATAACCATGACCATATTATCAACCATAAACATAACAAATACAAAACCATCCAAAAACCTTCTAATCACATGACGGTACAGGTTGCTCATGACCGGGAGCACGACTATCATGATAGTTTTCAATACTCTGTAAAGTTCGTACCACTTTACCAATGTCTTTGTGATTTCATCACCTTTCGGCGACTGAGGAATCTCAATTATGTCGTCTCACACTTTCGTTGGTGTGTGGTCAAGAGATCACAAAATAGCTTTTACAAAGGGACTACTAGCACATACAAACCCACTGAGGTTTCACCGGTGGTGATGTCTCCAACAGAGCACATCTTCAACCAAGGGCCCCTCTTGTGCCGTTCAGATCCTAGGGAGTCCCGCCAACCATATCAAAACCCAATCTGACTCCCCTTCCCTGGTGCGCCAAATGATCCGCTCAATACCAGCAATACCCTAAATAATCAGGTATGCCGCACCCATACTTGGCCTCGTGGTGGCATTGTAAATCCTGGATGGTCGCTCCACAAACCGGTCCTTAGATATAAAGCAAGGGAAACCACCATAACATCAAACCTATCCTCATACCATGCTTGATTAGATCACCCATTAATATATCACATTAACCAGTTCATATTAATCATAATCTCATCAATGCATGATTAAATAGTATAGTTGTTTTTTCCATCCCAATTGATTAAGCAAGGCAAAGGTAAAAAATCCTTCCTGACTCTCTACCATGTAATCTAGGTGACAAGGGTGGTCAAACAAAGCTAGTAAACTTACTATCATAGGACTCCCATCAAATTGACACAAACATGCAGTTTTGCAAACAAAACATTGATTTTAGAAACAGGATCACTATGTTCAAGGACACTTGTCTTGCTCTTGGGCTTGGTTTGGATCAAAGACTTCAAATTCTTGGTGCTAAAGATCCTCCGCAGCATCCTCTAGGGCAAATCCGTCTAAACCGCACAACAACATACAAGACAAGAATCACAGTCAATAAGTGCACAAATATTACCCAATATGTCATGACATGCATGACTAATGGAAATGCAAAGTAAAACATGTTAATAAGTTGTTAATGATGTTTAATAACTAGTTCTAATAGTTTTTAACAAGTTTGAATAGGTTTGGAATTGATTCAAACCAATTTAGATTTAATTCAACAGGTAATAGATTGCAAAATCGGACTAGTCCGCTGCAGGGTCGGACTAGTCCGTCCTTCGCAGAAACAATGAATTAGGGTTTTCTAGATCAACGTGAATTTGGAGAAATGGCTTTGAATTCATGTGAGAAAAAGGAAGTAGTAGGTGTACCAGGTGTTTAGAACTCCAATGAATCAAGGGCTTTGGAGGCAACACTTTGATCTTGATGATCTAGGGTTGATGAAGAACTTGAAGGTGGATTGTTGATGAAGAACAAAAACTTGATGGAGATCTTGATCCTATTTTGTTTCCTCCTCTTCTTCTTCTTGCTTGGGATCTCCTTCTCCCTCCTTGATTGGGGATCTCCAAGAACTAGGGTTTGTGAACTTTCAATTGAGCCAAAAGGATGTAAAGTCAAGGGGTGGGTTTGTTTATATAAGGGTGGAGGCTAGGGTTTGATGGAACTCGAGTTTGGGGAGGGTGGAGGCCGGTTTGGGGTCCCACATGGGCTCCAAAAAGAGTTAGACACGATGTACTTAGGCCCACTTAAGGTAAAACCTAGAAATATGTCGTGGAACAGAAGATCAACTCGGAATCGCGATTTACCAGACAAGTCCGCAGCAGGACGAACTAGTTCGAAGATTGACAGAGGCGAAAACGGACAAGTCCGGAATATATCGGACAAGTCCAAACTTGGCCAGTGGAAAATCAGACAAGTCTAGCCAAAACTGGACAAGTCCAATTTTAGTTAGAGGAAACGGACAAGTCCGCTGGATTACCAGACAAGTACGGAGACTTAGCAAAATTTCCAAGGAATTGGCATACCGGACTAGTCCGCAATGGACCGGACAAGTCCGAAAGTGTCCAGAGGCAAAAACCGGAATAGTCTGCACTAGAACAGACATGTCCGAGCGAGGTCTTAGAGAAATCGCACTAGTCCGCACCAAAACCGGACTAGTCCGCACTTCTCAGAACTTTTGACTGCGGTTTTACTTCTAATTCATTTTAAACTTATTTCTTTTTATGTGGGTTAATGTTAAACATGTATACGAACTTATGCAATGCATGATGTATGAAAATGAGGGTGTTACACAAGGATTTTTGTAACTTACACACTTTTTCATTTTGCCCAGGCACCAAAAAACCATCAGGCTGCTTCATATAAATCTCTTCGTCGAGCTCGCCATTTAGGAAAGTCATCTTCACATCCATTTGACAGATAATGATATCATGACACACAACAAGTGCAACAAGCACACGAATTGTGGTTAGCCTAGAAACAGGTGAATAAGTATCGAAAAAATCCTCGCCATCCTTTTGGGTAAATCCCTTGGCTACAAGTCTAGCCTTATATTTATCGACTGTACCATCTGGTTTGAGTTTCTTTTTGAATATCCACTTGCACCCAACATGTTTACACCAAACTGGACAGCCACAAATTTGCCAAGTTCCATATGTTAAAATGGACTCTATTTCATTATGTACTGCCTTCTTCTAGTCCTCTGCATCTGGTGATGGATATGCCTCTGAAAGTGTTTTGGGTGTATCATCAACGAGGTAGACAGTAAAATCATCACCAAAGGATTTTTCAATCCTTTGTCTCTTGCTCCTTCGAGGAGCAATATTTGTACGGTCATCCTCAATGGGGTTTTTAGTGTAAGATCAAGGTACATATATTGAAACAAGATCAGGAGTAAAACTAGTATATGCCTTGCTACGACCTGCAACTCTATCCTTCATTGGAAAAATATCCTCAAAAAATGTGGCATCACGAGATTCAGTCATGGTGTTAACGTGCATGTCAGGAATGTCGGATTTAATCACTAAAAATCTATAGGCTGCACTGTGTTGTGCATATTCTAGAAAGACACAATCCATGGTTTTTTGTTCCAATTTTTGTTTCTTACATGTAAGCACATTAACTTTGGCTAAACATCCCCATGCACGTAAGAAACCGAGAGCAGGCTTTCTTCCTTTCCATCCTTCATACGGGGTTATTTCACCCTTGGATGATGGAACTCCATTCAGCACAAAACATGCGGTCAAAATGGCTTCCCTCCACCATGAGTTGGATAAACCTGAACTGTCTAACATGGCGTTAACCAAGTTTGTTAGTGTTCGGTTTTTTCGCTCAGCCACCCATTAGATTGGGGTGAGTAGGGAGCCGTTGTCTCATGGATAATTCCATGCTCCGCACAATATTCCCCGAAATCATTAGAAAGATACTCTCCTCCTTTATCGGACCTAACACGTTTGATTTTTCTTTCTAGTTGGTTTTCTACCTCCGCGTTATAGATTTTGAAACGATTTAGTGCCTCATCTTTTGTTTTAAGTAGATAGAGCTGACAATATCTTGTAGCGTCATCAATAAAAGATATATAATATTTCTTCCCTGCTCTAGTCAAAATTTCCTTCATTTCACACAAATCTAAGTGAATAAGATCTATTGGTGACAAGCTCTTCTCTTCCACGCTTTTAAAATGTTTGCGTGGTTCTTTAGCTAGCACACACGCATGACACTTAGATCTTTTTTCAACAGGAATTTTTGGAATCAAAATAAGTCTGGAAATTTTAATGATGCGATCATAATTAATGTGGCAAAGCCGAGAGTGCCAAACAGTAGCCTCTCGTCCACTGCATTCAGAACTAGAACAAGCAACTGAGTTCACAAGATTATTACTCTTTAACAATTGAAAGACGGAACAGGCCTCCACTACCATAGCCTTTTCTGATAAATAAATCAAACTTCGAAACAATAAATTTGTTCGACTCAAACACTAGCTTATAACCATCATGGCACAATAGAGAACCACTAATCAAATTCCTATTTATTCCAGCGACGTGCTGCACATTCTTCAAAGAGAGAGTCTTTCCGGAGGTCAACTTCAGATCGAGTCTTCCAATTCCATGTACAACAGTCCTAGACCCATTGCCCATCAAGACGGAGCAATTGTAGGTAGCCTGATAAGAAGAAAATAAATTGTAGTCAGAACAAACATGCACATTAGCTCCCGTGTCTAACCACCAATCAGTGGAACGACATGCTAGAAAAACATCCAGAACATACTATAATCTAGACATTCCTCCAGCCTTGCTAATGGTGACATTCACAGAGTTCTAACCACCATATTTCTTGCCTTTTCTATTGCGGCATTTCCTAGCTATGTGGCTAAGCTCGCCGCACACAAAGCAAGTCAGGTCTTCTTTCTTCTTCTTCTTCTTCTTCTTCTTCATCTTCTTCTTCTTCTTCTTAAAGCTAGTGTTTTGTTTGGCCTTTCCTTTCCAGTTCTTGTTCTTCTTATTGCCACCACCAGATTTACCTTAAACCACATTGGTATTAGATGGAGTCCCTTCCCGTAGAACAGAACGAGGCACATCCTTTGATCTTGCCTTCTCCTCAACATCAAGAGTTGAGATGAGACTTTCAATAGTAATAACCTCTTTCTTGTGTTTAAGGCTCATGGCAAAACTTCTCCAAGATGGAGGCAGTTTGGAAATAATTCCACCAACCACAAACTTGTCAGGCAAGACCGTATCAAAATGTGCAAGTTCCCCATCAGAAGCTGGATCTCATGAGCCTTTTTTATGATAGACCAGTCATCGACCATCTTATATTTGTGGTACTAGTCAATAACATAGAGTTCATGTCCAGCATCTGATTTCTCATATTTGCGATCTAGGGCCTTCAACAATTCCTTAGTAGAAATGTGGTTCATGTAAATGTCACATAGCTGATCTGACAAGAGTGACAATAGGCAGCCAAGACAAGTGAAATTGTCTAAATCATAATCACGGTGCTTCTCCTCAATGAGAGAAAGAACTGGAGAAATCACCCACCAGATCTTCATCAACATGAGCCAGAACTTGACCTGTGTCTGCCATCTCTTAAAATTGTCAGTCCTGGCAAATCGCTCGTGTTTCAACGCATCAGTAAGTCCATCCATGTAAATTCGATCAGGTTTTTGGATTGTTGGAAAATATACATGGCATGCAATTAATTTGATGATCTGAAATGTCAAAACGATTAGAACAGATCTACTAGTAGTCAAAATAAAAAGTGCTAGTATTACACAAACAAGAACCGAAACAAATGCGAACAAATCGTTCATCAAATAAATCGAACTAGCCATAGTTCGAGTGATCCACTTACAGATCATCCTGCTATGAAGTAGACGATGAAAATGACAAACTTGATGAAGATGTTGAAGCCAAAGGAAGTGCTTCAAGCGGCTGGGCGAGAGCACTTCCCAGAAACCTGATTGCCAGCACCCGTGCAGGTCTTCAGATCACCGGTGTCGGTTCGGAGACACCGCTCTCCCTCAATCCACTGCACGGCGAACGGAGGGACAGCAAGGCAAAAAATGGTTGCGCAGAATAGTTTGCAAGAGAGGCGAGTTTCTGTCTATTGTGTCTTCTCCAATATACATGACGTCTCCTTATATACTTGAGTCTGCCAACTGCCTCAAATTCGATCTGCCTAAGTTCCAGGAAATTGCCCCATGGAATTCCTCATCGTGCAACTAATGAGAGAAGTTATTTGCATTCGTGCACATTAAACGTGTGCCTTCAGTTATGCGTCAAATTACTCCACACGTTGACATGACAGTCTAGGTGTGATAAAATATTCCCTTATGAGTGGTTGAAAAAATAACTGCTTAGTAGAACACAACTCGTCACAATGCGAATGCACAACGTTGCAAGTCACAAGTCACACGATAAACACGTGTAAAATTGCGAAATGTGCGCGCGTGCGTGCATGTGTGTTTGTGTCCATAGCAGCAGCCTTCATCCCTCATTATTTTCATGTGAGAACCTTCATCCCTCATTATTCTCATGTTGAGAACCAGTACAAGGCCCACTATATATATTCGGGAGCACCCATGTAGGTGGGAAATGTGGGACTAAAGTCCCCAGCCACCTCTTCACACCATCTTGGCTTTCCACCAGAGGAGTTGGCACAAATAAATCAATCCATAAATGAAGAAAGAAGCAGAGCTACTAATGCCAAAGCAGCACTATCCAAAGTTTGGGTTCAGTTTGTCGATTTGCCAATGGAGTACAGAGAATTCCTCATAATCTAGGCCATAGGAGCCCTGTTAGGGGTTACAAAAGATGTGGATATGCTTTTCACAAACAGGTATGATATATGCCGGCTGCAGGTATCTGTCATTCACCCATCTTTAATACCAATGTATATCGATATGGTGATATAGGACTTTGTGTATGAGCTGAAATTTCGCGTGGAAAAAAGGCAATGATAATAATTCCGAACCCATGGATATGGACATTGATGAAACTCCAAGTCCTGGGGAGCAACAGAGACAAAATGAAGATGGCCAGAGAGATTTGACTGAAGGAGGTTACAGAGGAAATAGTGAAGAGCAGAAATATGGTAAGGAAAATGAAAATATGGGTGCACCTGCACTTTCCAAACAGTGTCAAGTTTTTCATGTGGCAATGCCAAACATAGAGAAATACTTGGAGAGATGCACAAAGAAGGCACTCCTCAAAGGGCAGTCGGGTCAGGAAGTAATTCAGCCATATGATCAACAAGGAGATATCAGCATGGAAGAGGTGGAGGATGGAAATCTACAGATAGTAAACTGGAAACAGAATTTAAATCGAAAGGAAAAAAATAATAGCTCAAAGGAGGTGGTTGATAATAATGAGGTATGTGATGATTTGTATGAGGTATGTGAAAATAGTTCTGTTCAGAATTTCAAACATAACGATTGCATTGGTCAGATGGTGGAATCTGAGGGGGAGAACAGAATTAAGGGCGCAAGGGAGCTGGCGGCAGTCAGGGAGGCATCGCCGTCTTTTTTGGCTTCCCGTAAGAGCAAGAGAAGTAGTACAACGGTGGATGAAAATGTGCTGCAGAGAGCAAAGAAGCTAAAAGCAAAAAAGAAATGAAGGTCAGATCCCGTTATCCTTTCTCGATATGGATAATAATGATATTTGTGCATATTTGAATACAGTAGGAATTTTTGTTTGTGATCAAGGGTCTAGTAATAGGAGCGAGCAGGGAAAGGAGTCCATTAAACTGTTGAGGAAAGGGGAGTCAGATCGAATTTTAAATACAATGAGCGTGGATAGGACAGTAACAATTTTAGAAGGGGAGAAAAAGGATTATACAGAAGATAAGGAAGTGGATAGGTTTATCCTCAGCTACCTTTGTAATGATATAATGCGAGAGGTGATGGACATCAATGATGATCAGGTTGATTATATCACTGATGAACTAATATCACAGGGTACTGTTAAGAGCGGTATTAGAAATAAAGAATTTAGAATTAACAAAAAAATGAAAGCTGTATTTTGGAATAGTGATGGATTTGGCAACCCGGCCAAATTTCATTTTTTGTCTGAACTTACAAAAGAACAAAGTCTTAGATTCATAGGGATATCTAAAACGGGTGTAAAAGATTTTACATACTCGTTCCTAAGGACCCTATGTGCCGGCAAAAAGTTCTTTTGGCACAGTAAAGAGCCTCATGGAAGACCAGGAGGAATTATTTTGGGAGTTAATCTGGACGTTTTTTATGTAGGTTCTGTGGATGAGGGAGATTATTACGTTAAGTTTCAATTGCGCAATTTACCAGATAATTTTATATGAGTCCTTGTAATTGTGTATGGTCCAGCTCTAGTACAGTTCAAAAATCAGTTTTTTATTGAGCTAGTTAACTTGTGCAAAAAGATCGGCCATCCGATGTTAATCGGTGGTGACTTTAATATAATGTGGAGTCGACAAGATAAAAATAAAGGAAGTTTTGATAATCGATGGCCTTTTTATTTAGTGCGGTCATTGATGGTCTGTGCTTGAGAGAGTTAGAAATGACTGGAAGGCAATATACATGGGCCAACGCATTACCAAATCTCACTTATGAAAAGCTAGATAGGATTTTAGTGTCCACGAAGTGGGGGGATAGATATCCGACTTCAAACGTGATAGCACTTCAAAGAGGAATTTTTGACCATACACCTCTCCTATTGAGTTTCGGGGAAAATCGTCAGTCCAACCAAACGCCTATGTTCAAATTTGAGTTAGTCTGGTTGATTCGTCACGGTTTTAAGGACATAGTGGCAAGAGTACGGAACGAAGACTTTAGGGAAAGTACTGTTATGAATAATGAGCTTGTATTATGGAGGAGGCCAGAGGCCTCTATAAATATATGTACAGGGATAACAATTATGCAGAAAGGCCCTTATGCAAAAGGGAAATTACAAATATATCCCTACATCTCTAACACCCCCCTCAAACTCAAGGTTCATCACGAACACTAAGTTTGGAGAGATAAAAACTATGCTGAGCTCGGGTCTATGCCTTCGTGAAGAAATCCGCCAGCTGAAGCTCTGAAGGCACATACTGAAGATCAACAACACCATCCTGTACCTGTGCTCGTGTATAAGAAGCGACAACATCAATATGCTTCGTAAGCTCATGCTTGATCGGATCACGAGCAATACTGATAGCACTTGGACTGTTAGACAAAAGAGGAGTCAGCATACCAACAGAAACACCAAAGTCATCAAGCAACCACCGCAACCAAGTAACCTCTGCACTCACAAGAGGCATAACACACAACTCAGCCTCTGCACTCGAACGAGAAACTGCTACCTGCTTCTTAGTCTTCCAAGCAATGAGGGAACCACCAAGAAAAACACAATAGGCAGAAAGAGAGCGACAATCAGAGGGGTCACTAGCCCGAGTAGCATCATAATATGCTTTGAGCTGTAAAGAGCTAGAGCATGAAAAGAACATGCGTCTAGAGATAGTCCCACGAAGATAACGCAAGACACGGAGCAAGTGACTATGGTGGACTTGGGTGAGAGCCAAAACAAACTGACTCAGAATGTGAAGCAGAGTACGAGATATAAGGACGAGTGACACCAAGATACACTAGACTCCCTACAATATGGCTATAACGAATAGGATCATCAAGAGAATCACCATCAGTAGCTCGAAGATGGACATTGAGTTCCATAGGAGTCTCGATAGTACGATGATCAATAAAAGAAGACCGATCTAGAAGATCTTGAATGTACTTCTCCTAAGATAGATAAATTCCCTCGGAGTAGGAGGAAACCTCAATCCCAAGAAAGTAGTGAAGAGGACCAAGATCGGACATAAGAAACTACTCTCTAAGACGGACCTTCACAAAGGCTATGTACTCAGAATCGTCTTCGGTGATGATCATGTCATCAATATAGAGAAGAAGAAGAGTGCGACCATGAGACGAAGTGTGCACAAAAAGCGCGAGATCATGAGTACGGGAAGAGAAACCAGCATAAGTGACCACAGACGCAAAACGCTGAAACCAAGCACGAGGAGTCTGCTTAAGGCCATAAAGAGAGTGTTGAAGACGACAAACCATACCCTCAGGAACAAAATAACCAGGCGGTGGCTGCATATAAACTTTCTCATTTAGCTCACCATTAAGAAAGGCATTCTTTACATCAAGCTGAGATATGGACCAGTCACGAACAAAGGCCACAACAAGTAGAGTACAAAAAGTAGTCATGTGAGCGACAGGAGCAAAAGTCTCATCATAATCACGACCATGTTCCTGCTGGAAGCCACGAGCGACTAATCGAGCCTTATAGCACTCAAGTGAACCATCAGAGCGGGTCTTAACCTTATAAACCCACTTGCAGGTGATAGGACGGACACGTGGGGGACATGGCACAAGTTCCCACGTGACGGTGCGCTCGAGAGCAGCAATCTTCAGCCATTGCATGCTGCCATTCCAGATGAGGAACAACATCATGATACGTAGCTGGTTCAGAAAGAACGGCAGCAGCAAAACTAGAAGGAGAGTACCAATTAGGAGGTTGACGAGAGCGATGCCCACATCCATGAGGCTGCTCAGGAGAAGAATCATTAGAAGAAGATGATTCCATCGGAGAAGAGGGTGCCTCAGGAGAAGATGGGTCATCAGACGAAGAGGATTCAACTGGAGTTGATGGCTCATCAGAAGAAGGCACAGCTCATCGAGTGTAGATCTGTGTCATGGGAGGCTTCATAGTATAGTCAGGGACCATAGAAAAAGGCTTCGAAGAGGACACTGTGGGACGTGACATCAAGTGTGATGGAGGTATACTAGCAAAAGGGGTATCTGGAAGGAATAGGAATGAAATTGGATCGACCAAAGATACAGGAGGAGTATCCGAAGAAGGTTGAGGATAAAGGACGCGTCTCATCAAAGATAACATCCCGTGAGATCCTCATTCGTCGACCTACAGGATCCTAACAATGATACCCCATATGCTCAGCACTATATCCTAGAAAAACACACTCGACCGACTGAGCAGTGAGCTTAGTGCGCTCACGAGCTACGAGCAAAACATAACACACACAACCAAAAAGACGAAGGCTGGTATAGTCAGACATCTTGCCAGTAAGACACCGTATGGGAATCTCACCCTGAAGAGCAAACGAAGGTTGAAAGTTAATCAGGTAAGTGACAGTAGAAACAGCCTCGACCCAAAAGTGAGGAGGAATAGAGGAAGCAAGCAAAAGAGTACAAGCAGCCTCAAGGAGATGTCGATGCTTGCGTTTGGCCACACCTTCTGTGCATGAGCATGGGGACAAAAAAAACTAAGAAAGAGTGCCTTGCTCTGAAAGAACCTGATGAAGAGCATTAGAAAGGTATTCACCAGCAGAATCAGCATGAAAAACACGAATAGACGTGTCAAAATGAGTGCGGATCATAGCTGAAAAAGTTTTATAGATAGACACGGCCTCACTACGATGTTTCATAAAGTAAATCCATGTGTGGCGAGAAAATTCATCTATAAAAATGATGTAATATCGGTATCCTCCTTTGGAAAAAAATGGAGCTGGACCCCATACATTAGAATAAACAATATCAAATGGACGCTCAAACACTGACTCAATAGAAGGATAGGGAAGCTATCGGTACCCTGCGTACCGAATACCCCTTGGGACTACAAAAAGAGCAAAGGAACTTCACCTGTCTGAGTTGAAGTTCCCCGAAGGTCCCACGTGTCATACGGAACCGGACCTGCCTCCCTTCTATGGTTAGTCTCTGTGCTGCCACGTGTATCCTGCAACCGGAGCTACATCCCACACATGGGATAGCTACAGGTTAAATACCAGTACGGCATCCCCGGACCTAACCACCGAGAGAGGGAAGCTCCAGTACTGACACGTGTACAACAGCACCGGACCTATCCATCCCAGACGGTAAGCTCCGGAGTTGCCACGCGTCCAACTGCCGGACCTTCAACTTCAACAATCAAACTGGTGGACCCCCAACGGCTCGGACCTACAAGGGACAATCAAGGACTTCAAGACCCGATTAAGTGTCATTAATACCATCTTAATGACACATGATCGGAGGGCCCTTAATACCAGTAACAGCACTGTCAAGGCATGTTACCACAATATTAAGGGTAATTAAGCTCATTAATTGTGTATTAAGCATCATAACCGCTAGGGCCACATGACAGGCCAGGCTAACAATGTAACGACCAGTCCTTGTACTATAAAAGGACTGACCGAGCGATACACAGGAGGCTCTGGGAGACTCTTCCAGACTCAGCTCTAACACATGCTCACAAGTGCTCAGACGCTCAATACAACAACTACACACCCCGTGGAGTAGGGTATTACGCTTAGGCGGCCCGAAACTCGTAAATCCTCGTGTCAACTTGCCATCGTGTTTTGAATCTCTGCGCGCCCACAACCGAACTATAAACTCCGTGGGCTGCCAACAGTGGTACCGAGAGAATTGTCGGAACCAAACTCCGACAGTTGGCGGGCCAGGAAGGGGCGCCCAAGATTCAAACATGGTGAACTCTGCTGCTGGATCGTCTAATGACAACCCTGCTGCGCAACCTACTGGAGGCAACCCCTCTAACATGCAGCAGCCAGCAGGCGCTGTGGCTCCAGTAGGAGTCATGCCACCACCGCCACCATCTGCACCGGCGAATCAAGCTAGACAGCAAGATGGGGCATCTGTGTCGGTCACTGCATCAGCGAACAACAATCCTGAAAACGCGCTCCATGCTGTGCGTGCTCTTCTTCAATGTCCACCGCCTTTAGGGGCATCCCAGGGTGCAATGGAGCAATGGAAAGCTAATGTGGAACATTTGGTTGCAGCTGCAGCCGATCGCATTAGCAACCAAGGTCCTCCCCCCTTGGGGCGGGCCCCATTGCAGCCTTGGACTCTGTCGGGTAGACTTGGTCTGCACGCCTCAAAACACAGGAGGCGTGTTGCCTCTCAGCAGGCGACATCGCTGCCTTCCGGGGCGCGACGTACTCACACGATAACAAGGCTTTCAACTCACGACCTCCGGGTGGAGCTTGATCGCTGTTACCGTCAACAGGACGACCGCGTCCATATCGAGCGTACTCACGACAGGCGAGAGGCTCGGGACAGTCCTACTCCCGAGGGAGTAGGTGGAGGCTGTTCTGCCCTAGCTTGCACCTACGCATGGTCAGATGGCCGCAGAATTTCTGGCATCACCTGCCGGAGAAATTTGACGGGACTATCAATCTCGCTAAGTTTCTTCAAATCTACTCCACCGCTATCCTTGCGGCAGGAGGTAATGAGGTCGTAATGGCCAATTATTTCCCCGTGGCTTTAACTGGGACTGCCAGGTCTTGGTTCATGAGCCTCCCGCCCGACTCCATCAACAGTTGGGCAGAACCGTGCCAACAGTTTAGTGCCAATTTCGGGAGTTCATACACCCGACCAGGCACGAAACGTGACCTTTTTGCTGTCAAGCAGAAGGGGGGAGAGTCCCTACGATCCTTCATCTAGAGGTTCTCCCAGGTACGAAACACCATACCTTCTATCTCGAGTGCTTCTGTTATTGTGGCATTTAGATAGGGTGTACAAGACAAGAAGATGCTGGAGAAGGTGGCGACCAAGGAAGTCACCAGCGTCATGGAACTCTTCAGCTTGGCAGACAAGTGCGCCAAAGCTGCGGAGGGCCGTGAAATGCACTCCCAACCACCTTCGGAGGACAACAAAAAGTCCTCCAAGGGTGAAGCCACTACCTCCGGGAGTGGGAAGAAGAAGAAAAAGTACAACAACAAGAAGAAGTTGTCGGCCGGCACACCTACAGCCGTTGCTACCGCACCTCTGGGTAGCCGGGGGCCACGCCCCAAGAAACGACCTCGGCCGTCTTCTGAAGACGGTGGCAGCTCCAAGATGTGGTGTCCCATACACAAGACGAACAACCACAACCTAGAAGGCTGCGGAGAGGTCCAGAACCTTGTCGAGCGCTACAACAAGCGCCGGGAAGAAGTTCCTTTTTGTCAAAGGGAAGGAAAACAAAAAGTCGACGAAGCTCCGGCTGAAGAGGAGTTAGGCTTTCAGGATCCTAAAAAGGTCTTGAAGGTTGTTTACACCTCCGTCGACGACGACTCCGACATCTCTGACAACGAGCATCGGAATACCATGAACACCATCTTTGGTGGTTCATGGGACATCATCTCCCGCCATGTCCTCAAGACAATGCGGCGGGACATGACCTTAGTAGCTCCCACCGCCAGGGCGGAGCCGCACCGGAAGTGGATGGACACTGCCATCACCTTCGCTGCTTCGGACTGCCCTCGGAACATGATCGGAGCTAGCCAACTTCCACTGATGGTATCTCCTACCATCAACAACATCTAACTCCACCATGTAATGGTGGACGGGGGTTCGGGGCTGAACCTCATAAGCTTCGAAGCTTTCGTCAAGCTTTAGCTCCAACCTTTGGATCTTCGCCCCCCCCCCCCCCCCCCGACCTTTCTTCGGAGTAGGTCCGGGGGCCATAACCCCACTCGGTGCCATTACTCTCCAGGTGACCTTCAGGACCCGGGAGAATCACCGCACTGAGAAGTTGGTCTTCGACATGGCGCATATCAACTTACCATTCAATGCCATCTTGGGCAGGCCATCCTTGTACAAATTCATGGATGCCGCCCATTATGGCTACTTGGTGTTGAAGACGCCAACACCAGCAGGTGTTCTCCGGATCCGCGGAGACCGCACCGCCGGAGTGACTGCTCTGGAAGAACTCCATGCGCTTGCTACAACACAGGAGGAAGAATCCAGAAAGGAGCAAGCTCGGAATCCCTCGAGCATTCATCATCGAGACTCAACCTCCGCACCTCACGTGCAACCAAGCAGCGACACCGACATTCCTGTCAAAGTCGTCCAAATTGGTTCCAACGTTGCTCATACCACCCGTATATCGGGAGGTCTGAACGACAAATAGGAACTCGCGCTGATCACTTTCCTCCGAGCTAATGTCGACGTGTTTGCCTGACAACCGTCACAAATGCTTGGGATCCCTAGGGAAGTGATCGAGCGAAATCTGAAGATTTATCCCGACGCTCGGCCTGTACATCAGAAGCCTCGGAAGCAATCAGTAGAGCAACACAACTTCATACGTCAAAAAGTGAAGAAGTTGCTTGAAGCTGGATTCATTCGAGAAGTATTCTACCCAAAATGGCTGTCAAACCCAATCGTTGTACCGAAGGCCGGCGGGAAGCTTCGGATGTGTATCGACTACACTACACTGAATAAGGCATGTCCAAAAGATCCATTCCCACTACCTAGAATAGAACAGATAGTGGATTCCACCTCCGGGTGCGAATTACTGTGTTTCCTAGATGCATATTCTGGGTATCATCAAATCAGAATGTCTAGGGAAGATGAAGAGCATACTTCCTTATCACAGTAGATGGATGACATTGTTACACTGCCATGCCATTTGGCCTCAAAAACGCTGCTTCAACGTTTGTACGAGCTATGTACAAAACTTTTGGAGAGCTCATCAGAGATGTAGTGGAAGTGTACGTCGATGACATCGGCGTCAAGATCAAGAACAAGGAGTCATTCCTTGATAGCTTGCAAGCTGTCTTCGACAAGTTGCGAATCACACGCACGAAGCTGAACCCGGACAAGTGTGTCTTCGAGGTTAGCTCTGGAAAGCTCCTTGGATTCTTGGTGAACCAGCGAGGAATAGAAGCAAATCCAGTGAAGATTAAAGCTATTGAAGACATGCTGCCACCAGCCCGCATCAAGGACGTCAAGAAGCTGACTGGATGTCTAGCTGCCCTCAGTCGGTTCATCACAAGACTGACAGAACAGGAGCTACCCTTCTTCAAGTTATTGAGGAAGTGCGGACCATTTCAATGGTCTGAAGAAGCAGAAAAGGCATTCCAGGAGCTAAAGCAGCTCCTCACCACTCTACCACCTTGGTAGCTCTGAATCCTGGTGAGCCACTTCTCCTTTACATTTTGGCAACTGGTGAAGTTGTCAGCATGGTCCTGGTTGCGGAAAGACCAGAACCGTCTCCAGTTCAGGAATCCAGACCCCTTCGGGAGGGTCCGGAGCTACCTGAAGACGAGTCTAGGTCCTAGCTACCAGACCCCGATCCTCAAGGCGAGATGCCGGAGGAACCACCTCCTTCAAGTGGGGGAGTCACTATTACTGAACAAGAAGATTCGGACCCCTCCGGGAAGGTCTGTATCACTTCAGAAGAAGCTCCGGGTTCCTCCAGCAGGAACCCAGAGGTCCCCGAACAAGGATCGTACCCCTCCGGGAGGGTTCGGGTTGATGATGAGGAAGCTCTGAGCCCCTTCGGGAGGGTTCAGACAGTCCAACGCCCAGTGTACTTCATCAGCAAAGTACTCCATGATGCCAAGACTCGATACCTGGAGGCGCATAAGCTGTTCTACGCAGTTATTATTGCTTCTAGGAAGCTTCGACACTACTTCCAAGCTCACACGATTTCAGTGGTAACTTCTTTTCCACTGCGTGCAATCTTGCATAACCCCAACTCTACTGGGAACATTGCATAGTGGGCAGCGGAATTGGCTGAGTTCGACCTTGAATTCGTCCCAAGACAAGCGGTCAAGAGTCAAGCATTGGCGGACTTTGTGGTGGAATGGACCCCCTCTCCATAAAATCCTGGGGGCCCAGTGAGCAGAAGTTGGAACCCAAGGTTTTGGTTTTCATCGAGCCTCACTAGACTCTCTACTTCGACGGCTCCATGCAGAAGCAAGGGGCCGGAGCTGGAGTCCTTCTCCTCGCTCCCACCGGGGAGATGGTCAAATACATGGTTCACCTTGACTTCAAGGCGACCAACAACATGGCAGAGTATGAAGCACTAATCTATGGGCTCAAGGTGGCACTATCATATGGTGTCAAGCAACTGTTGGTAAAGGGTGACTCGCAGCTCGTCATAAAACAAGTCAAAGGTGAATGCTGCTGCAACAACCTTCAACTAGCTACATACCTACTTGAAGTTTAGAAGCTTCAGAAGGACTTCGACGTCCTGGATCTTCGCCATGTCCAGCGTCTCAACAACGCTGAAGCTGACGAACTCACGATGAAAGCTTCAACCGGAGCTCCGGCTACCGATGGAACCTTCGTCCGGAGATTTTCAAGACCAACAGCTCAACTTGCCGAACTGAGCGAAGGGGGCAAGACCAGCACCTCAAAGCTGGCAGTCCCGATGGCCCTGTTACCATGGCGTCCATCAAGGGTCGTAGGTGCTGCAGGAAGCTCCGAGCAACCCAGCACGCAAGACTCAAATCCTCAAGTTAGCTTTGATGCATGGACCTCAGAGATCCGGAGCTACTTGAAAGACAATTTCCTTCCTGAAGATAATGTATCCGCTGACTGGATAGTCGGATTGGCTAAAAGATACACACTGGTAGAAGGAGATCTCTACCGGTGTGGTGCCAACGACGTCCTAATTTGGTGCATTACAAGGGAAGAAGGCTGTGAGCTCCTCACAAAAATCCATGGAGGCGAGTGTGGAAACCACGCGTTTTCCCGCACGTTGGTCGGTAAAGCCTTCCGGCATGGTTTTTACTGGTCTACAGCACTCCAGGATGCAACCGAGCTAGTGAAGAAATGCGAAGCATGCCAGTTTCATGCGAAGCAAATTCACACACCAGCTCAACCCCTAAAAATGATACCTCCTACATGGCCATTCATTGTGTGGGGGATGGGTATCTTGGGACCTTTCCCAAGAGCCGTCGGAGGTTACAAGTTCCTGTACGTTGCCATCGACAAGTTCACCAAGTGGCCGGAAGAAACTCCAGTTGTGACAATAAACAAGCAATCAGCTATCAACTTCTTGCAGTCCATCGTATGCAGATTTGGAGTCCCAACCAAGATCATAACTGATAACGGGACCCAATTTGCAAGCTTTGCATTTCAAGGATATTGCGAAGACCTCGGCATTCAGGTCAGCTACGCTTCTGTAGCTCACCCAGCAAGCAATGGCCAAGCTGAGAGAGCAAATGCAAAAATCCTAAAAGGACTCAAGACACGCACATATGAGTGCCTAAAAAAACATGGAGCCAACTGGATCAAAGAGCTTCCGCCCACCTTGTGGGCAAACAGGACAATTCCAAACCTGTCAACTAGAGAGACACCCTTCTTCCTGGTGTACGGAGCTGAAGCAGTCCTTCCTACAGAAATCACCTTGGGGTCGCTCAAGTTCCGGACCTTCAACGATGCCACATAGGACCAGCTCCGGCGTGAAGACCTTGACCTCGTTAAAGAGGGAAGGTGCCGAGCAGCTGTTCGGAATGCCCGATACCGCCAAGCTCTTCGGCGCTATCACCAAAGGCATGTTCACAACCGACAGCTCGAGGAAGGCGATCTGGTGCTACGGAGATACAAACTCGAGAAGGGTTAAACAAACTCTCCCCCCAGCTAGGAAGGACCCTTCCGAGTGATCAAAGTATCCCGTCCCGGACGCGTTCACTTGGCAACCGAGGATGGGACACCTCTTCCTAATCGTTGGAACATTGAGCACCTCCGTAAGTTTTACGCTTAATATCACGGAGGTGAGTCTGTAGTTACATGTGATGTATGTTATAGAGTCATTGTACAAAGTCGGGTAGCTCCTTCGGGAGAACACCCGGACCTTTCCCGAAAGGTCCGCAAAGTTCAGGCAAAACTTGTCACAGTCTCAAAACTAAAAGTGTAGCTAGCTACCTTGGGTCAAACGAGAAACACAACACACATAGTCTGGTTCCGTACCCTAAGAGTGTACTTGATTCCCCTGTACCGCGGACCTATAATGAAAGACATCATTGTGTGAAAACAGACTCCACGTGCATTTACTTTGTACAGGCTCAATATTTTTTATTTTTCTCTTTCTTGTCTATAACAAAGTTGTGCAATTCTTAAGAAACTTTAGCTCGACAAATTCATATATAATTCAAGTTGCATTGTCAATTCTTCATGGTCTAAACATTGTTAATGGTCTACTCGTCTGAATGCCGCCAAGCCAATCTAGGTCCGGAGTGTGCTATTGTAACACCCTAAATTTTTGCATCCTGCATTGCATACATGATCATGCATTAAACATTAGGAGGATAAAAGAAAAATAATAAAACATAAAAGATGGAGCATATATATACAAATGTATGTAGCAAAAGAAGAAATAGAAAATAATAATTATAGCCTAAAACATGTATTAGGGAATAAATATCAATAATAAAATAACAATATATAAAAATAGATAAAATATTAATATTAATAATATATGTTATAAAAATAATTAATAATAGATGATATATATATAATATAAATAATAATATATATAAAAAATATAGAATAATAAATATATATATATAATAACTGTATAAAAGATATAAATAAATAATGTATATATAATAAGAAATATATATAAAAAGTAAATGAATAAAATAAATAAGATAAATAAAAGTAATAAAACATAAATAATAATATATAATAAAAGAAAAAAAGAAAGAGAAAAAAAAGGCTGCTGGCCAGCGGCCGAGCCGCCAGCCGGCCCCGCGCCCGACCGCCGCCTGCGCCCCAGTCCCCGCGAGCGACCGCGCCGCACGCCCACCCGCCGCCTTGGCCCTCGCGCCGCGCCTCCTATGCCCGAGGCGCCTGGGCCCCGCCTGTCCCCCCACCCTGCCTGACGCAACGCAGCACGCCCCGCCGCCCGAGGCGCCTGCGCCCTCCCACAACGTCGCCCGATGCGCCGTCCCCTGGGCCCCGCTAGCCGCCTGACTCCCGCCCTTCCCGCATCGCGCAGCCCGTGCAACCCCGGCCCCCACCCCGCGATCCCGTGCACGCACGCGCCACGCACCCTGCCGCCCGAGGCGCGGACTCTCGCCCGCGCCGCGCCTCCTGGGCCCCACCCCACCCGCTGCGCCTCCCGCGTCCCGCCGTACCGCGCTGGGCACCGCCGCCTGGCCCACCCCAGCGCCCCATCCCGCGCCACCCGCCGCCCTCCCGCTCCACCGACGCGCGATACGCGCCTCGAATCGCCGAGACTCCCGCATCGTAACCAACTAGACTACCGCGCCTATAAAAAGGACCATAGGTCCCTACTGTTTTCCCGATCCAGCAAAGCGCCACCGCCGCCAGGAAAAAGAAACACCGGTACACAGAAAAAAAAAGATGGACCAGTGCCGCCGCCAGGGGAATAAAAGGAAGAAAAAAAGAGGGGAAGAAGAGGAAGAAAAAGAGGAGGGTGCCACCGTCCACCGGAGATCGTCGCCGTCGTCGTGCCGCCGAAGGACTGCTGCGCCATCCACTTCGTCTACGCGTCGCATTCGTCCCGCGATCATCGAAGCCATCGCATCTACGGTAGGCCATGTTCCCGATGCGAATTTTAGCGACGCATTAGATCTAATAGACATTAATTGATTTTAGTTGCACCACAATTTTATTTTCAGCAGCATTAATCCACTCTAAAACCCCCGTAAACCCATATGAACACGTATGAACTAGTTGCATCTAATTAATAGACAACCATAGTTAATTAATTATTGTACCTTGCATGCATGCATATCATCGCATGTTGATTAATGTGTGTGCATCATGTTGATTTGTATGTATATTCTTGTATGTGTGGTCACGAGTAAGGGAAGTGCTCAAGAGATAGTGTACGAGGATTTTCAGAATCAATATTTCGAAGCGCACGAGCAACCCCATCCGTCGGAGCAAGGCAAGTGTCCTTGAAGCATATTGATCCTGTTTTTAAAATAAATGTTCTGTTTGCAAAACTGCATGCTTGTGTCAATTTGATGGGAATCCTATGGTAGGAAGTTTACTAGATTTGTTAAACCATCCTTGTCACCTGGAATTTATGGTAAAGAGTCGGGAAGGGCTTTTTACCTTTTTGCTTCGCTTAATTAATTGGGATGGAAAAACCAACACTACACATTTAATTATGCATCAATGCTATTCTGGTTAACGTGAACTGGTCGATGTGGTATGGTAATGGGTGATCTAAGCAAGCCTGGTATGTGGATGGGTTGGATGTCATGGTAGTTTGCTTGCTTTAGATCTAAGGACCGGTTCATGCGAGAATAAGCCAGGACTACAGTGCCACCACGAGGCCAAGTATGGGTGCGGCGTAGCTGATTAATAAGGGCTTTGCTAGTGCTGTTTGGACCATTGTGGATGCTCGGGGAAGAAGTAGTCGGATTGGGTTTGTTGACGAATGGTGGGACTACCCTGGGATCCGAATGGCTCAAGAGGGGGCCCTTGGTTGAAGATGTGCTCAGTTGGAGGCATCGCCACAGGTGAAACCTCAGTGGGGTCTAAATAGGCTAGTAATCCCTTTGTAAAGGCTATTTTGCGATCTCTTGGCCATACACCAAAGGAAGTGTAATTGGCATAAGGGAGGTTCTTTAGTCGCCGACGGGTGATGAAATCATGAACATGTGGGTAAAGAGGTACAAACTCTACAGAGTTAACTAAAACTATCATGATAGCCGTGCTCCCGGTTATGAGCGCTTGGACAACTTCCATGATTAGAGGGAATTTGGTATTGGAATGGTTATGGTTTGGTAATGGTTATGGTTGATATTATGGTTATGGTTATGGATGGAATTATGGTTTATGACATTGATTATGGTTATTGGTAATGGTGAATTATGGACTGGTATTATTATGGTTACATGGTTTATGATGGGATTACTTCACATAAATATGATACATTGCTTTTCAAATGTTTTACTGTACTTTTAAGCACTTAGCCATTATTATTGTCGTCATTTGAATCAGCCACATGTCATACTTTCGACACTTGCTGAGTACGACATGTACTCACTCTTGCAATTGTCCCCCCCCCCCCAACAGTTGTAGGTCAGAATTATGAGTTTAATGGCGATAATGCGGAGTTCCAGGCCGTGTCTATCGTCAGCTTTGCCTGTGGTGTTATTGGAGCTGCGCTATCCCTTATGCTTAGTTGCTTATTTAGTTTATTTCCACTGCATTAGTTGAACCTGTCATTAATATTCATTAGAGCTTGTATTCGAGGATTTAATGAATTATGTAATAAGAGTACTTATTTAATAATTTGAGCTGTGGTAATTATCTGTTTATCATTTGTGAATCACTCGTGTATGTGTGTTGAACATCCTGGGCACACATATGCGTTAGCTTGGTTCATTTTCGGAACCGGGCATCACAGATTGGTATCAGAGCCAGGTTTGAGCGTAGGATGCAGCCTAGATAGAATGGACACTTTAGAGCACATAGGAGCACTCAGGAATCGATGTGTTTTTGCTTGGAGTGCTGTTTGCTATATATATTGTTTGCTTGTGTGCTTAATAGAGGATCTTGGGATGCCTTAGCATTGCCATGTCCACCTAGGCTAGTGTAGCTAGCTGTTTAGTTTCATATCCCTTGATGCATATAGTTGGGGACGTTTTCTAATTTTTACCTACTGCTTTTCTTCAGATGGTGAGGACTCGCAATCAGAGGGATGTCAATGGTGAGGAGGAGAACCATGGAGTACCTTAGAACAACAATGGACAAGGACCTGCTCATGGAGCCATCAATATCGAGCAGGTATTGGCCATGCAAAACCAGCTCATGCAGACCATGATATAGACTATGGGACAACTGCAGGCTGGCAATATCAACAATCAGCCCCACATGCCTCCACCGCCACCCCCGCCTCCTCATAACCGGTTGGGAGAGTTTATGAGGACTAGGCCGCCAACCTTTGCTCAAGCCGCAAACCCTATGGATGCGGATGATTGGCTCAAGTCCATGGAGAGGAAGCTAGCTATTGTCCAATGCAGTGACTGAGAGAAGGTCCTATTTGCTTCTCATCAACTCGTTGGAGCAGCTGCTGACTGGTGGGATTCACTATGCAATGCTCATGAGGATCAAGAGAGGATCACCTGGGCAGAATTCATGGAGAATTTCCGTTCTCATTATGTGCCCGAGGGTGTTATGATCTTCAAGAGGCAAGAATTTGAGAATTTAAGGCAAGGAAGATCAAGCGTGAGTGAATATCTCAATAAGTTCACTCAACTCTCAAGGTACGCACCTGAAGATGTGAGCCGAGACAGCCGGAAGCAATATTTGTTCATGAGAGGCCTCAACAATGAGATCCAAGTGCAATTGCTCAATTGTGATTATGTCAATTTTCAGAAGCTTGTGGACAAAGCAATTGTGGTTGAGAACAAGATCCGTGAGATGGAGCAAGAAATCAAGAGGAAGGCGCCATATCAAGGACAGCAACAAGGAAGTAATGTGCGCCCTCGCTTTGCGCCACCCAATGCGCCTCATTACAGCTCCTCTATTCCTGCTCAACAACCTGGTTATGCACCACACCCAACTCAGTTTGTGCAGCAACGCCCTGTTATGCAAGCAATGCCTTATGCACCTCGTGCTGATTTTCCTGGAACCAATGCTCAAAACCAAGCTCGTCCCAATAATTCTAGTGGAGTCAAGAGGTGCTATACTTGTGGAGAAGCTGGACACTTTGTGAATCAATGTCCTAAGTCAGGCCTTGGTCAAAGAAGCAATGCGCCGAGGCAAAACCCAAGACCTAATGGAGGACAGCCACAAGGAAGCCGTGGACAGCAGAATTTTGCTCATGGCAACGTGAACCATATCTCTACGGAGGATGCTCAACAAGCGGATGACATGGTCATTGGTATGTTTCTCGCCAACTCCAACCCCGCGACTATGTTATTTGATTCTGGAGCATCACATTCATTCATTGCATCGAAGTATGTTGCCAAGTATAGTTTGCCTATCTCTCATATGAAGTTTACTCTATTGGTTAAGTCTCCTGGAGGAGAGATGAGAACAAATATAGTATGTCCAAAAATAAGCCTTAGAATAAGGGGAGTAGACTTCTCCGCCAACCTTATTGTTTTGGATTCACAAGGAATAAGAGGATCCGTTGGTGCAAAGTGTAATGGAAACACCATACGGAAACCGAAGCTACATGGGAACGAGAAGAAGACCTGAAGGCAGAATTCCCTCACCTTTTCTCCATGCTATCGAATCTCGAGGGCGAGATTCACTTTAAGGGGGGTAGAATTGTAACACCCTAAATTTTCGCATCCTGCATTGCATACATGATCATGCATTAAACATTAGGAGGATAAAAGAAAAATAATAAAACATAAATGATGGAGCATATATATACAAATGTATGTAGCAAAAGAAGAAATAGAAAATAATAATTATAGCCTAAAACATGTATTAGGGAATAAATATCAATAATAAAATAACAATATATAAAAATAGATAAAATATTAATATTAATAATATATGTTATAAAAATAATTAATAATAGATGATATATATATATAATATAAATAATAATATATATAAAAAATATATAATAATAAATATATATATATAATAACTGTATAAAAGATATAAATAATATATATATATAATAAGAAATATATATAAAAAGTAAATGAATAAAATAAATAAGATAAATAAAAGTAATAAAACATAAATAATAATATATAATAAAAGAAAAAAAAGAAAGAGAAAAAAAGGCTGCTGGCCAGCGGCCGAGCCGCCAGCCGGCCCCGCGCCCGACCGCCGCCTGCGACCCGGTCCCCGCGCGCGACCGCGCTGCACGCCCACCCGCCGCCTTGGCCCCCGCGCCGCGCCTCCTACGCCCGAGGTGCCTGGGCCCCGCCTGTCCCCCCACCCCGCCTGACGCAGCGCAGCACGCCCCGCCGCCCGAGGCGCCTGCGCCCTCCCACACCGCCGCCCGATGCGCCGTCCCCTGGGCCCCGCCAGCCGCCTGACTCCCGCCCTTCCCGCACCCGCATCGCGCAGCCCGCGCAACCCCGGGCCCCACCCCGCGATCCCGTGCACGCACGCGCCACACACCCCGCCGCCCGAGGCGCGGACTCCCGCCCGCGCCGCGCCTCCCGGGCCCCACCCCACCCGCCGCGCCTCCCGCGTCCCGCCGTACCGCGCTGGGCCCCGACGCCTGGCCCACCCCAGCGCCCCATCCTGCGCCACCCGCCGCCCTTCCGCTCCACCGACGCGCGATACACGCCGCGAATCGCCGAGACTCCCGCATCGTAACCAACTAGACTACCGCGCCTATAAAAAGGACCGTAGGTCCCTACTGTTTTCCCGATCCAGCAAAGCGCCGCCACCGCCAGGAAAAAGAAACGCCGGTACACAGAAAAAAAAAAGAGGGACCAGAGCCGCCGCCAGGGGAAGAAAAGGAAGAAAAAAAGAGGGGAAGAAGAGGAAGAAAAAGAGGAGGGTGCCACCGTCCACCGGAGATCATCGCCGTCGTCGTGCCGTCGGAGGACTGCTGCGCCATCCACTTCGTCTACGCGTCGCATTCGTCCCGCGATCATCGAAGCCATCGCATCTACAGTAGGCCATGTTCCCGATGCGAATTTTAGCGATGCATTAGATCTAATAGACATAAATTGATTTTAGTTGCACCACAATTTTATTTTCAGCAGCATTAATCCACTCTAAAACCCCCGTAAACCCATATGAACACGTATGAACTAGTTGCATCTAATTAATAGACAACCGTAGTTAATTAATTATTGTACCTTGCATGCATGCATATCATCGCATGTTGATTAATGTGTGTGCATCATGTTGATTTGTATGTATATTCTTGTATGTGTGGTCATGAGTAGAGGGAAGTGCTCAAGAGATCGTGTACGAGGATTTTCAGAATCAAGATTTCAAAGCGCTCGAGCAACCCCATCCGTCAGAGCAAGGCAAGTGTCCTTGAAGCATATTGATCCTGTTTTTAAAATAAATGTTTTGTTTGCAAAACTGCATGCTTGTGTCAATTTGATGGGAATCCTATGGTAGGAAGTTTACTAGATTTGTTAAACCACCCTTGTCACCTGGAATTTATGGTAGAGAGTCGGGAAGGGCTTTTTACCTTTTTGCTTCGCTTAATTAATTGGGATGGAAAAACCAACACTACACATTTAATTATGCATCAATGCTATTCTGGTTAACGTGAACTGGTCGATATGGTATGGTAATGGGTGATCTAAGCAAGCCTGGTATGTGGATGGGTTGGATGTCATGGTGGTTTGCTTGCTTTAGATCTAAGGACCGGTTCATGCGAGAATAAGCCAGGACTACAGTGCCACCACGAGGCCAAGTATGGGTGCGGCGTAGCTGATTAATTGGGGCTTTGCTAGTGCTGTTTGGACCATTGTGGATGCTCGGGAAAGGGGTAGTCGGATTGGGTTGTTGATGAATGGTGGGACTACCCTGGGATCCGAATGGCTCAAGAGGGGGCCCTTGGTTGAGGATGTGCTCAGTTGGAGGCATCGCCACCGGTGAAACCTCAGTGGGGTCTAAATAGGCTAGTAATCCCTTTGTAAAGGCTATTTTGTGATCTCTTGGCCATACACCAAAGGAAGTGTAATTGGCATAAGGGAGGTTCTTTAGTCGCCGATGGGTGATGAAATCACGAACACGTGGGTAAAGAGGTACAAACTCTGCAGAGTTAACTAAAACTATCATGATAGTCGTGCTCCCGGTTATGAGCGCCTGGACAACTTCCATGATTAGAGGGAATTTGGTATTGGAATGGTTATGGTTTGGTAATGGTTATGGTTGATATTATGGTTATGGTTATGGATGGAATTATGGTTTATGACATTGATTATGGTTATTGGTAATGGTGAATTATGGACTGGTATTATTATGGTTACATGGTTTATGATGGGATTACTTCACATAAATATGATACATTGCTTTTCAAATGTTTTACTGTACTTTTAAGCACTTAGCCATTATTATTGTCGTCATTTGAATCAGCCACATGTCATACTTTCCACACTTGCTGAGTACGACATGTACTCACTCTTGCAATTCCCCCCCCCCCCCCAACAGTTGCAGGTCAAAATTGTGAGTTTAATGGCGATAATGCAGAGTTCTAGGCCATGTCTACCGTCGGCTTTGCCTGTGGTGTTATTGGAGCTGCGCTATCCCTTATGCTTAGTTTGCTTAGTTGCTTATTTAGTTTATTTCCGCTGCATTAGTTGAACCTGTCATTAATATTCATTAGAGATTGTATTCGAGGATTTAATGAATTTTGTAATAAGAGTACTTATTAATAATTTGAGATGTGGTAATTATTTGTTTATCATTTGTGAATCACTCGTGTATGTGTGTTGAACATCCTAGGCACACATATGCGTTAGCTTGGTTCATTTTCGGAACCGGGCGTCACAGCTATCGACTTAGCCTGGTCCTACACCCTAAGTACGCCACTCTACCTACAACCCGGCAGACCGAAGTAAGGCGAGTCCAAAAACAATCAGACCTAGAGAAAACAAGCCAGTGCACTTGATTGTATGTATAATTGCGTTCGACCTAAATTTTTTTTTGGGAATAGTAAGCCGCAAGCGAGTTATAGATAAGAAATGGATTTTACTATTTTCTTGACTTCAGTGTGAAGGAAAAATAAAGATCTCATGATGATGGTGGATGAAGCCGGAGCTATCAAAGCTCCGACACCCCCTATGGTGGTCTACTGTCGATGTTTCAAACATTGATAGTAGACATCGCCGGAGCTACAAAGTTCTGGAAAATCCAAGGGGTCAGCCGTCAACGTGAAGAAAAGATGGTGGGAAGACTCCCCATTGGGATCTGCTGTCGATGCACCGCGTGTTGACAATGGTCACTGTCAGATCTACTAAGCTCCGACAACCTTAGGGGGCCCCCACTATCGACGACTTCGGACCTACAAACTACAAGTTCGAAGCGCGCAAGTCTTCAACAAAATGCTACATCCTCTTGGTACATGTTCACAATCAAATTGTGTACATCTACCAGGGGGCCAAGTGGGACAAAGGTGTTGAAGACAAAAAATGAAATTCATAAAATTCTTGGATTTCATTAATCTGGAGACAAGAGATTACAAAATTGGAGAAAAATAAGAGAGGATACAAGCGGGAGCTACAAAGAGAGAGTCCTAGACCCTATGGAAGAACAAGGCGACCTTCTGGGCAACCTCCGACATGTTGGCTTTGGCGACTTCTCCCTGTCCGTTGATGGGGCCTTCAAGCACCGGGTCCAGTGGGAAGTGAGGGTCCCGGCTTGTGTAGCATGTCAACATGTACTCTGCGACGTTCTTTGCCAGGGATTGTCCTTCGGTTTCCAGCTGGTCCGTGATGACATCGCCCATCTTTGTGAGCTTGTTGCCTGTCGAGCTCAATGCCTGCAACGCCTGGTCCAGCTCCGGCTCCGGATCATCCGGACGCACGGGACTAAAACCCATTAGAGTCAGCGCGTCATTGGCTTTTCCCAAGAAGTCCCAAACTTATTGGGACTTCTCAGCCCTTGAGCCTCACACCTCTTCCAAGGATCTCTTTGTCACCACAAGCTCCGAATTCTCCTGGGAAAGGTGCTCGACCTCTTTGGCGTTCTGCTGAATCTTTTCAGCAACCTGCCTTTTGAGTTTACCGAGCTCCTCCTCCCGGAGGTGGATCTTGTTCTAGCGGTTGATCAGGTCCTTCTCCCGGCCCCGCACTTTCTTCTCCCTGGCAGCAATTTCATTCTCCCTCGTGGTGAGGTCCTGTCCTCGCTGCTAGGCCTTCTTCTCCTCCTTCTCGTAGTGCTCCTCCAGCTTCTTGGTGCGCTCCGCGAGACTCTTGTCACCCAGAGTCAGCCTCTAAGTAAGCTCCTCCTCCCTCCTCACGAGGTCATCCTGCAGCTCCAGGAGTTTTTGCTCTTCATCTTTGAGCTTTTTCTCCTGCTCCTCAAGAGCCTCCCAGCGCTTGACGAGGCTGTCGTGGATGGCGCTGAGCTTCTCTTGGCATTCATTTAATGCTTCATTAGTAGCCATGGCCTGTTCTTGGATGGCCCTGGACTGGTCATCAAGGTATCGCGTCATGCTTTCCCTCTCGTCCAGCAGCTAACCCTAGTACTCCAACCGGACCTTCTCCCGTTTCACCCACTCCTTGTCGTGGGCCAGCCTCGTCTGTGCCAGCTTGATATCGAATTGGAGCCGGTTGTGCCGCCTCCTAAGGGTTTGGCGCTCCTCCTCGAGGGCCTTGCTGTCGTGGTAAAACGCCAGCTGAACTTGACGAAGGCTGGAGCAGGCATTGTTGATGGACAACAACATAGGGATTGGCTCCGGACCTGTTGGGGTCCTCTCCGCTGGCTCCAGCGGGTTATCCATAACAAAAATCGGGTCCTACTCTACAAGAGAGGTCCCCTGAGGTTCCACGGCACTAGGGCTGCTCTCCGGGATAGCCTCAGCCGCCGCCGAGGAAGGTCCTGCAGCAGAAGTTTCTACCTCCGGAGTCGGCTCCAAAGGTCCCGCCGCTTGGTCATCAGCAACTGGTCCCTTAGGCGAGGGACCGACAACTTCATCTTGGCACCCTAGCTAAGGCGCGGACACCTCCGGAGCCACTACCTCCGGGGCAGGCGTTGAAGGTTCGGCCGGAGCTGAAGCCACTTCCGGCTCCGACACTGGCACCTCCTCCACCGCCAGTTCAAGCACTGGTGCTTTGACCGCCATTGGCTCGGGCACCGTCACTTCTTCGACAACCAGCTCAGGCGCTAGAACTTCATCAAGATCAGGCTCTGCCACCAGAACTTCATCAACCAATGGCTCTACCGCTGGGGCTTCATCAACTACTGGCTCCACTGTCGGGGCTTCAACAACATTCAGCTCTAGGACCGGAACCGCAGCTATCTCCAGCTCTGAGGCCGGAGCGTCCATCATCTCAGCATCCAAACCCGGAGCTTCAACCACCGGGGCTAGTGCCGCTAGGACATCTTCATTCCCGTGGTCCGGCGCTACCACGGGAGCTTCAGGGGATGACTCGAGGTCAAGGACCACGACAGCTGGTGCCGGAGCTGCCGCGGCCTCAGCCACCTCTTGGGGCGACTCTGGAACTAGAGCCGGAGTCTCCGTCTACGCAGCATCAGTTGCTGCTGCAGGAACCAGAGCTTCAGCTCCTTTCATGGGTACCCTGTGGATGAAGGATGAAGAAACTCAAAATATGATTACAACAAAAAACAATCAACTGAGGTAAAAAATCAAATTTACCTCGGAAGGCTTCTGCTCCAGCTAGCGTGGAACTTCTTCACCAGACGCTCAGGACAGGACCCTGTCGCCACTGGTGTAGTAGCTCTGGAAGGCTCCCCGGAGCTTGTTGCCGCCGTCGGCGTCGTCTTGGTTGAGGCCCCCCTCGACTGAGAAGGATCTTCGGACCTAGAGCCCCTAGCTAGCCCTGGTACTAGAGCCACATGGCCGGAGCTAGCATCCCGAGGAGATGCTGATGCTGGAGTGGTTGCCGCAATCGAAGACCTCCTCCGCAGGGGAGAAGGAGCTATAGAGGAAGGAGCAGGTCTGACGGACCTCCTGTCAGAATGCTTCAACTTCCTCTTGCAGCTTGAGGGCTCGGCCAACTCCTTGCCCTTGCCTATGACTTCAGCTCTTGGCTTTGGGGCGGGAGCGGAGCCACCTTCAGAAGCTCCAGGGATTGCCACCCCGGAGGTTGATCGCCTCTCCATGAGGCCCAAGTCGTCCAACAGCGACATCTTCCTTTGGAGCTCTATGCACTCCTCTGGTATCATATTCAGAGGAAGGAAGGCCGCCGGTGGAGACATGTTGCCAGAGCCAATGTTCCCAGGCTGGAACTTCTTGAGATGGGTCTTCAAGGCTTTGCCAGTTAAGTTGGTGCCCGAACCAATCTCGATGCGGTTGGTATCCATCTCACTGTTGAAGGCCCAGGCAAGTCGCCCCCTAGCCCTCAGCGGGACCCACCTATTTGTCAAGAAGTTGCCGAAGACCATCTGAGGGGTCACCCCACCATCGACGCACTCCTGGATTCTGTCTAGAATGGGCATGTACTCCCTCGACATCTCCGGCACGTCACTCCAAATGTTGGTGTCGACGTGGGGGAGGCCTTTAGGCAGTTCCAGCCTTTCGTGTCATTCGACGGTGATGACCACCCAGTATTTCTTCCTGTCGTCCCACTTGCCGGAAGGAAAGGACCTCAAGTACTTGAGGGGGGAGTTTTTTCGCTTCACGAAGTAGTAGAAGCCGATGAAATCATCACTCTTCCCGGTGGGGTGGACAGTGAAGAATGTCCGGAACAACTCCACGCAAGGGGGCACTCCCACCCACATCTCGCAAAAGTGGACGAAAGTCGCCACCAGCAAGATTGATTGGGGGCCGAGATGGTGGAGCTGTAGTGTAACACCCTCATTTTCATGCATCATGCCTTGCATACATTCATATACATGTTTAACATTAACCCATAACAAGAGGAACAAGTTTAAAATTGATTTGGAGCAAAACCGCACTTAAAAATGTAGGAAAGTGCGGACTAGTCCGATTTTGCTGAGGACTAGTCCAATTTCTCTCTGACTAAAAACGGACTTGTCCGTTTTTGCTGCGGATTAGTCCGATTTTGGCTCTGGAAACTTTCGGACTTGTCCGATTTTGTGTGGACTAGTCCGATGTTCCATGAATCCTTGAAAAATTGCTAAGTCCTTGGACTTTTACGGACTAGTCCGGTGTTCCAGCGGACTTGTCCGTTTTTCCTCCCTGTTCAAATTCGGACTTGTCCGATTTTTGGCCAGACTTGTCCGATTTTCTCTCTGGACGACTTCGGACTAGTACGGTCCTTTCCGGACTTGTCCGATATTTCGCGACTCCGAGTTGATCTTTTGTTTTACGACTTGTTTCTTGGGTTTCACGTTAAGTGGGCCTAGGGACGTCGTGCCCAACTCTTTTAGATCCCATGTGGGACTCTAAACCGGCCTCTACTCATCCCAAACTCGAAATCCATCTAACCCTAGCCTCCACCTCTATATAAACAACCCCACCCCTTGGTTTGACATCTATTTGCCACTTTTCCACCCACCCAAACCCTAGTTCGTGGAGAGCCACCATCAAGGAGGGAGGAGAAGATCCCAAGCAAGAAGAAGAAGAGGAGGAAACGAAAGAGGATCAAGATCTCCACCAAGTTTCATTCTTCACCACCAATTCCTCCCAAGTTCATCACCAACCCTAGATCACCAAGATCCAAGTGCTACCTCCAAGTTTCTTGATTCATTGGAGTCCTAAACACCTGGTATACCTTCTATTATCTTTTCCTTACGTGCATTCAACCCCTAATCTCCAAATTTACGTCGATCTAGAAAACCCTAATCCGCTGATCTCGCAGAGTGCGGACTTGTCCGGTCCCTAGCCGACTAGTCCGATCTTTCTGGTTAAATTGTGTTGAATTAATTCTAAAATTTGATCTAATCGAATCCAAACCTGTATAAACTTGTTAAAAGCTATTAGAACTAGTTAGTGATCATTAAAAGCAATCTAGTAACAAGTTCTACCTTGCATTTGCATCAATCATGCATGTCATGTCATATTGAGTAATATTTGTGCACTCTTTGATTGTGTTTCTTGTCTTGTATGTTTATTGTGTGGATTAGACGGATTTGCGATAGAGAGTGCAACGGAGGATCTACAACATCAAGAGTTTGAAGGCTTTGACCTTAATCAACAGCAAGAGCAAGGCAAGTGTCCTTGAAGCATATTGATCCTGTTTTTAAATAAATGTTTTGTTTGCAAAACTGCATGCTTGTGTCAAATTGATGGGAATCCTATGGTAGGAAGTTTACTAGCGCTGTTTGACCACCCTTGTCACCTGAAATATCTTGTAGAGAGTCGGGATAGACTTTTTACCTTTTGCTTCGCTTAATTAATTGGGATGGAAAAACAACACTACATGTTTAATTATGTATTAATGATATTCTGGTTAATGTGAACTGGTCGATACGGTATGGTAATGGGTGATCTAAGCAAGCCTGGTATGTGGATGGGTTGGATGTTATGGTGGTTTGCTTGCTTTAGATCTAAGGACCGGTTCATGCGAGAATAAGCCAGGATTACAGTGCCACCACGAGGCCAAGTATGGGTGCAGCGTAGCTGATTAATTAGGGCTTTGCTAGTGCTGTTTGGACCATTGTGGATGCTCGGGGAAGGGGTAGTCGGATTGGGTTTGTTGATGATTGGTGGGACTACCCTGGGATCCGAATGGCTCAAGAGGGGGCCCTTGGTTGAAGATGTGCTCTGCGGGAGACATCACCACCGGTGAAACCTCAGTGGGGTCTAAATAGGCTAGTAATCCCTTTTTAAAGACTATTTTGTGATCTCTTGGCCATACACCAAAGAAAGTGTAATTGGCATAAGGGAGGTTCTTTAGTCGCCGACGGGTGATGAAATCACAAACGCGTGGGTAAAGAGGTACAAACTCTGCAGAGTCTAAATAAACTATCATGATAGCCGTGCTCCCGGTTATGAGCGCCTGGATGACCTACATGATTAGAGGGAAATTGGTAATTGGGATGGTTATGGTTTGGTAATGGTTATGGATGGTTATGGATTTATTTTTGGTATTGAATATGGTTATTGGCTATGGTGAAATCTGGAATTATGGATGAGGATGGTGAATTGTGGGCTTGTATTATGGTATTACTTATGATTATGATGGGTTTATTTCACATACATGTAATATATTGCTTTTCAAATGTTTTACTGTACTTTTCAGCACTTAGCCATTATTATTGTCGTCATTTGAATCAGCCACATGTCATACTTTCCACACTTGCTGAGTACGACATGTACTCACTCTTGCAATCCCCCCCAACAGTTGCAGGTCAGGATTGGGAGTTTACTGGCGATAATGCGGAGTTCTCGGCCGTGTCTACCGTCAGCTTTGCCTGTGGTGTTGATTGGAGCTGCGCATGCATACCCTGTCGCTTATGCTGCATAGTTGCTTAGTTGCTTAATTAGTTTATTTCCGCTGCATTAGTTGAACTTGTCATTAATATTCATTAGAGCTTGTATTCGAGGATAATCTGGTTTGTGCAATAAAATTTGGTTAATTAATCTTGTCTTGTGGTAATTTTCTGTATACTCTTTTGTGATTGCACTCGTGTATGTGTGATGAACATCCTGGGCACACATATGCGTTAGCTTGGTTCATTTTCGGAACCGGGCGTCACAGATCGGTATCAGAGCCACAGGTTGACCGTAGGACGTAGCCTAAATAGAATGGACACTTTAGAGCACATAGGAGCACTCAGGAATCGATGTGTTTTTGCTTAGAGTGTTGTTTGCTATATATATTGTTTTCTTGTGTGCTTAATAGAGGATTTTGGGATGCCTTAGCATTGCCATGTCCACCTAGGTTAGTGTGGCTAGCTGTTTAGTTTATACCCCTTGATGCATATAGTTGGGGACGTTTTCTAATTCTTACCTATTGCTCTCCTTCAGATGGTGAGGACTCGCAACCAGAGGGATGGCAATGATGAGGAGGAGAACAATGGAGTGCCTCAGAACAACATTGGACAAGGATCTACTCAGGGAGCTATCAACATTGAGCAGCTATTGGCTATGCAAAACCAGCTCATGCAGACCATGATACAAACAATGGGACAGCTGCAGGCTAGCAATATCAACAATCAGCCACACATGCCTCCACCGCCACCCCCGCCTCCTCATAACCGATTGGGAGAGTTTATGAGGACTAGGCCGCCGACCTTTGCTCAAGCTGCTGACCCTATGGATGCGGACGATTGGCTCAAGTCCGTGGAGAAGAAGCTAGCTATTATCCAATGCAGTGACCGGGAGAAGGTCTTGTTTGCTTCTCATCAACTAGTTGGAGCAGCTGCGGATTGGTGGGATTCCCTATGCAATGCTCATGAGGATCAAGAGAGGATCACCTGGGCGGAATTCAAGGAAAGTTTACGTTCTCATTATGTGCCGGAGGGAGTGATGATCTTGAAGAGGCAAGAATTTGAGAACTTGAGGCAAGGGAAATCGAGTGTGAGTGAATATCTCAATAAATTCACTCAACTCTCAAGGTACGCGCCTGAGGATGTTAGTCGGGACAGCCGGAAGCAATACTTGTTCATGAGGGGCTTGAACAATGAGATCCAAGTACAATTGCTCAATTGTGACTATGCAAATTTCCAAAAGCTTGTGGACAAAGCAACTGTGGTTGAGAACAAGATCCGTGAGATGGAGCAAGAAATCAAGAGGAAGGCGCCATATCAAGGACAGCAACAAGGAAGTAATGTGCGCCCTCGCTTTGCGCCACCCAATGCGCCTCATTTCAGCTCTTCTATTCCTGCTCAACGTCCTGGTTATGCACCACGCCCAACTCAGTTTGAGCAGCAGCGCCCTGTTATGCAAACACCTAGGCCTCTAATGCCTTATGCACCTCGTGCAAATTTCCCTGGTGCTAATGCTCAAAACCAAGCTCGTCCCAATAATTCTGGTGGATTTAAGAAGTGTTATACTTGTGGAGAAGCTGGACACTTTGCGCACCAATGTCCTAAGTCGGGCCTTGGTCAAGGAAGCAATGCACCGAGGCAAAACCCAAGACCCAATGGAGGACAACCACAAGGGAACCATGGACAGCAAAATTTTGCTCGTGGCAACGTGAACCATGTCTCTATGGAGGATGCTCAACAAGCGGATGACGTGGTCATTGGTATGTTTCTCGCCAACTCCAACCCCGCGACTATGTTATTTGATTCTGGAGCATCGCATTCATTCATTGCATCGAAGTATGTTGCCAAGTATAGTTTGCCTGTCGCTCATATGAAGTTTACTCTATTGGTTAAGTCTCCTGGAGGAGAGATGAGGACAAATATAGTATGTCCAAAAGTAAGCCTTAGAATAAGGGGGGTAGACTTCTCCGCCAACCTCATTGTTTTGGATTCTCAAGGGTTGGACATTATACTTGGTATGGACTGGTTGAGGAAGCACAATGGAGTTATTGAGTGTGCCACAAAGACGGTGAAGTTGACCAATGAGGAAGGGATCACCGTAGAATTTGAAGCATCTCAAACTGCACCGAAGCAATTGGAGTTGAATCATATGGACGGTGCCACAATTGAGGAGATTCCTGTGGTGTGCGAATTTTTGGATGTTTTTCCGGACGAGTTGCCAGGTATGCCACCCGATCGAGACATTGAGTTTGTTATTGATTTAATACCTAAAACTGCACCTATAGCTAAGAGGCCGTATAGGATGCCTCCTATGGAATTAGTAGAGCTCAAGAAGCAAATTCAAGAGCAATTAGAGAAGAGTTTTATTCGCCCTAGCTCTTCACCTTGGGGAGCGCCCGTTCTATTTGTGGACAAGAAGGATGGATCCCAAAGAATGTGTGTGGATTACCGAGCTCTCAACGAGGTGACCATCAAGAACAAGTACACCTTGCCCCGTATAGAGGATTTATTTGATCAGATGAAAGGTGCCTGTGTATTTTCCAAGATTGATTTGAGGTCAGGATACTTTCAAATGAAGATTAGACCGTCGGACATACCCAAGACAGCTTTTAGGACACAGTATGTATCTTATGAGTACACCGTGATGTCTTTTGGATTGACAAATGCGCTTGCCTACTTTATGTACCTCATGAATAAAGTCTTCATGGAGTACTTGGACAAGTTCATTGTGGTGTTTATTGATGATATTATGATCTACTCGAAGGATGAGAAGGAACATGAGGAACACTTGAGGCTTACGTTGCAGAAATTGAGGGAGCATCGATTGTATGCCAAGTTCAACAAGTGTCAGTTTTGGTTGAAAGAGGTGCCGTTCTTGGGTCATATAATCTCAGGAGGAGGAGTATCGATTGACCCCGGGAAGGTGAGAGATGTGCTTAAGTGGGAACCGCCGCAAAATGTCAAGGAAATAAGGAGTTTTCTTTGGATGGCTGGATATTACCGTAGATTCATCAAGGACTTTTCCAAGATAGCCAAGCCTATGACGGAGTTGCTAATGAAGGGAAAGGCGTTCCAATGGACTGAAGCTTGTCAAAACAGTTTTGAGGAGTTGAAGAAGAGGTTGACAACAGCCCCAGTTTTGGTATTGCCGGATGTAAGCAAGAGTTTTGATATTTATTGTGACGCATCAAGACAAGGGCTTGGATGTGTATTGATGCAAGAAGGTCAAGTGGTCGCCTATGCATCAAGACAATTGAAGAAACATGAGCAGAATTACCCCACGCACGATTTGGAACTCGCGGCCGTGGTACATGTATTGAAGATTTGGAGACACTATATTCTTGGACATAGGTGTGAAATTTACACGGATCATAAGAGCTTGAAGTATATTTTCACACAAACGGATTTGAACTTAAGGCAACGAAGATGGTTGGAGCTCATCAAAGATTATGATTTGGGGATCAACTATCATCCGGGAAAAGCCAATGCAGTGGCCGATGCCTTGAGTCAGAAAGGAGTAGGTCATCAACTCATAGTTCGAGAGTTACCATCCGAGTTCTGCAAGGATTTTGAACGGTTGAACCTCGGGTTTGTAAATGAGATGGAGATGATGGAATTAAACCCAACCTTGGAACAAGAAATTCGAGAGGCACAAACCACAGATGAGGAGATCAAGGAAATCAAGGAAAGGACCGAAGAAGGGAGAGAATTCAGATTTGATAAAGACGAACATGGTACCTTATGGCTTGGAAAGAGAATCGTTGTGCCTAATGTAAAGCATATTCAGGAGACAATATTAAAGGAGGCACATGACTCGCCTTACTCGATTCACCCAGGTTGTATGAAGATGTACAAAGACTTGAAGACTTGCTATTGGTGGGATAGCATGAAGAAGGACATAGCCGAATATGTTGCATTGTGTGAGGTGTGCCAACGAGTCAAGGCGGAACATCAAAGGCCAGCAGGGTTATTGCAGCCATTGAAGATTCCAGAGTGGAAGTGGGAAGAGATTGGTATGGACTTTATAGTTGGATTACCGCGAACCCAGTATGGCTATGATTCAATATGGGTCATTGTAGATCGGTTGACAAAATCAGCTCACTTTATTCCTGTCAAGACCACATATACCACCGCGAAGCTAGCAGAATTGTATATGGAGCATATTGTGTGCCGACATGGAGTACCGAAGAAGATAGTCTCGGATAGAGGTTCTCAATTTACCTCCAGATTTTGGCAAAAATTGCATGAAGCTTTGGGAACGAGGTTGAATTTTAGTTCAGCATATCATCCTCAAACAGATGGACAAACCGAGAGGACCAATCAGATTTTGGAGGACATGTTAAGAGCTTGTGCTTTAAAGCATGGGAAAAGTTGGGACAAAAGCTTGTCATACGCGGAATTTTCATACAACAATAGTTACCAAGCAAGTTTGAAGATGTCATCGTACGAAGCGCTTTATGGGAGGAAGTGTAGGACACCTTTATTCTGGAATGAGGCAGGAGAAACTCAAGTATTTGGTCCGGATGTGTTGCAAGAAGCCGAGAAGCAAGTCCAAATAATTCGTGAAAACTTGAGGGCTGCCCAATCAAGACAAAAAGGCTATGCGGATAATAGGAGAAGGGAATTAGCCTTTGAAGTGGGAGATTTTGTTTACCTCAAGGTGTCACCAACGAGGGGTCATAAGAGGTTTAACATAAGGGGTAAGCTCGCACCTTGCTATATTGGACCATTCAAGATTTTGGACAAAAGAGGAGAAGTAGCGTATAAGTTAGAGATGCCAGCTCATCTTTCAGACGTACATTATGTCTTTCATGTTTCTCAGCTCAAGAAGTGTTTGAGAGTACCGGAAGAACAAGTGCCAATGGAAGAATTGGAACTAGAGGAAGATTTGACGTATGCCGAGCAACCGGTCAAAATCTTGGAAACTAAGGAAAGAGTCACAAGGAACAAGGTCATTCGATGGTGTAAAGTTCAATGGAAGCACCATATCGAAAAAGAAGCAACTTGGGAGCTAGAAGATGATCTCAAGAAGGAATTTCCCTATCTCTTCTCTTCCGCGTCAAATCTCGAGGGCGAGATTCATTTTAAGGGGGGGGGGGGGTAGGTTTGTAACACCCTCATTTTCATGCATCATGCCTTGCATACATTCATATACATGTTTAACATTAACCCATAACAAGAGGAACAAGTTTAAAATTGATTTGGAGCAAAACCGCACTTAAAAATGTAGGAAAGTGCGGACTAGTCCGGTTTTGCTGAGGACTAGTCCGATTTCTCTCTGACTAAAAACGGACTTGTCCATTTTTGCTGCGGATTAGTCCGATTTTGGCTCTGGAAACTTTCGGACTTGTCCGATTTTGTGCGGACTAGTCCAATGTTCCTTGAATCCTTGAAAAATTGCTAAGTCCTTGGACTTTTCTGGACTAGTCCGGTGTTCCAGCGGACTTGTCCGTTTTTCCTCTCTGTTCAAATTCGGACTTGTCCGATTTTTGGCCAGACTTGTCCGATTTTCTCTCTAGACGACTTCGGACTAGTCCGGTCCTTTCCGGACTTGTCCGATATTTCGCGACTCCGAGTTGATCTTTTGTTTTACGACTTGTTTCTTGGGTTTCATGTTAAGTGGGCCTAGGGACGTCGTGCCCAACTCTTTTAGAGCCCATGTGGGACTCTAAACCGGCCTCTACTCATCCCAAACTCGAAATCCATCTAACCCTAGCCTCCACCTTTATATAAACAACCCCACCCCTTGGTTTGACATCTATTTGCCACTTTTCCACCCACCCAAACCCTAGTTCGTGGAGAGCCACCATCAAGGAGGGAGGAGAAGATCCCAAGCAAGAAGAAGAGGAGGAGGAAACGAAAGAGGATCAAGATCTCCACCAAGTTTCGTTCTTCACCACCAATTCCTCCCAAGTTCATCACCAACCCTAGATCACCAAGATCCAAGTGCTACCTCCAAGTTTCTTGATTCATTGGAGTCCTAAACACCTGGTATACCTTCTATTATCTTTTCCTTACATGCATTCAACCCCTAATCTCCAAATTTACGTCGATCAAGAAAACCCTAATCGGCTGATCTCGCAGAGTGCGGACTTGTCCGGTCCCTAGCGGACTAGTCCGATCTTTCTGGTTAAATTGTGTTGAATTAATTCTAAAATTTGATCTAATCGAATCCAAACCTGTATAAACTTGTTAAAAGCTATTAGAACTAGTTAGTGATCATTAAAAGCAATCTAGTAACAAGTTCTACCTTGCATTTGCATCAATCATGCATGTCATGTCATATTGAGTAATATTTGTGCACTCTTTGATTGTGTTTCTTGTCTTGTATGTTTATTGTGTGGATTAGACGGATTTGCGCTAGAGAGTGCCACGGAGGATCTACAGCATCAAGAGTTTGAAGGCTTTGACCTTAATCAACAGCAAGAGCAAGGCAAGTGTCCTTGAAGCATATTGATCCTGTTTTTAAATAAATGTTTTGTTTGCAAAACTGCATGCTTGTGTCAAATTGATGGGAATCCTATGGTAGGAAGTTTACTAGCGTTGTTTGACCACCCTTGTCACCTGAAATATCTTGTAGAGAGTCAGGATAGACTTTTTACCTTTTGCTTCGCTTAATTAATTGGGATGGAAAAACAACACTACACGTTTAATTATGTATTAATGATATTCTGGTTAATGTGAACTGGTCGATACGGTATGGTAATGGGTGATCTAAGCAAGCCTGGTATGTGGATGGGTTGGATGTTATGGTGGTTTGCTTGCTTTAGATCTAAGGACCGGTTCATGCGAGAATAAGCCAGGATTACAGTGCCACCGCGAGGCCAAGTATGGGTGCGGCGTAGCTGATTAATTAGGGCTTTGCTAGTGCTATTTGGACCATTGTGGATGCTCGGGGAAGGGGTAGTCGGATTGGGTTTGTTGATGATTGGTGGGACTACCCTGGGATCCGAATGGCTCAACAGGGGGCCCTTGGTTGAAGATGTGCTCTGCGGGAGACATTGCCACCGGTGAAACCTCAGTGGGGTCTAAATAGGCTAGTAATCCCTTTCTAAAGGCTATTTTGTGATCTCTTGGCCATACACCAAAGGAAGTGTAATTGGCATAAGGGAGGTTCTTTAGTCGTCGACGGGTGATGAAATCACAAACGCGTGGGTAAAGAGGTACAAACTCTGCAGAGTCTAAATAAACTATCATGATAGCCGTGCTCCCGGTTATGAGCGCCTGGATGACCTACATGATAAGAGGGAAATTGGTAATTGGGATGGTTATGGTTTGGTAATGGTTATGGATGGTTATGGATTTATTTTTGGTATTGAATATGGTTATTGGCAATGGTGAAATCTGGAATTATGGATGAGGATGGTGAATTGTGGACTGGTATTATGGTATTACTTATGATTATGATGGGTTTATTTCACATACATGTAATATATTGCTTTTCAAATGTTTTACTGTACTTTTCAGCACTTAGCCATTATTATTGTCGTCATTTGAATCAGCCACATGTCATACTTTCCACACTTGCTGAGTACGACATGTACTCACTCTTGCAATCCCCCCCAACAGTTGTAGGTCAAGATTGGGAGTTTACTGGCGATAATGCGGAGTTCTAGGCCGTGTCTACCGTCAGCTTTGCATGTGGTGTTGATTGGAGCTGCGCATACATACCCTGTCGCTTATGCTGCATAGTTGCTTAGTTGCTTAATTAATTTATTTCCGCTGCATTAGTTGAACATGTCATTAATATTCGTTAGAGCTTGTATTCGAGGATAATCTAGTTTGTGCAATAAAATTTGGTTAATTAATCTTGTCTTGTGGTAATTTTCTGTATACTCTTTTGTGATTGCACTCGTGTATGTGTGATGAACATCCTGGGCACAAATATGCGTTAGCTTGGTTCATTTTCGGAACCGGGCGTCACATGTAGACCATAGAAATCAAGCAGCATCAGAAAGAAAGTGGAGAAAGGTGGGATCAAACCTACCATGGTGTACCCAAGGAAGTACACCATATCTCCGGCTTGCTCCTTCTCAAAGGGAGGCTTGCCTCAGCGAATGTCGTTGTTGAAGGAGTCACTGGACCAACCCATGTAGGTCCGGACCCTAGACAACTACTTCTTGCTCCCAATGCGGCTCTTGGGGAGTCCCAACTTCATCACAGCACAGCGGAGCGAGAGATCAAAAGCAGGAGAAAGTTTGGAGGATTCGAGCGCAAGTTCAAATGAAGGCGTAAAGAATCCCCAAACGGTGAGCGCTTTCCTTCTTAAGTAAGCCCCCGCAACACTTTCATGGAAACCGCAGAGGAGCCAACGATACAGTTCAAAAACATCACCCTGCCATTGACAAGGGGGCTTGGGGCCACCCCAATGATCATGTCGAGGTCCTTACCCCAGGTGTACAGTTGTCATCATAAGAAGCGGGAAGCCCGAGGGCGGCAGCCTGACAGGGCGTGCGGAACCGATATGATTTTCGTATCAGGAACCGACGACCTTCAATTGCGTGAGATCCGCACGCTCAGATCTCACCTGTCGCATGCTAGATATGCCACGAAGCGATGGTTTAACTGCGAACTGCTGCCAACGGCACATCCAAAGACCCTTGAAGACACGGCTCAAAAACTGAAGGATGGACCCACCTCCGGCAGAATGACTTCATCCAAAAGGTCTCTCCCAAAGGTGGGCCCAGGGGGCCACTGTCGGTACCCTGCTGTCGACTGTTGGAGTCGGCAGATCTCCTGACACTATGAAAGTGTTGAAGGAGTTTGTAGTTCGGTTTGGGCGCGCGGAGACTCAAGAAGGTGAATCACGATTGGACAAGAGAGACACAGAGGTTTACGTGGTTCGGGCCGCCTGAGCGTAATACCCTACTCCACGAGTGTGTGTGTGTTGTATTAACTTGTGAACTTGAGAGTGTTCGAGAGTCCTCTGTCTTGTGTATCGTCAGTTTGCACTTTTATAGTACAAGGACAAACCGTTACAAGTCAGCCTGGCCCGACATGTGGCCCTGGCGGTTACTAGTATTGATACACGAGATTAATTGTTGTTAATAACCCTGTAACGGCTCCGACAGTGCCGTTACAGGTGTTAAGATTGTCCGATTAAGTGTCATTAACGTGGAATTAATGATAATTAATCAGGTCTTGAAGTCCGCGGCTGTCCTTTGAAGATCCGGAGCCGTTACAATGTCTCCCGGAGGTTTGAAGCGGTCAGCTCTGACGTATGGACACGTGGCAGCTCCGGAGCTTGCTTGTGGGAAGCGGGAAGCTCCGGGGTGGCCTGGCACGTGTCAGGTCCGGAGCTTCTCTCGGTCAGGGGTTAAGTCCGGAGGTGCCGTTTCAGTACCTAGCCCGGAGCTTCACCCTTGCGGGTAATAGCTCCGGTCTGACAGTACACGTGGCAACCTAGGGGTTAACCATGTTGGAGAAGCAGGTCCGGCTATGTCTGACAAGTGGGCCCCCGAGGGTCTTCAATTTGAGCAGACGTCCTTCCCTTGAGATCTTTGTAACCTCAGGGGGTGTATGGTTTTTAGGGTACCGACAGTGGCCCCCTGGACCTACCTCCGGGGAAAGTCACCGGGGTGAAGTCATTCCGTCGGACGTGGGTCCATACTCGCGACTCTTGAACTGGGTCTTCAAGGGTCTTCGGAGGTGCCGTTGGCGGGGCTTTACGGTTAAATCCCGACGCGTGGCGCACCTCAGGCGGCAGATAGGATCTTTGGCGTGCGGATCTCTCGCAATTGAAGGTCGCCAGTTCCCGATACGAAAACCGTATCGGTTCCGCGCGCCTTGTCAGGTCGCTGCCTTTGGGTTTCCCGCCTCGTGATGACAACCGTTCGCCTGGGTAAGAACCTCGACTTGATCGTCAGGGTGGTCCCGGGCCCTCTTGTCATCGGCAGGGTTGAATTCTTGAGTAGTATCCTTGACTCCCCTGCAGTTTCCATCCAAGCGTTGCGAGGGCTTACTTAAGAAGGAAAGCGCACCGTCGGGAGTTCTTTACGCTTTCCATCTGTTCTTGCGCTCAAACTACCAACTCGTGCTTTGCTCCTCTTCTCTTGCCTAGCTGTGCTGCGATGGAGTTGGGTCTGCATGAGAGTTGTTTGAAGACGGAAAGCGATCTGAAGAAGGTTCGAGCCCTCATGGGGTGGTCTTCGGACTTCTTCAACCGCTCGGTCCGCGCCGGCGGAGAGCTTCCCTTTAAAAAGGAGCACTCCGACGAGATGGTGTACTTTTCATCGTACGCCATGGTGGGGCTGATCCCACCGTTTTCTTCTTTCTTCTTGATGCTGCTGGACTTCTATGGTCTGCAGCTGTACCACCTTGGCCCTCACTCCATTCTCCTTGTGTCCATCTTTGTCCACTTCTGCGAGATGTGGGTGGGCATCCCTCCCTGCATCGAGCTCTTCCGAACCTTCTTCACCGTCCAAACCACCGGCCGAAGCGACGAGTATCTTGGCTTCTACTACTTCGTGAAGCGCAAGAAGTGCCCGTTCAAGTACCTCCGGTCATTCCCTTCCGGGAAGTGGGATGACTGGAAGAAAGATTGGGTAGTCGTCCGGGTGGAGGAGCATGAGCGGTTGGAGTTGCCAGACGGTCTGCCCGGCATTGACACGTCGGTGTGGAGCGAAGTTCCGGTGCTGGCGGCAGCTTTCGACCCCGTCCTGACCAGGATCCGCCAATGTGTGGAGGGAGGATTGACTCCCCAGGCGGTGTTCTGCAACTTCCTGTCCAACAGGTGGGCACCGCTGAAGAGGAGGGAGAAGCTCGCCTGGGCCCTCAACAGTGTGATGGACGAGGACCGGGTTGAGACCGGGTTGAAGTCCAGCATGGTGGGGAAGACCTTGGAGTTTCACCTCAAGAAATTCCAGCACGGCATCGATGTTGACGGAGATTACTTGACTCCGCCGCCGGCTTTCCTCCCCCTGAACGTGGAAGTTGAGTTCAGCAGGGAGCTCCGGCGGAAGATGCCCGCGCTTGACGACCTTGGCGTCGTCGAGAGAAGATCAACCGCCCGGCTGGCGATTCCCGGGTTGTCCGAAGGCGGCTCTGCCCCTGTCTCTCAGCCAAGAGCTGAGGTCATCGGCAAGGGCAAGGAGCTGGCGGAGGAGCCGGAGAGCCGGAAGAGAAAGCTGCGACATGCTGACGGAAGGTCCGTCGGGCTTGCCACCTCCCCCCCAGTTCCCCATCCTCAGGAAGGAAGATCCTCCGCCGCCGTGGCGGCTGTCCCCGTGGTGGGGTCTTTCCGGAGCGCTACTGTTCCGGCGGTGGGATCCTCCCGGAGTGCAACTGTCCCCGTGGTGGATCCCTCCAGAGGTGCCAGCTCCGGGCACGCGACTCCGGCACCAGAAGTGGTGAGGGCCTCCAGGTCCAGGAGTTCCACCCGATCAAGGAGAGCTCCGACCCGGGAAACGCCCGCGGCTACGGCAAGTCCTGGGAGTCCCCCCGGAGCTCCTCTGCCGACCGTGGCCAGCCCGGATCGTCCGGGAAAGAGGTTCCGCGCAAGCTGGTGCGTGAGCCTCCCAAGGTAATTTTTCTTGCTTACCTCGATTAACTTTTAATTGTAGCAACTGTTTGCTCAATTTCTTCATTCTTTATCTGCAGCGTTCCCAAGAAGGGGAGTGAAGCTCCGCCCTCAGCCACAGTGTCTGAGGCTGCGAGGGCTTCTGCTCCAGCTCCGGTGCCGCCCCAAGCGGAGGCTGCGACAGCTCCGGCGCCGGCTGTCGTGGTCATGGACCTAGACTCGTCCCCAGAAGTTCCCGTGGTAGCGCCGGACCACGGGATTGAAGATGCGCCAGCGGCACCCGTTCCGGAGGTAGAAGCTCCGGGTCCTGGTGCTGCAGAAGTAGAAGCTCCGGCTGTTGAGTCGGAGGAAGTAGCGGTCCCGGCTTCGGAGCCAGAAAGTGCTGAAGCCCCGGCGGTTGAGCCGGAGGTAGCTGGAGCCCCGGCATGCGAGCCGGAAGTTGAAGTAGTTCCGGTAGTTGAGCCGGATACTTCCGAAACTCCGGTCGCAGAGCCGGTGATTGTTGGAGCGCCGGCCGCAGAGCCGGTGATTGTTGGAGCGCCGGCCGCAGAGCCGGTGATTGTTGGAGCGCCGGCCGCAGAGCCGGTGGCTGAAGAGGCGAGGGAGCTTGAGCCTCCCTCAGAAGAAGTGTCCCGGCCGGAGCCAGTGGAGGAGACGACGTCGATGGTACCCGTGGCGGAGCCAGAGTGCCTGAACGAAGTCGCCGGCCCCCAGCCTGAGGGGGCAAATGAAGACTTGGTGGCGGGACCTCCTTCGGTGGCGACTGAGGCCATCCCGGAGGAGTGCCCTAGCGCTTTGGAAGCTCGGGGTTCCACTCTCTTAGAGTGGGACCCAATTTTTGTAAGTGAAGACCCGCTGGAACCAGCGGAAGAGACCCCAGCAGGTCCGGAGCCCATCTCTCTGTCGATGTCCATCGACAACGCCTGCTCCAGTCTACGTCAGGTCCAACTGGCCTTCTTCCACGACAGCAAAGCTCTTGAAGAGGAGCTCCAAACCCTTAGGAGGTGGCGTAATCGGCTCCACTTTGAGACTAAGCTGGCGCAGTCGAGGATTGCGGATGACAAAGAATGGATCAGGCGGGAGAAGGTCCGCCTGGAGCTCTGGGGTGAGCTGCTGGACGAGAGGGAGAGCATGACTCACGCCCTCGACGCTCAATCCCGGGAGTTCCATGACCAAGCTAAGGCTGCTAACGACGCGGCCAACGCTCGGTTCGATCAACTCGAGGCCATCAGCACCGCACTCATCAAGCGCCGAGAGGCACTTGAAGGAAGGGAAAGGCGGCTCGAGGATGAGGAGCAAAAACTACTAGAGCTACGGGATGACGTCTTGCGACGGGAGGAAGAGCTCGCCGAGAAAACAGCTCTGGCGGACAAGGGCCTCGAGGAGCGCACTAAAAAATTGGAAGAGCGCTGCCTCGAGGAGGAGGAGAAGACCTGGGTGCGGGGGCAGGAACTCTACGAGTACGAGTGTGCCCTTATCGCCCGGGAGAAGAAAATAGAGGCTAGGGAGAAGGACCTGGTCGACCGCCGGAACAAGATCCACCTCCGGGAGGAGGAGCTCGGAAGACTTGAGAAGCGGGTTGCTGCGAAGATCCAGCAAAACGCCAAAGAAGTTGAGCGCCTCGCCCGCGAGAATTCGGAGCTGACGGCGGCCCGGAGATCCCTGGAGGAGCTGAAGAACTTGAGGAAGGCGGACTCCCTACAGATTTGGGAGTTCCTGGGCAAGGCCGACGATGCGCTGGCGCCGATGGGTTTCAGCCCCGTGCTTCCGGATGATCCGGAGCCGGAGCCGGACCTTGCGTTGCAAGCGTTGAGCGCCGCGGGTAGCAAGCTCTCCAAGGTGGGCGACGTCATCGCGGACCAACTAGAGGTCGAGGGGCAATCCCTGGCTAGGAACGTCACAGAATATGTGTTGACGTGCTACACCAGCCGGAACCCTCGATTTCCTCTGGACCCGGTGCTTGAAGGCCCCGTCGAAGGAGAAGGCGAAGCTACCCGAGCCAGCGTGTCGGAGGTCGCCCAGAAGGTTGCCGAGTTCTTCCATAGGGTCTAGGACCGTCTCTTTTAGCCTTTACTTGTATCTTCTCTTCTTCCTCAATTTTGTAATCCCTTGTCTCCAGATGTAATCTCCGGTCTTCAAATGAAATGAAATCCCCAGTTTTTTGCGAATTTCATTTTTTTGTCTTCAACATCTTTATCTTCACTTGGCCCCCTGGTAGATGTGCACAATTTGATTGTGGACATGTACCAAAAGGATGTTGAGTTTTGTTGAAGACGAATTTGCTTCGAACTTGTGGAATTTAGGTCCGAAGTTTTTGATAGTGAAGGTCCCCTGAAGTTGTCGGAGCTTAGAAGCTCCGGCACTGTCCACTGCTGGAGCTTAGTAGCTCAAGCAATAGCCTCTATCAACACGTTGAGCGTCGATAGTTAATACTCCAAGGTGTCGGAGCTTAGTAGCTCCGGCAATGACCCTTGCCACGCTTGGTTTGTTGGCAACAAACTCCAGTGACGGGGTCTTGTCACCATCTTTTAGTTAACGCCGACGGTTGACGCCCTGGTGGGAGTTGGAGCTTGGTTAGCTCCGGTTTTTCTCCATCAACGTAGGGTTCATTTTTCCTGCACACTTAAGCCAAGAAAAATAGTAAAATTCGTTCCTTGTCTATAACTTCGTCGCGGCTTACAGTTCTCAAGAAAATTTTAAGTTGAACACGATTTTTAATACGACTGGATGAATTGTCTTTTCTTTTGGATCCAACTGTCCATGGACTCACCTTACTTTGGCCTGCCGGGATGTAGGTAGAGTGGCGTACTTAGGGTGCTTGACCAGGCTAAGTCGATAGCGCACTCCGGCCCTAGAATGGCTTGGCGGCTTTCAGGCGAGTTGGCCACAGACGACATTTAAATCTAAAAAATCCGACAATTCAACTCGAATCGTACGTAAACCGGTCAAACTAAAATTTCTCAAGAATTGCACGTTTCTATTATAGACAAGAAAGAGAAAAATAAAAATGTCGAGCCTATGCAAAGATGAATGCACGTGGAGTCTATTTCACATGAAGATGTCTTTCATTATAGGTCCGGGGTACAGGGGAAACAAGTACACTCTTAGGGTACGGAACCAGGCTAAGTGTGTTTGGTTTCTCGTTTGACCCAGGGTAGTTAGCCACACTTCTAGTCCGGAGACTGTATCAAGTGTCGCATGAGCTTTTCAAACCTTTTGGGAAAGGTCCGGCTGCTCTCCCGGAGGAACTACCCGACTCTGTACAATGACTCTATAACATACATTTCAAGTTACTTCAGACTCACCTCCGTGGAATTAAGTGTAGAACTTACGGAGGTGCTCGATGTTCCAAGGATTTGGGAGAGGTGTCCCATCCTCGGTAGCCAAGCGAACGCTTCCGGGACGGGATACTTTGATCACTCGGAAGGGCCCTTCCCAGCCGGGGGAGAGTTTGTTTTGCCCTTCTCTGGATAGTATTCTCCGTAGCACCAGATCGCCTTCCTCGAGCTGTCGGTTGTGTACATGCCGCTGGTGATAACGTCGTAGAGCTTGGCGGTATCGGGCATTCCGAACAGCTGCTTGGCACCTTCCCTCCTCGAGGAGGTCTAGGTCTTCACGCCGGAGCTGGTCCTGCGTGGCTTCGTCGAAGGTCCGGACTCGGAGGGAACCCAAGGTGATTTCTGGAGGAAGGATAGCTTCAGCTCCGTACACCAGAAAGAAGGGTGTTTCTCCGGTTGCCCGACTTGGAGAAGTCCTGTTGGCCCATAGAGTGGGCGGAAGCTCTTCGATCCAATTGGCTCCGTGCTTTTTCAAGCGCTCATAAGTGCGTGTTTTGAGTCCTTTAAGGATCTCTGCATTTGCTCTCTCGGCTTGTCCATTGCTGGCAGGATGAGCTACAGAAGCGTAGCAAACTTGTATGCCGAGGTCTTCGCAATATCCTTGAAATGCGGAGCTTGTGAACTGAGTCCCATTATCAGTGATGATCTTATTTGGGACTCCGAATCTGCTCACGATGGATTGTAGAAAATTGATTGCAGATTGTTTGTTGATCGTCACAACGGGAGTAGCTTCCGGCCACTTGGTGAACTTGTCGATGGCGACGTACAGGAACTTGTAACCTCCGACGGCTCTTGGGAAGGGTCCCAAGATGTCCATCCCCCACACAGCGAAAGGCCATGTGGGAGGTATCATTTGTAAGGACTGAGCAGGTGTATGAATTTGCTTTGCATGAAATTGGCATGCTTTGCATTTCTTCACTAGCTCAGTGGCATCCTGGAGCGTTGTAGGCCAGTAGAAGCCGTGCCGAAAGGCTTTTCCGACCAGCGTGCGGGAAGATGCGTGGTTCCCACACTCACCTCCATGGATTTCTGCGAGGAGCTCGCAGCCTTCTTCCCTTGTGATGCACCGCATTAGGATGCCATTGGCACCGCGCCGGTAGAGATCCCCTTCTACCAATGTGTATCTTTTAGCCAATCTGACTACCCGGTCAGCGGATACATCATCGTCAGGAAGGATGTTGTCTTTCAAGTAGTTCCAGATCTCCGAGATCCATGCATCGGAACTGACTTGAGCATTTGAGTCTTGCATGCTGGGTTGCTCGGAGCTTCCGGCAGCACCTACGACCCTTGATGGCTGCCATGGTAACAGGGCCATCGGGACCGTCAGCTTCGGGATGCTGATCTCGCCCCCTTCGTTCAGTTCGGCAGGCTGAACTGTGGGTTTTGACAACCGCCGGACAAAGGTTCCGTCAGGAGCCGGAGCTCCAGTTGACGCCTTGGTCGAGAGTTCGTCAGCTTCAACGTTGTGAGCACGCTGAACATGGTTAAGGTCTAGGACTTCGAAGTCCTTCTGAAGCCTCTGGACTTCAAGGAGGTAAGCAGCCAGCTGGAGATTATTGCAGGAGCATTCACCCTTCACCTGCTTGATGACAAGTTGTGAATCTCCTTTGACCAGCAACTGCTTGACACCATATGATAGTGCCACCTTTAATCCATAGATGAGTGCTTCGTACTCCGCCATGTTATTGGTTGCCTTGAAGTCAAGGTGTACCATGTATTTCACCTTCTCCCCGGTTGGTGCGAGGAAAAGGATTCCAGCTCCGGCTCCCTGCTTCTGCATGGAGCCGTCGAAATAAAGGGTCCAGTGAGGCTTAGTGAAGGTTGGAACTTGAGGTTCCGTCTTCTGCTCGCTGGAGCCCCCAGGGTTTAATGGAGAGGGAGTCCATTCTGCCACGAAATCTGCCAACGCTTGACTCTTGATTGCTTGTCTCAGAATGAATTCAAGATCGAATTCAGCCAATTCCGCTGCCCACTTTGCAATATTTCCAGTTGAATTGGGATTATGCAGGATCGCTCGAAGTGGATATGAGGTCACCACCGAGACTTTGTGAGCTTGGAAATAGTGTCGAAGCTTCCTTGAGGAAATAAGAACTGCATAAAGCAATTTATGCACCTCTAGGTATCGAGTCTTGGCATCATGTAATACTTCACTGATAAAGTATACCGGGCGTTGAATGGTCCGGACCCTCCCGGAGGGGTCCGGAGCTTCCTCTTCATTGATCCGGACCCTCTCGGAGGGGTCCAGACTCTCTTCGGGGACCTCCGGGTTCTGGGTGGAGGAACCCGGAGCTTCTTCAGGAATGACCTGGATCCTCTCGGAGGGATCCGGGTCCTCTGAAGTGGCTTCTTGTGGGTTCAAGTCTGGGAGCTGGGACCCAGACCCGCTTTCAGGAACCTTCGGACCCTCCCGAAGGGGTCTGGATTCCTGAGTATTGGGTAGTTCCGGTCTCTCCGCAACCAGAACCATACTGACGACTTCGTCAGTAGCTGAAATGTAAAGCAATAAAGGCTCACCAGGGTTCGGAGCTACCAGGACTGGTAGGGTGGTGAGGAACTGTTTCAGCTCCTGGAATGCCTTCTCTGCTTCTTCAGACCATTGGAATGGTCCGGACTTCCTCAGTAACTTGAAGAAGGGAAGTGCTCTTTCCGCCAGTCTTGAAATGAACCGGCTGAGGGCTGCTAGACATCCAGTTAATTTTTGGACGTCTTTGATGCGGGTTGGTGGCCGCATGTCTTCAATGGCTTTTATCTTCGTCGGATTAGCCTCTATGCCCCGGTGACTTACCAGGAAACCAAGAAGCTTTCCGGAACTAACCCCGAAGACGCACTTGTCTGGGTTTAGCTTCGTGCGGGTGGCTCGCAACTTGTCGAAGACAGCCTGCAAGGTGTCCAAGAGGGTCTCCTTGTTCTTGACTTTGACCACGATGTCATCGACGTACACTTCCACTATGTCTCTGATGAGTTCTTCAAAAGTTTTGTACATAGCTCGTACAAAAGTTGAAGCTGCATTCTTGAGACCAAAAGGCATGGTTGTGTAACAATACAATCCATCTACTGTGATGAATGAAGTATGCTCTTCATCCTCCCTAGACATCCTGATTTGATGATATCCAGAATATGCGTCTAGAAAACATAGTAACTCGCACCCGGAGGTGGAATCCACTATCTGATCTATTCTAGGTAGTGGGAATGGATCTTTTGGACATGCCTTATTCAGTGTGGTGTAGTCGATGCACATACGAAGTTTCCCGCCGGCCTTAGGCACAACGACTGGGTTTGCCAGCCATTTTGGATGGTAGACTTCTCGGATGAATCCGGCTTCGAGCAACTTCTTCACTTCTTGTCGGATGAAGTTCTGTCGCTCCACAGATTGCTTCCGAGGTTTTTGATGCACAGGCCGAGCATCGGGGTAAATCTTCAGATTGTGCTCAATCACTTTCCTGGGGATCCCAGGCATTTGTGACGGTTGCCAAGCAAACACGTCAACGTTAGCCCGGAGGAAAGTGATGAGCGCGAGTTCCTATTTGTCGTTCAACCCACCTGATATGCGGGTAGTTTGAGTGACATCGGAACCAATTTGGACGACTATGACGGGAATGTCTGTGTCGCCGCTTGGCTGCACACGGGGTGCAGAGGTCGAGCCTCATTGCCGAATGCTCGGAGGTTGTGGAGCTTGCTTCTGTCTGGAGTCCTCCTCTTGCGCTGTGGTGAGTGCGTGGAGTTCCTCCAGAGCAGTTACTCCGGCAGTGCGATCTCCGCGAATCCGGAGAACGCCTACTGGTGTTGGCATCTTCAACACCAGGTATCCATAATGAGCAGCTGCCATGAATTTGTACAGGGCAGGTCTACCCAAGATGGCGTTGAATGGTAAGTTGATCTGAGCGACGTCGAAGACCAACTTCTCGGTGCGATACTTCTCCCGGGTCCCGAAGGTAACGGGGAGAGTAATAGCTCCCAGTGGGGTAATGGCCCCCGGACCTACTCCGGAGAAAGGTCGAGAGGGCTGGAGGTCCGAAGGTCGGAGCTGAAGCTTAGTGAAAGCTTCAAAGCTTATAAGGTTCAGCCCCGAACCTCCATCCACCATAACATGATGGAGCTGGATGTTGTTGATGGTGGGAGATACCATCAAGGGTAATTGGCCAGCTCCGACCATGCTTTGAGGACAGTCCGAAGCATCAAAAGTGATGGGTGTGTCCATCCACTTTCGATGTGGCTCCAGTCTAGCTGTAGGAGCTACAGCAGCCATATCCCGCCGCATAGTCTTGATGACACGGCGAGAAGTGATGTCCCATGATCCACCAAAGATGGTGTTCATGGTTTTCCGACGCTCGTTGTCGGAGACGTCGGAGTCATCGTCGACGGAGGTGTAGACGGCTTTCAGGACCTTTTTGGGGTCCTGAAACCCTAACTCCTCTTCAGCCGGAGCTTCATCGACCTTTTGTTTTCCCTCCCTCTGTCGGAAGGGAGACCCTTCCCGGCGCTTGTGGTAGCGCTCGGCAAGGTTTTGGACCTCCCGGCAATCTTCTAGCCTGTGGCTGCCCGTTTTGTGAATGGGGCACCACATCTTGGATTTGCCGCCGTCTTCAGAAGACGGTCGAGGTCGCTTCTCGGGGCGTGGCCCCCGGCCACCAGGAGTTGCAGTGGCTGCAACGTTGGATGTGCCGGCCGACGGCTTCTTCTTGCCGTTGGTCTTCTTTTTCTTCTTGCCACTCCCGGAGGTAGCGGCTTCTTCTTTGGAGGATTTTTTATGATCCTCCAAGGCTGGTTTGGAGTGCATTTCACGGCCCTCCGCAGCTCTGGCACATTTGTCTGCCAAGCTGAAGAGCTCCGTGACGCTGGTGATCTCTTTGATTGCCAGCTTCTCCAACATCTTCTTGTCTCGCACACCCTGTCTGAATGCCACAATGACAGAAGCGCTTGAGATAGAAGGGATTGTGTTACATACCTGAGAGAACCTCTGGATGAATGACCGCAAAGATTCTCCTCCTTTTTGCACGACCGCAAAAAGGTCCAGTTCAGTGCCACGTCGGGTGTATGAACTCCCGAAGTTGGCAGTGAACTGACGGCACAGCTCCTCCCAACTGTCAATAGAGTTGGGTGGAAGGCTCATAAACCAGGACCTGGCGGTCCCAGTTAAGGCCACTGGAAAGTAGTTGGCCATTACGGCCTCGTTTCCTCCAGCTGCTAAGATTGCAGTGGAGTATATCTGCAGAAATTCTACGGGGTTGACAGTCCCGTCGAATTTTTCCGGCAAGTGTGGCCGGAACTTCTGTGGCCATCTAACCATGCGCAGGTGCATGGCTAGGGCGGAACAGCCTCCTCCTACCCCTTCCAGAGTAGAAAGGTCTTGAGCATCTCGTCTTTCTCGAGCTCGCTCGATATGGACACGGCCATCCTGTTGGTGGTATCGGCGATCAAGCTCCGCCCGGAGGTCGTGTGTCGAAAGCCGAGATGCGGTATGGGTGCGTCGTGCCCCAGAGGGCAACGACGTCACTTGCTGTGACGCAGCTCGTCTTCGGTTGTTGGAGACATGCGGACCAAGTCTTCCAGACAATGTCCGTCGCTGCGACGGGGCCCGCCCTGAAGGAGGTGGACCCTAGTTGTTGAGGCGTTCGGCCGCTGCTGCGACCAAATGCTCAACATCAGCCCTCCATTGCTCCATGGCACCTTGAGATGCATCCGGAGGTGGTGGTCGCTGGAGAAGAGCACGCGCTGCATGGAGCGCGTGTTCTGGGTTGTCATGACTTGCCGGTGCAGTATGTGACGCCGGCGCACCATCATGTTGCCCGGCGCGTCTTGCCGGAGAAGATGGTGGTGGTGGGAGTGTGACTCCCGCTGGTGTTGAGGCTCCTGCTGGTGGCTGCATGTTGGAGGGATTGCCTCCGACAGCCTGAGCAGCAGGTTGCCCGTTGGATGATCCAGCCGCAGAATTCACCATTCTTGAAAATCTCAGGTGCCCCTACCTGGCGCGCCAACTGTCGACTGTTGGAGTCGGCAGATCTCCTGACACTATGAAAGTGTTGAAGGAGTTTGTAGTTCGGTTTGGGCGCGCGGAGACTCAAGAAGGTGAATCACGATTGGACACGTGAGACACAGAGGTTTACGTGGTTCGGGCCGCCTGAGCGTAATACCCTACTCCACGAGTGTGTGTGTGTGTTGTATTAACTTGTGAACTTGAGAGTGTTCGAGAGTCCTCTGTCTTGTGTATCGTCGGTTTGCCCTTTTATAGTACAAGGACAAACCGTTACAAGTCAGCCTGGCCCGACATGTGGCCCTGGCGGTTACTAGTATTGATACACGAGATTAATTGTTGTTAATAACCCTGTAACGGCTCCGACAGTGCCGTTACAGGTGTTAAGATCGTCCGATTAAGTGTCATTAACGTGGAATTAATGATAATTAATCGGGTCTTGAAGTCCGCGGCTGTCCTTTGTAGATCTGGAGCCGTTACAATGTCTCCCGGAGGTTTGAAGCGGTCAGCTCTGATGTATGGACACGTGGCAGCTCCGGAGCTTGCTTGTGGGAAGCGGGAAGCTCCGGGGTGGCCTGGCACGTGTCAGGTCCGGAGCTTCTCTCGGTCAGGGGTTAAGTCCGGAGGTGCCGTTTCAGTACCTAGCCCGGAGCTTCACCCTTGCGGGTAATAGCTCCGGTCTGACAGTACACGTGGCAACCTAGGGGTTAACCATGTTGGAGAAGCAGGTCCGGCTATGTCTGACAAGTGGGCCCCCGAGGGTCTTCAATTTGAGCAGACGTCCTTCCCTTGAGATCTTTGTAACCTCAGGGGGTGTATGGTTTTTAGGGTACCGACACCTGCGTACCGAATACCCCTTGGGACTGCAAAAAGATCAAAGAAACTTCACCTATCTGAGTTGAAGTTCCCCAAAGGCCCCACGTGTCATACGGAATCGGACCTGCCTCCTTTCTATGGTTAGTCCCTGTGCTGCCACGTGTATCCTACAACCGGAGCTACATCCCACACATGGGAAAGCTCCGAGCTAAATACCTGTGCGGCACCCCTGGACCTAACCCCCGATAAAGGGAAGCTCCGGTACTGACACGTGTACAATAGCACTGAACCTACCTGTCCTAGACGATAAGCTCTGGAGCTGCCACGCTTCCAACCGCCGGACCTTCAACTTCAACAATTAGACTGGTGGATCCCCAACAGCTCGGACCTTCAAGGGACAATCAAGGACTTCAAGACCCTATTATGTGACATTAATACCATCTTAATGACACACGATCGGAGGGCCCTTAATACGAGTAACAGCACTGTCAAGGCGCGTTACCACACTATTAAGGGTAATTAAGCTCATTAATTTTGTATTAAGCATATGTAACCGCCAGGGCCACATGTAGGGCATGTAACGACCAGTCATTGTACTATAAAAGTACTGGCCGAGCGATACACAGGAGGCTCTAGGAGACTCTTCCAGACTCGGCTCTGACACAAGCTCACAAGTGCTCAGACGCTCAGTGCAACAACTACACACCCCGTGGAGTAGGGTATTACGCTTAGGCGGCCCTGTGACACCCGGTTCCAAAAAAAATGAACCAAGTGCAGTGTATATGTGCCCAGGATGTTTAACACACATAAACAAGTGATTCACAATTGATAAACAGATAATTACCACAGAACAAGATTAATAAATAAGCACTTTTATTACACAATCCAGAATAACCTCGAATACAAGCTCTAATGAATATTAATGATAGGTTTGAACTAATGCAACGGAAATACTCTAATTAAGCAACTAAGCAAACTAAGTAGCATAAGCAAAAGGGATATAGCGCAGCTCCAATAACACCAAAGGCAAGGCGACGGCAGCACACAACCCATAACTCCGCATTATCCTCATGACACTCCCCACCGTCACCTGAAACTGTTGGTGGGGGGATTGCAAGGGTGAGTACATGTCGTACTCAGCAAGTGTGGAAAGTATGACATGTGGCTGATTCAAATGACGAATGTAATAATGGCTAAGTGCTGAAAAGTACAGTAAAACATTTGAAAAGCAATATATTATATGTATGTGAAATAAACCCACCATATCCCACAATGAATATATAAGTCCATAATCCATATCCATCATCATTAAACCAGGTTTCACCATTATCATTAACCACATCCAATACCATAATTAATCCATAACCAGCCATAACCAATACCAAACCATAACCATCCCAATTTCCCTCTAATCATGTAGGTCATCCAGGTGCTCTTAACCGGGAGCACGGCTATCATGATAGTTTTAATACTCTGCAGATTTTGTACCACTTTACCCATGTGTTTGTGATTTCATCACCCGTCAGCGACTAAAGAACCTCTGTTATGCCAATTACACTTCCTTTGGTGTATGGCGAAGAGATCACAAAATAGCCTTTACAAAGGGATTGCTAGCCTATTTAGACCCCACTGAGGTATCACCGGTGGCGATGTCTCCAGCTGAGCACATCTTCAACCAAGGGCCCCCCTCTTGAGCCATTCGAATCCCAGGGTAGTCCCGCCAATCATCAACAAACCCAATCCGACTACCCCTTCCCCAAGCATCCATAATGGTCCAAATAGCACTGGCAAAGCCTTAATTAATCAGCTACGCCGCACCCATACTTGGTCTCATGGTGACACTGTAGTCCTGGCCTATTCTTGCATGAACCGGTCCTTAGATCTAAAGCAAGCAAACAAGCATAACATCCAACCCATCCACATACCAGGCTTGCTTAGATCACCCATTACCATACCGTATTGACACGTTCATATTAACCAGAATATCATTAATGCATAATTAAATGTGTAGCATTGTTCTCCCATCTCAATTAATTAAGCGAAGCAAAAAGGTAAGAAGCCCATCCCGACTCTCTACCATAAATTCCAAGCGACAAGGGTGGTCAAACAACGCTGGTAAACTTCCTACCATAGGATTCCCATAAAAATGACACAAAGCATGCAGTTTGCAAACAAAACATTTATTTTAAAAACAGGATCAGTATGCTTCAAGGACACTTGCCTTGCTCCGGCGGATAGGGTTGCTCAAGTGCTTCGAAGTGTTGGTTCTAGAAATCCTCGTACACGACCTCTTGAGCACTTCCCTCTACTCGTGATCACACATACAAGAAAATACATACAAATCAACATGATGCACACACATTAATCAACATGTGATGGCATGCATGCATGCAAATTTAAATAATCAATTAACTACGGTTGTTTATTAATTAGATGCGACTAGTTCATACGTGTTCATATGAGTTCACGGGGGTTTTAGCGAGGATTAATGCTGCTGAAAATAAAAAGGATAATGCAACTAAAATCAATTTATGTCTATTAGATCTAATATGTCGCTAAAATTCGCGTCGGAAAAACGAACCCTACCGTAGTTGCGACGGGTTCAAAGATCGCCGAATGGAGGCGACGCGTAGACGAAGTGGATGGCGCAAGGTCCTCTGGCGGCATGACGACGGCGACGCGATGAACTCCGGCAGACGACAGCGCCCTCCTCTTCTCTTCCCCTTTTTTTCTCTCTCTTCTTCCCCTGGCGGCACAGCTCCTAGTTCCTCTGTTCCTATTTACCGAGCTAGGGCTCTTTTCTCTGGGCATCTCTGGCGGCGGTGTTGTGGCGCTTCTGTCGAAATAATATGGAGGCTTACAGTTCTATTTATAGGTGCAGGGCTAGGGCACGCGCGGCACCGTGGCCGATTCGGCCCGGGCGAGCGCGCGGGGCTGGCGCTAGGCGCGCTGGCGCTGGAGATGGGGCCGGTCGGGCGCGCGGTCGAGCGCGGGGCGCGGGATTGGGCAGAGCACGGGCGGCTCGGGCGGGAGCAGGTTTACGCCAGGCGCGGTCGGGCGTGCAGGCGAGCGTGGGGTGGGGCTGTCGGGCGGGGCGCGCTGGGTGCATGGGGGGCGCGGGAGCGGGCGGTGCAACGCTGGCTGGGCAGTCGGCCTGGCCGGCAGTGCTAGTTTGTTTTTTTTCTTTTTTATACTTTCTTTACTTTTATTATTTTTTATTATTTTATTATTATTATATATTTTATTAGTTATATTTTTTATATTATTATTATATATATTATTTATATATATATATATATTTGTTTCTTTAGACTTCACAAATATATTTATTTTTTATATATATTATGATTATTATTATTTTTATATTTATTCCCTAATACATGTTTTACGCTATAATTTTCTTTTTCTTATTTTGCTACACATATTTTGTATATATGCTCCATCGTTATTATTATTATTATTCATCTTCTTATATAATTTTCTTTTCCAATTACTTTTCTATTGTATAAAATTTCTACTTTGATTTTAATAGATCTAGTTACTCAGTTTATATCTAAATATGAATGCATGTGCCTAGACGATTTAGTTCTTTTTCATTTCTTTTTATCTCTTTTCTTCCATATTCGTGATGCTAATTTAATTTATTTTATTGTACTTACTCCGGTAAATAAATTCTTTTAGCTTATTTATTTTGGTAATAAATTTTCAATACATGAGTATGAATGCAAAATGCAAAATGCAATATGAGATGCATATATTTTATATTTTTATTTATAAAAACAATTTTCTCTCATTATTAACTCTAAATTCCCATTTAAATTTTTAATTTGCCGAAACTCGAAAATCAGGGTGTTACAATTCTACCCCCCTTAAAATGAATCTCGCCCTCGAGATTCGGATAGGTTGAAGAAGATATTTGAAAATAAAAATTAGCCAAGTTTGAAAATTTTTGGGATGGTACAATCTACCCCCCTTAAAGGAATCTTGCCCTCGAGATTCGGACGGATTAAAGAAGAGATAAGAAAATCCTTGATAACATCTTCACGCTTCCATGTAACTTCATCCGGGGTTATGAATCTTCTTGTAGTGTCAATCTTCCACAGAAGTAGAGATATAAATGAAGATAGAAGGAATCCCAACCCATATGCATGCTTCAAGGTATATGATCCTAAACAACTAACTATACAAGCCTATATGGATATGGCAATGTTAAAGCATCCCAAAATCCTCTATTAAGCATACAAGCAACCAATATATATAGCAAACAACACTCTAAACAAACACACATCAATTTCTAAGTACTCCTATGTGCTCTAAAGTGTCCATTCTATCTAGGCTGCGTCCTATGGTCAACCTGTGGCTCTGATACCAATCTGTGACACTCGGTTCCAAAAAATGAACCAAGTGCAGTGTATGTGTGCCTAGGATGTTTAACACACATACACAAGTGATTCACAATTGATAAACATATAATTACCACAGAACAAGATTAATAAATGAGTACTTTTATTACACAATCCAGAATAACCTCGAATACAAGCTCTAATGAATATTAATGATAGGTTTGAACTAATGCAGCGGAAATACTCTAATTAAGCAACTAAGAAAACTAAGCAGCATAAGCAAAAGGGATATAGCGCAGCTCCAATAATACCACAGGCAAGGCGACGGCAGCACACAGCCTAGAACTCCGCATTATCCTCATGACACTCCCCACCATCACCTGAAACTGTTGGTGGGGGGATTGCAAGGGTGAGTACATGTCGTACTCAGCAATTGTGGAAAGTATGACATGTGGCTGATTCAAATGACGAATATAATAATGGCTAAGTGCTGAAAAGTACAGTAAAACATTTGAAAAGCAATATATTATATGTATGTAAAATAAACCGACCATATCCCACAATGAATATATAAGTCCATAATCCATATCCATCATCATTAAACCAGGTTTCACCATTACCATTAACCACATCCAATACCATAACTAATCCATAACGAGCCATAACCAATACCAAACCATAACCATCCCAAATCCCAATTTCCCTCTAATCATGTAGGTCATCCAAGCGCTCTTAACTGGGAGCACAGCTATCATGATAGTTTTAATACTCTGCAGAGTTTGTACCACTTTACCCACGTGTTTGTGATTTCATCACCCGTCAGCGACTAAAGAACCTCCCTTATGCCAGTTACACTTCCTTTGGTGTATGGCCAAGAGATCACAAAATAGCTTTTACAAAGGGATTGCTAGCCTATTTAGACCCCACTAAGGTTTCACCGGTGACGATGTCTCCAACTGAGCACATCTTCAACCAAGGGCCCCCTCTTGAGCCATTCGGATCCCAGGGTAGTCCCGCCAATCATCAACAAACCCAATCCGACTACCCCTTCTCCAAGCATCCATAATGGTCCAAATAGCACTGGCAAAGCCCTAATTAATCAGCTACACCGCACCCATACTTGGCCTCGTGGTGGCACTATAGTCCTGGACTATTCTCGCATGAACCGGTCCTTAGATCTAAATCAAGCAAACAACCATAACATTCAACCCATCCACATACCAGGCTTGCTTAGATCACCCATTACCATACCGTATTGACCAGTTCACATTAACCAGAATATCATTAATGCATAATTAAATGTGTAGTGTTGTTCTCCCATCCCAATTAATTTACTGAAGCAAAAAGGTAAGAAGTCCATCCCGACTCTCTACCATAAATTCCAAGTCACAAGGGTGGTCAAACAACGCTAGTAAACTTCCTACCATAGGATTCCCATCAAATTGACATAAGCATGCAGTTTGCAAATAAAACATTTATTTTAAAAACAGGATCAATATGCTTCAAGGACACTTGCCTTGCTCCGGCGGATAGGGTTGCTCAAGCGCTTCGAAGTCTTGGTTCTGGAAATCCTCGTACACGACCTCTTAAGCACTTCCCTCTACTCGTGATCACACATACAAGAAAATACATACAAATCAACATGATGCACACACAATAATCAACATGCGATGACATGCATGCATGCAAAGTTAAATAATCAATTAACTACGGTTGTTTATTAATTAGATGCGACTAGTTCATACGTGTTCATATGAGTTCACGGGGGTTTTAGCGAGGATTAATGCTGCTGAAAATAAAAAGGACGATGCAACTAAAATCAATTTACGTCTATTAGATCTAATACGTCGCTAAAATTCGCGTCAGAAAAACAAACCCTACCGTAGTTGCAACGGGTTCGAAGATCGCGGAACGAAGGCAACGCGTGGACAAAGTGGATGGCGCAATGTCCTCCGGCGGCACGACGACGGCGACGCGACGAACTCAAGTGGACGACGGCACCCTCCTCTTCTCTTCCCTTTTTTTCTCTCTTCTTCCCCTAGCGGTGCAACTCCTGGTGCCTCTGTTCCTTTCTATCGAGCTAGGGCTCTTTTCTCTAGGCATCTCTCGCGACGGCGTTGTGGCGCTTCTATCGAAATAATACGGAGGCTTACAGTTCTGTTTATAGGCGCAAAGCTAGGACACGTGCGGCACCGTGGCTGATTTGGCTTGCGCAAGCGCGTGGGGCTGGCGCTAGGCGCGGTGGCACGGGAGCTAAAGCCGGTCGGGCGTGCGGTCGAACGTGGGGCGCGGGATTGGGCGGAGCGCGGGCGGCTCGGGCGGGAGCGGGGTCGTGCCAGGCGCGGTCGGGCGTGCGGGCGAACGCGGGGTGGGGCCGTCGGGCGGGGCACGCTGGGCGCGAGGGGGGCACGGGAGCGGGCGGTGCAGCGCTGGCTGGGCTGTCGGCCCGGCTGGCGGTGCTGGTTTGTTTTTTTTTCTATTTTTTATTTTTTATACTTTCTTTTCTTTTAATATTATTATTATTATATTTTATTATTTATATTTTTATATTATTATTATATATATTATTTATTTATTTATTTATTTATATATATATTTTTATTTGTTTCTTTAGGTTTCACAAATATATTTATTTTTTATATATATTATGATTATTATTATTTTTATATTTATTCCCTAATACATGTTTTACGCTATTATTTTCTTTTTTTTCTTTTGCTACACATATTTTGTATATATGCTCCATCTTTTATTATTATTATTATTCATCTTCTTATATAATTTTCTTTTCCAATTACTTTTCTATTGTATAAATTTCTATTTTGATTTTAATAGATCTAGTTACTCAGTTTATATCTAAATATGAATGCATGTGCATAGACGATTTAGTTCTTTTTCTTTTATTTTTATTTCTTTTCTTCCATATTCATTATGCTAATTTAGTTTATTTTATTGTACTTACTCTGGTAAATAAATTTCTTTTAGCTTATTTATTTTGGTAATAAATTTTCAATACATGAGGATGAATGCAAAATGCAAAATGCAATATGAGATGCATATATTTTATATTTTTATTTATAAAAACAATTTACCCCCATTATTAACTCTAAATTCCCATTTAAATTTTTAATTTGCCGAAACTCGAAAATAAGGGTGTTACAATTCTACCCCCTTAAAATGAATCTCGCCCTCGAGATTCAGATAGGTTGAAGAAGAGATTTGGAAATAAAAATTAGCCAAGTTTGAAAATTTTTGGGAAGTTACAGGCCCGAACCACGTAAATCCTCGTGTCAACTTGCCATCGTTTTCTGAATCTCTACGCGCCCACAACCGAACTATAAACTCCGGGGCTGCCAACGGTAGTACCGGGAGAATTGCCATAACCAAACTCCGACAGAAGCTAAATCTGCTTCCCTAATCGACAACCCTAACACAGAGCTAAGCACTTAGAACCTGAAACCGATCCTAAAAGACCACTACGGACTAGGACTGATAGACGAGAGCTACACAAGTGACCCAGACGATGATGCCACTTAGAAAACGACAAGGTAGACAAAGTAGCTAATGCGGAGCCATCAAGACTAGCAGACACAACGGAAGGAGGACGAAGCCAGTCAACCTCCCAAAGATGTTGTGAGTCATGACGATGGGGGCCAGTGCGATGATCCTGAACATAACAAAGATTAGAATCAAGAATTACTCGATAGCCATGATCAGTTAGCTGACCATCGGATATAAGCTGCTTGGTCAGACCAGGAACATAAGACATCATGAACATCAAAGGAGTCAGATAAAAGAGTGACATGTTCAACAACAGAAAGAGGGGAACCATCGGCAGTATGAACAGTAAGAGAATGAGAAGGTGAACTTAAAGGACAAAGACTGGTACGATAGGGAGTCATATGGAATGAGGCACCGGAATCAAGAATCCATGGACGGGTACCTGGAGCAGAAGTGGTAGGTAGTCCCTAAGTGGAGGACTTAGAAACAGCAACAAAACCTGAAGGTGCAAAAGGATGAGTCACAGAACCAGCAGCTCTTGATGGTGTAGAGGCAACGAGGCAACAAAGAAGCATGAGAATTTATGCATCTGTAGTAGCAGAACCCCCTAAGAGCCTCCAGTACCAGCACCACCAGCACTCTGTGAAGAACGGCGAGCCTAAGACTTCCTCTTTCTGAAACAACGTGCCTCCTCATGCCCATCTTTACCGCAATAGTCACAATGAAGACCACGACGACCTCCAGATGCAAAAGGAGGAGCGACTGAAGAAGGTACTGTCGGTGGAGCAGCAGTGTGACAAGGAGCCGATACTGAAGAACGAGTAGCCAATACTGAAGAAGACTGTAGCAGGCCAGCAGCACGAAGACGAGTCTCCTCATTACGAACGCTAGCCAGAGCGTCCATATGAGAGACACAAGAGTGACGAGCAAGCAGCTGAGCACGAAGAGGCTCAAACTCATCACGAAGCCGAGTCAAAAAGTCATATGTGCGACGGAGCTCAAGTGCATCCTTTTGACTCTGACAAGATGAACAGGTTCCCGGTGACAACTGAGGGCCGAGAGTGTCAAGCTGATGCCAAATAGCAGACATCTAAGCAAAGAACTAATCCACTATGGCATCTTCCTGTCGTAAAAGCTGCTCCTAACGAATAGTAGCAAGATAGGTAGACTAACTAGTAGACTAGTAGCAGTGACGCAGAAAAGCCCACATCTGATGTGCATACACAAACTCCACTATATCAGCAGATAGAAGATCCTCCATACTAGCAGCAAGAATAGCACCTGCACGAGCATCCTCATCCAACCACATCCTGTACACACTGAGCTAGGACTCATAGGAAGCTAGCCGAGTCTCATAATCTTCAAGTAACTTCTCCTTCTCATCTTCAGTAGCCTTCTCTGAAATGACAGGCTGTGAAGGAGCAGCAGGACAAGGCGGGCATTTGAGATCACCCGTAAAGAACTCCCAAATACGTAGACCACGTATATGTATACGCACGCAGAGAACCCAGTCGTGATAGTTGGTGCTGCTAAAAAGGACCGGACAACGCGAGACTAGAACCCCACCCGAAGAAGTCATCCTGATCGGACAACAGGAGACGGTGAGAGCGCAAAATATGTAGCAGCGAACGACGGCGAGAGCGCAAGAAAATAAGCAGCGCAAGCTGCAGTTTTTTTCTTTCTTCTTTTTTTCCTTTCCTTTTTTTTCTTTTTTTAGGGTTGGGAGTAACCCTAGGCTTTCCAAAACACGGGTTCAATACGAACCCACATACGCTGGCAGCGGCAGACTAGGTCAAGGAAAGTGACGGAGGAGCCGTGGCCTTCGAGAAAACCAGATCCAAGCACGGGGCTGGGGCAACGGAGGCACAACCACCACCGCAGGTGGGCGACGGAGGAGCCCCTAGCCTCAGGAAAACCGGATCTAGCCACGAGGAGCCAACGGAGGCGTAGTCCGACTGCGAGGAACCAGATCCAGTTACGGGAAGTTGAAGGTTGGTCGTCTGGCCGACTGAGAAAACCCCGAATCCAGGCGTGAAAGGGATCGAGGCGGTTGTCTTCCTTCGTTCGTCATTGTCACTGACAGATGAGTCTGGCGATGTGCGGTTCTGCGATGATAGCTTCATGCCACACGAAGAGGAACACGCACAACAGCAGGGCACCTTGAGAGCCGGAGAGAAAACCAACGGGAAGAATTAGTAGAAAACTGACGAGATGGAAAAAAATCCTAACCCTAACCTGACTCTGTTACCATGTTATGAGTAATGAGCTTGTATTATGTAGGAGGCCAGAGGCCTCTATAAATAGATGTATAGGGATAAAAATTATGCAGAAAGGCCCTTATGCAAAAGGGAAATTACAGATATATCCCTACATCTCTAACAAGTACACCAATACACAGATGGCAGGCCAATATTAGACGCTTACGTCAATTTTTGAGAGGGTGGACTAAAAACACAAGTGGAGCATAAAAAAAGAAAAAAAAAATTACTTGATAAGGTGGATTATTTAGACAAAAAAGGCAAGAGGGATAGTCTAACTGAACAGGAAGTGGAAATAAAAAATAGAGCGCAAGAACGGGTAGCTCAGCTGTTAAAAGAGGAAGAAATAAAGTGGTACCAAAGAGCTAAAAGTAAACATTTCTTAGAAGGAGATGCAAACACCAAGTATTTTCATGTACTAGCCAACGGCAGGTATAGGAAAAGTCACATTTATCAGTTGCAGGATGGTGAGAGGGAGATTAGTGGAGATGTGGGATTAATGAAATACATAACCAAATATTACAAGGATCTGTCCAGCCCGCCGAAAAAATAAATTTTTCAGCTAGATATGTCGCGATCTAATGATATAACACAAGTGTCTGAGCAGGAGAATAAAATCTTAACAGATGTATCTACGGAGGAGGAGATCAAAAATGCTTCTTTTCAGATGGAGCCAAATAAAGCATCGGGTCCCGACGGGTTACCGGTGGAATTTTACCATGAGTTTTGGGAACTGATTAAATACGATTTGCTTGATATGTTTAACGATTTCCATAGGGGGCGGCTACCTCTGTACAGATTGAATTTTGGAACTGTATTCCTAATACCTAAGTGTGTTGGAGCAAATGCCATTAAAAAATTTAGGCCTATTTGCTTATTAATTGTAAGTTTTAAGATTTTTACGAAAGTGTCCACAAATAGGTGTTGAACATTGCTCACAAAGTAGTTAGTCCTACACAGACCGTGTTTTTGCCTGGACGGAACATAATGGAGGGGGTAGTAATCCTGCATGAGACAATTCATGAATTGCATAGAAAGAAATCAAATGGGGTGATACTTAAATTGTATTTCGAAAATGCTTATGATAATCTCGAGTGAACGTTTGTTAAACAAGTCCTTAGGATGAAGGGTTTCTCTGAAAAGTGGATTTCATGGGTAGAGAAGTTTATGTCAGGTCATGTTGGAATTAAAGTTAACGATCAGGTGAGTAAAAATTTTCAAACTAAAAAGGGACTTAGACAAGGAGATCCTCTTTCCCCTATCCTGTTTAATATAGTGGTTGATATACTGGCCATACTAATAAATAGGGCGAAGGATAGTGGACTTATTTCAGGAATAGTACCTCATTTAGTGCACAATGGACTGTCAATACTTCAGTATGCGTATGACACAATACTCTTTGTGGATCACAATTTCGAGAACGCAACTAAACTTAAGTTACTGTTGAGTGCATTTGAACAGTTGTGTGTGCTGAAAATTAATTTCCGTAAGAGTGAGGTGTTTTGTTTCGGTGAGGCCAAGTTGTTTGAGGCGCAGTACTCAAACTTATTTGGCTGCCAACCAGGACGCATCCACAGAAATACTTGGGCATCCCAATGCACTATAGAAAGTTGAAATAGTGACTGGAATGTTATAGAACAAAAATTTGAAAAGAAATTGAGCATTTGAAAAGACAAACATATATCGGTAGGAGGAAAATGAGTACTAATTAATTCTGTACTGACCAGCCTTGCGATAATCACGATCTCCTTTTTTTAGATACCAAGAGGTGTTCTAGAAAAATTAGATTATTACAGATCATGCTTCTTCTGGCAGTCAGATAGTCATAAAAAGAAATATAGGTTGAGCAGGTGGAATATTATTTGCCAACCTAAAGAACTAGGTGGATTGGGGGTTCTGGATCTCGATGTTCAAAATGAATGTTTGCTTAGTAAATGGCTATTTAAATCCATAAACGAGGATGGTACGTGGCAAAAGTTGCTAAAAAATAAATACCTCAAGAATCATACGATCAGTCAGGTAAGCAGAACACCGAGTGACTCCCACTTCTGGTCTAGTCTAATGAGGATAAAGGATAAATTTTTACAGCTAGGTACTTTTCAAGTAAATAATGGTAGAGGAACAAGATTTTGGGAGGATAGGTGGATTGGGAATTTTACATTTAAAGACAAATACCCTTCGTTATATTATATAGCAAGACAAAAAAAGGAAACAGTTGCAGAGGTTTTCAGTTCTGTACCTCTAAACATATCGCTCCGATGAGGATTGGCGGATATGAACTTGCATCGGTGGAATAGATTAGTTGCAGCTATTGCCAATGTATCATTATCAGAAGGCCCGGATTCATTTAGGTGGAGTCTTCATCAAAGTGGAATTTTTTCCGTACAGTCAATTTATAGACTCATGATTTCCAATGGTAATGTAAGGCAAAATCGAGTACTGTGGAATGTTAAGTTACCATTAAAAATTAAAATTTTTATGTGGTACTTAAGTAAAGGAGTAGTTCTCACCAAAGATAATTTAGAGAGACATAATTGGCAGAGGAACAAAAAGTGTGTTTTCTGCAATAGTACAGAGATCATCCAACATCTATTTTTTGATTGTCGTTATGCTAAATTTCTATGGAGAGCTGCTCAGGTTTGCTTTAATCTAGTCATTCCACAAAATGTTAATGTTTGGTAATTGACTGACACATTTTGATAAGAAAACCAGACGCCTGCTTATTACGGGTGCAACGTCGATGTGCTGGGCTATATGGCTCTCTAGGAATATTGTTTTTGACAAATCTCCGGTTAAAACTTATTTACAGCTACCGTTCAGAGCAACATATTGGTGGAGTCCAGCACATTCATCAAGGAAGCATGCCAAGGTCTGGAGTGATTAGTTATGAGAGTCTTTGTGTTTTATAGATGGAGGTTTAGTAATAGATTAATGTTTTAGAAAGGTGTCAGGTTAACAAGGGTGTGCTTCATAAGAGTCTTTGTGTTTGAGTGAATCAGAGTGTATTTTTGGTTTTGCAGTTCTTTAGCTTCTATGTAATAAACCTAGCCGTAACCTTTGTTGAGGTGAAGGCTGGGAATGAACAATCCCCTTTATCTAAAAAAAAAGATGTCAGGGCCGGACGGAGGCTAGATCGTCATCGGCCAAGCCTGGACGACTCCCGTCCATATATTGAACGTGATCCCCCAGGGTGCATGTGGTAGACCACCGTGGCCAGCTGGTGCACCAGGGGGAACAGAGAGTTGTTGCCGCCAGTATTTTTCTTGCCGTTGCCTTTCTTGTGGTTATTCTTCTTCCCTGCAGATTTGTAGTTCGTGGATGGCTGCTGTGGTTGAGAGGGTGGGGTAGGTGGTCGCGTGGTGGGGGACGGCGCACTGTAGGTGGCTGCAGCGAGCAGGGCTGTGTGTGCCTTCATTTTGCTGTATGTTGTTGCCTCTTCTCCTCTTGCAGAAGACGATCACGAACAAATTAAGGAAGTTAGGCAGAGGCTTGTGCGCGGTTAGCACTCATATAGCATGGCTAAATTTGGAGCTCAAGCTATGTAAAGCATTGATGACCATGGAGGACTCGGAAACGGGGTACCCGACATCACGGAGAATATCGGCCAGCTCCTTGAGGCGGCCGAAGTAGTCGGAGATGGAGAGCTCGCATTGAAACTGGTTGTGAAACTCTTTCGACGCGTAGACCGCTCTCTAATCCGCTATGTCAAGAAACAGTCCACGGATGGCTCTCCATAGGACGTAGGCTCTGTGATTTGGCACATGAATCCTTTTCATCAGGTTAGGAGTCATGGAATTATCGAGGCAAGAAATGATACACTGGTCCATTTGAAGCCAATCAGAGTTGCACCACAAATTTTGTGCATCGGCCAAACCATCAACATGATCTAGCAATCCAAACTTGCGGAAAGTAGCACAAAAAAAAAGAGCACCAGATGGAGAAATTAGCTTCACCGTAATGAAGTACAATGTGTACATGATTGCGCGGATGTTTACGTGGTGACTTGGAATTGTAGTTGGGTTTGGATCGACAAAGGGGTTAGGTGCCACTACTACAAAAGGCTTCATCACAGGCAGCTCTAAACATATTATCACATACAGTTTTCAAAACCGCCTGTAACGAAAAGCCTGTGAAAATGATCGATTAGCACGGGCGGGGACAAAATCCGCCTGTAAAAATGCATTTTCACAGGCGGTTTTTTATTGATGACCGCCTGTGAAAATGCATTTTCACATGCGGTTTTTTATTGCTGACCGCCTATGAAAATGGATTTTCACAGGCGGTTTTTTATTGCAAACCGCCTGTGAAAATGTATTATCACATACTGTATTTTTTACTGCCAACCACCTGTGATAATACATTATCATAGACAATTTTTAGAATGTTCCGTATGCATTGTGTTCGTGACTAGTCGTGATGAGAAGGCAAGAAATGATAACATTTAGACAAAATTTGCGCTAGCACAATTTGATCTACAAAAGACTAAAAGAATTAGACAAAGTTACATTGGAGAGATGCAATAAAAAAACACAACAGAAATTACGACGCAATACATCGCAGAAATTACAATTCATCACAACCATCACGTGCAGCACCACATGCAGCAGCTCAACGCCATGAAGACAGGGATGCCGCCGTTGCAGCCGCTCTTCAATGCCTCCCCATAGAGCTCGATAGCGCCACCTTCGTGCTAGCTCGACTTCCGGGCTACAACAAAAATAACGATCGCGACTGGATCTGTGACTGAAGGTTGGATCTGCGACCCTCGACATCGAACAAGACACCTGCGACGGACGAGGAGCATGGCTGCCGCGACGGCGAGGAGCGTGGTTGCCACGATGACAATGAGCATGAGCAGCACGGCTGCCACGACGGTCGAGGAGCACGACTGCGGCATCGGCGAGGAGCGCGACCTCCGTGATGGGAGGATGGTGAGAAGGCGGAAGCAGGCTGCCGACGCTTCAGCGATGAGGCGGAGCTGCGGTAGAGCGAGGTTGGGGAGGAAGGAAAGAGAGGTGAGATTGGGGAGATGAACGGTGAGAGGCAAAGATTGGGGATAAGGACGTGAGGTGTCAGTGTTGCTGCTGTTATAGACACATATATTAGAGATGACCCCCTGTGAGTCGTTGGATCAATAAGTAGCGAAAGGAGGAGATATGAAGTCCAAGAGCGATCCGTGGGATGAAGCAGCGGACCAATCAGGAGCCATCATTATGACAGACGGTTTTTTTGTTACGGACCGCCTGTGAAAATCATTATATTTTCACAGGCGGTTGTTTGTTACGGACCGTCTGTGATAACAACTATTATCACATGCGGTTTTTGTTACGGACCGCCTGTGAAAATCAATATATTTTCACAGGCGGTTGTTTGTTATGGCCTGTGATATTCTATTATCACAGGCGGTTATTAACTCATTTGACATCACAGGTGTAACTTTTAACGAACCGTCTGTAAAAAAATAAGAAGACACCTGTAAAAATGCATTTTGTAGTAGTGTGCACTGTTGGCAGAGGAGTCGGCTAGGGAGTAAGCCGGGCTAGAAGCCATGGTGGCCGGACGATCGAACTATATTGATACCATATAGAATGGAGAATTGATGATTATTCATTCAATGTACCGGTACTTGTATCCAGCGAGATTACAAGCAGGAGCTCATCCGGGTGGATGGCGACGAGGTAACGACCGCGCGCATGGCGCGCACGACGTGCGGATCGCATGCATGGTGCGTGTGAGACCTGGCTGCATGGCGCCGTGGCCATCAACCCACGATGGGAGCCTAACAGAAAGGATATTTTCTACACATTGGGCTACAACTATGTGATTATTGGTACATCACTTGCCTTGGTGCCAGGTTTGTTGCCCTTAGCAACTATTTTTGGCTCATCTCATCAATATGTTGTTTCTTGCTTCTTCAGATGACTGCTGGTCCTATCTTGTGCTGCAAGGGGGGGGGGGGGGGGGGGGTAATGGTGTTTATATTCCGAGGGAACAATACATAGCAGATGAAGCAGAAAAAACTTTTAAGCCATTAAGCCATGTCAGAGAAGTTCGATCTTTTGGAGCTTGTTTTGGAATCGAAAGATAAGGTATGATTCTACTTCTACACAAACATTGAACACGTGTATATGATCCTTTCGAAGACAGTGAACAATCAACATTTGGTTAGTTTTTTGTCTTCTGGAACATTATGTTAACTTGTTAAGTCGTCATACTAGTGAATCTGACTTCATAAACAGGCTATGGGCTATCTGGTGTCTTGGAATATAGCTGCCGACTTGCCTGGTGGCAGAGACATTCTTCTTGATCATGGTGCAGAGACATTCTTGCCGGTGAGGCCTGGAGGAGAACAAGCAGGTAAGACATCCATTCCTTATTGTCTGGTGACCCCATCGTTCTGATATGACAAAGTAATTTCGTAATAAGTATGTTCTTATAATTGATTTTGTTTGTAGAGCTTTGAATTTTATTGAGTTATTTTCTGTTTGTAGTGCGCACTGGTAGGAAAAGGGGCCTATGGTTTCTCCACAAACTCGTGCTTACCGGCAGGGGCGGACCTACAGGGTATGCCGGTAGGGCCGCGGCATACCCTGGGCCCACCCGTCAGCTAAGAGGTGTCACTGAGTTTCATATGGGTAGCCAGCAGCGTACAACACGAGCAATCCAACCGCAAAAGCGCATTACCATATTTGTTGTCCAACTGTTCAGTGGCCCATGGGATGCCTACGAGTCTGAAGGTCCGTATTTTATTGTCGTTCCCCGAAGGTTGACTGATCGGACATGTACCCTGTATTATTTTTGTGGTACTTCTAAAGCAGTCAAGACCAGTTCATATAATATAAACATTAAAATTATATTATTTCCGTCTCAAACTATTTGTCACTCTCTAGTTCATTTTTAACAAGAGTGACAAATATTTTGAGATGAATAAAGTATATTTATAGTATAGTAAGTCTTCTATTGTTACACATATAAGTTTTATTATATTATATTATACTTACTATTGGAATAATATTTGAACTAGTTATATTGTAATTTGTTAAATTTAACACTATCATGTTGTTTACTACCTAAATTACAAACTATTTTTTAAAAAAATATAATTATTACCGAATTGGTAAATACTTTTACTGGATTGCATATAAATTTTTTGTGTAGCATACCCTGTTATAAAATCCTAGTTCCGCCACTGCTTACCAGAGCCCATGGCGTGATTGTTTTCATGCATCGGCAGCATCACTCAAAATGAAGAGACAAGCTTCCTATTGTATGTTTCTTACCTTAAGGAATCATGTCCTTCTGTGATGTATGTTTCTTGCCTTGAGTAATTGTTAACTCTTGTAGGTACTGAAGCTATGTTGCAGATCTTGGAATTTCTCACAATCATCGATCAAGGTACAGGGTGAGTCTGTGACATTGTGCATAAAAAATTTCTGGCTTGTACAAATGCTCCACACTTTAGTTCTTTTCTTATGACACGAAGACTTCTCTTTCTAGAGTTTAGCTAATCTGTTGCTGATTCTTCAATCCAGAATATTACTTTATCATTTGCTGATTCGACCTCTCCAGATCTTTGTGGTTATCTTTAAACATAGATTTAGGAAATTAATTTTTTGGCCTGATATTCATTATCAGAATCGGTTCATAACTGGAACCGGCACAGATAATCCGTTATCAGAAGCGGTTCCTAATTGAAACCGGTTCTGATAATGGACTACTTGTGTCGGCTCCAGTTAGGAACTGGTTCTGATGAAGGATTATGGGTGCCGGCTCCAGTGAGGAACCGTTTCTGACAATGGATTATCGGTACCGGTTCTAGAACCGGTACTTATAGTAAGCACTATCGGTACCGACCAATCAATAATGATTCAAAAACCGGTACATATGGCAGTTATGAACCGATTCTGATGACATTTTTTGTACTAGTGAAGTCTCAAATTTGTACCAACTACTATCATATTGCAATGAACTTGGCAAATATTTGTTCAAACCCGAGGGGTGCCAGGAATCCGTCCGAGATCCGACGGGTTGAGGTATTAAAATTCACCTGCACTCTGTCTTATGTCGGCTGAGTTTTTGTTCAATCCGACCCACCCGATCCATTATCATCCGTGTTATGAATATAGCTCTTGTATTATTGAGAGGGTCAGAGGCTCCAATATATAGAGTACATGATTATTACAAATATGCAAATAGGCCCATAATACATCATCTAATATAAATACAATATTATATCTCTAACACTCCCTTCAAACTCAAGGTGCATCACGAACACTGAGTTTGAAGAGATAAAAAAACATGCCGAGAGCCACAAAGATGATCCAAATGGTGGTGCCACTGAGCAAACGTTGAAGTATATGAAGCAGCAAAACTGGAGCCGACTGAACTGGTAGGCGCAACGGGAGAAAAATGAAGCCATTCAAGCTCTCAAAGACGTTATGAATCACGACGACGAAGACCCATACCAACTAGAATTCTCCCATGAGCAACTCCCAAAGTCGTATATCACGCATATGTAGACGCATACGAGGAACTCAGTCGCGGTAATTGATGTCATTGAAAAGCAACAGACACCGCACAACTAGAATTTGGTCGAAGAAAAAGAAGTCTTCATAAAGAAGATGATCGACAACGGCGAGAGCGAAAAATAAGCAGCGGCGGGTGATGGGGAGAGCGCAGAATAAGCAGCGGCGGGTGAAGGGGAGAGTGCAAATAAAAGTGGTGCAAGCAGCATTTTGTTTACGAGGCAGAGGCGAAACTTCCAAATCAATGATGGATCAAGACATCACGGGCATCCAAAACGAAGGCGCTCAAAAGATGTTAATTCCATCCCAGATTCCAAAAGGAGCCGGCACACCAAATTTTTTTTAAGAATAAAACTTTAGCCTTAACAGTTGATGAAACGGCGGCGGCACAAGATGGAGACTGCCTGTAGATAAGCCAACAGAAAGGGGGAAGGTCGTGGGCCACACACACTGACACGCCGAAGCCCACGAGGGGGGTTAACATTGATGATGTTGATGTCATGCTGACATCAGCAACGACCAAATCCTCTACTCCCGCACGGGTTGGGACTCCCAAAACTTGGATCAAGGTCCACCGCGAGCGCGCGCTTAGGGCTTGGAGATCCCTCGACTCACTTTCGAGATCCGTGCCACCGCAATCCAACCCCGTGTCCCCCTTCTTCGGTTGGGTGCTCCGTCGCAGTCCAATCCATTTTCGTTCCATTCATCCGAGGTAAATCGGTGTGGGCGCTAGTTCTGCACTCACTTCTGCACCGGTCCGTCCGTGCTATGGTAAGGAGCGACTTGCCGTGTCGGCGGCGGCAAGGATGGTGACGCGTCACCTGGTGGGCGGTGTACCTCCTGCTCGCTGCGGCGGGCTTGGTTAACAACTGGGAGCGCGGGGCAAGGTGCGCTAAGCAGAAGACCATAGATGTTGGGAGCCCGGAGGTTACCGAGGACGGCCACCTCGTTGGAGAGATATCCCCGGCCCTTCTTGCGGCGTGCGACAAGAAGAACCGCCGCTAAAAAAATGCGCTAGTACAGTAGGAAAAACAAAACCCTAGCTTTGATTACCAAGTTATCAGTATAACTCTTGTATTATTGAGAGGGCAGGAGGCTTGAATATATAGAGTACATGATGAGTACAAATACGCAAATAAGCCACTAATACATCATCTAATATAAATATAGTATTATATCTCTAACATGATAGAGATATAATACTATATTTATATTAGGTGATGTATTAGGGGCTTATTTGCAAATTTATATTAGGTGAGTACAAATACACTAATACGCAAGAAGTCATCATAATGTGTATATGATCCTTTCGAAGACAGTGAACAATCAACATTTGGTTAGTTTTTTTTCTTCTGGAACATTATGTTAACTTGTTAAGTCGTCATACTAGTGAATCTGACTTCATAAACAGGCTATGGGCTATCTGGTGTCTTGGAATATAGCTGCCGACTTGCCTGGTGGCAGAGACATTCTTCTTGATCATGGTGCAGAGACATTCTTGCCGGTGAGGCCTGGAGGGGAACAAGCAGGTAAGACATCCATTCCTTATTGTCTGGTGACCCCATCGTTCTGCTATGACAAAGTATTTTCGTAATAAGTATGTTCTTACAATTGATTTTGTTTGTAGAGCTTTGAATTTTATTGAGAATACTTTTATTTTCTGTTTGTAGTGCGCACTGGTAGGAAAAGGGGCCTATGGTTTCTCCACAAACTCGTGCTTACCGGAGCCCATGGCGTGATTGTTTTCATGCATCGGCAGCATCACTCAAAATGAAGAGACAAGCTTCCTGATGTATGTTACTTACCTTAAGGATATGTTTCTTGCCTTGAGTAATTGTTAACTCTTGTAGGTACTGAAGCTATGTTGCAGATCTTGGAATTTCTCACAATCATCGATCAAGGTACAGGGTGAGTCTGTGACATTGTGCATAAAAAATTTCTGGCTTGTACAAATGCTCCACACTTCAGTTTTTTCTTATGACATGAAGACTTCTCTTTCTAGAGTTTAGCTAATCTGTTTCTGATTCTTCAATCCAGAATATTACTTTATCATTTGCTGACTCGACCTCTCCAGATCTTTGTGGTTATCTTTAAACATAGATTTAGGAAATTTATGTTGTGGCCTGATATTCATTATCAGAATCGGTTCATAACTGGAACCGTCACAGATAATCCGTTATCAGAAGCGGTTCCTAATTGAAACCGGTTCTGATAATGGACTACTTGTGTCGGCTCCAGTTGGGAACTGGTTCTGATGAAGGATTATGTGTGCCGGCTCCAGTGAGGAACCGTTTCTGACAATGGATTATCGGTACCGGTTCTAGAACCGGTACTTATAGTAAGCACTATCGGTACCGACCAATCAATAATGATTCAAAAACCGGTACATATGGCAGTTATGAACCGATTCTGATGACATTTTTTTGTACTAGTGAAGTCTCAAATTTGTACCAACTACTATCATATTGCAATGAACTTGGCAAATATTTGTTCAAACCCGAGGGGTGCCAGGAATCCGTCCGAGATCCGACGGGTGGAGGTATTAAAATTCACCTGCACTCTGTCTTATGTCAGGCGAGTTTTTGTTCAATCCGACCCACCCGATCCATTGTCATCCGTGTTATGAATATAGCTCTTGTATTATTGAGAGGTCGGAGGCTCTAATATATAGAGTACATGATTAGTACAAATATGCAAATAAGCCCATAATACATCATCTAATATAAATACAGTATTATATCTCTAACACTCCCTTCAAACTCAAAGTGCATCATGAACACTGAGTTTGAAGAGATAAAAAAACATGCCGAGAGCCACAAAGATGATCCAAATGGTGGTGCCACTAAGCAAACGTTGAAGTATATGAAGCAGCAAAACTGGAGCTGATTGAACTGGTAGGCGCAACGGAAGAAAAACGTAGCCATTCAAGCTCTCAAAGACGTTGTGAATCACGACAACGAAGACCCATACCAACTAGAATTCTCCCATGAGCAACTCCCAAAGTCGTATATCACGCATATGTAGACGCATACGAGGAACTCAGTCGCGGTAATTGATGTCATTAAAAAGCAACAGACACTGCACAACTAGAATTCTGTCGAAGAAAAAGAAGTCATGATAAAGAAGATGACCGACAACGTCGAGAGCGCAAAATAAGCAGCGACGGGTGACGGGGAGAGCACAGAATAAGCAGCGGCGGGCGAAGGGGAGAGTGCAAATAAAAGTGGCGCAAGCAGCATTTTGTTTACGAGGCAGAGGCGAAACTTCCAAATCAATGATGGATCAAGACATCACGGGCATCCAAAACGAAGGCGCTCAAAAGATGTTAATTCCATCCCAGATTCCAAAAGGAGCCGGCGCACCAGATTTTTTTTAAGAATCAAACTTTAGCCTTAACAGTTGATCAAACGGCGGCGGCACAAGATGGAGACCGCCTGTAGATAAGCCAACAGAAAGGGGGAAGGTCGTGGGCCACATACACTGACACGCCGAAGCCCACGAGGGGGGTTAACATTGATGATGTTGACGTCATGCTGACATCAGCAACGACCAAATCCTCTACTCCCGCACGGGTTGGGACTCCCAAAACTTGGATCAAGGTCCACCGCGAGCGCGCGCTTAGGGCTTGGAGATCCCTCGACTCACTTCCGAGATCTGCGCCACCGCAATCGAACCCCGTGTCCTCCTCCTTCGTTTGGGTGCTCCGTCGTAGTCTAATCCGTTTCCGTTCCATTCATCCGAGGCAAATCGGTGCGGGCGCTAGTTCTGCGCTCGCTTCCGCACCGGTCCGTCCGTGCTATGGTAAGGAGCGACTTGCCGTGTCGGCGGTGGCGAGGATGACGACGCGTCACCTGGTGGGCGGTGTACCTCCTGCTCGCTGCGGCGGGCTTGGTTAACAACTGGGAGCGCGGGGCAAGGTGCGCTAAGCAGAAGACCATAGATGTTGGCAGCCCGGAGGTTACCGAGGACGGCCACCTCGTTGGAGAGATATCCCCGACCCTTCTTGTGGCGTGCGATAAGAAGAACCGCCGCTAAAAAAATGCGCTAGTACAGTAGGAAAAACGAAATCCTAGCTCTGATTACCAAGTTATCAGTATAACTCTTGTATTATTGAGAGGGCAGGAGGCTCGAATATATAGAGTACATGATGAGTACAAATACGCAAATAAGCCACTAATACATCATCTAATATAAATATAGTATTATATCTCTAACATGATAGAGATATAATACTATATTTATATTAGGTGATGTATTAGGGGCTTATTTTCAAATTTGTACTCAGACAATGACTAGTATGCATTCTTATTTATGGTGCAATTCTGCAAACATTCATCCTCATTCATTGGATAGTTGCATTTTTATACTTAACCTCCCTCCAAATTTGTTTCTCACATGAAGGGAGTTAAGTGAAAAAACACAACAACCCTAAGATGAACATCTAATGGTTGGACATGGATGATTGCAGGATTGCACCATAAATTAGATTGCATACTAGTCATTTTCTTGTACTCATCATATACTCTATATATTAGAGCCTTCGGCCCTCACACATAAAAGGTCATATTCATAACATGGTATTAGAGTGAGGTTTTAGATCTCTACCCTAATTTTGTTTTCTGGCGGTGGTGGTTCCTCTTCGCGAGGTGCTTTGCCGATAGATCCCACCGCCGCCAGAAGTTTTTCTGCCCGCTCATGTGGCCAGCTTCATCTGTTGTCGACCATTTCTGTCTACGACACTTCTTCTCTTGCCGGACCTCTCGTGGCTAATCATTGACAGCTCTTCCCGCGGAGCTGTCTCATATTGGCAAATGTTCTCTCAGGCATTGGGATGCTGTCTGTGTCGTACGCGTTGGCGCAGAGTGGGTGGCTCAGCCTGGCGCACTTCACCCTTGTTGCTGCCGTGTGCTACTACACTAGCGGGCTCATCGCCCGCTGCATGCGTGCCAGTGGTGACGCCATCAAGGGGTATCCAAACATCAGTCAGATCGTGTTCGGCCGCGCCAGCTAGAGGGCCATCGGCCTCGTCATGTATGTCGAGCTCTACCTCGTTGCCACCAACTTCCTCATCCTCGAGGGCGACAGCCTCAACGATGTCCTTCCGCCGTCGCACGATGAGTGGATTTGAATTTCGGTGTCGCCGACGTCAGCATGGCGACAACATGACATCATTGTGACGTCAGCTTGACATCATCGTAACGCATTTAATGTTTCGGTGTAAAAAAATTGATGCTTGCACTGCTTTTATTTATGCTCTCCCCGTCGTCTGCCGTTGCTTATTTTGCACTCTCGCCATCGTCGGTCATCTTCTTCATGATGACTTCTTCTTCTTCGGCCGGAATTCCAGTTGTGCGGTGTTTGGTGCTTTTCAGTGACACCAATTATCACGACTGGGTTCCTCGTATGCGTCTACATCAGTGTGGTCTACTACTTTGGGAGTTGCTCATGGACGATCATTGGTTGGTACTGACCCTCATCATCATGATTCACAGCATCTGTAGGAGCTTGACTAGCTTCGTCTTTCTTCCGCTGCGCCTGTCAGTTCAGTCAGCTCTAGTCTTGTTGTTGCATTCACTTCGATGTTTGCTCAGTGACACCACCTGTTGGTACCCTACGTAACGGGTATCCTATAGTACCGCAAGAAGTGCAAGAGAATTCCACCTGTCCAAGTTGAATGCTTCCTCAGGCCCCACATGTCACATGACATTGGACTCGCCTCCCTCATATGGGTAGCTCCAGGACTGCCACGTGTAATATAAGACCAGAGCTGCACTCCTGACATAGGGAAGCTCCGGCGTGGACACGTAGATAATGACCATGGACCTAACCCCCCCCCCCCCCCCTAGATGGAGGCTCCGGTGCCGCCATGTGTATGTTAGTTCCGGACCTATCTCCCCACGAGGGGAAGCTCCGGAGCTGCCACGTGTGGAACCTCCAGACCTACAACATCAACAGAGATATTGGCGGATCTCCAACAGCATGGACATTCAACGAACTGTTAAAGCGGTAGTTACAAGACCTAATTACGTGTCATTAGTACTATATTAATGACACACGATCAGTAGACCGTTAATAGGTGTAACATAGTCATTAAGGTATGTTATCACCCTATTAATCATGCTTAATACTCATAGACTGTGTGTTATGTGATTAAATACGCCAGGATCACATGTCGGGCCAGGCAAATGTTGTAATGGATGGTCCTTAGACAATAAAAGGACTGCACCGCACGATCAAGAGGCAAATTGAATCCAAGCTTACACGCATACTAGTGCTACGGACTTACTCAATGCAATAACACACACCCCGTGGAGTAGGGTATTACGCTCAGGCACCCGAACCACGTAAATCACTTGTGTCACCATCTTGTGACTGATCTCCGCGCGCCCAAACCAATAAAGAACCTTCGCGGGCTACAATTTAGTAGTACCGGGGGAAGTGTCGTTTAACCACTTCAACATTTGGCACGCCAGGTAGGGGTGCCTGAGATCACAAGATGGTGAACTCCATCGCAGGAACCACGCTGAACAGCCTGCTGGAGGCAATCCCTCCAACATGCAGCAACCAGCACGCGCCGTTTTCCCGGCGGGTGTCATGCCACCACCACTACCATCTGCCCCAGCAAACAATGCTGGACAGTAGGATGGGGTACTTGTGTCGGTCACAGCATCGGCTAATAACAACCCCGAGAACGCACTAACTGCTGCGCGAACTCTGTTGGAATGCCCACCAGTGCTCAGAGCACCTCAAGGTGCGATGGAGCAGTGGCATGTTGATGTCCAGCATTTGGTTGCAGCTGCAGCCGATGCCATTAGCAACCAAGGTCCCCCCCCTTCGGGGCAGATAACAGCTCAACGTAGTGTTGAGAAATAGCGGTACGCTACTCTAGCAACTCAACCGCATCACCCAGGAAACATGCGAGTACAGATGTCATAGATCGTTACCACTAGACGCGCAGCATAGCGGAACGAAGACGCGTGTTGGTGTAGGGGAAGTAGACGATCTCGTTCATCTCCTCCTCGCCCTCTTCATAGCCGCAGTAGACGAACACGTTCGTCGTAGCCGATCAGCGCAGTAGTAGCAGCAGCGCCTCCACGGATTCCACACGTGCGGAGAGGAACGCCGTGCGCCAGTGTGCTAGCACCGCGCGCACGGCAAGGGTCTCGGCGTGAGGCCTTCGAGGGGTGGAGGCTAGGGCTGTCACATGGTAGGCTGATTAGCCCCTAACCCTACCCCTCATATTTATAGGCGTACTAATGGGCTTTTAGGTTGCAGGCCGATTAGTACCCTAATTGGTTATGGATCAAATATCTAATAGGCCTTAACCCGAATTGTTATGATTGCCATTTGGACACACCACAAACAATCTCCCACTTGCACTAGAGACAATCATCTAGCCAATATTTTCGATATTCCAACCTCTTAAGTGTGTGACCCGTTAGGTTCATGTGCAGTTGGTTGTGTATGGAAACCGATTCCAACCACAAGTCAGTAGAGGTACCTAGCAGGACATACTGACTCCCGAATGTACATAAAAATCATATCAGCCGAACCTAGATATATTCAACATGCTAATCCCTTTGCCTCATGATACCAGTCAAGCTCGAGGCGAGATGCGTGCCATCCTTGTGATAGCTCGACCGCTCACTCGATCAAATAGTGGATTCATTCCATGACTAACTTTTAGTCACTGTGATTAACCTTTAATCACTTTGGCATGGCCATGCACTTTCAAATCCAACTATCTCGAGGGGCCCAGAGATATCTCTCCCGTTATTAAGGAGGGGCAAATCCCATCTTGATTCGCGCACATCCCATTCTATGTTTCATTATATACCCGAAGACAACTTTTATGACTACCCAGTTACGGAGTAGTGTTTGGTAGTCTCAAAGTACACAACTACACATAGTGAGAAACAATGGCAATCTCAGGTCTAAGGATCTAGCAGGTGTATCACTCAAGACCAACTGATGGCACATATGGAAATAACAATCCCAGCAGTGCCTTGGAGTGGGTCAATCCAATACCATGTTCACTAACATGTGTTCACATTATTAATTCGATATCTCCATATCTATGACCCGTGAAACGTGATCATCAATTAATACAGGTGCTAGTATGTATGCAATCATTATCTCATATAATGATATAGACTAGGGATTATCTAGAGTAACATTACTATTAACAAAGAGTTTCACGAACAAGTCACATACTTGATGATCAATGTAAATAATGATTACTCATATAACAATTTATTTAATAGTACATAAACATAGCTGTGACACAAGTCTCCCACTACACACTATGATCACTGATGTAAGTATCTAATACCCATAGATCTCATGTGTGCCTCATGCTTTGATTGTGGAAGAGGCTTTGTCAACGGATCTGCAACATTCAAATCCGTGTGCACCTTGCATATCTTCACATCACCTCGGTCGATGATCTCTCGAATGAGGTGATAGCGTCGTAGTATGTGTTTGGATATTTTGTGTGATTTAGGCTCCTTTGCCTGTGCGATGGCTCCACTATTGTCACAATAGGGATCCACAGGACCGGACGCGCTAGGAACAACACGCAACTTAGAAACAAATTTCCTGATCCAAACAGCTTCCTTTGCAGCTTCAGAAGCTGTAGTATACTCTGCCTCTTTGGTTGAATCTGCTATTGTATCTTGCTTGGAACTTTTCCAGCTCAATGCCCCTCCATTGAGGCAGAATACAAAACCGGATTGCGATCTAGAATCATCCTTATCAGTTTGGAAGCTGGCATCGGTGTAACCTTTTACAACGAGCTCTTCTTCACTTCCAAACACTAAGAATGCATCCTTAGTTCTTCTTAAGTACTTAAGGATGTCTTTGACAACGGTCCAATGAGCATCACCACAATCTGATTGATATCTGCTCGTGATGCTTAGAGCATAAGATACATCTGGGCGTGTACATAGCACGACATACATGATAGATCCAATAGTCGAAGCATAAGAAATCACCCTCATCCTCTTTTGCTCATCGGGTGTTGAAGGACAATGACTATTGCTTAGAGTAATGCCATGTGACATTGGCAAGAAACCTTTCTTGGAATCTTGCATATTGAACCTATTCAATATCTTGTCAATATATGTATCTTGGCTTAATCCAATTATCCTTTTAGATTTATCTCTATTTTATGCCCAAAATGTACGCTGCCTCTCCTAAATCCTTCATTGAGAAACTTTTTCTTAATAAGGATTTAACATCATCAAGCATTGGAATGTCATTTCTGATCAATAATATGTCATCTACATATAGGACCAGAAATACATGTGCGCTCCCACAAAACTTCTTGTAAATACAAGGTTCTTCTACGTTCTTGATGAAACCAAACCCTTTGATCACTTCATCAAAACCCTCAGGTTGTGTCATGTACACATCCTCAGTCAGACTTCCCTTAAGAAAGGCTGTTTTGACATCCATCTGCGATATTTCATAATCAAAATATGCAGCAATTGCTAGAACAATCCGAACAGATTTAGGAATTGCAACAGGTGAGAAAGTTTCATCATAATCAACACCTTGAATTTGTTTTAAACCTTTCGCCACCAATCGCACTTTGAAGATGTGAACATTTCCATCCATATCAGTCTTTTTCTTGAAAATCCATTTACAATTGATAGGTCTCACACCTTCGATTGGATCAACCAAGTTCCAAACTTGATTTTCATGCATGGATTCTATTTCGGATTACATGGATCCAAGCCACTTCTTAGAGTCGGGTCCCATCATTGCTTCGGTATGGGTCATGGGCTCATTATTGTCCAACAATACCATGTCATGTTGCTCTGTGGTTAGAAGCGTTAACTTTTCAGTCGCACGATGTACCCTCGTAGACCTTTGTGGGGCTGGTGTTTCATCAACTGGTTGCACAACATCTTGTACATCCTGTATAGGATTAGTGGATGCTGAAACATTTTCAGGTATTTCTTAAATTTCTTCAAGATGCACCTTGCTCCCACTAACTCCTTTTGAGAGAAACTCTTTCTCCAAGAAGATACCATTGCGAGCGGTAAACACTTTTCCCTCAGTTTTATTATAAAAATAATATCCTTTGGTTTCCCTAGGATATCCCACAAAGAAGCATTTGTTTGATTTTGGAGTGAGTTTGTCTGACGTCAAAAGTTTGACATAAACATCACATCGCCAAACTTTGAGGAAAGACAATCCGGGACATTTCCCGGTCCACGTCTCATATGGTGTCTTCTCAACAGACTTAGTTGGGACTCTGTTTAGTGTAAACGCAGTAGTGTCAAGAGCATAACCCCAAAAGGATAGTGGAAGATCTGCTTGGCTCATCATCGACCTAACCATGTCCAACAAGGTTCGGTTCCTCCGCTCGGACACCCCATTCCATTGAGGCGTTTCAGGTGGAGTCAACTATGGAACAATTCCACATTGTTTTAAATGATCATAAAATTCATGGCTCAAATATTCACCCCCATGATTAGATCGTAGAAGTTTAATTTTCTTGCCCACTTGATTTTGTACTTCATTTTGAAATTCTTTGAACTTTTCAAAGGATTCAAACTTGTGCCTCATTAGGTAGACATAACCATATCTACTAAAGTCATCGGTAAATGTGATGAAGTACTGAAAACCACCTCTGGCAATTGAACTCATTGGTACACATACATCTGTATGTATAAGTCCCAACAAGTCAGTCGCCCTCTCACTTTGACCGGTGAAGGGTGCTTTGGTCATCTTCCCAAGCCAAAAATATTTGCATGTGTCAAGTGATTCAAAATCAAATGAGCTTAGTAAACCATCTTTATGGAGTTTTTCAATGCGTTTCTCATTTATATGACCTAAGCAACAATGCTAAATAAAAGTGGGATTTAGATCATTACGTCGAGCCCTTTTGGTATTAATGTTATAGACAGTTTTATCCTCAAGATCAAGAACATATAATCCATTCACCAAGGGACATTGAGCATAGAAAATATTATTGTAATAAATAGAACAACATTTGTTCTTTATTACAATCTCATAACCATCAACTTCTTCTAAACACGAAGAAGAGATAATGTTCTTACTCAAAGTAGGAATGCAATAACAATTATTCGATTCCAAAACTAATCCTGAGGATAATGACAAGTGGTAGGTTCTGACAGCTATGACCGCAAGCTTTGCTCCATTGCCGACACGAACATCCAACTCGCCTTTTGCAAATCTTCTGGTCTTACATAGACCCTGCAACGATTTGCAAGTGTGAATCATCGATCCGGTATCAAATACCCATGATTCACTAGAAGATAATGCAATGTTATTTTCTATAACATTTATCCCTGAAGCGGAAGTCTCACTTCCCTTCTTCTTCTTCATATCCTCCAAGTACTTCTTGCAGTTCCTAGACCAGTGTCCCTTACCATGACAGTGAAAGCATTCATCATCAGTAGAAGGGTCAGATTTGCCCTTTGGCTTAGACTTCGACATTGAAGGCTTATCGGGAACCTTTCCCTTGCCTTTACCTTTAGGATGCGTCACACACTTCCTCTTTTTATTCTCCTTTTGCACCATCATCACGTGAGTGGCATTTTTATTAATGCTTTCTTCGGGTTTTTTAAGCATCCCATGCAATTCAGCTAAAGTTTTCTCCATGCCATTCATTTGAAAATTCAATATGAATGGCTCGTAGCTCGGTGGGAGCGACTGGAGAATAACGTCAATAGCCAGATCATCCTTGAGTTCAGAACAAAGTTTGCCCAAAGTTTCAATGTAACCAATCATCTTGATTACATGAGGGCTGACCGGGCTACCCTCCGCCAGCTTGCATGAAAACAAGGACTTTGAGATGTTGTATCTCTCAGCCCTTGCTTGATTCTCAAACATTCTATGCAGTCCCTCAATCATAGAATAAGCATCTGTATGCTCATACAATTTTGCTGATCAGGGGACATAGTGGCGAGCATGAGGTAGCTTACATTAAGCGCATCATCGTAGTGCTTCGTATAAGCTCTACGTGCTGCATTAGTTGCATCAGCTGGGAGGTCATCAGGGTAAGGCTGCAGAAGAATGTACTCTGTTTTCTCTTGTCTAAGAACGATTCTCAGGTTGCGGTACCAATCAATAAAGTTAGCTCCATTGAGCTTTTCCTTCTAAAGCACAGATCGCAAATTGAAACCGGAATTGTTACTAGTATACATTATCTACAATAGAAACTAAATATGCAGGGTTTAGCATTATGTTATGTACCAATCTTCTATTAATAGTTTAATAAAAGAGATCACTACTATATTATCATCGTCTTCCCTCTAACGACATATAGTGGTTCAAGATCCATATTCACTAATTCCTAGTGAGCTTTGGCTTCACTGCTAGGAAATTAGTGACATAGGTGAATAAACATTTTTAATCATATCCCTATATGACTCTTGTTTGTTGGGTGACATTCAATGCCCCGGCTCCCAACACTATGCCATAAAGCCCAAAACCGTTTTGATAGCTTTGTTGAGTAAACCAACACTATGCATGTGAATGTCCAACACTCACCCTATGCATTATGATAGATGATGGTACTTTGCTTTGGCAAACCTACCACACAACGATCAAAATAACATAGGTGCATCTATTGGTAAGTGGCATCAAATGCTCAACTTTTGTGAGGGAAGCTATTCTATCACGACAAAACATCCACCATATGAAAAGCATGAAAACAATAGTAATATGTAAACATCACATGTATATGATCATATCAAATTTTGAATAGTATGGCCCTTAAAATCATAATGGTCTCCATCGCCATGGTTCCATCATGATCTGAGTTGCCATGCCTCCCTTCTTGTGGTGATCTCTATCTCCACCATGCTTGAAGACATCTCCATGATCATGAAAGAAGCTAATAAAACTAATAGCTACCAAATTATATGAGAGATCAAGCATCACAAGTCGACATGCAGATCGTTATACAATTGTGTGACAACCTCAACCCGGTTGTGTTAAATTTGCAACACGCAGGCTGCACAAATTTACACATAGATCATCACATCACATTAAGGCCATACCATTCACATCATTCCCTGCAAAAATGAGTTAAGCGTAGAACAATTTCTGGCGCAAAACTATATTATGTAATCGCTATAGCAAACAACAAAACACCAAACGGAATTACATAGATCGCATCTATGAAATCACTATGAAAATCTCATCGGATTGATCAAATCAACCCGAATCCAAGCCATTCAGAATGTCTCAATTTTCAATGGGACCAGTTATTCATGAGTAGATTACGACTCATGACCGTGGTCTGTTGGCTCAATCTGTTAGCTATGTACGCGATTAGTCCTGATGGTGATTCCTGCCTGTAGGGATAGGTTGCGCACACAACAGAGAAGGAGCACGAACTGACCCTTTAGTCATATACGATCGATATCTACTCTAACCAATTCCAAACCCCAAAAACCGTGCGAAAAAATTCATCGTATGAACATGTCTGCAGTAGATCCCATCTACTAGCAAGATCCAGACCAAAAACTACGCAAGTCGGCTCTGATACCACTGTTGAGAAATAGCGGTATGCTACTCTAGCAACTCTACTGCATCACCTAGGAAACATGCGAGTACAGATGTCATAGATCCTTACCACTAGACGCGCAGCACAGCGGAATGAAGACGCGCGTTGGTGTAGGGGAAGTAGACGATCTCGTTCGTCTCCTCCTCGCCCTCTTCATAGCAGCAGTAGATGAACACATTCGTCGCAGCCGATCAGCGCAACAGTAGCAGCAGCGCCTCCATAGAATCCACACGTATGGAGAGGAACGCCATGCGCCGGTGTGCTAGCACCGCGCGCGCGGCAAGGGTCTCGGTGTGAGGCCTTCGAGGGGTGGCAGCTAGGGGCTGTCACGTGGTGGGGTGATTAGCCCTTAACCCTATCCCTCATATTTATAGGTGTACTAATGGGCTTTCTGGTTCCAGGCCCATTAGTACCCTAATTTCTTATGGATCAAATATTCAATAGGCCTTAACCCAAATTGTTATGATTGCCTCTTGGACACATCACCAACATGTAGGACCTTGTTTGGAAGACTTGGTCCTCACATGTCACAGCACTGACGGCGTGCTACATCTCAACAGGTGACTTCGCTACCTTCCAGGACCCGACGCACCCACACCATCACCAGGATTCCGACTCATGACCTGCGGGCGGAACTTGATCGCCGTTACCGGCAGCAGGACAGACGCATCCACATCGAGCATGCTCATGAGAGACGAGAAGCTCGGGACAACCCTGCCCGTCGGGGAGTAGGAGGAGGTTGTTCTGCCCTGGCCATGCACTTACACATGGTCAGATGGCCACAAAAGTTCCGGCCTCATTTGCTGGAGAAATTCAACGGGACTGTCAACCCTGCCAAGTTTCTCCAAATCTACTCCACTACTATACTGGCGGCGGGGAGCAATGAGGCTGTGATGGTCAACTACTTCCCAGTGGCTCTGACTGGGATTGCAAGGTCCTGGTTCATGAGTCTTCCACCCGACTCCATCAAAAGTTGGGCAGAGTTATGCCAACAACTCACTGCCAACTTTGGGAGTTCTTACACCCGACCTGACACTAAGCTGGATCTGTTTGCTGTGAAGCAAACAACGGGGGAATCATTGCGATCTTTTATCCAGCGGTTTTCTTAGGTACGCAATACCATCCCCTCAATCTCAAGAACTTATGTTATCATTGCATTCAGATAGGGTGTTCGAGATAAGAAGATGTTGGAGAAGCTGGCGACCAAAGAAGTCACCAGTGTCACGGAACTCTTCAGCTTAGCAGATAAATTTGCTAAAGTTGCGGAGGGACGTGAGATGCACTCCAAACCACCTCCGGAGGCAAACAAGAAATCCTCCAAGAATGAAGCCACTATTTCCGAAGGTGGAAAAAAGAAAAAGAAGTCCAACGGCAAAAAGAAGCCGTCAATCGGCGCACCTACTGCTGCGGCTGCAGCAGCTCTAGGTGGCCGGGGGTCATGCCCCAAAAAGCAACCTCGTCCTTCATTAGAAGATGACATCAGCTCCAAAGTGTGGTGTCCTATCCACAAGACGGACAAGCACAGCCTTGAAGAATGCCGAGAGTCCAGAACCTTGTCGAGCGCTATAACAAGCGCCGAGAAGAAGCTCCTTTCCGCCTGCGGGAAGTAAAACAAAAAAGTCGAAGAAGCTCCAGCTGAAGAGGAGCAAGGCTTTCAGGACCCCGAGAGGGTTCTGAAGGCTGTCTACAATACCATCGACGATGATTCTGACGTCTCTGACAATGAGCGTCGGAAGACCCTAAACACAATTTATGGTGGTTCTTGGGACATCAAATCTCGCCGCATCCTCAAGACAATGCGGCAGGATATGGCTGCTACAGCTCCTACCGCCAGGGCGGAGCCTCAACGGAAGTGGATGGACACTCCCATCATTTTCGATGCTTCAGACTGCCCTCGTAACATGATCGAAGCTGGCCAACTCCCGTTGATGGTGTCTCCGACCATTAACAATGTTCAACTCCACCATGTAATGGTGGACGGAGGTGCAAAGCTGAACCTCATAAGCTTGGAAGCCTTCGTCAAGCTCCAGCTCCGACCTTCAGACCTTTGCCCCTCTCGACCTTTTTCTAGGGTAGGTCCAGGGGCCATTACCCCACTTGGCTCCATCACACTCCGAGTGACCTTTGGGACTCGGGAGAATTACAGAACCAAGAAACTGGTCTTCGACGTGGCGCAGATCAGTTTACCGTTCAACACCATACTTGGCAGCCCTGCTTTGTACAGGTTCATGGCCGCTGTCCATTATGGCTACTTGGTGTTAAAGATGCCAACACCTTTGGGCGTTCTTCAGATCCACAGGAATCGCACTGCAGGAATCACTGCATTGGAAGAACTTCATGCGCTTGCTACAGCGCAGGAGGAAGCATCCGGTAAGGAGCTAGCTCCGAAACCTTCAAGCTCTCGTCATCGAGGCTCAACCTCCGCACCCCGTGTGCAACAAAGTGGCGACACCGACGTTCTCGTCAAAGTCATCCAAATTGGTTTTGATGCTGCTCAGACCACCCGTATATCAGAAGGTCTGAACAACAAATAGGAACTCGTGCTGATCACTTTTCTCCGGGTGAATGTCGACGTGTTTGACTAGCAACCGCCACAAATGCTTTGGATCCCTAGAGAGGTGATTGAGCACAATCTGAAGATTTATCCTGATGCACGTCCTATACACCAAAAGCCCCGGAAGCAATCAGTTGAGCGCCAAAACTTCATCCGATAGGAGATCAAGAAGTTGCTCGAAGCTGGTTTCATCCAGGAGGTTTTTCATCTAAAATGGCTGGCAAACCCCGTCGTTGTACCCAAGGCCGGCGGAAAGCTTCAGATGTGTATCGACTACACTACTTTAAATAAGGCATGCCTAAAAGATCCATTTCCACTACCTAGAATAGATCAGATAGTGGACTCCACCTCCGGGTGTGAGCTATTGTGTTTCTTAGATGCATATTCTGGATATCATCAAATCCAAATGTCTAAGGAAGATGAAGAGCATACTGCCTTCATAACAATAGATGGATTGTATTGTTATACTGCCATGCCCTTTGGTCTTAAAAATGATGCATCAACCTTTGTGTGAGCTATGTACAAAATATTTGGAGAGCTAATTAGAGACTTAGCGGAGGTGTATGTCATTGGCATCGTTGTGAAGATCAAGAACAAGGAGTCACTCCTTGATAACTTGCAAGCCGTCATCGACAAGTTGCGCAACACGCACACTAAGCTGAACCCAGACAAGTGTGTCTTTGGGGTTAGCTCCGGGAAGCTTCTAGGTTTCTTGGTCACTCACCAAGGTATTGACGCAAATTCGGCGAAGATCAAGGCCATTGAAGATATGTGGCCCCCAGCTCGCATAAAAGAGGTCCAGAAATTAACTGGGTGCCTAGCTGTGCTCAGCCAATTCATCTCAAGACTAGCAGAATGGGCACTACCATTCTTCAAACTTAGAGGAAGTCCAGACCATTTCATTGGTCTGAAGAAGCAAAAAAGGCATTTCAAGAGCTGAACCAGCTCCTCACCACACTACCAATCTTGGTAGCTCCGAATTCTGGAGAGCCTTTACTGCTTTACATTTCTGCAACTACCAAAGTTGTCAGCATGGTTCTGGTCGCGAAAAGACCAGAGCCATGTTCAGACCAGGAGCTTAGACCCCTCCAGGAGGGTCCGGAGCTACCTGAAGGTGGGTTTGAGTCCCAGCCCCCATACACGGAACCTCAAGGCAAAATGCTAGGAGATCAACCCCTCTTGCCCGAGGGGGTTCGCCTGGCTGATTAAGATGATTCGAACCCTTCCAACAAGGCCCGGGTCGAACAAGAAGAAGTTATGGACCCCTCAGGGAGGGTTCGGGAATCTCAACAAGAAGGCTCAGACCCCTCTGGAATGGTCTGGGTCGATGAAGAGGAAGCTTCGGGCCCCTCCGAGAGGGTCCGGACCGTCCAGTGCCCAGTTAACTTCATCATCAAAGTACTCCAATGCACCAAGACAAGATACATTGAGGTGCATAAGCTGGTTTATGCAGTTCTTATTGCCTCAAGGAAGCTTCGTCACTACTTCCAAGCCCACAAAATATCAGTGGTAACTTCTTATCCACTGCGCGCTATTTTGCATAACCCTAACTCTACTGGGAACATCACAAAGTGGGCATCGGAACTGGGTGAGTTCGATCTTGAACTCGTGCCACGACAAGCAATCAAGAGTCAAGCTTTGGCTGATTTAGTGGCAAAATGAACTCCCTCTCCATCAAACCCTGGGGCCCTAGTGAGCAAAAACTGGAACCCAAGGTTCTGGTATTTATCGAGCCTCACTGGACTCTCCACTTTGACGGCTCTGTGCAGAAGCAGGGGCCAGAGCTGGAATCCTTCTCTCGCTCTGATCGGAGAGAAGGTCAAGTACATGGTTCACCTTGACTTCAAGGCAACCAACAACATGGCGGAGTATGAAGCTCTCATCTATGGGCTCAAGGTGGCACTATCCCATGGTGTCAAACAGCTGTTCGTAAAGGGAGATTCACAGCTCATCATCAAACAAGTGAAAGGTGAATGCTACTATAACAATCCCCAGCTAGCTGCTTATCTCCTTGAAGTCCAGAGGCTCCAGAAGGACTTCGAAGTCCTGGATCTTCACCATGTTCAGCGTCTTCACAACGCTGAAGCCGACGAACTCTCGACTAAAGCTTCAACTGGAGCTTCAGCTCCCAATGGAATCTTCTTCCGGAGGTTATCAAGACAAACACCTTAGTGTGCCGAACTGAGCGAAGGGGGCGAGATCAACACCTCAAAACTGGTAGTCCCAGTGGCCCTGTTACCATGGCATCCACCAAAGGTCGTAGGTGCTGTCGGAAGCTCCGAGCAACCCAGCACGCAAGACTCAGAAGCTCGAGTTAGTTCCGACGCATGGATCTCGGAGATCCGGAGCTACATGAAAGACAACATCCTTCCTGAAGACGGTGTATCCGCAGACCGGATCGTCAGGTTGGCTAAAAGATACACACTGGTAGAAGGGGATCTCTACAGGCGTGGTGCCAACGGCGTCCTAACGCGGTGCATAGCAAGGGAAGAAGATTGCGAGCTTCTCGCAGAAATACATGGAGGCGAGTGTAGGAACCATGCATCTTCCCGCATGTTGGTTGGTAAAGCCTTCCGGCATGGCTTTTACTGGCCTATAACACTCCAGTATGTAGTTGAGCTTGTGAAAAATGTGAAGCGTGCCAGTTTCATGCAAAACAGATTCACACACCAGCTCAATCACTATAAATGATATCTCCTACATGGCCATTCATTGTGTGGGGCAAGGACATCTTGGGACCATTCCCAAAAGCCGTCGGAGGTTATAGGTTCCTGTATGTCACCATCGACAAGTTCACCAAGTGGCCAGAAGCAACTCCAGTTGTGACAATCAATAAACAATTAGCAATCAAGTTCTTGAAGTCCATAATATGCAGATTTGGAGTTTCGAACAAAATAATAACGGACAAAAAAACTCAATTTACAAGCGCTGCATTTCAAGAATATTGCGAAGACCTCGGCATTCAACTTAGCTACGCTTTAGTAGCTCACCCGACAAGTAATGGCCAAGCCAAGAGAGCAAATGCAAAAGTCCTAAAAGGACTCAAGACGCACACATACGAACGTCTAAAAAAGCATTGAGCCAACTGGATTGAAGAGCTTTCCTCCACATTGTGGACAAACAGGACAACACCTAATCGGTCAATCGGGCAGACACCCTTCTTCCTGGTGTATGGAGCTAAAGTGGTCCTTCCTCTGGAGATCACCATGGGGTCGCTCCGGGTCTGGACCTTCGACGAAGCCCCGCACGAATAGCTTCAACATGAATACCTTGACCTCGTCAACGAGGGAAGGTGCCAAGCCGTTGTTCGGAATGCACACAATCGCCAAGCGCTCCAGCGCTATCATCAAAGGCACGTGCGCAACCGACAACTCGAGGAAGGCGACCTGGTGCTGCAAAAATACTAAATCGCGAAGGGATGAATAAACTTTCACCCAGCTGGGAAGGTCCCTTCCGAGTGATCAAAGTATCTCGGCTCGGATGCATTCGCTTGGCAATTGACAATGGGAATCCACTTCTTAATCCTTGGAACATCGAGCACTTTTGTATGTTTTATACTTAGAATCACGGAGGTGGGTCTGTAATTACGCACAATGTATGTTATAGAGTCAATACACGGAGAAGGGTAGGTCCTCCGGGAGAACATCTGGACCCCTCCGGGAAGGTCCGGGAAGTTCAAGTAACACTTGATATAGTCACAACAATAAAAGTGTAACTACCTGCCCAGGGCTAGTACAAGATGTATAGCGCACTTAGCTTGGTCCTGCATCCTAAGTGTGTCCTTGACTCCCCTGTAATATGGACCTATAATGAAAGAGATTGTTGTGTGAAAACAGACTCTACGTGCATTTATTTTTGTACAAGGCTCGGTATATCAATTTATTTTTTTTTATCCTTCTTGTCTATAATGAATTTGTGCAATTCTTTTTTAGTTTTTTTTTCCAAGTTATTTATATGTGTTACAAGTTATATTGTTGATCTCATTGGATCTTAAGATGCTTTATAGTCTACTTGCCTGAACACCAAGACAACAAAAGTTCGGAGTGTGCTATCAACTTAGTCTGGTCCTGCACCCTAAGTACGCCACTCTACCTACATCACGGCAGGCCTCAGTAGGGTGAGTACTAAAAATGATACAAATCTGGGAAGATTACATCAATATGCTTGTTACCGTTTCGAGATTCTTCGGATTTAAAACTCAAATAAGAACGATAAGTCACAAACGATTTATATACAAGAGGACAAATTTTACTCTTTTCTTGCCTCTAATGTGCAGGAAAAACAGAAACTCATAGCGATGGTGGACGACACTGGAGATACTAAGCTTCGACATCCTCCAAGGGGGCCCGTCGTCGACGTTTAATATGTTAATAGTGGGTGTTGTCGGGGCTACAAAGCTACGACAATCCCTGAGGGCCTGCTGGTGCCGCCCGGGGGGAGCTACCGGATCTATCAAGCTCTGACCCAGGGGGCCTGCTGTCGACGTGTTATATGTTGATGGTGGGTACTATCGGAGCTATCAAGCTCAGACAGCCCCAGGGGGCCAGCCGTCGACGTATCGAAGATAAAGACTTCAGACTTAAAATATACAAGTTTGAAGCGTTCAAGTCATCAATATACTGTCAAATCCTTTTGATACATGTACACACTCGAACTGTGCACATATACCAGGGGGCCAACAAGATAGAGCAAAGTATATTGAAGACGAAGTGAAATTCATGGAAAAAAGAGTGGATTTTATTAATTCAAAATACTGGATTACAAAATTGGGATTACGGCAAAGGGCAAAAGGAATAGGTCCTCTCTACTGGAGGATCTAAGTCTTGTGGAAAAACAAAGCAACCTTCTCAGCAGCCTCTTGGACACTAGCTCTGGCGACATCCTCCTCTTTGGCAATGAGCCCTTCAAATACTGGATCGAGAGAGAACTGGGAGTCTTGGCTTCTGTAACACGCCAAGATATTCTCAGCGATGTCTTTAGCCAGAGATTTCCCCTCTGTCTCCTGCTGATCAGCAATGGCATTGCCCACTGCGTCAAGTTTACTGCCGGTAGAGCTAAGCGTCACCAGCGTCTGGTCAAGCTTCTGCGCTGGGTCCTCCGGACATACTGGACTGAAACCAAGAGGCACAAGGGCCCTGTCCACACATCCCAAAAAATCACATACCATCAGGGATTCAATTGCCTTTGAGCTCCGCAACTCCTCATGTGACCTCCGGGTGGCCGCTAGCTCCGAACTCTCACGAGCGAGGCGTTCCATCACCTTAGCATGTTGCTGCATATTCTCAGCAGCTTGCTTTTCACGGTTGGTTAGCTCCGACTCTCGGAGATGGATGCGGTCCTGTCGTTTGGCCAAGTCCTTCTCCCTACCCCTCACTTTCCCTTCTCTAGCGGCAATATCAACCTCTCTTTTCAAGAGCTCCTGCCCTAGCCTCCAGTACTTCTCCTTTTCTTCCTCACACCAGAGATCCAACTTCTTAGTGTGCTGCCAAATTTTTCTCACCTAGAGTAAATTTCTGGGTGACCTCCTCCTCCCTATTCAAAATATCCTCCTGTTTCTATAGGAGTTTTTCTTCTCTCGCATCAAGATCCGCCCGACGCTTCTGGAGAATCTCATTCAGTGCTGTAAGGTTTTCGTGACGCTCATCAGTAGCATCACTCCTCTCCTTAGCATGCTCGAGAGTATCCCTAGAATTAGCGCCGAGGGCCCTGATGGTGGCTTCCTTCTCCTCCAGTAGCTTGCCCCAATATTCCATCCGGGTCGTCTTCCTCTTGATCTACTCCTTCTGATCAGCAAGCCTCGTCTGAGCAAGCCTAGTCTCAGAATGGAGTCTGTTGCGCCAATGCCTCAAATTGTGGCGCTCCTCTTTGAGGACCTTGCTCTTATGATCGAAGGCGAGCAGAACTTGTTGGAGGCTTGAGCAGGCATTGTCTATGGACAATGCCAAGGTGATAGGCTCCGGGCCTGCTGGGGTCAACTCCGCTGGCTCCAGGGGGATCCTCCATAACAAAAATAGGGTCCCACTCTACAAGTGTGGTTCCTTGAGCTTCTGCGGCATTAGGGCCGCCCACCGAGAGCTCCTCGGCTACTGTTGAAAAACACCCCACTAGGGGAAATTCCACCTCCGAAACAGAAGTCGAAGGTACTGCTTCCGGGTCTTCAGTTGTCGGCTCCATTGGTGGAAAGCCTGCCGCCACTTCTTCATGGTGCTCTGGCTCTAGCCCGGACACCTCCAGAGCATCTACCTCTGGGGCGGCAGTTGGAGCTTCACCCGGCACCTCTACTACCGCCGGCTCGGACGTCAGTACATCCGCCATTTCCGATTCAGAAACCAGAGCTTCAAGCATTTCCGGCTCAGCCGCTGGACTTTCAACAACTACTGGCTCTGAGATCGGAGCTTCGACCATCTCCGGCTCAATAGATAGGGCTTCAATCGCTTCCGGTTCAGCGGCCGGAGCTTCAATGACCTCCGACTCAGGTGCCGCAGCTTCTGGCACCGCCGGCCCCACAACAACTTCTGGTGCAGGTATCAGAGCCTCAGTAACCTCTGGCTCAGACGCCGGAGCTTCCGACATCTCCACCTCCCGCACTAGAGCCTCAACTTCTGGCGTTGTTGCTAGCGGTGCATATTCAACTTCTCCCCTGTGGTCTGACGCTACCACGGCATCTTCTGGCGATGACTCTGAATCCAGATCCACGACAGATGGCGCTGGAGCTATCGTGACCTCAGCCACCACTGGAGGAGACGCGAGGGTGGAAGTTGGAGTTTCCGTCTGCACTGTTTCTATGAGTGCGACGGAGGCCGGAGCTTTAGACCCCGACTTTGATGCCCTGCAGACAAAAAATCAAAAGATTCAAGACATGATAAAAGAAGAGTGGCAAACCAAGGTGAAAAAGGAAAGCTTACCTTGGAAAGCTACCGCTCCAATCTGCACGGAACCTCTTCGCCGGAGGCTCTAATCCAGAGCTTGCTGTGGTCTGCGGGGGGGGGGGGGGGGGGGGGGGGAGCTATGAAATGTTGCCCAGAACCTGCCGACATCGTTGGTGTTGCCTCAGTCGAGGTCTCCCTCGGCCGAAAAGAACCTTCGGACCTGGAACCCCTCGTTGGCACTAGGGTCGGAGTCAACTGTCCAGAACTGGCGCCTCTAGAGGACGCTGACACCGGAGGAGGTGTGGCAGCAGAAGATCTCCCTCGTCAGGGAGAAGATGCTGTTGTGGATGGAGCAGGCCTAACAGGCCTCCCATCAGAATGCTTCAGTTTCCTCTTCCGGCTAGGAGATTCGGCTGGCTCCTTGCCCTTGCCTTTGCCAATGTCTTCAACCCTCTGGCTCTGAGCAGTGGCGCACACTTCCTCGGACGCTCCGGGGATTACAACCCTGGAGGTCCGATGTTTTTCTACCTCGCCAATGTTGTCTAGCCCCGGCATCTTCCTCCAGAGCTCCCTGCTGATCTCTGGAATCATGTTTATGTGCAGGAAAGCAGCCGACGGAGCTAAGGCATCGCCGTTGAAAAGCCCATGCTGAAATTTCTTGAGATGGAGCTTCAAAGCTTTGTCATCCAAGTTGTATTTCAAACCGGTTTCAATCCAGTCGTCATCCATCAAACTTTTTAAAGCACAAGCGAGCTTCTCTCTCTTCCTCAGCGGAGCCCATCTGTTCACCAAGAAATTTTCAAATACAATATGGGGGATCACTCCACTCTCCACGCATTCTCGGATCCTGGTCAGGACAGGGTTAAACGCATCCGACAACTTCAGAGCTATGTTCCAGGCCTCGGTGTTGATGTTGGGGAGTCCTTGGGGCACCTCAAACCTGTCGTGCTCCTCCACTACAATGACGATCCAATCCTTCTTCCAGTCATCCCACTTGCCAAAAGGGAACGACTTCAAGTATTTGAAGGGGAAGTTCTTGCGCTTTACAAAGTAATAGAAGCCAACCAACTCTGTCCCCTTGCCGGTGGTATGAGCTGTGAGGAAGGTCCGGAACAATTCAACATAGGGAGGCACACCTACCCACATCTCGCAAAAGTGGACGAAAGTGGCCACGATGAAAGCATCTAGGCCCCATGAGGTACGGTTTCGGTGATTAATGACAACCATTCGATATTACTAATGAATTTGTGAATGCAAGGTCCCAATAACACTCAATCAAATGAAATCCAAATTAATTGGAGACCCATATAAAATCAATGAGTGACATAAAATCAAATCATATGAAGACAAGAAGTGAAAGCTCTAACTTGACATCACTCAAATGCTTGAAGACAATCAAAACAACATTTCAAACAAGTGTCAAAGAGGTCACAGGTTCAAATTCCAAAAGAACAACTCAAAACAACTCGAAGTCAACAAGTTGAACACACCGGATCATCCGATGGTTTTTGAGTTGACTTCATCGGTCGAGTTGTGTCAACAGAAAAAGAAGACCTCAGAGCAAAGAACTCACCGGATCATCCGATGTGAGTGGCTCAGTGACATCGGTCCATCATCACAGATTGCAACACCATTGGACCAAGTGTAGCACCGGATCATCCGATGTGCAGACTTACACACATCGGTCGATCACTCCAGTAAGCTTCAAGATCAAGCAAAATTCTGGAGGAAGAGCCACCGGATCATCCGATGAGAAGACAGATCAACATCGGTCTAACAACGGTCATATCTGACACAGTGACATCAGCTAATTTGGCTTTGACCGATGTTAACTGAAGGGGAGACATCGGATCATCCGGTGTTCGCAGAGAAGTGATGTCAGCCTACTTTTCCAACGGCTATCTCGTGGAGGCTGGCTATTTATACCCCTTCAACCTGTCAAATCAATAAAGACTTGAAGCCCAGACATACTCTACACATCCTAGAGCATTCAAGCAATAGAGCTACCACTTTCACATCATTTGTACACCAAGAGATAGGCTAGAACTAGCTAGAGACAGTGCTTGGGTGCCTCCACTCTTGGTGATTGGAGTCTCTAGTGTAGTGAGAGCAATAAGGGAGTGTCCCTTGGTGTTTGTGACTTCCGGAGCTTGCCAAGAGGATTGTGGAAGCTCGGAGGATTCCAAAGTGTACAAGGCTTGAGCTCCACCTTGCCAAGGTTGGCGAACGGAGAAGAATAGTGAAGACCCCCTTGTCTCGGTGACTTGGGAGTGGCAAAACCCCTCTGTGGGTGCCACAACGTGGATGTAGGAAGATCCTTGTGATCTTACCGAACCACGGGATAAACTCCGTGTCCCTTGAGCGTTTGCATCCCTCTCCCTTTTTACACTTATGCAATCTTCATTCCGCAACTTCAATTTACATTGATTGCATAGTTTAATCGCATAGGGAATTGGGCTTTAGGTTGTTAGTTTTTATTTGCCTTAAAATTTGAAAGAAAGCCCAATTCACCCCCCCTCTTGGGTGTTTCGATCCTTACAATTGGTATCAGAGCAAGGTTGCTCATTGGATCATTCTAGCTTCACCGCTAGAGAGCTTAAATGGCCAAGAATGGGGGTTCGGTTCCTACCTTCGAGGGCAAGAACTTTGCCTATTGGGAAGCACGCATGCGTGCCTACCTAGAGGCTATTGCTCCCGAAGTTTGGGAAGCGACCCATGCGGGATTTGGAGATCTCAATTATGTTGGTGATCAACTAAAATGGGATGCTAAGGCTAGAAATGCCATCTATGAATGTATAAGTCAAGACGTATTTGCTAGAATTGCTAGTAAGGAGAGAGCTTGTGAAATTTGGGCATGTTTAATTGAAATTCATGAGGGCTCATCTCGTTTTAAAGAACTCAAATATCACTTGCTTAAATCCAAGTATGATGAATTCAAAATGCTTCCTCATGAGAATGTTAACCAAATGTTTTCTCGTTTAAATGTGCTCATTGAGGAGATTAACGCACTTGACATTGCTTCTCTTGGTAAGGGACTTATCAACCGCAAGATCCTCATGCTTCTACCCAAGCCCAAGTACAACATTATCAATTCAATGCTCCAAAAGGAATCACTTGACAACATTGAAGTCTCGGAGCTCATTGGAGAAATTCATGCTCATGAGATGAGCGTACTTGGAATGATGGAGGAGTCATCGTCAAAAACCATTGCTCTCAAGGCTTCAACTAAGAAGACAACTCCCAAGAAAAAGAAAGTGGTTGAGCCTAGCTCAAGCGAAGAAGAGCAAGCAACAAGCGAAGATGACGATGATGAGCTTGCGTTGATGATGAGAAAATTCTCACGTCTAAACTCCAAGATCGCAAAGAAGGGATACTCTTTTGATCCCAAGAATAAAGCCTTCCTCCCAAGAAAAGATGAAAATAAGACATGCTATAATTGTGGTGATCAAGGCCACATATCATATGATTGTCCAAGACCGGACAAGAGGAAGGACAACCACAAGGGAAAGAATCGAAAGCTAGAAGAAAGTGATGAAGATGAAGAAGAGGTCAAGCCCAAGCGCTCCTTTGGAAAGAAGAAATTTGACAAAGGCAAGAAGACCAAGCTCTTTCCAAAGAAGAGAAGAGGGCCCCAAAAAGTCTTCATGTGCGAGGTCAATGAGTGGATCACAGATGAAGAATCAAGCGACGAAGAGAGTGAAGATGAAGAAAACTTGGCGGGCCTTGCCATCGTCAACAAGGACAACTCACCTCTTCGTCCACCTCCTATGTGCCTCATGGCAAAAGGTAATACTAAGGTGCGTGATGACTCTAGCGATGATGATGATGAGCTCTCCCCCGATGAATTAGCATCTATGATTAATGAATACCATGTCATCATAAAAAGGGAAAAGAGCAAGGTTAAGGCACTTGAACAAGCTTGTGCTAAACTTGAGAGTGCGAAGCTCGATTTGCATGACAAGTATGTAACCATACTTAAAGAACATGACACGCTCAAAACACATGTCAAGCAAATCGAGGAGGAAAATGCTCAAATCAAGCTTGATCATCATGAGCTTGACTTAGCAAACCAAGCACTCTTGGGAAAGCACAATGACTTGGTTCAAGAACATGAAGTGCTTAACCGTGCTTATGAAGCAATTGAACTAAAAATGAAAAACATGAAAAAGGAAACCCTTGATGGCAAAGTATCAACTACTTCACATGCCACTAATATTTTGGATGAGTCCTTGCCTTTGAAAGCAAACCTTAGGGAGAAGGAGTTGATGGACGAGATTGAAAGTCTCCGCACTAGTGTGGCAAGACTTTCTAAGGGGGAGGACAAGAACAAGGAAATCCTCTACCAACAAGCTAAAGGCTTCAACAAGAGAGGACTTGGATCCTTCCCGATGCTTAACAAAGGGAAGGTGCCCTCACCGGAGCTTAGGACGAGCTTCATCAAAGAAGTTGGTTCCTATTGCCAACATTGTGAGGTCACCAGACATCACACGAGGGAGTGTCCTCTTCCCAACCGTCCCTCTCCAAAATTGCCTCCTAACCGCAAAACTACTTTCAATGATTACCACTATCTCTTGAGCAAAGTAGGTGGCAAGGTGAAGGCAAGGTTCATCGGCAAAGACATTAAGGGCATGAAGGGGAAGCTCCCCAAGCAACTTTGGGTCCCAAAATCACTTGTATCACACATACAAGGACCTAAGTTGGCTTGGGTGCCTAAACTCAAAAACTAACTTCATGTGTGTAGGTGAACTACAAAGCCGGAGGAAAGCATTGGGTACTCGATAGCGGGTGCACTCAACATATGACCGGCAATGATGGTATGTTCACCACCATAGAGAACCCCGATAATCATGAACAAGTCACCTTTGGTGACAACTCAAAGGGGAAGGTAATTGGTTTAGGTAAAATTGCTATTTCGCATGATTTGTCCATTTCTAATGTACTATATGTTAAGTCACTTAGTTTCAATCTACTTTCCATTGCACAACTATGTGATCTTGGACTAACGTGCACCTTTGACAAGAATGGTGTTGTAGTAACTAGTGAATCAAGCAAAGAACTAATCTTCAAAGGCTTTCGGCATGGACATCTTTACTTGGTGGACTTCTCCAACAAGGATGCTAGCTTGACCACTTGTCTTTTCACTAAGACAAGCTTGGGTTGGCTATGGCATCGACGCATTGCTCACATTGGGATGAGCAAGCTTAAGAAGTCGTTCAAGCTTGGGATGGTGACCGGCGTGAAGGATGTCACGTTTGAGAAGAACAAGCTTTGTAGTGCTTGTCAAGCCGGGAAGCAAGTTGCTTCACACCACCCAATGAAGACAATGGTGTCAACCTCCAAGCCGCTTGAACTACTCCACATGGACCTCTTCGGACCGTCCACATATCAAAGTCTTGGTGGTAATTTCTATTGTCTTGTTATTGTTGATGACTATTCTAGATATGCTTGGACCTTGTTTCTAGGTGACAAGGGTGAAACTCCGGAAATCTTCAAGACCTTTGCTAAACGTGCTCAAAGGGAATTTCAACTTCCCATCATCAAGGTCCGGAGTGACAACGGCACCGAGTTCAAAAACTACAACATTGGGGAGTGGTGTGATCGCGAAGGCGTGAAGCATGAGTTTTCGGCCACATACACCCCTCAACAAAACGGTGTCGTTGAAAGGAAGAACAAGACTCTCATCACCCTTGCTAGAGCAATGCTTGATGACTATGGCACGTCGGAGAAGTTTTGGGCCGAAGCAATCAACACGGCGTGCCATGCCGCAAATAGGGTCTATCTTCACCGACTACTCCAAAAGACCCCATATGAGCTCCTCATTGGGAGAAAGCCCAACATCTCCTACTTTAGAGTCTTTGGGTGCAAATGCTACATCTACTGCAAGAAAAGGCTCGGTAAGTTTGAAAGAAGATGTGATATTGGTATTTTTCTTGGTTATGCATCAAACTCAAAAGCATATCGAGTATTCAACCAAACCTCCGGGCTAGTTGAAGAAAGTTGTGATGTTGAGTTTGATGAGACTAATGGCTCCCAAGAGGAGAGTTTTGGTCATGATGATATAGATGATAAGCCTCTACGAGAAGCCATGAAAAACATGACCATTGGAGACATCAAGCCCGAAGTTGAGGAGAGCCATGATCAAGGGGGAGCATCAAGTTCCACAATCAACACCTCCATGGCGCCTCAAGTTGATGAAGAAGAAGAGAAAGATGATCCATTGCCAATGCAAGACTCACAAGCCACACAACACCAACAACAAGAAGAAGAAGTCCAAGATCAAGTCCAACCACAAGACGAGCAAGATGCTCCACCACCGCCAAGTGCCTCACAATCACTTATGAGGCATGGACGCATCTCCAAGGCGCATCCGATTGATCAAATCATCGGAAGTCCGTCACGGGGAGTAAGTACTCGTTCTCGCCATGTCGCTTCATTTTGTGAGAACTACTCTTTTGTTTCGTATGTAGAACCCACTCATATAGAGGAAGCACTCCAAGATCCAAATTGGGTGATGGCCATGCAAGAAGAACTCAACAACTTCACCCGCAATGAAGTTTGGGTGTTGGAGGAGCGACCCAAGAACAAGAACGTCATCGGAACGAAGTGGGTGTACCGCAACAAGCAAGACGAGAATGGTGTTGTGGTCCGCAACAAGGCAAGACTTGTGGCCAAGGGTTTTTCACAAGTTGAAGGACTAGACTTTGGAGAAACATTCGCTCCGGTCGCTCGGTTAGAAGCCATTCGCATACTCCTTGCTTTTGCTTCACATCACAATATAATGCTTTATCAAATGGATGTTAAAAGTGCCTTTCTTAATGGTTATATTAACGAGCTTGTTTATGTTGAGCAACCTCCCGGGTTTGAAGATCCGAGGAATCCTAACCATGTGTATAGGTTACACAAGGCGCTCTACGGGCTCAAGCAAGCACCTAGGGCGTGGTATGAACGTCTAAGGGATTTCTTGGTCATGCAAGGATTCAAGATCGGGAGGGTGGACTCTACACTCTTCACCAAGGACATCGACGGGGATTTATTCATTTGTCAAATTTATGTCGATGATATTATCTTTGGCTCAACTAACAAATCTCTTAGCCATGAGTTTGGCACCATGATGTCTAGGGAATTCGAGATGTCAATGATTGGAGAGCTCAACTTCTTCCTTGGATTCCAAATCAAGCAACTTCAAGAGGGAACCTTTGTCTACCAAGAGAAATACACCAAGGATCTCTTGAAGAAATTTGAGATGGGAGATTGTAGCTCAAGAAGCACTCCAATGGGAACAAATTGCCATCTCGACACGGATAAGGACAGTAAACCTATTGACCAATCTCACTACCGCTCTATGATTGGTTCATTGCTTTATCTTACCGCATCTAGGCCCGATATAATGTTTAGTGTATGCTTATGTGCCCGCTTTCAAGCAGCTCCTAAAGAATCGCATAAGAAGGCGGTCTTTAGGATACTTAGGTATCTTAAGCATACCCCTAGTATGGGCTTGTGGTACCCTAAAGGTACAACCTTCCAACTCTTGGGATACTCGGATTCGGACTTTGCCGGATGCCGCGTAGATCGCAAGAGTACCTCCGGTGGGTGCCACTTGCTTGGGCGTTCCCTAGTGTCTTGGTCTAGCAAAAAGCAAAATTCCGTGGCTTTGTCCACCGCGGAAGCGGAGTATATAGCGGCCGGTGCATGTTGTGCCCAAATTCTATATATGAAGCAAACCCTTTTGGACTTTGGACTTAAAATTGATTGTGTGCCTCTCCTTTGTGACAATGAAAGTGCGGTTAAGATAGCTAGAAACCCCGTTCAACACTCCCGCACTAAGCATATTGATATTCGCCATCACTTCTTGCGGGATCATGAGGCTAAAGGAGACATCTCTTTGCAAGGTGTGAGATCCGAAGAACAATTGGCGGATATCTTCACTAAACCACTTGATGAGAAAACCTTTTCTAGACTTAGAAATGAATTATGTGCTAGATGCATCTAACGTCATGTAAGTTGCCTTGTTCATGTAAGGATGCATATCATATAGGTCTTGTCTAACTCCCAAAGGATAGGGGCGAGCTAGAAATAGTTTTTCCTGAAGAAGCCTTTGGAAGGTTTAAACTTGGCAAGATAGATTTATGTTATGCCTTGCATGATCTCTGCCATATAGACTTGCACTCATTCTATTTCTTGCACTAAGTTGTTTGGCATTGCATACGGTAGATTGTCACAAAGGGGAACCCACCTCGTGAGAAAGAGACTTGTTTGAAATGCAATATCTCAACTCATTTAAGGTGGAAAGAACAAAATGTTGGGTGCGTTAATGCCTAGAGGAACATGCTTCATTGAGATAGTAGTCTTCATACTCTACCTCACAAAGCATGGGCCTTACATTTCATTTGGATATTTTCCTCCTATTTTTTTTGGTGTCTCTTTTGCCTTAAGGTCTAGCCAAGCTATTGGCATATTAGCTTTTTGAGGGGTAAGGGGTTGCCCAAAAAGTCCTAAGACATGTGTTTCCCATTGTTTGTTTGTTTGGTCAAAGGACATATATGGGATGTTGGGGTTTAGTTTTCATCGGATTATCCGATGCCTGAGTACTTCCCCCATCGGATCAATAGGTGTTCAATCTTCAAGTGCCAAGTCAGTCAGAATCTCAAAATGATCCGATGAGTTCACTCAGAAAAACATCGGTCTATCGATGTTCACAAATCTGCAACCTTGATGAATTCCACCGATGCCTTTCTTTTCTAACGTCGGTCCATCCGATGTCCTCAGTGACTCCTTGAATATCCTTACTGTGCTATTCATCCGATGATCAAAACCCTAGACGTCGGTCCATCCGGTGTCCAATGCACTTTTCTGGAAAACCTTTCTGTGGCATTCGACCGATGCTTCTCATGTCCATCATCGGTCCATCCGGTGTTAATTTTTCGGCTAGGGTTTGGGTCCCACTATTTAAACCCACGCGCCGCCGCCGTTTTTTTCTCTCTCCCCGACCTTCCCTCTCGCCCGCGCACCGCCACCTCTCCCTCCGTCCGCCGACCACCGCCGTCGCCGCCTCTCAGCGCCGCCGCTTAGTGCCGCCGCCGTCCATCGGCTCGCAGCGCCGCCGCCTAGCGCCGCCGCCGCCTCTCCTCACCACTCGCCACCGCTCACACGCCGCTCCACCACCACCTCACGCGCCACCGCCGCCGGACGCCGCCTCTGCCCACCGGCCGCTGCCGTCCTTCGCCGCCTGCCTCCAATCGCAGCGCCGTCGACGTGCCGCCTCCATCTTCGACCTCTCCACCACCATCGACCTCTCCACCACCACCAACCTCGCCGCTGCCTCTCCTCGCCGCCGCCGTTTCAACTTCACACCCCGTTTGCTCTCCGTCGCCTAGATGGGTCGCGACCGCAAAGGAAAGGGAAAGGCGATCGCGGAGCCCACCGCGAAGAAGCGCAAACTGTCGAAGTATGAGAAAGAGGCCCTAATGGCTGCTCGCGCCGCCGAGGAGCGTGAGAGTGGCCGAGGGGGTTCCCTGAGGATCCGCGAGGCCCGTCCAAGGCAGCCTTCCGTGACCGACGACTCCGACGCCGAAGAGGAGCCGGTTGAGCCTCTCGTCCGCCGGCGCTCAGCCCGGACGCGTGGGGGTCACACCGAGGCTGCTCCTCGTCCGAGACCGACGGCTGCCGACCGTCGTGAGGACAGGGAGGCCGAGAGGGCCATCTACGAGATGGACACGGCCGTCCGTGTCAGTGAGGGAGTCCGTCTCACGGACTACCGGAAGATGAAGGCCAAGCAGCTACGCAAGCTTCGTTGGAGCGTGCTACTTGAGGAGTGGTACCCTCAGCCCCGTGAAGCTCTTATGGACAGTCGTTTCTGGACTGTCACCCAGGCGTCTCTCTACGAGACCTACAGACGTCGGGGGCACAAGCTTTTTCAGCACAACTACTTGGACTAGGGGCAGCTTGCAGTGGCAGCGGAGTCAGAGGTCCGTTCATACTTTGAGAGGTACAGAGGTTTGGTGCAGTTGCTTGCTTATGAGAGAAGTGCTTATGTGGAAGATTGGGTCCGTGTCTTCTATGCGACCCTGTACATCTCTGAGGGCAGGAGGTCTATTGATTTCATGTTTATGGGACAGCGCTACCACCTCTCGAGGCAGACTTTGGGGCAGCTTCTTGGTTTGGACCTGCACGACACCTGCGTGCACGAGAAGGTCTATGGGCAGGCAGATCCACCGAGGAGGCCACTTACTGGAGGAGTAGCACCACAGCTTGACGAGATCCGGTCCCTGTTTGGCCCCACGTTCTCTTCGGACCAGCCGAGAGTTCCAGCTCTTCTGACCCCAGCTGCGCGCATTGTGCACCTCGCCTTGCGCCGCACGCTCCTGCCGAGGTCAGGATACTTGGAGGGGTTCACTAGTCTGCAGCAGACCCTCCTGTTCTACTTAATGAACGGGATGGATTTCGACATTGTGGACATCCTTCTGTGCGAGATGGAAGACGTGATCACAGACGGGGTTGGCATGATGAGGCAGATGGTCTACGAGCACTGGATTAGTTACATATGCTCTATGATGGTGCCTGAGGGGGATGCAGCACAGGCCAGGCTTGCTGACGAGAGCGTGACTCGCTTTGGTCACTATCGTGCCTCTGCTCCTGGAGACCGTCGCCTTGGTCGTCCAGTTGAGCGCCAGGTCTGGGCCCGTCTATCAGAGGAAGATTGGTCCGACCTAGAGCGGGAGGACGAGAGACTTGCTGAGGCTGAGGCTCAGGGGGAGGACCTGCAGCATATCTGGTCTGAGAGCGACACCGACGACAGTGTCGAGGAGTACTTCCCTCCTCCCCCCTCTCCCCGGCAGCACGACGCGGAGGCTGGAGGTTCTACAGTGCCACCTCCCACTCCACCTCCCGTCACTGAGGCGCAGGTCACGCAGCCGTCTGAGCTGACTTCGCTCCTCCAGCAGATGGTCGAGCAGTAGCGACTGGACAGGCTGGCCGCCGAGCAGGCCCGCGCGGAGCAGGCTGCGCGTCTTCTTGAGCTCCAGCAGCAGCAGCAGGAGATGCAGCGTCAGATCGCCCGTGAGAGGCGTGAAGACACTGATCGGCTGACGGGGCTCATCGACCAGATGCACCAGCGCACTCTGGACCAGCAGCAGCAGACGCAGCAGGCGATGATGGGGATCTTGGGGTTGATCACCAACCTCTACACCCAGACCGGGATCGCCCTTCCATCGCAGCTGCCTGGAGTAGCTCCTCCGCCTCCTGTCTTGGCTCCAGCTGCTGCACCAGTGGCTCCAGTTCCCTCCACTCTGATCCCTTCGTTCAGCATGTCCCCGCTGTTGGCTCCAGGTGCTCCTCTTCACTCCCCACTGCCGGCCACTTCACTGTTCCTTCAGACGCCGACCACTGTCACCAGTGTACCTGCTCCAGCACCTCCTCCTCAGCAGGCACCGACGGTGGCATCTTCGACTCCGGCAGCACCCTCCTCCGCTACTCCGGCCAGCAGCTCCGACGACAGCGGCGGTGACCAGTTCGTCATCGCGCCCACCTCTCAGGGTCTGTAGGTACTCGGATCCCTTTTTTGGTGTCTTGATGCCAAAGGGGGAGAAGAGGTAGAAGAGTCAGGGGGAGTGGTAGTAGTAGTCTCAGGGGGAGTGGTAGTAGTAGTCTCAGGGGGAGTGTGTGTTTATCTGTGTGTTTATCCTTTGTATTCGTGCTTGAGTACTCTTTTGTAATTTTAATTAAGCACTCTTCCGCTTGTCTCATTTGCTTATGGTTTTAATCGATTGAGCTTTTCGCACCATAAATTTCATTTGTTTTTTTACAAGCTTAATGTGTCTTATCTTGTATTCATTGCATATCTACTTGAGTATTGTATCATCAAATTCATTATTATTGCGCCTTAAATTATTGTGTTGTCATCAACCACCAAAACGGGGGAGATTGAAAGCATCTAGGCCCCATGAGGTACGGTTTCGGTGATTAATGACAACCATTTGATATTACTAATGAATTTGTGAATGCAAGGTCCCAATAACACTCAATCAAATGAAATCAAAATTACATTGGAGACCCATATAAAATCAACGAGTGAGATCAAATCAAATCATATGAAGACAAGAAGTGAAAGCTCTAACTTGACATCACTCAAATGCTTGAAGACAATCAAAACAACATTTCAAACAAGTGTCAAAGAGGTCACAGGTTCAAATTCCAAAAGAACAACTCAAAACAACTCGAAGTCAACAAGTTGAACACACCGGATCATCCGATGGTTTTTGAGTTGACTTCATCGGTCGAGTTGTGTCAACAGAAAAAGAAGACCTCAGAGCAAAGAACTCACCGGATCATCCGATGTGAGTGGCTCAGTGACATCGGTCCATCATCACAGATTGCAACACCATTGGACCAAGTGTAGCACCGGATCATCCGATGTGCAGACTTACACACATCGGTCGATCACTCCAGTAAGCTTCAAGATCAAGCAAAATTCTGGAGGAAGAGCCACCGGATCATCCGATGAGAAGATAGATCAACATCGGTCTAACAACGGTCATATCTGACACAGTGACATCAGCTAATTTGGCTTTGACTGATGTTAACTGAAGGGGAGACATCGGATCATCCGGTATTCGCAGAGAAGTGATGTCAGCCTACTTTTCCAACGGCTATCTCGTGGAGGCTGGCTATTTATACCCCTTCAACCTGTCAAATCAATAAAGACTTGAAGCCCAGACATACTCTACACATCCTAGAGCATTCAAGCAATAGACCTACCACTTTCACATCATTTGATCATCATTTGTACACCAAGAGATAGGCTAGAACTAGCTAGAGACAGTGCTTGGGTGCCTCCACTCTTGGTGATTGGAGTCTCTAGTGTAGTGAGAGCAATAAGGGAGTGTCCCTTGGTGTGTGTGACTTCCGGAGCTTGCCAAGAGGATTGTGGAAGCCCGGAGGATTCCAAAGTGTACAAGGCTTGAGCTCCACCTTGCCAAGGTTGGCGAACGGAGAAGAATAGTGAAGGCCCCCTTGTCTCGGTGACTTAGGAGTGGCAAAACCCCTATGTGGGTGCCACAACGTGGATGTAGGAAGATCCTTGTGATCTTACCGAACCACGGGATAAACTCCGTGTCCCTTGAGCATTTGCATCCCTCTCCCTTTTTACACTTATGCAATCTTCATTCCGCAACTTTAATTTACATTGATTGCATAGTTTAATCGCATAGGGAATTGGGCTTTAGGTTGTTAGTTTTTAATTGCCTTAAAATTTGAAAGAAAGCCCAATTCACCCCCTATTGGGCGTTTCGATCCTTACACACGAGCAGAAGGGAGTGTGGGCCGAGGTGATGCAGTTGGAGGCTGTAAGTCCAACAACATCAAGATAAAGCTCAAGAATGGTGGGATCAGTCCCACCATGGCGTACGCCGAAAAGTACACCATCTCCCCATGGCGCTCCTTCTTGACGGGGAGCTTGACGACACGAACCAAGTGGTTGAAGGAGTCGCTGGACCATCCCATGAAGGTCCGGAATTTCATCAGATTGTCCTCGCTCTGGATGCGGCTCTTGGGAAGACCTAACTCCATCGCAGCAAAGTGGAGCAATGGAAAGGAAAGCTAGGCGAAGTCTGTGAGGCTCTGAGCGCGAGTTTGATTGAAAGAGTCCTCAAACCGTGCATACTTTCCTTCTTAAGTAAGCCTCCACGACGCTTGGATGGAAACCGTAACGAAAGCAGGGTTACATTTCAAAAATTTACCCCGTCAATGACGAATAGGCACAGGGCCACCCCAATGAAGGAGTCGAGGTTATTACCCCAGGTTAACTGTTGTCATGATGGGCGGCGGGAAACCCAAAGGCGGCAGCCTGACAAGGCGCTCAGAACTGATACGGTTTTAGTATTGGGAACTGGCGACCTTCAATTGCTTGAGATCCGCACTCAAAGATCTCATCTGCCGCATTCAAAGCAAGCCACGCGACGACGGTTTAACCCCAAACCATCACCCCAATGGCATATGAGAAGACCTTTGAAGTTGCAGGGCGGGAATTGAGGATGGCCCCACCTCCGGTAGAATAATGACCCAAATGGATTCTCCCAGAGGTGGGCCCGGGGGCCACTGTCGGTACCCTGCGTACCGGGTACCCCATGATACCGCAAGAAGTGCAAGAGAATTCCATCTGTCCGAGTTGAATGCTTCCTCAGGCCCCACGTCTCACATGGCATTGGACCCGCCTCCCTCATATGGGTAGCTCCGGGACTGTCACGTGTAATATAAGACCGAAGCTGAACTTCCGACATTGGGAAGCTCCAGCGTGAACACGTGGATAATGACCCCGAAACTAACCCAACCCCCCCCCCCCCCCCCCCCCCCCCCCCCCCCCGTAGAGGGAGGCTCCGGTGCCGCCACGTGTATGTTAGTTCTGGACCTATCCCCCCACGAGGGGAAGCTCCAGAGCTGCCACATGTGGAACCTCCGGACCTACAACATCAACAGAGACATTGGCGGATCTCCAACAGCACGAACATTCAAGGGACAGTTAAAGCGGCAGTTACAAGACCTAATTACGTGTCATTAATACTATATCAATGACACGCGATCAGTAGACTGTTAATAGGGGTAACACAGCCATTAAGGCACGTTATCACCCTATTAATCACGCTTAATACTCATAGACAGTGTATTAGGTGATTAAATACGTCAGGGCCACATATCGGACCAGGCGAATGTTGTAACGGCTGGTCCATAGACTATAAAAGGACTGCGCCGCACGGTACAGAGGCGAATCGAATCCAAGCTCACACGCATACTAGTGCTACAGACTTACTCAATACAACAACACACACCCCGTGGAGTAAGATATTATGCTCACGCAGTCTGAACCACGTAAATCACTTGTGTCGCCATCTTGTGCCTGATCTCCACGCGCCCAAACCAATAAAGAACCTTCGCGGGCTACAATTGAGTAGTACCGGAAGAAGTGTCGTTTAACCACTTCGACACCACCGTTTGGGTCATCTTTGTGACTTTTGCATGATTTTTTATCTCTTCAAACTCAATGTTCATGATGTACCTTGAGTTTGAGGGGATGTTAGAGATATAATACTATATTTATATTAAATAATGTATTAGAGGCTTATTTGCATATTTATACTCATTATGTATTATGTATATTGGAGCCTCCGGCTCTCTTAATAATACAAGGTTATATTCATAACAATCCGTACACTAAAGCACTGTGGTGTTGCTCTTTTATTGGTTCACATGAGCAGTGGTGTGTGGGAGTGACGGCTAACACCCCAGCACACAGGTCACTGCCTTTCTCTCTGCACTTCTTTCTCAAGCGTCGGACAAATCCGCCCTTCTGTTCTTTAGCTGGAACCGGTGCATCGCAGTCCAAGCCAGTGCTGCGCTGACAGACCTCCATACTCCATTTTCACCGAGTTTCTCACTTGAGCTAGGAGTAATCGATTGCTGGAGCTTTACGATGCATCATTGTCCGCACTCATATTGATTTGTTTCCGTCCAAAGCGACCCTATGCCGCTGTTCTCCTTGGCAAGGTGAAGCTCAATATTTTCACAGGCTTCCATCGTTTGTGCTTGATTGTTGAAGTTGCTCACCTTGAGCTCGACCCCGACATCTTTGCTGGTCATGGAATGTGGTGGCCTCTTATCGTATTTTAATGTTGACTCGAGGAGCGGTCTCTGAGTGGGGAAGCAATTGAAAGAAGAAACATGTTAGCAGCTGGGGAAGAAGGGCTTCTGGAGAATGGACGGGGAACAAAGGTGGAAGAAGAACCGAATAGGAGAAGGAACAACTCGATAACTTTGGTTACGTTCTGTTTTGGATGCCCTCAACAAAGTTTGTTAGTGTATTTAACCTATGCTACCACTGGGTACTGACATTATCTCTCTCTTGATAGCCTGCTTTGCCCCAAGCATGAGCTATCTAAAACTCTTGCTGTAGTTGATCAATGTTCAGAAACCAGCTGCTCGTGGAGTAGGTGTCCATCAGCACATTCCTGACGAAGGTGTCCTCCGCTGACATGTGCTTGATGGCTTGCGAGTGCACAATGTGCATGGCTCGAACTTTTGGAAAACTAACAGGACATATAAAATTAATTTCATGAACCAAGAAAATAATTAGAATAGATCTCCTAGCACACTGCATAATCAGTGCTAGTACGACATAAGATTGAATTAAACCACAAGGATGATCACATATGACTTGGAAATACAAATTGCACACCGAATTAAACATAGATTGAGTATGCACTTACAGAGAAACCTGCTATGAAGTAGAGGATGAGACGATGAACTTGACGAAGATGTCTATGAGTAAGGAAGTTCAGCGAGCGGTCATGCGAGTACACTTCTTAGAAACCTGATTATCGGCACCCGTGTAGGTCTTAAGATCGCTGGTGATGGCTCGAAAACATCACTCTTCCTTAGTCTGTTGCACGACAGACGAAGGGACGGCCGAACCAAAGCTGTTGGCGCAGGAGCAATTACTTTTGAGATGAGTTTTTGTGTACGTGCTCTCTCTAGTATACAGGATGTCTCTTATATACCGGAGTTAGCTAAAATCGCCTCAAATTCGGTCTGCTGTGATTCCATAAAACCGTCCCATGATACCTCTCAACATGCAACACAAACCATGACATGGTAGTCTAGATGTTGATGAAGTATCTCTTTATACGCGTGGCAAAAATAAAACTGCTAGGTAGAACACAATTTGTGACGACGCGAATGCGCAATGTCACAAGTCTCGAGTCACGCAATAAACACGCGTAAAATTGTGAAACGTGTGAGCGCGTGTGCATGTGTGTTTGTGTTCCTAGTAGCAGCCTCCATTTTTTTATTATTATCATGCTGAGAACCACTCATAGGATCACTTTATATATTAAGGTATATGCATCTAGGTGGACAATGTGAGAATAAACTTATCAGACACCTCTCCGCGCCCTCCGCGCCACATTGATTTTCACCAAAAAATTGGCCCATAAAACTCAGCCCATAAATGGTGCTACCATCGATATGGTCTAAATTCCAACACGATCGAACTACCACGGAGACCAAGGCCAGATAATTGCTGCTCACGGGTCGACCACGTTGCTGCTGGAGCGAGAGGCGTTGTGGCCCCTGAGCGGCCGACGGCATCAAGCACCCGATGCGTGGGCCCTCGATGAACATGCCATAGAGCCCGGCGTGTAGCCAACAATGTGGACGATGCTGAAGCTGAAGATTCAGTGGGACACCATCCAGTGCACGACGAAGCCTGTGAGGAACAGAGGTGATGGAGTGTAGCGTGAAGAGCTCGTAGAGCCACCATTCTCCTGCAGCTGCGCGTGCCTGCCGAACGCGGCCATGAACGCCGCATGCACCCCGCACCACAGCCCGCACTTGTCGTTGCTAGTGGTGCCGGCCAGGATGGCCGCCATGCGGATGACGTGTAGCTCTTCCGGCGTCCCACGTTGTTCTGCACCTAGACCAGCACCGTCACAGGCCAGCAGCGACCCCATGCTGATGAAGAACCGGCTGGAAAAGCTCGCCATGTGCTTCCTCTCGCTGCTGTCGGACTCGTTGAAGTGGTCCGAGCTGAAGCCGGACACGCTGAACTTGAACCCTTCGATGCCCAGAGCAGTCAGGTACTGATCCACGTACAGGACACCCAGCTGGTTCCCGTTGGGCGGCGCGCAGCTGCAGCTAGCTCTGGTGGTATCTGTGTACGCCGGCGGCCGGAGTCTTGGAGCCACCGTGGAGACGGTCAGGATGCACAATGCCCGCCGCATCGTCGTGGAAGATGCCGACGGCAGCGTGCAAGCGCTCGAACCACTCGAGACTCGACAGCCTTACAGAACTTGCAACACCGGCGGGCGGCGATGACAGTGTTAGTTGATCCTGGGCCCATCACGTTGGGTAACAACCACGTGCGGGATTGAGTCTCCCTCACACGTCCTGATCAGAGGCGCAACCGACTCCTATTCGGTGCGGCCTTCTCTCGCACGCGCAACATCAATATAAAGGGAAGAGGGGCCAGGGCATCTGATCATGAGTTGATCTGGTGTCTGATTCCTCTGTGACAATTCCAAAAATCCGATCTCTAAGTCGGGCAGAGCGAGGGGAAGGACCAAGCTCTCAGTCGCCGCCGCCGCCTCTGCATCAAGCCGCCACCACATCACGATCTCCATGCACCGCCGGTCAGCCCGCGTCATGCAGATCTCCTGCGACCATCCACTTGAGGCCAATGACATCAAGTGGATCGTAACCCTCGCCTCTCACCTATCTTCCTATAATCCTAATCCATCTGTTATGCTCATAGGTTGAATGTTAGATTGTTTGCCTAAGTTGTTTGAAATTGAATTAGACCTAAGCACTCTCAATTAGATGATTACTAGATTAGTTTCTAAGGCACATCAGTTCCCAACAATGGTAGATCCGACGGCCCTCAGCGCGTGCCGGCCGCCGCCTGGCCTTAGCGGGCTCAGAGCCCATGCGGAGAAGGCAAATGGGTCGGTGGGCTGCCCTTTTGATTTTCTGCGATTTTCAGTATTTTCTTGGAGGCCGTTTTCAGCTTTGGGCTGGTTACCCTGATGGGCCGCACGCTGAGAATTTTCCCATTTAGTTAAGGATTTTTAGAAGTTGGACTGGGCCATTTTAAATAGTGGGCTGAATTTTTAAATCTTGGCATGTTAACCCCTTTTCAGCATATTTAAATTTCAGAATTCATTTAGTATGGAAAAATTATTCCAAAAAATTAAGAATGATTAGAAAATTAGTAAGATAGCTGAGAAAATTGAGAATATTTTGTTTGATGTCTGTGTGCATTTTGATTGCATTTCTTCTGCACTTTATGCTATTTATTATCAATTAGAGCATTTTCTCAGTTATTTAAATGCTTTTCTAAGTAAATTCCATAAGTTAAGAAATTAAGTTTTAGTTTCTGCTGTTATTAAGTGATGAATTGATTGAGTAACCAACGTTAAATTTTGATTCATCAAATTTGAATTTAGTTTAATATTGACTAAGTGGTAATTTGAATGAGTAACCAAAGTGAAAGTTTAATTTGCCAAAATTAATTTTAAGTTTTACTATTTAAGTTTGTGAATGTTTTAAGTTTCATAAAGTAATCAACATGAAATATGATTTAATTAATTTCATTAAGCATGGAATTAAGAGTAACCAACATGAAATTTAATTTCCATGATAAGTTTGTGATGTTAAGTTTAAGGTGCATTTTGTGAAGTAACCAACGTGGAAAGCAAAATGCCATTCTTATGTTATGACGCTTTTAAGCTTAATTAATGATCATCAATTTTGTTTTATGAAGGTTATGGCTTGTCCTCAACACTTAGCTACATCTCCACAGTTGAGACCCTGACGGGTCAAAACCATGGAGTGTGGAGAGAGAGGCTTCAGTGTGCCTTTGTGGTGTCTGACCTTGATTTTTTGATTACATCACCACGTCCTGAGCTGCCTCCTATCCCCGTTGCCGAGACAGGGGAATCTAAGGAATATTTTGGTACGCGAAAGGCTGAGTATATGAGCTTGATGGAAAAGTCCGATAAGGATTTACCTAAGTGGGACACTTCCAATAGGAAGTGTCTTGTCGTCATTAAGAGCACCATAGCAGACTCTATTAAGGGATGAATCCCTGATTGTGACACTACTGCAGAGTACTTAGAGGGAGTTAGAGGTCTGTTCACTAGCTCCACTAAGTCGAGTGCTAGCACTCTCATGAGGAAGATTGTTACTGAGAAGTACTCTGGAGGTGGTATGCGTGAGCACATCAATAAGATGAGTCACTACAACACTAAGCTCAGAGAGTTAGACATTGTGATGCCAGATGAGATGCTTATTTATTTTATCTTCAGTTCTCTTCCTAAGGAGTTTGAGGCCTTTGTGGTCAATTATAACTCACTTCCTGAGACTTGGAACATTGATAAGGTTGTTGCTATGTGCATTCAGGAAGAGGAACACATTAAGAGCTCTAAGGGTGCTGATTATGCTAATCTGGCAAACTCTAAGGGTAAAGGAAAGGGAAAGAGATACTTTACTTCTTCCAAACCACCTTCCTTCAAGGTTTCAAGCACCAGTTCAGCTAATAAGAACAAAGGCAAATCTCCACAGAAGAAGGACAAAGATAAGTGTCTATTTTGTAACTCAACTGAGCATTGTCAGAAGGACTGCATGAGATTCATTAAGTGGTGTGCTAAGAAAGGTAACGATTTAACCACATTTGTGAATGAGGCCTTATATATGAATTATTCCCGATCCACTTGGTGGATTGACTCAGGTGCCACTGTGCACATCTGCAATTCTATGCAGACATTAAGTACGATGATAACTATAAGAAGAAGGGAAAGAGTGATTAAAGTGGCAGATGAGCGTGAAGCCTAAGTCGAAGCTATTGGAGATTTATCTCTTAGATTTATTAGTGGCTTTGTACTTAGGCTAAATAATGTTCTTTATGTCCCCTCATTAGAAAGGAACTTGATTTCAGTTTCGTGTCTGGATGATTCAGAATACATTTGCCATTTTGGCAATGACAAGTGTTCTATTAGTTATAATAATGAGATTGTTGATCTTGCCTTCCGACAAGACATGCTTTACTTGTTGTCCACTCATGAGAATGTGTGTGTTATAAGCGATGATCAAGTTTCGTCTAAGAATAACTTAGGAAGAAGTAAGCGCAAAAGAAGCGATTTAGATAGTTCGTCAAAATTATGACATTGTCGTTTAAGCCATATTTCGAGGGGGAGGATCGAACGATTAGTATCTCAATCAATTCTACCACACTTAGACTTTTCAGATTCTGAGGAATGCATCGATTGCATTAAAGGAAAATTCGCTAAAACTATTAAGAAAAACGCCATACCTAGCACGGGAGTCTTAGAAATAATCCACACTTATATTTGTGAGCCTTTTCCCGTAACCTCAATAGATGGTTATGATTCGTTCATAACATTTACAGATGACTTTAGTTGTTATGGCTATATTTATCCAATCAAGGAGCGATCCAAAGCATTGGATAAGTTTAATATATTTAAGGCTGAAGAAAATGAGCACGATGTTCAGATTAAAGTAGTAAGGTTTGATCATGGAGGCGAATACTACAGTCGACACACCACTTATAGCCATGTCCCTAGACCTTTTGCAAGGTTTTTACAGGAAAATGGCATAGTAGCCAAGTATTCTACACCAGGTGAACCTCAGCAGAACGGTGTCACGGAACGGCGAAATCGTACGCTTATGGACATGGTAAGAAACATGTTAAGCTATTCTACACTACCAATTAGTTTGTGGATGGAGGCTTTAAAGACCGCCATTCACGTACTTAACCGTGTTCCATCTAAGTCAGTGCCTAAGACACCATATAAGATGTGGACGGGACGTAAGCTCTCGCTAAATTATATACATGTATGGGGATGTCTAGATGAGGCTAATATGTTCAACCCAAACTTAAGTAAACTGGATTCTAGAACAATCTGTTGTCATCTTATTGGCTATCTTTAGAAGAGTACGGGCTTTAGGTTCTATTGTCCAGGTAGACACACTAAGTTTATTGAAACTCGACATGTCGTGTTCTTAGAAGATGCTATGATCAGGGGGGGCATGGTAAGGCGGGATGTAGACCTTCAGGAGGAACGGATTAGTTTAACTGTTACAATGACTCAAGAGCCCTATTTCTCCCTACCTGTTGCCGCTGCATCACCGACACATGCCGCTAGTGATGCACCGCCTATTGTTGAGCCTTCATCGACCACATTAGAAATAATGGAAGCTCCACCTCCCACGCCCATTGAGGAAGTGGTCGAACCAAATGAAGCACCACAACAGCCTCCACCATCAGATGATGTGCAAATAAGAAGATCACAAAGAGTAAGACGATCGGCAATTCAAAGTGATTATCAATTATACTTAAGTGAGGAAATCCAGATTGAGGATGACCCCACCTCTTTTGAGGATTCCATGAGAAGACCTCAGTCATCTGAATGGCGTAAAGCCATGGAAGATGAAATAAGCTCCATGAGTGCCAACAAAGTCTGGGACTTAGTAGAGATTTCTAAAGGAGCCAAAACAGTAGGCTGCAAATGGGTCCACAAGATTAAGCGTGCTACACAAGCTGGGATCCTCATTTCCCACTAGATCGGGTGCTTGAAGGTCCCATCGATGGAGAGGGAGATGCTGCAAAGGCCAGCGTGTCGGAGATTGCCCAGAAGGTTGCCTCGTTCTTCCGTAGGATTTAGGACTTTCTCCTTGTAGCTCCCACTTTTATCTTCTCTTCTTTTCTCCAATTTGGTAATCTCTTGTCCTCAGATGAATGAAATCAAAGAAATTTATAAATTTCATTTTTTTGTCTTCAACCTTTGTCTCACTTGGCCCCCTGGTAGATGTACACAATTTGATTGCAAACATGTACCAAAAGGATGTAGCATTTTGTTGAAGACTTGCATGCTTCGAACTTGTAGAGTATAGGTCTGAAGTCATCGACAGCAGGGGCTCCCTGAGGTTGTCGGAGCTTTGTAACTCCGGCAGCGACCACTGTCAACACGTAGAGTGTCGATAGCTGGCCTTCTGGGGTTGTCGGAGCTTAGTAGCTCCGGCAGCGTCCACTTTCAACACGTAGAGCGTCGACAGTAGACCCCATTGGGGTGTCCTTCTACCATATTTTCTTCACGTTGATGGCTGCCCCCCTAGATTTTTCAGAACTTGATAGCTCCGGTGACGCCTACTATCAATGTTTAAAACATAGACAACGGGCCACCTTAGGGGATGTCGAAGCTTTGATAGCTCCGGCATCATCCACCATCATCATGAGATTTTTATTTTTCATGCACATTGAAGTAAAAAAATAGTAAAATCCATTTCTTATCTATAACTTATTCGCGGCTTACTATTCCCGAAAGAAAGTTTTAGGTCGATCGCAATTCTATATACAATCAATTGCATTTGCTTATTTTCTCCAGGTCCGATCGTTTTCTGCACTCACCTTACTCAGGCCTACCGGGGTGTAGGTAGAGTGGCGTACTTAGGGTGCAGGACTAGGCTAAGTCGATAGCACACTCTGGACCTAGATTGGCTTGGCGTTCAGGCGAGTAGGCCATTCAACAATGTTAAGACCCGAAAGAATTAACAAAGCAACTTGAATTATATATGAATTGTTCGAGCTAAAGTTTCTTGAGAATTGCACAACTTTTTTATAGACAAGAAAGAGAAAAACAAAAAAAGAATGAGCATGTACAAAATAAAGGCACGTGGAGTCTGTTTTCACATAATGATGTATTTCATCATACGTCCGAGGTACAGGGGAAAAAAGTACACTCTTAGGGTACAGAACCAGACTAAGTGTGTTGCATTTCTTGTTTGACCCAAGGTAACTAGCTACACTTTTAGTTCTGAGACTGTGTCAAGTGTTGCTTGAACTTTGCGGACCTTCCGAGAAAGGTCCGGCTGTTCTCCCAGAGGAGCTACCCGACTCTGTACAATGACACTATAACATAAAAAATATATAATTACAGACTCACCTAGTTGATATTAAGCGTAGAACTTACGGAGGTGTTCAACGTTCCAAGGATTAGGGAGCGGTGTCCCATCCTCGGTTGCCAAGCGAACGCATACGGGACGGGATACTTTGATCACTCGAAAGGGTCCTTCCCATCTAGGGAAAAGTTTCTTTAACCCTTCTCGAGTTTGTATTCTCCATAGCACCAGATTGCCTTCCTCGAGCTGTCGGTTATGCACATGCCATTGGTGATAGCACCGGAGCGCTTGGCGGTATCGTGCATTTCGAACAGCTACTCGACACCTTCTCTCTTCATCGAGGTCAAGGTCTTCATGCCGGAACTAGTCATGCGTGGCTTCATCAAAGGTCCGGACCCGGAGTGACTCGAAGGTGATTTCTGGAGGAAGGACTGCTTCAGCTCCATACACCAGGAAGAAGGGTGTCTCTCCAGTTGACCGGTTTGGAGTCGTCCTGTTTGCCCACTAGGTGGGCGGAAGCTCTTCAATCCATTTGGCTCCATGTTTTTTAGGCGCTCATATGTGCACGTCTTGAGTCCTTTTAGGATTTCTTCATTTGCTCTCTCAGCTTGGCCATTGCTTGCCGGGGGAGCTACGGAAGCGTAGCTAACTCGAATGTCGAGGTCTTTGCAATATCCTTGGAATGTAGAACTTGTCAATTGGGTCCCATTGTTAGTTATGATCTTGTTTGGGACTCCAAATCTGCATACTATGGACTGCAAGAAATTGATAGCCGATTGCTTGTTTATTGTCACAACTAGAGTTGCTTCCGGCCACTTGGTGAACTTGTCGATGGCGACATACAGGAACTTGTAACCTCTGACGGCTCTTGGGAAAGGTCCCAAGACATCCATATCCCACACGGCGAATGGCCATGTCGGGGGTATCATTTATAGAGGTTGAGCTGGTGTGTGAATTTGCTTCGCATGGAACTGACATGCTTCACATTTCTTCACTAGCTTAGTTGCATCCTGGAGTGCTGTAGGCCAGTGAAAACCATGCCGGAAGGCTTTACCGACCAACGTGCGAGAAGACGCGTGGTTCCCACACTCGCCTCCATAGATCTTTGTGAGGAGCTCGCAGCCTTCTTCCCTTGTAATGCACCGCATTAGGACGTCGTTTTCACCACACCGGTAGAGATCCCCTTCTACCACAGTGTATCTTTTAGCCAACCTAGCTATCCGGTCACCAGATACATTGTCTTCAGGAAGGATGTTGTCTTTCAAGTAGCTCTGAATCTCCAAGATCCATGCATCGGAGCTAACTTGAGCTTCTGAGTCTTGTGTGCTGGGTTGCTCGGAGCTTCCTACAGCACCTATGACCCTTGATGGATGCCATGGTAACAGGGCCATGGGGACTGCCAGCTTCTAGGTGCTGGTCTCGCCCCCTTCGCTCAGTTCGGTAGGCTGAGCTGATGGTCTTGACAATCTCCAAATGAAGGTTCCGTCAGGAGCCGGAACTCCGGTTGAAGCTTTCGTCAAGAGTTCGTCAGCTTCAACGTTGTTGAGACGCTGGACATGACAGAGATCTAGGACTTAGAAATCCTTCTGAAGCTTCTGGACTTCAAGTAGATATGCAGCTAGTTGAGGGTTGTTGCAGCAGCATTCACCTTTGACTTGTTTTATAACGAGCTGCGAATCACCTTTTACCAACAGCTGCTTGACACCATATGATATTGCCACCTTGAGCCCATAGATTAATGCTTCATACTCCACCATGTTGTTGGTCGCCTTGAAGTCAAGGTGAACCATGTATTTGACCTTCTCCCCAATCGGAGCGAGGAGAAGGATTCCAGCTCCGCCCCCCTGCTTCTGTATGGAGCCGTCGAAATAGAGAGTCCATTGAGGCTCAGTGAAGACCGGAACCTTGGGTTCCAGTTTCTGCTCACTGGGGCCCCCAGGATTTGATGGAGAGGGGGTCCATTCTGCCACAAAGTCTGCCAATGCTTGACTCTTGATCGCTTGTCTTGGGATGAATTCAAGATTGAACTCAGCCAATTCCGCTGCCCATTTTGCAATGTTCCTAGTAGAGTTGGGGTTATGCAAGATTGCACGCAGTGGATAAGAGGTTACCACTGAAATCTTGTAAGCTTGGAAGTAGTGACGAAGCTTCCTAGAGGCAATAAGAACTCCATAGAGCAGCTTATGCACCTCTAAGTACCAAGTCTTTGCGTCATGAAGTACCTTGCTGATGAAGTACACTGGGTGCTAGACTGTCTGGACCCTCCTGGAGGGGCCCGGAGCTTCCTCCTCACCAACCCGGAGGGGTCCGGACCTTCTTCGGGGACCTCTAGGTTCTTGCTAGAGTAACCCGAAGCTTCTTCTGGAGTGACCCGGACCTTCTCGGAAGGATCCGGATCTTCTTTTTCAACAACAGTAACTTCTTCATTTGAAGGAGGTTGATCATCTGGCGTCTTACCTTGAGGATCCGAGTCTGGGGGCTGGGACCCAGACTCGCCGTCAGGTAGCTCCGGACCTTCCCGGAGGGGTCTGGATTCCTGAACTGGAGATGGTTCTGGTCTTTCCGCAACCAGGACCATGCTGACAACTTCGTCAGTTGCTGAAATATAAAGTAGAAGTGGCTCACCAGGATCCCGAGCTACCAAAGTTGGTAGAGTGGAGGGGGCTGCTTTAGCTCTTGGAAAGCCTTTTCTTCTTCTTCAGACCATTGGAATGGTCCGGACTTCCTCAATAATTTGAAGAAGGGTAGCGCCCGTTCCGCCAGTCTTGAGATTAACTGGCTGAGGGCTGCTAGACACCCAGTTAGCTTCTGGACATCCTTGATGCGGGTTGGTGGCTGCATGTCTTGAATAGCTTTAATCTTTGCCAGATTCGCCTCGATTCCTCAGTGGTTCACCAAGAATCCAAGAAGCTTTCCGGAGCTAACCCCGAAGACACACTTGTCTCGGTTCAGCTTTGTGCATGTGATTCGCAACTTGTCGAAGACAGCTTGCAAGGTGTCAAGAAATGACTCCTTGTTCTTGATCTTGACGATGATGTCATCGATGTACACTTCCACTACATCTCTGATGAGCTCTCCAAAAGTTTTGTACATAGCTCGCACAAACATTGAAGCAGCGTTTTTGAGACCGAATGGCATGGCAGTGTAACAGTACAATCCATCTACTATGATGAAGGAAGTGTGCTCTTCATCTTCCCAAGACATTCTAATTTGATGATATCTAGAATATGCGTCTAGGAAACACAGTAATTCACACCCGGAGGTGGAATCCACTATCTGATCTATTCTAGGTAGTGGAAATGGATCCTTTGGACATGCCTTATTCAGTGTAGTGTAGTCGATACACACCCGAAGCTTCCAACCGGCCTTAGGTACAACGACTAGATTTGTCATCCATTTTGGGTGGAAGACTTCCCGGATGAATCCAGCTTCAAGCAACTTCTTCACTTCTTGACGTATGAAGTTCTGTCGCTCTACTGATTGCTTCCGAGGCTTCTGATGTACAGGCCGAGCGTCGGGATAAATCTTCATATTGTGCTCAATCACTTCCCTAGGGATCCCAGGCATTTGTGATGGTTGCCAGGCAAACACGTCGACATTAGCCCGGAGAAAAGTGATTAGTGTGAGTTCCTATTTGTCGTTCAAACCTCCCGATATACGAGTGGTCTGAGCAGCGTCGGAACCAATTTGGACGACTTTGACGGGAATGACGGTGTCGCCGCTTGGTTGCACACGAGGTGCGGAAGTTGAGCCTCGATGACGAATGCTCGGGGGCTTCGGAGCTTGCTCCTTTCCGAATTCTTCCTCTTGCGCTGCAGCAAGCGCGTGGAGTTCTTCCATAGCAGTAACTCCGGCGGTGCGATCCCCGCGGATTCGGAGAACACCTGAGGGTGTTGGCATCTTCAACACCAAGTAGCCATAATGAGCAGCAACCATGAATTTGTGTAAAGCTAGCCTGCCCAAGATGGCGTTGAATGGTAAGTTGATCTGTGCCACAACAAAGACCAACTTCTTAGTCCTGTAATTCTCCCGAGTTCCGAAGGTCACCGGGAGAGTAATGGCAGTGGAGTTATGGCGGACCTACTCCGGAGAAAGGTCGAGAGGGGTGAAGATCCGAAGGTCGGAGCTGAAGCTTGACGAAGGCTTCAAAGCTTATGAGGTTCAGCCCCGAACCTCCGTCCACCATTACGTGGTGGAGCTGGATGTTATTGATGGTCGGAGATACCATTAGTGGAAGTTGGCCAGCTCCGATCATGTTCTGAGGGCAGTTCGAAGCATTGAAGGTGATGGAAGTATCCATCCACTTCAGATGAGGCTCTGCCCTGGTGGTGGGAGCTACAGAGGCCATGTCCCGCCGCATTGTCTTGAGGACACGGCGGGAGGTGATATCCCACGAACCACCAAAGATGGTGTTCATGGTCTTCCGACACTCGTTGTCAGAGACGTCGGAGTTGTCATCAATGGAGGTGTAAACAGCCTTCAAGACCTTTTTGGGGTTCTGAAATCCTAACTCCTCTTTAGCCTGAGCTTCGTCAACTTTTTGTTTTCCTTCCCTTTGACGAAAAGGAGCTTCTTCCCAGCGCTTGTTGTAGCGCTCGGCCAGGTTCTGGACCTCTCGGCAGTTTTCTAGGTTGTGGTTGTCCGTCTTGTGTATGGTACACCACATCTTGGTGCTGCCACCATCTTCAGACGATGGCTGAGGTCGTTTCTCGGGGCGTGGCCCCCGACCACCTGGAGCTGAGACAACAGCGGCAGTAGGTGTGCCGGCCGACAGCTTTTTCTTGCCGTTGGACTTTTTCTTCTTTTTGCCACTCCCGGAGGTAATGTCTTCACTCTTGGAGGACTTTTTGTTGGCCTCCAGAGGTGGCTGGGAGTGCATTTCATGGCCCTCCGCAGCCTTGACACACTTGACTGCCAAGCTGAAGAGTTCTGTGACGCTGGTGACTTCCTTGGTCGCCAGCTTTTCCAGCATCTTCTTATCTCGAACGCCCTACCTGAATGCTACAATAACAGAAGCACTTGAGATAGAAGGAATGGTATTTCGTACCTGGGAGAACCTATGGATGAAAGATCGCAAGATCTCTCCCCCTTTTCGCTTTACAGCAAAAAGATCCAGTTTTGTGCCTAGTCGGGTGTATGAGCTCCCGAAATTGGCGGTGATATGTTGGCACAACTTTGCCCAACTATTGATGGAGTCAGGAGGTAGGCTCATGAACCAAGACGTGGCAGTCCCAGTTAAAGCCACAAGGAAATAATTGGCCATCACGACCTCATTTTCCCTAGCCACAAGGATAGCGGTGGGGTAGATTTGAAGAAATTCGGCGGGATTAACAGTCCCGTCAAATTTCTCTGGCAGGTGAGGTCAGAACTTCTACGGCCATCTGATCATGCGTAGGTGCATGGCCAAGGCAGAACAACCTCTTCCAACTCCCTCAGGAGCAGGTCTGGCCCGAGCCTCTCGCCTCTCGCGAGCACGCTCGATGTGGATGCGGCCGTCCTGTTGCCGGTAACGACGATCGAGCTCCACTCAGAGGTCATGAGTCGAAAGCCTCGTTATCGTGTGAGTATGTCGCGCCCCGGAAGGCAGCAACGTCGCCTGTTGAGATGCAACACGCCTCCCGTGCTTCGAAGCTTGCAGACCGAGTCTACCCGACAAGGTCTGACGCTGCGATGGGGCCCGCCCCAAGGGGGGAGGACCTTGATTGCTGATGCAATCGGCTGCTGCTGCAACCAGATGATCCACATCAGCTCTCCACTGTTCCATCGCACCCTGGGGTGCTCCTGGAGGCGGTGGACGTTGGAGAAGAGCACGCGTAGCATTAAGCGCGTGTTCGGGGTTGCTGTTCGCTGATGTAGTGACCGACGCAGACACCCCATCCCATTGTCCGGGTTGATTCACTGGTGCAGATGGTGGTGGCGGTGGCATGACTCCTGCTGGGGCCACAACACCTGCTGGTTGCTGCATGTTGGAGGGATTGCCTCCAACAGGTTGCATAGCATGGTTACCGTTGGATGATCCAGCAACAGAATTCACCATCTTTGAATCTCAGGCGCCCCAACCTGGCGCGCCAACTGTCAGAGTCTGATTCCGGCAATTCTCCCAGTACTACCATTGGCAGCCCGTGGAGTTTCTTAGTTCGGTTAGGGCGCGCAGAAATTCAAAACAAGATGGTGATTTGACACGAGGATTTACGTGGTTCGGGCCGCCTAAGCGTAATACCCTACTCCATGGGTGTGTGTTGTTGTTCGAGCGTCTGAGCGCTTGTGTGTGAGAGAGGCCAAAAAAGTCTCTAGCCAGTCTCATCCTGTCTCGAGCGCGTCTTGGCCTCTCCCCTCCTGTCTCGAGCGCGTCTTGGCCTCTCCCCGTGTATCGCTTGGCCAGTCCTTTTATAGTACAAGGACTAGCCATTACATCATCAGCCTAGCCCGACATGTGGCCTTGGCGGTTAGTGATGTTTAATACACAGTTAATGTACTTAATTCCCCTTAACATCGTGGTAACATGCCTTAATGGTGGTGTAACTGGTATTAAGGGTCCTCCGATCGTGTGTCATTAAGATAGCATTAATGACACATAATCAGGTCTTGAAGTCTTTAATGTTCCTTGAAGGTCTGAGCTGTTGGAGGTCCATCAATCTGCCTGTTGAGGTTGAAGCTCCAGCGATTGGACGCGTGGCATCTCTGGAGCTTACCGTCTTGGATGAGTAGGTCTGGTGCTGTCGTACACGTGTCGGTACCGGAGCTTCCCTCTTTTGGGGGTTAGGTCCGGGGGTGCCACATAGGTATCTAGTTTGGAGCTTTCCCATGTATGGAATGTATCTCCGGTTTTATGATACACGTGGCGGAAATGGGACTAACCATAGGAGGGAGGCAGGTCCGATTCCGAGTGACACGTGGGGCCTTCGGAGCTCTTCAACTCAGATTGGTGGAGTTCCTTTGCACTCTTCGCAGTTCCAAGGGGTATCCAGTACGCAGGGTACCGACAATCTCCATTCGTTCTTTTTTTCTCACATGTGTGCCGTGTTCCTAGGTGGTCGCCGGGCAACATTGCTCGGTGAGAACGATGCTGTGATGCCGGATTCACCAAGCACCGCCACATATTGTCGCCCTTCGCACGCACGCTGTCCCAATCGATTTCCCGCATGCGCAACCACCGGGTTGAGTTCCCCTTCTCCTCTCCCGTTTTGCTCATTTTTCGGCAAGATTAGTAGCCCCTATCGCGAGAACGTGCGATGACGGCAACTCCAGCCATGGTCGCTGCCGCGGTCGCACTGTGCCGCCGCGCGCCGCCCCTTTTCCACTGCCGGGTGACGTGGCCGAAGCACAACCCTCGGATCCAGAATCAGCGGCCCACAATAGATCAAGCAAATACCCCTTCAAATAATAAAATCTGGTCCATCAATTTTAAATCCGACAGTCCAAATCAGTCAATTGTGTAACCCTCACCCTTTTACATTTAAACCCATGCACCTTTTATAATAATTATGAACAAACCCAAACCTTTATAACAAAACCCGTGGCCTTTACAATATTTAGGATTTAACTATAAAATCATATTTGAACCCTTGAACTTAATGAAAATTTATATTTAGCTTCTGTTTTTACAGAAAAGACCTTGAACTTGTCTGAAATTATGGGAGCATTTATGTTTTTGCAGAAACAATAATAAATTACCATGTATTATTTATTTTAATGTAGTAAATTCCCAATTGGTATATAAAATAGCATATTAAATTCTAGGAAATTCCCAATAAATTGGATAAATCCTACAAAATTAATACCAATTATTTTTAAATTAATATTTACCTAGAATAATTATTTAAACTCAAATATAATTAAAATAGAATCCAAAATTAATAAATTAAATGTGAAAATATAAAATTGTTTTTCAAGTATAATTTTTAATTAAAACTATTTTACACATTGAAAAAAATATGAAAATGGTATAAAATTTTAATGCATACTTTTACATGGATTATAATTTTCAAGTGCATTTGAATATGTAATTATGTTAAAAAGAAATTTAGGCTTTAAACAAAATATAGAAATAATATTAAATTCTTAAATGCATATTTTTACTAATTAATATCACATATTTCTTTAATATTTATTTATAAATAATTTATAACCAATAATTGTAAATTTCCTATAACATCGTAATCACGTAGGATTTTATGTTTGCTTATTTAAATTGTGATGTATGCATTTGTGTGAATGTTTCTTGTTGTGTATCATTATTTTTTTATTATGCATACAACTGCGTGTTTAGCATCGGTTTCCGAGCCAACATACAATCTTCAAGAACACCACTTCACCGTTGGTAACTATCAATTCTCAGAGGCAAGTGTCATTGACCATCTATAACCTTTTTTTTACTAAGTTTTTAGTTAGTTGCATGCTAAATTTATATATGAATCCCATGATATATACATTTTAGGTTTTCCGCATTACTCCTTGTCACCAGGGATTGGCTGGATTTCATTATTTATTTCATGCTTAGCTATGCTTAGTGAAGAGGAATAATTTTGACTACATGCTATATCTGAATTACTATTATTTATGAGTTATTAGAAATGATGAAAGTAGTTGGTTGGAACTTGATAGGCCGTTTGGATGGAATGGTGCATATGTGCACGAAACCTTGGTTTGGGGATTGACACCTATCGGATTCTAAGGATCGGTTTTTAGAGAAAGTTTCTAAGCCTTACATTATCGCCACTGGACTATATAAGGGACAACTTGGTTCAATAATTTAGTCTCTCCCGTTGTAGCATTGGTAAACGGTACGAGTGGGGAATTGGTTCAGAGTAATGCCTTGGGACCCGCATGGCTCAAGAGGGGGCTTCTAACTAGCGTAGAAAAACAGACTCTAGGTGTCGGAGCTGTGAAACCTTAGAGGGCCAATGCAAGTCGGGAGAACCATCGGAAAGACCTCGTAGTGATCTTTTGACCGCACACCTAAGAAAGTGTGTATTTTGGTTGGTCACCACTAGCATCATAGAGGTTTATTTAGTCCACCTAGCAACAAGGTTTGAAATCACAAACTGTTGATAAAAGATACACACTTTGCATAGTTTTGTCAAACTGTCTAGACAGCCGTGCTCAGGGACACGAGCTACTTGGGACTAATTCATGATTAGCACACATGGTTAAATGGTTGGTGGTTTGTTTGGGCATTATATGATCATTTTGGTATTATGGTTTATATTCACTTAGAGAGAGGAGGCTAAACGCTGTGACGCCAGATTCACCAAGCGCTACCTGTTGACGGTCGTTAAGTACCAATTTTGACCGTTAATATATATTAATTATGTGACGGAGTAGACATTTCTTACATGCATTGCTTTTAAAAATAACCTAGTTCCACTTGTACCTGGAGAAAATGGTGCATGCAGGTATTCTATGTAGAAATGAAGTGAATTCAAGGGAGGAATCCTAAAGAATACCTTTCCAGCCAATCAGACACCAACATGTTGCAGCACATGCATCAAATGGCCCACCTACAGGAGTATCTGAGGGCATCCAACGGCGTAGCGCCCCGAAATGGTCAGAGGACCCACCTGTCAGCCACCTGGAGGAAGCACACCGCGAATGGTGCACTAACCAGGTCGACTGACCCCCTGGCTCAGCCGACCTGGTAGTGGCGCCAAACGTGGTCAACTTTCAAATGTCGACCTTCTATGGTGAGCTGATAGCAATGGAGACTGATTCACGCGCTTTTAGTGGCAGGAACCGCATTACTTCAGTACACACACCACTCAAGCATTTTGTCTTGTATACACTTGTTCTCCTAGGTCATTAGTGGAGGTTAGGCTATATAGAGGAGCCTCTAGTCCCACGTCCAAATTGGGATAGGTATGGCTCATGTATCTTTCTTTCCCTATTTGACTTTATGCATTATAATAATAATATTATTATTCTCCCTTTATTCATATACTTGGGCAAAGCAATTCTTGTTTGATTGTGGAGTCCATATATGTGCTAGGTGTACATGTTATTATGGTCTAGTCATAATGCTCATATCATGGTATCATAAACATCATACACCACCACTATAGTCTAATTAGGTAATAGCATGATTATGTTAATATGAATAAGTTAGTGCTTAATCCCATCATTAGTTCAATGATTTTAGGGTAGTCATTGCCTTAGGGTGGTACTTGTACTTGGGCCCTTAAGGTATTTACTTAGCATGTAAGCGTGGTGCTTAGATAATTAAGTAGCGTTATATGTCTCACAGAATCATGGGTTGTAGGGGTAGGCGACAAGTGGTGACAGTACTATTCGTCCTTCGTAATCTCCCAAGTTGGCTACGCCACAGGCTCGAGGCAGGAACGTCCTGATGTTGTCAGGAGTAAACCCGTGCCCCATATGTTGGACCACTAAGCCCTAGTATTCATCGTTAGCATCTCATGTGTACACTAATAGGCTATGTATATGAGTAATTTTAGAACAGTAGGAGCAGTCCCTTCTCGTAGCTTAACCCTCAATAGGACAACCTTAACCTTACAGTAGATTGCATAGGTCTGTGTCACACTACCTCTATTATCATCTTACTCCTATTTTGATAAATACTTAGTACCCTATACTTTGATCATGAGAATAGTGTCTCCTTTACTTCACACCTTCCTTTGGGATAAATATGATACCCTTGGGAATACTCTTGAGTGAAATGCTGCAACAGTATCTTCCTTGCGCTTGCGGGTCTCATCTCTCACAAGAGATAATCTATGGTGTTAAGAAATACCAAAAAACATTGCACTGTTGCTGGGGAAGGCGAAGAAAGTGAAAGAAAGCTATCACTTATGATTAAGCTATAGGTACTAGTAGTTATTAGAACAGATTATCCTTGCTTTGTTTTCTCCGTTGTGTGAAAACACGGTAGTGTTTGGCTATCCCATTCTTTGGAAAAGCTAAAGAGGACACAACAACTTAACTCAAATAGTACTTCAAGGCGTTCCTCAACTGTGACACCAGGTTCCAAGAATTAACCAAGTGTGATGCATATGTGTACCCAGGATGTTTATCACACATACACGAGTGCTTCACAAATGATATTCAGATAATGACCATGTTTTGAATAATAATAGTACCTTATTACAATATCCAAATAGTCTCAAATACAAGTTCTAATAACACTGCAACAAAAAAACTAAGCACTCAAAGACTCCATCTCCATAAGCAATTTGACAGTAACACGCACGGCTAGTACTCCTCATAGTCCTTCGGATACTCAAATTATCACATGTTACTAAATTAATGTGGGAACGGCGAGAGTGAGTACATGTCGTACTCAGAAAGTGCGAGAAAGTATGACATGTATCTTAAAAGAGGATGGAATAAATGGTTTATTGCAGAAAAATACATTTCATTTATAAAAACAAGAAAATGTGACTTATGATTACTATGTCAGGTCGAATCCCATAATAACTAAAATACCATCAGTACCATATCCAAGACCATCAATCTGACATAATTAACTATAATCATCCATAATTATCCATAACCATCCGTATCCAACTCATCATAACCAGACCCATATCTCAATCCCAATTCCTTATCCAGTTCCAACCATTATTCAATACTCAGGTCCATAACTCTAATCATGTGAGGGTCCAAGTCGCTCGTAACTGGTAGCACGACTACCATGATAGTTTTACACTCTGCAGAGGTGGTACCACTTTACCCACAAGTTCGTGATTTCATCACCTTTTGGTGACTCATAACCTCCATTATGCAGCCTCACACTTCCATATAAGTGTGTGGCCAAGAGATCACAAAATAGCCTTTGCAAAATGACTACCAGCATGTTGTGAGCCCACTAAGGTTTCACTGGAGGTGATGTCTCCAACTGAGCACATCCATCCAAGGGCCCCTCTTGTGCCGTTTGGATCCCAGGACAGTCCCGCCATAATTGCAAACCCAACCAGCTCCCATTCCCTGAGCCTTCCATATGATCTGAATGATGTTGGCAATACACTAATTAATTGGCTAAGCCGCACCCATACTTGACCCTATGGTGGCACTGTTATCCTGGGTGTTCGCTCCACGAACCGGTCATTAGATCTAAAGCAAACAAAACCACCAAATAATCCAACCCTTTCCACATAACCTGCTTGCTTATATACCTAGGTTCCATGTTGCTAAAGGGTCATTATGATCCATTCACATAGTTCATATGTTCACTAGTTCATAATTAAGTCATTTGGCTATGCCCAATCCCAATTAAGTAAAGCAGAGCAAAAGTGTAAAATACCCTTCCCGACTCTCTACGTTGCATCCTGAGCTACAAGGATGGGCATACAAGTCTAGTAAACACCTTCTCATGGGTTTCCCATCAATTTGACACAAGCATGCAAGTTCAAAATATGACATTTCAAAATCGGATCAAAATGTTCAAGGCCACTTGTCTTGCTTCGGCGGCTGGTATGAATCAAGAGCTTCAAAGTTCTGGTGCTGAAGGTCCTCGAAAACACCTTCAATCCCACTTTCTTCTATTCCGCGCGACAAACAAGGGAAACAAGCATTACACTCAATAAATGCTCATATAGTATTCAATATGTCATGATATGCATGAATGATGAAATTATGATGTTGTACATGTTATTAGATTACTGCTATTGCTTACTAACTGGTTCAATCGGGTTTTACATTTTTGAGCAAGTTTCGAGTCATTTCCGGGAAAGTTGGGGAAGTTTTAGGATTTTCAGGAATTCAGAAACCGGACTAGTCCACATGAAGGTCGGACATGTCTGCTATGGACGAGACTAGTCCGCTCTAGACTGGACAAGTCCGCTATGGTCCCGTGTTTTGCGAACTTCCCAACTAGGGCATGGTTTGAATATGGTGTGAGGTCAAAACCGACGTGGAATGTTGGATCTTGGGTAGTTACCTGAATGCAACGATCCAACAATCGAAGATTTGGTGTAACGCGCGAAACTTGATGTCTAGATCCGTTGACGACGATTCAGAGGCAAGTGTAGAAGAAGAACGTTGGCGATGAAAGTTGTTGAAGAAGAATGCAGCAGCGATGACGATCTTGCTGGATCCTTCTTTTTCCTTCCTCTCCTTCTTCCTCTTCTCTTCCTTCTCGCTTCCCTTGCGGCGAGAGCTTCTCTTATTGGACAGCGGCTCACGATGGGAGACAAGGCGGTGGGTTTTTTTTACGTGGGCAGGGGTGAGAGGAGGGCTTTGGGTTGTGTATTGTAACACCCTCATTTTCATGCATCATGCCCTGCATACATTCATATATGTGTCTAACATTAATCCACATAAAAAGGAATACGTTTAAAATTCATTTGGAACAAAACTGTAATTAAGAATTCTGGGAAGTGCGGACTAGTCTGTTTTTGGTGCGGACTAGTCCGATTTCTCTCTGACCTCGATCGGACTTGTCCGTTTTTCTGCGGACTAGTCAATTTTTCCCTCTGGACACTTTTGAACTTGTCCGGTCCTGTGCGGACTAGTCCTATGTTCCAATTCCTTTAAAATTTTGCAAAGTTCCTGGACTTGTCTGCACTAGTCCGGTGTTCCAGCGGACTTGTCCGTTTTTCCTCTCTGGCTAAAGTCAGACTTGTCCTATTTTAGATCAGACTTGTCTATTTTTCCCCTCTGGATAATATCGTACTTTTCCGATGCCCAGAGCGGACTTTTCCAATCTTTCTCTATCCAACTTCGTACTAGTCCGGCCCCTTTTTGGACTTGTCCGATAAATCGTGACTCCGAGTTGATCTTTTGATTCACGACTTGTTTCTTGGGTTTTACGTAAAGTGGGCCTAGGGACGTCGTGCCTAACTCTTTTAGAGCCCAGGTGGGACTCTAAACCGGCCTATACTCATCTCAATCTCGAAATCCATCTAACCCTAGCCTCCACCTCTATATAAACAACATACCCCTTGGCTTGACATCTATTTGCCACTTTTCCAACCTCACCCAAACCCTATCTCGTGAATAGCCGCCACCAAGGAGGGAGAAGGAGATCTAGAGCAAGAAGAAGAGGAGGAGGAAATGAAAGAGGATCAAGATCTCCATCAACTTTGCGTTCTTCATCAATCATCCACCATCAAATTCTTCATCAACCCTAGACCATCAAGATCCAAGTGTTGCCTCCAAGATCCTTGATTCATAGGAGTTCTCAACACCTGGTATACCTTCTACTTCCTTTTACTTACGTGAATTCAACCCTGTTTCTCAAAATTCATGTCGATCTAGAAAACTCTAGTCCGCCAGTTCTGCGAAGTGCAGACTTGTCCAGTCCCTAGCGGAGTAGTCCGATTTTCTTGGTTAATTTCTGTTGAATTGATTCTAAATTAGATTGAATCAAATCCAAACCTGTATAAACTTGTTAAAAGCTATTAGAACTAGTTAGTGATCCTTAAAAGAAACTCAATAACAAGTTCCATCTTGCATTTGCATTAATCATGCATATCATGTCACATTGACTAATATTTGTGCACTCTTTGATTGTGTTTCTTGTCTTGTACGATGATTGTGCCGATTAGACGGATTTGCGCTAGAAAGTGACGTGGAGGATCTCCAGCACCAAGAGTTTGAAGGTTTTGACCCGAACCAATCCCAAGAGTAAGGCAAGTGTCCTTGAAGCATATTGATCCTATTTTGAAACAAATGTTTTCTTTGCAAACTACATGCTTGTGTCAATTTGATGGGAAATCCTATGGAAGGAAGTTTACTAGCTTTGTTTAGCCAACCTTGTCACCTGGAATTCATGGTAGATAATCGGGAAGGGCTTTTTACCTTTTGCTTCGCTTAATTAATTGGGATGGGAAAACAATACTACACATTAATGATGCATTTATGAGATTATGATTAACATGAACTGGTTAATATGATATGGTAATGGGTGATCTAAACAAGCATGGTATGTGGATGGGTTGGATGTTATGGTGGTTTGTTTGCTTTAGATCTAAGGACCGGTTCATGCGAGAATAAGCCAGGACTACAGTGCCACCACGAGGCCAAGTATGGGTGTGACGTAGCTGATTAATTAGGGCTTTGCCAGTGCTATTTGGACCATTAAGGATGCTCGGTGAAGGGCTAGTCGGATTGGGTTTGTTGATGACTGGTGGGACTACCCTGGGATCCGAATGGATCAAGAGCGGGCCCTTGGTTGAAGATGTGCTCTGTAGGAGAAATCGCCACCTGTGAAACCTCAGTGGTGTCTAAATACATTAGTAATCCCATTGTAAAGGCTATTTTGTGATCTCTTGGCCATACGTCGACGGAAGTGTGAGATGACATAATAGAGGTTCTAGTCACCACAAGGTGATGAAATCACAAACGCGTGGGTAAAGCGGTACAAACTCTGCAGAGTATTAAAACTATCATGATAGTCGTGCTCCCGGTTATGAGAACCTGGACAACTTCCATGATTAGAGGGAAGCTTGGTATTGGGATGGTTTGGTAATGGTTATGGTTGGTAATATGGTTATGCCTAGGTATGGATTAAATTCTGGTATTGATTATGGTTAATGGTAATGGTGAAATCTTGAGTATGGATGATGGTAATGAATATGGACCGGTATTATGATGACTATATGGTTTATGATGGATTATTTCACATACATATAATACATTTCTTTTCAAATGTTTTAATGTACTTTTCAGCACTTTGCCATTATTATATTTGTCATTTGAATCAGCTACATGTCATACTTTCCACACTTGCTGAGTACGACATGTACTCACCCTTGCAATCCACCCAACAGTTGCAGGTCAGGATTGGGAGTATAACGATGATAATGTGGAGTTCTAGGTCGTGTCTACCGTCAGCTTTGCCTGTAGTGTTGCATGGAGCTGCGCTATATCCCTTTTGCTTAGTTTGCTTAGTTGCTTAATTAGTTTAACTCCACTGCATTAGTTGAAACTTGTCATTAATATTCATTAGAGCTTGTATTCGAGGATAATATGGTTTGTGTAATAAAAGTACTTAATTAATCTCATTCTATGGTAATTTTCTATATATCCATTTGTGATTGCACTCGTGTATGTGTGTTGAACGTCCTGGGCACACATATGCGTTCACTTGGTTCATTTTCGGAACCGGGTGTCACAAATTGGTATTAGAGCCACATGTTGACTGTAGGACATAGCCTAGATAGAATAGACACTTTATTGCACATAGGAGCACTCAGGAATTGATGTGTTTTTGTTTGGTGTGCTGTTTGCTATATATTGTTTGCTTGGGTGCTTAATAGAGGATTTGGGATGCTTTAGCATTGTCATGCCCACCTAGGCTAGTATAGCTTGTTGTTTAATTTCATATCCCTTGATGCATATAGTTGGGGACGTTTCTAAATTCTTATCTCTTGCTTTTCTTCATATGGTGAGAACTCGCAACTAGAGGGATGATAATAATGAGGAGGAGAACAATGGAGCATCTTAGAACAATAATGGACAAGGACCTGCTCATGGAGCTATTAACATTGAGCATCTTTTGGCTATGCAGAACCAGCTCATGTAGACCATGATACAGACTATGGGACAACTACAGGCTGGTAACATAACAAATAAGCCCCACATGCCTCCACCGCCACCCCCACCTCCTCATAACCGGTTGGGAGAGTTTATGATGACTAGGCCGCCAACCTTTGCTCAAGTCGTTGACCCTATGGATGCGGATGATTGGCTCAAGTCAGTGGAGAAGAAGCTAGCTATTGTCCAATGCAGTGACCGGGAGAAAGTGCTTTTTGCTTCTCATCAACTAGTTGGAGCAGATGCGGATTGGTGGTATTCCTTATGCAATGCTCATAAGAACCTGGAGAGGATTACTTGGGTTGAATTCAAGGAGAGCATCCGTTCTTATTATGTGCCAAAAGGTGTCATGATCTTGAAGAGGCAAGAATCTGAGAACTTGAGGCAAGGGAAATTGAGCATGGGTGAATATCTTAATAAATTCACTCAACTTTCAAGGTATGCCCCTGAAGATGTTAGTTGGGACAGCCAGAAACAATACTTGTTCATGAGAGGCTTGAACAATGAAATCCAAGTGCAATTGCTCAATTGTAATTATGCCAACTTCCAGAAGCTTGTGGACAAAGCAATTGTTGTGGAGAACAAGGTCCGTGAGATGGAGCAAGACAACAAGAGGAAGGCTCCATATTTCAGCCCCTCTACGCCTGCTCATCGCCCTGGTTATGCACCGCGCCCAACTCAGTTTGTGCAGCAGTGCCCTATTATGCAGGCACCTAGGCCTCCAATGCCTTATGCACCTCGTGCTAATTTTCCTGGTGCCAATGTTCAGAACCAAGCTCGTCCCAACAATCCTGGTGGAGTTAAGAAGTGCTATACTTCAGGAGAAGTTGGACACTTTGCGCATCAATGTCCAAAGTCAGGCCTTCGTCAAGGAAGCAATGCGTCGAGGCAAAACCCAAGACCCAATGGAGGACAGCCGCAAGGGAATCGTGGAAAGTAGAATTTTTCTCATGGCAATGTGAACCATGTCTATACGAAGGATGCTCAACAAGCGCATGACATGGTGATTGGTATGTTTACCGGTGACTATGTTATTTGACTCTGGAGCATAAAATTCATTCATTGCATCGAAATATGTTGCCAAGTATAGTTTTGCTATCTCTCATATGAAGTTTACTCTATTGGTTAAGTCTCCTGGAGGAGAGATGAGGACAAATATAGTATGTCCAAAAGTAAGCCTTAGAATAAGGGGGTAGACTTCTTCGCCAACCTCATTGATTTGGATTCTCAAGGATTGGACATTATACTTGGTATGGACTGGTTGAGGAAGCACAATGGAGTCATTGAATGTGCCACGAAGATGGTGAAGTTTACCAATGAGGAAGGGATCACCGTAGAATTTGAAGCATCTCAACATGCACCGAAGCAATTGGAGCTGAATCACATGGACGGTGCTGCAATTGAGAAGATTCCAGTGGTGTGTGAATTTTTGTATGTGTTTCCGGATGAGTTGCCAGGTATGCCGCCTGATCGAGACATTGAATTTGTTATTGATTTAATACCTGGAACTGTACCTATAGATAAGAGGCCATATAGGATGCCTCCTAAGGAATTACGGAGCTCAAGAAGCAAATTCAAGAGCAACTAGAGATGGGGTTTATTCGCCCCAGCTCTTCACCTTGGGGAGCGCCCGTTCTATTTGTGGACAAGAAGGATGGGTCGCAAAGGATGTGTTTGGATTACCGAGCTCTCAATGAGGTAACCTTCAAGAACAAGTATACCTTGCCCCGTATAGAAGACTTGTTTGATCAGATGAAGGGTGCTTGTGTATTCTCCAAGATTTATTTGAGGTCGGGATACTTTCAAATCAAGATTAGACCGTCGGACATACCCAAGATAGCTTCTAGGACACAATATGGATCATACGAGTACACCGTGATGTCCTTTGAATTGACCAATGCACCTGCGTATTTTATGTACCTCATGAATAAGGTATTCATGGAGTACTTGGACAAGTTTGCAGTAGTGTTCATTGATGACATTATGATCTACTCGAAGGATGAGAAGGAACATGAGGAACACTTGAGGCTCACATTGCAGAAATTGAGGGAGCATAACTATATGCCAAGTTCAACAAGTGTCAGTTTTTGTTAAGGGAAGTGTCGTTTTTGGGTCATACCATCTCAAGAGGAGGAGTATCGGTTGACCCAGAAAAAGTGAGGGACGTGATGAAATGGGAACCACCGCAAAATGTAAAGGAAATAAGGAGTTTTCTTGGGATGGTTGGATATTACTTTCGATTCATCAAGGACTTTTCTAAAATAGCCAAGTCAATGACGGAGTTGCTAATGAAGGGGAAGGCTTTCTAATGGACCGAAGCGTGTCAAAACAGTTTTGAGGTGCTAAAGAAGAGGTTAACTACAACCCCAGTTTTGGTTTTGTTGGACGTAGGCAAAAGCTTCGATATTTATTGTGATGCATCGAGACAACGATTTGGATGTGTGCTCATGAAAGAAGGTCATGTGGTTGCATATGCATCGAGGCAATTGAAGAAACATGATCAGAATTACACAACACATGATTTGGAACTTGCAGCCATGATTCATGAATTAAAGATTTGGAGACATTACATCCTTGGACATAGGTGTGAAATTTATATGGTCACAAGAGTCTTAAGTATATTTTCACGCAAGCAGATCTGAATTTGAGGCAACGAAGATGGTTGGAGCTCATCAAAGATTATGATTTGGGGATCAACTATTGTTCGGGAAAAGAAGAAGGACATAGCTGAATATGTAGCATTGTGTGATGTGTGCCAACGAGTCAAAGCAGAACATCAAAGACCCTCTGGATTATTGCAGCCATTGAAGATTCCGGAATGAAAGTGGGAAGAAATCAGCATGAACTCTATAGTTGGATTGCCACGTACTTAGTCCGATTATGAATCAATTTAGGTAATTGTGGATCGGTTGACAAAATCAGCTCATTTCATCCCTGTGAAGACCAAGTATACAGCTGCACAATTGGCCGAAATATACATGGAGCATATTGTGTGTCGACATGGAGTTCCAAAGAAGATAGTATCGGATAGAGGTTCTCAATTTAACTCTGGATTTTGGCAGAAATTGCATGAAGCATTGGGAACAAGGTTGAAGTTCAGCTCAACATATCACCCTCAAACGGATGGACAAACTGAGAGGACCAATCAGATTTTGGAGGACATGTTAAGAGCTTGTGCTTTAAAGCATGGGAAAAGTTGGGACAAGAGCTTGCCATATGCAGAATTTTCATATAGCAATAGTCATCAAGCAAGCTTGAAGATGCCGCCTTATGAAGCACTATATGGAAGGAAGTGTAGAACACCTTTTTTTGGAATGAGACAGGAGAAACTCAAGTATTTGGTCCAGATGTGTTGCAAGAAGCTGAGAAATGAGTTCAGATTATTCGGAAGAACTTGAGGGCTGCTCAATCAAGGAAAAAGGCTATGCGGACAATAGGAGAAGAAAACTCACCTTTGAAGTGGGAGACTTCGTTTACCTCAAGGTGTCACCAATGAGAGGTCATAAGAGGTTTAACATAAGAGGCAAGCTAGCACCTCGTTATATTGGGACATTCAAGATTTTGGACAAAAGGGGAGAAGTAGCGTATAAGTTGGAGATGCCAACTCATCTTTCGGATGTCCATGATGTCTTTCATGTTTCCCAGCTCAAGAAGTGCTTGAGGGTACCAGAAGAACAAGTGTCAATGGAAGATTTGGAATTAGAAGCAGATTTGACTTATGCCGAGCAACCAATCAAAATCTTGGAAAACAAGGAGAGAGTCACAAGGAACAAGGTGATTCAATGGTGTAAAGTGCAATGGAAGCACCACATAGAAAAAGAAGCAATATGGGAGCTAGAAGATGATCTCAAGAAGGGATTTCCCTATCTTTTCTCTTCCACATCAAATCTCGAGGGCGATATTCATTTTAAGGGGAGTAGGTTTGTAACACCGTCATTTTCATGCATCATGCCCTGCATACATTCATATATGTGTCTAACATTAATCCACATAAAAAAGAATAAGTTTAAAATTGATTTCGAACAAAACCGCACTTAAGAATTCTGGGAAGTGCGGACTAGTCCGTTTTTGGTGCGGACTAGTTCGATTTCTCTCTGACCTCGATAGGACTTGTCCGTTTTTCTGCGGACTAGTCTGTTTTTCCCTCTGGACACTTTTGGACTTGTCTGGCCCTGTGCGGACTAGTCCGGTGTTCCAATTCCTTGAAAATTTTGCTATGTCCCTGGACTTGTTCGGACTAGTCCGGCATTCCAGCGGACTTGTCCGTTTTACCTCTCTGACTAAAGTCGGACTTGTCCGATTTTAGACCAGACTTGTCTATTTTTCCCCTCTGGATAAGATTGGACTTGTCCGATTTCCAGAGCGGACTTGTCTGATGTTTCTCTGTCCAACTTCGGACTAGTTCCGTGCCTTTTCGGACTTGTCCGATAAATCGTGACTCCGAGTTGATCTTTTGATTCATGACTTGTTTCTTGGGTTTTATGTTAAGTGGGCCTAAGGACATCGTGCCTAACTCTTTTAGAGCCGAGGTGGGACTCTAAACCGGCCTCTACTCATCTCAAACTCGAAATCCATTTAACCCTAGCCTCCACCTCTATATAAACAACCCCACCCCTTGGCTTAACATCTATTTGCCACTTTTCCAACCTCACCCAAACCCTAGCTAGTGAATAGCCGCCACCAAGGAGGGAGAAGGAGATCTAGAGCAAGAAGAAGAGGAGGAGGAAACGAAAGAGGATCAGGATCTCCATCAACTTTGCTCTCTTCGTCAACAATCCACCATCAAGTTCTTCATCAACCCTAGACCATCAAGATCCAAGTGTTGCCTCCAAGATCCTTAATTCATTGGAGTTCTCAACACCTAGTATACCTTCTAATTCCTTTTCCTTACGTGAATTCAACCCCGTTTCTCCAAATTCACGTCGATCTAGAAAACTCTAGTTCGCCAGTTCTGCGAAGTGCAGACTTGTCCAGTCCCTAGCGGAGTAGTCCAATTTTCTTAGTTAATTTCTGTTGAATTGATTCTAAAGTAGATATAATCAACTCCAAACCTGTATAAACTTGTTAAAAACTATTAGAACTAGTTAGTGATCATTAAAAGCAATCTATTAACAAGTTCTACCTTGCATTTGCATTAATCATGCATGCAATGTCACATTGAGTAATATTTGTGCACTCTTTGATTGTGTTTCTTGTCTTGTATGTTTATTGTGCGAATTATATAGTTTTGCGCTAGAGAGTGCCGCAGGGGATCTAAAGCACCAAAAGTTTGAAGAAGTTGACCCGAACAAATCCCAAGAGCAAGGCAAGTGTCCTTGAAGCATATTGATCCTGTTTTTAAAATAAATGTTTTGTTTGCAAACTACATGCTTGTGTCAGTTTCATGGGAAGTCCTATGGTAGGAAGTTTACTAGCTTTGTTTAGCCACCCTTGACACCTGGAATTCATGGTAGAGAGTCAGGAAGGACTTTTTACCTTTTGCTTTGCTTAATTAATTGGGATGGGAAAACAATACTACACATTAATGATGCATTTATGAGATTATGATTAATATGAACTGGTTAATATGATATGGTAATGGGTGATCTAAACAAGCATGGTATGTGGATGGGTTGGATGTTATGGTGGTTTGCTTGCTTTAGATCTAAGGACCGGTCCATGCGAGAATAAGCCAGGACTACAGTGCCACCACGAGGCCAAGTGAAAGTGCATCTAGGACTCCCTTGTGGGTTTTGGATGATTTATGACAAGCAATTGGGATCCTAATCCTTTTGTTGAGATGAATGCAGGAAAATGATGAAAAATGAGCAAAGTGCCAAAAAGAGGGAAATTGAGAAGGAAAATGAATTTGAGCTCAAGGAGAAGAAATTAGTAGTTTAGTATGTATGGAGTGTGTTAAGGAAACACACCCAAGAGCTCAATCTCATTTAATCACACACACACACAATGCACAAAGCTATACAGGACCGGACTAGTCCGATATCAGCCGGACTAGTCCGATATCTTTCTGATCCACTTCGGACTAGTCCTCTCCAATGCGGACTAGTCCTTAACACAATGCACAAGTCACACAAAATCGGACAAGTCCGTTGTGACCCGGACTAGTCCGATATTCATTCTGATCCACTTCGGACAAGTCCGGTGTCTACACGGACTAGTCCGATATACACACTGATCTAAATCGGACAAGTCCTCCAAGTGCGGACTTGTCATCCCAAACACTTAGGGTTTCATATGTCCGGACAAGTCCGATGGCAATCGGACTAGTCCGAAGCTTTCCAGTAGCTAAATCGGACAAGTCCGTTTTCAACCGGACTAGTCCGATATTCCTGGACACTTAGGGTTTGCTACACACAGCACATCGGACTAGTCCGGTGACCACCACAGACTAGTCCGATATTTCTGAACCCTAACGGTCACTTTTAGAAACCCCATATAAATAGAGGTGCACGGCCCACTTTCACCTTACTCGAACCCTAGCGCTGTCACACCTCCCAAGAGACTCAAAAACTACCTCTCTCCACGAAACTAAGTGAAAAATTGATCAATCCATTGAAGATCACTTGTAGATCATTGGAGAGGGCACTTGGCACACGATTGAGCTCTTGGTTTGAATCTCTAACACACTCTTGTATCTCAATTTGTATATTTCGAAGTGTGTTATTGGTGGTCTTGAAACTTGTAATCAAGGGAGCTCTCAACTTGTGAGATCGCCCCTTCAACTTGGTGATTTACCCCTGTGTGATTAGTGGAAGAGGATTGGCCTTCGTGGCGATCCGACGAGGGAAGGGTTGGTGAAGACCCGGTCCTTTTGTGGGCTCCTCAACGTGGACGTAGGTTGCCTTCATGGTAACCGAACCACGGGATAAATCTTGTGTCTTGTTCGTTTGTGTTCATCATTCTAGTTGATCAACATTATCTAGGGTTTGATTCATTTTGTTGAATTCAAGTTAAATAGTTGAACAAGAATCATACTTGCAATAGAACTTGACATACAACTATTGAACTGTTATTAAAGTTTATATTTCCGCTGCAAACGTCAACGAAACAATCAAATTGACCTAACTTAATCAACCTAGCCCGTGAAATCCGGACTAGTCCGCACTTTACCGGACTAGTCCGATATATTTGGTTTTGACCTTGTTGTTGAAGTGCTACAGGAACCGAGAAATTTCAAAAAGGCCTATTCACCCCCCCCCCCTCTAGGCCTACATTCAATTGGTATCAGAGCAGGTTCTTCAAGAAAGAGTGCAACCACTCGAAGAGATCATGTCGGACATGAAGGAAGTCCAGAAAATCAACAACCAGGAAGAAATGAACAATGACAAGCACCAAAAGCTTGAAAAGTATCTCGAAGCCATTCAAGACTTCGATGATGATGAGGAGGAGACATTGGAGCTGAAAGCACTCCTTAGAAAGAAAGCGCTTTCCAAAGGGAAATCTAAAGTCGAAGAAAAGAAGAAGGGGAGTAGTCACACCGACTACTCCCGATATCCTTTTAATTATGACCGTTTAAATTCTAACAGCAGTCATTATCTATCTATTCCTCTCGAAAAAGCCCCACAGTTCGATGGGAGTGATTACTCCATGTGGAGGCAAAATATGAAGATGCACTTGATTTCCCTTAACCCAAGTTTATGGCATATTGTGTGCACAGGAATAAACATCCCTGATGACGATGAAGAGCTCACGCCAAGTCAAGAGCAAGCCATCCACAGGAATGCCCAAGCCGCGGCCGTTATCACCTCATCTCTAAGTCGAGATGAATTCACAAAGGTGGACGGATTGGAAATTGCCAAAGAAATCTGGGACACACTACAGACAGCACATGAAGGTGACCGGCATGTGCGGGAGGCAAAGATTGAAATGATTGAAGGCGAACTAGGAAGGTTCGCGATTGAGGAAGATGAGTCTCCCCAGGACATGTACAATAGACTGAAGACTCTTGTGAACAAGGTTCGATCATATGGGAGCAAAAAGTGGAATGACCACGAGGTTGTAAAGCTCATCCTTAGAGCCTTTATGCCTCGCAACGTCACACTTTGCTCTATGATCTGAGAAAGTCCCGAGTACAAGAAAATGACTCCGGATGAACTGCTTGGCAAAATCATCAACTTTGAGATGATGGAGAAGCAAGCCAAGCACGTAAAATAAATAGCCGACCTCACATCAGCCAAGAAGAAGGGAGTTGCCCTAAAGTCCTCACTCAAGCCCCCTATCCAAAGAAGCAAGAGAAGCACAACTTGAGGAGGATAGCGATGATGAAAGCAGCGAGCTGGACGAAGAAGATATGATTTTGTTTATGAAGAAGTTCAAAAGAATTATGAAGAAAAGACAAGGAACAAAATCGAGTGAAGGAAAATACAAGGAGAAGACAAAGCCGAAGATGAGGCGGGCATGCTATAATTGTGGTGAGTACAATCACTTTATAGTCGATTGCCCGTATGAGGACAACAAGAAGAAGAGTAAAGAGTCCAAGCCTCAACCGAAGAAATTCTTCAAGAAGAAGAAACAAGCTGAACAAGCACACATCGGAAAGGAGTGGGACTCAAACGATGAGTCATCATCGTCCGATGAAGAAGAAATGGCTAGCATAGCCATTGAAAGCATGTCCAAGAAACCCACACTCTTCCCCACGCTCGGTGCAAAGAAGGCAAATGGAACTTGCCTCATGGCTAAGGAAGGTAAACGCAAGGTACACATCAAAACTCCTTCCTTGCATTCTTACTCAAGTGATGATGATCTAGATACTGATGACGAAGATATGCTAATTGGTTTAGATAGAAAAACTGCTGCTAAAATGAAATTCTTGCTTAACCAACTTGTTGAGAAGGAAGAGCTAATTGATCGTCAAGAAGACATGATTATCTCCCAAAAGGAGAAGCATGTCGAACTTGACAATCTTCTAGCTCTTGAAAAGGAGAGAAACCACTCACTAGAGCTTGAGCTAGCTTCAAGCAAGAAAACTTGCTTGGAGTTAACCAACTCAAACGTTGCAATCAAGGATCAACTTGATGACCTAATCAAGGTCAACAAGATCCTTGAAGTGCAGGTTGAGTCACTCAAGCTTAGTGAACCTTCCTCCTCTTCAAGCCTACCTTCTCAACCCACTTCAACTAATATCGCTCATATTTGCAAATGTGATAAAATTAACACCAGGTTGAAGGAAAATTCTACCTCCACAAAGGACAAAAATCCTACCCAATGTGTAATATTCGACAAGGAGAGGATCAACTATGCACGTAGTGCATATTTGGTCCAAAGACCTCCAAATGTCAAGTATGGCATTGGTTACTCTTATGATGGAAAGCAAAGAGCTGGAAATCATAAGAATAACAAGGGAAGGATTACCTTTGTGAAGGGAGGACCCTCACAACCTGGTAACTCGAAAACTAAAAACCTGAACTCTCATGAAAATCGGACTAGTCCGGTTGTGGTCCGGACAAGTCCGGTCATCCGGACAAGTCCGGTCACACAGACTAGTCCGACCCATAATCAACAGCAACTCTTGTTTAAAACCTTTGATGTTTCTTATGTATTAATGAAAAATAATGTTGGTAAAGTGTATGCTTATTATGCTGGGTCACGCCATGGGAACACAAAATCCCATGTGTGGGTGCCCAAATGTATTGTTACTAACCTCCAAGGACCCAAGCAAGCTTGGGTACCTAAAACCAAGGCGTAATTTGTTTTTGCAGGCCTACTCCTCCGGTGGATCCAAATGGGTGCTAGACAGTGGATGCACCAACCACATGACCGGAGAAAGGAGGATGTTTGTGGAGTATGAAGTGAACAAGGACCCAAACGAAGGCATCTACTTTGGGGATAGCAGTCAAGGAAGGGTCCTCGGTACCGGTAAAATAGCAATATCCTCTGAACATACTCTTTCGCATGTTTTACACGTTGAATCTTTAGATTATAACCTGTTGTCCATATCTCAATTATGTGACAAAGGTTATAATTGCCTGTTCACTAACAAGGGTGTGACCGTCTCAAGGAGAAGTGATGGTTCTGTTGCATTCAAGGGTATGTTGAAGGGAAAGCTTTACCTTGTTGACTTCAACAAGGATAAAGCCGAACTCGACACATGCTTGATTGCAAAGACCAACATGGGTTGGCTGTGGCATAGACGGCTGGCACATGTTGGTATGAGGAACCTTCAAAAACTCCTCAAGGGCGATCACATCCGAGGTTTGAAAGATGTTGTGTTTGAGAAAGACAGGCCTTGTAGCGCGTGCCAAGCAGGGAAGCAAGTTGGAGCACAACATCCCGCGAAGAACATCATGACCACGACAAGACCGCTCGAACTACTTCATATGGACTTGTTTGGTCCAATTGCTTACATAAGCATCGGCGGTAATAAATACGGTTTAGTTATTATTGATGATTTTTCCCGCTTCACTTGGGTGTTCTTTTTGCATGACAAGTCAGAAACACAAGGAACACTCAAGAAATTCTTCAAGCGAGCGCAAAACGAGTTCTCACTATCAACCAAGAGTATTCGGAGCGACAACGACACGGAGTTCAAGAACATACAAGTGGAGGAGTACCTTGATGAGGAAGGAATCAAGCACGAATTCTCAGCACCATACTCTCCACAACAAAACGGAGTTGCCGAAAGAAAGAACTGAACGCTCATAGAGATGGCAAGAACAATGCTCGATGAATACAAGACTTCGGATCGATTTTGGGTGGAAGCAATCAACACCGCTTGCCATGCCACAAATCGACTCTACCTTCATCGACTACTAAAGAAGACCCCCTATGAGCTACTCACCGGTAACAAACCGAACATTTCATATTTTCGAGTTTTCGGTTCTCCTTGCTATATTTTGAACAAGAAGCCCAGGACTTCAAAGTTCGCTTCAAAGTCCGATGAAGGTTTCTTGCTTGGTTATGATTCGAATACTTACGCCTATCGTGTTTTCAACAAGGCCTCCGGACTTGTTGAAGTGGACCGTGACGTAGTGTTCGATGAAACTAATGGCTCCCAAAAGGAGCAAGTTGATCAATGTGAATTAGGTAAAGAGGAAGCCCCCTATCAAGCATTGAAGAGGATGGCTCTAGGCGAAGTACGACCACAAGAGTCATCGTCACAAATATAAGAGGAAAGTGAACCACAAGAGGAGATCAACAATCAAGGGGGAGCCTCGATACAAGATCAATCACAGGAATATGAACATGATCAACAAATCAACGAGGACAACAACTCAGGGGGAGAAGAAGATGATCACCAACATACGACCCCCCAAGTGCCACACCCAAGAGTACACCAATGCATTCAAAGGGATCATCCAATCGACAACATCATCGGCGACATCCAAAAGGGAGTAACCACTAGATCTCGTATAGCAAATATCTGTGAACATTACTCGTTTGTCTCCTTTTTGGAACCCCGCAGGACTGAGGATGCATTGAAGGATCCGGACTGGGTGGTGGCAATGCAAGAAGAGTTGAACAATTTCAAGAGAAACGAAGTTTGGGAACTTGTGGAAAAACCCAATGCAAATATTGTGGGCACCAAGTGGGTCTTCCGCAACAAGCAAGACGAACACGGAGTGGTGACAAGAAACAAGGCACGACTTGTGGCCAAAGGTTACTCACAAGTCGAAGGTTTGGATTTCGATGAGACTTTTGCTCCAGTAGCTAGGCTTGAATCAATTAGAATATTACTTGCATATGCTACTCACCATGATTTCAAGCTGTACCAAATGGACGTGAAAAGCGCCTTCCTCAACGGACCGATCAAGGAAGAGGTGTACGTGGAGCAACCACCCGGATTTGAAGACGAAGAGTTCCCCAACCACGTGTATAAACTGCGTAAGGCTCTCTATGGCCTCAAACAAGCTCCTAGAGCTTGGTATGAGTGTCTTAGAGATTTTTTAATTGATAATGGCTTTCAGATTGGCAAAGTAGATTATACACTATTCACGAAAAACCTGGATAATGATCTTTTTATTTGCCAAATCTATGTTGATGACATAATTTTTGGGTCAACTAACCAATCTTTCTGTGAAGAATTTAGTAGAATTATGACAGACAGGTTTGAAATGTCAATGATGGGAGAATTGAAGTACTTCTTGGGATTCCAAGTGCGGCAACAAAAGGAGGGAACATTCACAAGCCAAACCAAGTACACGCAGGACATACTCAAGAAGTTTGGCATGGACAAGGCAAAGCCCATAAAGACTCCCATGGCTACGAATGGCCACATGGATCTCAATGAAGATGGACCGAGCGTCGACCAAAAGGTATATCGCTCCATGATTGGATCTTTACTTTACTTATGTGCATCTAGGCCAGATATTATGTTGAGTGTATGTTTGTGTGCAAGATTTCAAGCCAACCCTAAGGAATGTCATTTGACAGCCGTAAAAAGAATCTTGAGATATTTAGTTCATACACCCAACCTTGGTCTGTGGTACCCAAAAGGATCCAAATTCAATCTCATCGGTTACTCCGATGCAGATTATGCCAGGTGCAAAGTTGATAGAAAAAGCACCTCTGGCACATGCCAATTCCTAGGAAGATCTTTAGTTTCTTGGTCATCTAAGAAACAAAATTCCATTGCTTTATCCACAGCCGAAGCGGAGTATGTTGCAGCCGGGAGTTGTTGTGCACAACTTCTTTGGATGCGACAAACTCTAAGGGTTACGGTTACAATATGAACCATATTCCTCTCCTTTGTGACAATGAGAGTGCCATTAAAATAGCCCACAATCCAGTTGAGCACTCTAGGACTAAACACATAGACATAAGACATCATTTCTTGAGAGACCATTCCATGAAAGGAGACATAACCATCTCACATGTCAACACACAAAAACAATTGGCCGACATATTCACCAAGCCACTTGATGAAAAGCGTTTTTGCGAACTCCGAAATGAGCTAAATATTCTTGATTCTCGGAGTGTGGCTTGAAAAGTTGCATACCTATATGCTTACTTCAAAATGTTGATTGATTTGTGAAAATTACCCCTCCCCATTTTTCTCTCGAAAAACTATGTCAATTATTAGATCTTGATGAGTTTTGCCTCTCTACTCTCAATTATTGGACCTTCAAATATATATGAATGGGGCTATGCAATTCTTTCCTGGTGACCACGGACAAGTGCGTGGTTACCCGGACTAGTCCGCCATTGCAGACTAGTCCGCAGAGTGCCGGTTAGGCCGGACTAGTCCGACAGACCACGGACTAGTCCGATATAGGTCTCTGGATGACTTCGGACTAGTCCGGTCATGTCCGGACTTGTCCGATTTTTAGTGTCCATAACCCTAGCCGCCACCAAACCCTAATCCCTTCACCCCACACTCGCCCCCAAGCTCTCTCTCTTGCGCTCGAGCTCCCAAGGCGAATCCTTGATTCCTCCGTCGAAAAGCCTCAATCTTGGGCGGAGATCAAGCTTGAAGACTCGGGGATTGAAGTTAGCGGACAAGTCCGGCCTCCAACCCCCAAAATCTCAAGCTTCCTTTGATTTCTTGGTAAATTTTCTTCAAAACCCTAAGAAATCACAAATTTCTCTATTGCTTATCGTTTGGCCTAGCATTCTTCACTAGTTACATGTCTAGTTGATGTACTATGTGTATGCTAGACTAGTTTTACCTTAGGGATCAATTTTTGTCCAGTCTGTTAGGTTTTTGCAGATGAACACCGGACTAGTCCGGTCCAGGTACGGACAAGTCCGGTCCCCCGGACTAGTCCGTGCCTGTGCACCGGACAAGTCCGTTGTTTCTGAACCAAAACCTAATTCTTTAATTCCCTAATGCCTTCCATTGCCATCTTACCTCACCAATACCTTGTATAACTTGTCCTTTATCTTGATCACTCATTCTCAGATCATGTCGAGCTCCGACAACCAAATCTCCGACTTTGAGGCCGAGTTGGACCACGAGGTGGCATCTCGGTCCTCGGCGGGTCTTGGCAAGAAACGCCAAGAAAGACCTTCCGACCCTGCTACTTCCCCTCCCCAGGTTCGGAGGAAGGTCTGTGCCAAGAAGCCTGCCTCAAAGGCTGCTCCGTCTACAAGCGGCCTTCGCCAAGCAAAAGGAAAAGGCAAGGGAGTTGCCACAGGGCCTGTTGGGCCCCTGAAGCTGCATACTCCCAGAGAAGGGGTCCGGGACCCCAATGAGGAAAGATTCACTGGCAAGGGCAGCGATGTGGCTGCGAAGTTGAGAAGTGTTGATTGCTATGCAAGGCCCAAGCAAGCAGCTGATGGCAGATTTTGGTCAAATTTCCATGCTGATTTCTACAAGCTGGTCTACTTGCCGATGAAGACCCCGGTGGTGCGCAGTCAATGGATTGACTGGGCCCACCTTGAGAAGAAGAAATGTGCAGCTTTTGATGAAGTGATAGCAGCTGCAGAGAGACATGGTCTGAAGGATCTGTTTGCCTTCAGACACAATTGGAATGATGAAGTGATTGCACAATTCTATGCAACGTGCCACTTCTCGAGTGAAGATGAAGAAAGTGTGACTTGGATGACCCATGGATCCAAGTACTCCATCACTCAGGAGGATTTTGCAAACCTGCTCCACTTAGACTCTGCTGGAAATGACCACCTAATCATCCACAACATAGGGGTCATTGAGAGGGACGGAATGAAGTTCATGTATGAGCCCAACTCTAAGTATGTTCCTCCTTCCACAAAGAACATGAAGCCCTTCTTTGTGGTCCTGAACAGAGTTCTCCGGAATACCATTGCCCCCAAGGATGGGGATGCAGGGAGTGTACAGGGCTACCTCCGGACTCTAATGAGGGTCATAAGCAAGAGGAGACAGTTTGATGTTGTAGATTACATTTGGAACGATATGGTCAACATCTCAAGCACCCCCAACCGGTCCTGTGGCTATGCTCCCTACCTGATGTTTATGATTGAGAAGGTCACAGGGATCGAGTTTGTGAAGGATGTGGAGCACACCCCACTGAGGCCTCAGAAGCCTCAACCAGTGAGTGTCCAGGCTGCTCCATTGCCGGCCTCAAGCCCCGAGGCACCGGCAAGGCAAGAAGAAGCTGCTAGGGCTCCTCCTCCCTCCAGGGAAGCCCCTCAGAAAGGATCCGCCAGTGGGATCCTCAAGTACTTGGCTGCAATTTTCTCCTCATGCAAGAAAATTGAAGTGAAGCTTCACAAGCTAAATCAGAAGAAGAAGGAGAACATGAGGTACATAAAAGCCAATGTGAAGCAGCTGAGTGAGAAGCTGGAGATCAACCCAATTGGATCTCCATTACTTTCTGAAGATTCAAATCCGGACATCACCGAGCTCAGCCCCTTGACTCCCTCCGAGCTTTCCTATTTTGGCATTGGAGGCTCGAGCAGCTCCGCTCCTCCTCCTCCCTCTCAACCTCGTCACGCGGAAAGCGATGAAGACGATGAAGACGACGAGAGGACTGACAGCGAAGACTGAAGCCCTAGGACCTTCCTCTCTCTCTCTTTTTGGTGTCTTGATGCCAAAGGGGGAGAGATTGAGGGGGGGTCTCTAGTCTTAGCTTTAGCTGAATAGGATGCGAGGAGAGAGCTCTCTATGTACTTTTAATTGTGATTGTATTTGTTTAACACTATTTTCATATCATGTTTGGTCCTGTGTTAAATTGCTCAATTAATTTGCAAGTGTGTGATGAAATCTGAATTTTTGCTCCTGAAATGCCATATTCACTTGATATTAGTTGATCAATGCAAATTCTGTCATTCTTAGTGCATTCATGCTCTTAGTATGCATCCCACCATAAAGAATGCACACATGAATAATTATCTTGTTGCTTGAAGTATTTTTGAGTCATATGTGCATACTTTATGAAAATCTCATTTTATACCTCATTTTGTGAAATCTCAATTGGTTGTCATCAATCACCAAAAAGGGGGAGATTGAAAGTGCATCTAGGACTCCCTTGTGGGTTTTGGATGATTTATGACAAGCAATTGGGATCCTAATCCTTTTGTTGAGATGAATGCAGGAAAATGATGAAAAATGAGCAAAGTGCCAAAAAGAGGGAAATTGAGAAGGAAAATGAATTTGAGCTCAAGGAGAAGAAATTAGTAGTTTAGTATGTATGGAGTGTGTTAAGGAAACACGCCCAAGAGCTCAATCTCATTTAATCACACACACACACAATGCACAAAGCTATACAGGACCGGACTAGTCCGATATCAGCCGGACTAGTCCGATATCTTTCTGATCCACTTTGGACTAGTCCTCTCCAATGCGGACTAGTCCTTAACACAATGCACAAGTCACACAAAATCAGACAAGTCCGTTGTGACCCGGACTAGTCCGATATTCATTCTGATCCACTTCGGACAAGTCCGGTGTCTACACGGACTAGTCCGATATACACACTGATCTAAATCGGACAAGTCCTCCAAGTGCGGACTTGTCATCCCAAACACTTAGGGTTTCATATGTCCGGACAAGTCCGATGGCAATCGGACTAGTCCGAAGCTTTCTAGTAGCTAAATCGGACAAGTCCGTTTTCAACCGGACTAGTCCGATATTACTGGACACTTAGGGTTTGCTACACACAGCACACCGGACTAGTCCGGTGACCACCACGGACTAGTCCGATCTTTCTGAACCCTAACGGTTACTTTTAGAAACCCCATATAAATAGAGGTGCACGGCCCACTTTCACCTTACTCGAACCCTAGCGCCGTCACACCTCCCAAGAGACTCAAAAACTACCTCTCTCCACGAAACTAAGTGAAAAATTGATCAATCCATTGAAGATCACTTGTAGATCATTGGAGAGGGCACTTGGCACACGATTGAGCTCTTGGTTTGAATCTCTAACACACTCTTGTATCTCAATTTGTATATTTCGAAGTGTGTTATTGGTGGTCTTGAAACTTGTAATCAAGGGAGCTCTCAACTTGTGAGATCGCCCCTTCAACTTGGTGATTTACCCCTGTGTGATTAGTGGAAGAGGATTGGCCTTCGTGGCGATCCGACGAGGGAAGGGTTGGTGAAGACCCGGTCCTTTTGTGGGCTCCTCAACGTGGACGTAGGTTGCCTTCGTGGTAACCGAACCACGGGATAAATCCTGTGTCTTGTTCGTTTGTGTTCATCATTCTAGTTGATCAACATTATCTAGGGTTTGATTCATTTTGTTGAATTCAAGTTAAATAGTTGAACAAGAATCATACTTGCAATAGAACTTGACATACAACTATTGAACTGTTATTAAAGTTTATATTTCCGCTGCAAACGTCAACGAAACAATCAAATTGACCTAACTTAATCAACCTAGCCCGTGAAATCCGGACTAGTCCGCACTTTACCGGACTAGTCCGATATATCTGGTTTTGACCTTGTTGTTGAAGTGCTACAGGAACCGAGAAATTTCAAAAAGGCCTATTCACCCCCCCTCTAGGCCTACATTCACCAAGTATGGGTGCGACGTAGCTAATTAATTACGGCTTTGCTAGTGCTACTTGGACCATTAAGGATGCTTGGGGAAGGGGTAGTCGGATTGGGTTTTTTGATGATTGGTGGGACTATCCTGGGATCCGAATGGCTCAAGAGCAGGCCCTTGGTTGAAGATGTGCTCTGTAGGAGACATCACCACCGGTGAAACCTCAGTGGGGTCTAAATAGGCTAGTAATCCCTTTGTAAAGGCTATTTTGTGATCTCTTGGCCACACACCGACGGAAGTGTGAGACGGCATAATAGAGGTTCTAGTCACCGCAAGGAGATGAAATCACAAACATGTGGGTAAAGTGGTACAAACTCTGCAGAATATTAAAACTATCATGATAGTCGTGCTCCCGATTATGAGCACCTGGACAACTTCCATGATTAGAGGGAAGATTGGTATTTGGGATGGTTTGGTAATGGTTCTGGTTGGTAATATGGTTATGCCTGGGTATGGGTTAAATTCTGGTATTGATTATGGTTAATGGTAATGGTGAAATATGGAATATGGATGATGGTAATGAATATGGATTGGTATTATGATGACTATATGGTTTATGATGGGATTATTTCACATACATATAATACATTTCTTTTCAAATGTTTTAATGTACTTTTCTGCACTTAGCCATTATTATATTCGTCATTTGAATTGGCTACGTGTCATACTTTCCACATTTGTTGAGTATGATATGTACTCACCCTTGCAATCCCTCCAACGGTTGCAGGTCAGGATTGGGAGTATTACAATGATAATGCGGAGTTCTAGGCCGTGTCTACCGTCAGCTTTGCCTGTGGTGTTGCATGGAGCTGCGCTATATCCCTTTTGCTTAGTTTGCTTAGTTGCTTAATTAGTTTAATTCCACTGCATTAGTTGAAACTTGTCATTAATATTCATTAGAGTTTGTATTCGAGGATAATATGGTTTGTGTAATAAAAGTACTTAATTAATCTCGTTCTATGGTAATTTTCTGTATATCCGTTTGTGATTGCACTCGTGTATGTGTGTTGAACGTCCTGGGCACACATATGCGTTCACTTGGTTCATTTTCGGAACCGGGTGTCACATTTATATAGGGGGGGGTAGTGGTTGGGTTAGGGTGGAATCCTAGTAGAAGTCAGTGGGGATAGGTAGGGCCTTGGTGGGTACCACTTGGGTTCCTTGGGGGTGGGGCACGACGTTCTAGGGTCCAAATATGTCAATCACCTAATAACTCGTAATGGAGGAAAATAGGAATCTGAGTCGAAACTCTAGAAACCGTACTAGTCCGTATGAAGGACAAACAAGTCCGTTTTTGGTTCTAATGTCACAACAGACTAGTCCGTTGCTTAAGTGGACAAGTCCGCTGTAGCACAGTGAAAAAGGGAATCGCGGACTAGAATGCAATTATCTGGACAAGTCCGGGGATTTACAGTTTTAAAACCATATTAGTCCGTGAATATTAACGGACAAGTCTGGATGGGAACAGAAGCAAAATCGGACTAGTCCGTACAAAGTAGCGGACAAGTCCATTGCCCTGAAAGAAACTGACTTAAGCTAGAGAAGACGGGTACACCTGACTAGTCCGAGGTGAGGACCGGACAAGTCTGTACCCAAGGCTGATTTTAATTGTTCTTTTGTCTCTAATTCATTTTAACCTTGTTCCTTTTTGTGTTGCACTATGTTAAACATGTATGGGAATGAATTCATTGCATGATGAATGAAAATGAGGGTGTTACAAACCTACCCCCCCCCCCTTAAAAAGAATCTCACCCTGAAGATTCGACGTAGAAGGAAAAATATATGGAAATTCCTTCTTGAGATCATCTTCGCACTCCCATATAGCTTCTGATTCAATATGATGTTTCCATTGTACTTTGCACAATCGAATCACCTTGCTCCTTGTGATTCTCTCTTTTGTCTCCAAGACTTTGATTGGTTGCTCAGCGAAAGTCAAATCTTCCTCAAGCTCCAATTCGTCCATTGGTACTTGTTCTTCCGGTAGTCTTAAGCACTTCTTGAGTTGAGAAACATGAAATACATCATGAACATCAGAAAGATGTGCCAACATCTCCAATTTATATGCCACTTCTCCATGTTTGTCCAAAATCTTGAATGGTCCGATGTAGCGAGGTGCCAACTTGCCTTTAACGTTTAATCGCTTATGACCTTGAATATGTGACACTTTGAGCTACATGAAGTCTCCCACTTCAAAAGCTAAGTCTCTTCGCCTATTATCCGCATAGCCTTTTAACGTGACTGAGCAGCCTTCATGTTTTCACGGATTATCTGAACTTGCTTTTTGGCGTCCTATATCACATCAAGCCCAAATACATGGGTTTCTCTTGTCTCATTCCAAAACAGGGATGTTCTACATCTTATTCCATACAATGTCTCATACAGCGATATCTTCGAACTTGCTTGGTAGCTATTGTTGTAGGAGAATTATGCATATGGCAGACTTTTGTCCCAACTTCCTCCATACTTTAGTGCACACGCTCTTAGCATGACTTCCAATATATGATTTGTCCTTTCGGTTTATCCATCCATTTCGGGATGATATGCAAAACTAAAATTCAGCTGAGTTCCCATAGACTGGTGCAGTTTCTCCCAAAACCTAGAGGTAAATTGAGAATCTCTATTAGATACTATTTTCTTAGGTACTCCGTATAAATACACTATTCTCCCCGTATACAGTTCTACTAGCTTTGCGCCGCTATAGGTAGTATTGATAGGGATAAAATGCGTAGACTTGGTCAATCGATCCACAATGACCCATATTGAGTCATATCCTGACAGGGTGCACGGTAAATCAACTATGAAGTCCATACCAACTTCATCCCACTTCCATTCCGGAATCTTCAATGGCCGCAATAGTCCAGCTGGCCTTTGATGTTCTTCCTTCCCTCATTGGCATACATCACATAATTAACATAATAAGCTATGTCCTTCCTTCATTCCATCCCACCAGTAGCACGTCTTCAAGTCCTTGTACATTTTTGTATAACCCGGGTGAATGGAGTAAGGTGAGTCATGTGCCTCCTTCAATATCGTCTCCCGATATTGCTTCACATTAGGAACGACAATTCATTTCCCAGGCCATAGCATGCCATTATCATCTTTGTCAAACCTCTGTTCTCATCTGCTGTTTGACCCTCTCGTATTTCCTTGGATTGTTTCCTTGATCTCTTGGATTTCCTCATCTGCTGTTTGACCCTCTCGTATTTCCTATTCCACTGTTGGGTTTACTTCTATTGCTCCTATTTCATTCACAAATTCGAGATGCAAGCGCTCAAACTCCTAACATAGCTCGGATGGCAACTCCCGAATAGTAAGTCGGTGGCTTGTTCCTTTTCGGCTTAAGGTGTTGAATGTGGCCTAGAGGGGGGGTGAATAGGCCTTTTTGAATTTTGTCGGAACCTGCAACACTTAACAACCAGATCAAAACTCAAGATATCGGACTAGTCCGGTCAAGTGCGGACTAGTCCAGTGTGTACCGACTAGGTTAATCAAGTTTGATCGATTAATTTGATTATAGGATGTATGCAGCGGAAATATACTGGTAATTGAAGTGTTACATGATTATGAACTAGGGTATACCACAAGTCAATCTTTTATTTGATGTTTCAACGTAAAGTAAGCAAGATCGATTGAAACCCTAGACTGATATGATGTATAAGAACGATGTACGCAAAGTAAGAACACAAGCAATTTATCCCGTGGTTCGGTTCCCACAGAGGCAACCTACATCCATGTTGAGGAGTCCATAAAAGGACCGGGTCTTCTCCAACCCTACCCTCGTCGGATCGCCACGAAGGCCAATCCTCTTCACTTATCACAAAGGGTAAATAACCAAATTCAAGGGGCCTTCTCACACGTTGAGGGCTCCCCAAGATTACAACAAGAACTACAACAAGAACACAATCAAAAGATTACAATGAAAATCACAGGAGTGTGTTAGAGAATCAAACCAAGAGCTCAATGAGTGATGAACCGTGTCTCTCCAATGTTCCAAAGTGTATCCTCAAAGGATTGATCTTTTTGGCTTTTGATTTCGTGGAGAGATGTGTTTTTGAGGCTCTTGGGAGGTGTGACGGCGCAGGGGGTCGAGAGAGGTTAAAGTTAGGTCGTGCACATCTATTTATATGGGGTTTCTAAAAGTGACCGTTAGGGTTTAGGAATATCGGACTAGTCCGTGGTGGACACCGGACCAGTCCGGTGTGCTGTGTGTAGCAAATCCTAAGTGTCCCTAAATATCGGAATAGTCCGGCTGGAAGCGGACTTGTACGATTTCTCTTCTAGAAATCTTCGAACTAGTCCGATAATCATCGGACTTGTCTGGATCAGTGCAACCCTAAGTGAATTGGGTGACAAGTCCGCACTTGGAGGACTTGTCCGATTTAGGTCAGAGGGTTTTTGGACTAGTCCGTGCCAATATCGGACTTGTCCGATTTCCATTAGAATGATATCGTACTAGTCCATTGTGTGATCGGACTTGTCCGATTTTGAGCAAATTGTGAAGTGTTTTAAGGACTAGTCCGTACTGCGAGGACTAGTTCGATTCTAGTTAGAGAGATATCGGACTAGTCCGTGGTGATATCGGACTTGTCCGATCTTGTGCAGAAAGATATCGGACTAGTCTGGTGTCAGTCGAACTAGTCCGGTCATGTAGAGATTTGTGCAATGTGGGTGTTTATTTGTGTTTGAGCTCTTGGGGTGTGTTTCCTTAACACATTCCATACACAATGATCTACTACACTTGTTCCTTGAGCTCTTTTCCACATTGCTCCTCATTCTCCCTTCTTTTTGGCTCTTTTCTCATTTTCTCATTAAAACATGTGCTCATCTCAACAAAGTGGTTAGGATCTCATTTGCTTGTCATAAATCATCCAAAAACCGCAAGGGATTCCTAGATGCACTTTCAATCTCCCCCTTTTTGGTGATTGATGACAACCAATTGATATTTCACAAAATATGATAGAAAGCTGAGATTTTCATAAAGTATGCACATATGAGTTCAAAAAACATTAAGCAATGAAAACATGATCTATATGTGCATTCTTTATTGTGGGATGCATAACTAAGTGTATAGAAACAATAATCATGATGAGAATGACATAATTGACATAAACACATCAACAACAAGCACACATGTCATTTCTAGAGCAAAATCACAATTGAAATTTGGAGGGGAAAAAGAAATTTAACTAGAATCTGAAAAATTGAAACCAATTTAAACCTCAATTGAGAGAATTCAAAAATTCAAATTTAAATCATGTTCAAACTTTACCAAGATAAAAATCCGAGTTCACCATTTAATTGAAAATTTTCCAAATAGCACCCCTGCAAATTTTCATAATATTTGGAGCACTAATTGTATTTAATTCAACGGGTACATTGAATTCTAGTCAAATTCAAATTTGAATTTGAATTTCACATGAAACATATCCAAACTTGAAATCCAATTTCAGAATCAGATCCTAGATATTTGTTTGAGCCTATCTACAAAGTTTCATGAATTTTGGACACAAGTTGGTGGGATATTTCTTGGTACAGAGGAGGTTTGAGTGGAGGGGACTGTGGGACCCACTTGTCATACAGAGATGGAGCTAAGCTGAACGTGTTTCACTTCTCTGCTTCTCCCATGGCGACACCACTCCATTTGCATGTGCCACCTCCTCTCAACAGCCTGTCCACAGCTGCACTTGCCCCTATAAAACCAAGCTTGGTGCTATTTCTTCATTCTCCTCCCTCTGGTCGGCATTTCATCCCTGTTCTTCGTCCACCCGCCCACACAGAACCACCTCGCCGTAGTTCAAGCTTGTCGGACAAGAGAAGCAGTGTTGCGCCGTGCTCCAAGAAGAGAAAAGTAACCCAACTCGTTGCTCTATCATCTCCATCATTTGGTCTATCGTTTTGCTCAGTGTATTGCCCGTATTTTGAAGTTCAGCAGACCGCCGGTGAATTCCCCTATTCTGCCGCCTCTGCTCCCTCGACGGACCGGCGATACAATAGTCTTCGCGCTTCGATCCTTTAAGTAAAAAGGTTCGCAATCACGTCTAGTTCATGCTCGTACAGTTTCAGCCCATGCCATGCTTCCTAGCCCCCGTATTTCCATTTCTTCCAATGATCTTCGATGATGAGTATAGTCTATTCGTGCGCGAAATTCTTTTTGCACGGTTGTTTATTCCTTGTGCACCTGTTCTATGTTGTTCTATATGGCCAGGCGCATCACCTCGAATAAGAGTCATCAAGTTTCATCGGGTATCCTCACCGGAATCCCATTTTTCCCCAACCGCGGATTTTTCCCTCCTCGGTCCGTAGTCGCCACCAGTTTCCAAGCCTATTTCCCTCCCTCTTATGGCCAGGTTCTTGTTCCCCATGCTTCCATGAATCTTTTCGAGGTCTTCCCGATCTGTTTCACCCACCGTAGGGCTCGGTCGACATGGCCGAAACCCAAATCGCCGCCGCCGCCGTCGCGCAAGCCTTTCCGGCCATCGCCGGCGTGCGCTGACCCCACCGGCATATTCAACACCTCGAAATAGGGTTAGGCAGCGAGTTTGGCGAGGAGCCGTGCCGTGGATCGACGGGCGGCGAAGGCGCCGCCGCGGTCGCGCGCCTGGCGGGAGGTAGACGATGACCAGTGGGGGCCCAGTCGTCAGCGAGTGTAACGTGTGCGTCCGGATCTGGTGCGGTCGTGGATCGCGTGTGGCTACACCCCTGTACCCTGTGGCCCGGTGTTGCTTAATTCCGATTGGCCCAATTTAAATCCTGTGGGCCCAGCCAGTATTCAAACCGTTTTCCAATTGAAATTTAAGTTCCAGATTTAGTTTCCACTTCAAAAATCCATATCTCCTAGCCGAATTGTCCAAAAATTCTCAAGTAAGTTTTTATAGAACCAGTATGAAGAATACTTTCCAGTGGTGCACTTGGATTTGTATGAAAGCACATATGAATTTCTACATAATTCAAATACTCAAAATTCTTATAGAATTAATTCCTATAGTTCTGCTCTTTGGAAAATTACCAAATTTTTCCAGAGCCTTCATTTGAATATCCTTGAACTCCAGTAAATATTTCAGGGTCATTAGACTTCATTTGCATGGTCTAATCACCTGTGTATTCTCTATCCACATAAAAATAGTCAAATTCATTTAGAATTTGTACAGAAACTTGTGCAAACTTCTATATTGAATATCTATCAGTATAAAGCTTCAAAATTTATCAAACCAACTTTTTTGGTTTTCTCTTTATCCACACCAACCAGAACTACAACCCAATCTTCGTGAAAATCCCTAGATTTTGCTGTAGAGCTATTTAAAGCAAAATCATGTTTTACTTTTATCTGATGATTCACTTCATAGAAAAATCTGAAATTTTTCCAAAATGTTCTTTAGTATGTTTATGACTTCCTGTCGAAATTTCAGCTTCATTGGACTTTACTAACCTAGTTGAATCTAAAGATTTTCCTAACTGATCACATAATGCCCAAAAACAACAGAAACAATTCACTAAAATATCCCCACTTGTAAATTCAATATCTCACAATACAATACTTAGAAATTTATGAAACAAATTTTCATAGAACAAGTGAGACACCCTATGTATGATACAACCACTGGTAGCCATGATACACCTCCAGAATTACAACCAAAATTCAGATAAGTCTAAACACTTAAGAAATTTTGTAGACCACTATATTCAATTGATGTACCTGAAACTTATCTGGTTATTCATACATGACCATGTGAACTCCCTATAATTTTCTCAGGCTCAGGGAATCTGTTGAATCTGTATAAATTGAGATCACATCCCTTTGTACAAAACAATATCTATTTCACCCCATATGTCCATTGTCTAAATTCATCTTGTTTCCTTTCCGTTGCTGTCCAGTCTAGCAACAAAACTTCAAGTCCTAACTAATACTAATCCTTATCAAGTTATAATCAACTTCAATTTTCATAATAATTAATTGCAATCTCTTAATTGTATATCATTTCGATAGTGTTCGCGACGAAGGTGGCCAACGAGAAGCACAACCTGGAGGAGAGGAATTCTCTATTGGATCTGCTGTGGTGTGAATTCTCGGCGAAGGCTACTAACTGATCGTTGCTGACTTTTTATTGCAACCGAAAGGCAAGCCCTGGTTTGCATTTAAGAGCCTTTTAAAGTTTTGCTTTTACACACACTGTATTGAATAGACTTGATATGTGCATTAGGTCTATCCTGATTGAATACTCCACATGCATGACCAAATATCCTTGGAGTGGATGGGTAGTATAAGACTCCCTCGAGTTAGATTTCTATGCTTAATGTTTAGTTAGAAGATCGGTAGAAGTCGAGTATGTTGGATACTACTCGCGAGATTGGTCTAATTTTTATTTATTACAAGTCAAGTAGTTGAATTCTACTTGCGAGAGAAGTCGAGTGAGGGAAACCTACTCGTGAGTTGTTACCATAACGTTAACTCTTTAATATGAGACGTGGACGGGGATTTGTGTAGGTTGGTTTGCTCACATCGTGCCTGGGTCGGTAATGACGAGGCAGGTGTTGGGAGATGGATTGGTAGCCCTGTCTGTGTCGGTTAAGGCCCGTCTCGTGCTTGGCCCTGTTGGACAAGTTTGAACTGTACCAGGTTCATACTGGCAATATGGAACCTAGGAAACCGATGTACCTTGAGGATCCTATGTTGGAACCTTTTCAATCGGCTTAAGCTGCCGGTTGTTAGTACAGTGGGAGGTAACTCACTCATGAACATCTCACAGCGGAGGTGCACCTTGAGGGGAGCTCACTGTTCGGGTCAATCGAACTGTTTCGATGTGGTTGAATTTGGGGAAGGTGGCTACGTGCGACATCAATGGAGTGTGCCGAGGCAAATCCGAGTATGGGCGTATGTGTCGTGCAGTCCGGGTATTTTTTATTGCAATCACCGCCGCTCGCGGTTATTTGAGCATACTTGGACACTGAGTCTTGACATAGTAAGAAAGAGAAATGGAAAGATTATGAATATGCTGCTATGAATAATTCTTTGTATTCAAATCTTGGCTGCTATACAGATAGCATAATCAAAATTTACAATTTCCAAACATTTAACTTGGATAAGGCTTATGCAACCTTGAGCAAGTATCATTGTGGATGAAGCGTTTCTAGTTTGATTGTGGAGTTCACAATGATGCTATGCCCATGGATCGTGTATGCCACATTAAAACCGACCACTGAGGATTTACTTTCGGCGAGTCCATTCCTGTAAATTAAGCTTCCCAGTCTTTAAAGTTTCCAGCCTGTAGAGTTCCATGTTTTAGGTGAGACGGTTAAGTCTTGCTGAGCCTTGTGCTCACAGTTGCTATATTGTGGTTTTTGCAGGTATTTTTAGCTTACGCTTATGTTGTGGTTGTCCGTGAGCTCTCGAGTATGTCAAGATGTATCTCTCACGGAAACCTTGCCGCTGCTTTCTGTTTCATGTTGCTAGTGAGAAGCGTCTGCGGGCATGGACCACTTCTCTTGTGCATAGCTAGTTGAGAGTATGAGTATGTATATTCCATTGTGTTGTATATTATGTTGTAAAATAGAATCATCTTGTGAAATAAAATATTTGTGTTGGTTATTTTGTAAGGCTTTTCTTGTGTGCTGTTGTGTGCCACATCGCACGGCACCACCCAATGCGATTCCTGGAATGTGCGGACTCCGGGTCCCCACACTTTTCACATCCATTTGATAGAGCTTGAAATCATGGTGAGTATCATATGCAAGTAATATTATAATGGACTCAAGTCTAGCTACGGGAGCAAAGGTTTCATTGAAATCCAAACCTTCGACTTATGAATACCCTTTGGCCACAAGTCGTGCCTTGTTCCTTGTCACCACCCTGTGTTCGTCTTGTTTGTTGCAGAAGACCCATTTGGTGTCGACGATGTTTTGGGTCTTTCGACTAGTTCCCACACCTCGTTTCTTTTGAAATTGTTGAGTTCTTCTTGCATGGCCACTACCCAATCCGGATCCTTCAATGCATCCTCAACCTTGCGTAGTTCCAAAAAGGACACAAACGAGTAATGCTCAAAAAAATTAGCTATGCGAGATCTAGTAGTTACTCCCTTTTGGATGTCACTGATGATGTTGTCGATTGGGTGATCCCTTTGGACGCATTGTTGTACTCTTGGGTGTGGTACTTGTTGTCTTGAATCTTCATGATTATCTTCTTCTCCCCCTAAATGGTTGCCCTCATTGACTTGTTGATCATCTTCACTTTCTTTGAGGTTGATCTAGTATGGAAGCTCCCCCTTGATCATTGGTCTCCTATTGTGGTCCATTTTCCTCATGCATATGTAGAGGTGGCTCTTGTGGTCGAACTTCGCCTAACGCCATTCTTCTCAATGCTTGACAAGGAGCTTCTTCTTTATCTAGCACACATGGATCAACTTGCTCCTTTTGGGAGCCATTAGTTTCATCGAACACTACGTCAAGTGCTACTTCAACAAGTCCGGAGCTCTTGTTGTAGACACGATAGGCGTATGTGTTCGAATCATAACCAAGTAAGAAACCTTCATCGAACTTCGAAGCGAACTTTGAAGTCCTAGGCTTCTTGTTCAAAATATATCATTTGGAACCGAAAACTGGAAAATATGAAATATTAGGCTTGTTACCGGTGAGTAGCTCATAGGATGTCTTCTTGAGTAGTCGATGAAGATAAAGTCGATTTATGGCGTGGCAAGCGTTGTTGACCGCTTCCGCCCAAAATTGATCTGAGGTCTTGTACTCATGGACATTGTTCTAGCCATATCTATGAGGGTTCGGTTCTTTCTTTCTGCAACTCCGTTTTGTTGAGGGGAGTACGGAGCTGAAAACTCGTGCTTTATGCCTTCTTCATCTAGGTACTCCTCCACTTGTGTGTTCTTGAACTCCGTGTTGTTGTCGCTTCAAATGTTCTTGATTGTCAATGAGAATTCATTTTGAGCTCGCTTGAGGAACTTCTTGAGTATTCCTTGTACTTCTGACTTATCATGTAAAAAGAAAACCCAAGTGAAGCAAGAAAAATCATCAACAACTATTAAACCATATTTGTTACTACCGATGCTTATGTAGGCAATTGGACCGAATAAATCCATGTGAAGTAGCTCGAGCGGTCTTGTTGTAGTCATGACGTTCTTCGCGGGATGAGGTGCTCCAACTTGCTTCCCGGCTTGGCACGCGCTACAAGGCCTGTCTTTCTCAAAAACAACATCCTTCAAACCTCGGATGTGATCGCCCTTTAGGAGTTTTTGAAGGTTCCTCATACCAAAATGTGCTAGCCGTTTATGCCACAGCCAACCCATGTTGGTCTTTGCAATCAAGCATATGTCAAGTTCGGCTTTATCTTTATTGAAGTCAACAAGGTAAAGCTTTCCCTTTAACATACCCTTGAATGCAATGGAACCATCACTGCTCCTAGAGATGGTCACACTCTCATTAGTGAACATGAAATTATAACCTTTGTCACATAATTGAGATATGGACAACAGGTTATAATCTAAGGAATCAACATGTAATATGTGAGAAAGAGTGTGTTCTGGTGATATGGCAATTTTATCGGTACCGAGCACCTTTCCTTGACTATTGTCTCTAAAATAGATGCCCTCGCTTGGATCCTCATTTGCTTCATACTCAACGAACATCCTTCTTTCTCCGGTCATGTGGTTGGTGCAGCCACTGTCTAACACCCAATTTGATCCACCAGAGGAATAGGCCTGCAAAAACAAATTATGCCCTGGTTTTAGGTACCCAAGCTTGCTTGGGTCCTTTTAGGTTAGTCACAAGGGATTTGGGCACCAACACATGAGATTTGGTGTTCTCATGGCGTGGCCCAACATAATGAGCATAAACTTTGCCAAAATTGCTTCTCATTAAGACATAAGATGCATTGAAAGTTCTAAATAGCAACTGTTGTTGTTTATACACAGGACTAGTCTGGGAGACCGGACTTGTCCGGAAGACCGGACTTGTCCGAACCCCGACCGGACTAGTCCGGTGATCACGCGTGTTGGATTCATTAATTTTGGATTTTCCAGTTTGAGAGAGTCTTCCCTTTACAAATACATTGCTCTCCTTGTTATTCTTATGACATCTAGCATGTTGCTTTTCACCATAAGAGTAACCAATGCCATATTTGACATTTGGAGGTCTTGTGACCAAGTATGCACTACGTGCATATTTGATCTTCTCCTTGTCAAATATGCCATTTTGTGCAGGATGCTTGTCCTTGGTAGAGGTTGACTTGTCTTTCAAACTGGTGTCAACTTTACTACATGTACAAGCAGAAGCAACTTCAGTTTTAATGGGTTGAGAAAGTGAACTTGAAGAGGATGAAGGGTCACCTTGCTTGAGTCACTCAACTTGCACTTCAAGGATCTTGTTAACCTTGATTAGTTTAGCAAGTTCATCTTTGATTGTACCATTTGAGTCACTTAACTCCAAGCAAGCTTCCTTGCTTGAAGCTAATTCAAGCTCTAGTGACTTGCTTCGCTCCTTTTCATGTTCTAGAAGCTTGTCAAGTTCAACATATTCCTCCTTTTGGGAGATAATCATGTCTTCATGGTGATGTATCAGCTTCTCCTTCTCAACAAGTTGATCGAGTAAGAATTTCATTTTAGTGGCTGTTTTCTTATCTAACCCAATTAGTATATCTTCTTTATCACTATTAATTTCACTATCACTGGAATAGGAACCCATGGAAGAGGGTTTTGTTGTTACCTTGCATTTACCTTCCTTTGCCATGAGGCAAGTGCCGTTCCCCTCCCATGCGCCAAAAGTGGGGAAGAGAGTGGACTTCTTGGATGTCTTCTCGATGGCTATGCTAGCCATCTCTTCTTCTGATGATGATGAGGACTCATCATTTGAGTCCCACTCTTTCCCTATATGCGCTTGTTCGGCTTGTTTCTTCTGCTTGATGAATTTCTTGGGTTGAGGCTTGGCTTCTTTGGTCTTCTTCTTATTCTCTTCATATGGGCAATCAACTATAAAGTGGCTATACTCACCACAATTATAGCATGCCCGCCTCAACTTTGGCTTAGATCTTTCCTTGTACTTTCCTTCACTTGATTTAGCGCCTTGTCTCTTCTTCATCATTTTCTTGAATTTCTACATGAACAGTATTATGTCATCTTCATCCAAGTCACTACTTTCATTATTGCCGTCTTCTTCTAGTTGAGCTTCTCGAGCTTCTTTAGACAAGGGCTTAAGGGTGGACTTTAGAGCGACCCCTTTCTTCTTTGCCGAAGTGAGGTCGGTAATTTCCTTAATATGTTTAGCTTGTTTTTCCATCATCTCAAAGTTGATGATTTTCCCAAGTAGCTCTTCCAGGGTCATCCTCTTGTATCCGGGGCTTTCTCAGATTATTGAACACAAGGAGACATTGCGAGGCATGAAGGCTCTAAGGATGAGCTTCACTACCTCGTGTTCGTTCCACTTCTTGCTTCCATATGCTCGCACCTTGTTGATGAGCATCTTTAATCGGTTGTACATATCTTGTGGCGACTCATCTTCTTTGATTGCGAACCTTCCTAGCTTTCCTTCAATCATCTCGATCTTTGCTTCTCGCACATGACGATCGCCTTCATGCGCGTTTTGCAATGTATCCCATATTTTTTTGTGATCTCGAGTCCATCTACTTTTGTAAACTCATCACGGCTGAGCGATGAGGTGATAACTGCAGCAGCTTGGGCGTTTTGATGGATGGCTTGCTCTTGACTAGGTGTGAGCTCCTCATCATCATCCGGGATATCTATTCTTGTTCATACTATGTGCCACAAACTTGGATTGAGGGAAATCAAATGCATTTTCATGTTTTGTCTCCACATTGAGTAGTCATTGCCGTCAAAATGTGGGGCTTTTCCAAGTGGAATAGATAAGTAATGATTATTGCTAGAATTAAGCCGATCATAGTTAAAAGGATATTGGGAGTAGTCGGTGTGACTACTCCCCTTCTTTCTCTTCTCATCTTCAATCTTCACCTTTCCCTTGGAAAGAGTTTTCTTCCTTAGGAGCGCCTTGAGTTCCAGCGTCTCCTTATCGTCATCTTCGAAGTCTTGAATGGCTTCGAGGAGCTTCTCCAATTTCTGGTTCTTGTCTTCATCAACCTTCTCTTGGTTGGTGCTCTTGTGTACGTCTTTCATGTCCGACATGATCTCTTCGAGCGATTAGTCTCCTTCTTGAAGAACTTGGCTCTGATACCAATTGAATGTGGCCTAGAGAGGGTGAATATGCCTTTTTGAATTTTGTCGGAACCTGCAACACTTAACAACCAGATCAAAACTCAAGATATCGGACTAGTCCGGTCAAGTGCGGACTAGTCCGGTGTGTACCGACTAGGTTAATCAAGTTTGATCGATTAATTTGCTTCTAGGATGTATGCAGCGGAAATATACTAGTAATTGAAGTGTTACACGATTATGAACTAGGGTATACCACAAGTCAATCTTATATTTGATGTTTCAACGTAAAGTAAGCAAGATTGATTGAAACCCTAGATTGATATGTTGTATAATAACGACGAACGCAAAGTAAGAACACAAGCAATTTATCACGTGGTTCGGTTCCCACAGAGGCAACCTACATCCACGTTGAGGAGTCCACAAAAGGACCGGGTCTTCTCCAACCCTACCCTTGTCGGATCGCCAAAAAGACCAATCCTCTTCACTTATCACAAAGGGTAAATAACCAAATTCAAGGGGCCTTCTCACACGTTGAGGACTCCCCAAGATTACAACAAGAACTCCACCAAGAACACACTCAAAAGATTACAATGAAAATCACAGGAGTGTGTTAGGGAATCAAACCAAGAGCTCAATGAGTGATGAACCGTGTCTCTCCAATGTTCCAAAGTGTATCCTCAAAGGATTGATCTTTTTGGCTTTTGATTTCATGGAGAGATGTGTTTTTGAGGCTCTTGGGGGGTGTGACGGCGCAGGGGGTCGAGAGAGGTTAAAGTTGGGTCGTGCACATCTATTTATATGGGGTTTCTAAAAATAACCATTACGGTTTAGGAATATCGGACTAGTCTGTGGTGGACACTGGACTATTTCGGTGTGTTGTGTGTAGCAAACCCTAAGTGTCCCTAAATATCGGACTAGTTCGGCTAGAAGCGGACTTGTCCGATTTCTCTTCTCCAAATCTTCAGACTAGTCCGATAATCATCGGACTTGTCTGGATCAGTGAAACCCTAAGTGAATTGGGTGACAAGTCTGCACTTGGAGGACTTGTCCGATTTAGGTCGGAGGGTTTTCGGACTAGTCCGTGCCAATATCGGACTTGTCCGATTTTCATTAGAATGATATCGGACTAGTCGTTGTGTGATCGGACTTGTCCGATTTTGTGCAACTTGTGAAGTGTTTTGAGGACTAGTACGTCGTAGGAGGACTAGTCCGATTCTAGTCAGAGAGATATCGGACTAGTCCGTGGTGATATCGGACTTGTCCGATCTTGTGCAGAAAGATATCAGACTAGTCCAGTGTCAATCGGACTAGTCCGGTCCTGTAGAGATTTGTGCAGTGTGTGTGTGTTTATTTGTGTTTGAGCTCTTGGGGTGTGTTTCCTTAACACATTCCATACAATGATTTACTACACTTGTTCCTTGAGCTCTTTTCCGCATTGCTCCTCATTCTCCCTTCTTTTTGTCTCTTTGCTTATTTTCTCATTAAAACCTGTGCTCATCTCAACAAAGTGGTTAGAATCTCATTTGCTTGTCATAAATCATCCAAAACCCATAAAGGATTCCTAGATGCACTTTCAGGTGTCTGCCACTACATTGGCCTTTCCTTGGCGATAGTTAATCCCAACATCGTAATCTTTAATGAGTTCCAACCATCGTTTTTTCCTCAAATTCAGATCCATTTGTGTGAATATGTACTTGAGAATCTTGTGGTCCGTGTAAATATCACACCTATGACCGAGAATGTAGTGCCTCCATATCTTCAAAGCATGCACCACGACCACAAGTTCGAGATCATGCGTTGGGTAATTCAATCCATGCTTCTTCATTTGCCTAGATGCACAAGCTACTACTCGGCCTTCTTGTATCAATACATAGCCAAGTCCTTGCCTCGATGTGTCACAATAAATATCGAAGCTCTTGCTGACATGTGGCAATATTAATACCGGTGCGATGGTTAATCTCTTCTTTAACTCCTTAAAGCTGTCATGACAAGCCTTGGTCCATTTGAATGGTTTCTCCATCATTAGTAGTTCAGTCATGGCCTTTGCTATCTTGGAGAAGTCCTTGATGAAATGGTGATAATATCCAACCATTCCTAAGAAACTTTGGGTTTCCTTCGCATTCTGTGGTGGATTCCACTTTAACACATCTTTCACTTTTCCTGGATCAACAGATACTCCTCCTTCGGAGATGATGTGGCCTAAAAATGATATCTCTCTCAACCAGAATTGGCACTTGTTAAACATGGCATACAACTGGTGCTCTCGCAATTTCTGCAATGTCAGCCTTAAATGCTCTTCATGCTCTTCTTTGCTTCTCGAGTATACCATGATATCATCAATGAACAATACGATGAACTGATCTAAGTACTCCATGAGGACTTTATTCATGAGGTACATTAAGTAAGAAGGTGCATTCGTCAACCTGAATGACATAACGGTGTACTCATATAACCCATACCGTGTTTGAATAGCTGTTTTGGGTATGTTTGCAGGTCTGATTTTCAGTTGTAAGTACCCATCGAAGATCAATCTTGGAAAATATTCGAGCTCCCTTGATTTTGTCAAACAAATCTTTTATGCAGGGCAACAAATACTTATTCTTGATCATTACCATATTTAGACATATGTAGTTCACACACATCCTTTGGGATGCACCCTTCTTATCTATGAAGAGCACTGGGGCTCCCCATGGTGATGAACTTGGGCGTACAAAACCCTTTTCTAGCTGCTCTTGAATCTTCTTCTTGAGCTCCACTAATTCATTAGCAGGCATCCTATATGGCCTTTGTGCAGTTCCAGGTATTAAATCAATGACAAACTTGATGTCATGGTCAGGCGGCATACCTGACAATTCTTCCAGAAACGCCTCTGGATACTCGCAAACAATCGGAATTTCCTCCAATTTGACACCTTCCATATGGTTTAGCATTGCCCTTCCAGTTGTTGGCTGAACTACCTTGAATTCTATACTCACTCCCTCATCATTTGTCAACTGCACTGTTCGTGTGGCACACTGGATCACTTCATTGTGCTTTCATATCCAATCCATTCCAAGTATTATGCCAATCCTTGTGAGTCCAAAACTAGAAGGTTGGCAAGTAAATCTACCCCTTATTTTAAGACTTACTTTTGGATATACTATATTTGTCCTCACCTCGCCTCTAGGAGAACTAACCAACATAGTATACTTCATCTGGGATATAGGCATACTATACAATGTGACATACTTCGATGAGATGAATGAATGAGATGCTATAGAATTAAATAATATAGTAGTACGGTTGGAGTTTGCAAGGAACATACCAATCACAACATCATTAGCTTGCTCGGCATCCTCTGCAGATACATTGTTCACCTTGCCATTAGCGAAATTATGTGGTCCACGGTTGCCTTGAGTTGCTCCTCCATTCGGCCTAGGATTCTGCCTCAGAGTATTATTGATCTGTCCCTAGTCTGACTTTAGGTACTGATTAGCAATGTGTCCCACCTGATCACAAGTATAGTATGTCTTGTTACCAGTGGCACCAAAGAAGTTAGGGCGAGGCTGCTTCTGAGCATAGGCACCCATGTTAGGACGAGGTGCAGGCAACATGGGTAAGTGAGGTGCTTGCATGGAAGGGTGTTGCTGCGTTAATTGATTTGGGCGTGGTGGATAAACAGGGTGATATGCAAAAGCATATGGGTTGTAGTATGGTGCAATAGGCGGTGCATAGCGAGGGCAAACACTGCTTCCTTGTGGCTGTCCTTGATATGGCATGTTCCTCTTTATGTCATGTTCCATCTCACAAACCTTGTTTTCAACCACAATAGCCTTATCAACAAGCTTCTGGACGTTGGCATAGTCACTGTTTAGCAATTGAGCTTGAATTTCATTATTCAGACCCCTCATGAACAAGTATTGCTTTCTGCTGTCTGTATTGATATCCTTTAGAGCATACCTTGATAGTTGAGTGAATTTATTAAGATACTCACTCACACTCATCCTACCTTGCTTGAGGCTTTCAAATTCCTGCGTCTTCAGTATCATGACTCCCTCATGTAGTGCAAGCGGAAACTCTCCTTGAATTCAGGCCAAGTGATTTTTTGTTGATTAGCGGCGGCTCCAACTAGCTAGTGTGATGCAAAGAGAACCTTCTCTCGATCATTGCATTGAACAATAGCAAGTTTTTCTCAACAAATTTTAGCCAGTCATCAGCTTCCATAGGATCGTTGGCTTGAGCAAAAGTAGGTGGCCTGGTCCTCATAAACTTGCCCAGCCGGTTGTGGAGCGGCACGGGTGGCGGTGGCGGTGTTGGTGTAGGCATGTGGTTTTGGTTGTTGTTGTTGGCTTGCAGCTGTCCCAAAGTTTGCATCATGGTCTGCACGAGCTAGTTTTGCATAGCTATGAGGCGCTCCATGTTGCGGGCACCAGGTCCAAGGTAGACATTCTCAGGAACCTCAACATTGTCATCATCACCATTGGCATTCCTTTGGTTAAGGGTTAACCTCGGCATCAGTGGGTGGAAAAAGAGTACGAGACGGAAGAATTCAGAAGTTGAGAGAAAACGTCCCCAAACTATAGGCATCAAGATATATGAAACTAAGCAACTACTTTCTATTAAATAAAATCTATATGAGGATATGGACAAGTGCTAAAGCATCCCACATCTCTCTACTACATGCGGATGTGTACAAATCGCCAAAGCGTTCCACAACTCACACCAAGCACACACCATAGAAAATTCAGCACACCACACTAACTATAGCTAGTACGATCTAAACGTCTTCAAACTTCTCTACAGGAGACCTTGTCTTAATTGTGAGAGTCGTGGCTGTTCTGGCTGTGAGGCGGCGAAGGCGATGGCGGCGGCGGGTCATACACAGGCGCACGCCAAGGTGAGTTGGTCGTCATGTAGGTGTTGGTTAGCTTGCCACACCATTGGTCTCCATAGTGGCACGGGCCTCCTCTTGCCGTTCCATGACATACAACCTCTTGTGGAGTAGAGTATCTCCTCCAGGGCATCGACATAGTGATTTCCTAGATTCACAAGCATCCTCTGAGACCTGTCGATGGCATGAGGATCGGACTAAGCTCCTTCCTATTGTCCCATTATTTCCCTTGTTCCACTCTTCTGACGCGGGTGTAGCACAAAGGGAATACCTCCAAGCTGCTCATGATAGGAGTAACACAACCTCGTGAGTGCTTCCCAAGCAACATGATTAATAGCTTGCTCCCTGGTGGATCTCCATGTGGGCGCAAAGTGTTGGGTGATCACAACATCCTTAGAGAGAATTGTAACTTGAGCCTTCCATTCATCACGCCTATACCGAGGAATCCTCTTAACATAATACTCCGGTTGCATATTATATTGGTCAAGGAACTCCTTCGATTCCTTAGCTGCAAATCTTCCATCGGTCCCATCAGAACAAAATTCTTGAGCAAAGCAAAAAATTGGACCCTTATCATCCTTTCTAGCTCCAGTAGGCGCGGGTGCACCTTCCTAGACTACAGGTACATCCCCTTGAGCTGCGAGTTCATCCTCTCAATTGTCTTCTTGTGGCTCATCCTCATCGGGTTCCTCAACCTCATGTGCTTCATCTTCATCTTCATCATCACCATAGAACTCCACCTCTTTAGCATCTTCCTCCGTCATGTTGGAGTGCTCATACTCAACCTCCTTTGCGGGGGACCTCACTTCCTCATCCTCTTGGAATGGTTCCCTCAATGGTTCCTTGTGAGTCTAAGCTTGCTTCTAAGAGGCGGCAGACAAGCTTTCCTACAGGCTGTCATTTTAGTGTGAGGCATCTATGGAGAAAACATGAGAATATTATAGGAAAATATAAATGTCATTCTGAAATTGCTGCAGTCATAAAATAAGGTAAGAGGATGTGCAATAGCTCAAAAAGATGTCGTAGAGGTAAAAGTTGCAGCATCAGCAAAACCATACACTTTTCTATCAAAATATAACTTATAGAGAGTAAAAAAGTGCAGAAGCAAGAGATTTTGAAAGGGAAGAAGTCCTAAGTGGTTTAAGGTGTCCATCCTACCTATGCTTGCGTCCTACGGTCAACCACGGCTCTGATACCAATTTGTAACATCCGGTTCCGAGAATGAACCAAGTGTGATGCATATGTGTGTCCAGGATGCTCATCACACGTACACAAGTGTTTCACAAACGATATTCAGATAACAACCTTGTTTAGAATAATAATAGTACCTTATTACAATATCCAAATAGTCTCAAATACAAGTTCTAATAACTGTGCATCAGAAAAACTAAGCACTAGAAGACTCCATCTCCATAGGCAATTTGACGCTAACACGCACGCCTCGTACTCCTCATAGTCCTTCGGATACTCCAAATTATCACGTGTTACTGAATTAATGTTGGAATAGAAAGAGTGAGTACATATCTTACTCAGCAAGTGTGTGAAAGTATGAAATGTAGCTTAAACAAGGATGGAATAAATGGTTTATAACGAAAAAGCACATTTCATTCATAAAAACAAGAAAATGCGATTTATGATTACTATGTGAGGTCAAATCCCATAATAACCTAAATACCATCAGTACCATATCTAATGCCATCAATCCTACATAAATTAACATAATAATCCATAATTATCCATAAACATCCATATCAAACTCATCATAACCAAACCCATATCCCAATCCTTATTCCATATCCAATTCCAACCATTATTCAATACTCAGGTTTATAACTCTAATCATGTGAGGGTCCAGGTTGCTCGTAACTAGGAGCACAGCTACCATGATAGTTTTACACTCTGCAGATGTGGCACCACTTTACTCACAAGTTCGTGATTTCATCACCTTTCGGCGACTAAGAAACTCCATTATGCCGTCTCACACTTCAGTAGGTGTTTGACCAAGAGATCACAAAATAGCCATTACAAAGTGACTACCAACATGTTGTGGACCCACTAAGGTCTCACCAGAGGTGATATCTCCAACTAAGCACATCCATCGAAGGGCCTTCTCTTGTGCTGTTTGGATCCTAGGGCAGTCCCGCCATTATTGCAAACCGAACTGACTCCCATTCTCCGATCCTTTCATATTATCCGAACGATGCTGGCAATACACTAATTAATTGGCTAAGCCGCACCCATACTTGGCCCTGTGGTGGCACTGTTATCCTGGGTGGTCGCTCCATGAAGTGGTCCCTATATCTAAAGCAAACAAAACCACCAAATCATCTAAACCTTTCCACATAACCCACTTGCTTAGATCCCTAGGTTCCATATTGCTAAAGTATCATTATCATCAATTCACATAGTTCATATGTTCAGTAGTTCATAATTAAGTCATTTGGTTATTCTCAACCCAATTAAGTAAAGCAAAGCAAAAGTATAAAATACCCTTCCTGACTCTCTACGTTACATCCCGAGCGATAAGGATGGGCATACAAGTCTAGTAAACACCTATTCATGGTGTGATGCAACTAGTTGGTGTGATGCACTAGAAGGTTCTCTTGTTGGATCCTTCCTCTTCCTTCCTCTCCTTATTCCTCTTCCTCTTCCTTCTCACTTCCCTTGCGGCGAGAGCTTCTCTTCTTGGATAGCGGCTAACGACGAGAGACAGGGCGGTGGGGTTTTTCTTACGTGGGCAGGGGTGAGAGGAGGGCTTTGGATTGTTTATATATGGGGAGGAGTGGTGGGGTTAGGGTGGGATCCTAGTAGAAGTCAGTGGGGATGGGTAGGGCCTTGGTGAGGTCCCACTTGGGCTCCTTGGGGGTGGGGCACGATGTTATAGGGCCCAAATATGCCAATCACCTAATAACTCATCCCGAAGGAAAATAGGAATCTGAGTCGAAACCCTAGAAACTGGACTAGTCCGTATGAAGGTCGGGCAAGTCCGTTTTTGGTTTTGATGTCACAACGGACTAGTCCATTGCTTAAGCGGACAAGTCCGCTGTACCACAGCGAAAGAGGGAATCGTGGACTAGAATGCAATTATCTGGATAAGTCTAGGTCATTAAAGTTTCTAAACCGGATTAGTTTGTCAATATTAACGGACAAGTCCGGACGAGAACAAAAGCAAAACCCGGACTAGTCCGTACAAAGTAGCGGACAAGTCCGCTGCTGTGAAAGAAACTGAATCAAGTCAGAGCAGACAAGTACACCGGACTAGTCCGGGGTGAGGACCGGATAAGTTCGTACCCAAGGCTGGTTTTAATTGTTCATTTGCCTATAATTCATTTTATTCTTCTCATTTTTTGTGTTGCATTATGTTAAACATGTATGAGAATGAGTGCATTGCATGATGAATGAAAATGAGGGTTTTACATCAACAAATTCTTCCCGTTGGGCAACAATGTTTCCAACAACGGGAGGATTCTCTAGCTTCCAGCAGGAGCCATAGGCATCTATCACAAAGCTTTGGGAGGGGGTGGCTCCAAGATTATATCTTGGATTGCATCCACCATGGGATGGATGGTTGGCTAATCGTTCAACACTCCTACAATGGGTTCACTTCATCGATCTGTGGTCAAATTCATGCTAAAGTAGGAAGTGACATCTTCTCATTCATCATGAGAAAGACGAAGATTTGATTAAGAAGATGGTCACCATCAAGGGATGGATCAATGAATGCTCCAGTTCCATTAGTGTAGCATGCAAACCTTTGAAAAGGTGGACATGCTAGCCAGAGAACTAGGACCTCATCTTGAAAGAGCAAGCAGATACAACAAATGGAGAAGTGTTTGGATGATCCAAGCCATGGATATTCACATGATTTGTGAAATCCATGTCAACATGGGACACTTGAGAGTCTATTTCTCTATGACCCATTAGGATCCTTTATTTCCCAACAACTTCAAATGCCACCACCAATAAGGAGGTCAAGTGTGGAACCAAACAATCAAGGAGGCTATGTGAATTTGAATTCCAATGATTTAACTTCAACTCGCCTACCTAGAATTGTCTTGTCTATGGCCAAGGAGAAATCAATGACAACATACCCAAGAAGGAATTGGCTAAGGATAAGACACTTTGAAAAGCATTGAAGATCCAAGGGTTCCACAATCACTTGTTGGACCCTACACTTCAACCAAGCCCGTACAACTTTGAGCAAAGTGACATTGTGGATGAAGAATTTATTGTTTGATTGTGTAGTCTACATGTTGTTATGCACAAGAAAGCCTCTTAATCCTAGATCAATCATGGTTTGAATCAAAAGAACATTTTGAAGGTCGAAGTAACACCTCCATAAGTGGACATCCTCAGTGCCTTTATTAGGAATGAGGAGACTTTGTCATGTAATCCACGATGACATTCTAAGAAGAAGGAGAAGCAAGAGCCATTTAAATGGCCCACGTCCACTAATCCACCAAAAGAATGACGGAAGAAGGACAAGCCTCACCAAGTCATAAAAGATTATCTTCAAGAAAAAGCCGTCGCAACATCAACAAGTCTGCATCAAAGCAATAAAGTGGTCGGGGCCATATCATGGCTCACTTGTCCAAATGACATGCCAAAGGAAGTTTGGTATGCCAATCAAGAGAAGTCATCCACACCTTCATCTCCAGGCATGGACGCCACATCATTAGGCTAAAAAGGACGGACGTAGATCCCGCTCATTGGACTTCAAAAATCCAATGAGTCCTTTCCAATAAGTTAATTGGTATTTATCTCATATTTGATTTTCTCAATTGCGTATTTGCATTTCTCATCAAACCTTGCATTTGCATTTAACTAAAAGTTGCCTACAGGGGGGGGGGGTGAATAGGTGGATAACATGAAATTTAACTCAATAAAATCTAATTAATAGACAAGTACGGACTAGTTTGGCCCGCGGACGGACAAGTCCGGTCAGGAAGTTGAACTAGACGAAAGGTGAGATTTTTATGCGATGTTGTGAAGTCTACTGGTTGAAATGTGAAGAATACAAACCTAACAATCTAGTAATAAAGATATACGAAGATAAAACGACTTGATCGAGGTGAATCGCAAGATTAAGATGAAGAACGTGTGGAACTCTAACTTGGTCTAGCGAAGAACGAGAAAGGTAAATCAAGGGTGCAAGACAAAAGATTTATCCTGTGGTTCAGCTTCACAAAGAAGCCTACATCCACTTTGAGGAGCCCACGGAAGGATGGGTTTCGCTCAACCCTTTCCTCACCTGGCCACCACGAAGGTCGGGTAGCTCTTCCACTATGAAAGAGTAGCGACAATTAACATGACCACCCAGATTTTCAAAAATGAAGCATGGTCCATGGATCTAATACTCCCCCTTAATCTCTCCCCATATGGCACCAAGACACCAAAAAGGAAAAAGATAAAGGGAGAAGGGAGAGCCTATGTCTACTCATCGTCGCTCTCGCTCTCCTCTCCATGGCCTGGGTCGCTTTCTGGCTCCTCATCATCGTCATCTTGAGCAATGTCTTCTTCTTCTTCATCGCCAACCTCCTCATCGGTAGGAGCGACACTAGAAGGGCCACCCCCACCACTAAAGAGTGTAGCCTCCGCCTCAGAGAACTCCAAAAAAGGTGTGATGTCTTCATCCTCAAAGACCTCCGATGACATAGGGATGTCCGCCTTCTCACAAAGTCTTTGAAGGTACTTGTCTTGCTTCTTTGCCATCTTTTGAGTTTTCAATTAAGCTTTGCGACAAGAGGTGAAAATAGACTTTAGAAACTTGAGAGTGGCACTAGCAAGGTTGCTGGAGGAGGAAGAGGCGGGAGCCGGGGGAGGTGCATTGAAGGCACAACTCCTAGAGGCTCCGCCAACCTTCTACATAGGAGGAGCAATCTGAGGATCAAGTTTTATGTGCTTGATACCCTTCACAAAATCCAAGCCTGAGACTTACTCAATCAAGCACATGATGATAGGAGCATATCCACACGAGCGATTGGGAGTGTGGGATATGCTGAAGATGTCGTTGTAAATGCAGTCAAAGACATTGAATCTCTCCCCTTCGGCAGTTAGCCTTAAAAAGTGCCTTAGATTCCCTTGTGTCATCCCGACATCCCCATGTTTAGGTGCTAAAGTCTTCCTCAATATCCGATTGACCACGCTAAAGAAGGGGCGATGAATCTTTGTGGTGGGGGGTGTAACACCCTCATTTTCATCCATCATGCATTGCATAAGTTCATATACATGTCTAACATTAATCCACATAAAAAAGAACAGGTTCAAAATGAATTTAGAGTAAAACCGCACTTAAGAATTCTGGGAAGTGCAAACTAGTCCGTTTTTGGTGCGGACTTGTCCTATTTCTCTCTGACCTCGCTCGGACTAGTCTGTTTTTGCTGCGGACTAGTCTATTTTTGCCTCTAGACAGTTTCGGACTTGTGCGGTCCATTGCAGACTAGTCCGGTATTTCAATGCCTTGGAAATTTTGCTAAGTCATTGGACTTGTCCGGTACTCCAGCGGACTTGTCCATTTTCCCTCTGACTAAAATTGGACTTGTATGGTTTTGGCTAGACTTGTCTGATTTCTCTCTGACCAAGTTCGGACTTGTCCGATATAGTTCGGACTTGTCTGATATCTCTTTGTCTAACTTCGGACTAGTCCGGCCCTTTTCGTACTTGTCCAGTAAATCGCGATTTCGAGTTGATCTTTTGTTTCATGATGTGTTTTTGGGTTATACCTTAATTGGGCCTAAGGACATCATGTCTAACTCTTTTTGGTGCCCATGTGGGAGCCTAAACCAGCCTCTACCCATCTTAAACTCAAATTTCCATCAAAACCTAGCCTCCACCCTTATATAAACAACCCCACCCCTTGACTTTACATCCTTTTGCCTCAATTGAAGTCCACCCAAACCCTAGTTCGTGGAGAGCCACCACCAAGGAAGGAGAAGGAGATCCCAAGCAAGAAGAAGAACAGGAGGAAGCGAAAGAGGATCAAGATCTCCATCAAGTTTTGCTCTTCATCAACAATTCACCTCCAAGTTCTTCATCAACCCTAGATCTTCAAGATCCAAGTGTTGTCTCCAAAAATCTTGATTCATTGGAGCTCTAAACACCTAGTATACCTTCTACTCTCCATTCCTTACGTGAATTCAACATCGTTTCTCAAAATTCATGTCGATCTAGAAAACCCTAGTTCGCTGTTCTTGCGACGGCCGGACTAGTCCAGTCCCAAGCGGACTACTCCGATTTTGCAATTTGTTTCCTGCTGAATTAATTCTAAATTGTTTCGAATCAATTCCAAACCTGTATAAACTTGTTAAAAACTATTAGAACTAGTTAGTAAACATCATTAACAACTCATTAACTAGTTTTGTGTTGCAATTGTATTAATCATGCATGTCATGACATATTGAGTAATATTTGTGCACTTATTGATTGTGATTTTGGTCTTGTATGTTTATTTCGCGGTTTAGACGGATTTGCGCTAGAGACTGCTGCGGAGAATATCCAGCACAAGGAGTTTGAAGACATTGATCCCAATCAAGCTCAAGGGCAAGGCAATTGTCCTTGAACATATTGATCCTGTTTTGACAATAAATGTTTTGTTTGCAAAATTGCATGCTCATGTTAATTTGATGAGGATCCTATGATAGGAAGTTTACCAGCTTTGTTTAACCACCCTTGTCACCTGGGATTCATGGTGGAGAGTCGGGAAGGGCCTTTTACCTTTTTGCTTCGCTTAATTAATTGGGATGGGAAAACAACTATACTATTTAATTATGCATTAATGAGATTATGGTTAATATGAACTGGTTATTATGACATGGTAATGGGTGATCTAAGCAAGCATGGCATGTGGATGGGTTGGATGTTATGGTGGTTTGGCTTGCTTTAGATCTAAGGACCAGTTCGTGGAGCGATCATCCAGGACTTATAGTGCCACCACGAGGCCAAATATGGGTGTGGCATAGCTAATTAATTAGGATATTGATAGTATTGAGCGGATCATTTGGTGCACCGGGGAAGGGGAGTCGTATTGGGTTTGGATACGATTGGCGGGACTCCCTGGGATCCGAATGGCACAAGAGGTGGCTCTTGGTTGAAGATGTGCTCAGTTGGAGACATCGCCACCGGTGAAACCTCAGTGGGTTCGTACATGCTAGTATTCCCTTTGTAAAGGCTCTTTTGTGATCTCTTGGCCACACACCTAAGGAAGTGTGAGATGGCAAAAATTGAGATTCCTTAGTCACCGCAAGGTGATGAAATCACAAACACGTGGGTAAAGCGGTACAACCTCCGCAGAGTGTCTAAAAACTATCATGATAGCCGTGCTCCAGGTTATGAGCAACCTGGACACTCACATGATTAGGAAAAAAACTTGGTATTGGGATGGTTATGGTTTGGTGCTGGTTATGGCTGGCTATGGATTAAATTCCGATATGATTGATGGTAATGGTGAAATCTGGTATAATGAATGGTGGATATGGAATATGGACTGGTATTATGGTACCTTCATGGTTTATGATGGGTTTACTTCACATACATATAATATATTGCTTTTCAAATGTTTTAATGTACTTTTCAACACTTAGCCTTTATTATTGTCATCATTTGAATCGGCTACATGTCATACTTTCCATACTTGTTGAGTACGACATGTACTCACCCTTGCAATTCCCCCACCAACAGTTGCAGGTCAGGATTGGGAGTATAACGATGATAATGCGGAGTTCTAGGTCGTGTCTGCCGTCAGCTTGTCTGTGGCGTTGATTGGAGCTGCGCTATACCCTATTTGCTTATGCTGCTTAGCTGCTTAGTTTGCTCAGTTTAGTTTATTTCCGCTGCATTAGTTCAAACTTGTCACTAATATTCATTAGATCTTGTATTTGAGTATATTCTAAATTATGTAATAAAATTGGTTACTTAATCTTGTCTTGTGGTAATTTTCTATATATTCTTTTATAATTGCCCTCGTGTGTGTGTTGAACGTCCTGGGCACACATATGCGTTCACTTGGTTCATTTTGGGAACGGGGTATCACAGATTGGTATCAGAGCCATAGGTTGACCGTAGGACGCAACCTAGATAGAATGGACACTTTAGAGCACATAGGAGCACTCATGAATCAAGGTTTTTTTGTTTGGTGTGTTGTTTGCTATATATTGCTTGCTTGTGTTATTAATAGAGGATTTTGGGATGCTTTAGCATTGCCATGTCCATATAGGCTAGTATAGGTAGTTGCTTAGTTTCATATCCCTTGATGCATATAGTTGGGGACGTTTTCTAAATTCTTATCTCTTGATGGCAGTGGATGGCAATGATGAGAAGGAGAACATTGGAGCACCTTAGAACAACAATAGACAAGGACCTGCCCAGGGAGCTATCAATCTTGAGCAACTATTGGCTATGCAAAACCAGCTCATGCAGACCATGATACAGACTATGGGACAGCTGCAGGCTGGTAACATCAACAATCAGCCCCACATGCCTTCAACGCCGCCCCCGCCTCCTCATAACCGGTTGGGAGAGTTTATGAGGACTAGGCCACCCACTTTTGCTCAAGCTGCTAACCCTATGGATGCTGATGATTGGCTCAAGACTGTGGAGAAGAAGCTAGTTATTGTCCAATACAGTGACCGGGAGAAGGTGCTATTTGTGTCCCATCAACTTGTTGGAGCAGCTGCCGATTGGTGTGATTCCTTATGCAATGCTCATGAGAACCAAGAGAGAATTACTTGGGTTGAGTTCAAGGAGAGCTTCCGTTCTCATTATGTATCAGAAGGTGTTATGATCTTGAAGAGGCAGGAATTTGAAAATCTGAGGCAAGGAAGATCGAGCATGAGTGAGTACCTAAACAAATTTACTCAGCTTTCAAGGTATGTGCCTGAGGATGTGAGTCGGGATAGCCGGAAGCAATACTTGTTCATGAGGGGCTTGAACAATGAAATCCAAGTACAATTGCTGAACTGTGATGATGCAAACTTCCAGAAGCTTGTGGACAAAGCAATTGTGGTTGAGAACAAGGACCGTGAGATGGAGCAAGACACCAAGAGGAAGGCACCATATCAAGGACAACAACAAGGAAGTAATGTGCGCCCTCGCTTTGCACCATCTAATGCACCTTATTACAACTCTTTCGCTCCTGTACAGCGCCCTGGCTATGCACCACGCCCAGCTAAGTTGGTGCAGTAGCCCCCTGTCATGCAAGCACCTAGGCCTCCAATGCTTTTACGCCTCGTGCCAATTTTCCTAGTGCAAATGTGCATAATCAAGTTCGTCCCAATAATTCTGGTGCAGCAAGGAAGTGGTATACATGTGGAGAAGTAGGACACTTTGCACATCAATGTCCTAAGTCAGGCCTTGGTCAAGGAAGCAATGCTCAAAGATAGAACCCAAGATCCAATGGAGGACAGCCGCAAGGGAATCGTGGACAGCAGAATTTTGCTCGTGGCAACGTGAACCATGTCTCTAGGAGGATGCTCAACAAGCGGATGACATGGTGATTGGTATGTTTCTCGCAAACTCCAACCCGGCGACTATGTTATTTGATTCTGGAGCATCGCATTCATTCATTGCATCGAAATATGTTGCCAAGTATAGTTTGCCTATCTCTCATATAAAGTTTACTCTATTGGTTAAGTCTCCTAGAGGAGAGATGAGGACCAATATAGTATGTCCAAAAGTAAGCCTTAGAATAAGGGGGGTAGACTTCTCCACCAACCTCATTGTTTGGATTCTCAAGGATTGGGCATTATACTTGGTATGGACTAGTTGAGGAAGCACAATGGAGTCATTGAATGTGCCACAAAGACGATGAAGTTGACCAATGAGGAAGGGATCGCCATAGAATTTGAAGCATCTGAACAGGCACCAAAGCAGTTAGAGTTGAATCATATGGATGGTGCCACAATTGAGGAGATTCCAGTGGTGTGTGTATTTTTTGATGAGTTTCCGGATGAGTTGCCAGGTATGTCACCTGATCGAGACATTGAGTTTGTTATTGATTTAATACTTGGAACTGCACCTATAGCTAAGAGGCCATATAGGATGCCTCCTAAGGAGTTAGCAGAGCTCATGAAGCATATTCACGAGCAACTAGAGAAGGGTTTTATTCGCCTCAGCTCTTCACCTTGGGGAACGCCCTTTCTTTTCGTGGATAATAAGGATGGATCACAAAGGATGTGTGTAGATTACGAAGCTCTCAACGAGGTAACAATCAAGAACAAGTACACCTTTCCATGCATAGAAGACTTGTTTGATCAGATGAAAGGTGTTTGTGTCTTCTCTAGGATTGATTTTAGGTCGAGATACTTTCAAATGAAGATCATACCATAGGACATACCCAAGACAACTTTTAGGACACGGTATGGATCATATGAGTACACCATGATGTCTTTTGGATTGACAAATGCACCTGCACAATTTATGTACCTCATGAATAAGATCTTCATGGAGTACTTGGATATGTTCATTGTGGTGTTCATTGATGACATTATGATCTACTCGAAGGATGAGAAGGAGCATGAGCTAGAGGCAGACATTGCAGAAATTGAGGGAGCATCAATTGTATGCCAAGTTCAACAAGTGTCATTTTTGGTTAAGGGATGTGTCGTTTTTGGGTCATATCATCTCAGGAGGAGGAGTATTGGTTGACCCATGAAAAGTGAGAGATGTGTTGAAATGGGAGCCCCCGCAAAATGTAAGGGAAATAAGGAGTTTCCTTGCGATGGCTGGATATTACTATCGATTCATCAAGGACTTTTCTATGATAGCCAAGCCAATGATTGAATTATTAATGAATGGGAAGGCTTTCCAATGTACTCAAGCTTGTCAAGAGAGTTTTGAGGAATTGAAGAAGAGGTTAACTACATCCCTAGTTTTGATATTGCTGGACGTGAGCAGGAGTTTTTATATCTATTGTGATGCATCGAGATAAGGACTTAGATGTGCGCTCATGCAAGATGTTCAGGTGGTAGCCTATGCATCGAGACAATTGAAGAAACATGAGCAGAATTATCCAACACATGATTTGGAACTTGTAGTCGTGGTACACGCATTGAAGATTTAGATACAATATATCCTTGGACATAGGTGCGAAATTTATACGGATCATAAGAGTCTTAAGTATATTTTCACACAAACGGACCTGTATTTGAGGCAACAAAGATGGTTGGAGTTCATCAAGGATCATGTGACGCCCGGTTCTAAAAAATGAACCAAGCTAACGCATATGTGTGCCCAGGATGTTCAACACACATACACGAGTGCAATCACAAACGATATACATATAATAACCACAGAACAAGATTAATCAACCAAGTTTTATTAAACAAACCATATTATTCTTGAATACAAGTTCTAATGAATATTAATGACAAGTTTGACTAATGTAGCAGAAATAAACTAATTAAGCAAACTAAACAACTCGGTAGCATAAGCAATAGGGTATAGCGCAGCTCCAATCAACACCACAGGCAAGCTCACGGTAGACACAGCCTAGAACTCCGCATTATCACCATTACACTCCTAATCCTGACCTGCAACTGTTGGGGGGGGGGGGGGGGGAGGTTGCAAGAGTGAGTACATGTCGTACTCAGCAAGTGTGGAAAGTATGACATGTGGCTGATTCAAATGACGAATATAATAATGGGTAAGTGCTGAAAAATACATTAAAACATTTGAAAAGCAATATATTACATGTATGTGAAGTAATCCCATCATAATCATAAGTAATATCATAATACCAGTCTGAATTCACTACCATCATCGATAATTCCAGATTTCACCATTTGCCAATAACCATATTCAATACCAAAAATTAATCCATAACCAACATAACCATTACCAACCATAACCATTATACCAAGTTCCCTGTAATCATGGAAGTTGTCCAGGTGCTCATAACCGGGAGCACGACTATCATGATAGTTTTAGACACACTCTGCAGAGTTTGTACCTCTTTACCCACATGTTTGTAATTTCATCACCTTTCGATGACTAGAACCTCTATTATGCCGTCTCACACTTCCGTCGGTGTGTGGCCAAGAGATCACAAAATAGCCTTTACAAAGGGATTACTAGCCTATTTAGACCTCACTGAGGTTTCACTGGTGGCGATGTCTCCCTAAGAGCACATCTTCAACCAAGGGCCCCCTCTTGAGCCATTCGGATCCCAGGGTAGTCCCACCAAACATCAACAAACCCAAACCGACTACCCCTTCCCCGAGCATCCATAATGGTCCAAATAGCACTGGCAAAACCCTAATTAATCAGCTACGCCGCACCCATACTTGGCCTCGTGGTGGCACTGTAGTCATAGCTTATTCTCGCATGAACCGGTCCTTAGATCTAAAGCAAGCAAACCACCATTACATCCAACCCATCCACTTACCAGGCTTGCTTAGATCACCAATTATCATATCATATTGACCAGTTCATGTTAACCATAATCTCATCCATGCATATTTAAATTGAGTGGTATAGTTGTTTTCCTATCTCAGTTGATTAAGCGAAGCAAAAAGGTAAAAAGCCCTTCCAGACTCTCTACCATATATTCCGGGTGACAAGGGTGGTCAAACAAAGCTAGTAAACTTCCTATCATAGGATTCCCATCAAATTGACACAAGCATGCAATTTTGCAAACAAAACATTTATTTTAAAACAGGATCAATATGCTTCAAGGACACTTGTCTTGCTCTTGCGGTTGATTAGGGTCAAAGCCTTCAAACTCTTGGTGCTGTAGATCCTCCGCGGCACTCTCTAGCGCAAATCCGTCTAATCCACACAATAAACATACAAGACAAGAAACACAATCAAAGAGTGCACATATATTACTCAATATGACATGACATGCATGATTAATGCAAATGCAAGGTAGAACTTGTTAATAGATTGCTTTTAATGATCAGTAACTAGTCCTATTAGATTTTACCAAGTTTATACAGGTTTGGAGTTGATTAGATCAAATTTTAGAATCAATTCAACACAATTTAACCAGGAAGATCGGACTAGTCCGCTAGAGACCAGACAAGTTCGCACTCTGCGAGATCAGCAGATTAGGGTTTTCTGGATCGATGTAAACTTGGAGATTAGGTGTTGAATTCACGTAAGGAAAAGATAATACCATGTGTTTATAACTCCAATGAATCAAGAAACTTGGAGGTAGCACTTGGATCTTGGTGATCTAGGGTTGGTGATGAACTTGGGGATGAGTTGGTGACGAAGAACGAAAGCTTGGTGGAGATCTTGATCCTCTTTCGTTTCCTCCTCTTCTTCTTCTTGCTTGGGATCTCCTCCTCCCTCCTTGATGGTGGCTCTCCACGAACTAGGGCTTGGGTGGGGTGGAAAAGTGGCAAATAGATGTCAAACCAAGAGGTGGGGTTGTTTATATAGAGGTGGAGGCTAGGGTTAGATGGATTTTGAGTTTGGGAGGAGTCGAGGCCAGTTTAGAGTCCCTCATGGGCTCTAAAAGAGTTAGGCACGACATCCCTAGGACCACTTAATGTGAAACCCTAGAAACAAGTCGTAAAACAAAAGATCAACTCAGAGTCACGAAATATCGGACAAGTCCGAAAAGGACCGGACTAGTTCAAAGTCGTCCAGAGAAAAAATCGGACAAGTCTGGCCAAAAATTAGACAAGTCCGACTTTAAACAAAGAGGAAAACAGACAAGTCCGCTGGAACACCAGACTAGTCTATAAAAGTCCAGGGACTTAGCAAATTTTCAAGGATTCTTGGAATATCGAACTAGTCCGCACAAAATTGAAAAAGTCCAAAAGTTTCCAGAGGCAAAATCGGACTAGTCCGCAGCAAAACTGGACAAGTCCGTTTTTAGTTAGAGAGAAATCGGACTAGTCCTTAGTAAAATTGGACTAGTCCGCACTTTCCTGCATTTTAATTGCAGTTTTGTTCCAAATCAATTTTAAATGCTCCAAATCAATTTTAAACTCGTTCCTCTTTATGTGGATCAATGTTAAACATGTATATGAGTGTATGCAAGGCATGATGCATGAAAATGAGGGTGTTACAAACCTACCCCCCTTAAAATGAATCTCGCCCTCGAGATTCGACACAGAAGAGAAGATATAGGGAAATTCCTTTTTGAGATCATCCTCCAATTCCCACGTCGCTTCTTTTTCTGTGTGGTGCTTCCATTGAACTTTACACCATCTAATAACCTTGTTCCTTATGACCCTCTCCTTAGTTGCCAAGATTTCGACCAGTTGTTCGGCATAAGTCAAATCTTCCTCTAATTCCAATTCTTCCATTAGCACTTGTTCTTCCGGTACTCTCAAACAATTCTTGAGCTAGGAAACATGAAAGATATCATGGACATCCGAAAGATGAGCTGGCATCTCCAACTTATACGCAACTTCTCCTATTTTGTCCAAAATCTTGAATGGTCCAATATAACGAGGTGCGAGCTTGCCCCTATGTTAAACCTCTTATGACCTCTCATTGGTGACACCTTGAGGTAACCAAAATCTCCTATTTTAAAGGCTAATTTCCTTCTCCTATTGTCTGCATAGCCTTTTTGTCCTGATTGGGCAACCCTCAAGTTTTCACGAATTATTTGGACTTGCTTTTCGACTTCTTGCAACACATCCGGACCAAATAGTTGAGTTTCTCCTGCCTCATTCCAGAACAAAGGTGTCCTACACTTCCACCCATAAAGCGCTTCATATGGTGACATTTGCAAGCTTGCTTGGTAACTATTGTTGTATGAAAATTCTGCGTATGGCAAGCTTTTGTCCAAACTTTTCCCATGCTTCAAAGCACGAGCTCTTAACATGTGCTCCAAAATCTGATTGGTCCTCTCGGTTTGTCCATCCGTTTGAGGATGATATGCTGAACTAAAATTCAACCTCGTTCCCAAAGCTTCATGCAATTTTTGCCTAAATCTAAAGGTAAATTGAGAACGTCTATCCGAGACTATCTTCTTAGGGACTCCATGTCGACACACAATATGCTCCATGTATATTTCGGCCAATTGTGTAGCTGTATATTTGGTCTTCACAGGGACAAAATGAGCTGACTTGGTTAAGCGATCCACAATTACCCAAATTGAGTCATGCCCGGACTGAGTACGTGGTAACCCGACTATGAAGTTCATTCCAATTTCTTCCCACTTCCATTCCGGGATCTTCAATGGTTGCAATAATCCAGCTGGCCTTTAATGCTCCGCCTTGACTCGTTGACACACATCACACAATGCCACATATTCAGCTATGTCCTTCTTCATGCTATCCCACCAATAGCAAGTCTTCAAGTCTTTGTACATCTTCGTACAACCAGGGTGAATTGAGTAAGGTGAGTCATGTGCCTCTTTTAATATCGTCTCCCGAATATGCTTCACATTAGGCACAACGATTCTCTTTCCAAGCCATAAGGTACTATGTTCGTCTTCATCAAATCTGAATTCTCTCCCTTCTTCGGTCCTTTCCTTGATTTCCTTGATCTCTCCATTCGTGGTTTGTGCTTCTTGAATTTCTTGCTCCAAGGTTGGATTTAACTCCATCATCTCCATCTCATTTACAAATCCGAGGTTCAACCTTTCAAACTCCTTACATAACTCGGATGGTAACTCTCGAACTGTGAGTTGATGACTTACTCCCTTTCTACTGAAAGCATCGGCCACTACATTGGCTTTTCCCGGATGATAGTTGATTCCCAAATCATAATCTTTGATGAGCTCCAACCATCTTCGTTGCCTCAAGTTCAGATCCGTTTGTGTGAAAATATACTTCAAACTCTTATGATCCGTATAAATTTCACACCTATGTCCAAGGATATAGTGCCTCCAAATCTTCAATGCGTGTACCACGGCCGCGAGTTCCAAATCGTGCGTGGGGTAATTCTGCTCATGTTTCTTTAATTGCCTTCATGCATAGGCAGCCACTTGACCTTCTTGCATCAATACACATCCAAGTCCTTGTCTCGATGCGTTGCAATAAATATAAAAACTCTTTCTCACATCCGGTAGTACCAAAACTGGGGTTGTTGTCAACCTCTTCTTCAACTCCTCAAAACTATTTTGACAAGCTGGAGTCCATTGGAAAGTATTTCCCTTCATTAGCAATTATGTCACTAGCTTGGCTATCTTGGAAAAGTCCTTGATGATCCGACGGTAATATCCAGCCATCCCAAGAAAACTCCTTATTTCCTTTACGTTTTGCGGCGGTTCCCACTTCAACACGTCTCTCACTTTTCCGGGGTCAACCGATACTCCTCCTCCTAAGACTATATGACCCAAAAATGACACCTCTTGCAACCCAAACTGACACTTGTTGTACTTGGCATACAATTGATGCTCCCTCAATTTCTGCAACGTAAGCCTCAAGTGTTCCTCATGTTCTTTCTCATCCTTCGAGTAGATCATAATGTCATCAATAAACACCACAACAAACTTATCCAGGTACTCCATGAAGACCTTATTCATGAGGTACATAAAGTACGCAGGTGCATTTGTCAATCCAAAAGACATCACGATGTACTCATAAGATCCATACCGCATCCTAAAAGTTGTTTTGGGTATGTCTGATGGTCTAATCTTCATTTGAAAATATCCCGACATCAAATCAATCTTAGAGAAGACACAAGCACCCTTCATTTGATCAAAGAAGTCTTCTATGCGTGGCAAGGTGTACTTGTTCTTTATTTTTACCTCGTTGAGAGCTCGGTAATCTACGCACATCCTTTGGGATCCATCCTTCTTGTCCACAAATAGAACGGGCGCTCCCCAAGGTGAAGAGCTGGGGTGAATAAAACCTTTCTCTAGTTGCTCTTGAATTTGTTTCTTGAGCTCTGCTAGTTCCATAGGAGGCATCCTATACGGCCTCTTAGCTATAGGTGCAGTTCCAGGTATTAAATCAATAGCAAACTCAATGTCTCGATCAGGTGGCATACCTGGCAACTCGTCCGGGAAAACATCCAAAAATTCACACATCATCAGAATCTCCTCAATTGTGGCACCTTCCATATGATTCAACTCCAATTGCTTTGGTGCAGTTTGAGGTGCTTCAAATTCTATGGTGATCCCTTCCTCATTGGTCAACTTCACCGTCTTCGTGGCACACTCAATAACCCCGTTGTGCTTCCTCAACCAGTCCATACCAAGTATAATGTCCAATCCTTGAGAATCCAAAACAATGAGGTTGGTGGAGAAGTCTACCCCCCTTATTCTAAGGCTTACTTTTGGACATACTATATTTGTCCTCATCTCTCCTCCAGGAGACTTAACCAATAGAGTGTACTTCATATGAGAGATAGGAAAACTATACTTGGTAACATACTTCGATGCAATGAATGAATGCGATGCTCCAGAATCAAATAACATAGTCGCGGGGTTGGAGTTTGCGAGAAACATACCAATGACCACGTCATCCGCTTGTTGAGCATCCTCCGTAGAGACATGGTTCACGTTGCCACGAGCAAAATTCTGCTGTCCACGGTTCCTTGTGGTTGTCCTCCATAGGGTCTTGTGTTTTTCCTTGGCGCACCGCTTCCTTGACCAAGGCCTTACTTAGGATATTGATGCGCAAAGTGTCCAGCTTCTCCACAAGTATAGCACTTCTTAAATCCACCAGAATTATTGGGACAAGCTTGGTTTTGAGCATTTGCAGTAGGAAAGTTAGTGCGAGGTGCATATGGCATTGGAGGCCTAGGTGCTTGCTTGACAGGGCGCTACTGCACAAACTGAGTTGGGCACGGTGCAAATCCAGGGCTTTGAGTAGGAATAGAAGAGCTGAAATAAGTCACATTGGGCGGTGCAAGGCGAGGGCGCCCATTACTTCCTTGCTGCTGTCCTTGATATGTCGCCTTTCTCTTATTGTCTTGCTCCATCTCACGAATCTTGTTTTCAACCACAATTGCTTTGTCCACAAGCTTCTGAAAATTTCCATAGTCGCAATTGAGTAATTGCACTTGAATTTCATTGTTCAAGCCCCTCATGAACAAGTATTGTTTCCGGCTGTCTCGACTAACATCCTCAGGTGCATATCTTGAGAGTTGAGTGAACTTGTTGAGAAAGGCGCTTGATCTCCCTTGCTCACGCTTGATCTCCCTTGCCTCAAGTTCTCAAATTCTTGCCTCTTCAAAATCATAACACCTTCCGACACATAATGGGAACGGAAACTGTCCTCGAATTTCGCCCAGGTAATCCTCTCTTGATTCTCGTGAGCATTGCAATAAGCATCCCACCAATCCGCAGCTGCTCCAACTAGTTGATGAGAAGCAAACAAGACCTTCTCCCGGTCACTGCATTGGACAATAGCTAGCTTCTTCTCCACGGACTTGAGCCAATCATCTGCATCCATAGGGTTAGCGGCTTGAGCAAAGGTCGTTGGCCTAGTCCTCATAAACTCTCCCAACTGGTTATGAGGGGGTGGGGGTGGCGGTGGAGGCATGTGGGGATGATTGTTGATGTTGCTAGCCTGCAGCTGTACCATAGTCTGTATCATGGTCTACATGAGCTGGTTTTGCATAGCCAATAGCTGCTCAATGTTGATAGCCCCCTGAGTAGATCCTTGTCCAATGTTGTTCTGAGGCACTCCATTGTTCTCCTCCTCATCATTGCCATCCCTCTGGTTGTGAGTCCTCACCATCTGAAGAAAAGCAATAGGTAAGAATTAGAAAACGTCCCCAACTATATGCATCAAGGGATATGAGACTAAACAACTAGCTATATTAGCCTAGGTGGACATGGCAATGCTAAAGCATCCCAAAATCCTCTATTAAGCACACAAGCAAACAATATATAGCAAACAACACACCAACCAAAATACATCGATTCCTGAGTGCTCCTAAGTGCTCTAAAGTGTCCATTCTATCTAGGCGGCGTCCTACGGTCAACCTGTGGCTCTGATACCAATCTGTGATGCCCGGTTCCGAAAAAATGAACCAAGCTAACGCATATGTGTGCCCAGGATGTTCAACACACATACACAAGTGCAATCACAAACGATATACAGATAATTACCACAAAACAAGATTAATCAACCAAGTCTTATTAAACAAACTATATTATTCTCGGATACAAGTTCTAATGAATATTAATGACAAGTTCGACTAATGCAGCGGAAATAAACTAATTAAGCAAACTAAACAACAAGGCAGCATAAGCAATAGGGTATAGCGCAGCTCCAATCAACACCACAGGCAAGCTGACGGTAGACACGGCCTAGAACTCCGCATTATCACCATTACACTCCCATCCTGACTTGCAACTATTTGGGGGGGGGGGGGGGGGGGGATTGCAAGAGTGAGTACATGTCGTACTCAGCAAGTGTGGAAAGTATGACATGTGGCTGATTCAAATGACGAATATAATAATGGCTAAGTGCTTAAAAGTACATTAAAACATTTGAAAAGCAATATATTACATGTATGTGAAGTAAACCCATCATAATCATAAGTAATATCATAATACCAGTTTGAATTCACTACCATCGTCAATAATTCCAGATTTCACCATTTGTCAATAACCATATTCAATACCAGAAATTAATCCATAACCAACATAACCATTACCAACCATAACCATTATACCAAGTTCCCTCTAATCATGGAAGTTGTCCAGGTGCTCATAACCGGGAGCACGGCTATCATAATAGTTTTAGACACACTCTGCAGAGTTTGTACCTCTTTACTCACGTGTTTGTGATTTCATCACCTTTCGATGACTAGAACCTCTATTATGCCGTCTCACACTTCCGTCGGTGTGTGGCCAAGAGATCATAAAATAGCCTTTACAAAGGGATTACTAGCCTATTTAGACCCCACTGAGGTTTCACCGGTGGCGATGTCTCCCTCAGAGCACATCTTCGACCAAGGGCCCCCTCATGAGCCATTCGGATCCCAGGGTAGTCCCTCCAATCATCAACAAACCCAATTCGACTAACCCTTCCCTGAGCATCCATAATGGTCCAAATAGCACTGTCAAACCCCTAATTAATCAGCTATGCCGCACCCATACTTGGCCTCGTGGTGGCACTGTAGTCCTGGCTTATTCTCGCATGAACCGGTCCTTAGATCTAAAGCAAGCAAACCACCATTACATCCAACCCATCCACTTACCAGGCTTGCTTAGATCACCAATTACCATATCATATTGACCAGTTCATGTTAACCATAATCTCATCCATGCATATTTAAATTGAGTGGTATAGTTGTTTTCCCATCCTAGTTGATTAAGCAAAGAAAAAAGGTAAAAAGCCCTTCCCGACTCTCTACCATATATTCCGGGTGACAATGGTGGTCAAACAAAGCTAGTAAACTTCCTATCATAGGATTCCCATTAAATTGACACAAGCATGCAATTTTGCAAACAAAACATTTATTTTAAAACAGGATCAATATGCTTCAAGGACACTTGTCTTGCTCTTGCGGTTGTTTAGGGTCAAAGCCTTCAAACTCTTGGTGTTGTAGATCCTCCGCGGCACTCTCTAGCGCAAATCCATCTAATCCACACAATAAACATACAATACAAGAAACACAATCAAAGAGTGCACATATATTACTCAATATGATATGACATGCATGATTAATGCAAATGCAAGGTAGAACTTGTTAATAGATTGCTTTTAATGATCAATAACTAGTCCTATTAGATTTTAACAAGTTTATACAGGTTTGGAGTTGACTAGATCAAATTTTGGAATCAATTCAACAAAATTTAACCAGGAAGATCGGACTAGTCCGCTAGAGACCGGACAAGTCTGCACTCTGCGAGATCAGCAGATTAGGGTTTTCTGGATCGACGTAAACTTGGAGATTAGGTGTTGAATTCACGTAAGGAAAAGATAATACCATGTGTTTAAAACTCCAATGAATCAAGAAACTTGGAGGTAGCACTTGGATCTTGGTGAACTAGGGTTGGTGATGAACTTGGGGATGAGTTGGTGACAAAGAACGAAAGCTTGGTGGAGATCTTGATCCTCTTTCGTTTCCTCCTCTTCTTCTTCTTGCTTGGGATCTCCTCCTCCCTCCTTGATGGTGGCTCTCCACAAACTAGGGTTTGGGTGGGGTGGAAAAGTGGCAAACGGATGTCAAACCAAGAGGTGGGGTTGTTTATATAGAGGTGGAGGCTAGGGTTAGATGGATTTCGAGTTTGGGAGGAGTAGAGGCCGGTTTAGAGTCCCTCATGGGCTCTAAAAGAGTTAGGCATGACGTCCCTAGGCCCACTTAACGTGAAACCCAAGAAACAAGTCGTAAATTAAAATATCAACTCGGAGTCACGAAATATCGGACAAGTCCGAAAAGGACCGGACTAGTCCGAAGTTGTCTAGATAGAAAACCAGACAAGTCTGGCCAAAAATCGGACAAGTCCGACTTTAAACAGAGAGGAAAACGAACAAGTCTGCTGGAACACCGGACTAGTCCAGAAAAGTCCAGAGACTTAGCAAATGTTCAAGGATTCTTGGAATATCGGCACAAAATCGGACCAGTCTGAAAGTTTCCAGAGGCAAAATCGAACTAGTCCGCAGCAAAAACGGACAAGTCCGTTTTTCGTCAGAGAGAAATCGGACTAGTACTCAGTAAAATCGGACTAGTCTGCACTTTCCTGCATTTTAAGTGCGGTTTTGTTCCAAATCAATTTTAAATGCTCCAAATCAATTTTAAACTCGTTCCACTTTATGTGGATCAATGTTAAACATGTATATGAGTGTATGCAAGGCATGATGCATGAAAATGTGGGTGTTACAGATTATGATTTGGGAATCAATTATCACCCAGAGGAAGCCAATGTAGTGGTCGATGCCTTGAGTAGAAAAGGAGTAAGTCATCAACTCACAGTTCGAGAGCTGCCATCCGAGTTATGTAAGGATTTTGAACGGTTGAACATCGGATTTGTGAATGAGATGGGGATGATTGAATTAAAACCGACCTTGGAGCAAGAAATTTGAGAATATCAAACAAAGGACGAGGAAATCTAAGGAATCAAGGAAAGGACCCAAGAGCGGAGAGAATTCAGATTTGATGAGGATGACCATGGTACTTTATGGCTGGAAAAAGGATTGTTGTGCCCAATTATAAGCGTATTCGGGAGACAATATTAAATGAGGCACATGACTCACCATACTAAATTCATCCTGGTTGTACGAAGATGTACAACGACTTGAAGACATGATATTGGTGGGCTAGCATGAAAAAGGACATAGCCAAATATGTAGCTTTGTGCGATGTGTGCCAACGAGTCAAGGCAGAATATCAAAGACCAGTTGGATTATTGCAACCATTGAAGATTCCAGAATAGAAGTGGGAAGAAATTGGTATGGACTTCATAGTTGGTTTTTTGCGTACCCAGTCCGGCTAGGACTCAATTTGGGTAATTATGGATCGTTTCACCAAGTCAGCTCATTTTATTCCCGTCAGGACCACCTTTAGTGGAGAGAAATTTGCAGAACTGTATATGGGAAGAATAGTATGTTTGCATGGTGTTCCAAAGAGGATAGTGTCGGATAGAGGTTCTCAATTTACCTCCAGGTTTTGACAGAAATTGCATGAAGCATTGGGTATAAGGTTGAATTTCAGCTCAGCATATCACCCTCAAACAGATGGACAAACTGAGAGGACCAATCAGATTTTGGAGGACATGTTAAGAGCTTGTGTTTTGAAGCATGGGAAAAGTTGGGACAAGAGCTTGCCATATGCAGAGTTCTCATATAACAATAGTTACCAAGCAAGCTTGAAGATGTCACCCTATGAAGCATTGTATGGGAGGAAGTGTAGGACACCTTAGTTTTGGAATGAAATGGGAGAGAACCAGATATTTGGACCTAACATGTTGCAAGAAGCTAAAAAACAAGTTCAGATCATCCGTGAGAACTTGACGGCTGCTCAATCAAGGAAAAAGGGCTATGCGAACAATAGGAGAAGGAAACTAGCCTTCGAAGTGGGAGACTTCGTATATCTCAAAGTGTCACCAATGAGAGGTCATAAGAGGTTTAATATCAGAGGCAAGCTAGCACCTCGATACATTGGGCCACTCAAGATTTCGGACAAAAGAGGAGAAGTAGCATATAAGTTGGAGATGTCGGCTCACATATCGGATGTTCATAATGTATTTCATGTTTCCCAGCTCAAGAAGTTCTTGAGAGTGCCGGAGGAACAAGTGCCAATGGAAAAATTGGAACTAGATGCAGATTTGACTTATACCGAGCAACCGGTCAAAATCTTGAAAACCAAGGAGAGAGTCACAAGGAACAAGACTATTAGATGGGTAAAGTTCAATGGAAGCATCACACAGAATCGGAAGAAACATGGGAGTTGGAGGATGATCTCAAAAAGGAATTTCCCTATCTCTTCTCTTCCACATCGAATCTCGAGGGCGAGATTTATTTTAAGGGGGGTAGGTTTGTAACACCCTCATTTTCAACAATCATGCATTGCATAAGTTCATATACATGTCTAACATTAATCCACATAAAAAGGAACAAGTTTAAAATGAATTTAGAGTACAACTGTACTTAAGAATTCTGGCAAGTGTGAACTAGTTCGTTTTTGGTGCAGACTAATCCGATTTCTCTCTGACCTCGCTCGGACTAGTCTGTTTTGCTGTGGACTAGTCTGTTTTTACCTCTGGACAGTTTCGGACATCTCCGGTCCATTGCGGACTAGTCCCTTATTCCAATGCCTTGGAAATTTTGTTAAGCGCCTGGACTTGCCCGGACTTGTCCGGTACTCCAACGCACTTGTTCGTTTTCCCTATGACTAAAATCGGACTTGTCCAATTCTGGCCAGACATGTCTGATTTCTCTCTAACCAAGTTCGGACTTGTCCGATATAGCCCGAACTTGTCCGATATCTATCTGTCTAACTTTGGACTAGTCCAGCCCTTTTTGGACCTGTCCTGTAAATTGCGATTCCGAGTTAATCTTTTGTTTCACGATGTGTTTTTTGGTTTTACTTTAAGTGGGCCTAAGGAGGTCATGTCTAACTCTTTTTGGAGCCCATGTGGGACCCCAAACCGGCCTCTACCCATCTTAAACTCGAATTCCATCAAACCCTAGCCTCCACCCTTATATAAACAACCCCACCCCTTGACTTGACATCCTTTTTCCTCAATTGAAGTCCACCCAACCCCTAGTTCTTGGAGAGCCACCACCAAGGAGGGAGAAGGAGATCCCAAGCAAGAAGAAGAAGAGGAGGAAGCAAAAGAGGATCAAGATCTCCATCAAGTTTCGTTCTTCATCAACAATCCACCTCCAAGTTCTTCATCAACCCTAGATCTTCAAGATCCAAGTGTTGTCTCCAAAACTCTTGATTCATTGGAGCTCTAAACACCTGATATACCTTCTACTCTCTATTCCTCACGTGAATTCAACCCTGTTTCTCCAAATTCACGTCGATCTAGAAAACCTTAGTCCGCCGTTCTTGCGACGGGCGGACTAGTCCGGTCCCAAGCGGACTAGACCGATTTTGCAATCTGTTTCTTGCTGAATTAATTCTAAATTGTTTTGAATCAATTCCAAACCTGTATAAACTTGTTAAAAACTATTAGAACTAGTTAGTCAACATCATTAACAACTCATTAACTAGTTTTTCTTTGCAATTGCATTAATCAAGCATGTCATGACATATTGAGTAATATTTGTGCACATATTGATTGTGATTCTTGTCTTGTTTGTTTATTTTACGATTTAGATGGATTTGCGCTACAGAGTGCTGCGGAGAATCTCCAGCACCAGGAGTTTGAAGACTTTGATCCCAATCAAGCCCAAGGGCAAGCAAGTGTCCTTGAACATATTGATCCTGTTTTGACAATAAATGTTTTGTTTGTAAAACTGCATGCTCATGTCAATTTGATGGGAATCCTATGATAGGAAGTTTACTAGCTTCGTTTAACCACCCTTGTCGCCTGGAATTCATGGTGGAGAGTCGGGAAGGGCTTTTTACCTTTTTGCTTCGCTGAATTAATTGGGATGGGAAAAAACCTATACTATTTAATTATGTATTAATGAGATTATGGTTAATATGAACTGGTTATTATGACATGGTAATGGGTGATGTAACCAAGTGTGGCATGTGGATCGGTTGGATGTTATGGTGGTTTGGCTTGCTTTAGATCTAAGGACCAGTTTGTAGAGTGACCATCCAAGACTTACAGTGCCACCACGAGGCTAAGTATTGGTGAGGCGTAGCTGATTAATTAGGGTATTGCTAGTATTGAGCGGATCATTTGGCGCACCGGGGAAGGGGAGTCGGATTGGGTTTGGATATGGTTGTGTAACATCCTATTTTTCGTAAACTAATAATCTGTAGCCACATGATTAATCACTGAGAATATTACGTGAGATAATAAAACTGCGCTATCAACCAAGAAATAATAATAAAACTAGAAAGAGATATAAAATAATAATAATAATATAAATATGTATAAACATTAATTTAATCAAAGCTGAATAATAATTTTGGTTATAAAGAAAATACAATGAATAAGTGAAACAAAGTAATGAACATGATATGCAAATAAAGAAACAAAACTAAGGTAATAACAGCCATAACGTTGAGATAAGAATAAATAAAAGGAAAACAAAGGAAAAAAAGGGAAGGCGCATGCTGCTGTCCCTGCAGCAAACAGAAATCACGTCACCCTGGTCAGGCTAGCGTGTTGCATTTTTCAATCTGCCCCTCCCACTTTTCCTATTCGCAGAGAACACCCTTTCTTCTTCCTCTCAAAACAACAGAGCAACAACGAACATCACCCATCACCCATGGCAGCAGCAAGCTTGCCTTATCCCCCCCTTCTCTACGTCTCTGGAAGCTCCCGAAATCCCCGCGCGTTAGCCCGCCCAGCCACTGTCCCGGTGAAACAACATTTTTCTACCTCCTTCACTCACGTCGCGACGCTGACGCCAACCATCGCTAGTAAAATGACGACAGGCCCACAGGACAACTTGTACAGGCGCGGTGAAGACAGCTAGCTAGGCGACACGCCACCACCCGACTAAGTTCGGCACGCGCTTGTACGGCGAATTAACTGCGGCCGACCGACCACCGTCAAAGCCGTCCGCCTGCTACCGCCTTTCTTCGCCTATAAATCGGCCCGACCGATTCCAGCCTCGGTAAGCCTTGCCAGCACCCAGCTCCACTACAGGAATATCGGTCACTTACGTCTCGTCACAAGTCACGCCCCCTCGGTCACTCCGAGGCTGTCCAAAAAGGGACAATTTCGAACCTGCACGTCTCACATGCCAATGGCATGTGAGACGTGCCGATCCGAAACGGGTAATACATTGCTATAGGTTACGTTGCTCATTTTCATTTTGGGGTCATTTAAGAGAGAGGAAAGAACTAGAGAAAGACTAAGAGGAAAGTTGGTCTTAGAGAAGGAGGCGGAGGACTAAGCCATCGGGGGAGGCGGAGGACTGAGGCGAGTGGGCCTGAGGAGTAAAATCGGCCCAGTTATTGTGAGCCGTCGAATCATATCCGACGGTCCACACTTCAGATCGGCAACATAAAAGTCCTCCCTGACCTAACCCTACTCATTTTCCTTTCTCTTCTCCACGATTCCATCACTCCAGAGTCCAGATACGGCGGCCGCGACGATCCCCTTCTCCTCTCCTCGATACCCCTACTCCAGCGACAGCGGCCGTGGCTATCCAACGATGGTGGTGGAGATTCGGCTACGATGGTGGCAACCTAGCAGCGACGAGGCCTCGAGGGGCGAACAGAGGCAATGGAGAGTGTCAAGCCCGTCCAAAGCCCATTTATGTATATATAGTACTTGAACAATCAAGCAATCAAAATTAAAATTGTAACTATAATTCAAAAAACTAAGCAATTCAAATAAACCTAAACATAACAATTATCCATTGTAATTCATCAATTTATCAACTCAATTCTAACATAAGCAATTCAATTGAAATGAGAGCAATTCAATAAACATAAACATAACCATAATTCAAATGAGAGCAATTCAATAAACCTAAACATAACCATAATTCAAATGAGAGCAATTCAAAACCTAAACATAACCATAATTCAAATGAGAGCAATTCAATAAACCTAAACATAACCATAAGAGCAAATCAATAAACCTAAACATAACCATAATTCAAATGAGAGAAATTTAATTCAAATGACAGCAATTTAATTAAGGTAAATGCATGAGGCGAGAAAATACTTGCAACGAAGATCGGCGGCGGAGTCGGGGGCGCAGGGGCGGCGAGGCGAGCCGGCAGCGGGGCGGTCGGAGCGGCTCGGGGTCGGGGCGACGGCGCGGGGGCAGTCGGGGCAGCGGTGGCTCGGGGTCAGGAAGGCTCGGGGTCGGGGCGGCGGCGGCTCGGGCTCGGGGTCGGGGCCGCGCCGGTCGGGGCGGCGCCGCGGGGGCAGGGTAGCGGGCGGGAGGCGGCTGGCGGCCGGGCGGCGACGGCGGGGCGGTGAGGGGGAGCAGGCGGCGGGGCGGCGGCTCGGGGTCAGGGCTGCGCGGGTCGGGGCAGCGCCGGAGGGGCGGGGCTCCGGCCGGGAGGCGGGGTGGCGGCCGGGCGGCGACGGCGGGGCGGCGAGGGGGAGCAGGAGGTGGGGCGCCGGTGCGGGGTCGGGGCCGCGCGGGTCGGGGCGGCGCCGCGGGGGCGGTGCCGCGGGCGGGAGGCGGGGGGTGGCCGGGCGGCGACGGCGGGGCGGCGAGGGGGAGCAGGCGGCGGGGTTGGGGCCGCGCGGGTCGGGGCGGCGCCGCGGGGGGCGGGGCCGCGGGCGGGAGGCGGGGGGCGGCCCGGGCGGCGACGGCGGGGCAGCGTGCCGGCGGCGGGGCGGCGACGGGGAGCGGCGGCGGGGCGGCGGCTCGGGGGGCAGGCGGCGGCGGCGGGGCAGGCGGCTCGGGGGAAGGCGCGTGAAATGAAGGCGTGCACTGCTCGCGCGTTTAGGTTAAACAATAACTTACGTCGGCTTATTTAACTTACGTCGGCCTACTTCGCGGCCGACGTAAGTTAGGTCTAAATTACGTCGGTCTCCTTAATTACGTCGGCTCTGAGCCGTGGCCGACGTGGGTAATTTATTTAACTTACGTCGGCTACTAAGTTGCCCTGGCCGACGTAAGTGATCGATATTCCTGTAGTGCTCGCCACTCTCGACCACCCAAGCAGTCGCTGTTTTCCGTTGTCCTCCCGCACCGCGAAGGCGCCGTGTCAATATCCGACGAGGAGTCTTTCCTTGCTCGCTCGCGACCAAGGTGAGCACCTCTGGTACCGACTCCACGTCCCTAACCTATCCCTGTGCCAGTTTTCGTTCCATTTTAGCCTCGCCGCGAGCACCACCTGCCATGGCCGCCATTCTTCGAAATTGCTTTTTTCCTCATGACCTCTTCTCAAATTGATACCTCGTGAGCCATGGTGCTAGCATGCGATTTCCCCTTTTCCCTGATCACTTTCTCCCAATTTTCCCAGCCGATTGGAGCCCCATCGGCCTTCCTTCGTGACGAGAGGGAAAAGAACAGAGGAAGACAAAGACCTACTGCAGTGGAGCTAGAGGATTAGCTAGCTAATATACAACATAAGTTAATTAAAACCAGGCCCACATGCGTGAGCACCAGCCCAACTAACGGCCTCCACTGGCCTGGGACGTCTGATCCGGCCACATGGGCCATTTTCTAAATTAAATACTGATTTTCGTAATTAACCCAGTTACCCCACTCAAAAATCAATATCTAATTCGCACAAGCTCCGTTTAATCTGATTCTTTTTCTAAAATTCACATAAAATCATAATCTATTTAATAAAAATAATTTTGTATAATGTATTGATTTGTGCTTGATTGCTTGTATGACTGCTTGTGTACGCACTTCGGCACAGACCCAGTACCAGAAGGGAATCCGGAGGAGCCAGCTGACTAGGAGCACGACGCCGCGGACGGTAGCGAAGGCAAGTTCTACTGACCTCTTTTGATCATATTGTTCCTATGTGAGGTTCATCCATTGTGGCTAGTAGATTAGGTACTTGCATTTGTTGCACGCGAGATAGTTGAAGGACAGAGAGAAGCCATATTACCTTCTATTATTGCATATTGTTGTGATGAGATTATACATAATGATAATGTTCCTTGTGTTGTTGTATGGGTGGCGAGAGTCTGAGTTGTGACCGGGGCAGACAGGTTAGTACTAGTGTAAGTGCTACCGTGGTGGTAGACTTACGACGAGTTCTATCATGAGGACAAACTCGTGTGTTGAGTATGGAGGCTGCCCTGATGAGCCTTAAGGATCGAGTTGTTTTGACATCTCACTTGACTTTCTTACAGTACGATCACATGTCCCTGTATGGGCGAGGCTTAGCCTAATCTCGGTGGCTAGCCCGACAGTTGTCCACAGTGGAAAGAGAGAGAGAGTTATGTTAATATATTATTGAGCTCACTGATGATGATGATATTGGGTTGGAACGACTGGTCTCGGTGATGTTTCGACTGGGTGTCGGTTATGTTGGGTTGTCTTTGACAGTCCGTGCATGAGGGTACAGCGTACAATCTCTGCAGAGTGTAAAACCCATTCGGACGGCCGCGTCCTCGGCATAGGAGAGGTTATGGTGTGGTCCTAACAACTAGAAAGCCACCTATAGTGATATTGAGTTGAGATGAGTCTTGGGTGGAGTTAAGTGGTTGCATTAGGTTGCATTATTCCTTATTTTATGCATTGCATTTATATTTGTTATAATCCCCTCCCGTAGGGTGAGGTGGAGCTTGCTGAGTACTTTTGTACTCAAATGTTGTTGATATGTTTTTTTCAGAGGATCCTGACTTCGTTCCGGAGGATTTCGAGTAGGGTCGCGTCTGCACCCAAGTTTGTGTGTAGTGGAACCATGGACGACGAGGAGATACTAGTCCACTTGGCCACTATTATAGCTATGTTTCTAGCCGTTTTAGTGTTTATTCATAAAGCTATGCCGTTGTAATAAATTTATGTATGGTTGTGGTTCCACTTGTAATGTAATATTATGTACCAAACTCTGTTCTTGGTAATAATATTACATGTTTAGTTCCGATCTTACGGGTCGGGATGCTTCAGGTTGGCGGGACTCCCTGGGATCTGAATGGCACAAGAAGGGGCCCTTGGTCGAAGATGTGCTCAGTTGGAGACATCGCCACCGGTGAAACCTCAGTGGGTCCATACATGCTAGTAGTCCCTTTGTAAAGGCTATATTGTGATCTCTTGGCTACACACCTAAGGAAGTGTGGGACGGCAAAAAATTGAGATTCCTTAGTCACCACAAGGTGATGAAATTACAAACACGTGGGTAAAGCGGTACAACCTCTGCAGAGTGCCTAAAAACTATCATGATAGTCATGCTCCCGGTTATGAGCAACCTAGACCCTCACATGATTAGGAAAAAAACTTGGTATTGGGATGGTTATGGTTTGGTACTGTTATGGCTGGTTATGGATTAAATTCTAGTATTGGATATGATTAATGGTAATGGTGAAATCTGGTATAATGAATGATGGATATGGAATATGGATTGGTATTATGGTAACTTCGTGGTTTGTGATGGGTTTACTTCGCGTACATATAATATATTGCTTTTCAAATGTTTTAATGTACTTTTCAGCACTTAGCCTTTATTATTGTTATCATTTGAATCAGCTACATGTCATACTTTCCACACTTGTTGAGTACGACATGTACTCACCCTTGCAATTCCTCCACCAACAGTTGCAGGTCAGGATTGGGAGTATAACGATGATAATGCGGAGTTCTAGGCCGTGTCTGCCATCATCTTGCCTGTGATGTTGATTAGAGCTGCGCTATACCCTATTTGCTTATGCTGCTTAGCTGCTTAGTTTGCTTAGTTTAGTTTATTTTTGCTGCATTAGTTAAAACTTGTCACTAATATTCATTAGAGCTTGTATTTGAGGATATTCTGAATTCTTTCATAAAAGTGGTTAATTAATCTTGTCTTGTGGTAATTTTCTGTATATCTTTTGTGATTGCACTCGTGTATGTGTGTTGAACGTCCTGGGCACACATATGCGTTCACTTGGTTCATTTTTGGAACCGGGTATCACAGGGGGATTATAAAAGCAAGGCTCATACTTGAATTCCATCTGCCCCATGTCCATAACCTTCAAATTGTGAATGATCAAGTCAAAGCTCAAGAACTCTTCAAGGCCAATGATTCTCGCAAACTCATCATAGAGGATGGAGTATCGCACTATGTCGGTCTGCCAGGTGATTTTGCGGTCTCCAAAGGTGGAGAAATAGCAAGTAGTGTAGAATTGTGTTATTACCTCCGTATTCCAGTTATACTTGAAACTGAGCAAGTCTTTTAATCCATGGAACTCAACAGCCTGGATAACTGGAGCAAGTCTTTTAATCCATGGTTCTTTTCCATATAAGCCCAGTGTACCCACTGAGCGTCTGCCACTGGTGTCTTCTTGGTTAGATATATCAACCGATAATGGTCGCGGTGAAAATCACACCAGAACCTGTGATCAGTTGTGGCCTTCTCATACTTGTAGGGATCCTTTAATCTCAGCCTCTTTGCTTTCTTAGACCCTTCCCCTTAGAAAATGTTGCTTCCAAGATCCGGTTGCCGGTTTGTATCATGGAAGGGAGGAGTCATGACCAACAGACCAATGGGGCCTTGTGGAGGTCCACGAGGCTCTGCAGGTTGGTCACGAATGACCAAGCCTCTCCCTACAAGGTCCTTCTTCCTCGGTGCAGACTTCCTTTGTGGAATCTTCTTTGCGGGCTCCTTTCCCTTGCTCTTGTTTGTGCTGCTCTCTACCATAGGTTTGTTTCCCTTCTTGGCCACTTGGCCCTTTTTCCTTCTCACCTATAGTGACTATCCTCTTCCTTCTGCTTGTTTGCTCTTCAGCGGCTTTATCTTGTCCTGATCTCAATCATGCTTCTTCTTTGTCCTCACCTCACTAATGCGAGCGAGCTCCGCTTTGATGGCTGCTTGCTCTGCATCTCTTCGACGATAGAATTCTTGATGGGCTGCCTCCTTTTTCGGATCGGAAAGAGGAGATTTGTTACACTGAGACATGCTTAAATGATGATAACAACACAATATGAGATGAGAACAAACATGATATTGTGATAGAAGTGTAAAAAAGTTGCTAAGTTAGGAGTTAACCCTAGGTTAGGCCAAGTCCAGACCACCCACTGTTAAACCCTAACTAATCAATTTTTCTAAAAATCTCAATAATAGGGCACAATATCGCAAGGAAAGGGTCACAAGATGAAGAATATTCAATAGGGACTCTAAGTTATAAATATAGCATCCTAGAATCGATGGAATCCAAGAATTTAGGGTTAGGGCCAAAAGTCACCTTGAGATGGGAAAAGGGGAGAAATTCGCGGACCGAAGAGCAGAGTAGTATGGGATTCACCTTCCCGACATTCTGAAGGAGTTCACACATGGATTCCTCGATAATTTTAGTGGAGAATCTAAAAAATTGCCAATGGGGGCGTTTTTGAGGAGAGAGGCGCATGAGTTTGAAGTGTTGAGGTGAGAGAGAGGTCGGGCTCGACATTTGGGGTTTAAGTCCCCAAAGATCCGGACTAGTCTGGTGGGTGTACCGGACAAGTCCGAGCACTGGACCAGGTCCGAACAAATCTGGATGTCTGGACAAGTCTGGTGACAGGCCGGACTAGTCCGGTGTGTATTTATATGAACCTCTTCAAACTTGTCTAGCACGCCAGACTTGTCCGGTCCTTTGGGCAGACTTGTCTGATCCTAGACAACAAATTCTCATATATACTGAGAGATTTGCAAGGAATGATCCATATGGACTAAGTTTTCATGAATATTCTCAATGAATATGGTCAGTAAAGCACACAAACAGTCATACAATGACCATGATTCAAGGAGAAAATAATTGATAATAATTTGATAGAAAATTGAGGAAGGCAAGTTTTCGAAAGCATGCATAATTTTTAAGATAATAAACAACTAACAATTAGATGTGCAATATCTCAAGTGACATTTCAAGAATCAAGGATACTTAGCTCATTCCTAAGTTTGCAAAAGTGTTTTTCATCTAGTGGCTTGGTGAAGATATCGGCTAGTTGGTTTTTGGTTCTCACATGTGAAATGACAATATCCCCCTTTATTGAATGGTCTCTCAAAAAAATGGTGTCGGTTGTCAATGTGTTTGGTTCTAGAGTGTTCAACGGGGTTATGGGCAATATTAATAGCACTCTGATTGTTGCATAGGAGTGGAATATGGTTCATATTGAGACCATAGTCCCTTATAGTTTGTTGCATCCAAAGAGTTGTGCACAACAACTTCCGGCTGCTACATACTTCACTTCAGTTGTGGATAGGGCAATGGAATTTTGTTTCTTGGATGACCATGATACTAGGGAACTACCCAAGAATTGGCAAGTCTCGGAGGTACTTTTCCTATCCACTTTGCATCTAGCATAATCTGCATCGGAGTGATCCAATCTTAGAACGATATACCTTTTGGTCGACGCTAGGGCTGTCTTGGTTTAGATCGAGATGTCCATTCGTCGCCATTGGTGTCTTGATTGGCTTGACTTTCTCCATGTCAAACTTCTTGAGGATGTCTTGGGTATACTTGGTTTGACATATGAAGGTGTCTTCCTTTAGTTGTTTCACTTGGAAACCTAGAAAGAACTTCAATTCTCCCATCATTGACATCTCAAATATTCCTGTCATGATTTGGCTAAACTCTTCACAAAAAGATTGGTTAGTAGAACCAACTATTATGTCGTCAACATAAATTTGGCATACAAATAAATAATCATCCATGTTCTTAGTAAACAGCGTGTAGTCGGTCTTTCCTATCTTAAAACCATTGTCAATGAGAAAGTCTATAAGACACTCATCCCAAGCTCTAGGAGCTTGTTTGAGGCTGTAGAGAGCTTTATGAAGCTTAAATACATGGTTAGGATACCTATCATTCTCTAAGCCAGGCGGTTGCTCCACATACACCTCCTCCTTGATCGGTCCATTGAGGAAGGCGCTTTTCACGCCCATTTGATACAACTTGAAATCATTGTGAGTAGGATACGCTAATAATATGCGAATGGACTCAAGCCTAGCTACGGGAGCAAAAGTTTCATCGAAATCCAAACCTTCGACTTGAGAGTATTCTATGGCTATGAGTCTAGCTTTTTCTTGTTACCACACCATGCTCATCTTGCTTGTTGCGAAAGACCCACTTGGTGCCTACCACATTGCCATTAGGTCTTTTCACGAACTCCCATACTTTGTTTCTCTTGAAGTTCTTGAGCTTCTCTTGCATAGCTATCACCCAATCTGGATCTCGTCGATCATCTTCAACCTAGTGGCGGACCTAGGATTTTACTAAAGGGTATGCCGCACAAAAAAATAATTATATGTAATTCGATAAAATTATTTACCAATTTTGAAAAAATAGCATAATTCGCTATAAAAAACAGTAAATAAGATTATAAATCTTAAATTTAATAATTGTACAATACAAATAGTTCAAATATAATATGTATTTTAAAATTTTAGACATAAGATAAACATGCAATAATACTTATATACTTTTTTTACCATCACTTTCTAAATAACATGAACACATTGAATATATCATCTTCGTACATTCCAAGTTAAACACGCCTAGGCAACAGCCGGAGGCCATATCCAAGCCTGAACACTTGCACCACATTGAATTCTCCGTACTTGTCCAAGAAGCATGGTATGCGTCCTTGTATAATAGTGCATCACGTTTTCCCTTTCTCTTAAGCCTAAACGGACATAAAGTTTTCCCTTTCTCTTAAGCCTAAATGGACATAAAAAGACTCTTGTGCCCCTACCTCTAGAAAGAGGTCTGAGCTTAGGCTTCATCAATGGCGTTTCGAAACAACAGAGCTCACGCCCACCCAGCCCAGTCATCCTCTCCTGCACGGAGAACCTACACGGCTGCACCTGGGTGCGCTCACGCCCCCTAGTGCGACTCGATCGAGCTTGTGTTCCAGCGCAGCCCGATGCGCTTGAGCATCCTCCAGCCACCCCACCTTCTTCCGCGGGCCGGCATCGCTTGTTGCTGTTCGCTTGGTGCCCGCTCGGTTTGTAGTATTCGGCTGGGATACAGGGTATGTCGTGGCCTATCTGGCATACCTTGTAGGTCCGCCACTGGTTCAACCTTAAATGGCTCCAAAGAAGACATAAATGAATAGTGAGCACAAAAATTGGCCATATAGGAGTGAGTCATTACCCCCTTTGAGATGGCTCCAAGTATGTTGTCAACGGAATGATCCTGTTGAACACATTGATGGACTCTTGGGTGTAGTACACTTGGTCTTGAGTCAACTTCCTCATCTCCTCCATCTTCGTAGTCCCCCCCCCCTTGAGCATTGCCACCATTTTGATCTTCTTTTTCCTAATCATGGTGATCTTGATCTTGTTGTCGATCTTCGAGGTCTTGGACTTGATCTTGTGCTTGGGGCACCTCTTGTGATGGGGATGGAACACTTGGGTCTTGTTGCTCTTGAGATCTTACATCCCCAAGTGACATCCTTCCCAACGCCATACATGGTGCCTCTTCTTCATCTAGCACACATTGATTAACTTGCTCCACTTGGGAGCTATTAGTTTCATCAAACACCACGTCACGTGAAATTTCAACACAACTAGATTTTGTTGAAGACATGATAGGCGTAGGTGTTTGAATCGTAACCAAGCGAGAAATCTTCATCGGATTTTGAAGCGAACTTTGAAATTTGAGGCTTCTTGTTGAGAATCTAACATTTGCTGCCAAAGACTCTAAAGTAGGAGATGTTTGGTTTGTTACCCGTTAGAATTTTATATGGAGTCTTCTTCAATAGGTGGATGGAGGTAGAGGCGATTTGTGGCATGGCAAGCGATGTTGACCGCTTCTGCCTAATACTCATCGAAAGTCTTGTACTCATGAAGCATGGTCCTTGACATCTCTATTAGAGTTCAGTTCTTCCTTTCGGCCACCCCATTTTGTCCGGGTGAGTAGGGTGCCAAAAACTCATGCTTGATACCCTCCTCGTCCAAGTACTCTTCAACTTGAGTGTTCTTGAATTCGGTGTCATTATCGCTTCTTATCTTCTTGATTCTTAAGGAGAACTCATTTTGAACTCTCCTCAAGAAACTCTTGAGGACACCTTGTGTTTTACCTTTGTCATGCAAGAAAAACACCCAAGTGAAGAAGAAAAAGTCATCAACAATAACTAAACCATATTTGTTATCGCTAATGCTGTCGGTGGTTTTGATCCGGCAGATCTCCCGACATTACTAAAAGTGTTTGCGGAGTTTGAGGTTTGGTGTGGGCGCGCGGAGATTCAAGAAGGTGATATGTAAAACGGCGCAAGAGACACGAAGGTTTATGTGGTTCGGGCCGCCTGAGCATAATACCCTACTCCACGGGGTGTGTTGTTGATGTATTGGGTGTATGAGCGTGTAGGTTAGATCAGGTCAGGTCAGGTCAGGTCCTTCTCTATGTATCGTCGGCCTGTCCTTTTATAGTATAAGGATAGACCGTTACAAGTTAGCCTGGCCCGACATGTGGCCCCGACAGTTACTAATATTGATACACATTTGATGCGCTTAATTACCCTTAATGAACGAGTTACGGGCTTTGACAGCACTGTTACTAGTAATTAAGGTCGTCCGATCGTGTGTCATTAACATAGTATTAATGACACTTAATCGGGTCTTGAAGTCCTTGATTCCCCTTTGAAGATCCGGAGCAGTTGTAGAGTCTTCCGGAGGTTAGAGGCTGAAGATTCGACGGTTGGACACGTGGCAGCTTCGGAGCATATTGTGGGGAAAAGATAGGTCCGGTGCCACCTGACACGTGTCAGTTCCGGAGCTTCCCTCGGTCTCGGGTTAGGTCCGGGGGTGCCTTTATGGTACATAGCCCGGAGCTTCCCCCTTGTGGGCGGTAGCTCCGGTTTGATAGTACACGTGGCGACCCTGGGACTAACCATGTTGGGGAAGCAGGTCCGGTTATGTCTGACATGTGGGCCTTCGAAGGTCTTCAAATCAAGTAGATGGCATTCCCTTGAGATCTTTGCAATCTCAAGGGGTATACGGTACCCAGGGTACCGACAAATGCTTATGTAAGCAATGGGACCGAAAAGATCTATGTGCAACATCTCCAATGGTCTTGTTCACATTCTTGGCAGGATGAGCTGCTCTGACTTATTTCCAAGCTTGGCACGTGCTACAAGGCCTATCTTTCTCAAAGACAACATTCTTAAGACCTCGAACGTGATTGCCTTTTAGAAGTTTGTGAAGATTCCTCGTACCAACATGCGATAGCCTATGGTGCCACAACCACCCCATGTTGGTCTTTGCAATCAAGCATGTTTCAAGTTGAGTTTTATCCGCGGTGAAGTCCACGAGATAAAGCTTTCCCTTGAGCACCCCTTGAAGACAACTGAGTTATCAACTCTTCTAGTGACAATCACGCCCTCATTAGTAAACAAGCAATTATACCCCTTTTCACATAATTGAGAAATGGATAAGAGATTATAATCTAGAGACTTAACATGCATGACTTCTAAAATGGTGTGTTGTGGAGAAATAGATATTTTACCCATACCTAGTACCTTGCCATGACTATTGTCGCCAAAGTAGATACCTTGACTTTGGTCTTCATTTTCTTCATACTCCACAATCATTATTCTCGCTCCGGTCATGTGATTAGTGCAACCACTATCTAGCACCCATTTTGAACAGCCGGACGAGTAAGCCTACAAGACAAGTTTAGGCTTTGGTTTTAGGTACCCAAGCTTGGTTGGGTCCTTTGAGTTTAGTGACAATGCATTTGGGCACCCACACACAAGGCTTTGGGCTCTTACGGTGTGGCCCAACATATTTAGCATAGGTATAGATGAATTTGTTTCTCATTAGCACATAAGATGCATCAAAGTCATGAAACATGGTTAAGTTGACATTTTTAGTATTTTGGACATTTTTGTCAAGTTTCACTATTTCAAGAGAAGTACATGAATGATGTTCATTTTTGACTTGAGATGAACCTTCCTTGACAAACTCAATTTGCATCTTGTTATTCTTGGAAATTCTAGCATTTTGATTTCCTTCCCTTGAATAGCCAAGACCATATTTTATCAAGGGAGACCTTGTGATTGAGTATGCACTACATGCATACTTGATCTTCTCCTTGTCAAAGATGCCACCCTTAGATGGGCTCTTTCTCTTTGCCGAGTTAAGCTCATTTTTCAGGTTAAGCACAAGGTTAGCACATTTGCAAGTTTTAGTGTCTGATTCCATGTTAGGCAAGTTTGAGCTTGTTGAGGGCGAAGAAGGAACACTTGACTTGAGAGTTGCAAATTGTGCCTCAAGACTCCTGTGGGCTTTGTTCAAGCTCACAAGTTCATCTTGGAGCACAACACTCAAACTCTTGAGGCTTGAGGAAGCCTCCTTGCATTTTGGAAGTTCAAGTTCAAGTGCCTTGTTCTTTTCCTTCTCAAGCTCAAGATGCTTCTCAAGGTTAATATTCTTTTGCCTCTCATGAACAAGCAATTCATCTTGCCTCTCAAGGTTACTATTTTAATGATAGCACTTTTACTTAAGCCTTCAAACATGTATTCATTCTCACTAGCACTATCAAAGTCCTCATCTTTAATAGAACGCAAGGAGAATTTATATTTAACCTTTCGTTTTCCCTCCTTGGCCATGAGGCAAGTGTGACTTGAGCTTTTCCACTCTCCCTTGTTTGGTAAGAGAGACTTCTTCATTGTTGGCTTCTTGATGGTGACAATTTCCACTCCCGCTTCATCATCGGAGGATGACTCATTGTTGGAGTCCCACTCCTTGCCAACATTATCGTGCACAAGTGCTTTCTTCTTCTTGAACATCTTCCTCTCTTGAGGATTTTCGTCCTTGTTCTTCTTCTTCTCGTCATCTTCCTCTTCATATGGGAAATTCACAATGAAGTGCCCATACTCACCACAGTTGTAGCAAGCTCTCCTTGATCTTGGCTAGCTCTTGTCTTTGCCCTTGCTCTCGTAGTTTGACCCTCTTCTTTTCTTCATCATCCTCTTGAATCTTTTGATGAAGAAGGCCAATTCCTCATCATCCATGTCGTTGCTCTCTTCTTCACTTTCATCATCATTGCTTGAAGCTTGCACCTCTTTGCCTTTGGACTTGGGTGAGGCTTTAAGAGCAATGCCTTTCTTCTTGAAGGATGTGACCTTGGCAAGGTGTGGGGACCGAAGTACACACATCCGAGGATCTCATTGGGTGGTGCCATGCGATGCGGCACCTAACAGCACACACGAAAAGGATACCAAAACATATAAAGTTTTCATTTCATAATAAGAAGAGTTTACAAAAGAGTGTACAACAGGGGTACACACGTAGGGGAAAATACATACTCATAATCTCACCTAACTAAGCAGGAGAGAAGACATCCATTCCCTAGGACGCGTCTCACTAGCAACAAGAAGAACATTCAGCAGCGGCGTGGTTCACATGAGATTTATCTCGATACCTCGAGATCTCATGTACAACCTGAACAACAGAAATAAACCTAATACCTGCAAAAATCGTTAACGCGCAAACGTGAGCATAAGGCTCAGCAAGACTAACCCGTCTCACTAGACATATGCAAGGTAAGTACTAAGCATAGGTAAGGAATAGCATAAAGGACTCGCCTACAAGTGGATCGTTATATTCATATTTTAAGTAGCAAATGACATTCTTCAGGCACGACACATCATAGACTCCACAATCAAACAAGAAATGCTTTGCCGATGATATGACATGCCCAAAGCACATAATGCTATTACTGGTAAAGTATGAAGAAACTGTAAACTTTTAATTGTACTATCTCTAAGACATACAAGGTTGCAAAACAATTATAATTCAATGTATCATATTCTTCTGACTTCTTCAGCATTTACTACGTCACAACTCAGTGAACAAGTAGTACTCTAAACCGCGAGGGATGATGATTGCAATCAGGACACACCCGGAATACACGACACATATGCCCGCTCGGAAGTACCTTTCACTGTACTTCTCTCCCACCTCGTATGTGGTCACCTTTCACCTGTCATCCCGATGTCGAACCAGTTCTACCGTCCCAAAAGTAAGGTCCCTAACCGAGCACGTCGAAGTTGCTCCTTAGAGGTTCCCACCTTATGATCATCTTCCCCCGAAGGACGGCGGTATAAGTTTCGACACGAGGGTGCCCGAGCTACATCAGTTTAATGGACCCCATTAATCCATTATGTAACCGGTACTGTTCAAACTTGCTCAATAGGGCTGCACACGAGACGGTCCTTAATCGACACAGGTAGGGCTATGCGACCGAGATCACATCTCGTCGCTTCCTATCCATCCCCTGCCCGGTCTCAGATTCATTGTATCAAGCCATTGTTTATCTAACCAATCTTGTGAGATATGTTCTAAATCACTCGCGAGTAGATTCCAACTACTCGACTTCTACCGGATTTCCAATACATTAGTAGAGCAATTACTACAGGTCAAATTGTAACCCGTTCCAACCAACCCCTGGGATTTGTGGTCATGCAAGTGGAGTATCAATCACCCTATACATAATGCACATATGAAACTTAAGACGTAATGTGAGAAATACTGCAAAACTCTGTAAAGCTTTTAAATGCAAACCGGGGCTTGCCTTGCTCACAAATCAGCTCTAAGTCAAAGAGTCAGTGGCTTGATGCTTCACGAACAGGTCCTCTTCGACTCCTTTCCGTCACGGCGTCTATCGCAATGGATATGCATATAACACATAATATACTTTAATAACTTAACTAATGAATATGCACACATTATGCAATGTCATACTTATAAAGGAAGTATGTTTGTAAATCAAGAATGGACAAGGTGTACTGTTGGGTATTAAATTGGATTTGGGTAGGGTAATTTGATATTACTTAGTATTATAAGAATGTACATAAGAAATTTCTATATAGTCATGGATATAAGGAAACTATACAGATTTAACTCCTATGCAGATGAGTTCTATTGGCTTTGCTAATTTATCTCTGGTATACAGATGTGATGAAGAAATTCCCATAAAAATTTCAGAGAATTTGATGGGAGAAAATGATCTACAAAATTCTATCAAGCTTTCATCATTTAGGAATTTGCAGATAAAACTTGAGGTTTTATCATGTCCATAAATGGCACAGCTAGATAGTACTGATCTAAAGGAAGCTACCCAATTGGTTTCACAATTTTTCAAGCTTCCTACAGGAAGATATTGAATTTACAAGTCCTTATGAATTTCTGGATTTAATTTGTTATTTTCTAGAATAATAATTAACCTAGGCAAAGACACTGAATTAAACCCTCTTAACAACTTTGTTATGTTTGAAACGTTTACTGGAGCTTCTACATAACAAAATGATTGGTTGGGTAAATTTCCAGAATTATCTGAATAGAATCCTATTTTCTATATTTTCCACAATGTATTATACTAATTGATTTATAGAATATTCTCTAGGGCTTTTCATGAAGATTGGGATGGACCACTGGAAAGTACAGATCCTAAGGAGAATAAAAAAATTTGTTTTATCTAATTTGGAGCATCCTAGCCAAAGTTATAGCACTTCAAAGTTTAGGCACTTTTCTGGAACTCTTTTTGAATGGAAAAAGACCACCCTTTAATCAATTGAGACATGGCCCCCACTGGTTTAATTCTTCCCACTCAGCCGATGCCACACCGGGGCCACAGGGTTTACTCGCGTTGTCACACGGAATCCCTGCGCCACAGAAAATCCCAGGGGGGGGGGGGGGGGGGGGTCTTCTTCTTCCCCTGACTCCGGCGGCCCATGGCGGCGCCATGGCCGGCGGCCGGCCGGCGACTCGCCGGAGCTCGCCGTGCCACCTTCCCTGTGGAGGGGACTTGCCACCTGGGGGTTTTCGACCCTCAGGAATTCACTGGTGGCCTCAGTTTGGACTGAAACGCCCTGGAAATGTGCCTACACCAGCGACCGGCGGAACTCGACGGTCGGCGACGGTGTTCTCGGTTTACAAGGCATGGGAAAAGCTGCTTCTTGCTCTGGAAGCTTCGTGGTGCTTCCCTGATCATCGTCCTACATCCCAATCACACAAAAATTGGTCGGAGTATGGGGGCACCATGGAGCCGGCCCTAGGCGGCGGGGAGATTTGAATTTCCGGCGAGTCCGGTAGGTTAGACGGGCAATCAGTTACTCTAGAAGATGCGCACGGGGTTATAGAACCTAGGTGCGGTTTGGATTGGAACACGACTCACCGTGAAGGAAAAGCTTCGGGTTGTAGACGAAGAAGGTCCTTTGGCGCGCCGAAAGGAGGAACCGCGATTCCCTCCGGGATGCTAGGTCCGGCGGCAGCCTCGGTTCAGGGAGGTACAGAGGGTATGAGCGCGCACCAAAACGTGGCTTTGCTTGAGCGAGGGCTACTGTAATATGGGCAGACGAGTGGAGCGATGCGGAAGACTGAAGAAGAGCCGAGCGCTCGGTCCTTGCGTGTTTTTATGCGCCGGCCGAACGGAGCCGAGTCAGGCGGTGTCGTGGCCCTCCATGGTGCGCATGCAGGCGACCAACCATCACGCTGGAGAGCTGCTTGCCGCTGCTGCTCAGCGCTGGCGCGCGCGCTTGAGGTGAGACAGAGCAAACAGCTTTTGGGCTCCTCTTACAGGTGGGCCCCACTTTGCTCTTGTCCCCTTAATTTTCTTTTTGTTACCCAAACCTAGATGTGATAAGGAAATCCAAGTTCAGAAGAGGATTGGTCCTGTTACATTTGAATGGTTTGACAAATTTGAATATCCGAATTGGCCAATTTGAAATTTGAATTAGATTCAAATTCATATTTATATGTTTTATGTATGTATTTTAATCTTCGCCAGTATTTAAGTTTAAATTGCCATGGGTTTTACTTAGCAAATATGAACAATTGGAGAATATGTTTTGTACTTTGATCACTTGATTTGAATATAATGTAAATTCACATATATACTTTTATTCACCCATGTTTGTCTCATTTCTTTTAATTGCACCCTTTTTGCCAAAGCTTAATAATTAAAGTTGTTTAAAATCCACATTCAAGAACTTTGGAACATTTAGGTGTAGTTGATTTAAAAATGAATTCTAGGTTTTAGACTAAAGCTTCATCTAAACATTTGCATTCAGAACTATATGAATTTACTTGCTCTCATATTCATCGTCTTCATTCTTCATGTTTCACTATTATATTATGTGCCATACATACGAGACAAAAAGCTTCAAAAGTTTGGGATTTTACATTCCTCCCCCCTTAAAAGAATCTCGTCCCGAGATTACAAAAGAAGAAGAAATGTCGGAGTGTATCACCGTTGATACGACGATAGCAACTCCGGATAGTTGGAGCGAAGATAGTCTTCACTCTCCCATGTAGCTTCTTCGATGGTGTGGTTCTTCCATAACACTTTATAGAACCACAACGTTCGATTTCTTGTCTCTCTCGTCTTCTCATCAATAATTCGGATCGGTTGTTCAACATAGGTTAGATCCGGCTTCAGTTCTTCCATGTCCTCAGATATGACTTCTGTTGGAGTTTTGAGACACTTCCTTAACTGTGATACGTGGAGGACGTTGTGTACTCCGAACAAGGACGCGGTTAGCTCCAGCCGATAGGCTACGGGTCCACATCTTTCCGTGATGGGAAATGGCCCGATAAATCTTGAAGCTAACTTTCCCTTTACTCCAAAGCGATGAATTCCTTTCATCAGAGAGACACAGAGATACACGTGGTCTCTGACGTTAAAGCTCAAGGGACGACGTCGCTAGTCAGCATAACTCTTCTGCCGAGACTGAGCTACTCTGAGGTTTGCCTGAACTAGCTTAACTCGTTCTTCAGCTTCATTAGTGAGATCCACTCCGAAGATTACCCTCTCTCCAGACTCACACCAATTGAGTGGTGTGTGACACTTCCGACCGTAGAGAGCTTCAAAAGGTGCCATTTTGATACTGGACTGATAACCATTGTTGTATGAGAACTCTGCCAATGGTAAATGATCATCCAAGTTCTTTCCGTGATCTATGGCACATGCCCTTAGCATATCTTCTAGGATCTGGTTCACCCTTTCAGTTTGTCCATCAGTTTGAGGATGGTATGCCGAGCTTCGGATTAACTTAGTTCCCATTGTTGCGTGTAGTTGCTCCCAGAAATGAGCAACGAACAACGATCCTCTGTCAGAGACGATGGTGCGGGGAACTCCGTGTAAGCACATGATCTGTGACATATAAAGCTCAGCATACTTCTTTGCATTGTACGCCGTGTTCACTGGAATAAAGTGTGCTGACTTGGTTAATCGGACTACGATTACCCAAATAGAATCGTGCTTGTGGAACGTGAGAGGCAATCCAACAATGAAGTCCATACTGAGATCCTCCCATTTCCATGCAGGGACACTTAAAGGTTGTAGTGGTCCCGCTTTCCTCATGTAGTCAGCCTTCACTCTTCTGCATGTATCACACTCGGACACGTACTTTGCAATCTCTCTCTTCATTCGTGTCCACCAGAATTTCGTTCTAAGATCTTGATACATCTTATTGCTTCCTAGATGGATTGAATACTTCGACAGGTGAGCTTCATCCAAGATCTTCTTTCTGAGTTTCATGTTCTGGGGTACTAATATACGATCGTTGAACCATAGAGTTCCTTGTTCATCTTCCCGGAAACATTTCCCCTCTTCGTCTCTCATTCTCTTCCGAATGTGAGACATAGCCTTGTCTTTCTTCTGAGCTGCAATAATCTCCTCTCGGATTGTTGGTATGAGAGCAAGATTATATAGAGCTCTGTAGGGAACCAACCGTAGACTTGGTTCTTCCTCTTCATCCGGAATGATGGTTATGTTGTGAACATGAGATTTCCGACTCAAAGCATCAGAAACTACGTTTGCTTTGCCCGGATGGTAATGGATCTCAAGTTCATAGTCCTTTATAAGCTCTAACCATCTTCTCTGCCTCATATTCAAATCCTTTTGAGTGAATATATACTTGAGGCTCTTGTGGTCTGTGTAGAGATGCACTAGATTTCCCATTATGTAGTGTCTCCACATTTTCAATGCCATTACCACGGCAGCCAATTTCAAGTCATGAGTCAGATAATGCTGCTCATGAATTCGGAGTTGCCTTGATCCATATGCGATTACACGTCCTTCTTGCATCAAGACGCATCCCAGACCAGTGCCTGATGCATCGCAATAAATATCAAACGGCTTTGTCGTGTCTGGTTGAGCTAGAACTGGTGCCGTTGTGAGATGTTTCTTCAATATCTGGAATGCCTCTTCACATGCTTCACTCCAGAAATACTTGTTTCCTTTCTTCAGCAATTCCGTCATAGGCTTAGCCACTTTGGAGAAACTTGGAACAAATCTCCGGTAGTAGCCAGCTAAACCTAAGAAACTTTTGACCTCATGGACGGAGGTCAGAGACTCCCATTTAAGTACTTGTACCACTTTGCTTGGATCCACAGCAATACCTTCTGCTGAGATAATATGACCAAGAAATGATACCTTGTTAATCCAAAATTCACACTTGCTGAATTTTGCATATAGCTTATGGTCTCTCAATCGTTGAAGCACGATATTCAGATGTTCGGTGTGTTCTTCCTCTGATTTGGAATAAACCAAGATGTCATCTATGAAGAACACCATGAACTTGTCCAACTCCGGCATGAATATTGAATTGATTAGATACATGAAGTGAGTCGGTGCGTTGGTGACACCAAAAGACATGACAAGATACTCATATAGCCTGTATCTTGTCGAGAATGCCGTCTTAGGTATATCTTCAGCCCGTATCTTGATTTGATGATAACCGGACCGAAGATCCATCTTCGAAAATACCTTAGCACCCACTATCTGATTGAATAGAATATCAATATGTGGCAGTGGATACTTGTTCTTTATAGTCACAGCATTTAGCAGACGATAATCGACACATAACCTTAGTGTCTCGTCCTTCTTCTTCACGAATAGCGCTGAGCATCCCCAAGGTGATGAGCTGGGACGTATGAATCCCTTCTCAAGTAACTCATTCAACTGTTCTTTTAGCTCAGCCAATTCCTTGGGTGCCATCTTGTAAGGTCTTCGAGATATGGGTGTGGTTTCTGGTATTAACTCAATCTTGAATACCACATCTCGCTCAGGTGGCATGCCTGGCAGATCGTGAGGAAACACATTCGGGTAATCCCGAACAACTGGAATGTCCTCTAGCTTTGTGGCTTCCGTGTTATACACCACTAGAGGTTGTGGTGTCACATTCTTCAGAACCAAAGTACGCTGCCCGTGCCTTTTAGAATTTAGTTGCACAGTACGAGCACTGATATTGAAGATTGCTTCATGATGTGTCAACCAGGACATTCCCAAGATAATGTAAATCTTCTGCCCGTCCAATATAATGAAGGTGGTAGGGTAAATCCTACCATCCAAACATAGAGGTGCTCGGGCAATAATCTGGTGGGCTGACATTTTTCCTCCAGGTGATTATTATATACTGTGTTGATAGCGTTGTTGATGATAATTGACGCTTCAACACGAACTCCTTGCTGATGAAATCATGTGTTGCTCCAGAATCAAACAACACAAATGTCGGTTGAGCATTTAAGCTGAACATACCCGCTAACACAGGTTCTCCTACTGGAATATCCACGACAGCTATAAAGTTGAGGCTGCCGGCTTTCATCTTCTTCCGTTGCCTAAGAGATTGAATATTTCTCGGAGGAGCAACTTCTAGACTGATGTCTTGTTTAGCTGCAGGACCTTCTAGAACTAAATGCTCTTTATCACCACCACTATGTACTGTCCTTTGCATTGCCTACAGTGGAGTAACTTTTCGTGCCGCTCGTGGAGGTGGTGCACAAGAACTCACTTGCTGCTGCATCTCAGGTGCTTCAATCCACTGCAATGGTGGTGACCAACTCTGCATCGGTGGTTGTCTTGCAACTACCCAAACTTCCGGTTCGGCTGGTAAATGATATACCAGTCGATATTTTCGAGGAGTACCACTAATACCATCCGTTGATGTGATGCTCTTCCTCATCTCCGCCTCACAACAAAGAGAAACATCTTCCTGATTATAGCATTACTTACCAATTTGTTATAGTCTCCTTTGTTGAATAGGACCAATCTTTCATGAAGTTTGGCATTCACGCCTCAGAGAAATCGGTCACACCTCGAAGCTTCTGTTCTCACATAGTCTGGTGCATATTGTGCCAACCGGTTGAATTCTCTGGAGTACTCAAGAGCATTCCTCCCCCCTTGGGTCAATTCTACAAACACTTCGAGCTTCGACTTGATAATCCCCCTCAGAATATACTGAGCACAGAACGCATCACAGAATTCATTCCAATTCACGTGATGTCCTTCAATGGTCATGGCGAGATACTCTGCCCACCAAGCTCCAGCAGATCCATGAAGCTGCTGAACTGCAAAGTCCACCTTCTGATACTCGTCACACTGGATCAAACCGAGTTTAGCTTTATAACCCGGATCCAATGATGTGCCTCCAACGGATCTGTTGCTTCCGTGAAGACAGACGGTTGAGTTGTCAGAAAAATCAAATAATAACTTTCATCCATATCTTGTTGTCGTGATGCTTGAATAAAGCCTTGTTGCACCAATGTCTGAAGCAGCTGGTTGTTCTCACGATGTGACTCAACCATTTGTGCCATAATCTCCGTCAATCGGTTCGACGGCGGTTCTTGCGGTCGAGTCGAGTCATTTCCGCCGTGACTAGACTCTCCCGTTTCAGCGCCGGAACGAGTGTGAACCATACTGCAAGAATGACCAAATACGGTTACTTTCCAAGATTGAATGACAATCGATGCTTGAAAGCAATTAATAGTGTATGAATCATAAAACTTTGCAGTATATTCATACACGTTCAAATGACACTCTGATTCTAAACTTCTTCTAGACCTCTTAACGAGCTTTTTCCAATGCTCAAGTTTCATAAACTGAACATATATACATCTTGACATGTTGCACAACTTTGGCAAGTTTCAAACATGCCTATCCATAAACAAGTTTCCATTTCAATTGCATTGGCCAATCTGCTGTCCAAAATTGACCAGTTTGCAAAGAAGTCAGATTCTACTACAGTAAAGAGTAGAATTAATCCTGAACTTGAATACCAAAGTTACAGCCAACGTCATTAGCTTTCGAAAAAAAATCTTAATTTTCTTCCTGATCAGCTCTGGATCAAAAGTTATGATATTTCAAAGTTGAAAGAATTCTGGAAAAATTTTCAACAGCACCTCCTTTGGAAGTGGCTGATTTGAACATCAATATCCATACAGTTCTGCCCCAAATTTGGAAAAACTTTGGATTACAAAGTTGTAATACGTATAATAAGCTTTCTAACGGTGTAACCTAGGATCTATAGAAATTTTTTCTACAGGAAGGTATGGTTGAAAAACCGAAACATTCCAGAGAGGTTTTGACAGTTCTGTTTTCAGCAACAGGTTCTACCAAACTGGAATTTTTCACCAATTTGAAGATCGATTCAGTTCTGGCAGTCTACATACAAGTTGTAGAGCACTTCAAGACCTTTCCAAAACTGTATTACACACACACATTGGTTAATTCCAACAAGATTTATGCCCTGTACAAATCCAGCAAAAATTCTGCCAGAAAAACAGGGAACTCTGCTTTTGAATCTTTTTGAAAATCACTAAACTCCAATTGAATCTTAGTTAAACATCAGAGTTCTGTAGTTAATATTAGATTCTAAAACTTTCTTTTGGTTCTCAATTCAAGGTTTTACTTGTCTTCAACAGAAAAGATTTTTGGGGTGAAGTAAGGTGTGAATGCATCACAACAATTATGTCAGTACTACGTTACCTCACAAACTGAAAATCTTTACCGGATTCTTAGCCGGCATAACGTGCTACAGGTGGCACTAAAACGATCACTCTCAAACGTATTCTACTCGCAATACGTTCAACATGGTTAGTGTACCTGCAGAAGACAAACAATCCCCTTTCACACCTTCACATCTCAAGGGCGGCACGGGGAAACACGACAGGCAGTCACAATAATATATATGAAAGTAAATGCATACGACTCTGGTGTGAGTCGCCCTCGAGCGAAGTCATGTCTCGAGGTACATGGCTGTACTACGTCTGTACAGCAAAGACTCCCGCACGAACTGGCTTATACACACTCGGGCATACGTGTTTCGCATGATCCCATAGAACCTGAATAGTTCTAGAGATGCATACTATCGGGTTATACACCACCCGACGGGGGCTCCCACTAATTTTGTATCACGCTGGGGTACCGCGTGTCATATGTTCTCAGAAACATGGAAAGTTTCAGAGACTCATATTGACTTTCCGTGCTAAGCCACAGAAATTTCACATACCATATCTCATATGCAGAGTTTACCGAGATTGATGCGCTCTCGATTACCTTACCTCTTACCTTGAAGACAGAGCGTCGTTACAGAATAATATAACAATTAAGTTAGTTCGCCACCTTTATAACTTATGCTAGTAATAGTCCTTAATGGGCATATAGCTAATCCTCACTCGACTACTTTAGAGTTTTCAAAAATAGGCTCTTTTCGAGTGTGCTATTCCCAATGAAGCTCTGATACCATGTCTGTGGGGATTGGAGTCCACACATCCGAGGATCTCATTGGGTGGTGTCGTGCGATGCAGCACCTAACAACACACAAAAAGGATACCAAAACATATAAAGTTTTCATTTCATAATAAGAAAAGTTTACAAAAGAGTGTACAACAGGGGTACACAAGCAGCGGAAAATACATACTCATAATCTCACCTAACTAAGCAGGAGAGAAGACATCCATGCCCTAGGACGCTTCTCACTAGCAACAAGAAGAACATTCAGCGACGGCGTGGTTCACATGAGATTTATCTCGATACCTCAAGATCTCATGCACAACCTGAACAGCAGAAATAAACCTAATACCTGCAAAAATCGTTAAAGCGCAAACGTGAGCATAAGGCTCAGCAAGACTAACCCGTCTCACTAGACATATGCAGGGTAAGTACTAAGCATAGGTAAGGAATAGCATAAAGGACTCACCTACAAGTGGATCCTTATATTCATATTTTAAGTAGCAAATGACATTCTTCAGGCACGGCACATTATAGACTCCACAATCAAACAAGAAACGCTTTGCTGATGATATGACATGCCCAAAGCACATAATGCTATTACATGTAAAGTATGGAGAAACTGTAAACTTTTAATTGTACTATCTCTAAGCCATACAAGGTTGCAAAGCAATTATAATTCAATATATCATATTATTCTGACTTCTTCAGTATTTACTACGTCACAACTTAGTGAATAAGTGGTACTCTAAACTGCGAGGGACGGTTTTGCAGTCAGGACACACCCAGAATACACGACACATACGCCCGATCAGAAGTACCTTTCACTGTACTTCTCTCCCACGTCGTATGTGGCTACCTTTCAACCGTCATCCCGATGTCGAACCAGTTCTACCGTCCCAAAAGTAAGGTCCCTAACCGAGCACGTCAAAGTTGCTACTTAGAGGTTCCCACCTTACGGTCATCTTCCCCTGAAAGACGGCGGTATAAGTTTCGACACGAGGGTACCCAAGCTACATCAATTTAATGGACCCCATTAATCCATTATGTAACTGGTACTGTTCAAACTTGCTCAACAGGGCCACACACGAGATGGTCCTTAATCGACACAGGCAGGGCTATGCGACCGAGATCACATCTCGTCGCTTCCTATCCATCCCCTGCCCGGTCTCAGATTCATTGTATCAAGCCATTGTTTATCTAACCAATCCTGTGAGATATGTTCTAAATCTCCCGCGAGTAGATTCCAACTACTCGACTTCTACCGGATTTCCTATACATTAGCAGAGCAATTACTACAGGTCAAACTATAACCCGTTCCAACCAACCCTTGGGATTTGTGGTCATGCAAGTGGAGTATCCATCACCCTATACATAATGCACATATGAAACTTAAGACGTAATGTGAGAAATACTGCAAAAGTCTGTAAAGCTTTTAAATGCAAACCGGGGTTTGCCTTGTTCACGAATTAGCTCTAAGTCAAAGAGTCAGTGGCTTGATGCTTCACGAACAGGTCCTCTTCGACTCCTTTCCGTCACGGCATCTATCGCAATGGATATGCATATAACACATAATATACTTTAATAACTTAACTAATGAATATGCACACATTATGCAATGTCATACTCATAAAGGAAGTATATTTGTAAATCAAGAATGAATAAGGTGTACTGTTGGGTATTAAATTGGATTTGGGTAGGGTAATTTGATATTACGTCATATTATAAGAATGTACATAAGAAATTTCTATATAGTCATGGATATAAGGAAACTATACAGAATTAATTCCTATGCAGATGATTTCTATTGGCTCTGATAATTTATCTCTGCTATACAGATGTGATGAAGAAATTCTCATACAAATTTCAGAGAATTTGATGGGAGAAAATGATCTACAAAATTCTATCAAGCTTTCATCATTTAGGAATTTGCAGATAAAACCTGAGGCTTTATCATGTCCATAAATGGCACAGCTAGATAGTACTGATCAAAAGTAAGCTATAAAATTGGTTTCACAATTTTTCAAGCTTCCTACAGGAAGATATTGAATTTACAAGTCCTTATGAATTTCTGGATTTAATTTGTTATTTTCTGAAATTATAATTAACCTAGGCAAAGACACTGAATTAAACCCTCTGAAACAACTTTGTTATCCTTGAAACGTTTACTGGAGCTTCTACATAACAAAATGATTGGTTGGGTAAATTTCCAGAATTATCTGAATAGAATCCTATTTTCTATATTTTCCACAATGTATTATACTAATTGATTTATATAATATTCTCTAGGGCTTTTCATGAAGATTGGGATGGACCACTGTAAGGTACAGATCCTAAGGAGAATTACAGAATTTGTTTTATCTAATTTGGAGCATCCTAGCCAAAGTTATAGCACTTCAAAGTTTAGGCATTTTTCTAGAATTCTTTTTGAATAGAAAAAGACCACCCTTTAATCAACTGACACGTGGCCCCCACTGGTTTAATTCTTCCCACCCAGCCGATGCCACACTGGGGTCACAGGGTTTACTCGCGTTGTCACACGGAATCCCTGCGCCACAGAAAATCCCACGGGGGGTCTTCTTCTTCCCCCGACTCCGGCGGCCCGTGGCGGCGCCATGGCCGGCGGCCGGCCGGCGACTCGCCAGATCTCGCCGTGCCACCTTCCCCGTGGCGGGGACTTGCCACCCGGGGGATTTCAACCCTCAGGAAATCACTGGTGGCCTCAGTTTGGACTGAAACACCCTGGAAACGTGCCTACACCAGCGACCGGCGGAACTCGACGATCGGCAACGGCGTTCTCGGTGTACAAGGCATGGGAAAAGCTGCTTCTTGCTCTGGAAGCTTCGTGTTGCTTCCCTGATCATCGGCCTACATCCCAATCGCTCGAAAATTGGTCGGGGTATGGGGGCACCATGGAGCCGGCCCTAGGCGGCGGCGAGATTTGAATTTCCGGCGAGTCCGGTAGGTAAGACGGGCAATCAGTTACTCTAGAAGATGTGCACGGGGTTGTAGAACCTAGGTGCGGTTTGGATTGGAACGAGACTCACCATAAAGGAAAAGCTTCGGGTTGTAGACGAAGAAGGTCCTTCGGCGCGCCGGAAGGAGACACCGTGATTCCCTCCGGGATGCTAGGTCCGGCAGCAGCCTCGGTTCAGGGAGGTAGAGAGGGTATGAGCGCGCACCAAAACGTGGCTTTGCTTGATCGGGGGCTGCTGTAATATGGGTGGCCGAGTGGAGCGATGCGAAAGACTGAAGAAGAGCCGAGCGCTCGGTCCTTGCGTGTTTTTATGCGCCGACCGAACGGAGCCGAGTCAGGTGGTGTTGTGGCCCTCCGTGGTGCGCATGCAGGCGGCCAACCATCGCGCTGGAGAGCTGCTTGCCACTGCTGCTCAGCGCTGGCGCGCGCGCGTGAGGTGAGACAGAGCAAACAGCTTTTGGGCTCCTCTTACAGGTGGGCCCCACTCTGCTCTTATCCCCTTAATTTTACTTTTGTTACCCAAGCCTAGATGTGATAAGGAAAACCAAGTTCAGAAGAGGATTGGTCCTGTTACATTTGAATGGTTTGACAAATTTGAATATCCGAATTGGCCAATTTGAAATTTGAATTAGATTCAAATTCATATTTATATGTTTTATGTATGTATTTTAATCTTCGCCAGTATTTAAGTTTAAATTGCCATGGGTTTTACTTAGCTAATATGAACAATTGGAGAATATGTTTTGTACTTTGATCACTTGATTTGAATATAATGTAAATTCACATATATACTTTTATTCACCCATGTTTGTCTCATTTCTTTTAATTTCACCCTTTTTTCCAAAGCTTAATAATTAAAGTTGTTTAAAATCCACATTCAAGAACTTTGGAACATTTAGGTGTAGTTGATTTAAAAATGAATTCTAGGTTTAGACTAAAGCTTCACTTAAACATTTGCATTCAAAACTATATGAATTTACTTGCTCTCATATTCATCGTCTTCATTCTTCATGTTTCACTATTATATTATGTGCCATACATAGGAGACAAAAGCTTCAAAAGTTTGGGATTTTACACAAGGTTGTTGACATGGCGTGCTTCTATCTCCAACATCTCGTGGTTGATGATCTTGTCGAGCACCTCATCCGAAGTCATCTTGTGGATGTTAGGACTATCATATATTAGTGTGCAAAGCATCTCATTGTGAGGCATGAAAGCTCTTATCATCCTCTTGACCACCTCATGGCCGGTCCACATTTTGCATCCGTACGCCCGGCTCTTATTGATAAGAGTTTTGAGACGGTTGTACATTTCTTGAGGGGTCTCGCCTTCTTCCATGGTGAATTTTCCAAGCTCTCCCTCGATCATCTCAATCTTGGCTTCCCTCACAGACCGGTTGCTTTCATGTGCAATCTTGAGTGTGTCCCAAATCTCTTTGGCTTGCTCCAACCCATCCACTTCGTTGAATTCTTCTTGGTTCAAGGATGAGTTGAACACGGCCACCGCTTGAGCATTGCGGTGAGTTAGTTGTTCTTGTTCTGGGATTAGCTCTTCGTCCACGGGGATATCTACACCTGTGCAAACAACATGCCAAAGTGTAGGACTGAGAGAAATAACATGGAACTTCATGTTGTGTTTCCACATAGTATAGTTAGTCCCATCAAAGTCTGGAGCTTTGCCCATTGGAATAGAAAGATAGTTGGAATATGAATTGAGGCGCTCATAGTTAAAAGGATATCGCGTGTAGTCCACTTCGGGCTTCTTGAGCTTCTTCTCCTTCTCAAGCCTTCTCCTCCTCTTGGCCTCTTCTCTTGCTCTTTGAAGAAGGTCCGCAAGGCGCTTCACTTCTTCATCTTCGGCTTCAGTTTTGCCATCGAAAGGAGGAGGCTTTGTCTTGCCCTTGGTGGTGTAACTGGTCTTGTTGCGCATAGGATTGGATCCTTTTTCACCGCTGTCGTTGTTCTCGCCTGTGCCAAGTTCTTACTACGTTACTCGTATTATACATTTTGTACTTTTTGCCATCACTACAAATTGGAATAATTCCTTACACTAAATCTGGTCATTATCAAACTTACTTGCTGTTTTGAACTTGTTGCATGCTCACAAGTTCTTTTAATCATAAAGAATAAATCAAGTAATCAACTCACATGTTGAGTTTTTATGTTCAAATAAAAAATTAGAAAATATCACGAGAATATGCATGCATCACACTTCTTCTTTTTAGATGGCTTATCATTGCACTTAGATTTGAACTTGGAAGGAGTTGTGCATGACTAAAACCATGTCTTTAAGCTTTTTATTGTCAAATGGCATAGGCTTGGCTGGTTAGAATAAGGCTGATGCGGCATATAATCTCTTGCAAATGTCATAAGATGAATTTTGTTCCTTAAAAAAAATGCAACAACGAGTGTCATGCTCTCAGGTCTTGAAATAGTTAAGTTTATGAGATCATGATTTGCTTAAATTGAAAGTTACACTTTATCTTTAGCATGGATTACACTACTTTATGTATCTCATTGATGTGATACTGTAAGTTACTTGATAGTATGATTTGGATGAGCTTTGTTTTAAATGTATATGTTATAGTATGCTCATAACTCTTGAAATTTCTCTTTTGAACCTTGTTGAATACATTGTCAAAGGGGGAGAAATGTGTATAGAAATATGTATAGGGGAGAAATATATTTTTTTTTTGAAGTTTCTTTCTCATTTGATTTTCAAAACAGGGGCGAAAATTGTTTTCAAAACAATTCATGTAAATAAGCCAATGTTCGGATTTCAAGTAGTGTTGCCAATGCATTCATCAAATGAGAGATTGTGAGACTTATGTATGCTAAATACATTCGCTATTACAATAAAAGTTTTGAATATTACCAAAACACCCTTTTCAACAAGGTCGGACTCTAGGTCTGAGCTCCGGCCAGGTCCGACAATAGGTCAGGCATGTTTTGGGTAGCTTCGGCAAGGTCAGACAATAGGTCCGGTATGTTTTGGGTAGCTCCGGCAAGGTCCGACAATAGTCCGGCATATTTTGGATAGGTCCAGCGCAAGGTCATGTTAGCTTTGGCTAGGTCCGGCGCAAGGTCCGGTTAGCTTTGGCTAGGTCCAGCCAAGGTTTGGTTGGCTTTGGCAAGGTGCGGTGCAACATCGCAGTGATTCTGCTTTTAACTTACAAATGTTTCAAAAAAAAATTTGGCTTATGTGAAGTTTGCTTAGTATTCTTTTATTAAGTTTTTGAACTGCTATGGATGTTTACGGTAGTTAATGTTTTGATATGGTTTGCAACATGCTTATGTGAGGTGCTCACGTAAGCTGTTGTGGTTTTTAAACTAACGAGAGTCAAGTCAAGGACTGTGGCTCGCAAAAGATGGTTGTTCATTCATGTGCAGGTGTTGCTTGAGGTCAAGACATGGCTGGTGACGGGATCCATTGAACTAGTCTTAGGTAGAAGATGAGGTTCAACAACCACGTTTTGGAGGAATTGTGGTTGAGTTGATCGGGGGGTCATGCAGCATGTTTGGATCAAGAACAATGCATATGAAAGTGTCATGGACGTCGTTGGAAGGTGTTTGCACGTGTGCAAGGAGTGCATAAATGTGTCAACATGGTTTCAAGGCATGATGAAGAGAAGTGGACGTAAAGAATTGGTCAGAAAGGTCCAACCGGTTGGATTATGCCTCAGGCTGCGGCTTAGGTGCTTATGGTTCGTTAATAGAAAGTGTTGAGTTTGTTTTGGTTAGATTTTGTGTGGGTCACGAAGTTAAGTTGTTTTAGAAATGTTTAACACATTCGTAAAGTGTTTGGAAGTCTTAAGATTGCTTCTATCTGCGTATGGAAGAATCTTGAGCGGTTATGGAAAGTTTCGGTTGAAACTGAGTAGGATTAGAGTCCTAGTTTGGATCGGGTTGGCCTTAGGGCTGGTTCTATAAGCAAGGGAGGCCACAGCTCAGATGAGACGAATTTTGGGATGTTCCTGTTATGTTTTGATCAATAAAATTTGTATTTTAGAGGAACTTTTATACCTTGTTCGTCTGACTTATTTTAGACAAGTTTTTCTTGTCGAGTTTTAGCACAGCACTATGTTGCGTTGGTGTTTTTATCATAACTCGAGGTTTACATATCCAATTGACGTGACTCTTTTTGGGTTATCTTTACAACTTGATCATATATGATCTGTGAAAATTTAATGATCATTGGATTTGTTATTTCTGATCTACACTAGTTTCTTTGCAATGTTGCAGATCTGTTTTTACTCGGGTAGAACAGATTGACCTTTGTTCGATCTTTCGATCATAACTTGAGTTTTTCTCGATGGTTTTCCGTGATTCTTGTTGTCGTGTCTTCATGACTTATTCTCTATAATATATACTACTTTTGTCACAGTTGAACAAGTTAGATCAGTTGCACACACAGTTTCTTAACATATTGATTTTTTGAATAGGGGTTTTTGTTGTTTCCGCTGAAAAGTTTCAATCTACCATTCACCCCCTCAACTTGGATCACGTTAGTTCCGAAACCACAACACCTTACGCGAGCACCTAACATAAACATGTTGCAAACTATATAAAAAATATTAACCACCATGATCAGCCAAGACGCATCAAAAACTTAGTAAAAGAATACTAAGCAAACTTTTTATAAGTGTAAAGTAAGTTTGAAACATTGCAAGTTAAAAGAAGAACCATTGTAATCTAGCATCGGACCTTGCCAAAGTTGACCGGACCTTGAACCGGAGCTTACCAAAGCTTGCGGGACTTAGCGCCAGAGCTTACCAAGGCTAGCATGACCTAGTACCAGAGATTACCAAAGATAGCAGGACCTAGCGTCGAGGCTTACCAAAGCTAGCAGGACCTAGCACCAGAGCTTACCAGAGCTAGCAGGACATAGCCACAGCAAGTTGGATCTAACCAAAATAAGTCGGACCAATACAAAGAAGTCGGACCTAGCCAAAGTAAGTCGGACCTTGCCGGAGCTACCCAAAACAAGTCGGACCTATTATCGGACCTTGCAGGAGCTTAGACCTAGAGTCAGATCTTGTTAAAAGGGTGTTTTGCAGTATTCAAAACTTTTATCGTCATAGCAAATGTATTCAGCACACATAGGTCCCACAATCTCCACCTTGATGAATGCATTGGCAACACCACTTAAAATCCGAACATTATCTTATTCACATGAAAAGTTTTGAAAACAATTTTTTCCCCGAAATAATTCTCCGCCTTTGTAAATCAAAAATAAAACAAGAAGAAAAACAAAAATTCTCCCCTAAAGATGTACGCTGCCCCTGAGAAGAGTTGTGCCAAAACACTTGTGAATTTCTGCAATGTGCGATCAATTTCTCCCCCTTTGACAATGTATTCAGCAAGGTAAAAAGGAGAAATTTCAATTGTTATGAGCATATTATTACATATACAAATAAAACAAAGCTCATCGAAGTCATACTATCAAGTAACTTACACTATCACATCAATGAGATACATAAAGTAGTGTAAGTCATGCTAGAGATCAAGTGAATTTTCAATTTAAGCAAGTCATGATCTCACAAACTTAACTATTTAAAAATCTAAACGCATGACACTTGTTGCTGCATTTTTATTTTCTTTTAAAGCACAAACTTTGATCATATGACATTTGCAAGAGATTATATGCCGCATCAGCCTTATTCTAACCAACCAAGCCAAGCCTATGTCATTTGACAACCAAGAGCTTAAGGACATTGTTTTAGTCATACACAACTTCTTCCAAGTTTATATCTAAGTGCAATGATAAGCCATCTCAAAAGAAGTGTTGTGATGCATGCATATTCTCTTTATCTTTTCTTAATTTTTTATTTGATCACAAAAGCTCAACAAGTGGATAGTTGATTGATTAATCTTTCATTATTAAAAGCACTTGTGAGTATGCAACAAGCTCAAAACAGCAAGAAAGTTTGATCATGAACAGATGTAGTGTAAGTAATTATTCCAATTACTTGTCATGGCAAAAAATACAAAATGTATAACATGAGTAATGTAGTAAGAACTTTCAGAATGTAAAAGGAATCACAGAGTCATATATGTATGAAATACTATGCTCATATTACTTTTAAATTCAGATCCCAAATTTGAAAGCTCCCCCTCAATTTAAGCCATATGGATGCATAACCCCTATTTCACTACGAATGTAACAAAAACGAGTCAAATCCAAAGGTTTTATAAAAATGTCAGCCAATTGTTGTTCGGTATTTACATGGTGAAGCACAATCTTTCCTTTTTCAACATTATCACGGATGAAAGTGATATCTAATGTCAATGTGCTTTGTTCTCTACTGTTGCACGAGATTTTTAGCAATGCAAATTGTAGGATTGAAGAGAACGTGAAAAGCTACCATGGGGAGGGGTGAATGGTAGATTACAACTTATTCAGCGGAAGCAACGAAAACTCCTTGGCGGAAAATTGATCTGTTAAAGAAATCATGTGTTTTACTAATCTAAACATGATAAATTGTGATAAAACCAGTATGGATTGTGAAGAATCAAGTCACAAATAAGTAACAACAAGAACCATGAAAATATGTCTAGAAAAACTCAAGTTATGATCGAAAGATCGAACAAAGGTCAATATGTTCTACCCGATAAAAACCAGATCTGCAATACTGCAAAGAAATTCGTATAGATCAGAAATAACAAATCCAATGACCGTGAAATTTTCAAAAATGATAGATAATCAAGTTTTAAAGACAACCCAAAAAGAATCACATCAATTGGATCAGTAAAACTCGAGTTATGATAAAACTACCGAATCAAGGTAGTGCTGTGCAAAAACTCGACGAGAAAAAACTTGTTTGAAACAAGTCGGACGAACAAGGCACAAAAGTTCCTTTAAAGTACAATTCAATAGAGCACAAGAGGAACACCCCAAAATCCGTGCACCACAAGCTCTGGCCTCCCTTGCTTATATAACAAGCCATGAGGCCAACCCAAACCAAACTATGACTCGTATCCTACTCAGTTTCAACCGAAATTTTTCATAACTATTCAAGACTCTTCTATACGCAGATAGAAGCAATCTTAAGACTTCCAAACACATTAGGAACGTATCCGACATCCCTAAAAACAACTCAACTTCAAGACCCACACGAAATCCTATCATAACCAACTCAAATCTTTCCATATTTGAGTCAAACTCGACACAGTCGCAGCCTGAGTCCATAACCTAGTCGGTTGGACCTTTCCGACCAATTTTTTACGTCCACATCTCTTCATCACGCCTAGGAACCAGGTAGCCACATCCATGCACTCCTTGCACACATGCAAACACCTTCCAATGACATCCACAATATGTTCATATGCATTGTTCTTGATTCAAACATGATGTGCGACCTCCCGATCAACTCAACCACAATTCCTCCCAAACTTGGTTGTTGAATCTCATCTTCTCCCTAAGACTAGTTCAATGGATCCGTCACCAGCCATGTATTAAACTCAAGCAACACCTGCACATGAATAAACAACCAACACTTCCGACCATAAGTCCTTGACTTGACTCTCGTAAGTTCTGAAACCACAACACCTAACGTGAGCACATCACATAAGCATGTTGCAAACCTTAGCAAAAAGATATCAACCATAACCACCAAAACACACCAAAAACATTATAAAAGAATACTAAGCAGACTTTCCATAGATATAAAACAAGTTCGAGTTAATTCAATGTAAAAGGAGAATCATTGCAATATAGTTTCGGACCTTTAGCAAGTTCAAGATACTAGACACCTATGCAGCAATTTTTAGTGAAAATAATTTCCAGATTTTCATCTAGCAGTTGTGAAACAGAAAGCAAGTTGTATTTCAAATTTTTGACAAGTGCCACATCCTTCAAAGTGTAGTGATCATTTACCCTAACCGAACCCTTAGCAATTATAGGAGTTGAAGAATTATCAGCAAAAGTAACATTCTCGACAAGTGACACAAAAGAGAGGTAGGAGAACCATTCTTTGTTACCGGTCATGTGGTGTGAGCAACCTGAATCCACAATCCAAATGTTCTCCTTTCTCAAGCGTGTAACCTACATAGAAGCACAATACGTCGATGACTCAATACTGGGGTTAGTCAAAAGGCATTTAGGAATATAGTATTGAGTCACACGATGTCCGGCAGGAACATGCGAAAGCTGAGAAAAAACAACAGGTTTATGAGCCAAAGCTTGAGTACTTTTGTACCCAACTACTGACCTACGAGGTGTTACATGTGTAGCATGAAAAACAGTAGGTTTGGGAGCAAACTTTGCATGTTATTGACTCATTACAGCAGGTTGCATGTTTCTATCATTTAGTTTAGCACGTGCAACAAATTTTGTATGAAAGTTATGAGATCTAGCAATCATTTTTTCCTTTTTTCTGTTGTTTAGCTAGTATATAAAAAAATTTTATGACATGACCATCTCTACTACAGTAGGTACAATAAAATTTAACTTTGTGTTCATGTCTAGATGGGCAAGCAACATTTTTATTAGCAACCGAATGAGACAACGCCCTTGCATATTTGAAAACCACTTTTTTATGTTTAAATCAAACCACTTCCTAATGACTTTACAATTTTAGGTGGATGTGCTTTAGCATGGGCATGGGATTCAAAACCTAAACCAGTTTTATCATTGCAAGATTTGGATGAATTCAGCAGCAAGTTTAGATTTTTGTTCCCAATAAAAAACTGCTCTAGTGTCCTATTCATGTCATCTAGTTTCTTAGACAATTCTAGGCAGTTTTCACATGAATTTTTTCCTTTTAGTTTGCAATTAGAAAAATATTTAACTTCATGAGAACGTAAAGCACTATTCAATATACAAATCTCATTCGTAGCATCATGTAGTTTCTTATCAAGATCATCACAAGTAGAACAATGCGAATCAATTATAGAACAGCTAGCATCTTTCATGTTTTTATCACTAAGGGAAGCAAGCTTTTTCTTCTTTTCAATCTCTAACTCAAGTTTATCAAGTGTGGAGGTGTGTGCACTTCTTTGAGAGGACAATTGTTCATATATTAAATCAAATGAGGAACAAGAATCATCACTAGGAATCAAAGATTTCAAACCATTAATTTCATATCCTAGTGACTCGATTTTAACTGCATTGTCCCTAAGCTTTTTTGTCATTTTTTTCTTAACTATAATAGTGGCACGAGAAATAGCATCACACATTTCTTCGCAAGTAAGACATACCTCTTCATTGTCGTTGTTGTGTTTTGCCTCCTCCATACTTGATCTTGACTTGCCCGCCATTAAACACAAATTTGCCAAATCATCTTCATTTTCATCACTTCTGATGCCAACATCGCTCGAGCCAAGTTCTTGAAGTGCGGAGATAAAACTATTCACCAATTGGCATCCTGTAAAACCCTTGTTTTTCTTGTTGTTGTTTGCAGTGGAGTGGTTCGTCCTTGTTTGCTTTTCAGCACGAGAAGTAGCACCTGAAAGGTTAGGTAAATCCGTCTGAAAATGTTTCGTCTTACCACATTCAAAGCATCATTGAGGTCCGGCACTTCCTCTCCTTCTAGTTCTCACATTTCGCAATGCTTTTTAGAACCGAGTAGATATGAGTGCAAGTTCTTCCTCTGAAAACTCTTGAATCTGTTCAAGGGTTAGAGAGGACAACAAAGCAAGTGTTCCACAAGATGAAGATTGGTCGGAGCTAGGCATGTCACGTTGAGAACAAATACAAGAGACTTGTTGGGGTTCTTACGTGAGATTATGTCAATTTTATGAGTTTTCAATTTAGAATATAGAACATCTAATGTAAATGTACACATGACAGTAGAATCACGAATAGATGTGATTTTCATCTCCCAAATTGACATGTCTAATGCACTTATAAATTTCCTAGCATTCTTAGCATCTGAAAAATTAACATTGATGCTACGCAAGTTGCTGATAATTTTATTAAAGAGAGCAAAGATATCATTGATGGACTCACCTGGTTGCATCTCAAAGCGCATGTACTCCTTTTGGAACATGTCTTGCCTTACCTCCTTGATCGTGTTGGATCCTTCGTGGTCATCACATAGAGCTTTCCAAACATCATACGCAGATCGGAGGTGAGCAACACAGTCGAAGTCGCTTTGAGTTAATCCTTGTATGATCAAGTTTCGAGCCTTGTTGTTATTGTCGACATCTCTCATATTTGTTGCTGTAACTTGATCATTTTACAGCACTTCGAAAGGCTTGTACACCTTTTCCCATATTGCAAAGCCTTGCACCTGGATGAAAGCCTCCATGCGTGCTGTCCACACCTGAAAGTCAATACCACTAAACACACAAGGTTTGGCAGAGTATTTCTCCATGATGATTATTCAAAACACGTGCAAATCACAAAGATTAGAGCACTGAGCTCTGATACCAATTGTAGGATCGAAGAGCACGTGAAAAGCTACCAGAGAGGGGTGAATGGTAGATTACAACTTTTTCAGCAGAAACAACGAAAAACCCTCGGCAGAAAATTGATCTGTTAAAGAAATTATGTGTGTGACTAATCTAAACGTGATAAATCGTGGAAAAAACTAGTACGGATTGTGGAGAATAAAGTCACAAAGACGTAACAACAAGAATCATGAAAATCCGTCGAGAAAAACTCAAGTTACGATCAAAAGATCGAACAAAGGTCAATCTGTTCTACTTGAGAAAAACCAGATCTACACGCAAAGAAATTCGTGTAGATCAGAAATAACAAATCCAATGATCGTGAAATTTTCAAAAATGATATATAATCATGTTTTCAAGACAATCCAAAAAGAATCGCATCAATTGGATTAGTAAAACCCGAGTTATGATAAAACCACCAAGTCAAGGTAGTGTTGTGCAGAAACTCAACGAGAAAAACTTGTTTGAAACAAGTCGGACGAACAAGGCATAAAAGTTCCTTTAATGTACAATCTTTATTCAATAGAACACAAGAGAACTGCCCAAAATCCGTGCACCACAAGCTCTGGCCTCCCTTGCTTATATAACCAGCCATGAGGCCAACCCAAATCAAACTAGGACTCTTATCCTACTCAGTTTCAACCGAAACTTTACATAACTGATCAAGACTCTTCGATACGCAGATAGAAGCAATCTTAAGACTTCCAGAAACCTTGGGAACATATCCCACATTCCTTAAAACAACTCAACTTCATGGCCCACACGAAATCCTATCATAACCAACTCAAATCTTTCCATATTTGAGTCAAACCCGACTTAGCTGCAGCCTGGGTCTACAACCTAGTCGGTTGGACCTTTCTGACCAATTTTTTACGTCCACATCTCTTCATCACGCCTCGGAACCATAGATCCACGTCCATGCACTCCTTGCAAACATGCAAACACCTTCCAACTACGTCCACATTACCTTCATATGCATTGTTCTTGATTCAAACATGTTGCGCGACCTCCCGATCAACTCAACCACAATTCTACCCAAACTTGGTTGTTGAACCTCATCTTCTCCCTAAGACAAGTTCAATGGATCCCGTCACCATCCATGTATTAAACTAAAGCAACACCTGCACATGAATAAACAACCAATACTTTTGAGCACAAGTCCTCAACTTGACTCTCGTTAGTTCCGAAACCACAACACCTTACGTGAGCACCTCACATAAGCATGTTGCAAACCTTAGCAGAAAGATATCAACCATAACCACCAAAACACACCAAAAACTTAGTAAAAGAATACTAAGCAAACTTTCCATAGATGTAAAGCAAGTTCGAATCAATTCAAATTAAAAGTAGAACCATTGCAATCTAGCTTCAGGCCTTGCCAAAACTAACCGAACCTTGAGCCAGAGCTTACCAAAGCTAGCAGGACCTAGCACTGGAGCTTACCAAAGCTAGTCGGACCCTAGCGCTGGAGCTTACTAAAGCTTAGTCGGACCTTGCCAAAGCAAGTCGAACCTTGCCAAAGAAAGTCGGACCTTACGTCGGACCTTACTGGAGCTATCCAAAACAACTCAGACCTATTGTCGGACCTTGCTGGAGCTCAGACCTAGAGTCGGATCTTGTTGAAAAGGGTGTTTTCGTAGTATTCAAAACTTTTATCATCATAGCCAATGTATTCAACACACATAGGTCTCACACAAATGGCACTAGTGTTATCACAAAATAGTGGAACATAATCTAGGTCAACCCCATAGTCCTTAAGTGGTTGAACAATCCAAAGAATTTGTGAGCAAGCGCTAGCAGCAGCTACATATTCAGATTCGGCTGTGGATTGTGCAACTGAACTTTGTTTTCTAGAGGACCAAACAACAAGTGAATTACGAAGAAAATAACAAGCACCCAAAGTACTTTTTCTGTCAATCCTACAACCCCCAAAATCAGTATCCAAAAAATCTTTCAAAGTAACAGTTGAGGAGGAAGGAAGAAAAATGCCAAATTCTTGAGTTCCATGTAAGTACCTGAGAATTCTTTTGACAGCTTGATCATGTGAGGCACGTGGGGAAGCTTGAAATCATGCACAAAGACATATGCTGAATTGTATGTCCGGTCTTGATGTTGTGAGGTACAAAAGTGATTCGATCATGCTTCTATATTCTATTTGATCCACAGATTCACCATCTTCATCAAGTTCAAGTGTCGTTGTTGTACCCATTGGTGTCTGAAGAGGCTTTCTTTTGACCATGTTGGAGCGCTTAATAAGATCTCTTGTATACTTCGTTTGATGAACAAAGTTACCTTCCTTGGTTTGCTTGATTTGCAGCCCAAAAAAGTATATGAGTTCTCCCATCATATTCATCTCAAATTCGTGTTCGTCGGAACCCTAGCTTCCGCCACCGCTGTCCCTAGACCATTTCCACCGTTGGGAGGCTCTCCATCGTGTTCTACGACCGATTATAGCTGGGGGCGGCGAGTACCGAGGGTTTCAGAGCCCTGGAGCTTGTCGCCGGCGAGCCACCGCTGTCGGGCACCGCCGCGCTCGCTACCCGCGCCGCCAACCCAGAGGTACAAGAAGGGGAGCGGTGGGGCCCGCTAGCCAGAGAGAGAAAAAGCCCGGTGGATTTGTTTGTGGCAGGGGATCTGGTGTGGCCACATGGTTAATTCCGTGCTGCACTCTGAGTGGCCGATACAAATTGAATTCTGGCGCCACGGATTTTTATACAAAAATAATTCCAGATTTAGTTCCCACTTCAAAAATCCATATCTCCTAGTAGAATTGCTCAAATAATTCCAAATAAATTCTTGTAGACTCCTCGTGATATAAACTTTTCAGTGGTGCAATTTTTTGGACATGAAACTCCCTGAATTTTCATAATTAATTCCTTTGATCTAACGGCTTGGGAAATTAATTACTCCTGTTTTGTTAATTGAAAAATTCCCATTTTTGGTCCAGTAGAAATTTCAAGTTCATTGGACTTCAATTACTGGGAGAATTGGTGTACCAATGCTATATGTCCTATGAAAAATGGAAAATGTACAGAAACGTTTCCAGAATTTTCCCCAACCTTGTAAAATCAATTTCTCCCTGTAGGAAGCTCAGAAAAATTATGAAACAAATTTTCCTAGAACTAGTGAGACCTCCTATACCATGATCATCCACTGTTAGCCTTGACAAAGCTCCAGAATTACAACCAAAATTCAGAGAAAGCTTTTATTTGTTGGATTTTTAGAGACAACAAGCTTCCTTGAACATCTCAAACTTTTGGTCCAGATCTTCCACATAGAACCTAGTATTCACTGTAAAAATCCCAAATCCAATTAAAATCATTTGCATACCTGATCAGTATTTATAAGATCTTTTCTATAGTTTCAATATCACTCATGTACTTTATATATTGCATATCATATAGTGACCAAGATCCAGGAGGACCCGGAGCCCTTGGAGACTCTACCTCCAAAAGCTAACTATCCCTCTGACTCGCAGCCAGGCAAGCTCCGGTTTCAGGTCCATGAAGCAAGACCTCAATAATTCCATGAAGCAAAATGCTATTGGGATTAATTCCTAACTCTAAATTCAATCGAAAACTCCCAAACTTTACCAGAACATTCCACATAATTCCCTTGAGCCCCATTAAAAGTTTCAGGCCCATTTGAGTTGATTTGAATGGCCAAATTGTGTTTCCAATCTCTATGTACCTGAAAATTCCAAAATGTCTAGAAACATTTCAGCAAATTTTCCAAACTTCTAAATTCAATATCTCACAGTATAATGCTTATAAAATTATGAAACAAATTTTGTTGAGTCACTATTGACCTCCTCTAAACAGAACATCCACTTTTGGCCATGTTAAACTCCCAGATTGTCCAAGAAAATTATGGGAAGGGTTTATCTACATTGAATTTTATACAACAGAGACTTCCATGAATTTATCCCAATTTTGGCCAGAACCTCATTCATAGTGCCTAGTATCCTCTGTAAAATTTGCAGAACCAGTGGTCTTAATTTCATATACTTAACTGTCTTTTCTTTGAGCTATAACATAATACCAATATTGATTAACTTGCATAATTCTTTGCATATTGATTAGTTGCCGAGCTCAAGAGGACCCCCGGAGGCACTTGAAGTCATCCCTCTGGAGATTAACTTTGATACCGTCTCGCAGCCAGGCAAGCCCCAGTTTGCATTTAAGTGCTATTACAAAATTTTGATTTGTATCACCTATGTCTAGGATGAGTTATGTGCATTAGGGCTAAGGTGATTGAAAATCCACTTGCATGACCAGATCACTGTGACACCCGATACCGAAAATGAACCAAGTGAATGCATACACGAGTGCACTCACAAAAGGATATACAGAAAATTAGCACAGAACAAGATTAATTAAGCACTTTTATTACAGAATTCATAATATCCTCAAATACAAGCTCTAATGAATATTAATGACAAGTTTCAACTAATGCAGCGGAAATAAACTAACTAAGCAACTAAGCAAATAAGGGATAGCGCAGCTCCAATCAATACCACAGGCAAAGCTGACGGCAGACATGGCCTAGAACTTCGCATTATCATCGTTAAACTCCCAATCCTGGCCTATAACTGTTGGTGGGTGAATTGCAAGGGTGAGTACATGTCGTACTTAGCAAGTGTGGAAAGTATGACATATAGCGGATTCAAATGACGAATATAAAAATGGCTAAGTGCTGAAAAGTACATTAAAACATGTAAAAAGCAATACATTATATGTAAGTGAAATAAACCCATCATAAACCATAAGTAATATCATAATATCGGTTCATATTCCAATACCATCATCCATATACCAGTTTGCTCTTTACCATTTACCATATTCAACACCAGAACTTAATCCATGACCAGCCATAACCATATTATCAACCATCCATTACCAAACCATCCCAAACCATCCCAATTCCAATCTCCCTATAATCATGTGAGGGTTCAGGTTGCTATTGACCGGTAGCACGGCTATCATGATAGTTTTAAGACACTCTGCAGAGGTTGTACCACTTTACCCACATGTTTGTGATTTCATCACCTTTCGATGACTATAGAATCTCAATTATGTCGCCTCACACTTCCTCAGGTGTGTGGCCAAGACATCACAAAATAGCCTTTACAAAGGGATTACTAGCCTATTTAGACCCCACTGAGGTTTCACCAGTGGCGATGTCTCCAACTAAGCACATCTTCAATCAAGGCCCCCCTCTTGAGCCATTCGGATCCCAGGGTAGTCCCACCAATCATCAACAAACCCAATCTGACTACCCCTTCCCCGAGCATCCTTAATAGTCCAAATAGCACTGGCAAAGCCCTAATTAATCAGCTAAGCCGCACCCATACTTGTCCTCGTGGTGGTACTGTAAATCCTAGATGGTCGCTCCACAAACTGGTCCTTAGATCCAAAGCAAACGACACCACCATAACATCCAACCCATCCACATACCATGCTTGCTTCGATCACCTATTACCATACCATATTAACCAGTTCATGGTAATCATAATCTCATAAATGAATAATTAAGTTAAGTGGTATAGTTGTTTTCCATTCCAATTAATTAAGCGAAGCAAAAAGGTAAAGATTCCATCCCGACTTTCTACCATGTATTCCAGATGACAAGGGTGGTCAACAAATCTGGTAAACTTCCTATCGTAGGGTTCCCATCGAATTGACACAAGCATGCAGTTTCATAAACAAAACATTTATTTCCAAACAGGATCAATATGATCAAGGACACTTGCCTTGCTCTTGGGATTGGTTAGGATCAAAGACTTCAAACTCCTGGTGCTAGATATCCTCCGCAGCACTCTCTAGCGCAAATCCGTCTAAACCGCACAACAAATATACAAGACAAGTATTACAATCAATAGATGCACATATATTACTCAATATGACATGATATACATGATTAATGCAATTGTGAAGTAAAACTTCTTAATGAGTTGTTAATAATCTTTATTAATCAATTACAATGGTTATTAACAAGTCTACACAGGTTTGGAGTTGACTCGATCTAATTTTTAAACTAATTCAACACAATTTAACCAGGAAAATCGAACTATTCTGCTGGGGACCGGACAAGTCCTCACTTCGCGGAACTAGCGAACTAGGGTTTTCTAGATCGGCGTGAATTTGCAGATTTTTAATTGAATTCACATAAGGAAAATGAAGTAGAAGGTATACCAGGTGTCTAAGACTACCATGAATCAAGAGTATTGGAGGCAACACTTGTATCTTAACGATCTAGGGTTGATGAAGAACTTGATGGTGACTTGTTGACGAAAAACACAAAGTTGATGGAGATTGTGCTCCTCTTTTGTTCCTCCTCTTCATCTTCTTGCTCTAGATCTCCTTCTCCCTCTTTGGTGGCAGCTATCCACGAGCTAGTTTTTGGGTGAGGTGAAAAAGTGGCAAATAGATGTCAAGCCAAGGGGTCGGGTTGTTTATATAGAGGTGGAGGCTAGGGTTGGATGGATTTCGAGTTTAAGATGAATAGGGGTCGGTTTTAGGGTCTCACACGGGCTCTAAAAGAGTTAGGAACGACATCCCTAGGCCCACTTAACGTAAAACCCAAGAAACAAGTCGTGAAACAAAGATCAACTCGGAATCGCAATTTACCGAACTAGTACGGACTGGACATCGGACAAGTCCAAACTTATCGAGGGAGGAAAATAGACAAGTCTGGCCAAAATCGGACAAGTTTTATCTTAGTCAGAGGAAAAACGGACAAGTCCACTGGAACACTAGACAAGTCTGGACAAGTCTAGGGACTTAGCAAAATTTCCAGCAATTTGGGATACCGCCGAAAATGTCCAGAGGGAAAAACATATTAGTCCGCAGCAAAATGGACAAGTCCGATGGAAATCAGAGAGAAATTGGACTAGTCTGCACCAAAATCAGACTAGTCCGCACTTCCCAGAATTCTTAAGTGCGGCTTTGCTATCAATTCACTTTTAACTTTTTCCTTTTTATGTGGATTAATGTAGGATCGAATAGCACGTGAAAAGCTACCAGAGGGGGGGGTGAATGGTAGATTTAAAAATCTTACGCAGCGGAAACAATTAAACCCCAAACCCTTTCAGTAGAAAAACGATCTGTTAAAGAAATCGTGTGTGAGACTAATCTAAATGTGTTTCACCATGACAAAAGTGATGGATATCAGAGATAATCTAGTCACAAAAATAACACAAAAAGAATCACTCAAATCCGACGAGAAAAACTCAAGTTATGATCGAAAGATCAAGCAAAGGTCAATCTGTCCTACCCGAGAAAAAACAGTTCTGGATTGCTGTAAAGAAACTCGTGTAGATCATAGACCACAAATCCAATGACCATGAAATTTTTACATATGATAGATAATCAAGTTGTGAAGACAACCCAAAAATAATCACGTCAATTGGATCTGTAAAACTCGAGTTATGATAAAACCACCGACAAAAGATAGTGCTGTCCAGAAACTCGACGAGTAAAACTTGTCTGGAACAAGTCGGACGAACAAGGTACAAAAGTTCCTTCAAACTATGAATTTTATTCAATATAACACAAGAGGAACAGCCCCAAAGTCGTGCACCACGAGATCTGGGCTCCCTTGTTTATATAACCAGCCCTCAGGCCAACCCAATATCAACTAGGACTCCAATCCTACTCAGATCACGAATCGTAACTTTCCATAACTGCTCAAGATTCTTCTATACGCAGATAGAAGCAATCTTAAGACTTCCAAACACCTTAGGAACGTATCCCACATTCCTAAAAAACTCAAATGCGCGACCCACACGAAATCCTATCATAACTAACTCAAATCTTTCCATATTTGAGTCAAACCCGACTCAGTCGCAGCTTGAGTCCATAACCTAGTCGGTTGGACCTTTCCGACCAATTCTTTACGTCCACATCTCTTTATCACGTCTCAGAACCATGTAGCCACGTCCATGCACTCCTTGCACACGTGCAAACATCTTCCAATGACGTCCATGATACCTTCATATGCATTGTTCTTGATCCAAACATGCTGCGCAACCTCCTGATCAGCTCAACCACAATTCCTCCCGAACTTGGTTGTTGGAACCTCATCTCCTCCTTGAGACTAGTCCAATGGATCCCGTCACCAGCCATGTCTTGAACTCAAGCAACACCTGCACATAAATAAACAACCAATCCATACGAGCCCAAGTCCTCGACTTGACTCAAGTTAGTTCCGAACACAACATCCTACGTGAGAACCTCACATAAGCATGTTGCAAAGCATAGCATAACAATATCAGCTATATCATCCAAAACGCACCAAAAACTTAGTAAATGAATACTAAGCAAACTTTCCAACAATGTAAAGCAAGTATAAAATATTGCAAACGAAACGCAGAAGCACTACGAACAAGTTTTGGACCTTGCCAGAGCAACCCAGACCTTGAGCCGGAGCTAACAAAAGCTAGTAGAACCTAGCGCCGGAGCTTACCAAAACTAGTACAACCAAAAACTGGAGCTAGACAAAGTACGTCAGAGCTTAGCAAAAGCATGCCGGAGCTATCAAATATATGCCGGAGCTATCAAAGACATGCGGGAGCTAAAGATAAAGCTCACCGGAGCTAACCAAAGCTGGTCGGACCTTACCAAGAAGCTGGACCTAGCATCTAACGTAACCGAAGCTACCCAAAACAAGTCGGACCTATGGTCGGACCTTGCTGTAGCTCAGAGCTAGAGTCGGACCTTGACAAAAAGGTGTTTTGGTGATATTTAAAACTTTTATCATCAAAGACAAGTGTATTCACTACAAGCCAATGTATTCAGCACATATAGGTCTTACAATCTCCCCCTTGATGAATGCATTGGCAACACCACTTAAAATCCGAACATTGGCTTATTCACATAAAAGTTTTGAAAGCAATTTCTCCCCCCTTTGTAAATCAAAAGTAAAATGAGAAGAAAAATTATCCCATATTATCTCTCCCCCTTTATTATCTCTCCTTATGCACATATTCTCTTTCTCTTCATGCTTATATCTCCCCCTTTTACAATGTATTCAGCAAGTCATATTCTCTCTCCAACTTTAGTTGTTATGAGCATATTATAACATATACATATAAACAAAGCTCATCCAAGTCATACTATCAAGTAACTTACACTATCACATCAATGAGATACATAAAGTAGTGTAAGCCATGCTAGAGATCAAATGTAATTTTCAATTTAGGCAAGTCATGATCTCACAAACTTAACTATTTCAAAACCTGAAAGCATGACACTAGTTGATGCATTTTATCATTTTTCAAAGCATAAATTTAGATCATATGATATTTGCAAGAGATTATATGCGCATCTGCCTTATTCTAACCAACCAAGCCAAGCCTATGTCATTTGACAATCAGAAGCTTAAGGACATGGTTTTAGTCATACACAACTTCTTCCAAGTTCATATCTAAGTGCAATGACAAGCCATCTCAAAAGAAGAAGTGCAATGCAAGCATATTCTCTTGATCTTTTCTCAATTTATATTTGTTCATAAAAACTCAACATGTGAGTTGATTACTTGATGAATTCTTAATGATTAAAAGCACTTGTGAACATGTAACAAGTTCAAAACAGCAAGAAAATTCGACCATGACCAGTTTTAGTGTAAGTAATTATTCCAATTACTAGACATGGCAAAAACTACAAAATGTATAACACGAGTAATGTAGTAAGAACTTTCAGCATGTAAAAGGAATCACAAAGTCATATACGTATGAAATACTATGCTCATATTATTTTAATTTCAGATTCACACATAGACTTCCCAAGTTTCAAAAACTCCCCCTCAATTTAAGCCATGAGGATGCATAACCCCTATTTCATTACGAATGAAACAAAAACGAGTGAAATCCAAAGGTTTTGTAAAAATGTCAGCCAATTGATGTTCGGTATCTACATGGTGAAGCACAATGTTTCCTTTTTCAACGTTATCTCGGAGAAAGTGATACCTAATATCAATGTGCTTAGTTCTAGAATGTTGCACGGGGTTTTTGGCAACGCAAATGGCACTAGTGTTATCACAGAACAGTGGAACACTATCTAGATCAACCCCATAGTCCTTAAGTGTTTAAACAATCCAAAGAATTTGTGAGCAAGCACTAGCAGCAGCTACATATTCAGATTCAGCTGTGTATTGTGCAACTGAATTTTGTTTTCTAGAGGACCAAGCAACAAGAGAATTACCAAGAAAATGACAAACACCGGAAGTACTTTTCCTATCAATCCTACAACCCCCAAAATCAGCATCCGAAAAAGCTTTCAAAGTAACGGATGAGGAAGAAGGAAGAAAAATTCCAAATTCTTGGGTTCCATGTAAGTACCTGAGAATCCTTTTGACGGCTTGATGATGTGAAGCACGTGGGGAAGCTTGAAACCGTGCACAAAGACATGCGCTGAATTGTATGTCAGGTCTTGATGTCGTGAGGTACAAAAGTGATCCGATCATGCTTCTATATTCTTTTTGATCCACGGATTCACCATCTTCATCAAGTTCAAGTGTTGTTGCTGTTCCCATTGGTGTCCGGAGAGGCTTGCTTTTGTCCATGTTGAAGCGCCTTAGGAGGTCTTTGGTATACTTTGATGCACAAAGGTACCCTCCTTGGTTTGCTTGATTTGCAGCCCCAAAAAGTAAGTGAGTTCACCCATCATACTCATTTCAAATTCGGAACTCATCATTGCTGAAAACTTGGACACAAGATCATGAGAAGCACAACCAAAGATAATATCATCCACATACACTTGAACGAATAATGAGTCATTGCCATGCTTAAGCACAAAAAGAGTTCTATCAACCTTGCCCATGGTAAACCCCTTTTCAAGTAAGAATGTTTTTAACCTATCATACCATGCTCTAGGGGCTTGTTTGAGACCATATAAGGCTTTGGACAGTTTGTAAACATGATTAGGAAAATCTGGATTTTCAAAACCCGGTGGTTGTTTGACATAAACCTCCTCATCTATGTAGCCATTAAGAAAAGCACTTTTAACATCCATTTGATATAGCTTAAAACCTTTAGATGCTGCAAAAGCTAACAAAATTCTTATGGCTTCTAATCTAGCGACAGGAGCAAAAGTTTCATCAAAACCTAGACCTTCAACTTGAGTGAAACCTTGAGCAACCAACCTAGCCTTATTCCTAACCACAACCCCATCCTCACTTTGTTTATTTTTAAATACCCATTTAGTTCAAATTAAAGTGTGACCTTGAGGTGGAGGTACAAGTTTCCAAACATTATTTCTTTCAAAATTCTCTAACTCTTCTTGCATGGCAATAATCCAAGATTCATTAGTGAGTGCGTGTGATATATCTTTGGGTTAAAAAGAAGCAACAAAAGCAGAATGAGCATGAGAGTTTGGATCGCAAAACCTGGACCGTGTGACTCGTTCGTGCAAGCTTCCAATCATCTGTTGTGAGGGATGATCTTTGTAAAAACGTAGGGGAGCAGTTGTCTCACAAGCTTCTTCTTCATTAGATTCATCGTAGATGGATGAGCTTGTGACTTGTGGACGATCAGGACCAGCATAGATGATAGCCGGAGCTTGTTCAATGTCCAGAGCTGGACACGTGTCAACTTCGGAACTACCAGGCAGTATCACTGGCTCTTCTTCATCTTCGAAAATACCCTCCCCCTGAGGATACGGATCTGGTCCTGCAACACCGGAGCTAGTACTTGGGCTAGCTTCATCAAAAGACACTTCACAAGTCTCCACATTTTTGTTAGTGTCAAGTAAAAGCACACGGTAGCCTCTAGTATGAGATGGATAACCAAAAAACATGCCATCAATGGATCTAGGTTCAAATTTATCAAGATTACCATGTTTCTTAACAAAGCATTTGCAACCAAAGACCCGAAAGTGTGTAACACTAGGCCTATGTCCAAACCGAAGCTCATATGGTGTTTTACCTAGCTTAGTACGCAAGAAAACACGCTTTGAGACATAACAAGTGGTTGCTAAAGCATCAGCCCAAAATTTCCTAGGAGTTTGATATTCATCAAGAATAGTCCTAGCCATCTCAACTAAGGTTCTGTTCTTTCTTTCTACAACACCGTTTTGTTGAGGTACATATGGTGAAGATAATTGATGATCTATTCTATTTTCAGCACAAAAGTGATCAAAAGATTGATTTTTAAATTCAGTTCAATTATCACTTCTAATTGCTTTTAATGATCCTGGGTGATCAATTGATAATCTAAGAAATAAAGTCCTAAAGTGACTAAAAGCTTCATTCTTAGACGCCATAAAGTAAACCCAAGAGTATCTAGAATAATCATCAACAATAACAAGAACATACCATTTACCTCCGAAGGATTGGACACGTGAAGGTCCTACGGTGTCAAGATGCAAAAGTTGACATGGTTCAGTTGTCATGATCATTGTGAGAGGAGTATGTGAACCTGCAACCATCTTAGCATGTCTACAAGAAGAGCACACAATTTCTTTGTCCCCTTTAAGCTTAGGCAGCCCACGTATGCGATCAGGAGCACTAACACGTGTTAGGTGATCAAAGCCTACGTGACCAAGTCTACGATGCCAAAAATATAATTCCTTTGAATCATTAGAAACTAGACACCTATGCTTAGAGGAAGACATCAAAATCAGCTTTAAAAACTCTTCCAAACCGAGACATGTTAAAAATAAGCTCACTATTTGAACCTACAACTTTGCGGCAGTTTTGATTGAAAATAATTTCTAGATTTTCATCTAGCAATTGTGCAATAGAAAGCAAGTTGTATTTCAAATTTTTGACAAGTGCCACATCCTTCAAAGTTTAGTGATCATTTACTTTAACCGAACCCTTAGCAATTATAGGAGTTGAAGAATTATCGGCAAAAGTAACATTTTCTACACGTGACACAAAAGAGAGGGAGGAGAACCAATCTTTGTTACCGGTCATGTGGCGTGAGCAACCTGAATCCACAATCCAAATGTTCTCCTTCCTCAAACGTGTAACCTACATAAAAGCACAATACGTCGATGACTCAATACTGGGGTTAGTCAAAAGGAATTTAGGTATCCAGTACTGAGTCACACGACGTGCAGTGGGAAAAACACGCGAAAGTTGAGATAAAACAGCAGGTTTACGAGTCGAAGTTTGAGGTTTTCTATTCTTAACTCTTTTAGCACAAAAACCAGTAGCTCCGGAGGTAAAAGCAGCAGTTCCAAAAGACAAGGCTGAAGCTCTGGAAGCAAAAGCTGAAGTTCCGAAGGAAAGAACAGAAGGTCCGGGAGCGCTCGGAGCTATCGGAACTATCGGAGCTGCTTTTGCGGATTTCTTACCAGAAGGTCCGGAAGCTACCTTTTCAAATTTCTAACTCACTAAAGCAGGTTGTGTTTTTCTAATTGCATGAAAGTTATAAGATCTAGTAATTTTTCTTTCCTTTTTCTGTTGTTTAGCTAGTCTATAACAAAAATCTATGACATGACCATCTCTACCACAGTAGGTACAATGAAATTTAACTTTGTGTTCATGTCTAGATGAGCAAACAATATTTTTATTTGAAACCGAATGAGACAACACTCCTGCAGATTTGAAAACCACTTCCTTTTGTTTAGGAACTGTTTGAATCAAACCACTTCCTAATGACTTTACAATTTTAGGTGGATGTGCCTTAGCATGAGCATGAGAATCAAAACCTAAACCAATTTTATCATTGCATGACTTGGAAGAATTCAGCAGCAAGTTTAGGTTCTTATTCCCATTACAAAACTGATCTAATGTCCTATGCATGTCATCAAGTTTATTGGACAGATCAAGCCAATTTTCACACGAAGTTTTTCCTTTTAGTTTGCAATTGGAACAAAATTTAACTTCATGAGAACGTAAAGAGTTGTTCAATATAGAAATTTCATTCATTGCATCTTGCAGTTTTTTATAAAGATCATCACAACTAGAACAATGCAAATCAATTGTAGAACAAGAAGCATCTTTTAAGTTTCCAATATTAAGTGCAGCAAGCTTTTTGTTCTTTTCAATTTCAAGTTCAAGTTTGTCAAGTGTGGAGGTGTGCGCACTTCTTAATGAGGAAAATTGTTCATATATTAAATCACATGAGGAACATGCATCATCACTAGGAATCAAAGTTTTTAAACGGTTGATTTCAGATTCTAGTGATTCAATTTTAGCAGCACTATCCCTAAGCTTTTTGTCCTTTTTATTGACAATAATAGATGCACGAGAAATAGCATCACACATTTCATTGCAGGTAGAACATACCTCATCGTCTTCACTGTTGTGTTCTGCATCCTCCTGACTTGATCTTGATCTTGTTTTGCCCGCCATGACGCATAAGTTGGCCAGATCATCATTATCTTCATCACTTTCAAAGTCTACATCACTTGAACTAAGTTCTTGAAGTGCGGTGATGAAGCTATTAATCGTCTTGTGTCCTATGGTACCCTTCTTTTTCTTTTTGTTGGAATTTCCAGAGGAGGTCCGGACCTTGCTTTGTTTTTCTTCCCGGGCGGTCGGACCTGAAAGGTTAGGGCACTCTGTACGAAAGTGTCCTGTTTTACCACATTCAAAATAGTGTTGAGGTCCGGAGCTTCCTCTCCTTCTAGTTCTCACATTTTGCAATGCTTTTGAGAATCTAGTAGAGATGAGTGCCAACTCCTCTTCTGGAAATTCTTCGATCTGCTCCAGGGTTAGTGAGGACAACAAAGCAAGAGTATTGCAAGATGATGATTGGCCGGAGCTAGACATATCATGTTGTGAAACAAATGCAATAGACTTATTGGGATTCTTACGTGAGATTATGTCAATTTCATGAGTTTTTAACTTGGAATATAGCACATCTAAAGTAAGTGAACTCATGACAGTAGATTCATGAATAGATATGACTTTCATGTCCAAAATTGACATATCTAATGCACTAAGAAGTTGCCTAGCATTCTCAGCATCTGAAAAATTAACATTGACACTACGCAAGTTGCTGAGAATCTTATTAAAGCAAGCAAAAAGGTCATCAATAGACTCACCTGGTTGCATCTCAAAACGCATATATTCCTTTTTGAACATATCTTGTTTTACCTCCTTGATTGTGTTGGAGCCTTCATGATAATCACAGAGAGCTCTCCAAACATCGTATGCTGATCGGAGGTGCGCGACACGATCAAAGTCGCTTTGAGTGAGTCCTTGGATGATCAAGTTTTGGGCTTTGTTGTTGTTGTCGACGTCCCGTAGGTTTGTGGCCATGACTTGATCATTGGGTGGCACTTCATAAGGCTTATACACCTTCTCCCATATTGCAAAGCCTTGTGCCTGGATGAAAGCCTCCATGCGTGCCTTCCAAACCTGGAAATCAATACCAGCAAACACACAAGGTTTGGCGGAGTACTTCTCCATGATGATTAGTCAAAAACACGTGCAAATATCAAAGATTAGAGCACCGTGGCTCTGATACCAATTGTAGGATCGAAGAGCACGTGAAAATCTACCAGAGGGGGTGAATGGTAGATTTAAAAATCTTACGCAGCGGAAACAATTAAACCCCAAACCCTTTCGGCAGAAAAACGATCCGTTAAAGAAATCGTGTGTGAGACTAATGTAAATGTGTTTCACCATGACAAAAGTGATGGATATCAGAGAGAATCTAGTCACGAAAATAACACAAAAAGAATCACTCAAATCCGACGAGAAAAACTCAAGTTATGATCGAAAGATCAAGCAAAGGTCAATCTGTCCTACCCGAGAAAAAACAGTTCTGGATTGCTGTAAAGAAACTCGTGTAGATCATATACCACAAATCCAATGACCGTGAAATTTTTACATATGATAGATAATCAAGTTTTGAAGACAACCCAAAAATAATCACGTCAATTGGATCTGTAAAACTTGAGTTATGATAAAACCACCGACAAAAGGTAGTGCTGTCCAGAAACTCGACGAGTAAAACTTGTCTGGAACAAGTCGGACGAACAAGGCACAAAAGTTCCTTCAAACTACGAATTTTATTCAATAGAACACAAGAGGAACAGCCCCAAAGTCGTGCACCACAATCTCTGGGCTCCCTTGTTTATATAACCAGCCCTCAGGCCAATCCAATATCAACTAGGACTCCAATCCTACTCAGATCACGAATCGTAACTTTCCATAACTGCTCAAGATTCTTCTATACGTAGATAGAAGCAATCTTAAGACTTCCAAACACCTTAGGAACGTATCCCACATTACTAAACAACTCAAATTCGTGACCCACACGAAATCCTATCATAACTAACTCAAATCTTTCCATATTTGAGTCAAACCCGACTCAGCCGCAGCCTGAGTCCATAACCTAGTCGGTTGGACCTTTCCGACCAATTCTTTACGTCCACATCTCTTCATCACGTCTCGGAACCATGTAGCCACGTCCATGCACTCCTTGCACATGTGCAAACATCTTCTAATGACGTCCATGATACCTTCATATGCATTGTTCTTGATCCAAACATGTTGTGCAACCTCCTGATTAGCTCAACCACAATTCCTCCCGAACTTGGTTGTTGGAACCTCATCTCCTCCCTGAGACTAGTCCAATGGATCCCGTCACCAGCCATGTCTTGAACTCAAGCAACACCTGCACATGAATAAACAACCAATTCATACGAGCCCAAGTCCTCGACTTGACTCAAGTTAGTTCCGAACACAACACCCTACGTGAGAACCTCACATAAGCATGTTGCAAAGCATAGCATAACAATATCAGCTATATCATCCAAAACGCACCAAAAACTTAGTAAATGAATACTAAGCAAACTTTCCAACAATGTAAAGCAAGTACGAAACATTGCAAACGAAACGCTGAAGCACTACGATCAAGTTCCGGACCTTGCCAGAGCAACCCGGACCTTGAGCCGGAGCTAACAAAAGCTAGTAGAACCTAGCGCCGGAGCTTACCAAAACTAGTACAACAAAAAACTGGAGCTAGACAAAGTACGTTGGAGCTTAGCAAAAGCATGCCGGAGCTATCAAATATATGCCGACGCTATCAAAGACATGCCGGAGCTATAGATAAAGCTCACCGGAGCTAACCAAAGCTGGTCGGACCTTACCAAGAAGCCGGACCTAGCATCTAACGTAACCGGAGCTACCCAAAACAAGTCAGACCTATGGTCGGACCTTGCTGTAGCTCAGAGCTAGAGTCGGACCTTGACAAAAAGGTGTTTTTTCTCGATATTAAAACTTTTATCATCAAAGCCAAGTGTATTCACTAAAGCCAATGTATTCAGCACATATAGGTCTTACAATCTCCCCCTTGATGAATGCATTGGCAACACCACTTAAAATCCGAACATTGGCTTATTCACATAAAAGTTTTGAAAGCAATTTCTCCCCCTTTGTAAATCAAAAGTAAAATGAGAAGAAAAATTATCCCATATTATCTCTCCCCATTTATTATCTCTCCTTATGCACATATTCTCTTTCTCTTCATGCTTATCTCTCCCCCTTTGACAATGTATTCAGCAAGTCATATTCTCTCTCCAACTTTAGTTGTTATGAGCATATTATAGCATATACATATACACAAAGCTCATCCAAGTCATACTATCAAGTAACTTACACTATCACATCAATTAGATACATAAAGTAGTGTAAGCCATGCTAGAGATCAAATGTAATTTTCAATTTAGGCAAGTCATGATCTCACAAACTTAACTATTTCAAAACCTGAAAGCATGACACTAGTTGATGCATTTTATCATTTTTCAAAGCATAAATTTAAATCATATGATATTTGCAAGAGATTATATGCGCATCTGCCTTATTCTAACCAACCAAGCCAAGCCTATGTCATTTAACAATCAGAAGCTTAAGGACATGGTTTAGTCATACACAACTTCTTCCAAGTTCATATCTAAGTGCAATGACAAGCCATCTCAAAAGAAGAAGTGCAATGCAAGCATATTCTCTTGATCTTTTCTCAATTTATATTTGTTCATAAAAACACAACATGTGAGTTGATTACTTGATGAATTTTTAATGATTAAAAGCACTTGTGAACATGTAACAAGTTCAAAATAGCAAGAAAGTTCGACCATGACCAGTTTTAGTGTAAGTAATTATTCCAATCAAATAAGCATATAAGCATAAGGGATAGAGCGGCTCCAATCAACACCATAAGCAAAGCTGACGGTAGACACGGCCTAGAACTCAGTATTATCACCGTTAAACTTCCAATTCTGACCTGCAACTGTTGGTGGGGGAATTGCAAGGGTGAGTACATGTCATACTCAGCAAGTGTGGAAAGTATGACATGTAGCTGATTCAAATGACGAATATAAAAAATGGCTAAGTGCTTAAAAGTACATTAAAACATGTAAAAAGCAATACATTATATGTAAGTGAAATAAACCCATCATAAACCGTAAGTAATATCATAGTACCCGTTCATATTCCAATACCATCATCCATATACCAGATTGATCATTACCATTAACCATATTCAACACCAGAATTTAATTCATAACCAGCCATAACAATATTATCAACCATAACCATTACCAAACCATCCCAAACCATCCCAAATTCCAATCTCCCTGTAATCATGTGAGGGTCCAGGTTGCTATTGACTGATACCACGGCTATCATGATAGTTTTAAGACACTCTACAGAGGTTGTACCACTTTACCCACGTGTTTGTGATTTCATCACCTTTCGATGACTATAAAATCTCAATTATGCCGTCTCACACTTCCTTAGGTGCGTGGCCAAGAGATCACAAAATAGCCTTTACAAAGGGATTACTAGCCTATTTAGACCCCACTGAGGTTTCACCGGTGGCGATGTCTCCAACTGAGCACATATTCAACCAAGGGGCCCCTCTTGAGCCATTCGGATCCCAGGGTAGTCCCACCAAGCATCAACAAATTCAATTCATCTACCCCTTCCCCCAGCATCCTTAATGGTCTAAATAGCACTAGCAAAGTCCTAATTAATCAGCTACGTCGCACCCATACTTAGCCTCATGGTGGCACTGTAAATCCTGGATGGTCGCTCCACGAACCGGTCCTTAGATCTAAAGAAAGTGAGACCACCATAACATCCAACCCATCCACATACCATGCTTGCTTAGGTCACCCATTACCATATCATATTAACCAGTTCATGGTAATCATAATATCATAAATGCATAATTAAGTTAAGTGGTATAGTTGTTTTCCATCCCAATTAATTAAGCGAAGCAAAAAGGTAAAGATCTCATCCCGACTCTCTACCATGTATTCCAGGTGACAAGGGTGGTCAACAAATCTAGTAAACTTCCTATCATAAGATTCCCATCAAGTTGACACAAGCATGTAGTTTTATAAACAAAACATTTATTTCAAAACGGGATCAATATGATCAAGGACACTTGCCTTGCTCTTGGGATTGGTTAGGATCAAAGACTTCAAACTCCTGGTGCTGGAGATCCTCCGCAGCACTCTCTAGCACAAATCCGTCTAAACCGCACAACAAACATACAAGACAAGAATTACAATCAATAGATGCACATATATAACTCAATATGACATCATATACATGATTAATGCAATTGTCAAGTAAACTTGTTAATCAGTTGTTAATAATGTTTATTAATCAATTACAATGGTTATTAACAAGTCTACACAGGTTTGGAGATGACTCGATCTAATTTTGAAACTAATTCAACACAATTTAACCAGGAAAATCGAACTAGTCCGTTGGGGACCGGACAAGTCCGCACTTTGCAGAACTAGCAAACTAGGGTTTTCTAGATCGACGTGAATTTGGAGATTTGGGGTTGAATTCACGTAAGGAAAAGAAAGTAGAAGGTATACCAGGTGTCTAAGACTCCCATGAATCAAGAGTATTGGAGGCAAAACTTGGCTCTTGACGGTCTAGAGTTGATGAAGAACTTGATGGTGACTTGTTGACGAAGAACGCGAAGTTGATGGAGATCTTGATCCTCTTTCATTTCCTCCTCTTCCTCTTCTTGCTCTATATCTCCTTCTCGCTCTTTGGTGGCGGCTATCCACGAGCTAGGGTTTGGGTGAGGTGAAAAAGTGGCAAATAGATGTCAAGACAAGGGGTGGGGTTGTTTATATAGAGGTGGAGGCTAGGGTTGGATGGATTTCGAGTTTGAGATGAATAGGGGTCGGTTTCTTAGGGTCTCACATGGGCTCTAAATTAGTTAGGCATGATGTCCCTAGGCCCACTTAACATAAAACCTAAGAAACAAGTCGTGAAACAAAGATCAACTGGGAATCGTGATTTACCGGACAAGTCCAAAAAGGGTCGGACTAGTCCGAATTCAGACAGAGAGAAATCGGACAAGTCCGGACAGGACATCGGACAAGTCCAGACTTATCCAGTGCGGAAAAACAGACATGTCTGGCCAAAATCGGACAAGTCCGAATTTAGTCAGAGGAAAAATGGACAAGTCCACTGGAACACCTGACAAGTCCAGACAAGTTCAGGGACTTAGCAAAATCTCCAGCAATTTGGGATACCGGACTAGTCCTCTATGGGCCGGACAAGTACGAAAATGTCCAGAGGGAAAAACAGACTAGTCCGCAGCAAAACGGACAAGTCCGATGGAAGGCAGAGAGAAATCGGACTAGTCTGCACCAAAATCGGACTGTCCGCATTTCCTGGAATTCTTAAGTGCAGGTTTGCTATCAATTCACTTTTAACTTGTTCCTTTTTATGTGGATTAATGTTAGACATGTATATGAACTTATGCAATGCATGAAAATGAGGGTGTTACAATCACCCCATGGAGTATTTGGATAGTTGTTAAGTCATCGTGTAGACTATGTTGTGCTAAATGTTGTATAGGATTCAGTAGAAGTAGAGTAGTTGGAATCTACTTGCATGGCTAGGACTTTTTCTCACGGGATTGGTTCAAAGAAATGGAGTAGTAATCTGAATATGAGACCGGGCAGGGGCATAGGATGGAGCAAGACGTGGTCTTGGGTGTGTAGCCCTGCCTGTGTCGGTTAAGGACCAATCCGTATGCCGCCCTGCTGAGCAAGTTTGAACTGTACTGGAGTCATACTGGATATATGGGGTCCGGGAAACTGATGTACCTTGGGAAGCCTTTTTTGAGACTTTTTTGATTGCTACAGGCTTTCGGCCCAGCACAGTAGACGGAAACTCGCTCACGACATCTTCACAACGGAAAGGTGCACCGTGAGTGGTAATATTTTCCTAGACGATTGGATCGATTCAACTTGGGTGGAACTTGAGAAAGGTGGTTGCGTACAATGTATGTGGAGTGCACCTACGTGGCTTCTAGTACGGGCGTATGTGTCGTGTATTCCGGGTATCTTTGATTTGAATCACCGTCCCTTGTGGATATGAGTACCACTTGTTCACTGAGTTGTGACGTAGTTAATACTTGCACTTGAGATGAGAACTAATTACTGCTGTTATGAACATTATATTATCATTGTATTGCTATGTTGTATGTATTAGTATAGTGCTAACTAAATTTATTTTCCACCTTGGGCATGCAGCATCGTGATGAAGTGTTTCTTGTCTTAGTGTGGAGTTACGATGTTGCCCCGCACAAGGTTTAAGCTGCTGCTAATAAATCTGAAAATAAGGACCCACGTTTAGGCGAGTCCATTATGCAAATCTGCCATCCTATGTTTATGTCTTTACCCTCATATAGAGTTCCATGTTTAGGTGAGACAGTTAAGTCTTGTTGAGCCTTCGTGCTCACGGTTGCTATATAAGTTGTTTTGCAGTGCTAACCTCTATACTTATGATTATGATTGTTCGATGAGACTCAAAACTCTCCGAGCGGTATACTCATGGGAAACCATGTCGCTGTTGTTCGATCTTCGTGGCTAGTGAGGAGCATCCGTGGGCTGGACAGATTCTCTTTTGCTTATTAGAGTTGAGTACGAGAGTTATAATCTTATATTCCGTTGTAGTTTATTTTTATAAAATATTTGTAAACTGAACATCTTTGTAAATTTCAGCAATTGATTTATGTAATACGTGTTCCTTTATATGTGTGCTGTTGGGTGTCGCATCGCACGGCACAACCCAATGCGAATCCTGGAAAGTGTGTACTTGGTCCTCACACCGAGCACGACGCTCCAAGTCATCCTCCCGGCATTTGATGGCAAGCTCTGAGTCCTACAGGGCTCGGCGCCTCTCCTCCAGCATGTCGAGGCTCCGGGAGACCTCCTCTTTCACTGCCAAGTCACGTTCCGCATCAACAACGGCAACTTCGCGGCAGACCAACTCCAGCTGCTGATCCTCGCACAGCTTCAGACGGGCTTCGGTGACGACATGGGCTTTCGAGGCCTTCACCTCGAGCTCCTTGTTCTTGGCGTCGACCAGTTTCACCAAGCACCGCTCCTCCGCAAGCTTATCCCACTCTCAGGCGAAAGCAACCTGCGTCTGTCGCAAGATCGAATGGGTCGCGGCAACAGCATCGGCGAGAGGGATCAGCATGACCGTCGCCACGGACGGCTGCCTCTTCGCCCCTTCTACCGACTCCGTAGCAGACACCAGCGCCTCGGGACCAGATGGCTACCCGGATCGAGCTCCAGGAACCACCGCGTCACTGCGCTACGCTAAAGTCCCCTCCTCCGCTGCAAGAGCATCACCGGCTGCTGGTGGCGAGTCGCCTTCTTGCGCGCCAATGACATCAAGCGTGGGCGTCGCATTAACGGCGGGCGGGTCAGCTCCGCCAAGGGAAGCCGCCACTACCAAGGTAGCCCCATCCTCGCGTGGCACCACCCCTGCCCCACCTGCCTCGACGGGCGAGGGTGCAGAGACATCGACATCACCAAAGGTCGGTGCACCTTCGAGCGCAGGATGCGGCGCGGCATACCCCATTTTAGCTCCAGGAAAGGTAAGGGCTACCAAGCCCACCCCTAAAAGCACCAAGGGCACCAAGTCGGCTGACGACGCCTTGAGAAGCCAAGATAAAACTCTGTCAGAGCGAAGAAGAAAATAAGAGAAATAACAGAGGAAGAAGCTGCAGCTTAGCGGTGGGTCGGACTGCTCCAGTGACCCTGGCCTCCCACCCCACATGGTAGATCGAGATCGCTAGGACCTGACGACAAGGTCGGCGCCGCTGTTTGTGGCATCGGACCTTGGTTGACCTGCATCGGTGCGGTCACCTATGCAGACCCCTCTGTGCCTCCTCCAGAAATAGAGTTGCCGCTAGAATCAAAGAGCAAGTCGAGGACAAAAGCTTCAGCCCCTCTGGCTCCTTCGCTATGGGAGATGGGAGTACCGTCCCCCTGAGTTAGCTTCCGCTTCTTTGTCACAGAGGTGGCGGAGCCAGCGGCCAGCGTATGGGAATGCTTTCTCGGCTCCGGAGCTGGTGCCAACTGGCTGACCCCCGCACTGTCGGAGGCTGTTGAGGGCCCTGCCTCCGCCCTTGCTGAAGGACGTGAGGAAGACCCCAACCTTGGTTGTGTCGCAACACGGCACTGCTCTAGGACCGCTGAGGCCCCAACCGAATCTTCAGGATGCAGATGGACGAGGCCAAACACGTTGACCTTCAGCATCAAGCTTCGAAGTTTGGCCCTCAAGTCGGTGGTCATGTGGAGCGGCTGGCAGTTGTCTCGAATGGAGACGTGCTCATTGTCAACAATGTCAGAGGTCACTGCCTTCAATATCTCCTCCAGCATCTCGGGAGTTGGGTTGTCCAGGTCCAGCCGGCATCAGTCGTACGTGCCGATGTAGACCCAAGCCCCGTGCAGACACTGCTAGAGGGGAGCGGTGCAGCGGAGCAAGAAGACTGCCAACACCATCAGGGAGGTCAAGCCCTCGTTATCCAAGAACTAGATCCTCTTCAACGCAGGCTTGTACTCCTTTCTCAACCCCTGGAATGCTTCCCAAGTGGTAAGGTCGGAAGCTGGACCTATAGACGGCATCTTCAGTGAAGCATGGGCCTCGGTCCACATGATCACCAAGTATTCCCTCCAGTTGCTCCATTTTCCCCCTTTGAACGAGACAATGTAGCCCCGGGAGGTCTTGTCCTGATGACAGAAGTAGTAGGCACCCACTTGGGTCGTCGCACTCTATCTAGTGGTCTTCATCACGAAGAAGAACTGGAGCAGCTCCACTGTGGACGGGCAGCCCACGAACACCTCGCACAGGTGGACGAACACGGCGACCAAGGCGATGGAGTTTGGTGACAAGTGGTGAAGTTGCAACTCGTATTCCTCCAGCACTGCAAGGAAGAACCTTGACTGTGGGAGTGCAAGCCCAACAGTGGTGTAGGCGACAATGAGAATAGTCTCATCTTCACGAAGATCTTGAAGCTCGGGAGATCCGCAGTGGATCATCCATCTGCACTCTGCTGCTACCCAACTGAGAAGTCTCCTCATCGGCACCAGATATCTGGCCGACTGGAAGCGAGAAGGTTGCAGTGGGGAGGCCATCGGAGCAAGCAAAAGTGAGAGCTTTGGCTAAGGGGAGAAGGCTTGGGCACTCGAGGGAGAAGGCGAAAGCTCAGGTCGTGGGGTGTGAGTAAGGAAGGAACCGTCCCCTCTAACAAAGGTTTCCTTTTTTATCACCCCCGCGACGCCTGAGAACTTCGTACGTATCGCAAAGGTTCAGCCCGCACAACTCAACGCACAGCACCCATGACAATGGGCCCTACGCCCCCTGTCAGAAGCACTGGCCCAGGCGGTTAGCCGCCTAAGAAAACAGCTGAAGCAGCTCCCATAAAGGTGGAGCGAACGTAAGTGCTATAGCCGCATTGGGAACCATTGTGGTTAAAGGCACCGTAGAAGATAGATACTACAGCAAGCTATACTCTCTCAACCAGAGGAGGACGCATGGCGACGTTGGTAGATGCGCTCACTGCTTCGGTTGTCCAAGACATAATTCAAAGCACAGTGCAGGAAAACATGGAAAGGGCTCAACCTTTGGGCTCGTCACCTCCCCCCAAGGTGGACCCAGGGGCCACTATCGGTACCTTGCAGACGAGGCACCCTCGCACAGAAGATGAAACCACCAAGGCACGTCCGGTGGCGCCACGTGTCCCAAAGGTGCCAGACATCGGCCTTCCTCAAGAATGAGCTCTAGCATGGCCACGTGAGCCTTGAAGATGGGACTGGGCTCCTCCGGTGAGATGGGCTCCTGAGATGCCACGTGTTAGGACGAGACCTCACCCAACCTTGGAGAAGAGCTCTGATGCAGCCACGATGCTCGGAGCACCAGACTAGGCACCCCCCGCAGAGAAGGGCCCGGAGCTGCCACGTTCCCTGGAGAGCCTTGGAGCTGCCACGCGTCACGAAGAACCAAGACTGGCCTCCCCAACAATGGCTAGCCCCAACGCTGCCACGTGTCTCAAAACTTGCCTTGGATGGTAATATGCGGGAGTTAAGGGATGGTGCGTCTTGCCCAAGTTCAGCTATAAAAGGATCAGACTTCCACCGTTGCAAAAAAAAAAAAAAAACCAGAATCCAATCTCTGATACACACACGCATTACACACACACTAGCAATACAATCCACCGTGGAGTAGGGTGTTACGCTCCTTGCGGCTCAAACCACGTAAAAACCACTGTCTCATACCCTCTCATACGCGCGAACACTCGATTGAGGCCTAAGACCCGCCGAACAAGAACCTTCGCGGGCTCCTCCTTAGCATATCTGGGGGAAGTTTCGCATTAACACTTCGACAGTCGTAGATTCGTCGACGGCAGGCCCCTTACGTGGTGCTAGGGTTGGCTACTTCGGCATCGCCCACCATGGTCGTAGAGTCGTCGACGGCATGCCCCCTGGGACGTACCGGAGCTGGCTGCTCCGGCTCGTCGTAGATTCGTCAACGGCAGTCCCCTTGGGTGGCGCCTGAGCTGGCTGCTCCGGCGTCACCCACCATCGTCACAAATTCGTCGACAGCAGGCCCCTTGGGAGGTGCCGAAGATGGATGCTCGGGCGTCGTCCACCACCAATGCGTCGTACGCCGACGGCAGGCCCCCTGGTGTATAGGCACCACAAGAGAACCCTATTAGCAACAAGAGAGGGATGGGAGAATGTACTCACAAATTAGCACTTGTTGCAGTCTTTGACATGCTGGGACATCGATGGCGGGCCCCTTGGGTGGTGTCGCCCACCATCATCATAGAGAAGTCGACGGCAGGCCCCCTGGGAGATGCCGGAGCTGGCTGCTCTGGTGTTTCCCACCATTGTCGCTGGGATGTCGACGGCAGGCCCCCTGGGAGGTGCCAAAGATGGATGCTTCGCCGTTGCCCACCATCATCGTCGATTCATCGATGGCAGGCGCCTTGGGAGGTGCCAGAGTTGGATGCTATAGCGTCACCCACCATCGTCATAGATTCGTCGATGGCAGGCCCCCTGGGAGGTGTCGGAGCTGGCCTGCTCTGGCTCATCGTAGAGTCGTCGACGACAGGCCCCTTGGATGGTGCCGAAGCTGGCTGCTCCAGCATCACCCACCATCATCACAGAGTCGTCGACGGCAGGCCCCTTGGAGATGCCAGAGCTGGATGCTCTGGCGTCGTCCACCATCGATGTGTTGTACGCTGACGGCAGGCCCCTGGTGTACAGGCACCACAGAGAACCCTATTAGCAACAAGAGCGAGACAGGAGAATGTACTCATGAATTAGCACTTGTTGCTATCTTCGACATGTTGGTATGTCGACGATGGGCCCCTTGGGAGGTGCCGGAACTGGCTGCTCCGACATCGCCCACCATCATCGCATGAACGTCGACGGTAGGCCCCTGGGGATGTTGGGGCTGGATGCTCTAGCGTCGTCCACCCTCATCGCAGAGATGTCATCAGTGGGCCCCTAGTGTACAGGTTTGTAGGATCAAAGAGCACGTGAAAAGCTACCAGAGAGGGGTGAATGGTAGATTAAAAAATCTTACACAACGGAAACGATTAAATCCCAACCCCTTCGGCAGAAAAACAATCTGTTAAAGAAATCGTGTGTGAGACTAATCTAAATGTGTTTCACCATGAAAAAAGTGATAGATATCTGAGAGAATCAAGTCACTTAGAATACACAACAAAAATCACTCAAATCCGTCGAGAGAAACTCAAGTTACGGTTGAAAGATCGAACAAAGGTCAATATGTCCTACCCCAAAAAAACATTCTGGAACACTGCAAAGAAACACGTGTAGATCAAAAACCACAAATCCAATGACCGTGAAATTTTGACAGATGATATATAATCAAGTTGTGAAGACAACCTAAAAAGAGTCACATAAATTGGATTCGTAAAACTCGATTTATGATAAAACGGCCGAAGAAAGGTAGTGTTGTGCAGAAACTCGACGAGAAAAACTTGTCTGGAACAAGTCGGACGAACAAGGCACAAAAGTTCCTTCGAAATATGAATTTTATTGATCAAACCATAAGAGGAGCAGCCTCAAAGTCATCACCTACGAGCTCTGGCCTCCCTTGCTTATATAACCATCCCTTAGGCCAACCCAATCTCAACTAGGACTCTAATCCTACTCAAATCACGAATCGAAACTTTCCATAACTGCTTAGGACTCTTCTATACGCAAATAAAAGCAATCTTAAGACTTCCAAACACCTTAGGAACGTATCCCACATTCCTTAAACAACTCAAATTCGTGACCCACACGATATCCTATTATAGCCAACTCAAAACTTTCCATATTTTAGTCAAACCCGACTCAACCGCAGTCTGAGTCCATAACCTAGTCGGTTGGACCTTTCCGACCAATTCTTTACGTCCACATCTCTTGATCACGCCTAGAAACCATGTAGCCACGTCCATGCACTCCTTGCACACGTGCAAACATCTTCCAACTACGTCCACAATACCTTCATATGCATTGTTCTTGATTCAAATATACTGTGCAACCTCTCGATCAACTCAACTACAATTCGTCCCGAACTTGGTTGTTGAACCTCATCTTCTCCCTAAGACTAGTTCAATGGATCCCGTCACCAGCCATGTCTTGAACTCAAGCAACACCTGCACATGAATAAACAACCAATACTTCCGAGCACAAGTCCTTGACTTGACTCTCGTTAGTTCGGAAACCACAAAACCTTACGTGAGCACCTCACATAAGCATGTTGCAAACCATAGCAAAATGATATCATCCTTAACCATCAAAACATACCAAAAACTTAGTAAAAGAATACTAAGCAACCTAAGTGTAAAGCAAGTTCTAAACATTGTAAGTTAAAAGCAGAACCACTGCAATCAAGCTCTGAACCTTCCAAAGCTAACCGGAGCTTGAGCCGGAGCTTACCAAAGCTAGTACAACCTAACGCAGAGCTTACCAAAGCTAGTACAACCTAGCGCCGGAGCTTACCAAAGCTAGTCGGAACTAGTCAACTCAAAAGTCGGAGCTAGAAAAACATGTCGGAGCTAACCAACATAAGTCGGACCTAGCAAAACATATTGGAGCTTAACAAAGACGTGCCGAAGCTATCAAAGACATGTTGGAGCTAAAGACAAAGCTCATCGGAGCTTCCCAAAAACATGTCGAATCTTGACAAAGCAAGTCAGACCTATTGCTGGACCTTGCAGAAGCTCGGAGCTAGAGTCAGACTTTGCTAAAAATGTGTTTTAGCAGAATTTCAGAACTTTTATCATCAAAGCCAATGTATTCAGCACAAGCCAATGTATTCAGCACACATAGGTCTCACAATCTCCTCCTTGATGAATGCATTAGCAACACCACTTAAGATCCGAACATTGGCTTATTCACATTAAAAGTTTTGAAAACAATTTTTCCCATTTGTAAAATAAAAATAAAATAAGATAAAGAAATTCTCCCCCTGAGAAGAATCGTGTCAAAAACAAATGTGAATATGTGCAATGTGTAATAAATTTCTCCCCCTTGCATACTTATCTTTAAAAATTTACCATATTATCTATCCCCCTTTGACAATGTATTCAGCAAGGTTGAAAAGAGAAATTTTAATTGTTATGAGCATATTATAACATATACATATAAAACAAAGCTCATCCAAGTCATACTATCAAGTAACATACACTATCACATCAATGAGATACATAAAATAGTGTAAGCCATGCTAGAGATCAAATGTAATTTTCAATTTAAGCAAGTCATGATCTCAAAACTTAACTATTTCAAGACCTGAAACCATGACACTTGTTGCTGCATTTTAATTATTTTTCAAAGCTCAAATTTTGATCATATGATATTTGCAAGAGATTATATGCGCATCTGCCTTATTCTAACCAACCAACCAAGTCTATGTCATTTGACAATCAGAAGCTTAAGGACATGGTTTTAGTCATACACAACTTCTTTTAAGTTCATATCTAAGTGCAATGATAAGCCATCTCAAAAGAAGAAGTGTGATGCATGCATATTCTCTTGATCTTTTCTCAATTTATATTTGTTCATAAAAACTCAACATGTGAGTTGATTACTTGAGTAATTCTTTATAATTAAAAGCACTTGTGAGCATGGAACAAGTTCAAAACAGCAAGAAAGTTCGACCATGACCAGATTTAGTGTAAGTAATTATTCCAATCACTAGACATAGCAAAAACTACAAAATGTATAACACGAGTAATGTAGTAAGAACTTTCAGCATGTAAAAGGAATCACAAAGTCATATATGTATGAAATACTATGCTCATATTATTTTAATTTCAGATTCACACATAGACATCTCAAGTTTGAAAACTCCCCCTCAATTTAAGCCATGAGGATGCATAACCCCTATTTCACTACGAATGTAACAAAAACAAGTGAAATCCAGAGGTTTTATAAAAATGTCAGCCAACTGTTGTTCGGTATCTACATGGTGAAGCACAATTTTTCCTTTTTCAACATTATCACAGAGAAAGTGATACCTAATGTCAATGTGCTTAGTTATAGAATGTTGCACGGGGTTTTTAGCAATGCAAATAGCACTAGTGTTGTCACAAAACAGTGGAACATTATCTAGATCAACCCCATAGTCCTTAACTGTTTGAACAATACAAAGAATTTGTGAACAAGCACTAGCAGTAGCTACATATTCAGATTCAGCGGGTGGATTGTGGAATTGAAATTTGTTTTCTAGAGGGCCATGCAACAAGTGAATTACCAAGAAAATGATAAGCACCCGAAGTACTTTTCCTATCAATCCTACAACCCCCAAAATCAGCATTGGAAAAAGCTTTCAAAGTAACGGTTGAGGAAGAAGAAAGAAAAATGTCAAATTCTTGAGTTCCATCTAAGTACCTGAGAATCCTTTTGATGGCTTGATGATGTGAAGCACGTGGAGAGGGTTGAAAATGTGCACAAAGACATAAGCTGAATTGTTTATCCGGTCTTGACGTCGTGAGATACAAAAGTGATCCGACCATGCTTCTATATTCTTTTTGATCCATGGATTCACCATCTTCATCAAGTTCAAGTGTTGTTGCTGTTCCCATTGGTGTCCCAAGAGGCTTGCTTTTGTCCATGTTGAAGCACCTTAGGATGTCTTTTGTATACTTCGTTTGATGCACAAAGGTACCCTCCTTGGTTTGCTTGATTTGCAGCCCCAAAAAGTACGTGAGTTGTCCCACCATACTCATCTCAAATTCTAAACTCATCATAGCTGAAAACTTGGACACAAGATCATGAGAAGCACAACCAAAGATAATATAATCCACATACACTTGAACGAATAATGAGTCATTGCCATGCTTAAGCACAAAAAGAGTTCTATCAACCTTGCCCATGGTAAACCCCTTTTCAAGTAAGAAAGTTTTTAACCTATCATACCATACTCTAGGGGCTTGTTTGAGACCGTACAAGGCTTTGGACAGTTTGTAAACATGATTAGGAAAATCTGAATTTTCAAAACTCGGTGGTTGTTTGACATAAACCTCCTCATTTATGTAGTCATTAAGAAAAGCACTTTTAACATCCATTTGATATAGCTTAAAACCTTTAGATGCAGCAAAAGCTAACAAAATTCTTATGGGTTCTAATCTAGCAACAGGAGAAAAAGTTTCATCAAAATCTAGTACCTTCAACTTGAGTGAAACCTTGAGCAACCAACCTAGCCTTATTCCTAAACACAACCCCATCCTCACTTTGTTTATTTTTAAACACCCATTTAGTTCCAATTAAAGTATGACCTTGAGGTGGAGGTACAAGTTTCCAAACATTATTTCTTTCAAAATTTTCTAACTCTTCTTGTATGGCAATAATCCAAGATTCGTTAGTGAGTGTGTGTGATATATCTTTGTGTTCAAAAGAAGCAACAAAAGCAGAATGAGCATGAGAGTTTGGATCACAAAACCTGGATCGTGTGATTCGTTCGTGCAAGCTTCCAATAATTTGTTGTGGAGGATGAATTTTGAGAACCCGGAGGGGAGTGGACACTTCACAAGCTTCTTCTTCTTCATGTTCATCACAAATCGATGAGCTTGTGACTTGAGGAGGATCTGGACCAGCAATGGTGGTCGTCGGTGCTGGTTGTGAATCAAAATCAGGAGCTGGAACAATGTCATTAGCTGCTGAATTTTCGGGCAGCAGCATCACTTCCTCCTCATCTTCAATGATAATGCTCTCCCCCTATGGATATGTATCCGGACCTACAATGTTTGAGCTAGTACATGTGCTAGCTTCATCAAAATAAACTTCACAAGTCTCTACAATTTTGTTAGTGTCAAGTAAAAGCACATGGTAGCCTCTAGTATGAGATGGATAACCAAGAAACATGCCATCAACGGATCTAGGTTCAAATTTATCAAGATTACCATGTTTCTTAACAAAGCATTTGCATCCAAAGACTTGAAAGTGTCTAACACTAGGCCTATGTCCAAATCGGAGCTCATATGGTGTTTTACCTAGCTTAGAGCGCAAGAAAACACGATTTGAGACATAACAGGCGGTTGCAATCGCATCAGCCCAAAATTTCCCAGGAGTTTGATATTCATCAAGCATAGTCCTAGCCATCTAAACTAAGGTTTTGTTCTTTCTTTCTAAAACACCGTTTTGTTGAGGTACATATGGTGAAGAAAATTGATGATCTATTCCATTTTCAGCACAAAAGTGATCAAAAGATTGATTTTTAAATTCGATTCTGTTATCACTTCTAATTGCTTTTAAGGATCTTGGGTGATCAATTGATAATCTAAGAAATAAAGTTATAAAGTGACTAAAAGCTTCATTCTTCGATGCCATAAAGTAAACCCAAGAGTATCTAGAATAATCATCAATAATAACAAGAACATAACATTTACCTCCGAAGGATTGAACACGTGACGGTCCTATGGTGTCAAGGTGCAAAAGTTGACCCGGTTCAGTTGTCATGATCATTGTGAAAGGAGTATTTGAACCTGCAACCATCTTAGCATGTCTACAAGAAGAGCACACAATTTCTTTGCCCCCATTAAGCTTAGGCAGCCCACGTATGCGATCAAGAGCACTAACACGCGTGAGATGATCAAAGCCTGCGTGACCAAGTCTACGATGCCACAAATATAAGTCTGTGGAATCATTAGCGACTAGACACTTATGCTTAGAAGAATACATATGAAAATCAGCTTTAAAAACTCTTCCAAACCTAGACATGTTAAAAATAAGCTCACTATTTGAACCTACAACTTTGTTGCAGTTTTTAGTGAAAATAATTTCCAGATTTTCATCTAGCAATTGTGAAACAAAAAGCAAGTTGTATTTCAAATTTTTAACAAGTGCCACATCCTTCAAAGTGTAGTGATTATTTACTCTAACCAAACCCTTAGCAATTATAGGAGTTGAGGAATTATCAGCAAAAGTAACATTCTCTACACGTGATACAAAAGAGAGGGAGGAGAACCATTCTTTATTACCGGTCATGTGGCGTGAGCAACCTGAATCCACAATCCAGATGTTCTCCTTCCTCAAGCGTGTAACCTACATAGAAGCACAACACGTCGATGACTCAGTACTGGGGTTAGTCAAAAGGCATTTAGGAATCCAGTACTGAGTCACACGATGTCCAGCAGGAATAGCACGTGAAAGCTGAGACAAAACAGCAGGTTTATGAGCCAAAGATTGAGGATTTTTGTACCCAACTACTGACTTATGAGGTGTTACATGTGTAGCACAAAAAACAGTAGGTTTGGGAGAAAACTTTGCATGTTTTCGACTCATTACAGCAGGTTGCATGTTCCTATCATTCGGTATAGCATGAGCAGCAAATTTTGCATGTAACTTATGAGATCTATCAATCATTCCTTCCTTTTTCTGTTGTTTAGCTAGTCTATAACAAAAATCTATGACATGACCATCTCTACCACAGTAGGTACAATGAAATTTAACTTTGTGTTCATCTCTAGATGAGCAAGCAACATTTTTATTTGAAACCGAATGAGACAACACTCCTGCAGATTTGAAAACCACTTCTTTCTGTTTAGAAACTGTTTGAATCAAAACACTTCCTAATGACTTTACAATTTTAGGTGGATGTGCTTTATCATGAGCATGAGAATCAAAACCTAAACCAGTTTTATCATTGCAAGACTTGGAAGAATTCAGCAGCAAGTTTAGGTTCTTATCCCATTGCAAAACCAATCTAATGTCCTATGCATGTTATCAAGTTTATTGGACAGATCAAGGCAATTTTCACATGAAGTTTTTCCTTTTAATTTGCAATTGGAACAAAATTTAACTTCATGAGAATGTAAAGCATTGTTCAATATAGAAATTTCATTCATAGCATCTTGTAGTTTCTTATCAAGATCATCACAAGTAGAACAATGCAAATCAAATGTAGAACAGCTAGCATCTTTCAAGCTTTTATCATTAAGTGCAGCAAGCTCTCTATTCTTTTCAATTTCTAACTCAAGTTTATCAAGTGTGGAGGTGTGTGCACTTCTTAATGAGGACAATTGTTCATATATTAAATCACATGAGGGACATGCATCATCACTAGGAATCAAAGTTTTTAAACGATTGATTTCAGATTCTAGTGATTCAATTTTAGCAGAACTATCCCTAAGCTTTTTGTCCTTTTTATTAACTATAATGGTGGCACGAGAAATAGCATCACACATTTCTTCGCAAGTAGGACATACCTCTTCATTGTCGCTGTTGTGTTCAGCCCCCTCCAAACTTGATCTTGACTTGCCCGCCATGAAGCACAAGTTTGCCAAATCATCTTCATCTTCGTCACTTCCAATGTCCACATCGCTTGAGCCAAGTTCTTGAAGTGCGGAGATAAAACTGCTCACCAATTGATGTCCTGTAAAACCCTTCTTTTTCTTCTTATCGTTTGCAGAGGAGTGCTTCGTCCTTGTTTGCTTTTCATCTCGGGAAGTAGGACCTGAAAGGTTAGGGCAATCTAAACGAAAATATCTTGTCTTACCACATTCGAAACATCGTTGAGGTTCGGAGCTTCCTCTCCTTCTAGTTCTAAAATTTTGCAATGCTTTTGAAAACCTAGTAGAGATAAGTACTAGCTCCTCCTCTGAAAATTCCTCAATCTGTTCAAGGGTTAGAGAGGACAACAAAGAAAGTGTACCACAAGATGAATTTTGACAGGAACTAAGCATGTCACGTTGAGAAACAAGAGCATTAGACTTGTTAGGGTTCTTACGTAATATTATGTCAATTTCATGAGTTTTTAACTTGGAATATAGCACATCTAAAGTAAGTGTACTCATGACAGTAGATTTACGAATAGATGTGACTTTCATCTCCCAAATTGACATATCAAATGCACTTAACAATTGCCTAGCATTTTCAGCATCTGAAAAATTAACATTGACACTACGCAAGTTGCTGAGAATTTTATTAAAGCGAGCAAAAAGGTCATCAATAGACTCATCGGGTTGCATCTCGAAGCGCATGTATTCTTTCATGAACATGTATTGCCTTACCTCCTTGATCATGTTGGATCCTTCGTGGTAGTCACAAAGTGCTTTCCACACATCGTATGCAGATCGGAGGTGTGCAACACGGTCGAAGCCGCTTTGAGTTAATCCTTGTATGATCAAGTTCCGAGCCTTGTTGTTGTTGTCGACATCTCTCAGATTTGTAGCTGTAACTTGATCATTTGATGGCACTTCATAAGGCTTGTATACCTTCTCCCATATTGCGAAGCCTTGAGCCTGGATGAAGGCTTCTATACGTGCCTTCCAAACCTGAAAATCAATACCACTAAAGACACAAGGTTTTGCGGAGTATTTCTCCATGATGATTAGTCAAAATACGTGCAAATCACAAAGATTAGAGCACTGTGGCTCTGATACCAATTGTAGGATCGAAGAGCACATGAAAAGCTACCAGAGGGGGGTGAATGGTAGATTAAAAAATCTTATGCAGCGGAAACAATTAAATCCCAACCCCTTCGGCAGAAAAATGATATGTTAAAGAAATCGTGTGTGAGACTAATCTAAATGTGTTTCACCATGACAAAAGTGATAGATATCAGAGAGAATTAAGTCACGAAGAAGACACAACAAGAATCACTCAAATCCATCGAGAGAAACTCAAGTTATGATTGAAAGATCGAACAAAGGTCAATCTGTCCTACTCGAGAAAAACAGTTCTGGAACGCTGCAAAGAAACTCGTGTAGATCAAAAACAACAAATCCAATGACCCTGAAATTTTGACAGATGATAGATAATCAAGTTTTTAAAACAACCCAAAAAGAATCACGTCAATTAGATTTTTAAAACTCTAGGTATGATAAAACCACCTAAGAAAGGTAGTGCTGTGCAGAAACTCGACGAGAAAAACTTGTCTGGAACAAGTCGAACGAACAAGGCACAAAAGTTCCTTCAAACTATAAATTTTATTGATCAAACCATAAGAGGATCAGCCCCAAAGTGGTAACACACGAGCTCTAGCCTCCCTTGCTTATATAACCAGGCCTTAGGCCAACCCAATCTCAACTAGGACTCTAATCCTACTCAAATCACGAATCAAAACTTTCCATAACTGCTTAGGACTCTTCTATACGCAGATAGAAGCAATCTTAAGACTTCCAAATACCTTAGGAACGTATCCCACATTTCTAAAACAACTCAAATTTGTGACCCACAGGATATCATATCATAACCAACTCAAAACTTTCCATATTTGAGTCAAACCCGACTCAGACGCAGCCTGAGTTCATAACCTAGTCGGTTGGACCTTTCCGACCAATTCTTTACGTCCACATCTCTTCATCACGCCTCGGAACCATGTAGCCACGTCCATGCACTCCTTGAACACGTGCAAACATCTTCCAATAACATCCACAATACCTTCATATGCATTGTTCTTGATTCAAACATGTTGCGCAACCTCCCGATCAACTCAACCACAATTCCTCCCGAACTTGGTTGTTGAACCTTATCTTCTCCCTAAGACTAGTTCAATGGATCCCGTCACCAGCCATGTCTTGAACTCAAGCAACACATGCACATTAATAAACAACCAATACATCCAAGCACAAGTTCTTGACTTGACTCTCGTTAGTTCCGAAACCACAACACCTTACGTGAGCACCTCACATAAGCATGTTGCAAACCATAGCAAAATGATATCATACTTAACCATCAAAACACACCAAAAAATTAGTAAAATAATACTAAGCAACCTTTCCATAAGTATAAAGCAAGTTATAAACATTGCAAGTTAAAAGCAGAACCACTGCAATTAAGCTCCAAATTGCCAAAGCTAACATGAGCTTGAGCCGGTGCTTACCAAAGCTAGTACAACCTAACGCCGAAGCTTACCAAAGATAGTACAACCTAGCGCCGGAGCTTACCAAAGCTAGTTGGAACTAGTCAACTCAAAAGCCGGAGCTAGAAAAACATATCGGAGCTAACCAACATAAGTCGGACCTAGCAAAACATATCAGAGCTTAACAAAGACATGCTGGAGCTATCAAAGACATGCTGGAGCTAAGGACAAAGCTCACCGGAGCTTCCCAAAAACATGTTGAACCTTGACAAAGCAAGTCGGACCTATTGTCAGACCTTGCAGAAGCTCGGAGATAGAGTCAGACTTTGCTAAAAAGGTGTTTTAGCAGAATTTTAGAACTTTTATCATCAAAGCCAATGTATTCAGTACAAGCCAATGTATTCAACACACATAGGTCTCACAAGTTTATCACAAGAGAACCATGTTAGCAACAAGAGTAGGACGGGAGAGTGTACTCACTTATCAACACTTGTTGTTGTCATCAACATGTTGGGAGATCGACGGCAGGCCCCTTGGGCGGTGCTGGAGCTGGATTGTCCCGCGTCGCCCACCATCGTCGCTGGGACGTCGATGGTCGGCCCCCTGGGAGGTGCCAGAGCTGGATGCTCCGGCATCGCCCAGCATCATTGCAGAGACGCTTACGGCAGGCCCCTTAGGTGGTCCCGGAGCTGGCTGCTCTGGCGTCGCTCACCATCATAACTTGCTTTGTATGTCCTGCGTACACAGTAGGGGTGCATATTTTTTGCTCGCCGGTGATCTTCCCCTACTCTTTAGTTATACCATGTCTTACAGTCCAAGGCTGGTACGCAGGGTTTGGGTAATTCAGTGTGTTAGCGCCCGGGATCCGGCTCCCACCTTACTTAGGGTGTGAGCTTCCGGGCCCTCAGTACTTAGTCGTAGCACTGGGAGGCAAAGTGTGCATGCTTAGGGTACAAAACTAGGATAGGAAGGCTGCACGCTCTGGACCTCCAGCTCGGCATAGGCCTTTCGTGGGGGACCATTTGGCACCACAGGGCCCCAAGTAAGAGGGCAACCACGAGATCCGAAACACCTTGCGGGTACCTCAAACAAGTCTGCCTTCAGCAGCATTGCATAACTCCACTAGGGGTGATATAGAGAAAAAATTCACCTCGTATATGAAGATAATATACAAAAAAATGAGACTAGCCTGATCCATCACAAAATTAACAGATTGTTAAGTGAACATAAGAGAAAGCACATGGTAAGAGAGTGAATTTTTCAAATTGGCATTCATAGGAGCGGAATGGCTTTACAATAAGGCAACAACCCACTCCGGTTGGCAAGGGAGGCAGAGTGTTCATGCTTAGAGTACGGGTCCAAGCTAAATAGCTGAACACTCTAAACATGTCCCCCCAGAGCTTGGTTGTCCTCAGTACCATTCCTTGGCACCATGACACCCTACACTGTCCTACTATTATGCTTAGGGATAGAACTTACGGAGGTGATGTTCCAAGGGTTGGGGAGGGGCTCTCCTTCCTCCGTGGCCAGGCAGACACACCCGGGGCGTGATACTTGTGTCACTCAGAAGGGGCCCTCCCAGCTGGGGGAGAGTTTGTGTGCCCACTCTCGAGAAAGTATTTGTCGTAGGACCAGATCACCCATCTGGAGCTCTCTACTCTGCACGGATCGCTCTTGGTAGCGCCGTAGCGCTTGCCAGTATCGGGCATTTTGAATGGTGGCGTGCCACCTTGCTTCGTCAACGAGGTTGACATCTTCGCATCGGAGCTGGTCCTGGGCAGCTTTTGTTGAATGATCGGACTCAGAGGGAGCCCACTGCGATCTCCAGGGAGAGGACGGCCTTGACCCCATACACCAGGAAGAAAGGCGTTTCTCCCGTGGCCTGGCTGGGCGATGTTCAGCTGGCCCACAGGAGTTCATCAACCTACTTTGCACCATGTTTATCCAAGCAGTCATCTGTTCGTGTCTTGAGGCCCTTGAGGATATCGGCGTTGGCCCTTTCAACTTGATTGTTGCTTTTTGGGTGAGCTATGGATGAATAAAAAACTTGGACGTCGAGGTCTTCGCAGTAGTCTTGGAACACTGCACTAGTGAATTGGGTCCCATTGTCAGTGATGATCCTGTTCGGGACCCCGAACCTGCACACGATTGACTTGATGAACTTGACTACGGAATCCTCATTGATGTTGATCACTGGGGCTGCCTCCCGCCACTTGGTGCACTTGTCTACAGCGACGTAGAGGAACCGGTACCCTCCAACAGCCCTGGGAAAGGGTCCCGGGATATCCAACCCCCAGACCGCGAATGGTCAGGAGAGGGGTATCATCTGTAGTGTTTGCGTCGGAGTGTGAATCTACTTCGCATGAAATTGGCATGCCTTGCATCTTTTCACCAGCTTGACGGCATCTTGGAGTGTCGTTGGCCAGTAGAAGCCATGTCGGAAGGCTTTATCGACCAGTGTGCATGTAACACCCTCATTTTTATGCATCATGCGTTGCATAAGTTCATATATATGTTTAACATTAATCCACATAAAAAGGAATGAGTTTAAAATGAATTAAAAGCAAAACCGCACTTAAAAGTTCGGAGAAGTGCGGATAGTCCGTTTTTGGTGCGGACTAGTCTGCTTTCCCTCTGACCTCCCTCGGACGTGTCTTTTTTCTCTGCAGACAAGTCCATTAGTCTCTCTATATTGTTTTCGGACTTGTCTGGTCCATCGCGGACTAGTCCGGTATCCCAATTCCTCAAAATTTTGCCAAGTCCCTGTACTTGTCCGATATCTAGCGGACTTGTCCGTTTTCTTCTCTGACTAAGTTCGAATTTGTCCAATATAGTCTGAACTTATCTGAATTCTCTCTGACTAACTTCGGACTAGTCTGGCCTAGTGCGGACTTGTCCAGTGCTCGCGATTATGAGTTTATCTTTTGTTTCACGACGTGTTTTTAGGTTTTAACTTAAGTTGGCCTAAGGATGTTGTGTCTAACTCTTTTGGAGCCCATGTGGGACCCCACACCGGCCTCCACCCTCTCTAAAACCTACCTTCATTGAAACCCTAACTCTCCACCCTATATAAACAACCCAACACCCCACCCTTTTACCTCTTTGCCTCAATTGAAAGACCACAAACCCTAGTTCCTGGGAGCTGCCACCAAGGAGGAGAAGGAGATCCCGAGCAAGAACAAGAAGAGGAGGAAACGAAACAGGATCAAGTGATCAAGATCTCCATCTAGTTTTCGTTCTTCATCAACAAGTCATCTTAAAGTTTTCTTCATCAACCCTAGATCGTCAAGATCCAAGTGTTGCCTCCAAAAACCTTGATTCATTGGAGGTCTAAACACCTGGTATACCTTCTACTTTCTCTTGCTCACGTGAATTCAATCCTGTTTCCTCAAATTCACGTCAATCTAGAAAACCCTAATTCGCTAGTTCTGCGTAGAGCGGACTAATCTGGCCCTAGAGCAGAATAGTCCGGTTTGGTTGTCTGTTTTCTGCTGAATTAATTCTAAATTGATTCGAATCAATTCCAAACCTATCCAAACTTGTTAAAAAACATTAGAACTAGTTAGTAAACATTATTAATAACTCATTAACAAAGTCTTACCTCACAATTGCATTAATCATGCATATCATGTCATATTGAGTAACATATGAGCATCTATTGATTGTGATTCTTGTCTTGTATGTTCGTTGCGCGGATTAGATGGATTTGCGCTAGAGGGTGCTGCAAAAGACCTCCAACACCTGGAATTTGAAGACTTTGACCCAAACCAAGCCCAAGAGCAAGGCAAGTGCCCTTGAACATATTGATCATGTTTTTACAATAAATGTTTTGTTTTCAAAACTGCATTGCTTGTGTCAAAATGATGGGAATTCCTATGATAGGAAGTTTACTAGCTTTGTTTAACCATCCTTGTCGCCTGGAATACTTACTAGAGAGTCGACAAGGGCTTTTTACCTTTTGCTTCGCTCAACTTAGGTGGGATGGGAAAACAACCATGTTACTTAATTATAAATTATTGAGATGATGGATAATGTACACTGATAAACATGATTAATGGTAACATGGTAATGGGTGATCTAAGCAAGCATGGTATGTGGACGATTTGGATGTTATAGTGGTTTCATTTGCTTTAGATCTAAGGACCAGTTAATGGAGCGACCATCCAAGATTTACAGTGTCGCCACCGGGGAAGAAGAGTCAGTTTGGGTTTGGATTTGTGGCAGGACTCCCTAGGATCCAAAGGGCACAAGAGGGGGCCCTTGGTTGAAGATGTGCTCAGTTGGAGGCATCACCACCGGTGAAACCTCAGTGGGTCCATACATGCTAGTAATCCCTTTGTAAAGGTTATTTTTTGATCTCTTGTCCACAAACCAACGGAAGTGTGAGACGGCATAATAGAGGTTCCGAGTCGCAGAAAGGTGATGAAATCATGAACACGTAGGTAAAGTTGTACAACCTCTACAGAGTGTCTTGAAAACTATCATGATAGTCGTGCTCCCGATCAATGAGCAACATGGACCCTCACATGATTAGAGGGAAACTTGGGATTTGGGATGGTTCGGTTATGGTCTTGGTATTGGGATGGTTTGGTACTAGTTATGGTTGGTAATATGGTTATAGCTAGTTATGGATTGAATTATAGTATTGGTTATGGTTAATGGTAATGGTGAAATCTGGTATAATTGTGATGGATTTGAAATATGGACTTGTACTATGATATCATTGTGGTATATGATGGGTTTACTTCACATACATATAATATATTGCTTTTCAAATGTTTTAACGTACTTTTCAGCATTTAGCCTTTATTATTGTCGTCATTTGTATCAACTACATGTCATACTTTCCCACAATAATAAAACTGGTTTAGGTTTTGATTCTCATGCTCATGCTAAGGCACATCCACCTAAAATTGTAAAGTCATTAGGAAGTGGTTTGATTCAAACAGTTCCTAAACAAAAGGAAGTGGTTTTCAAATCTGTAGGAGTGTTGTCTCATTCGGTTTCAAATAAAGAATTGTTCAATATAGAAATTTCATTCATAGCATCTTGCAGTTTTTTATCAAGATCATCACAACTAGAACAATGCAAATCAATTGTAGAACAAGAAGCATCTTTTAAGTTTCCAATATTAAGTGCAGCAAGCTTTTTGTTCTTTTCAATTTCAAGTTCAAGTTTGTCAAGTGTGGAGGTGTGCGCACTTCTTAATGAGGTCAATTGTTCATATATTAAATCACATGAGGAACATGCATCATCACTAGGAATCAAAGTTTTTAAACGGTTGATTTCAGATTCTAGTGATTCAATTTTAGCAGCACTATCCCTAAGCTTTTTGTCCTTTTTCTTGACAATAATAGTTGCACGAGAAATAGCATCACACATTTCATTGCAGGTAGAACATACCTCATCGTCTTCACTGTTGTGTTCTGCATCCTCCTGACTTGATCTTGATCTTGTTTTGCCCGCCATGACGCATAAGTTGGCCAGATCGTCATCATCTTCATCACTTTCAAAGTCTACATCACTTGAACTAAGTTCTTGAAGTGCGGTGATGGAGCTGTTAATCATCTTGCGTCCTATGGTACCCTTCTTTTTCTTTTTGTTGGAATTTCTAGAGGAGGTCCGGACCTTGCTTTGTTTTTCCTCCTGGGCGGTCGGACCTGAAAGTTTAGGGCATTTTGTACAAAAGTGTCCTGTTTTACCCCATTTGAAACAGTGCTGAGGTCCGGAGCTTCCTCTCCTTCTAGTTCTCACATTTTGCAATGCTTTTGAGAATCTAGTAGAGATGAGTGCCAACTCCTCTTCTGGAAATTCTTCGATCTGCTCCAGGGTTAGTGAGGACAACAAAGCAAGAGTATTGCAAGATGATGATTGGCCGGAGCTAGACATATCACGTTGTGAAACAAATGCAATAGACTTATTGGGATTCTTACGTGAGATTATGTCAATTTCATGAGTTTTTAACTTGGAATATAGCACATCTAAAGTAAGTGAACTCATGACAGTAGATTCACGAATAGATATGACTTTCATCTCCCAAATTGACATATCTAATGCACTAAGAAGTTGCCTAGCATTCTCAGTATCAGAATAATTAACATTGACACTACGCAAGTTACTGAGAATCTTATTAAAGCGAGCAAAAAGGTCATCAATAGACTCACCTGGTTGCATCTCAAAACGCATATATTCCTTTTTAAACATATCTTGTTTTACCTCCTTGATTGTGTTGGAGCCTTCATGATAATCATAGAGAGCTCTCCAAACATCGTATGCTGATCGGAGGTGCGCGACACGATCAAAGTCGCTTTGAGTGAGTCCTTGGATGATCAAGTTTCGGGCTTTGTTGTTGTTGTCGACGTCCCGTAGGTTTGTGGCCATGACTTGATCATTGGGTGGCACTTCATAAGGCTTATACACCTTCTCCCATATTGCAAAGCCTTGTGCCTGGATGAAAGCCTCCATGCGTGCCTTCCAAACCTGGAAATCAATACCAGCAAACACACAAGTTTGGCAGAGTACTTCTCCATGATGATTAGCCAAAAACACGTGCAAATCTCAAAGATTAGAGCTCCGTGGCTCTGATACCAATTGTAGGATCGAAGAGCACGTGAAAATCTACCAGAGGGGGGTGAATGGTAGATTTAAAAATCTTACGCAGCGGAAATAATTAAACCCCAAACCCTTTCGGCAGAAAAACGATCTGTTAAAGAAATCGTGTGTGAGACTAATGTAAATGTGTTTCACCGTGACAAAAGTGATGGATATCAGAGAGAATCTAGTCACCAAAATAACACAAAAAGAATCACTCAAATCCGACGAGAAAATCTCAAGTTATGATCGAAAGATCAAGCAAAGGTCAATATGTCCTACCCGAGAAAAAACAGTTCTGGATTGATGTAAAGAAACTCGTGTAGATCATAGACCACAAATCCTATGACCGTGAAATTTTTAAATATGATAGATAATCAAGTTCTGAAGACAACCCAAAAAGAATCACGTCAATTGGATCTGTAAAACTCGAGTTATGATAAAACCACCGACAAAAGGTAATGCTGTCCAGAAACTCGACGAGTAAAACTTGTCTGGAACAAGTCGGACGAACAAGGCACAAAAGTTCCTTCAAACTATGAATTTTATTCAATAGAACACAAGAGGAACAGCCCCAGAGTCGTGCACCACGATCTCTGGGCTCCCTTGTTTATATAACCAGCCCTCAGGCCAACCCAATATCAACTAGGACTCCAATCCTACTCAGATCACGAATCGTAACTTTCCATAACTGCTCAAGATTCTTCTATACGCAGATAGAAGCAATCTTAAGACTTCCAAACACCTTAGAAACGTATCACACATTCCTAAACAACTCAAATTCGTGACCCACACGAAATCCTATCATAACTAACTCAAATCTTTTCATATTTGAGTCAAACCCGACTCAGCCGCAGCCTGAGTCCATAACCTAGTCGGTTGGACCTTTCCGACAAATTATTTACGTCCACATCTCTTCATCACGTCTCGGAACCATGTAGCCACGTCCATGCACTCCTTGCACACGTGCAAACATCTTCCAATGACGTCTATGATACCTTCATATGCATTGTTCTTGATCCAAACATGTTGCGCAACCTCCTGATCAGCTCAACCACAATTCCTCCCGAACTTGGTTGTTGGAACCTCATCTCCTCCCTGAGACTAGTCCAATGGATCCCGTCACCAGCCATGTCTTGAACTCAAGCAACACCTGCACATGAATAAACAACCAATCCATACGAGCCCAAGTCCTCGACTTGACTCAAGTTAGTTCCGAACACAACACCCTACGTGAGAACCTCACATAAGCATGTTGCAAAGCATAGCATAACAATATCAGCTATATCATCCAAAACGCACCAAAAACTTAGTAAATGAATACTAAGCAAACTTTCCAACAATGTAAAGCAAGTACGAAACATTGCAAACAAAACACAGAAGCATTACGATCAAGTTCCAGACCTTGCATGAGCAACCCAGACCTTGAGCCGGAGCTAACAAAAGCTAGTAGAACCTAGCGCCGGAGCTTACCAAAACTAGTACAACCAAAAACTGGAGCTAGACAAAGTACGTCGGAGCTTAGCAAAAGCATGCCGGAGCTATCAAATATATGTCGGAGCTATCAAAGACATGCCGGAGCTAAAGATAAAGCTCACCGGAGCTAACCAAAGCTGGTCGGACCTTACCAAGAAGCCGGACCTAGCATCTAACGTAACCGGAGGTACCCAAAACAAGTCGGACCTATGGTCGGACCTTGCTGTAGCTCAGAGCTAGAGTCGGACCTTGACAAAAAGTTGTTTTGGTGATATTTAAAACTTTTATCATCAAAGCCAAGTGTATTCACTACAAGCCAATGTATTCAGCACATATAGGTCTTACAATTAATGTTAGACATGTATATGAACTTATGCAATGCATGATGCATGAAAATGGGGGTGTTACAAACCTACCCCCCTTAAAATTAATCTTGCCCTCGAGATTCGACACGGAAGAGAAGAGACAGGGATATTCCTTCTTGAGATCATCTTCTAGCTCCCATGTTACTTCTGATTATGTATGATGCTTCTATTAAACTTTACACCATCTAATAATCTTGTTTCTCATGACCCTCCCCTTGGTTTCCAAGATTTTGATCGGTTGCTCAGCATAAGTCAAATCTTCCTCTAGTTCCAATTCTTCCATTGGTACTTGTTCTTCTGGTACCCTCAAACACTTCTTGAGCTGGGAAACATGAAACACATCATGTACATCTGAAAGATGAGCTGGCATCTCCAACTCATATGCTACTTCTCCCTGTTTGCCCAGAATCTTGAATGGTCCAATGTATCGAGGTGCTAACTTGCCTCTTATGTTAAATCTCTTATGACCTCTCATTGGTGACACCTTGAGGTAAATGAAATCCCCTACTTCAAAAGCTAATTTCCTTCTCCTATTGTCCGCAGCGCATTTGCCTTGATTAAGCAGCCCTTAAATTTTCACGAATTATTTGGACTTGCTTTTCAGCTTCTTGCAACACATCAGGTCCAAATACTGGAGTTTCTCATGTCTCATTCCAAAACAAGGGTGTCCTACACTTCCTTCATATAGTGCTTCATAAGGTGACATCTTCAAACTTGCTTGGTAACTATTATTGTATGAGAATTCCGCATATGGCAAGCTCTTGTCCCAACTTTTTCCATGCTTCAAAGCACAAGCTCTTAACATATCCTCTAAAATCAGGTTGATCCTCTCAGTTTCTCCATTCGTTTGAGGGTGATATGTTGAGCTAAAATTCAACCTTGTTCCCAATGCTTCATGCAATTTCTTTCAAAACTGGGAGGTAAATTGAGAACCTCTATCCGACACTATCCTCTTTGGAAATCCATGCAAACATACTATTATTCCCATATACAGTTCAACCAACTTCTCTCCATTAAAGGTGGTCTTGACGAGAATAAAGTGAGCTGACTTAGTTAATCGATCAACAATTACCCAAATAGAGTCATAACCGTACTAAGTACACGGTAACCCAACTATGAAGTCCATTCCAATTTCTTCCCACTTCCATTATGGAATCTTTAATGGCTGCAATAATCCAGCGGGTCTTTGATGTTCCGCCTTCACTCGTTGGCACAGATCACACAAGGCTACATATTCAGATATGTCCTTTTTCATGTTAGCCCACCAATAGCACGTCTTCAAGTCTTTGTACATCTTTGTACAACTGGAATGAGTTGAATATGGTGATTCGTGTGCCTCCTTTAGTATTGTCTCCCGAATATGCTTCACACTGGGCACGACGATCCTTTTACCAAGCCATAGAGTGCCACATTCGTCCTCATCAAATCTGAATTGTCTCCCTTCTTGGGTCCTTTCCTTGATTTCTTAGATTTCCTCATGCTTCGTTTGGCCCTCTCGAATTTTTTTCTCCAACGTCGGATTTAACTCCATCGTTCCCATCTCATTCAAAAATCCAAGGTTCAACCGTTCAAACTCCTTGCATAAATCAGATGGTAGCTCTCGAACCGTGAGTTGGTGACTTACTCCGTTCCGGCTCAAAGCATCGGCCACTACATTAGCCTTTCCCGGATGATAGTTGATCCCCACATCATAATCCTTGATGAGCTCCAACCATCTTCGTTGCCACAAATTCAAGTCTGTTTGCGTGAAATATACTTAAGACTCTTGTGATCCGTGTAAATTTCACACCTATGACCAAGGATGTAGTGTCTCCGAATTTTCAATGTGTGTACCACGTCTGCGAATTCCAAATCATGGGCCAGATAATTCTGCTCGTGTTTCTTCAATTGTCTCTATGCATATGCAACCACTTGACCTTCTTGCATGAGCACGCATCCAAATCCTTGCTTTGATGCATCACAATAAATATCAAAACTCTTGCTTACATCCGGTGAAACCAAAACTGGGGTTGTTGTTAACCTTTTCTTCAACTCCTCAAAACTCTCTTGACAAGCTTGAGACCATTGAAATGCTTTCCCCTTCATTAGCAACTCCATCATTGGCTTGGTTATCTTGGAAAAGTCCTTGATGAACCTAGGTAATATCCAGCCATCCCAAGGAAACTCCTTATTTCCTTTACATTTTGCGGGGGTTCCAATTTCAACACGTCCCTCACCTTTCCTGGGTCAATTGATACTCCTCCTCCAGAGATGATATGACCCAGAAACAACACTTCTTTCAACCAAAACTGACACTTGCTGAATTTGGCATATAATTGTTGCTCCCTCAATTTCTGCAATGTGAGCCTCAAGTGTTCCTCATGTTCCTTCTCATCCTTCAAGTAGATCATGATGTCATCAATGAAAACCACTACAAACTTATCCAAGTACTCCATGAAGACCTTATTCATGAGGTACATAAAGTAGGTAGGCGCGTTGGTCAATCTAGAGGACATCACGGTGTACTTATAGGATCCATACCGTGTCTGAAAAGTTGTCTTGGGTATGTCCAATGGCCTAATCTTCATCTGAAAGTATCCCGACCTCAAATAAATCTTGGAAAAACACAAGCAACCTTCATTTGATCAAACAAGTCTTCTATACGTGGCAAGGTGTACTTGTTCTTGATGGTCAATTCATTGAGAGCTTGGTAATCCACACACATCATTTGTGATCCATCCTTCTTATCCACGAAAAGAACGGGCGCTCCCCAAGGTGAAGAGCTTGTGTGAATAAAACCCTTCTCTAGTTGCTCTTGAATCTGCTTCTTGAGCTCCGCTAATTCCTTAGGAGGCATCCTATAGGGCCTCTTAGCTATAGGTGCAGTTCCAGGTATTAAATCAATAACAAATTCAATGTCTCGATCAGGTGGCATACCTGGCAACTCGTCTGGAAACACATCCAAAAATTCACATACCACTGGAATCTCCTCAATTGTGGCACCGTCCATGTGATTTAGCTCCAATTGCTTTGGTGCGTGTTGGGATGCTTCAAATTCTATGGTGATCCCTTCCTCATTAGTCAACTTCACCATCTTTGTGGCACACTCAATGACTCCATTGTGCTTCCTCAACCAGTCCATACCATGTATAATGTCCAATCCTTGAGAATCCAAGACAACGAGGTTGGCAAAGAAGTATACCCCCTTTATTCTAAGGCTTTCTTTTGGACATACTATATTTGTCCTCATCTCTCCTCTAGGAGACTTAACCAATAGAGTAAACTTCATATGAGAGATAGGCAAACTATACTTGGCAGCATATTTTGATGCAATGAACGAATGCGATGCTCTAGAATCAAATAACATAGTCATCGGGTTGGAGTTTGCGAGAAACATACCAATCACCATGTCATCCACTTGTTGTGCTTCCTCCGTAGAGACATGGTTCACGTTGCCACGAGCAAAATTCTGTTGTCCACGATTCCCTTGCGGTCGTCCTCCATTGGGCTTGGGTTCTGTCTTTGAGCATTGCTTCCTTGACCAAGGCCTGACTTAGGACATTGATGTGCAAAGTGTCCAGCTTCTCCACAAGTATAGCACTTTTTCGCTGCACCAGAATTTGGACGGACTTGATTCTGCGCATTTGCACCAGTAAAGTTGGCACGAGGTGCATAAGGCATTGGAGGCCTTGGTACTTGCATGACAGGGCGCTGCTGCACAAACTGAGTTGGGCGCGGGTGCATAACCGGGGCGCTGTACAGGAGCAGAGGAGCTGTAATATGGCGCATTTGGTGGCGCAAAGTGAGGGCACACATTACTTTCTTGTTGTTGTCCTTGGTATGGCACCTTCCACTTGTTGTCTTGCTCCATCTCACGGACCTTGTTCTCAACCACAATTGCTTTGTCCACAAGCTTCTAGAAGTTGGCATAGTCACAATTCAGCAATTGCACTTGGATTTTATTGTTCAAGCCCCTCATGAACAAGTATTGTTTTCGGCTGTCCCGGCTCACATCCTCAGGCGCATACCTTGAAAGTTGAGTGAATTTGTTGAGGTATTCACCCACACTCAATCTTCCTTGCCTCACGTTCTCAAATTCTTGCCTCTTCAAAATCATAACTCCTTCCGGCACATGATGAGAACGGAAGCTCTCCTTAAATTCGGCCCAGGTAATCCTCTCTTGGTTCTCATGGGCGTTGCATAGTGAATCCCACCAATCCGCGGCTGCTCCAACAAGTTGATGAGATGCAAATAGGACCTTCTCTCAGTCACTGCATTGGATAATTGTGAGTTTCTTCTTCACAGACTTGAGCCAATCATCGGCATCCATAGGGTCAGCAGCTTGAGCAAAGGTTGGCGGCCTAGTCCTCATAAACTCTCCCAACCGGTTATGAGGAGGTGGAGGTGGCGGTGGAGGCATGTGGGGCTGATTGTTGATGTTACCAGCCTGCAGCTATCTCATAGTCTGTATCATGGTCTGCATGAGCTGGTTTTGCATAGCCAATAGCTACTCAATGTTGATAGATCCCTGAGCAGGTCCTTGTCTATTGTTGTTCTGAGGTGCCCCATTGTTCTCCTCCTCGTCATTGACGTCCCTCTGGTTGCGAGTCCTCACCATCTAAAGAAAAGCAAGAGATAGGAATTTAGAAGACGTCAAAAACTATATGCATCAAGGGATATGAAACTAAACAACTACCTATACTAGCCTACATGGACATGGCAATGCTAAAGCATCCCAAAATCCTCTATTAAGCACACAAGCAAACAAGGTATAGCAACCAGCACATCAAGCAAAAATACATCAATTCTTGAGTGCTCCTATGTGCTCCAAAGTGTCCATTCTATCTAGACTACATCCTACGGTCAACCTATGGCTCTGATACCAATTTGTGACACCCAGTTCCGAAAATGAACCAAGTGAACACATATATATGCCCAGGACATTCAACACACATACACGAGTGCACTCACAAAAGGATATACATAAAATTACCACAGAACAAGATTAATTAAGCACTTTTATTACAGAATTCATAATATCCTCAAATACAAGCTCCAATGAATATTAATGACAAGTTTCAACTAATGCAGCGGAAATAAACTAATTAAGCAAATAAGCAAATAAGCATAAGGGATAGAGCGGCTCCAATCAACACCATAAGCAAAGCTGACGGTAGACACGGCCTAGAACTCAGTATTATCACCGTTAAACTTCCAATTCTGACCTGCAACTGTTGGTGGGGGAATTGCAAGGGTGAGTACATGTCATACTCAGCAAGTGTGGAAAGTATGACATGTAGCTGATTCAAATGACGAATATAAAAAATGGCTAAGTGCTTAAAAGTACATTAAAACATGTAAAAAGCAATACATTATATGTAAGTGAAATAAACCCATCATAAACCGTAAGTAATATCATAGTACCCGTTCATATTCCAATACCATCATCCATATACCAGATTGATCATTACCATTAACCATATTCAACACCAGAATTTAATTCATAACCAGCCATAACAATATTATCAACCATAACCATTACCAAACCATCCCAAACCATCCCAAATTCCAATCTCCCTGTAATCATGTGAGGGTCCAGGTTGCTATTGACTGATACCACGGCTATCATGATAGTTTTAAGACACTCTACAGAGGTTGTACCACTTTACCCACGTGTTTGTGATTTCATCACCTTTCGATGACTATAAAATCTCAATTATGCCGTCTCACACTTCCTTAGGTGCGTGGCCAAGAGATCACAAAATAGCCTTTACAAAGGGATTACTAGCCTATTTAGACCCCACTGAGGTTTCACCGGTGGCGATGTCTCCAACTGAGCACATATTCAACCAAGGGGCCCCTCTTGAGCCATTCGGATCCCAGGGTAGTCCCACCAAGCATCAACAAATTCAATTCATCTACCCCTTCCCCCAGCATCCTTAATGGTCTAAATAGCACTAGCAAAGTCCTAATTAATCAGCTACGTCGCACCCATACTTAGCCTCATGGTGGCACTGTAAATCCTGGATGGTCGTTCCACGAACCGGTCCTTAGATCTAAAGAAAGTGAGACCACCATAACATCCAACCCATCCACATACCATGCTTGCTTAGGTCACCCATTACCATATCATATTAACCAGTTCATGGTAATCATAATATCATAAATGCATAATTAAGTTAAGTGGTATAGTTGTTTTCCATCCCAATTAATTAAGCGAAGCAAAAAGGTAAAGATCTCATCCCGACTCTCTACCATGTATTCCAGGTGACAAGGGTGGTCAACAAATCTAGTAAACTTCCTATCATAAGATTCCCATCAAGTTGACACAAGCATGTAGTTTTATAAACAAAACATTTATTTCAAAACGGGATCAATATGATCAAGGACACTTGCCTTGCTCTTGGGATTGGTTAGGATCAAAGACTTCAAACTCCTGGTGCTGGAGATCCTCCGCAGCACTCTCTAGCGCAAATCCGTCTAAACCGCACAACAAACATACAAGACAAGAATTACAATCAATAGATGCACATATATAACTCAATATGACATCATATACATGATTAATGCAATTGTCAAGTAAACTTGTTAATCAGTTGTTAATAATGTTTATTAATCAATTACAATGGTTATTAACAAGTCTACACAGGTTTGGAGATGACTCGATCTAATTTTGAAACTAATTCAACACAATTTAACCAGGAAAATCGAACTAGTCCGTTGGGGACCGGACAAGTCCGCACTTTGCAGAACTAGCAAACTAGGGTTTTCTAGATCGACGTGAATTTGGAGATTTGGGGTTGAATTCACGTAAGGAAAAGAAAGTAGAAGGTATACCAGGTGTCTAAGACTCCCATGAATCAAGAGTATTGGAGGCAAAACTTGGCTCTTGACGGTCTAGGGTTGATGAAGAACTTGATGGTGACTTGTTGACGAAGAACGCGAAGTTGATGGAGATCTTGATCCTCTTTCATTTCCTCCTCTTCCTCTTCTTGCTCTATATCTCCTTCTCGCTCTTTGGTGGCGGCTATCCACGAGCTAGGGTTTGGGTGAGGTGAAAAAGTGGCAAATAGATGTCAAGACAAGGGGTGGGGTTGTTTATATAGAGGTGGAGGCTAGGGTTGGATGGATTTCGAGTTTGAGATGAATAGGGGTCGGTTTCTTAGGGTCTCACATGGGCTCTAAATTAGTTAGGCATGATGTCCCTAGGCCCACTTAACATAAAACCTAAGAAACAAGTCGTGAAACAAAGATCAACTGGGAATCGTGATTTACCGGACAAGTCCAAAAAGGGTCGGACTAGTCCGAATTCAGACAGAGAGAAATCGGACAAGTCCGGACTGGACATCGGACAAGTCCAGACTTATCCAGTGCGGAAAAACAGACAAGTCTGGCCAAAATCGGACAAGTCCGAATTTAGTCAGAGGAAAAATGGACAAGTCCACTGGAACACCTGACAAGTCCAGACAAGTTCAGGGACTTAGCAAAATCTCCAGCAATTTGGGATACCGGACTAGTCCTCTATGGGCCGGACAAGTACGAAAATGTCCAGAGGGAAAAACAGACTAGTCCGCAGCAAAACGGACAAGTCCGATGGAAGGCAGGGAGAAATCGGACTAGTCTGCACCAAAATCGGACTGTCCGCATTTCCTGGAATTCTTAAGTGCAGGTTTGCTATCAATTCACTTTTAACTTGTTCCTTTTTATGTGGATTAATGTTAGACATGTATATGAACTTATGCAATGCATGAAAATGAGGGTGTTACAATCACCCCATGGAGTATTTGGATAGTTGTTAAGTCATCGTGTAGACTATGTTGTGCTAAATGTTGTATAGGATTCAGTAGAAGTAGAGTAGTTGGAATCTACTTGCATGGCTAGGACTTTTTCTCACGGGATTGGTTCAAAGAAATGGAGTAGTAATCTGAATATGAGACCGGGCAGGGGCATAGGATGGAGCAAGACGTGGTCTTGGGTGTGTAGCCCTGCCTGTGTCGGTTAAGGACCAATCCGTATGCCGCCCTGCTGAGCAAGTTTGAACTGTACTGGAGTCATACTGGATATATGGGGTCCGGGAAACTGATGTACCTTGGGAAGCCTTTTTTGAGACTTTTTTGATTGCTACAGGCTTTCGGCCCAGCACAGTAGACGGAAACTCGCTCACGACATCTTCACAACGGAAAGGTGCACCGTGAGTGGTAATATTTTCCTAGACGATTGGATCGATTCAACTTGGGTGGAACTTGAGAAAGGTGGTTGCGTACAATGTATGTGGAGTGCACCTACGTGGCTTCTAGTACGGGCGTATGTGTCGTGTATTCCGGGTATCTTTGATTTGAATCACCGTCCCTTGTGGATATGAGTACCACTTGTTCACTGAGTTGTGACGTAGTTAATACTTGCACTTGAGATGAGAACTAATTACTGCTGTTATGAACATTATATTATCATTGTATTGCTATGTTGTATGTATTAGTATAGTGCTAACTAAATTTATTTTCCACCTTGGGCATGCAGCATCGTGATGAAGTGTTTCTTGTCTTATTGTGGAGTTACGATGTTGCCCCGCACAAGGTTTAAGCTGCTGCTAATAAATCTGAAAATAAGGACCCACGTTTAGGCGAGTCCATTATGCAAATCTGCCATCCTATGTTTATGTCTTTACCCTCATATAGAGTTCCATGTTTAGGTGAGACAGTTAAGTCTTGTTGAGCCTTCGTGCTCACGGTTGCTATATAAGTTGTTTTGCAGTGCTAACCTCTATACTTATGATTATGATTGTTCGATGAGACTCAAAACTCTCCGAGCGGTATACTCATGGGAAACCATGTCGCTGTTGTTCGATCTTCGTGGCTAGTGAGGAGCATCCGTGGGCTGGACAGATTCTCTTTTGCTTATTAGAGTTGAGTACGAGAGTTATAATCTTATATTCCGTTGTAGTTTATTTTTATAAAATATTTGTAAACTGAACATCTTTGTAAATTTCAGCAATTGATTTATGTAATACGTGTTCCTTTATATGTGTGCTGTTGGGTGTCGCATCGCACGGCACAACCCAATGCGAATCCTGGAAAGTGTGTACTTGGTCCTCACACCGAGCACGACGCTCCAAGTCATCCTCCCGGCATTTGATGGCAAGCTCTGAGTCCTACAGGGCTCGGCGCCTCTCCTCCAGCATGTCGAGGCTCCGGGAGACCTCCTCTTTCACTGCCAAGTCACGTTCCGCATCAACAACGGCAACTTCGCGGCAGACCAACTCCAGCTGCTGATCCTCGCACAGCTTCAGACGGGCTTCGATGACGACATGGGCTTTCGAGGCCTTCACCTCGAGCTCCTTGTTCTTGGCGTCGACCAGTTTCACCAAGCACCGCTCCTCCGCAAGCTTATCCCACTCTCAGGCGAAAGCAACCTGCGTCTGTCGCAAGATCGAATGGGTCGCGGCAACAGCATCGGCGAGAGGGATCAGCATGACCGTCGCCACGGACGGCTGCCTCTTCGCCCCTTCTACCGACTCCGTAGCAGACACCAGCGCCTCGGGACCAGATGGCTACCCGGATCGAGCTCCAGGAACCACCGCGTCACTGCGCTACGCTAAAGTCCCCTCCTCCGCTGCAAGAGCATCACCGGCTGCTGGTGGCGAGTCGCCTTCTTGCGCGCCAATGACATCAAGCGTGGGCGTCGCATTAACGGCGGGCGGGTCAGCTCCGCCAAGGGAAGCCGCCACTACCAAGGTAGCCCCATCCTCGCGTGGCACCACCCCTGCCCCACCTGCCTCGACGGGCGAGGGTGCAGAGACATCGACATCACCAAAGGTCGGTGCACCTTCGAGCGCAGGATGCGGCGCGGCATACCCCATTTTAGCTCCAGGAAAGGTAAGGGCTACCAAGCCCACCCCTAAAAGCACCAAGGGCACCAAGTCGGCTGACGACGCCTTGAGAAGCCAAGATAAAACTCTGTCAGAGCGAAGAAGAAAATAAGAGAAATAACAGAGGAAGAAGCTGCAGCTTAGCGGTGGGTCGGACTGCTCCAGTGACCCTGGCCTCCCACCCCACATGGTAGATCGAGATCGCTAGGACCTGACGACAAGGTCGGCGCCGCTGTTTGTGGCATCGGACCTTGGTTGACCTGCATCGGTGCGGTCACCTATGCAGACCCCTCTGTGCCTCCTCCAGAAATAGAGTTGCCGCTAGAATCAAAGAGCAAGTCGAGGACAAAAGCTTCAGCCCCTCTGGCTCCCTCGCTATGGGAGATGGGAGTACCGTCCCCCTGAGTTAGCTTCCGCTTCTTTGTCACAGAGGTGGCGGAGCCAGCGGCCAGCGTATGGGAATGCTTTCTCGGCTCCGGAGCTGGTGCCAACTGGCTGACCCCCGCACTGTCGGAGGCTGTTGAGGGCCCTGCCTCCGCCCTTGCTGAAGGACGTGAGGAAGACCCCAACCTTGGTTGTGTCGCAACACGGCACTGCTCTAGGACCGCTGAGGCCCCAATCGAATCTTCAGGATGCAGATGGACGAGGCCAAACACGTTGACCTTCAGCATCAAGCTTCGAAGTTTGGCCCTCAAGTCGGTGGTCATGTGGAGCGGCTGGCAGTTGTCTCGAATGGAGACGTGCTCATTGTCAACAATGTCAGAGGTCACTGCCTTCAATATCTCCTCCAGCATCTCGGGAGTTGGGTTGTCCAGGTCCAGCCGGCATCAGTCGTACGTGCCGATGTAGACCCAAGCCCCGTGCAGACACTGCTAGAGGGGAGCGGTGCAGCGGAGCAAGAAGACTGCCAACACCATCAGGGAGGTCAAGCCCTCGTTATCCAAGAACTAGATCCTCTTCAACGCAGGCTTGTACTCCTTTCTCAACCCCTGGAATGCTTCCCAAGTGGTAAGGTCGGAAGCTGGACCTATAGACGGCATCTTCAGTGAAGCATGGGCCTCGGTCCACATGATCACCAAGTATTCCCTCCAGTTGCTCCATTTTCCCCCTTTGAACGAGACAATGTAGCCCCGGGAGGTCTTGTCCTGATGACAGAAGTAGTAGGCACCCACTTGGGTCGTCGCACTCTATCTAGTGGTCTTCATCACGAAGAAGAACTGGAGCAGCTCCACTGTGGACGGGCAGCCCACGAACACCTCGCACAGGTGGACGAACACGGCGACCAAGGCGATGGAGTTTGGTGACAAGTGGTGAAGTTGCAACTCGTATTCCTCCAGCACTGCAAGGAAGAACCTTGACTGTGGGAGTGCAAGCCCAACAGTGGTGTAGGCGACAATGAGAATAGTCTCATCTTCACGAAGATCTTGAAGCTCGGGAGATCCGCAGTGGATCATCCATCTGCACTCTGCTGCTACCCAGCTGAGAAGTCTCCTCATCGGCACCAGATATCTGGCCGACTGGAAGCGAGAAGGTTGCAGTGGGGAGGCCATCGGAGCAAGCAAAAGTGAGAGCTTTGGCTAAGGGGAGAAGGCTTGGGCACTCGAGGGAGAAGGCGAAAGCTCAGGTCGTGGGGTGTGAGTAAGGAAGGAACCGTCCCCTCTAACAAAGGTTTCCTTTTTTATCACCCCCGCGACGCCTGAGCACTTCGTACGTATCGCAAAGGTTCAGCCCGCACCACTCAACGCACAGCACCCATGACAATGGGCCCTACGCCCCCTGTCAGAAGCACTGGCCCAGGCGGTTAGCCGCCTAAGAAAACAGCTGAAGCAGCTCCCATAAAGGTGGAGCGAACGTAAGTGCTATAGCCGCATTGGGAACCATTGTGGTTAAAGGCACCGTAGAAGATAGATACTACAACAAGCTATACTCTCTCAACCAGAGGAGGACGCATGGCGACGTTGGTAGATGCGCTCACTGCTTCGGTTGTCCAAGACATAATTCAAAGCACAGTGCAGGAAAACATGGAAAGGGCTCAACCTTTGGGCTCGTCACCTCCCCCCAAGGTGGACCCAGGGGCCACTATCGGTACCTTGCAGACGAGGCACCCTCGCACAGAAGATGAAACCACCAAGGCACGTCCGGTGGAGCCACGTGTCCCAAAGGTGCCAGACATCGGCCTTCCTCAAGAATGAGCTCTAGCATGGCCACGTGAGCCTTGAAGATGGGACTGGGCTCCTCCGGTGAGATGGGCTCCTGAGATGCCACGTGTTAGGACGAGACCTCACCCAACCTTGGAGAAGAGCTCCGATGCAGCCACGATGCTCGGAGCACCAGACTAGGCACCCCCCGCAGAGAAGGGCCCGGAGCTGCCACGTTCCCTGGAGAGCCTTGGAGCTGCCACGCGTCACGAAGAACCAAGACTGGCCTCCCCAACAATGGCTAGCCCCAACGCTGCCACGTGTCTCAAAACTTGCCTTGGATGGTAATATGCGGGAGTTAAGGGATGGTGCGTCTTGCCCAAGTTCAGCTATAAAAGGATCAGACTTCCACCGTTGCAAAAAAAAAAACCAGAATCCAATCTCTGATACACACACGCATTACACACACACTAGCAATACAATCCACCGTGGAGTAGGGTGTTACGCTCCTTGCGGCTCAAACCACGTAAAAACCACTGTCTCATACCCTCTCATACGCGCGAACACTCGATTGAGGCCTAAGACCCGCCGAACAAGAACCTTCGCGGGCTCCTCCTTAGCATATCTGGGGGAAGTTTCGCATTAACACTTCGACAGTCGTAGATTCGTCGACGGCAGGCCCCTTACGTGGTGCTAGGGTTGGCTACTTCGGCATCGCCCACCATGGTCGTAGAGTCGTCGACGGCATGCCCCCTGGGACGTACCGGAGCTGGCTGCTCCGGCTCGTCGTAGATTCGTCAACGGCAGTCCCCTTGGGTGGCGCCTGAGCTGGCTGCTCTGGCGTCACCCACCATCGTCACAAATTCGTCGACAGCAGGCCCCTTGGGAGGTGCCGAAGCTGGATGCTCGGGCGTCGTCCACCACCAATGCGTCGTACGCCGACGGCAGGCCCCCTGGTGTATAGGCACCACAAGAGAACCCTATTAGCAACAAGAGAGGGATGGGAGAATGTACTCACAAATTAGCACTTGTTGCAGTCTTTGACATGCTGGGACATCGATGGCGGGCCCCTTGGGTGGTGTCGCCCACCATCATCATAGAGAAGTCGACGGCAGGCCCCCTGGGAGATGCCGGAGCTGGCTGCTCTGGTGTTTCCCACCATTGTCGCTGGGATGTCGACGGCAGGCCCCCTGGGAGGTGCCAAAGATGGATGCTTCGCCGTTGCCCACCATCATCGTCGATTCATCGATGGCAGGCGCCTTGGGAGGTGCCAGAGTTGGATGCTATAGCGTCACCCACCATCGTCATAGATTCGTCGATGGCAGGCCCCCTGGGAGGTGTCGGAGCTGGCCTGCTCTGGCTCATCGTAGAGTCGTCGACGACAGGCCCCTTGGATGGTGCCGAAGCTGGCTGCTCCAGCATCACCCACCATCATCACAGAGTCGTCGACGGCAGGCCCCTTGGAGATGCCAGAGCTGGATGCTCTGGCGTCGTCCACCATCGATGTGTTGTACGCTGACGGCAGGCCCCTGGTGTACAGGCACCACAGAGAACCCTATTAGCAACAAGAGCGAGACAGGATAATGTACTCATGAATTAGCACTTGTTGCTATCTTCGACATGTTGGTATGTCGACGATGGGCCCCTTGGGAGGTGCCGGAACTGGCTGCTCCGACATCGCCCACCATCATCGCATGAACGTCGACGGTAGGCCCCTGGGGATGTTGGGGCTGGATGCTCTAGCGTCGTCCACCCTCATCGCAGAGATGTCATCAGTGGGCCCCTAGTGTACAGGTTTGTAGGATCAAAGAGCACGTGAAAAGCTACCAGAGGGGGGTGAATGGTAGATTAAAAAATCTTACACAACGGAAACGATTAAATCCCAACCCCTTCGGCAGAAAAACAATCTGTTAAAGAAATCGTGTGTGAGACTAATCTAAATGTGTTTCACCATGAAAAAAGTGATAGATATCTGAGAGAATCAAGTCACTTAGAATACACAACAAAAATCACTCAAATCCGTCGAGAGAAACTCAAGTTACGGTTGAAAGATCGAACAAAGGTCAATATGTCCTACCCCAAAAAAACATTCTGGAACACTGCAAAGAAACACGTGTAGATCAAAAACCACAAATCCAATGACCGTGAAATTTTGACAGATGATATATAATCAAGTTGTGAAGACAACCTAAAAAGAGTCACATAAATTGGATTCGTAAAACTCGATTTATGATAAAACGGCCGAAGAAAGGTAGTGTTGTGCAGAAACTCGACGAGAAAAACTTGTCTGGAACAAGTCGGACGAACAAGGCACAAAAGTTCCTTCGAAATATGAATTTTATTGATCAAACCATAAGAGGAGCAGCCTCAAAGTCATCACCTACGAGCTCTGGCCTCCCTTGCTTATATAACCATCCCTTAGGCCAACCCAATCTCAACTAGGACTCTAATCCTACTCAAATCACGAATCGAAACTTTCCATAACTGCTTAGGACTCTTCTATACGCAAATAAAAGCAATCTTAAGACTTCCAAACACCTTAGGAACGTATCCCACATTCCTAAAACAACTCAAATTCGTGACCCACACGATATCCTATTATAGCCAACTCAATACTTTCCATATTTTAGTCAAACCCGACTCAACCGCAGTCTGAGTCCATAACCTAGTCGGTTGGACCTTTCCGACCAATTCTTTACGTCCACATCTCTTGATCACGCCTAGAAACCATGTAGCCACGTCCATGCACTCCTTGCACACGTGCAAACATCTTCCAACTACGTCCACAATACCTTCATATGCATTGTTCTTGATTCAAATATACTGTGCAACCTCTCGATCAACTCAACTACAATTCGTCCCGAACTTGGTTGTTGAACCTCATCTTCTCCCTAAGACTAGTTCAATGGATCCCGTCACCAGCCATGTCTTGAACTCAAGCAACACCTGCACATGAATAAACAACCAATACTTCCGAGCACAAGTCCTTGACTTGACTCTCGTTAGTTCGGAAACCACAAAACCTTACGTGAGCACCTCACATAAGCATGTTGCAAACCATAGCAAAATGATATCAGCCTTAACCATCAAAACATACCAAAAACTTAGTAAAAGAATACTAAGCAACCTAAGTGTAAAGCAAGTTCTAAACATTGCAACTTAAAAGCAGAACCACTGCAATCAAGCTCTGAACCTTCCAAAGCTAACCGGAGCTTGAGCCGGAGCTTACCAAAGCTAGTACAACCTAACGCAGAGCTTACCAAAGCTAGTACAACCTAGCGCCGGAGCTTACCAAAGCTAGTCGGAACTAGTCAACTCAAAAGTCGGAGCTAGAAAAACATGTCGGAGCTAACCAACATAAGTCGGACCTAGCAAAACATATTGGAGCTTAACAAAGACGTGCCGAAGCTATCAAAGACATGTTGGAGCTAAAGACAAAGCTCATCGGAGCTTCCCAAAAACATGTCGAATCTTGACAAAGCAAGTCAGACCTATTGCCGGACCTTGCAGAAGCTCGGAGCTAGAGTCAGACTTTGCTAAAAATGTGTTTTAGCAGAATTTCAGAACTTTTATCATCAAAGCCAATGTATTCAGCACAAGCCAATGTATTCAGCACACATAGGTCTCACAATCTCCTCCTTGATGAATGCATTAGCAACACCACTTAAGATCCGAACATTGGCTTATTCACATTAAAAGTTTTGAAAACAATTTTTCCCATTTGTAAAATAAAAATAAAATAAGATAAAGAAATTCTCCCCCTGAGAAGAATCGTGTCAAAAACAAATGTGAATATGTGCAATGTGTAATAAATTTCTCCCCCTTGCATACTTATCTTTAAAAATTTACCATATTATCTATCCCCCTTTGACAATGTATTCAGCAAGGTTGAAAAGAGAAATTTTAATTGTTATGAGCATATTATAACATATACATATAAAACAAAGCTCATCCAAGTCATACTATCAAGTAACATACACTATCACATCAATGAGATACATAAAATAGTGTAAGCCATGCTAGAGATCAAATGTAATTTTCAATTTAAGCAAGTCATGATCTCAAAACTTAACTATTTCAAGACCTGAAACCATGACACTTGTTGCTGCATTTTAATTATTTTTCAAAGCTCAAATTTTGATCATATGATATTTGCAAGAGATTATATGCGCATCTGCCTTATTCTAACCAACCAACCAAGTCTATGTCATTTGACAATCAGAAGCTTAAGGACATGGTTTTAGTCATACACAACTTCTTTTAAGTTCATATCTAAGTGCAATGATAAGCCATCTCAAAAGAAGAAGTGTGATGCATGCATATTCTCTTGATCTTTTCTCAATTTATATTTGTTCATAAAAACTCAACATGTGAGTTGATTACTTGAGTAATTCTTTATAATTAAAAGCACTTGTGAGCATGGAACAAGTTCAAAACAGCAAGAAAGTTCGACCATGACCAGATTTAGTGTAAGTAATTATTCCAATCACTAGACATAGCAAAAACTACAAAATGTATAACACGAGTAATGTAGTAAGAACTTTCAGCATGTAAAAGGAATCACAAAGTCATATATGTATGAAATACTATGCTCATATTATTTTAATTTCAGATTCACACATAGACATCTCAAGTTTGAAAACTCCCCCTCAATTTAAGCCATGAGGATGCATAACCCCTATTTCACTACGAATGTAACAAAAACAAGTGAAATCCAGAGGTTTTATAAAAATGTCAGCCAACTGTTGTTCGGTATCTACATGGTGAAGCACAATTTTTCCTTTTTCAACATTATCACAGAGAAAGTGATACCTAATGTCAATGTGTTTAGTTATAGAATGTTGCACGGGGTTTTTAGCAATGCAAATAGCACTAGTGTTGTCACAAAACAGTGGAACATTATCTAGATCAACCCCATAGTCCTTAAGTGTTTGAACAATACAAAGAATTTGTGAACAAGCACTAGCAGTAGCTACATATTCAGATTCAGCGGGTGGATTGTGGAATTGAAATTTGTTTTCTAGAGGGCCATGCAACAAGTGAATTACCAAGAAAATGATAAGCACCCGAAGTACTTTTCCTATCAATCCTACAACCCCCAAAATCAGCATTGGAAAAAGCTTTCAAAGTAACGGTTGAGGAAGAAGAAAGAAAAATGTCAAATTCTTGAGTTCCATCTAAGTACCTGAGAATCCTTTTGACGGCTTGATGATGTGAAGCGCGTGGAGAGGGTTGAAAATGTGCACAAAGACATAAGCTGAATTGTTTATCCGGTCTTGACGTCGTGAGATACAAAAGTGATCCGATCATGCTTCTATATTCTTTTTGATCCATGGATTCACCATCTTCATCAAGTTCAAGTGTTGTTGCTGTTCCCATTGGTGTCCCAAGAGGCTTGCTTTTGTCCATGTTGAAGCACCTTAGGATGTCTTTTGTATACTTCGTTTGATGCACAAAGGTACCCTCCTTGGTTTGCTTGATTTGCAGCCCCAAAAAGTACGTGAGTTGTCCCACCATACTCATCTCAAATTCTAAACTCATCATAGCTGAAAACTTGGACACAAGATCATGAGAAGCACAACCAAAGATAATATAATCCACATACACTTGAACGAATAATGAGTCATTGCCATGCTTAAGCACAAAAAGAGTTCTATCAACCTTGCCCATGGTAAACCCCTTTTCAAGTAAGAAAGTTTTTAACCTATCATACCATACTCTAGGGGCTTGTTTGAGACCGTACAAGGCTTTGGACAGTTTGTAAACATGATTAGGAAAATCTGAATTTTCAAAACTCGGTGGTTGTTTGACATAAACCTCCTCATTTATGTAGTCATTAAGAAAAGCACTTTTAACATCCATTTGATATAGCTTAAAACCTTTAGATGCAGCAAAAGCTAACAAAATTCTTATGGGTTCTAATCTAGCAACAGGAGAAAAAGTTTCATCAAAATCTAGTACCTTCAACTTGAGTGAAACCTTGAGCAACCAACCTAGCCTTATTCCTAAACACAACCCCATCCTCACTTTGTTTATTTTTAAACACCCATTTAGTTCCAATTAAAGTATGACCTTGAGGTGGAGGTACAAGTTTCCAAACATTATTTCTTTCAAAATTTTCTAACTCTTCTTGTATGGCAATAATCCAAGATTCGTTAGTGAGTGTGTGTGATATATCTTTGTGTTCAAAAGAAGCAACAAAAGCAGAATGAGCATGAGAGTTTGGATCACAAAACCTGGATCGTGTGATTCGTTCGTGCAAGCTTCCAATAATTTGTTGTGGAGGATGAATTTTGAGAACCCGGAGGGGAGTGGACACTTCACAAGCTTCTTCTTCTTCATGTTCATCACAAATCGATGAGCTTGTGACTTGAGGAGGATCTGGACCAGCAATGGTGGTCGTCGGTGCTGGTTGTGAATCAAAATCAGGAGCTGGAACAATGTCATTAGCTGCTGAATTTTCGGGCAGCAGCATCACTTCCTCCTCATCTTCAATGATAATGCTCTCCCCCTATGGATATGTATCCGGACCTACAATGTTTGAGCTAGTACATGTGCTAGCTTCATCAAAATAAACTTCACAAGTCTCTACAATTTTGTTAGTGTCAAGTAAAAGCACATGGTAGCCTCTAGTATGAGATGGATAACCAAGAAACATGCCATCAACGGATCTAGGTTCAAATTTATCAAGATTACCATGTTTCTTAACAAAGCATTTGCATCCAAAGACTTGAAAGTGTCTAACACTAGGCCTATGTCCAAATCGGAGCTCATATGGTGTTTTACCTAGCTTAGAGCGCAAGAAAACACGATTTGAGACATAACAGGCGGTTGCAATCGCATCAGCCCAAAATTTCCCAGGAGTTTGATATTCATCAAGCATAGTCCTAGCCATCTAAACTAAGGTTTTGTTCTTTCTTTCTAAAACACCGTTTTGTTGAGGTACATATGGTGAAGAAAATTGATGATCTATTCCATTTTCAGCACAAAAGTGATCAAAAGATTGATTTTTAAATTCGATTCTGTTATCACTTCTAATTGCTTTTAAGGATCTTGGGTGATCAATTGATAATCTAAGAAATAAAGTTATAAAGTGACTAAAAGCTTCATTCTTCGATGCCATAAAGTAAACCCAAGAGTATCTAGAATAATCATCAATAATAACAAGAACATAACATTTACCTCCGAAGGATTGAACACGTGACGGTCCTATGGTGTCAAGGTGCAAAAGTTGACCCGGTTCAGTTGTCATGATCATTGTGAAAGGAGTATTTGAACCTGCAACCATCTTAGCATGTCTACAAGAAGAGCACACAATTTCTTTGCCCCCATTAAGCTTAGGCAGCCCACGTATGCGATCAAGAGCACTAACACGCGTGAGATGATCAAAGCCTGCGTGACCAAGTCTACGATGCCACAAATATAAGTCTTTGGAATCATTAGCGACTAGACACTTATGCTTAGAAGAATACATATGAAAATCAGCTTTAAAAACTCTTCCAAACCTAGACATGTTAAAAATAAGCTCACTATTTGAACCTACAACTTTGTTGCAGTTTTTAGTGAAAATAATTTCCAGATTTTCATCTAGCAATTGTGAAACAAAAAGCAAGTTGTATTTCAAATTTTTAACAAGTGCCACATCCTTCAAAGTGTAGTGATTATTTACTCTAACCAAACCCTTAGCAATTATAGGAGTTGAGGAATTATCAGCAAAAGTAACATTCTCTACACGTGATACAAAAGAGAGGGAGGAGAACCATTCTTTATTACCGGTCATGTGGCGTGAGCAACCTGAATCCACAATCCAGATGTTCTCCTTCCTCAAGCGTGTAACCTACATAACCTACATAGAAGCACAACACGTCGATGACTCAGTACTGGGGTTAGTCAAAAGGCATTTAGGAATCCAGTACTGAGTCACACGATGTCCAGCAGGAATAGCACGTGAAAGCTGAGACAAAACAGCAGGTTTATGAGCCAAAGATTGAGGATTTTTGTACCCAACTACTGACTTATGAGGTGTTACATGTGTAGCACAAAAAACAGTAGGTTTGGGAGAAAACTTTGCATGTTTTCGACTCATTACAGCAGGTTGCATGTTCCTATCATTCGGTATAGCATGAGCAGCAAATTTTGCATGTAACTTATGAGATCTATCAATCATTCCTTCCTTTTTCTGTTGTTTAGCTAGTCTATAACAAAAATCTATGACATGACCATCTCTACCACAGTAGGTACAATGAAATTTAACTTTGTGTTCATCTCTAGATGAGCAAGCAACATTTTTATTTGAAACCGAATGAGACAACACTCCTGCAGATTTGAAAACCACTTCTTTCTGTTTAGAAACTGTTTGAATCAAAACACTTCCTAATGACTTTACAATTTTAGGTGGATGTGCTTTATCATGAGCATGAGAATCAAAACCTAAACCAGTTTTATCATTGCAAGACTTGGAAGAATTCAGCAGCAAGTTTAGGTTCTTATCCCATTGCAAAACCAATCTAATGTCCTATGCATGTTATCAAGTTTATTGGACAGATCAAGGCAATTTTCACATGAAGTTTTTCCTTTTAATTTGCAATTGGAACAAAATTTAACTTCATGAGAATGTAAAGCATTGTTCAATATAGAAATTTCATTCATAGCATCTTGTAGTTTCTTATCAAGATCATCACAAGTAGAACAATGCAAATCAAATGTAGAACAGCTAGCATCTTTCAAGCTTTTATCATTAAGTGCAGCAAGCTCTCTATTCTTTTCAATTTCTAACTCAAGTTTATCAAGTGTGGAGGTGTGTGCACTTCTTAATGAGGACAATTGTTCATATATTAAATCACATGAGGGACATGCATCATCACTAGGAATCAAAGTTTTTAAACGATTGATTTCAGATTCTAGTGATTCAATTTTAGCAGAACTATCCCTAAGCTTTTTGTCCTTTTTATTAACTATAATGGTGGCACGAGAAATAGCATCACACATTTCTTCGCAAGTAGGACATACCTCTTCATTGTCGCTGTTGTGTTCAGCCCCCTCCAAACTTGATCTTGACTTGCCCGCCATGAAGCACAAGTTTGCCAAATCATCTTCATCTTCGTCACTTCCAATGTCCACATCGCTTGAGCCAAGTTCTTGAAGTGCGGAGATAAAACTGCTCACCAATTGATGTCCTGTAAAACCCTTCTTTTTCTTCTTATCGTTTGCAGAGGAGTGCTTCGTCCTTGTTTGCTTTTCATCTCGGGAAGTAGGACCTGAAAGGTTAGGGCAATCTAAACGAAAATATCTTGTCTTACCACATTCGAAACATCGTTGAGGTTCGGAGCTTCCTCTCCTTCTAGTTCTAAAATTTTGCAATGCTTTTGAAAACCTAGTAGAGATAAGTACTAGCTCCTCCTCTGAAAATTCCTCAATCTGTTCAAGGGTTAGAGAGGACAACAAAGAAAGTGTACCACAAGATGAATTTTGACAGGAACTAAGCATGTCACGTTGAGAAACAAGAGCATTAGACTTGTTAGGGTTCTTACGTAATATTATGTCAATTTCATGAGTTTTTAACTTGGAATATAGCACATCTAAAGTAAGTGTACTCATGACAGTAGATTTACGAATAGATGTGACTTTCATCTCCCAAATTGACATATCAAATGCACTTAACAATTGCCTAGCATTTTCAGCATCTGAAAAATTAACATTGACACTACGCAAGTTGCTGAGAATTTTATTAAAGCGAGCAAAAAGGTCATCAATAGACTCACCGGGTTGCATCTCGAAGCGCATGTATTCTTTCATGAACATGTATTGCCTTACCTCCTTGATCGTGTTGGATCCTTCGTGGTAGTCACAAAGTGCTTTCCACACATCGTATGCAGATCGGAGGTGTGCAACACGGTCGAAGCCGCTTTGAGTTAATCCTTGTATGATCAAGTTCCGAGCCTTGTTGTTGTTGTCGACATCTCTCACATTTGTAGCTGTAACTTGATCATTTGATGGCACTTCATAAGGCTTGTATACCTTCTCCCATATTGCGAAGCCTTGAGCCTGGATGAAGGCTTCTATACGTGCCTTCCAAACCTGAAAATCAATACCACTAAAGACACAAGGTTTTGCGGAGTATTTCTCCATGATGATTAGTCAAAATACGTGCAAATCACAAAGATTAGAGCACTGTGGCTCTGATACCAATTGTAGGATCGAAGAGCACATGAAAAGCTACCAGAGGGGGGTGAATGGTAGATTAAAAAATCTTATGCAGCGGAAACAATTAAATCCCAACCCCTTCGGCAGAAAAATGATATGTTAAAGAAATCGTGTGTGAGACTAATCTAAATGTGTTTCACCATGACAAAAGTGATAGATATCAGAGAGAATTAAGTCACGAAGAAGACACAACAAGAATCACTCAAATCCATCGAGAGAAACTCAAGTTATGATTGAAAGATCGAACAAAGGTCAATCTGTCCTACTCGAGAAAAACAGTTCTGGAACGCTGCAAAGAAACTCGTGTAGATCAAAAACAACAAATCCAATGACCCTGAAATTTTGACAGATGATAGATAATCAAGTTTTTAAAACAACCCAAAAAGAATCACGTCAATTAGATTTTTAAAACTCTAGGTATGATAAAACCACCTAAGAAAGGTAGTGCTGTGCAGAAACTCGACGAGAAAAACTTGTCTGGAACAAGTCGGACGAACAAGGCACAAAAGTTCCTTCAAACTATAAATTTTATTGATCAAACCATAAGAGGATCAGCCCCAAAGTGGTAACACACGAGCTCTAGCCTCCCTTGCTTATATAACCAGGCCTTAGGCCAACCCAATCTCAACTAGGACTCTAATCCTACTCAAATCACGAATCAAAACTTTCCATAACTGCTTAGGACTCTTCTATACGCAGATAGAAGCAATCTTAAGACTTCCAAATACCTTAGGAACGTATCCCACATTTCTAAAACAACTCAAATTTGTGACCCACACGATATCATATCATAACCAACTCAAAACTTTCCATATTTGAGTCAAACCCGACTCAGACGCAGCCTGAGTTCATAACCTAGTCGGTTGGACCTTTCCGACCAATTCTTTACGTCCACATCTCTTCATCACGCCTCAGAACCATGTAGCCACGTCCATGCACTCCTTGAACACGTGCAAACATCTTCCAATAACATCCACAATACCTTCATATGCATTGTTCTTGATTCAAACATGTTGCGCAACCTCCCGATCAACTCAACCACAATTCCTCCCGAACTTGGTTGTTGAACCTTATCTTCTCCCTAAGACTAGTTCAATGGATCCCGTCACCAGCCATGTCTTGAACTCAAGCAACACATGCACATTAATAAACAACCAATACATCCAAGCACAAGTTCTTGACTTGACTCTCGTTAGTTCCGAAACCACAACACCTTACGTGAGCACCTCACATAAGCATGTTGCAAACCATAGCAAAATGATATCATACTTAACCATCAAAACACACCAAAAAATTAGTAAAATAATACTAAGCAACCTTTCCATAAGTATAAAGCAAGTTATAAACATTGCAAGTTAAAAGCAGAACCACTGCAATTAAGCTCCAAATTGCCAAAGCTAACATGAGCTTGAGCCGGTGCTTACCAAAGCTAGTACAACCTAACGCCGAAGCTTACCAAAGATAGTACAACCTAGCGCCGGAGCTTACCAAAGCTAGTTGGAACTAGTCAACTCAAAAGCCGGAGCTAGAAAAACATATCGGAGCTAACCAACATAAGTCGGACCTAGCAAAACATATCAGAGCTTAACAAAGACATGCTGGAGCTATCAAAGACATGCTGGAGCTAAGGACAAAGCTCACCGGAGCTTCCCAAAAACATGTTGAACCTTGACAAAGCAAGTCGGACCTATTGTCAGACCTTGCAGAAGCTCGGAGATAGAGTCAGACTTTGCTAAAAAGGTGTTTTAGCAGAATTTTAGAACTTTTATCATCAAAGCCAATGTATTCAGTACAAGCCAATGTATTCAGCACACATAGGTCTCACAAGTTTATCACAAGAGAACCATGTTAGCAACAAGAGTAGGACGGGAGAGTGTACTCACTTATCAACACTTGTTGTTGTCATCAACATGTTGGGAGATCGACGGCAGGCCCCTTGGGCGGTGCTGGAGCTGGATTGTCCCGCGTCGCCCACCATCGTCGCTGGGACGTCGATGGTCGGCCCCCTGGGAGGTGCCAGAGCTGGATGCTCCGGCATCGCCCAGCATCATTGCAGAGACGCTTACGGCAGGCCCCTTAGGTGGTCCCGGAGCTGGCTGCTCTGGCGTCGCTCACCATCATAACTTGCTTTGTATGTCCTGCGTACACAGTAGGGGTGCATATTTTTTGCTCGCCGGTGATCTTCCCCTACTCTTTAGTTATACCATGTCTTACAGTCCAAGGCTGGTACGCAGGGTTTGGGTAATTCAGTGTGTTAGCGCCCGGGATCCGGCTCCCACCTTACTTAGGGTGTGAGCTTCCGGGCCCTCAGTACTTAGTCGTAGCACTGGGAGGCAAAGTGTGCATGCTTAGGGTACAAAACCAGGATAGGAAGGCTGCACGCTCTGGACCTCCAGCTCGGCATAGGCCTTTCGTGGGGGACCATTTGGCACCACAGGGCCCCAAGTAAGAGGGCAACCACGAGATCCGAAACACCTTGCGGGTACCTCAAACAAGTCTGCCTTCAGCAGCATTGCATAACTCCACTAGGGGTGATATAGAGAAAAAATTCACCTCGTATATGAAGATAATATACAAAAAAATGAGACTAGCCTGATCCATCACAAAATTAACAGATTGTTAAGTGAACATAAGAGAAAGCACATGGTAAGAGAGTGAATTTTTCAAATTGGCATTCATAGGAGCGGAATGGCTTTACAATAAGGCAACAACCCACTCCGGTTGGCAAGGGAGGCAGAGTGTTCATGCTTAGAGTACGGGTCCAAGCTAAATAGCTGAACACTCTAAACATGTCCCCCCAGAGCTTGGTTGTCCTCAGTACCATTCCTTGGCACCATGACACCCTACACTGTCCTACTATTATGCTTAGGGATAGAACTTACGGAGGTGATGTTCCAAGGGTTGGGGAGGGGCTCTCCTTCCTCCGTGGCCAGGCAGACACACCCGGGGCGTGATACTTGTGTCACTCAGAAGGGGCCCTCCCAGCTGGGGGAGAGTTTGTGTGCCCACTCTCGAGAAAGTATTTGTCGTAGGACCAGATCACCCATCTGGAGCTCTCTACTCTGCACGGATCGCTCTTGGTAGCGCCGTAGCGCTTGCCAGTATCGGGCATTTTGAATGGTGGCGTGCCACCTTGCTTCGTCAACGAGGTTGACATCTTCGCATCGGAGCTGGTCCTGGGCAGCTTTTGTTGAATGATCGGACTCAGAGGGAGCCCACTGCGATCTCCAGGGAGAGGACGGCCTTGACCCCATACACCAGGAAGAAAGGCGTTTCTCCCGTGGCCTAGCTGGGCGATGTTCAGCTGGCCCACAGGAGTTCATCAACCTACTTTGCACCATGTTTATCCAAGCAGTCATCTGTTCGTGTCTTGAGGCCCTTGAGGATATCGGCGTTGGCCCTTTCAACTTGATTGTTGCTTTTTGGGTGAGCTATGGATGAATAAAAAACTTGGACGTCGAGGTCTTCGCAGTAGTCTTGGAACACTGCACTAGTGAATTGGGTCCCATTGTCAGTGATGATCCTGTTCGGGACCCCGAACCTGCACACGATTGACTTGATGAACTTGACTACGGAATCCTCATTGATGTTGATCACTGGGGCTGCCTCCCGCCACTTGGTGCACTTGTCTACAGCGACGTAGAGGAACCGGTACCCTCCAACAGCCCTGGGAAAGGGTCCCGGGATATCCAACCCCCAGACCGCGAATGGTCAGGAGAGGGGTATCATCTGTAGTGTTTGCGTCGGAGTGTGAATCTACTTCGCATGAAATTGGCATGCCTTGCATCTTTTCACCAGCTTGACGGCATCTTGGAGTGTCGTTGGCCAGTAGAAGCCATGTCGGAAGGCTTTATCGACCAGTGTGCATGTAACACCCTCATTTTTATGCATCATGCGTTGCATAAGTTCATATATATGTTTAACATTAATCCACATAAAAAGGAATGAGTTTAAAATGAATTAAAAGCAAAACCGCACTTAAAAGTTCGGAGAAGTGCGGATAGTCCGTTTTTGGTGCGGACTAGTCTGCTTTCCCTCTGACCTCCCTCGGACGTGTCTTTTTTCTCTGCAGACAAGTCCATTAGTCTCTCTATATTGTTTTCGGACTTGTCTGGTCCATCGCGGACTAGTCCGGTATCCCAATTCCTCAAAATTTTGCCAAGTCCCTGTACTTGTCCGATATCTAGCGGACTTGTCCGTTTTCTTCTCTGACTAAGTTCGAATTTGTCCAATATAGTCTGAACTTATCTGAATTCTCTCTGACTAACTTCGGACTAGTCTGGCCTAGTGCGGACTTGTCCAGTGCTCGCGATTATGAGTTTATCTTTTGTTTCACGACGTGTTTTTAGGTTTTAACTTAAGTTGGCCTAAGGATGTTGTGTCTAACTCTTTTGGAGCCCATGTGGGACCCCACACCGGCCTCCACCCTCTCTAAAACCTACCTTCATTGAAACCCTAACTCTCCACCCTATATAAACAACCCAACACCCCACCCTTTTACCTCTTTGCCTCAATTGAAAGACCACAAACCCTAGTTCCTGGGAGCTGCCACCAAGGAGGAGAAGGAGATCCCGAGCAAGAACAAGAAGAGGAGGAAACGAAACAGGATCAAGTGATCAAGATCTCCATCTAGTTTTCGTTCTTCATCAACAAGTCATCTTAAAGTTTTCTTCATCAACCCTAGATCGTCAAGATCCAAGTGTTGCCTCCAAAAACCTTGATTCATTGGAGGTCTAAACACCTGGTATACCTTCTACTTTCTCTTGCTCACGTGAATTCAATCCTGTTTCCTCAAATTCACGTCAATCTAGAAAACCCTAATTCGCTAGTTCTGCGTAGAGCGGACTAATCTGGCCCTAGAGCAGAATAGTCCGGTTTGGTTGTCTGTTTTCTGCTGAATTAATTCTAAATTGATTCGAATCAATTCCAAACCTATCCAAACTTGTTAAAAAACATTAGAACTAGTTAGTAAACATTATTAATAACTCATTAACAAAGTCTTACCTCACAATTGCATTAATCATGCATATCATGTCATATTGAGTAACATATGAGCATCTATTGATTGTGATTCTTGTCTTGTATGTTCGTTGCGCGGATTAGATGGATTTGCGCTAGAGGGTGCTGCAAAAGACCTCCAACACCTGGAATTTGAAGACTTTGACCCAAACCAAGACCAAGAGCAAGGCAAGTGCCCTTGAACATATTGATCATGTTTTTACAATAAATGTTTTGTTTTCAAAACTGCATTGCTTGTGTCAAATTGATGGGAATTCCTATGATAGGAAGTTTACTAGCTTTGTTTAACCATCCTTGTCGCCTGGAATACTTACTAGAGAGTCGACAAGGGCTTTTTACCTTTTGCTTCGCTCAACTTAGGTGGGATGGGAAAACAACCATGTTACTTAATTATAAATTATTGAGATGATGGATAATGTACACTGATAAACATGATTAATGGTAACATGGTAATGGGTGATCTAAGCAAGCATGGTATGTGGACGATTTGGATGTTATAGTGGTTTCATTTGCTTTAGATCTAAGGACCAGTTAATGGAGCGACCATCCAAGATTTACAGTGTCGCCACCGGGGAAGAAGAGTCAGTTTGGGTTTGGATTTGTGGCAGGACTCCCTGGGATCCAAAGGGCACAAGAGGGGGCCCTTGGTTGAAGATGTGCTCAGTTGGAGGCATCACCACCGGTGAAACCTCAGTGGGTCCATACATGCTAGTAATCCCTTTGTAAAGGTTATTTTTTGATCTCTTGTCCACAAACCAACGGAAGTGTGAGACGGCATAATAGAGGTTCCGAGTCGCAGAAAGGTGATGAAATCATGAACACGTAGGTAAAGTTGTACAACCTCTACAGAGTGTCTTGAAAACTATCATGATAGTCGTGCTCCCGATCAATGAGCAACATGGACCCTCAGATGATTAGAGGGAAACTTGGGATTTGGGATGGTTCGGTTATGGTCTTGGTATTGGGATGGTTTGGTACTAGTTATGGTTGGTAATATGGTTATAGCTAGTTATGGATTGAATTATAGTATTGGTTATGGTTAATGGTAATGGTGAAATCTGGTATAATTGTGATGGATTTGAAATATGGACTTGTACTATGATATCATTGTGGTATATGATGGGTTTACTTCACATACATATAATATATTGCTTTTCAAATGTTTTAACGTACTTTTCAGCATTTAGCCTTTATTATTGTCGTCATTTGTATCAACTACATGTCATACTTTCCCACAATAATAAAACTGGTTTAGGTTTTGATTCTCATGCTCATGCTAAGGCACATCCACCTAAAATTGTAAAGTCATTAGGAAGTGGTTTGATTCAAACAGTTCCTAAACAAAAGGAAGTGGTTTTCAAATCTGTAGGAGTGTTGTCTCATTCGGTTTCAAATAAAGAATTGTTCAATATAGAAATTTCATTCATAGCATCTTGCAGTTTTTTATCAAGATCATCACAACTAGAACAATGCAAATCAATTGTAGAACAAGAAGCATCTTTTAAGTTTCCAATATTAAGTGCAGCAAGCTTTTTGTTCTTTTCAATTTCAAGTTCAAGTTTGTCAAGTGTGGAGGTGTGCGCACTTCTTAATGAGGTCAATTGTTCATATATTAAATCACATGAGGAACATGCATCATCACTAGGAATCAAAGTTTTTAAACGGTTGATTTCAGATTCTAGTGATTCAATTTTAGCAGCACTATCCCTAAGCTTTTTGTCCTTTTTCTTGACAATAATAGTTGCACGAGAAATAGCATCACACATTTCATTGCAGGTAGAACATACCTCATCGTCTTCACTGTTGTGTTCTGCATCCTCCTGACTTGATCTTGATCTTGTTTTGCCCGCCATGACACATAAGTTGGCCAGATCGTCATCATCTTCATCACTTTCAAAGTCTACATCACTTGAACTAAGTTCTTGAAGTGCGGTGATGGAGCTGTTAATCATCTTGCGTCCTATGGTACCCTTCTTTTTCTTTTTGTTGGAATTTCTAGAGGAGGTCCGGACCTTGCTTTGTTTTTCCTCCTGGGCGGTCGGACCTGAAAGTTTAGGGCATTTTGTACAAAAGTGTCCTGTTTTACCCCATTTGAAACAGTGCTGAGGTCCGGAGCTTCCTCTCCTTCTAGTTCTCACATTTTGCAATGCTTTTGAGAATCTAGTAGAGATGAGTGCCAACTCCTCTTCTGGAAATTCTTCGATCTGCTCCAGGGTTAGTGAGGACAACAAAGCAAGAGTATTGCAAGATGATGATTGGCCGGAGCTAGACATATCACGTTGTGAAACAAATGCAATAGACTTATTGGGATTCTTACGTGAGATTATGTCAATTTCATGAGTTTTTAACTTGGAATATAGCACATCTAAAGTAAGTGAACTCATGACAGTAGATTCACGAATAGATATGACTTTCATCTCCCAAATTGACATATCTAATGCACTAAGAAGTTGCCTAGCATTCTCAGTATCAGAATAATTAACATTGACACTACGCAAGTTACTGAGAATCTTATTAAAGCGAGCAAAAAGGTCATCAATAGACTCACCTGGTTGCATCTCAAAACGCATATATTCCTTTTTAAACATATCTTGTTTTACCTCCTTGATTGTGTTGGAGCCTTCATGATAATCATAGAGAGCTCTCCAAACATCGTATGCTGATCGGAGGTGCGCGACACGATCAAAGTCGCTTTGAGTGAGTCCTTGGATGATCAAGTTTCGGGCTTTGTTGTTGTTGTCGACGTCCCGTAGGTTTGTGGCCATGACTTGATCATTGGGTGGCACTTCACAAGGCTTATACACCTTCTCCCATATTGCAAAGCCTTGTGCCTGGATGAAAGCCTCCATGCGTGCCTTCCAAACCTGGAAATCAATACCAGCAAACACACAAGTTTGGCAGAGTACTTCTCCATGATGATTAGCCAAAAACACGTGCAAATCTCAAAGATTAGAGCTCCGTGGCTCTGATACCAATTGTAGGATCGAAGAGCACGTGAAAATCTACCAGAGGGGGGTGAATGGTAGATTTAAAAATCTTACGCAGCGGAAATAATTAAACCCCAAACCCTTTCGGCAGAAAAACGATCTGTTAAAGAAATCGTGTGTGAGACTAATGTAAATGTGTTTCACCGTGACAAAAGTGATGGATATCAGAGAGAATCTAGTCACCAAAATAACACAAAAAGAATCACTCAAATCCGACGAGAAAATCTCAAGTTATGATCGAAAGATCAAGCAAAGGTCAATATGTCCTACCCGAGAAAAAACAGTTCTGGATTGCTGTAAAGAAACTCGTGTAGATCATAGACCACAAATCCTATGACCGTGAAATTTTTAAATATGATAGATAATCAAGTTCTGAAGACAACCCAAAAAGAATCACGTCAATTGGATCTGTAAAACTCGAGTTATGATAAAACCACCGACAAAAGGTAATGCTGTCCAGAAACTCGACGAGTAAAACTTGTCTGGAACAAGTCGGACGAACAAGGCACAAAAGTTCCTTCAAACTATGAATTTTATTCAATAGAACACAAGAGGAACAGCCCCAGAGTCGTGCACCACGATCTCTGGGCTCCCTTGTTTATATAACCAGCCCTCAGGCCAACCCAATATCAACTAGGACTCCAATCCTACTCAGATCACGAATCGTAACTTTCCATAACTGCTCAAGATTCTTCTATACGCAGATAGAAGCAATCTTAAGACTTCCAAACACCTTAGAAACGTATCACACATTCCTAAACAACTCAAATTCGTGACCCACACGAAATCCTATCATAACTAACTCAAATCTTTTCATATTTGAGTCAAACCCGACTCAGCCGCAGCCTGAGTCCATAACCTAGTCGGTTGGACCTTTCCGACAAATTATTTACGTCCACATCTCTTCATCACGTCTCGGAACCATGTAGCCACGTCCATGCACTCCTTGCACACGTGCAAACATCTTCCAATGACGTCTATGATACCTTCATATGCATTGTTCTTGATCCAAACATGTTGCGCAACCTCCTGATCAGCTCAACCACAATTCCTCCCGAACTTGGTTGTTGGAACCTCATCTCCTCCCTGAGACTAGTCCAATGGATCCCGTCACCAGCCATGTCTTGAACTCAAGCAACACCTGCACATGAATAAACAACCAATCCATACGAGCCCAAGTCCTCGACTTGACTCAAGTTAGTTCCGAACACAACACCCTACGTGAGAACCTCACATAAGCATGTTGCAAAGCATAGCATAACAATATCAGCTATATCATCCAAAACGCACCAAAAACTTAGTAAATGAATACTAAGCAAACTTTCCAACAATGTAAAGCAAGTACGAAACATTGCAAACAAAACACAGAAGCATTACGATCAAGTTCCAGACCTTGCATGAGCAACCCAGACCTTGAGCCGGAGCTAACAAAAGCTAGTAGAACCTAGCGCTGGAGCTTACCAAAACTAGTACAACCAAAAACTGGAGCTAGACAAAGTACGTCGGAGCTTAGCAAAAGCATGCCGGAGCTATCAAATATATGTCGGAGCTATCAAAGACATGCCGGAGCTAAAGATAAAGCTCACCGGAGCTAACCAAAGCTGGTCGGACCTTACCAAGAAGCCGGACCTAGCATCTAACGTAACCGGAGGTACCCAAAACAAGTCGGACCTATGGTCGGACCTTGCTGTAGCTCAGAGCTAGAGTCGGACCATGACAAAAAGTTGTTTTGGTGATATTTAAAACTTTTATCATCAAAGCCAAGTGTATTCACTACAAGCCAATGTATTCAGCACATATAGGTCTTACAATTAATGTTAGACATGTATATGAACTTATGCAATGCATGATGCATGAAAATGGGGGTGTTACAAACCTACCCCCCTTAAAATTAATCTTGCCCTCGAGATTCGACACGGAAGAGAAGAGACAGGGATATTCCTTCTTGAGATCATCTTCTAGCTCCCATGTTACTTCTGATTATGTATGATGCTTCTATTAAACTTTACACCATCTAATAATCTTGTTTCTCATGACCCTCCCCTTGGTTTCCAAGATTTTGATCGGTTGCTCAGCATAAGTCAAATCTTCCTCTAGTTCCAATTCTTCCATTGGTACTTGTTCTTCTGGTACCCTCAAACACTTCTTGAGCTGGGAAACATGAAACACATCATGTACATCTGAAAGATGAGCTGGCATCTCCAACTCATATGCTACTTCTCCCTGTTTGCCCAGAATCTTGAATGGTCCAATGTATCGAGGTGCTAACTTGCCTCTTATGTTAAATCTCTTATGACCTCTCATTGGTGACACCTTGAGGTAAATGAAATCCCCTACTTCAAAAGCTAATTTCCTTCTCCTATTGTCCGCAGCGCATTTGCCTTGATTAAGCAGCCCTTAAATTTTCACGAATTATTTGGACTTGCTTTTCAGCTTCTTGCAACACATCAGGTCCAAATACTGGAGTTTCTCATGTCTCATTCCAAAACAAGGGTGTCCTACACTTCCTTCATATAGTGCTTCATAAGGTGACATCTTCAAACTTGCTTGGTAACTATTATTGTATGAGAATTCCGCATATGGCAAGCTCTTGTCCCAACTTTTTCCATGCTTCAAAGCACAAGCTCTTAACATATCCTCTAAAATCAGGTTGATCCTCTCAGTTTCTCCATTCGTTTGAGGGTGATATGTTGAGCTAAAATTCAACCTTGTTCCCAATGCTTCATGCAATTTCTTTCAAAACTGGGAGGTAAATTGAGAACCTCTATCCGACACTATCCTCTTTGGAAATCCATGCAAACATACTATTATTCCCATATACAGTTCAACCAACTTCTCTCCATTAAAGGTGGTCTTGACGAGAATAAAGTGAGCTGACTTAGTTAATCGATCAACAATTACCCAAATAGAGTCATAACCGTACTAAGTACACGGTAACCCAACTATGAAGTCCATTCCAATTTCTTCCCACTTCCATTATGGAATCTTTAATGGTTGCAATAATCCAGCGGGTCTTTGATGTTCCGCCTTCACTCGTTGGCACAGATCACACAAGGCTACATATTCAGATATGTCCTTTTTCATGTTAGCCCACCAATAGCACGTCTTCAAGTCTTTGTACATCTTTGTACAACTGGAATGAGTTGAATATGGTGATTCGTGTGCCTCCTTTAGTATTGTCTCCCGAATATGCTTCACACTGGGCACGACGATCCTTTTACCAAGCCATAGAGTGCCACATTCGTCCTCATCAAATCTGAATTGTCTCCCTTCTTGGGTCCTTTCCTTGATTTCTTAGATTTCCTCATGCTTCGTTTGGCCCTCTCGAATTTTTTTCTCCAACGTCGGATTTAACTCCATCGTTCCCATCTCATTCAAAAATCCAAGGTTCAACCGTTCAAACTCCTTGCATAAATCAGATGGTAGCTCTCGAACCGTGAGTTGGTGACTTACTCCGTTCCGGCTCAAAGCATCGGCCACTACATTAGCCTTTCCCGGATGATAGTTGATCCCCACATCATAATCCTTGATGAGCTCCAACCATCTTCGTTGCCACAAATTCAAGTCTGTTTGCGTGAAATATACTTAAGACTCTTGTGATCCGTGTAAATTTCACACCTATGACCAAGGATGTAGTGTCTCCGAATTTTCAATGTGTGTACCACGTCTGCGAATTCCAAATCATGGGCCAGATAATTCTGCTCGTGTTTCTTCAATTGTCTCTATGCATATGCAACCACTTGACCTTCTTGCATGAGCACGCATCCAAATCCTTGCTTTGATGCATCACAATAAATATCAAAACTCTTGCTTACATCCGGTGAAACCAAAACTGGGGTTGTTGTTAACCTTTTCTTCAACTCCTCAAAACTCTCTTGACAAGCTTGAGACCATTGAAATGCTTTCCCCTTCATTAGCAACTCCATCATTGGCTTGGTTATCTTGGAAAAGTCCTTGATGAACCTAGGTAATATCCAGCCATCCCAAGGAAACTCCTTATTTCCTTTACATTTTGCGGGGGTTCCAATTTCAACACGTCCCTCACCTTTCCTGGGTCAATTGATACTCCTCCTCCAGAGATGATATGACCCAGAAACAACACTTCTTTCAACCAAAACTGACACTTGCTGAATTTGGCATATAATTGTTGCTCCCTCAATTTCTGCAATGTGAGCCTCAAGTGTTCCTCATGTTCCTTCTCATCCTTCAAGTAGATCATGATGTCATCAATGAAAACCACTACAAACTTATCCAAGTACTCCATGAAGACCTTATTCATGAGGTACATAAAGTAGGTAGGCGCGTTGGTCAATCTAGAGGACATCACGGTGTACTTATAGGATCCATACCGTGTCTGAAAAGTTGTCTTGGGTATGTCCAATGGCCTAATCTTCATCTGAAAGTATCCCGACCTCAAATCAATCTTGGAAAAACACAAGCAACCTTCATTTGATCAAACAAGTCTTCTATACGTGGCAAGGTGTACTTGTTCTTGATGGTCAATTCATTGAGAGCTTGGTAATCCACACACATCATCTGTGATCCATCCTTCTTATCCACGAAAAGAACGGGCGCTCCCCAAGGTGAAGAGCTTGTGTGAATAAAACCCTTCTCTAGTTGCTCTTGAATCTGCTTCTTGAGCTCCGCTAATTCCTTAGGAGGCATCCTATAGGGCCTCTTAGCTATAGGTGCAGTTCCAGGTATTAAATCAATAACAAATTCAATGTCTCGATCAGGTGGCATACCTGGCAACTCGTCTGGAAACACATCCAAAAATTCACATACCACTGGAATCTCCTCAATTGTGGCACCGTCCATGTGATTTAGCTCCAATTGCTTTGGTGCGTGTTGGGATGCTTCAAATTCTATGGTGATCCCTTCCTCATTAGTCAACTTCACCATCTTTGTGGCACACTCAATGACTCCATTGTGCTTCCTCAACCAGTCCATACCATGTATAATGTCCAATCCTTGAGAATCCAAGACAACGAGGTTGGCAAAGAAGTATACCCCCTTTATTCTAAGGCTTTCTTTTGGACATACTATATTTGTCCTCATCTCTCCTCTAGGAGACTTAACCAATAGAGTAAACTTCATATGAGAGATAGGCAAACTATACTTGGCAGCATATTTTGATGCAATGAACGAATGCGATGCTCTAGAATCAAATAACATAGTCATCGGGTTGGAGTTTGCGAGAAACATACCAATCACCATGTCATCCACTTGTTGTGCTTCCTCCGTAGAGACATGGTTCACGTTGCCACGAGCAAAATTCTGTTGTCCACGATTCCCTTGCGGTCGTCCTCCATTGGGCTTGGGTTCTGTCTTTGAGCATTGCTTCCTTGACCAAGGCCTGACTTAGGACATTGATGTGCAAAGTGTCCAGCTTCTCCACAAGTATAGCACTTTTTCGCTGCACCAGAATTTGGACGGACTTGATTCTGCGCATTTGCACCAGTAAAGTTGGCACGAGGTGCATAAGGCATTGGAGGCCTTGGTACTTGCATGACAGGGCGCTGCTGCACAAACTGAGTTGGGCGCGGGTGCATAACCGGGGCGCTGTACAGGAGCAGAGGAGCTGTAATATGGCGCATTTGGTGGCGCAAAGTGAGGGCACACATTACTTTCTTGTTGTTGTCCTTGGTATGGCACCTTCCACTTGTTGTCTTGCTCCATCTCACGGACCTTGTTCTCAACCACAATTGCTTTGTCCACAAGCTTCTAGAAGTTGGCATAGTCACAATTCAGCAATTGCACTTGGATTTTATTGTTCAAGCCCCTCATGAACAAGTATTGTTTTCGGCTGTCCCGGCTCACATCCTCAGGCGCATACCTTGAAAGTTGAGTGAATTTGTTGAGGTATTCACCCACACTCAATCTTCCTTGCCTCACGTTCTCAAATTCTTGCCTCTTCAAAATCATAACTCCTTCCGGCACATGATGAGAACGGAAGCTCTCCTTAAATTTGGCCCAGGTAATCCTCTCTTGGTTCTCATGGGCGTTGCATAGTGAATCCCACCAATCCGCGGCTGCTCCAACAAGTTGATGAGATGCAAATAGGACCTTCTCTCAGTCACTGCATTGGATAATTGTGAGTTTCTTCTTCACAGACTTGAGCCAATCATCGGCATCCATAGGGTCAGCAGCTTGAGCAAAGGTTGGCGGCCTAGTCCTCATAAACTCTCCCAACCGGTTATGAGGAGGTGGAGGTGGCGGTGGAGGCATGTGGGGCTGATTGTTGATGTTACCAGCCTGCAGCTATCTCATAGTCTGTATCATGGTCTGCATGAGCTGGTTTTGCATAGCCAATAGCTACTCAATGTTGATAGATCCCTGAGCAGGTCCTTGTCTATTGTTGTTCTGAGGTGCCCCATTGTTCTCCTCCTCGTCATTGACGTCCCTCTGGTTGCGAGTCCTCACCATCTGAAGAAAAGCAAGAGATAGGAATTTAGAAGACGTCAAAAACTATATGCATCAAGGGATATGAAACTAAACAACTACCTATACTAGCCTACATGGACATGGCAATGCTAAAGCATCCCAAAATCCTCTATTAAGCACACAAGCAAACAAGGTATAGCAACCAGCACATCAAGCAAAAATACATCAATTCTTGAGTGCTCCTATGTGCTCCAAAGTGTCCATTCTATCTAGACTACATCCTACGGTCAACCTATGGCTCTGATACCAATTTGTGACACCCAGTTCCGAAAATGAACCAAGTGAACACATATATATGCCCAGGACATTCAACACACATACACGAGTGCACTCACAAAAGGATATACATAAAATTACCACAGAACAAGATTAATTAAGCACTTTTATTACAGAATTCATAATATCCTCAAATACAAGCTCCAATGAATATTAATGACAAGTTTCAACTAATGCAGCGGAAATAAACTAATTAAGCAAATAAGCAAATAAGCATAAGGGATAGAGCGGCTCCAATCAACACCATAAGCAAAGCTGACGGTAGACACGGCCTAGAACTCAGTATTATCACCGTTAAACTTCCAATTCTGACCTGCAACTGTTGGTGGGGGAATTGCAAGGGTGAGTACATGTCATACTCAGCAAGTGTGGAAAGTATGACATGTAGCTGATTCAAATGACGAATATAAAAAATGGCTAAGTGCTTAAAAGTACATTAAAACATGTAAAAAGCAATACATTATATGTAAGTGAAATAAACCCATCATAAACCGTAAGTAATATCATAGTACCCGTTCATATTCCAATACCATCATCCATATACCAGATTGATCATTACCATTAACCATATTCAACACCAGAATTTAATTCATAACCAGCCATAACAATATTATCAACCATAACCATTACCAAACCATCCCAAACCATCCCAAATTCCAATCTCCCTGTAATCATGTGAGGGTCCAGGTTGCTATTGACTGATACCACGGCTATCATGATAGTTTTAAGACACTCTACAGAGGTTGTACCACTTTACCCACGTGTTTGTGATTTCATCACCTTTCGATGACTATAAAATCTCAATTATGCCGTCTCACACTTCCTTAGGTGCGTGGCCAAGAGATCACAAAATAGCCTTTACAAAGGGATTACTAGCCTATTTAGACCCCACTGAGGTTTCACCGGTGGCGATGTCTCCAACTGAGCACATATTCAACCAAGGGGCCCCTCTTGAGCCATTCGGATCCCAGGGTAGTCCCACCAAGCATCAACAAATTCAATTCATCTACCCCTTCCCCCAGCATCCTTAATGGTCTAAATAGCACTAGCAAAGTCCTAATTAATCAGCTACGTCGCACCCATACTTAGCCTCATGGTGGCACTGTAAATCCTGGATGGTCGCTCCACGAACCGGTCCTTAGATCTAAAGAAAGTGAGACCACCATAACATCCAACCCATCCACATACCATGCTTGCTTAGGTCACCCATTACCATATCATATTAACCAGTTCATGGTAATCATAATATCATAAATGCATAATTAAGTTAAGTGGTATAGTTGTTTTCCATCCCAATTAATTAAGCGAAGCAAAAAGGTAAAGATCTCATCCCGACTCTCTACCATGTATTCCAGGTGACAAGGGTGGTCAACAAATCTAGTAAACTTCCTATCATAAGATTCCCATCAAGTTGACACAAGCATGTAGTTTTATAAACAAAACATTTATTTCAAAACGGGATCAATATGATCAAGGACACTTGCCTTGCTCTTGGGATTGGTTAGGATCAAAGACTTCAAACTCCTGGTGCTGGAGATCCTCCGCAGCACTCTCTAGCGCAAATCCGTCTAAACCGCACAACAAACATACAAGACAAGAATTACAATCAATAGATGCACATATATAACTCAATATGACATCATATACATGATTAATGCAATTGTCAAGTAAACTTGTTAATCAGTTGTTAATAATGTTTATTAATCAATTACAATGGTTATTAACAAGTCTACACAGGTTTGGAGATGACTCGATCTAATTTTGAAACTAATTCAACACAATTTAACCAGGAAAATCGAACTAGTCCGTTGGGGACCGGACAAGTCCGCACTTTGCAGAACTAGCAAACTAGGGTTTTCTAGATCGACGTGAATTTGGAGATTTGGGGTTGAATTCACGTAAGGAAAAGAAAGTAGAAGGTATACCAGGTGTCTAAGACTCCCATGAATCAAGAGTATTGGAGGCAAAACTTGGCTCTTGACGGTCTAGAGTTGATGAAGAACTTGATGGTGACTTGTTGACGAAGAACGCGAAGTTGATGGAGATCTTGATCCTCTTTCATTTCCTCCTCTTCCTCTTCTTGCTCTATATCTCCTTCTCGCTCTTTGGTGGCGGCTATCCACGAGCTAGGGTTTGGGTGAGGTGAAAAAGTGGCAAATAGATGTCAAGACAAGGGGTGGGGTTGTTTATATAGAGGTGGAGGCTAGGGTTGGATGGATTTCGAGTTTGAGATGAATAGGGGTCGGTTTCTTAGGGTCTCACATGGGCTCTAAATTAGTTAGGCATGATGTCCCTAGGCCCACTTAACATAAAACCTAAGAAACAAGTCGTGAAACAAAGATCAACTGGGAATCGTGATTTACCGGACAAGTCCAAAAAGGGTCGGACTAGTCCGAATTCAGACAGAGAGAAATCGGACAAGTCCGGACTGGACATCGGACAAGTCCAGACTTATCCAGTGCGGAAAAACAGACAAGTCTGGCCAAAATCGGACAAGTCCGAATTTAGTCAGAGGAAAAATGGACAAGTCCACTGGAACACCTGACAAGTCCAGACAAGTTCAGGGACTTAGCAAAATCTCCAGCAATTTGGGATACCGGACTAGTCCTCTATGGGCTGGACAAGTACGAAAATGTCCAGAGGGAAAAACAGACTAGTCCGCAGCAAAACGGACAAGTCCGATGGAAGGCAGAGAGAAATCGGACTAGTCTGCACCAAAATCGGACTGTCCGCATTTCCTGGAATTCTTAAGTGCAGGTTTGCTATCAATTCACTTTTAACTTGTTCCTTTTTATGTGGATTAATGTTAGACATGTATATGAACTTATGCAATGCATGAAAATGAGGGTGTTACAATCACCCCATGGAGTATTTGGATAGTTGTTAAGTCATCGTGTAGACTATGTTGTGCTAAATGTTGTATAGGATTCAGTAGAAGTAGAGTAGTTGGAATCTACTTGCATGGCTAGGACTTTTTCTCACGGGATTGGTTCAAAGAAATGGAGTAGTAATCTGAATATGAGACCGGGCAGGGGCATAGGATGGAGCAAGACGTGGTCTTGGGTGTGTAGCCCTGCCTGTGTCGGTTAAGGACCAATCCGTATGCCGCCCTGCTGAGCAAGTTTGAACTGTACTGGAGTCATACTGGATATATGGGGTCCGGGAAACTGATGTACCTTGGGAAGCCTTTTTTGAGACTTTTTTGATTGCTACAGGCTTTCGGCCCAGCACAGTAGACGGAAACTCGCTCACGACATCTTCACAACAGAAAGGTGCACCGTGAGTGGTAATATTTTCCTAGACGATTGGATCGATTCAACTTGGGTGGAACTTGAGAAAGGTGGTTGCGTACAATGTATGTGGAGTGCACCTACGTGGCTTCTAGTACGGGCGTATGTGTCGTGTATTCCGGGTATCTTTGATTTGAATCACCGTCCCTTGTGGATATGAGTACCACTTGTTCACTGAGTTGTGACGTAGTTAATACTTGCACTTGAGATGAGAACTAATTACTGCTGTTATGAACATTATATTATCATTGTATTGCTATGTTGTATGTATTAGTATAGTGCTAACTAAATTTATTTTCCACCTTGGGCATGCAGCATCGTGATGAAGTGTTTCTTGTCTTATTGTGGAGTTACGATGTTGCCCCGCACAAGGTTTAAGCTGCTGCTAATAAATCTGAAAATAAGGACCCACGTTTAGGCGAGTCCATTATGCAAATCTGCCATCCTATGTTTATGTCTTTACCCTCATATAGAGTTCCATGTTTAGGTGAGACAGTTAAGTCTTGTTGAGCCTTCGTGCTCACGGTTGCTATATAAGTTGTTTTGCAGTGCTAACCTCTATACTTATGATTATGATTGTTCGATGAGACTCAAAACTCTCCGAGCGGTATACTCATGGGAAACCATGTCGCTGTTGTTCGATCTTCGTGGCTAGTGAGGAGCATCCGTGGGCTGGACAGATTCTCTTTTGCTTATTAGAGTTGAGTACGAGAGTTATAATCTTATATTCCGTTGTAGTTTATTTTTATAAAATATTTGTAAACTGAACATCTTTGTAAATTTCAGCAATTGATTTATGTAATACGTGTTCCTTTATATGTGTGCTGTTGGGTGTCGCATCGCACGGCACAACCCAATGCGAATCCTGGAAAGTGTGTACTTGGTCCTCACACCGAGCACGACGCTCCAAGTCATCCTCCCGGCATTTGATGGCAAGCTCTGAGTCCTACAGGGCTCGGCGCCTCTCCTCCAGCATGTCGAGGCTCCGGGAGACCTCCTCTTTCACTGCCAAGTCACGTTCCGCATCAACAACGGCAACTTCGCGGCAGACCAACTACAGCTGCTGATCCTCGCACAGCTTCAGACGGGCTTCGGTGACGACATGGGCTTTCGAGGCCTTCACCTCGAGCTCCTTGTTCTTGGCGTCGACCAGTTTCACCAAGCACCGCTCCTCCGCAAGCTTATCCCACTCTCAGGCGAAAGCAACCTGCGTCTGTCGCAAGATCGAATGGGTCGCGGCAACAGCATCGGCGAGAGGGATCAGCATGACCGTCGCCACGGACGGCTGCCTCTTCGCCCCTTCTACCGACTCCGTAGCAGACACCAGCGCCTCGGGACCAGATGGCTACCCGGATCGAGCTCCAGGAACCACCGCGTCACTGCGCTACGCTAAAGTCCCCTCCTCCGCTGCAAGAGCATCACCGGCTGCTGGTGGCGAGTCGCCTTCTTGCGCGCCAATGACATCAAGCGTGGGCGTCGCATTAACGGCGGGCGGGTCAGCTCCGCCAAGGGAAGCCGCCACTACCAAGGTAGCCCCATCCTCGCGTGGCACCACCCCTGCCCCACCTGCCTCGACGGGCGAGGGTGCAGAGACATCGACATCACCAAAGGTCGGTGCACCTTCGAGCGCAGGATGCGGCGCGGCATACCCCATTTTAGCTCCAGGAAAGGTAAGGGCTACCAAGCCCACCCCTAAAAGCACCAAGGGCACCAAGTCGGCTGACGACGCCTTGAGAAGCCAAGATAAAACTCTGTCAGAGCGAAGAAGAAAATAAGAGAAATAACAGAGGAAGAAGCTGCAGCTTAGCGGTGGGTCGGACTGCTCCAGTGACCCTGGCCTCCCACCCCACATGGTAGATCGAGATCGCTAGGACCTGATGACAAGGTCGGCGCCGCTGTTTGTGGCATCGGACCTTGGTTGACCTGCATCGGTGCGGTCACCTATGCAGACCCCTCTGTGCCTCCTCCAGAAATAGAGTTGCCGCTAGAATCAAAGAGCAAGTCGAGGACAAAAGCTTCAGCCCCTCTGGCTCCCTCGCTATGGGAGATGGGAGTACCGTCCCCCTGAGTTAGCTTCCGCTTCTTTGTCACAGAGGTGGCGGAGCCAGCGGCCAGCGTATGGGAATGCTTTCTCGGCTCCGGAGCTGGTGCCAACTGGCTGACCCCCGCACTGTCGGAGGCTGTTGAGGGCCCTGCCTCCGCCCTTGCTGAAGGACGTGAGGAAGACCCCAACCTTGGTTGTGTCGCAACACGGCACTGCTCTAGGACCGCTGAGGCCCCAACCGAATCTTCAGGATGCAGATGGACGAGGCCAAACACGTTGACCTTCAGCATCAAGCTTCGAAGTTTGGCCCTCAAGTCGGTGGTCATGTGGAGCGGCTGGCAGTTGTCTCGAATGGAGACGTGCTCATTGTCAACAATGTCAGAGGTCACTGCCTTCAATATCTCCTCCAGCATCTCGGGAGTTGGGTTGTCCAGGTCCAGCCGGCATCAGTCGTACGTGCCGATGTAGACCCAAGCCCCGTGCAGACACTGCTAGAGGGGAGCGGTGCAGCGGAGCAAGAAGACTGCCAACACCATCAGGGAGGTCAAGCCCTCGTTATCCAAGAACTAGATCCTCTTCAACGCAGGCTTGTACTCCTTTCTCAACCCCTGGAATGCTTCCCAAGTGGTAAGGTCGGAAGCTGGACCTATAGACGGCATCTTCAGTGAAGCATGGGCCTCGGTCCACATGATCACCAAGTATTCCCTCCAGTTGCTCCATTTTCCCCCTTTGAACGAGACAATGTAGCCCCGGGAGGTCTTGTCCTGATGACAGAAGTAGTAGGCACCCACTTGGGTCGTCGCACTCTATCTAGTGGTCTTCATCACGAAGAAGAACTGGAGCAGCTCCACTGTGGACGGGCAGCCCACGAACACCTCGCACAGGTGGACGAACACGGCGACCAAGGCGATGGAGTTTGGTGACAAGTGGTGAAGTTGCAACTCGTATTCCTCCAGCACTGCAAGGAAGAACCTTGACTGTGGGAGTGCAAGCCCAACAGTGGTGTAGGCGACAATGAGAATAGTCTCATCTTCACGAAGATCTTGAAGCTCGGGAGATCCGCAGTGGATCATCCATCTGCACTCTGCTGCTACCCAGCTGAGAAGTCTCCTCATCGGCACCAGATATCTGGCCGACTGGAAGCGAGAAGGTTGCAGTGGGGAGGCCATCGGAGCAAGCAAAAGTGAGAGCTTTGGCTAAGGGGAGAAGGCTTGGGCACTCGAGGGAGAAGGCGAAAGCTCAGGTCGTGGGGTGTGAGTAAGGAAGGAACCGTCCCCTCTAACAAAGGTTTCCTTTTTTATCACCCCCGCGACGCCTGAGCACTTCGTACGTATCGCAAAGGTTCAGCCCGCACCACTCAACGCACAGCACCCATGACAATGGGCCCTACGCCCCCTGTCAGAAGCACTGGCCCAGGCGGTTAGCCGCCTAAGAAAACAGCTGAAGCAGCTCCCATAAAGGTGGAGCGAACGTAAGTGCTATAGCCGCATTGGGAACCATTGTGGTTAAAGGCACCGTAGAAGATAGATACTACAGCAAGCTATACTCTCTCAACCAGAGGAGGACGCATGGCGACGTTGGTAGATGCGCTCACTGCTTCGGTTGTCCAAGACATAATTCAAAGCACAGTGCAGGAAAACATGGAAAGGGCTCAACCTTTGGGCTCGTCACCTCCCCCCAAGGTGGACCCAGGGGCCACTATCGGTACCTTGCAGACGAGGCACCCTCGCACAGAAGATGAAACCACCAAGGCACGTTCGGTGGCGCCACGTGTCCCAAAGGTGCCAGACATCGGCCTTCCTCAAGAATGAGCTCTAGCATGGCCACGTGAGCCTTGAAGATGGGACTGGGCTCCTCCGGTGAGATGGGCTCCTGAGATGCCACGTGTTAGGACGAGACCTCACCCAACCTTGGAGAAGAGCTCCGATGCAGCCACGATGCTCGGAGCACCAGACTAGGCACCCCCCGCAGAGAAGGGCCCGGAGCTGCCACGTTCCCTGGAGAGCCTTGGAGCTGCCACGCGTCACGAAGAACCAAGACTGGCCTCCCCAACAATGGCTAGCCCCAACGCTGCCACGTGTCTCAAAACTTGCCTTGGATGGTAATATGCGGGAGTTAAGGGATGGTGCGTCTTGCCCAAGTTCAGCTATAAAAGGATCAGACTTCCACCGTTGCAAAAAAAAAAACCAGAATCCAATCTCTGATACACACACGCATTACACACACACTAGCAATACAATCCACCGTGGAGTAGGGTGTTACGCTCCTTGCGGCTCAAACCACGTAAAAACCACTGTCTCATACCCTCTCATACGCGCGAACACTCGATTGAGGCCTAAGACCCGCCGAACAAGAACCTTCGCGGGCTCCTCCTTAGCATATCTGGGGGAAGTTTCGCATTAACACTTCGACAGTCGTAGATTCGTCGACGGCAGGCCCCTTACGTGGTGCTAGGGTTGGCTACTTCGGCATCGCCCACCATGGTCGTAGAGTCGTCGACGGCATGCCCCCTGGGACGTACCGGAGCTGGCTGCTCCGGCTCGTCGTAGATTCGTCAACGGCAGTCCCCTTGGGTGGCGCCTGAGCTGGCTGCTCCGGCGTCACCCACCATCGTCACAAATTCGTCGACAGCAGGCCCCTTGGGAGGTGCCGAAGCTGGATGCTCGGGCGTCGTCCACCACCAATGCGTCGTACGCCGACGGCAGGCCCCCTGGTGTATAGGCACCACAAGAGAACCCTATTAGCAACAAGAGAGGGATGGGAGAATGTACTCACAAATTAGCACTTGTTGCAGTCTTTGACATGCTGGGACATCGATGGCGGGCCCCTTGGGTGGTGTCGCCCACCATCATCATAGAGAAGTCGACGGCAGGCCCCCTGGGAGATGCCGGAGCTGGCTGCTCTGGTGTTTCCCACCATTGTCGTTGGGATGTCGACGGCAGGCCCCCTGGGAGGTGCCAAAGATGGATGCTTCGCCGTTGCCCACCATCATCGTCGATTCATCGATGGCAGGCGCCTTGGGAGGTGCCAGAGTTGGATGCTATAGCGTCACCCACCATCGTCATAGATTCGTCGATGGCAGGCCCCCTGGGAGGTGTCGGAGCTGGCCTGCTCTGGCTCATCGTAGAGTCGTCGACGACAGGCCCCTTGGATGGTGCCGAAGCTGGCTGCTCCAGCATCACCCACCATCATCACAGAGTCGTCGACGGCAGGCCCCTTGGAGATGCCAGAGCTGGATGCTCTGGCGTCGTCCACCATCGATGTGTTGTACGCTGACGGCAGGCCCCTGGTGTACAGGCACCACAGAGAACCCTATTAGCAACAAGAGCGAGACAGGAGAATGTACTCATGAATTAGCACTTGTTGCTATCTTCGACATGTTGGTATGTCGACGATGGGCCCCTTGGGAGGTGCCGGAACTGGCTGCTCCGTCATCGCCCACCATCATCGCATGAACGTCGACGGTAGGCCCCTGGGGATGTTGGGGCTGGATGCTCTAGCGTCGTCCACCCTCATCGCAGAGATGTCATCAGTGGGCCCCTAGTGTACAGGTTTGTAGGATCAAAGAGCACGTGAAAAGCTACCAGAGGGGGGTGAATGGTAGATTAAAAAATCTTACACAACGGAAACGATTAAATCCCAACCCCTTCGGCAGAAAAACAATCTGTTAAAGAAATCGTGTGTGAGACTAATCTAAATGTGTTTCACCATGAAAAAAGTGATAGATATCTGAGAGAATCAAGTCACTTAGAATACACAACAAAAATCACTCAAATCCGTCGAGAGAAACTCAAGTTACGGTTGAAAGATCGAACAAAGGTCAATATGTCCTACCCCAAAAAAACATTCTGGAACACTGCAAAGAAACACGTGTAGATCAAAAACCACAAATCCAATGACCGTGAAATTTTGACAGATGATATATAATCAAGTTGTGAAGACAACCTAAAAAGAGTCACATAAATTGGATTCGTAAAACTCGATTTATGATAAAACGGCCGAAGAAAGGTAGTGTTGTGCAGAAACTCGACGAGAAAAACTTGTCTGGAACAAGTCGGACGAACAAGGCACAAAAGTTCCTTCGAAATATGAATTTTATTGATCAAACCATAAGAGGAGCAGCCTCAAAGTCATCACCTACGAGCTCTGGCCTCCCTTGCTTATATAACCATCCCTTAGGCCAACCCAATCTCAACTAGGACTCTAATCCTACTCAAATCACGAATCGAAACTTTCCATAACTGCTTAGGACTCTTCTATACGCAAATAAAAGCAATCTTAAGACTTCCAAACACCTTAGGAACGTATCCCACATTCCTAAAACAACTCAAATTCGTGACCCACACGATATCCTATTATAGCCAACTCAAAACTTTCCATATTTTAGTCAAACCCGACTCAACCGCAGTCTGAGTCCATAACCTAGTCGGTTGGACCTTTCCGACCAATTCTTTACGTCCACATCTCTTGATCACGCCTAGAAACCATGTAGCCACGTCCATGCACTCCTTGCACACGTGCAAACATCTTCCAACTACGTCCACAATACCTTCATATGCATTGTTCTTGATTCAAATATACTGTGCAACCTCTCGATCAACTCAACTACAATTCGTCCCGAACTTGGTTGTTGAACCTCATCTTCTCCCTAAGACTAGTTCAATGGATCCCGTCACCAGCCATGTCTTGAACTCAAGCAACACCTGCACATGAATAAACAACCAATACTTCCGAGCACAAGTCCTTGACTTGACTCTCGTTAGTTCGGAAACCACAAAACCTTACGTGAGCACCTCACATAAGCATGTTGCAAACCATAGCAAAATGATATCAGCCTTAACCATCAAAACATACCAAAAACTTAGTAAAAGAATACTAAGCAACCTAAGTGTAAAGCAAGTTCTAAACATTGCAACTTAAAAGCAGAACCACTGCAATCAAGCTCTGAACCTTCCAAAGCTAACCGGAGCTTGAGCCGGAGCTTACCAAAGCTAGTACAACCTAACGCAGAGCTTACCAAAGCTAGTACAACCTAGCGCCGGAGCTTACCAAAGCTAGTCGGAACTAGTCAACTCAAAAGTCGGAGCTAGAAAAACATGTCGGAGCTAACCAACATAAGTCGGACCTAGCAAAACATATTGGAGCTTAACAAAGACGTGCCGAAGCTATCAAAGACATGTTGGAGCTAAAGACAAAGCTCATCGGAGCTTCCCAAAAACATGTCGAATCTTGACAAAGCAAGTCAGACCTATTGCCGGACCTTGCAGAAGCTCGGAGCTAGAGTCAGACTTTGCTAAAAATGTGTTTTAGCAGAATTTCAGAACTTTTATCATCAAAGCCAATGTATTCAGCACAAGCCAATGTATTCAGCACACATAGGTCTCACAATCTCCTCCTTGATGAATGCATTAGCAACACCACTTAAGATCCGAACATTGGCTTATTCACATTAAAAGTTTTGAAAACAATTTTTCCCATTTGTAAAATAAAAATAAAATAAGATAAAGAAATTCTCCCCCTGAGAAGAATCGTGTCAAAAACAAATGTGAATATGTGCAATGTGTAATAAATTTCTCCCCCTTGCATACTTATCTTTAAAAATTTACCATATTATCTATCCCCCTTTGACAATGTATTCAGCAAGGTTGAAAAGAGAAATTTTAATTGTTATGAGCATATTATAACATATACATATAAAACAAAGCTCATCCAAGTCATACTATCAAGTAACATACACTATCACATCAATGAGATACATAAAATAGTGTAAGCCATGCTAGAGATCAAATGTAATTTTCAATTTAAGCAAGTCATGATCTCAAAACTTAACTATTTCAAGACCTGAAACCATGACACTTGTTGCTGCATTTTAATTATTTTTCAAAGCTCAAATTTTGATCATATGATATTTGCAAGAGATTATATGCGCATCTGCCTTATTCTAACCAACCAACCAAGTCTATGTCATTTGACAATCAGAAGCTTAAGGACATGGTTTTAGTCATACACAACTTCTTTTAAGTTCATATCTAAGTGCAATGATAAGCCATCTCAAAAGAAGAAGTGTGATGCATGCATATTCTCTTGATCTTTTCTCAATTTATATTTGTTCATAAAAACTCAACATGTGAGTTGATTACTTGAGTAATTCTTTATAATTAAAAGCACTTGTGAGCATGGAACAAGTTCAAAACAGCAAGAAAGTTCGACCATGACCAGATTTAGTGTAAGTAATTATTCCAATCACTAGACATAGCAAAAACTACAAAATGTATAACACGAGTAATGTAGTAAGAACTTTCAGCATGTAAAAGGAATCACAAAGTCATATATGTATGAAATACTATGCTCATATTATTTTAATTTCAGATTCACACATAGACATCTCAAGTTTGAAAACTCCCCCTCAATTTAAGCCATGAGGATGCATAACCCCTATTTCACTACGAATGTAACAAAAACAAGTGAAATCCAGAGGTTTTATAAAAATGTCAGCCAACTGTTGTTCGGTATCTACATGGTGAAGCACAATTTTTCCTTTTTCAACATTATCACAGAGAAAGTGATACCTAATGTCAATGTGCTTAGTTATAGAATGTTGCACGGGGTTTTTAGCAATGCAAATAGCACTAGTGTTGTCACAAAACAGTGGAACATTATCTAGATCAACCCCATAGTCCTTAAGTGTTTGAACAATACAAAGAATTTGTGAACAAGCACTAGCAGTAGCTACATATTCAGATTCAGCGGGTGGATTGTGGAATTGAAATTTGTTTTCTAGAGGGCCATGCAACAAGTGAATTACCAAGAAAATGATAAGCACCCGAAGTACTTTTCCTATCAATCCTACAACCCCCAAAATCAGCATTGGAAAAAGCTTTCAAAGTAACGGTTGAGGAAGAAGAAAGAAAAATGTCAAATTCTTGAGTTCCATCTAAGTACCTGAGAATCCTTTTGACGGCTTGATGATGTGAAGCACGTGGAGAGGGTTGAAAATGTGCACAAAGACATAAGCTGAATTGTTTATCCGGTCTTGACGTCGTGAGATACAAAAGTGATCCGATCATGCTTCTATATTCTTTTTGATCCATGGATTCACCATCTTCATCAAGTTCAAGTGTTGTTGCTGTTCCCATTGGTGTCCCAAGAGGCTTGCTTTTGTCCATGTTGAAGCACCTTAGGATGTCTTTTGTATACTTCGTTTGATGCACAAAGGTACCCTCCTTGGTTTGCTTGATTTGCAGCCCCAAAAAGTACGTGAGTTGTCCCACCATACTCATCTCAAATTCTAAACTCATCATAGCTGAAAACTTGGACACAAGATCATGAGAAGCACAACCAAAGATAATATAATCCACATACACTTGAACGAATAATGAGTCATTGCCATGCTTAAGCACAAAAAGAGTTCTATCAACCTTGCCCATGGTAAACCCCTTTTCAAGTAAGAAAGTTTTTAACCTATCATACCATACTCTAGGGGCTTGTTTGAGACCGTACAAGGCTTTGGACAGTTTGTAAACATGATTAGGAAAATCTGAATTTTCAAAACTCGGTGGTTGTTTGACATAAACCTCCTCATTTATGTAGTCATTAAGAAAAGCACTTTTAACATCCATTTGATATAGCTTAAAACCTTTAGATGCAGCAAAAGCTAACAAAATTCTTATGGGTTCTAATCTAGCAACAGGAGAAAAAGTTTCATCAAAATCTAGTACCTTCAACTTGAGTGAAACCTTGAGCAACCAACCTAGCCTTATTCCTAAACACAACCCCATCCTCACTTTGTTTATTTTTAAACACCCATTTAGTTCCAATTAAAGTATGACCTTGAGGTGGAGGTACAAGTTTCCAAACATTATTTCTTTCAAAATTTTCTAACTCTTCTTGTATGGCAATAATCCAAGATTCGTTAGTGAGTGTGTGTGATATATCTTTGTGTTCAAAAGAAGCAACAAAAGCAGAATGAGCATGAGAGTTTGGATCACAAAACCTGGATCGTGTGATTCGTTCGTGCAAGCTTCCAATAATTTGTTGTGGAGGATGAATTTTGAGAACCCGGAGGGGAGTGGACACTTCACAAGCTTCTTCTTCTTCATGTTCATCACAAATCGATGAGCTTGTGACTTGAGGAGGATCTGGACCAGCAATGGTGGTCGTCGGTGCTGGTTGTGAATCAAAATCAGGAGCTGGAACAATGTCATTAGCTGCTGAATTTTCGGGCAGCAGCATCACTTCCTCCTCATCTTCAATGATAATGCTCTCCCCCTATGGATATGTATCCGGACCTACAATGTTTGAGCTAGTACATGTGCTAGCTTCATCAAAATAAACTTCACAAGTCTCTACAATTTTGTTAGTGTCAAGTAAAAGCACATGGTAGCCTCTAGTATGAGATGGATAACCAAGAAACATGCCATCAACGGATCTAGGTTCAAATTTATCAAGATTACCATGTTTCTTAACAAAGCATTTGCATCCAAAGACTTGAAAGTGTCTAACACTAGGCCTATGTCCAAATCGGAGCTCATATGGTGTTTTACCTAGCTTAGAGCGCAAGAAAACACGATTTGAGACATAACAGGCGGTTGCAATCGCATCAGCCCAAAATTTCCCAGGAGTTTGATATTCATCAAGCATAGTCCTAGCCATCTAAACTAAGGTTTTGTTCTTTCTTTCTAAAACACCGTTTTGTTGAGGTACATATGGTGAAGAAAATTGATGATCTATTCCATTTTCAGCACAAAAGTGATCAAAAGATTGATTTTTAAATTCGATTCTGTTATCACTTCTAATTGCTTTTAAGGATCTTGGGTGATCAATTGATAATCTAAGAAATAAAGTTATAAAGTGACTAAAAGCTTCATTCTTCGATGCCATAAAGTAAACCCAAGAGTATCTAGAATAATCATCAATAATAACAAGAACATAACATTTACCTCCGAAGGATTGAACACGTGACGGTCCTATGGTGTCAAGGTGCAAAAGTTGACCCGGTTCAGTTGTCATGATCATTGTGAAAGGAGTATTTGAACCTGCAACCATCTTAGCATGTCTACAAGAAGAGCACACAATTTCTTTGCCCCCATTAAGCTTAGGCAGCCCACGTATGCGATCAAGAGCACTAACACGCGTGAGATGATCAAAGCCTGCGTGACCAAGTCTACGATGCCACAAATATAAGTCTTTGGAATCATTAGCGACTAGACACTTATGCTTAGAAGAATACATATGAAAATCAGCTTTAAAAACTCTTCCAAACCTAGACATGTTAAAAATAAGCTCACTATTTGAACCTACAACTTTGTTGCAGTTTTTAGTGAAAATAATTTCCAGATTTTCATCTAGCAATTGTGAAACAAAAAGCAAGTTGTATTTCAAATTTTTAACAAGTGCCACATCCTTCAAAGTGTAGTGATTATTTACTCTAACCAAACCCTTAGCAATTATAGGAGTTGAGGAATTATCAGCAAAAGTAACATTCTCTACACGTGATACAAAAGAGAGGGAGGAGAACCATTCTTTATTACCGGTCATGTGGCGTGAGCAACCTGAATCCACAATCCAGATGTTCTCCTTCCTCAAGCGTGTAACCTACATAGAAGCACAACACGTCGATGACTCAGTACTGGGGTTAGTCAAAAGGCATTTAGGAATCCAGTACTGAGTCACACGATGTCCAGCAGGAATAGCACGTGAAAGCTGAGACAAAACAGCAGGTTTATGAGCCAAAGATTGAGGATTTTTGTACCCAACTACTGACTTATGAGGTGTTACATGTGTAGCACAAAAAAACAGTAGGTTTGGGAGAAAACTTTGCATGTTTTCGACTCATTACAGCAGGTTGCATGTTCCTATCATTCGGTATAGCATGAGCAGCAAATTTTGCATGTAACTTATGAGATCTATCAATCATTCCTTCCTTTTTCTGTTGTTTAGCTAGTCTATAACAAAAATCTATGACATGACCATCTCTACCACAGTAGGTACAATGAAATTTAACTTTGTGTTCATCTCTAGATGAGCAAGCAACATTTTTATTTGAAACCGAATGAGACAACACTCCTGCAGATTTGAAAACCACTTCTTTCTGTTTAGAAACTGTTTGAATCAAAACACTTCCTAATGACTTTACAATTTTAGGTGGATGTGCTTTATCATGAGCATGAGAATCAAAACCTAAACCAGTTTTATCATTGCAAGACTTGGAAGAATTCAGCAGCAAGTTTAGGTTCTTATCCCATTGCAAAACCAATCTAATGTCCTATGCATGTTATCAAGTTTATTGGACAGATCAAGGCAATTTTCACATGAAGTTTTTCCTTTTAATTTGCAATTGGAACAAAATTTAACTTCATGAGAATGTAAAGCATTGTTCAATATAGAAATTTCATTCATAGCATCTTGTAGTTTCTTATCAAGATCATCACAAGTAGAACAATGCAAATCAAATGTAGAACAGCTAGCATCTTTCAAGCTTTTATCATTAAGTGCAGCAAGCTCTCTATTCTTTTCAATTTCTAACTCAAGTTTATCAAGTGTGGAGGTGTGTGCACTTCTTAATGAGGACAATTGTTCATATATTAAATCACATGAGGGACATGCATCATCACTAGGAATCAAAGTTTTTAAACGATTGATTTCAGATTCTAGTGATTCAATTTTAGCAGAACTATCCCTAAGCTTTTTGTCCTTTTTATTAACTATAATGGTGGCACGAGAAATAGCATCACACATTTCTTCGCAAGTAGGACATACCTCTTCATTGTCGCTGTTGTGTTCAGCCCCCTCCAAACTTGATCTTGACTTGCCCGCCATGAAGCACAAGTTTGCCAAATCATCTTCATCTTCGTCACTTCCAATGTCCACATCGCTTGAGCCAAGTTCTTGAAGTGCGGAGATAAAACTGCTCACCAATTGATGTCCTGTAAAACCCTTCTTTTTCTTCTTATCGTTTGCAGAGGAGTGCTTCGTCCTTGTTTGCTTTTCATCTCGGGAAGTAGGACCTGAAAGGTTAGGGCAATCTAAACGAAAATATCTTGTCTTACCACATTCGAAACATCGTTGAGGTTCGGAGCTTCCTCTCCTTCTAGTTCTAAAATTTTGCAATGCTTTTGAAAACCTAGTAGAGATAAGTACTAGCTCCTCCTCTGAAAATTCCTCAATCTGTTCAAGGGTTAGAGAGGACAACAAAGAAAGTGTACCACAAGATGAATTTTGACAGGAACTAAGCATGTCACGTTGAGAAACAAGAGCATTAGACTTGTTAGGGTTCTTACGTAATATTATGTCAATTTCATGAGTTTTTAACTTGGAATATAGCACATCTAAAGTAAGTGTACTCATGACAGTAGATTTACGAATAGATGTGACTTTCATCTCCCAAATTGACATATCAAATGCACTTAACAATTGCCTAGCATTTTCAGCATCTGAAAAATTAACATTGACACTACGCAAGTTGCTGAGAATTTTATTAAAGCGAGCAAAAAGGTCATCAATAGACTCACCGGGTTGCATCTCGAAGCGCATGTATTCTTTCATGAACATGTATTGCCTTACCTCCTTGATCGTGTTGGATCCTTCGTGGTAGTCACAAAGTGCTTTCCACACATCGTATGCAGATCGGAGGTGTGCAACACGGTCGAAGCCGCTTTGAGTTAATCCTTGTATGATCAAGTTCCGAGCCTTGTTGTTGTTGTCGACATCTCTCAGATTTGTAGCTGTAACTTGATCATTTGATGGCACTTCATAAGGCTTGTATACCTTCTCCCATATTGCGAAGCCTTGAGCCTGGATGAAGGCTTCTATACGTGCCTTCCAAACCTGAAAATCAATACCACTAAAGACACAAGGTTTTGCGGAGTATTTCTCCATGATGATTAGTCAAAATACGTGCAAATCACAAAGATTAGAGCACTGTGGCTCTGATACCAATTGTAGGATCGAAGAGCACATGAAAAGCTACCAGAGGGGGGTGAATGGTAGATTAAAAAATCTTATGCAGCGGAAACAATTAAATCCCAACCCCTTCGGCAGAAAAATGATATGTTAAAGAAATCGTGTGTGAGACTAATCTAAATGTGTTTCACCATGACAAAAGTGATAGATATCAGAGAGAATTAAGTCACGAAGAAGACACAACAAGAATCACTCAAATCCATCGAGAGAAACTCAAGTTATGATTGAAAGATCGAACAAAGGTCAATCTGTCCTACTCGAGAAAAACAGTTCTGGAACGCTGCAAAGAAACTCGTGTAGATCAAAAACAACAAATCCAATGACCCTGAAATTTTGACAGATGATAGATAATCAAGTTTTTAAAACAACCCAAAAAGAATCACGTCAATTAGATTTTTAAAACTCTAGGTATGATAAAACCACCTAAGAAAGGTAGTGCTGTGCAGAAACTCGACGAGAAAAACTTGTCTGGAACAAGTCGGACGAACAAGGCACAAAAGTTCCTTCAAACTATAAATTTTATTGATCAAACCATAAGAGGATCAGCCCCAAAGTGGTAACACACGAGCTCTAGCCTCCCTTGCTTATATAACCAGGCCTTAGGCCAACCCAATCTCAACTAGGACTCTAATCCTACTCAAATCACGAATCAAAACTTTCCATAACTGCTTAGGACTCTTCTATACGCAGATAGAAGCAATCTTAAGACTTCCAAATACCTTAGGAACGTATCCCACATTTCTAAAACAACTCAAATTTGTGACCCACACGATATCATATCATAACCAACTCAAAACTTTCCATATTTGAGTCAAACCCGACTCAGACGCAGCCTGAGTTCATAACCTAGTCGGTTGGACCTTTCCGACCAATTCTTTACGTCCACATCTCTTCATCACGCCTCGGAACCATGTAGCCACGTCCATGCACTCCTTGAACACGTGCAAACATCTTCCAATAACATCCACAATACCTTCATATGCATTGTTCTTGATTCAAACATGTTGCGCAACCTCCCGATCAACTCAACCACAATTCCTCCCGAACTTGGTTGTTGAACCTTATCTTCTCCCTAAGACTAGTTCAATGGATCCCGTCACCAGCCATGTCTTGAACTCAAGCAACACATGCACATTAATAAACAACCAATACATCCAAGCACAAGTTCTTGACTTGACTCTCGTTAGTTCCGAAACCACAACACCTTACGTGAGCACCTCACATAAGCATGTTGCAAACCATAGCAAAATGATATCATACTTAACCATCAAAACACACCAAAAAATTAGTAAAATAATACTAAGCAACCTTTCCATAAGTATAAAGCAAGTTATAAACATTGCAAGTTAAAAGCAGAACCACTGCAATTAAGCTCCAAATTGCCAAAGCTAACATGAGCTTGAGCCGGTGCTTACCAAAGCTAGTACAACCTAACGCCGAAGCTTACCAAAGATAGTACAACCTAGCGCCGGAGCTTACCAAAGCTAGTTGGAACTAGTCAACTCAAAAGCCGGAGCTAGAAAAACATATCGGAGCTAACCAACATAAGTCGGACCTAGCAAAACATATCAGAGCTTAACAAAGACATGCTGGAGCTATCAAAGACATGCTGGAGCTAAGGACAAAGCTCACCGGAGCTTCCCAAAAACATGTTGAACCTTGACAAAGCAAGTCGGACCTATTGTCAGACCTTGCAGAAGCTCGGAGATAGAGTCAGACTTTGCTAAAAAGGTGTTTTAGCAGAATTTTAGAACTTTTATCATCAAAGCCAATGTATTCAGTACAAGCCAATGTATTCAGCACACATAGGTCTCACAAGTTTATCACAAGAGAACCATGTTAGCAACAAGAGTAGGACGGGAGAGTGTACTCACTTATCAACACTTGTTGTTGTCATCAACATGTTGGGAGATTGACGGCAGGCCCCTTGGGCGGTGCTGGAGCTGGATTGTCCCGCGTCGCCCACCATCGTCGCTGGGACGTTGATGGTCGGCCCCCTGGGAGGTGCCAGAGCTGGATGCTCCGGCATCGCCCAGCATCATTGCAGAGACGCTTACGGCAGGCCCCTTAGGTGGTCCCGGAGCTGGCTGCTCTGGCGTCGCTCACCATCATAACTTGCTTTGTATGTCCTGCGTACACAGTAGGGGTGCATATTTTTTGCTCGCCGGTGATCTTCCCCTACTCTTTAGTTATACCATGTCTTACAGTCCAAGGCTGGTACGCAGGGTTTGGGTAATTCAGTGTGTTAGCGCCCGGGATCCGGCTCCCACCTTACTTAGGGTGTGAGCTTCCGGGCCCTCAGTACTTAGTCGTAGCACTGGGAGGCAAAGTGTGCATGCTTAGGGTACAAAACCAGGATAGGAAGGCTGCACGCTCTGGACCTCCAGCTCGGCATAGGCCTTTCGTGGGGGACCATTTGGCACCACAGGGCCCCAAGTAAGAGGGCAACCACGAGATCCGAAACACCTTGCGGGTACCTCAAACAAGTCTGCCTTCAGCAGCATTGCATAACTCCACTAGGGGTGATATAGAGAAAAAATTCACCTCGTATATGAAGATAATATACAAAAAAATGAGACTAGCCTGATCCATCACAAAATTAACAGATTGTTAAGTGAACATAAGAGAAAGCACATGGTAAGAGAGTGAATTTTTCAAATTGGCATTCATAGGAGCGGAATGGCTTTACAATAAGGCAACAACCCACTCCGGTTGGCAAGGGAGGCAGAGTGTTCATGCTTAGAGTACGGGTCCAAGCTAAATAGCTGAACACTCTAAACATGTCCCCCCAGAGCTTGGTTGTCCTCAGTACCATTCCTTGGCACCATGACACCCTACACTGTCCTACTATTATGCTTAGGGATAGAACTTACGGAGGTGATGTTCCAAGGGTTGGGGAGGGGCTCTCCTTCCTCCGTGGCCAGGCAGACACACCCGGGGCGTGATACTTGTGTCACTCAGAAGGGGCCCTCCCAGCTGGGGGAGAGTTTGTGTGCCCACTCTCGAGAAAGTATTTGTCGTAGGACCAGATCACCCATCTGGAGCTCTCTACTCTGCACGGATCGCTCTTGGTAGCGCCGTAGCGCTTGCCAGTATCGGGCATTTTGAATGGTGGCGTGCCACCTTGCTTCGTCAACGAGGTTGACATCTTCGCATCGGAGCTGGTCCTGGGCAGCTTTTGTTGAATGATCGGACTCAGAGGGAGCCCACTGCGATCTCCAGGGAGAGGACGGCCTTGACCCCATACACCAGGAAGAAAGGCGTTTCTCCCGTGGCCTGGCTGGGCGACGTTCAGCTGGCCCACAGGAGTTCATCAACCTACTTTGCACCATGTTTATCCAAGCAGTCATCTGTTCGTGTCTTGAGGCCCTTGAGGATATCGGCGTTGGCCCTTTCAACTTGATCGTTGCTTTTTGGGTGAGCTATGGATGAATAAAAAACTTGGACGTCGAGGTCTTCGCAGTAGTCTTGGAACACTGCACTAGTGAATTGGGTCCCATTGTCAGTGATGATCCTGTTCGGGACCCCGAACCTGCACACGATTGACTTGATGAACTTGACTACGGAATCCTCATTGATGTTGATCACTGGGGCTGCCTCCCGCCACTTGGTGCACTTGTCTACAGCGACGTAGAGGAACCGGTACCCTCCAACAGCCCTGGGAAAGGGTCCCGGGATATCCAACCCCCAGACCGCGAATGGTCAGGAGAGGGGTATCATCTGTAGTGTTTGCGTCGGAGTGTGAATCTACTTCGCATGAAATTGGCATGCCTTGCATCTTTTCACCAGCTTGACGGCATCTTGGAGTGTCGTTGGCCAGTAGAAGCCATGTCGGAAGGCTTTATCGACCAGTGTGCATGTAACACCCTCATTTTTATGCATCATGCGTTGCATAAGTTCATATATATGTTTAACATTAATCCACATAAAAAGGAATGAGTTTAAAATGAATTAAAAGCAAAACCGCACTTAAAAGTTCGAAGAAGTGCGGATAGTCCGTTTTTGGTGCGGACTAGTCTGCATTCCCTCTGACCTCCCTCAGACGTGTCTGTTTTCTCTGCAGACAAGTCCATTAGTCTCTCTATATTGTTTTCGGACTTGTCTGGTCCATCGCGGACTAGTCCGGTATCCCAATTCCTCAAAATTTTGCCAAGTCCCTGTACTTGTCCGATATCTAGCGGACTTGTCCGTTTTCTTCTCTGACTAAGTTCGAATTTGTCCAATATAGTCTGAACTTATCTGAATTCTCTCTGACTAACTTCGGACTAGTCTGGCCTAGTGCGGACTTGTCCAGTGCTCGCGATTATGAGTTTATCTTTTGTTTCACGACGTGTTTTTAGGTTTTAACTTAAGTTGGCCTAAGGATGTTGTGTCTAACTCTTTTGGAGCCCATGTGGGACCCCACACCGGCCTCCACCCTCTCTAAAACCTACCTTCATTGAAACCCTAACTCTCCACCCTATATAAACAACCCAACACCCCACCCTTTTACCTCTTTGCCTCAATTGAAAGACCACAAACCCTAGTTCCTGGGAGCTGCCACCAAGGAGGAGAAGGAGATCCCGAGCAAGAACAAGAAGAGGAGGAAACGAAACAGGATCAAGTGATCAAGATCTCCATCTAGTTTTCGTTCTTCATCAACAAGTCATCTTAAAGTTTTCTTCATCAACCCTAGATCGTCAAGATCCAAGTGTTGCCTCCAAAAACCTTGATTCATTGGAGGTCTAAACACCTGGTATACCTTCTACTTTCTCTTGCTCACGTGAATTCAATCCTGTTTCCTCAAATTCACGTCAATCTAGAAAACCCTAATTCGCTAGTTCTGCGTAGAGCGGACTAATCTGGCCCTAGAGCAGAATAGTCCGGTTTGGTTGTCTGTTTTCTGCTGAATTAATTCTAAATTGATTCGAATCAATTCCAAACCTGTCCAAACTTGTTAAAAAACATTAGAACTAGTTAGTAAACATTATTAATAACTCATTAACAAAGTCTTACCTCACAATTGCATTAATCATGCATATCATGTCATATTGAGTAACATATGAGCATCTATTGATTGTGATTCTTGTCTTGTATGTTCGTTGCGCGGATTAGATGGATTTGCGCTAGAGGGTGCTGCAAAAGACCTCCAACACCTGGAATTTGAAGACTTTGACCCAAACCAAGCCCAAGAGCAAGGCAAGTGCCCTTGAACATATTGATCATGTTTTTACAATAAATGTTTTGTTTTCAAAACTGCATTGCTTGTGTCAAATTGATGGGAATTCCTATGATAGGAAGTTTACTAGCTTTGTTTAACCATCCTTGTCGCCTGGAATACTTACTAGAGAGTCGACAAGGGCTTTTTACCTTTTGCTTCGCTCAACTTAGGTGGGATGGGAAAACAACCATGTTACTTAATTATAAATTATTGAGATGATGGATAATGTACACTGATAAACATGATTAATGGTAACATGGTAATGGGTGATCTAAGCAAGCATGGTATGTGGACGATTTGGATGTTATAGTGGTTTCATTTGCTTTAGATCTAAGGACCAGTTAATGGAGCGACCATCCAAGATTTACAGTGTCGCCACCGGGGAAGAAGAGTCAGTTTGGGTTTGGATTTGTGGCAGGACTCCCTGGGATCCAAAGGGCACAAGAGGGGGCCCTTGGTTGAAGATGTGCTCAGTTGGAGGCATCACCACCGGTGAAACCTCAGTGGGTCCATACATGCTAGTAATCCCTTTGTAAAGGTTATTTTTTGATCTCTTGTCCACAAACCAACGGAAGTGTGAGACGGCATAATAGAGGTTCCGAGTCGCAGAAAGGTGATGAAATCATGAACACGTAGGTAAAGTTGTACAACCTCTACAGAGTGTCTTGAAAACTATCATGATAGTCGTGCTCCCGATCATGAGCAACATGGACCCTCACATGATTAGAGGGAAACTTGGGATTTGGGATGGTTCGGTTATGGTCTTGGTATTGGGATGGTTTGGTACTAGTTATGGTTGGTAATATGGTTATAGCTAGTTATGGATTGAATTATAGTATTGGTTATGGTTAATGGTAATGGTAAAATCTGGTATAATTGTGATGGATTTGAAATATGGACTTGTACTATGATATCATTGTGGTATATGATGGGTTTACTTCACATACATATAATATATTGCTTTTCAAATGTTTTAACGTACTTTTCAGCATTTAGCCTTTATTATTGTCGTCATTTGTATCAACTACATGTCATACTTTCCCACAATTGTTGAGTACGACATGTACTCACCCTTGCAATTCCCCCACCAACAGTTGCAGGTCAGGATTGGGAGTACCACGACGTTAATGAGGAGTTCTAGGATGTGTGCTGCCGTCAGCTTTGCCTGTGGTGTTGCTTGGAGTTGCGCTATACCCTTTGCTTAGCTTGCTTATTTCATTTTGTTCATATTTAGTTATTTCCTATGCATTAGTTCAAACTTGTCATTAATATTCATTAGAGCTTGTATTCGAGAATATTATTAATTGTGTAATAAAAGTGCTTATTTAACTTATTTTGTGGTAATTTTCTGTACATTCTTTTGTGAATGCACTCGTGTATGTGTGTTGAACGTCCTAGGCACACATATGCGCTCACTTGGTTCATTTTCGGAATTGGGTATCATAGTGCGGGAAGCAGCATGATTCATGCACTCTCCTTCGTGCATTTCTATGACCAAGTCGCAGTCCTCCTTCCGAGTTATGCACCGCAATAGGACGTCTTTGGCACCACGCCGGCAGAGGTCAACTTCCACCGGCGTGTAGCATTTCGCCATCCTTACGATCCGCTCAGCGGATATTCCTCCAGAAGGATGTTGTCTTTCAGGTAGTCTTGGACCTCCGTGATCCATGCATCGGGACTCTCTTGAGCTTCTGGGTCTTGGGTGCTGGGTAATCCGAGGTCCCCGGTGACGCACAAGAACCTCGATGGGCCCCATGGTTGCAGGGCCATGGAGGTCGCCAGCTTTAAGGTGTTAAGCTCGCCTTCTTCATTAGGAACTGCGGGCCTAGCTGTTGGTCGCACTAATCTCTTGGCGAAGACATCTTCAGGAGCCAAGGCTCCAGTGGAGGCCATAGTTGACAAGGAGTCGGCGATGGAGTTGTCCGTGCGCGGCACGTGGCAGAGGTCCAAAGCCTCGAAATCAGCTTCTAACTTCTTGACGTGCAGTAAGTACACCATGAGCTGAGGGTCGTTGCAGCAGCATTCCCCCCGGACTTGCTTGATGATCAGCTAGGAGCCTCCCTTGACCAGCATCTGTGGGACAATGAGACCCTACGCAGCTGTCAGTCCGAAGATGAGGGCCTTCATATTCTGCCATGTTGTTGGTCGCATTGAAGTCAAGGCGCACTGCGTACTTGGACTGCTCTCATGTTGGGGAGGTGAGAAGCACACCAGCTCTGGCCCCTTGCTTTCACAATGATCCATTGAAGAAGAGTGTATAGTGGGGTCCGGTGAGCACTGGACCCCTAGACTCCGGCTCGCTGACTTCCAGGCCCCCCGGGTTGCTTGGTGAGAGAGTCCACTCAGCAATGAAGTCTGCTAGTGCTTGGCTCTTAATTGCATGTTGCGGCAAGAAGTTGAGCTCGAACTTCGCCAGTTCTGCAGCCCATTCGGCGATGTTGTCAGTCGCGTTGGGACTGCGGAGCACTGCACCCAAGGGAACGAGGTCACAACTGAGACTCTATGTGCCTGAAAGTAATGGCAGAGCTTCCTCGACGCAATTAGCACTGCATATAGTAACTTGTGCACTTCAGGGTACCTTGTTTTTGCTTCATGCAGGACTTTGCTGATAAAGTAGATCGGGCACTGGATCATCCGAACCCTTCCCAGGGAATCCGGCGCACCTCTTACATCCACTCCGGGCCCAGAGACTTTGTGTTCCCTGAACCCAGGGTGTCCTCTGGGGGCAGGGACCCAGAGGCTTCTTGCTCCGGGCCCTCTAGGGGGGCTCGGCTACCTTCTGGTGGTTGGGACCCGAAGGCATCTTGGTCATCGAGGCCCCTTGCGGTCTCCAAGCCCTGGGGCTCAGCATCAACAACAGGGGCCCCGTCTGTCTCTTAAGGTTTTTGTGTATCAGGTCGCTATGCTACTAAGACCATGCTCACTCCTTCTGTTGTGGCAGCGATGTAGAGGTACAGAGGCTCCCTGGGCTTCGGGTCTACCATGATGGGCAAGGACGTGAGATGTCGCTCCAGTTCATGGAATGCCTTTTCTGCCTCCTCTGTCCAGATGAATGGTCGAGATTGACGCAGCAGTTTGAAGAACAGGGGGCTCGTTCAGCCAGTCTAGAGATAAACCGCTTGAGTGCTGCCAAGCAACCTGCAAGCTTTTGTACGTCTTTGATGTGGGTTGGAGGCTGCATCATCTCTACTGCCTTGATCTTCTCCGAGTTCACCTCGATCCCTCAGTGTGAAACCAAGAAACCAAGGAGCTTCCCGGCTTTGACTCCAAACACACACTTGTCAGGGTTAAGCTTTGTGCATGTGGTCCGCAACCTATCGAAGACTAGGGCGAGGTTGTCTAACAATGATGTATGTGTTTGGATTTTGACAACAATATCGTCGACGTATACCTCTCCCAGATCCCGAATGAGGTCCCCAAATATTTTATGCATGGCACGTACAAAAGTAGGGAGGGCATTCTTAAGATTGTAAGGTATGGAGACATAGCATTACAGGCCATCTACAGTTATAAATTCGGTATGCTCTTCATCCTCTCTAGACATGGGGATTTGGTGGAACCCTGAGTAAGTGTCTAGAAAGCGGAGAAAGTCGCATCCTGAGGTTGAATCTACGATCTGATCTATGCTAGGGAGAGAGAAAGGATCTTTAGGATATGCCTTGTTGAAGTTGGTGTAGTCGATGCACATCCGAAGCTTCCCAACGGCCTTGGGGACGACTACAGGGTTGGCCAGCAACCTGGGATGATGGACTTCCCGAATGAAGCCAGCATTGAGCAGCTTCTTGATCTCTTTGCGGATGAAATTCTGCTGCTCGCTAGGCTGCTTTTGTGGCCTCTATTGCATCGGCCGGGCATCAGGATAGATCTTTAAGTGGTACTCGATCACCTCCCTGGGGATGTTGGGCATCTGAGACGGTTGCCAGGCAAACACGTTGACATTAGCTTGCAGGAAAGCGATGAGTGTTGATTCTTGTTTGCTGTCTAGACTACCCGCAATGTGGGTGGTCTAGCCAGCATTGAAGCCGATCTGGATAGCCTTGATTGGTACATCGTCATTCTCAGAGGGTTGCACTCGTGGTGCAGCGATGTAGTCACGCTCGCGCGGGCTGGCGAAGGTTGACTGGGTCCGGCATCGCCCGAGGCAGGTGCTGGGGCCACCACTAGTGTTTGGAGCTCCTCCAAAGCACAGATCATTGTTGTGCGATCTTTGCAGATCTTGAGGACGCTGGAAGGAGTCGACATCTTGAGGGAGGTAGCCGCAGTGGACTACGACCATGAATCGGTACAAGGTCGGTCTGCCGATAATGCCGTTGTAGGGGAGGCTGACCACGGTGACATCGATATGATATTCTCCGTCCTAAAGTTCTCGACGTTGCGAGAGTCACCCCGAGGTGGATGTTGCCGTACGGGGTAATCTTCCCTAGCCCTACCCATGATAACGATCTCGACGGGACGAGCCTAGACACAGGGATCTTCAGCTTGTCGAAGGTCGTATGGCTAATGAGATTGAGGCCGGCCCCGCCATCTTTTAGAACATGGTAGAACTTGATATTAGCGATGGTGGGGGCGATAAGGAAGGGCAGAAGCCTGGCTCCCGACATGTTTTCGGGGCAGTCGGAGGCATCGAAGCTGATCGGCGTCTCCATCCATCTGTGATGCAGCACCAGGGCATCAGTAGAGTGTAGTGATGCTACCGCTTGGCGCATGGTCTTGACCATGATCTGGGACACGGGTTCCCAAGATCCCCCACAGATGACGTGGAGTGCTTTGCTACGCTGGTGGTCGCCGTTAAGGTCAAGGTTCTAAGTCTGATGGATCATTTCAATGGCCTGTTCAGGCTCTTGGAACTCCATCTCCATGTCTTTGCCGACCTGCTGGTCGACCTTTTGCGGCTTGATATTGCCGCCTCTCTCAAGCTTTATTGCTTGCAATTGCAACGAAAGCGCAACCACTTTTTCGAGGGAAAACCCCTACCTGATGCACCAATGTTGAAGTGTTAATGCGACACTTCCCCCGGATCAGCTAAGGAGCAGCCTGCGGAGGTTCTTTGACCGGCAGAGCTTAGTTCTCAGGCTCTGTTTGGAACCTCTAGAGCTAATTGTTAGCTAGATAATAATCTATTAGCTGAATTGGGCTAGCTAATGATTAGCTAGCTAATTATTAGCTAGAGGTTGTTTAAAACCACAAGAGATAATTGTGTCTCTAGAAACAAATTGACTATTTTGTCCTTAAATTGGAAGTGCTCTCATCACCCTCACAGATGAGGGTTGTGCGACGGGCGGCGGCGGGCAGCAAAATCAAGATACGGCGACGAGGTTGTGCGACGGGCAGCACGGCTTGCTGCTCGATGGTGCGACTAGGGATGCGCGATGGGAGGCGACATGGGCTGCGTGATGGGTGGCTAAATCTGGATACGGCGTCGGGGCTGCGCGACGGGCGACGCGGCTTGCTGCCCGGCGGCGCCACGGGCAGCTGCGCTAGCAGCCCGAGCTGTGCGATGGGTGGCGGCGCTAGCTGCCCGAGTTATGCGACATTTTGGCGTGATGAAGGGTTTGGTTTGGGAGGAGATTGAGAGATAAGGGTAGGGATAAAATTGACTTTAGTCAAGAATTAGCTGAGTTGGAGCAGCTAATGAGATAATAGTTAGCTGAGGGGATAGGTAATAATTAGTTGCTCTATGAGCTGAGGGGTTGAAACCTCTAGAGCTAATTTTTAGTAGCTAACAATTAGCTCTAGAGGTTCCAAACAGGACCTCAATCTAGTGATCGCGCGTATGAGAGTATGAGACGGTGGTTTTTATGTGGTTTGGGCCGCAAGTGTGTAACATCCTACTCCACAGTGAGGTTGTATTGCTGGTGTGAGTGTGTGAATGCATAGATTGAGGGGATCCTTTGTAGCGGTGGCGGTCTGGTCCTTTTATAGACAAGTCAGACGCCTTACATGTGGGGCGCGGGGCCCGACAGGTTGCCCCAAGGCGATCTTTATCCTAAAAGATCTATGGCTTCTTGCATAAGCTTCCCCTGATCGCGGCTTCAAGACTTGTCGTCTTGCCACCTCAGTCACCAGTGGCCCATGCGTAGTCGCTGATGGTGTCAGAGGATGTCACGTCTATTTGTCTGGTCGCCGCAAGCTACCCACTCTGCGGGGCAGGGTAGGCCTGCGATGTTTTCACTGTGTTGTGATTGGGCGCATCGGTCTCTGGCCGATGGCATGCTCCGCACTAGCCGCCAGAGGTGGGTCCCTGTCTTCAATGCTTGATTTAGATGGGGTGGACCATCCCTTAACTCACGCACTTCACCGCCCAAGGTGAGTTGCGGGACACGTGGCAGCTTCGGGGCTGGCTCCGCCGGGGGAGGCCAGGCTTGGTCTTTGGGGCATGCGGCAGCTCCGTATCCCTTCGCGACATGTGGCAGCTCCAGAGCCCTTGTAACACCCTCATTTTCATGCATCATGCCCTGCATCCATCATTATACATGTTCAATGCTAAGCGACATAAAAAGGAACAAGTTTAAAATGAATTTAGAGCAAAACTGCACTTAAAAATTCTGGAAAGTGCGGAGTAGTCTGTTTTTTGTGCGGACTAGTTCGATTTCTCTCTAACCTCGCTCGGACATGTCCGTTTTAGTGCAGACTATTTTGGTTTTTGCCTCTGGACAGTTTCGGACTTGTCCGGTCCATTGCGTACTAGTCCGGTACCCCAATTCCTTGGAAATTTTGCTAAGTCCCTGGACTTGTCCGGTATTCCAGCGGAGTTGTCCATTTTTCCTCTGACTAAAATCGGACTTGTCTAGATTTGGCCAGACTTGTCTGATTTTCCTCTGACCAAGTTTGGACTTGTCTGGTATAGTTCGGACTTGTCCATTTTCGCCTCTGTCAATCTTTGTACTAGTCCGACCCTTTTCAGACTTGTCCGGTAAATCGCGATTCCGAATTGATCTTTTGTTTCACGACGTGTTTTTGGGTTTTACCTTAAGTGGGCCTAAGGACGTCGTGTCTAACTCTTTTTGGAGCCTATGTGGGACCCCACACCGGCCTCCACCCACCCCAAACTTGAATTCATTGAAACCCTAGCCTCCACCTCTATATAAACAACCCCACCCCTCCACCTTGCATCCTTTTGCCTCAATTGAAGATCACCAAACCCTAGTTCATGGAGAGCTGCCACCAAGGAGGGAGAAGGAGATCCATAGCAAGAATAAGAGGAGGAGGAAACGAAAGAGAATCAAGATCTCCATCAAGTTTGATCTTCATCTACAATTCACCATCAAGTTCCTTCATCAACCCTAGATCGTCAAGATCCAAGTGTTGCCTCCAAAACCCTTGATTCATTGGAGTCCTAAACACCTGGTATACCTTCTACTTCCTTTTCTCACGTGAATTCAACCCCGTTTCTTCAAATTCACATTGATCTATAAAACCCTAGTTCATTGTTCCTGCGACAGGCGGAATAGTCCGACCCTACAGCGGACTAGTCCGATTTTGCAATTTGTTTCCTGCTGAATTAATTCTAATTCAATTTGAACCTATTCCAAACCTATCCAAACTTGTTAAAAACTTTATAATTAGTTAGTAAACATTAAAAACAACTCATTAACTAGTTTTACTTCGCATTTGCATCAATCATGCATGTCATGACATGTTGAGTAATATATGTGTACTTATTGATTGAAATTCTTGTCATGTATGTTTATTGCGCGGTTTAGATGGATTTGCGCTAGAGGGTGCTACGGAGGATCTTCAGCACCAGAAATTTGAAGTCTTTAATCCCAATCAAGCCCAAGAGCAAGGCAAGTGTCCTTGAACATATTGATCCTATTTCTAAAATAAATGTTTTGTTTGCAAAACTGCATGCTTCTGTCAATTTGATGGGAATCCTATGATAGTAAGTTTACTAGCATTGTTAACCACCCTTGTCACCTAAAATACATGGTAGGGAGTTGGAAAGTGCTTTTAACCTTTTTGCTTCGCTTAATTAATTGGGATGGGAAAACAGCTATACCATTTAATTATTCATTAATGAGATTATGGTTACTATGAACTAGTTAATATGACATGGTAATGGGTGATCTAAGCAAGCACGGTATGTGGATGGGTTGGATGTTATGGTGGTTTTGCTTGCTTTAGATCTAAGGACTAGTTCATGGGAGAATAATCCAGGACAACAATGCCACCACGAGGCCAAGTTTGGGTGCGGCGTAGCTGATTAATTAGGGTATTGCTGGTATTGCATGGATCATTTGGTGCACCAGGGAAGGGGAGTCGGATTGGATTTGGATATGGTTGGTGGGACTCACTGGGATCCGAATGGCACAAGAGGGGGCCCTTGGTTGAAGATGTGCTCAGTTGGAGACATCGCCACCGGTGAAACCTCAGTGGGTCCGTACATGCTAGTAATCCCTTTGTAAAGACTATTTTGTGATCTCTTGGCCACACACCTAGGGAAGTGTGAGACGGCATAATTGAGATTCTATAGTCATCGAAATGTGATGAAACCACAAACACGTGGGTAAAGTGGTACAACCTCTGCAGAGTGTCTAAAAACTATCATGATAGTCGTACTCCCGGTTATGAGCAACCTGGACCCTCACATGATTAGAGGGAAACTTGGGATTTGGGATGGTTTGGTATTGGTTATGTTTGTGGTTGGTAACATGGTCATGATTATGAATTGAATTATTGTTTATGGTAATGGATATGGTTAATGGTAATGGTGATGGATATGGAATATGGACTTATATTATGGTAATTATTGTGGTTTATGATGGGTTTACTTCACATACATATATTATATTGCTTTTAAAATGTTTTGATGTACTTTTCAACACTTAGCCATTATTATATTCGTCATTTCGATCTACTACATGTCATACTTTTTACACTTGCTGAGTAGGCCGTGTCTGCCGTCAGCTTGCCTGTGGATTGATTGGAGTTGCGCTACCCTTATGCTTATTTGCTTAGCTGCATAGTTGCTTCATTAGTTATTTCTACTGCATTAGTTCAAACTTTTCATTAATGTCATTAGAGCTTGTATTCGAGGATATTCTGAATTATATAATAAAAGTACTTAATTAATCTTGTTAAGTGGTAATTTTCTATATATCCTTTTGTGAATGCACTCATGTATGTGTGTTGAACATCATGGGCACACATAAGCGTTCGCTTGGTTCTTTTTTGGAATCGGGTGTCACAGCCCTTCGGGGTACGTGGCAGCTTCGGAGCCCTTCTCTGTGGGAGGCGTTCGGCCTAGTGCTTCAAGCCACTTGGTTGCACTGGACCTCTCCCTAAAGTAGGATGAGGTCCCGCCCGAACACGTGGCACCTTGGAAGTTCGTCCCTCCGGGGAGCCGGGTCCCGTCCTTGTGGTCCACGCGGCAGTGCCGGACCCCGTACTTGAGGATGGTCGGGGTCCGGCACCTTCTGGACACTTTAAGCTTGTGTGCAAGGGTACCCCATATGCAGGATACCGACAATTACTTATCTCTATTAGGGTGTCAGATTGGCACTTATCCTCTCAAATACCTAGAAATTCCTATGCACTACAGAAAACAGAGTAATAATGCTTGGAAAATGATTGAGAATAGGTTTGAAAAGAAACTGAGGAGCTGGACACTACGTGAGAAAGTCTCATCCGAAATGGTCCTGAACGAAGAACGAAGACGAACAAACACTGTGTATCCATTGTCGCGTCTCGCATTACATAGTCATCAGAGTCGGGCGATGGGCGCGTCGCTGATCACTATAAGTGCGAGACAAGGTCAAAGATAGTGTGTCACCTTTCTTTTTGTCATACCAAATGTTCTTTACGGAGTCATCGAAGACGGACAACTAGCTCATCGCTCATCAGCATCCATGCGAGACAAGCTCTAATATAGCGTGTCACAGATTTATTGACTGATCTGAGACAGGCTTTATGGCAGCGCATCGAATATTTGTTGACTGGTCTGAGACGGGCTTTAAGGAAGCTGGTCTCCTTTATTTAGGTAATCTGAGACGATCTTTGTTACATATCGTCGTGGATTATTTACAGACAGGGTCTAATATTGAGTGCCCCCCACCCCTAATTATCCTGGTTGCCGGCTGCATCTTGGAGCTAGCCAGGATTTGGCAGCCGCATTGCCAGTGTCAGCAACATACAAATACATGAACATATGTATAGTCAAAAAGATCACACCTTAAATAATATTGATCCATCAAATATTAACAAAGTGTCAATCATGGTTATCAAGTATACTAATTACACAAAGAATGCCCCATGTTCATCCTGATTACAAAGTAACTAATTACACACATCATAACTGTGATCATCTAATCCTGTATATCGTAATGAAAATTCTCCCATTCAATGGCTTCATTAACGATGAGCCTTCATAGCCTCTAATGCTCTGACTGAGACATCCTCAAATTCAATAAAATCACTAAAATCATATAAAACATTATCAAATTACAGTCACATTCGCTTAAACAGTCACATAAGAGAGCAAATATCTGAAGGCTTAGGAACAAATTGGTAAACAACTGTAACAAACACTGGAACTGTTAGTGAATGGAGAACCGAGCTTACTTGTGGCACGGGCAGTTGGTGAGCATCTGCAAAGCATCAGCGGAGAAATTGTTCTCATCATAAAGGACATGGTAGTGAGCTGGTGTGCTTCTCCCCTAAAAAAACAAACAATTTACATTCCACTGATGCATTAATAGCCCGATATCAAAAACTCGTGAGAGCAACACCAATTATCGCATCGGTACCTTGATTCTAGCATGGCTATAGAGGTAGAAATCAAACTCACTAGGATGGCAAATGCTAGTGTCAACCACAGTTCCTGCAGTTTGAAGGGTTTGTGAATCAGAATTCATAATATACATTGATAGTCAAAACAAATACATTACTTATGCATTGGACATAAACAAGAAAGATGAATGTGTTCCAGAACACCAACCAGGAAGAACATTTCTACTTATGTGAAGGTTGTGGCGTGCTCATATCGATTATCGAGGTCAGGGTTGAGCCGACGGCGTGCTCCGGGGATAGGGGAAGAGGCGACATGCTCTGGCGTGCTCAACTCTCTGATGACTAAGGTCGATGTCAACGGCGGGGTTGAGGTCGACGGATGCAGTGCGACAATGACGAAGAGCGAGTTGAGGAAGAGGGGCGGCGCTGTCGTGCTCAGGAGCTGCGATTTCTAGGTGGAGAGAGCGTGCGAGAGATAAAAATTTTCGCCAAGTGTTGAGAGAGCGCCCAAAAAGCAAAACTCGGAGACAAGCCTCTATAACACCTGTCTCTCATTTAGACGTCTCCCTTAGGTCGAGAGAGTGCGGGTAAGTTTTGCTCGAAATTTTTTGCCAGAGAGCGCGCGAGAGCTAAAAATAGGTAAAAAATCGGAGCCGAGCTTGTCTAATGTTCGTCTCTCATCTGCCCATCTACCTTTTGTCGGAGGTCAAAATCGTCGACGGGTCTTAATAAAGCTCGTCTCTCATTCGCCCGTCTCCCTTTTGCTGGAGGTCAAAAATCGAAGACGCACCTATTTAATGTTCGTCTCTCATGTGCTCATCTCCCTTTTGCCACTCGCACGACATGTGAGCGTTTGTTGCCACTCGCCACAGAGTTAACATCGTGAGCGTCTGTTGCAGGGATAAACAAACGCAATGACATTGCAATTCAGGGATATAATTGGAATTCAGGGATAAACAAACGCAATGATATTGCAATTCAAACATATAATAGGAATTCAGGGATAAACAAATGCAATGACATTGCAATTCAGAGACAATTTGCAACTCAATGATTTCATAGTTCATACACATTGCGTGCCCTCTAAACTATAAATTTCTAAATATATTCCTATGAAGCTCTCATCGATCAATGTAAATTGTACCGTCTAGCTTGCTCTCGAACACGTCTCTTATATTCTCCTGGACCTTGAAAATATTGACATTCTTTAAATTAACAAATATCGAATGAGAAATGATATATGACCTACGTTGGTCACTAACACAAAGTTACTAACCTTGATAAGTAGATTATAAAATCATTTTCAACATCGGGCGCATTTGACTGATGAAGCAAACACTAAACTTCAAGTAGTATAGTTTTGATTGTAAAACCAGACCACCACCCCTACGAAATATCAATTTAAGCAACATAAGAAACCAGTTCAAATAAGTTCAGGAACAAGTACTAATTACTTGAGCAAAATAAGTCTATCTTACAGTCTCTTGATCAAGAACCCCAAGGTAGAGTGCTCCTGAGCGATGGACATTCAGGTGGAAGAAACCACGTGGAAAGACGCATCTTGGAGGCACCAACGAATAGTCTCGCCGAGAAGGAGATTGTCAAGGGGTAGTAACCACCTTCTCAGTCAGTCTACAAAGGAAAGTCATTAATAAGGAGACGATGTTATACTGGATATGATTGTGCTTGGTCTTAATGATTTACCCCTTTTTTATCGGAGACGATGCACTTTCACTTCAATAAATCTTCTGACTCGGGCTTCGCGGAGAAACCTTACGCGTAGAGATTGGACAAACAAGTGACTCGAATGCCAGTGCGCCATGAAATTGCAAATACCAAAAACAAACAAGACGGAGAAACAAAACTACAGTTAAGTTTATCAGTTGATTGTAGAGCTACATACAACTATGCAACCAGTGTGTCATATGTACATACATGGAGATGGTTCTTGTGCCACGCCAAGCACTCCTCCTTCAGTCGGTTACGCGCCAAGTCGATATCAAACCCACCATGAACAGTGATGATGTTGAGGACGGTGACGACAACGACGACAATGGCGAACAGAGGCGGCAGTCGCACTGGAGTTGGTCGAACAGAGGCGGCGGTCGCACTGGAGTTGGTCGATTAGTAAAGGAGTAACGTGGGAGATAAAAGCGAGACGCGCGAGGCTGGAGCGAGACGAGCGATACTTTTTCTTGTGTTTTGTAATATATTGTGCTAATGAATGAAATTTATATGTGTTCATCTGTGTGAATGAATATTATCTTGTGTGTTCAACTGTGAATGAATGGTGTGCTCAGGAATGACAATTCATAAGGAAGGATTTGATTATTTTTTGGATTTAAAATACTACAATGAAGGTACTCTAGATTGGAATGATTATTTAGTTATCAAGCGAATGTGCTCTATATTCATTCAGCGATGTGTTCATGTCTGTCTGTAATCGAAGCCAAAGAAGATGTGCTTTCTGTAAAGTTTGTCTCATTTCTTTCGCAAATAAGAGACGTGCTCTGTTAGTCGCTCGTCTCCCATTTGTCAAAGGATCAGGCGCGTCTCAAATATTTCATTAAATGAGACGTGTCTTATAGTAGCACATCTCCTTTTATGCTTAGTCGTGCCTTTCTTTCGTGAACCAGCATCCTCACTGAGGCGCTCGTCTCGTTTACCCATATTAGTAATGATGGCATTTGTGCTCGTCTCTGATATTTGTCTCCTATTTGCGTTTCTTACGTAGTGGGAAGGGTGAACACTTGTTATTTGGAGGCCGTTTCATTTTTATTAATATGGTCCTAACAAATCTAACTATGTTCGTGCTATCCTTTTCGAAGTTCCTAGAGGAATTCTTGAAAGGTTGATTACTACATATTGAGGTTTTTTGGCAAGCTGACAGCCACAAGAAAAATATAGACTTGCCAAATGGAGCTTGATGTGCCACCCTAAAGAATATGTAGATGTGTAGAGTCAATGCTTATTAAATGGTTGTTCAAATTAATGAAGATGGGATATGACAGACCTTGCTGAAAAGAAAATACATGAGAAATAAGACAGTTGGGTGTATTAATCACAAACTAGGAGATTCAGATTTCTGCTCCAGTTTGATGAAAGTTAAAAATAAGTTCATATTGTTAAGCTACTATGCGCTGACCAGTTGCCCTCAAAAGCTTAAGCTGATAAGGGATGGTAGGCAATTCAATTATATTTCAACACTCCCCCTCACGTGCAGGCTTCTTTGGGCCGCATACGTGGAATAGGAGTCGGCTGCAATTTTATTTTTTTTAATAAATTGTGCCCGCCAAGATTCGAACTCGAGACCTCTGGCTCTGATACCATGTTAAGCTACTATGCGCTGACCAGTTGCCCTCAAAAGCTTAAGCTTATAAGGGATGGTAGGCAATTCAATTATATTTCAACACATATGATTCGGCAAGTTTCAAATAAATAATGAAAGGGCCACTAGATTATGGGCGGATGCATGGTTGTGGAACTTCTCCATCAAAGATAATTTTTTTCTCAGCTCTATACAATATTATTAGGCATAAACATGTCACAACAGCACACGTCCGGACCTGGTATCGTATCTCATTCACCAAAAGGTGTGAGTCATTTGTAATGTGCAGGTGTAACGCGTCAAGCCCGAGCCAAGATGAGGCCCCCGCCCGGGAGCCAGAAACGCGCTCCACCGGGGGACCCGGCTAGCAAGGTCAAGAGCCAAAGCGCCCGAGCTCAGGCAGCAGAAAATTCCATGTTGCTCAAAACGACGTTTTCTTCCATAAGATGACCGTAAATTCATTTTTCTTCAAGATCGAGCTTGTATTCCATGTTGTATATGCATTATGTAGCCATACGTAAGTTTAGGGAATTTTCGCTCGAATTCAAAGGGGTTAGCCTTCGATTTTGCTCAAAACGACGTTTTCATCCATAGAATGTCCGTAAATTCATTTTTCTTTGGGATCGAGCTTGTATTCTATGTTGTATATGCATTACGTAGCCATACGTAAGTTTTCGGGGATTTTTAAAAATTTCAAATTTTCGCTCGAATTCAAAGGGGTTAGCCTTCGATTTTGCTCAGAACGACGTTTTTGTCCATATAATGACTGCAAATTCATTTTTCTTCAATATCAAGCTTATATTCCATGTTGTATATGCATTACGTATCCATACGTAAGTTTTTTAGGATTTTTAAAAATTTAAATTTTCGCGTGAATTCAAAGGGGTTAGCCTTCGATTTTGCTCAAAACGACGTTTTCGTCCATAGAATGTCCGTAAATTCATTTTTCTTCGATATTGAGCTTGTATTACATGTTGTATATGCATTACGTAGAAATACGTAAGTTTTTGGGGATTTATAAAAATTTCAAATTTTCGCTCGAATTCAAAGGGGTTAGCCTTCGATTTTGCTCAAAACGATGTTTTCGTCCATAGAATGTCCGTAAATTTATTTTTCTTCGAGATCGAGCTTGTATTCCATGTTATATATGCATTATGTAGCCATACCTAAGTTTTCAGAGATTTTTAAAAATTTCAAATTTTCGCTCGAATTCGAAGGGGTTAGCCTTCGATTTAACTCAAAACAACGTTTTTGTCCATATAATGATCGTAAATTCATTTTTCTTCGAGATCGAGCTTGTATTCCATGTTGTATATGTATTACGTAGTCATATGTAAGTTTTCGTGGATTTTCAAAAAATTCAAATTTTCGCTCGAATTCAAAGGGGTTAGCCTTCGATTTTGCTCAAAACGACGTTTTCTTCCATAAAATGACCGTAAATTCATTTTTCTTCGAGATCGAGCTTGTATTCCATGTTGTATATGCATTACGTAGCCATACGTAAGTTTTTGGGGATTTTTAAAAATTTCAAATTTTCGCTCGAATCCAGAGGGGTTAGACTTCGATTTTGCTTAAAACGACGTTTTCTTCCATAGGATGACCCTAAATTCATTTTTCTTCGAGATCGATTTTGTATTTCATGTTGTATATGCATTACGTAGCCATATGTAAGTTTTAGGGGATTTTTCAAAATTTCAAATTTTCGCTCGAATTCAAAAGGGTTAGCCTTCGATTTTGCTCAAAATGACGTTTTCGTCCATAGAATGTTCGTAAATTCATTTTTCTTCAAGATCGAGCTTGCTATGTTGTATATGCATTACGTAGCCATACGTAAGTTTTCGGGGATTTTTAAAAACTTCAAATTTTCACTCGAATTCAAAGGGGTTAGCCTTCGATTTTGCTCAAAACGACGCTTTCTTCCATAAAATGACCGTAAATTCATTTTTCTTCGAGATCGAGCTTGTATTCCATGTTGCATATGCATTACGTAGCATACGTAAGTTTTTGTTGATTTTTAAAAATTTTAAATTTTCACTCGAATTCAAAGGGGGTTAGCGATTTTGCTCAAAACGACGTTTTCTTCCATATGATGACCGTAAATTCTTTTTTTTAGATCGAGCTTGTATTCCATGTTGTATATACATTACGTAGCCATACGTAAGTTTTAGGGGATTTTAAAAAATTTCAAATTTCGCTCGAATTCAAAGGAGTTAGCCTTCGATTTTGCTCAAAACGGCGTTTTCGTCTATAGAAATTTAAAAATAAGTTCATATGATTCGGCAAGTTTCAATGAAAGGGCCACTATATTATGGGAGGATGCATGGTTGTGGAACTTCTCCATCAAAGATATTTTTTTCTCAGCTCCATACAATATTATTAGGCATAAACATGTCACAATTGCACACGTCCTGACCGGGTACCGTATCTCATTCACCAAAAGGTGTGAGTAGTTTGTAATGTGCATGTGTAACGCGTCAAGCCCGAACCAAGATGAGGCCCCCGCCTGGGAGCCAGAAACGCGCTCCACCGGGGGACCCGGCTAGCAAGGTCAAGAGCCAAAGCGCCCGAGCTCAGGCAGCAGAAAATGATTTTAACCGGTGCAGCAGCCCTGTGTTGGTCTATTTGGTTAAGCACGAATGATATGTGTTTGATAATTGTTCTATGAAAACTTATTCGCAACTTTTTTTCAGAGGCACGTATTGGTGCCACTTTTGGGTGCTTCTGCAAATATTTGAAGACAACACCAAGGTGATGCGGGCGGCCTGTACTCAATAGAGGTCTCCGTCCTGAGTATGTTTGTTCAATACGGCTGGAGAGTTTGGATTTATATGCGATGTTTGACTTTTCTTTCTATCATGTCACGTCATTCCTGAACTTGTAACATTTTCTTATATCTCGGTCATACCCTCATTGTGAGGAGAAGGTTAGATTATATCCCATTATCTAAAAAATAAATAAAAAACTTACTTAAGTTGATCATATTGTTAGAAATCAAGAGGGAGCTCAAAGATCAAATAGCTACTAAATCATCTCGAATTATATGGAGAAATATGATTACAACATGAACACCAAGTGCTATCTCTCAAATAGCACAAGAACATCAATAATAACTTCTCCTCCATCTTTGTTGTTGCTTGACGATGCGGTCATCTAGCCAACAAGGCGAGGCCGCAAGAAGAACGACGACAAGATGCGTTTCCCCTTGTTCTTCTCTTGGTATCTTGATCCGATTCTGAGTGGATTAGAGTGTTCAAGTGTGTATGAGTGTATGCCCTTAAGCCTTCTTTGATCACACAGTTGACCCTCTTCTTATAGTTGACCAAGAGACACAAGAGGGGGCCTCCCACCCTTAGGAATTATTGAGTGTCCCGATCAGAGACTCAAAATTCAGTGGGTTGTGTCCTTTCAATTAGAACACATGTCAATTTCGAGTTCAAACTGACGGTTACTGAAAAATCGGACTAGTCCGTATAGGGTCCGGACTAGTCCGGTTACCCTTACTGGACAAAACCGGACTAGTCCAGTCTTTACCGGACAAGTCCGGTACTTCCCAACATTTTCCCCCTTGAACTCGAATCTGAAACTTATCAACTTACTTAATACTAAACTTAGTGTCCATTTTCTCATGCTTGACATATAGGGCACGACGCATCACAACAACCATTTACGTATTGTTGGACTCGAAGACCACAATACATCTCACACTTGAAAATGAACCTTACTCTTACATGGCCCCTAAATATCCAGTGATCATAGGCTCTCCCTTAAACCCATGTCGGCTACGTGTTCACTGAACACGCTGGATGGAAGACCTTTTGTTAGCGTATCCACAAGCATACGTTTGGTACTTATATGCTCAAGACTTATGGTATGATCCTGGATTCGATCTTTCACAACATAAAACTTAATGTCGATGTGTTTGGCAGCACCACTCGACTTATTGTCGTGAGAGTAAAATAATGCAGGCTCATTATCGCAGTATAACTTAAGTGGTTTTTCAATGCTGTCGACCACTCTATGACCGGGTAAAAATTTCTTAAGCCAAACAGCCTGCCCGGTGGCCTCATAACATGCAACAAACTCGGCATGCATTGTGGACGATGCAGTGACGGTTTGTTTGGAGCTTTTCCACGAAATGGCTCCATTCGCGAGGGTGAATATATAACCTGACGTGGATTTCTTAGTATCCACACAACCCGCGAAATCTGAATCTGAATATCCCACTACTTCAAGTGGGTCTGACTTACTATACGTTAACATGAGGCCTTTTGTGCCTTGCACATATCTTAATGATTTCTTAACTGCCTTCCAGTGATCAATCCCTGGATTGGTCTGATATCTGCCAAGCATTCCGGTCACATAAGCTAAGTCAGGGCGAGTACAGACTTGAGCATACATAAGGATTCCGACAGCAGAAGCATATGGAACCGACTTCATTTGATCGATCTCATATTGGTTACTGGGACACTGAAAGTTCCCAAACTTATCGCCCTTGACAATCGGAGCAGGCGAAGGCTTACTCTTATGCATACTGTACTTTCTCAGTACATTCTCTAAGTATGCCTTTTGTGATAAGCCTAATACCCCCTTATTTCTATCTCGGTGAATTTCTATGCCCAATACATAGGATGCTTCACCAAGATCTTTCATATCAAAATTAGAGGACAAAAACTTCTTAGTTTCTGATAGTAGATTGACATCACTACTTGCAAGTAGTATATCATCTATGTAAAGCACGAGGAAAATAAATTTCCCGCTCTTAAACTTAGCATAAATGCAATTGTCCTCCTCATTTTCTTTAAACCCAAACTTTCTTACTGTTTCATCGAACTTGAGATACCACTGTCTTGATGCTTGTTTAAGTCCATAAATGGACTTTCTTAAGTGGCATCACATATTTTCCTTACCCTTAATAACAAAACCTTTTGGTTGTGTCATATAGACGTTCTCATATAGATCACCATTGAGAAACGCCGTCTTTACATCCATCTGATGTAATTCTAAATTATAATGTGCAACTAATGTCATAATGATTCTGAACGAATCCTTACTTGAGACAGGTGAAAATGTCTCATTATAATCAATCCCTTCTCTTTGAGTGAAGCTTTTTGCAACAAGTCTGGCCTTAAACTTATCAATATTCCCTTTGGAGTCACGTTTAATTTTGTAGACCCATTTACAGCCTACTGTTCTGGCTCCATTAGGAATCTCAACTAAATCTCAGACTTTGTTTGTTTCCATAGACCTCATTTCATCCTCCATGGCTTTACGCCATTCAGATGATTGAGGACTTCTCATAGCTTCTTCAAATGTGGTGGGATCACCCTCCATTTGAATTGCCTCACTCAAATAGATCTCATAATCATCCGGAATGGCCGATTTTCTTTCTCGTTGAGATCTTCTTAATTGCACATTATCCTCATTTTGAGGCTGTTGTTGCTCTTCATTATTAGTGACAACGGGCTGAAAATGATCAACCTCTCTTAATATATCCGTTGTCAATGGAGAACTAACAACAGGTGTTGAATCATTACCAATAGGCACTGATGATTCAACAGCAGTAGATAATGAGAAATATGGTTCTTGAATCATAGGAGTGGGTACATAAACCCGCTTCTCTTCAAGATTAATTTCTCGTCTTACCGTACTCCCCCTGATCATGGCATCCCCTAAAAAGACGACATGCATTGTTTCTACAAACTTAGTATATCGTTCTGGACAATAGAAACGATATCCCTTACTCTTTTCTGCATAGCCAATAAAATGGCAACTTACTGTCTTAGAATCCAACTTACCAATGTTTGGGTTAAACAATTTTGCCTCAGCGGGACAGCCCCATATATGCATATAATTTAATGAGGGCTTACGTCATGTCCACAACTCATACGGTGTTTTGGGCACCGACTTAGTAGGAACCCGATTTAGCACATGAATGGCGGTTTTTAATGCCTCCATCCATAAGCTAACCGGCAAATCTGATTGACTTAACATGGATCTAACCATATCCATTAGCGTACGGTTGTGCCGTTCCGCTACTCCATTTTGCTGAGGCTCGCCCGGTGTGAAATACTGGGCTACTATGCCATTTTCCTGTAGGAACCGAGCAAACGGTCCAGGAACTTGGCCATATGGGGTATGACGACCGTAGTACTCACCACCACGATCGGATCTTACCACTTTAATCTTAATATTGTGCTGATTTTCAACTTCAGCCTTAAATATCTTAAATTTATCCAACGCTTCAGAGCGTTCATTAATTGGATAAATATAACCATAGCAAGAATAGTCATCCGTGAAGGTTATGAATGAATCAAAACCATCAACAGATACTACGGGGAATGGACCACAAATGTCCGTATGGATTAATTCCAAAATTCCCGCACTGCGTATGGCACCTTTCTTAATTTTCTTAACAAACTTTCCCTTAATGCAGTCTATGCATTCTTCTGAATCCGAAAAATCCAAATGGGGAAGAATCGATTGTGAAATCAATTGTTCAATTCTCCCCCTCGAAATATGGCCCAAGCGAAAATGCCATAATTTCGAAGACATTTCGGAATCGATTCTCTTACGCTTACCCTGATGTGAAGAAATCTGATTGTCGCTTACAACATTAACATCATCATGCATAGATAATAAGTATAGCATGCCTTGTCTTATGGCAACATCAACCATCTTATTATCATACTTAATTACACATCTGTCTTTGCCAAACTGGCAAACATAACCACCATCATCTAAGCATGACACTGAGATGAGATTTCTACTTAAAGAGGGTACATATAACACATCCTGAAATGTAAGTACAAAGCCATTTCTTAATACTAATGGATAATCTCCAATGGCTTTCACTTCAGCTTCATGGCCATCAGCAACTTTAATGGCCCTTTCCCCTCTTTCTAGGGTCCTCCTCATATTTAACCCCTGCAACGAATTGCAAACGTGCACAGTGGCACCTGAGTCAATCCACCAAGAAGATGGTGTATAATCTAAAAGCAGGGATTCATCAACAAAGGTCACAAAGTCATTACCATTTTTGCAACACCATTTAAGGAAGCCAATGCAATCCTTCTGATGGTGACCTTTGTCTAAACAAAAACGGCACTGATCTTTATCCACTTACACATCCTTATTGTAAGGATGGCTTTGTGGAAACTTACCCTTATCTTTATCATGGTGAGATGAACCATGATACTTAAAAGATTGCTTAGAGAATAATTCTTCTTAGCCTTACCTTTTCCCTTCACGTAATTAATAGCATCATAACCGTGAAGGGACTTAATCCTCTCTTCCTCCTAAACACACATAGCCATGAGTTTTTCTATGTTCCATAGTTCAGGTTGAGAGTTGTAGTTGATGACAAAAGTCTCAAATTCCTTAGGAAGTGAGGCAATGATGAGATGCACAATGAACTCATCTTTAATCCCCAAATCTATAGGCTTAAGCTTTGCAGCCATATTTGTCATCCTTAAGATGTGCTCATGCACACCAACTCCATGATATTTTTCAGTAACAAGCCTCTTGATAAGAGTGCTTGCAGTGGCCTTAGAAGAACCAGTAAACTGATTCTCTATCCTTTGGAGGTACTCAACAGCAGTTTCACATTCAGGGATTGCTCCCCGAATGGCCTCAGTGATAGTGCCCTTAATTACCATCAAACATTTCCTGTTTGATTTCTTCCACTTATAACAACCAATGTCATAAGCCAGTAACTCAGTAGTATATTCCTTTGTCCTCACGGCAAAGACTTCCCGAGTTTCATCATTATTTCTTACTGGTTCAACCGGTGCAACCGGATATGGAGTAGTGAGAGCCAAGTCTATCTCAGAGACTGCCAAAGCAATCTCCAACTTCTCTCGCCATCTCCCATAATTGCTTCCATTGAGTTGATCAATAGAAGCGATGAAACTCAGTGCTGAATTAGCATTAGAGGAACCTTCATAATCAAAAACCAAAATCAAGAAGAATGCATAGATGTTAACTACAAGAAAATGATAAGTTTTATCTTTCACTTTGGTTACTCGACCAAAACTTAACATTTGAGAATAACTGAAAATCAACATAGTAATTTATCTTTCGCTTTGGTTACTCGACCAAATTACTATGTGCTTACAAAAAGAATGTCATTAATGCCTTTCGCTTTGGTTACTCAGCCAATAATGACATTGAAACTGAATATTGAAGAACAACTAAAATACATAGTAATTTATCTTTTGCTTTGGTTACTTGACCAAATTACTATGTACTTAGAAAGGAAAATGTCATTAATGTCTTTCGCTTTGGTTACTCGGCCAATAATGACATTAATAAAACTTAAAATCATGATAATTCTATTTTTCACTTTGGTTACTCAATAGAATTTCATGCAACTTAAATTGATATAGCAATTTATCTTTTGCTTTGGTTACTCGACCAAATTGCTATGACAATAAACTTAATTCACAGCGGAAGCTTAATTTAATAAGCAAACTTAATTGTATAGCACGGACTAGTCCGCACATGGCTGGACTAGTTCGGACTCTTACAGTATGGTTTTCGGACTAGTCCGGTCCATACGCCGGACAAGTCCGGTCCCATCACAAACATTTGATCCGTTCTTTATTGAACTTTTCGAGTTTGGTCCGTACTATTCCGGACTAGTACAACCAACCCCGGAAAAGTTTCATATAAAAAACTGAAAAAATGTTGAAATACCCAAAAGGGAATCTTAATCTTACCATCTTACCAAATTAACTTAATTTTCATAATGGATTTCAATCCAAAGTGCTTAATTAGTTTTCAATCAGATGAACGCATCAAAACGCCCTGATCCGAAAACCTAACCACTTTACGTGGCACACCAGACTAGTCCGGCCCTCAGCCGGACAAGTCTGGACCTTTAAAAACTTTCAGCGAAAAACTTCGATCAAAACTCAATTTGAAATGATTAGTGGACTAAACGGCTCTGATACCATTGTTAGAAATCAAGAGGGAGCCCAAAGATCAAATAGCCACTAAATCATCTCGAATTACATGGAGAAATCTGATTACAACATGAACACCAAGTGTTATCTCTCAAATAGCACAAGAACATCAATAATACCTTCTCCTCCATCTTTGTTGTTGCTTGACGATGCTGCCATCTAGCCAACAAGGCGAGGCCGCAAGAAGAACGACGACGAGAGACGTTTCCCCTTGTTCTTCTCTTGGTATCTTGATCGGATTCTGAGTGGATTAGAGTGTTCAAGTGTGTATGAGTGTATGCCCTTAAGCCTTCTTTGATCACACACTTGACCCTCTTCTTATAGTTGACCAAGAGACACAAGAGGGGGCCTCCCACCCTTAGGAATTATTGAGTCTCCCGATCAGAGACTCAAAATTCGGTGGGTTGTGTCCTTTTAATTAGAACACATGTCAATTTCGAGTTCAAACTGACGGTTACTGAAAAATCGGACTAGTCCGTATAGGGTCCGGACTAGTCCGGTTACCCTTACTGGACAAAACCGGACTAATCCGGTACTTCCCAACACATATGACATAGATCATGTAGTCTTTAGAAGCCGTTTACACTATTACATATAGATTTTTCGGATGGCTTCGTCCAACATATCTAATGGGTATTCTTTAGTTGGATCACCTCATCACCTCCGTCCTTCAACCAAACACTACTAATTAAGACTTAGATGAAATGGTCTCATCCAACCTCATACACTGAATCAAACACAACTTAAGCCCCCAACCACGTGCCTATTGCGCGAAGATTCAGCTCGCTTCTGATCTGCGACATCATTAATTAACCCGATGTGCGATTAAGCCTTATTTTAGAGAGAGAGAAAAAAACGCAAGCGGTCTCTGCCCTGTCACTACTGTCAGCCTGACCCAAACCCACGTGACTACACGTGTGAGTTTTTGACCAGCGCCGTGCCTGTGAATAATTACTATAGTACTTGCCAATTGCCAGTTGAAAGGGGGAAAGAGCAGCCCTTCGTCCCCCTTTTATGTGTATAGAACGTCGAAGCTTGCAAAGCTAGCGAATGTGATGCAAATACAAAAATGTCACCTAATGTGCCCATGTTCTTCCTTTATTTGCTCCTTTACGTGGAGGATTATTTACTCCTTAGTTTACATTTAGGAAATAAATAAAGCTATATAGTTAAGCCAGAGAATTTCCGCCTCTCCATAATCCGATGATTTCGATGCTAGGGTTTTATGCTTACTGCAAGGATAAATTTAATTCTATGGTGGAGCTCAAATGAATCAACTGATTTTCATTTGTTTCCTTTTCGATTTCAGATATTCGGCAAGACAGACATATTTTATATAGATTTGAAAAAACAATACTGAGCCTTTTGGAACCGAAAGTATTCCTACCGCTCCTTTATACCAACTATCTCACACGAATTCTCATCATATCAGGTTATATATATCCACCTGCAACACCAACCCTTGGTCCTTTGAGAAAGGCGCCCTGCTTGCTACCATTGGATTCTTTTTCTGTCAAAACCCTACCGCTGCTGGTGGTGTGCAAAGTTGATCAAGTCAGTGCTGCTTGCCGATTACTCCATGCATGGCCCACATTGGCATTATTCGCTACATATCAGAACATGGCACACGTGTTGATGTTCGTTAAATATGTAACGACTAATAGTCAAAGTTAGCCCAAACATTTCAAGTCAACACCAACTCATCTGAAAAAACGTGGTGGAGGTTGTGTGGATTTCCTAAATCCTAATGAGCTTATATTAGGGATAACATGATGAACTTAATATCTTCATTGGGGTTCATTGGGATTTGCAATTTAACAAAGCATAATATATTTTTACTAAACTACATATAATGTAAAGGCTGGGGCATTTCATATTTGCTTAATGAAATAGAACTCACATTATCTTAAAGAAAACTAAACTCACTGTGCAGTTAACTGGTTAAGACCATCCGCAGCGGTTTCCTCTAAAACTTACTCTATCTCTCTATACTTCTATTATATTCTCTATACTTCTAGCATTTCGCTAAGGATACTTACTTTATACTTTCAGTAATCTACTCTATATTTACAATTCAAAATTCAATAAGCTTTTACGCTTTTACAGTGAACCACTGCGGATTGGTCTAAGTGCAAACTCAGTTCTGTGATGTGCTAACCTGTATTGCTACCCTTGTAGGCTGTAGTATTATTAGTAGATAATAATCTCACGAGTCTCGTAGAGTAATAGGCATTGGTCTTCCCTTTCGTTATTCACACGGTGAACAAAGAAACTTTATCCATCCACACCTTCCGTGTTAGACCATCAGAGAACTTATTAAAGAGCTGCGTCATTTCACATTTTTACACTTGTTAATACAATGAGTTGAGAAGCTGGGCAGAAAGCTCAATCCATTAATTAGAGAACTAGAGGAAAAGTTGCATTAATTGTAATTAATAGGAGAGTGACAACTATTATAAACTAAAAGTTGTGTTGACAGGAGCTTAAAATTATATGATCCCTTCAATTGAGGTACTCCATATACGATACACACAGGAGCTCGAAATACGATAATTTTGGTCCAGTTCATAAACTTTAATGTCTCGATTTAACGGGGAGGGTTATTAAAAATCATCTCCGGGAAGAAACGTCGATTCGGTAGCACAACGACAATGCTAGCTAGAAAGCCATAGCCTGACTAAGGAATCGATCAAACGTCACTTTTTGGTCTGTGAAAGGTAAGTGAACGACTGCTGCTTCCGTCTGTACGCATTGTTAAGTCACAACACTACAAGAAATCTGATCATTTGCGACTGCCAAAACAATTTGCAACGGCCAGCTATTAGGATAACTTGTGACGGTCCGCACGTGACCGTCGCAAATTATTAGGCCGTCGCAAATTGAAGGTCAATTTTGCGACGGCGTGCCCAAAGACCATCGCAAATTGCGGGGTCGTCGCAAATAGAGGCTTAACTTGCGACGGTCAACTCTAGTACCATCGCAAGTTAATTAACTTGCGACGGCTAACCTTAGGACCATCGCAAGTTAAGAGGCCGTCGCAATTTACAGAGATATACCCCCGGCCCACGTGGCCCGAACCCCATTCCCGCACGAGCCGCCACCGCCTCGCTTTCTCCTGTCGCCACCGCATCCTACATCGCGTAGCCGTCGTCGCCGCTGCCTCCATCGTTGCCTGCGTCACTACCTCCATTGCTGTAGCTCGCGCGCCGTTGGCCGCCTGGGTCGCCGCCTCCCCCAAGCTCCCCCGCTGTCGCTGCTGCCCCCGAGCTCCCCCGTCGTGCTCCTCACTGTCGCCCGAGTTCCCGGCGGCCTCCCCCGAGGGGCCGACGGCACCCGGCGCCCGAGCCTCCCGAGCCGCCGCCGCCTCACCGTGGGCGCCGCCGGGAACCCACCACCCTCCTCCTCGGCGCTCCCCGACGCTCCTTGTCGCCTCCCCAACGCTCCCCGCCCGCATCCAACGCCACCGCTGTCTCCAATTTGCAATGTTTGTGAATTTAAGTTATTTTTAGCCTTGTGATTTACATTTGTGATGCTATGTTGTGATTTACATTTGTGATGCAATGTTGTGAATTGTGAGCCGTCATCTACAATTGTCATGCTTAGAATGTTGTAATTGCGAGCTTATGTTTAGGTGATGCTTATGTTTTGATGATGCTTATGTTGCAATTGTGATGCTTAGAATTGAGATACTTACAATCGAACTCATGCGTTTTGAGAATTGAATTGCTTATGTTTAGGTCAATGCTTATGTCTCTGTTTAGAATAAAAATTTTTATGTTTAAGTTTATGTTTATTAATTGATAATTACAATTAATAATTGTTATGTTTATGTTTAATTGAATTGCTTAGTTTTTTAGATTATGGTTATAATTTTTAATTTGATTGCTTGAGTGTTACTATATGTACAAAATGGGATTCAGGTCGGCTTGACCCAGCATAACCCATTTAGAGTCTGACAAGGCCCATTTAGTCTGAAGTTAAAGCATGCGTCTAAACGGACATGAAGGTGAACGACGACGGTGCGGACGGCAAGCACCCGCGTGTGTGGATAGCGGACCTCGACCCACCCACGCGTGTCAACTCGAGGAAGGCGAGACCTGCGAGAGGCAGCTCCATGCAGGCTTTGTCAGCGGGTCCAAGTCACCGTATCTCGCAGGTGGAGACTCTCGCTCGACAGGTCGAGCAGGGCAAGGCGAAGATGGAGGCGGCAAAGGCGGTGATGCAGGTCACCATCTCCTACCAGCAAGCCTGCATGGAGCAGATGCGGGAGGCGATGGAGGTGCAAAGGCAAGCGATGACGGTAAGTTAAAGTAATTTAAATTAATCGCATTCTTAATAATATGTAATAACATGTAACACTTGTAATGATAAAGTTTCTTTCAAGGCCATGGAGTCCAGGGGTTGCAGCTCGAGCTACCTCCACTGTCACTGCCAATTCCACCGCCAGGAGTGCACGTACCGCCGCCGGTGCACACTTCTTTGAGTTTTCAGGTAATTAAAAACGTTCTTACTTAGTCTTAATTCATCAAACATAGGCAAATCTAATTCAACCTAGCTATTGTAGTCTTACTTAGCCTTAAATAATCAAACATACCCAAATCTAACTCAAATTATCTAAATTAAGTTCAATAGGATCAATTCTAGCTTGTTCAATCAATTCTAGTAAAAAAAGTTTCAAACTAATCAATATGTCAAACAACTTCTATGTGTTGCAGGGATCGGTGACGGGGGCTCAAACTCCGTCATCGTCTATACCGGCGCCTGGACTGACGCGCGGCAAGGACGTTAGCAGCACGAGAGGTAATAGATGGGCTAGCGGGTAGTCTCTCTCTTTGTTTTGTATTCTTGTATTGTGATGGAGACGCTATATGTTTTATGTTCTTGTGTTGTGATGGAGGTGCTATAGTTATCTGATTGTATTGCTGTTATTATATGTGTTTTATGTTTGTCGTATTTCTGGCTATCGAGCCGGACAATATTTTCTGTTTTTGTTTAAATCTTATTTGCGATGGCTTTTATACAATACCATTGCAAATAAGTCTCTACTATTTGCAACAGTACTGTATAAAAGCTATCATAAATAAACCTAAGTTATTTGCGACGGTCACCTGCAGTTGTCGCAAATAAGCTAATTTGTGACGGTTGTCTTTAGCCGTCGCAAAAGCCGAGCTGTCGCAACTTACCTAATTTGCGACGATTGCGGGTAGCCATCGCAAATAAGCTTATTTACGACGGTGGCCATCACACATAACCTAAATTGCGACAAAATTCGAGTGACAGCCGATAACAGTCGCAAATAGCTTATTTACGACGACTTTTTGTTATTTGCAACGGCCCCGACCGTCGCAAACCGTCAGAATTCTTGTAGTGCAAGGACTCGTGTTGCACACGACACCGGTGGAACGTGCTCGTCCCATCAGGATTCATGAGCAGCGCTTTTGTGTATCGTACGGATTACATTACATGTGTACTCACCCTGATGTGGTTTGAGTTTTATACCCAAAATTATCTAAACAAGTCGTTTTCACTACTTGCACAAAGGTTTATAAAAACTACTACTCCCTTCATTTCATGTTTGACTAATGATTTATGTAATTTTGATCAAATTTAATAATCTACGAAATGTATTTTTAGATTATCATAAAAATATTTTTATAATATACAGTTTATATATTATTAAAAAATAATTTATATAAATTATTGAACAAATATGTTTGACTAAAGCTAGAAATACAATTTATCTGGAACGGAGGAGGTACTAGTTAGGAATTAAATCCAAACCACGAATGCTCATAGCCTTGTATTTAGGCTATCAACACTCGTGTACTCTAAAGCATACTTTATACACTATTCTCCTTCTATTTTTTCAGTATCTTACTCTAAATCCTCTAAATTTACACTATTCAATATATTTTTCAGTGCAGACAGTCTTAACCAAATAATATTTAGTTGTTTTGTATACAAGTTTTTAAATATATTTAATCACTTGTTATTTTCTAAAATTTTGTACTCTCCGTTTCCAAATTATTATACATTATTTGTTAATTTTTTAACTAATAAGTCACAAATATTCAGGAACGAAGAAAGGAAAGAAGGTAGGTAGTAGTATCTGTCTACCACGTCCACATCGGCGCAGAGAGGAGGAGTGATCCTATTTAAACCGGGCTACTACTGCCCTTCCCAATAAAATTGCTCGCGGTTTGCGTTGGATCCCGCGTTCCATTCCGCACGGCATTCCAAACCATTTTATTTTTTTGTTCATTTACTAGGCCATCGTCAATCCACCCAAGTTAACAAACCAGAGTCGTCCGCTTGGCTTGGCTTTCCCCTGCTGCGTGTAGACGAGTAGCCAGCCGCTATGGGCTCGTCCGAGTCCGAGGTGCCCCTGCTGCTCCCGCTCCCGGAGGGGAAGGAGGGCAGCCAGCAGGAGGAGGGCAAGGGCAAGCAGCGGTGGTGGCGCAGCGGCGATGGAGGGTGGTGGGGGGAGGCGACGGAGGAGGCCGGGCGTCTCGCGGCGCTGGCGGCGCCCATGATTGCCGTGGCTCTGCTGCAGCTCATGATGCAGCTCATCTCCACCGTCATGGTGGGCCATTTGGGCGAGGTACCGCTCGCCGGCGCCGCCATCGCCGGGTCGCTCACAAACGTCGCCGGATTCAGCGTCCTCGTAAGCTCTCCTTCCAGAAACCCATTCGGTCTTCTTCGTCGTCGTCCTTTTTTTTCTCTTCGCAGAGGAAATAAATTAAAATTAATTTGGGAATTTGTCCGTCATACTACCACTCGGCCTGTGGGGATGGTTATCCGTCGTTCGGTAGGTCACGTGTGGCCGCGGTTGTGCGAGATGCGGCCGCTCGTGTGGCCACAGACGCCTTGGCGGGATTCGGCGCCCACCACTTTCTCGTGGGAATGCGCCCCACTGGCGTGCCCATGTTGCTTGTTGATGATCGCAATCAATCATTCCCGTCCTAACCGACGGGGGCATGGGGGAGGGAGGCCGTCGGTCAACGGACACGACGACCAAGTTGGTCAAGCACATATAGATTTTTATGAGAGCTACGAGTATGTACCCACCCTAGAATGATTGCCTGCTGGACGCTCGTGGTTTAGCTAAGGAGTTGAAGGCTTGGGAGATTACCGTCCGAGTTTCATGCTCTTTTGCTGCATTGCACCCCTTTGATATAAGCGATGATATATCTACTAGGTCCCACTCGACTTCAAAACTCACTCATCTGTAACTTTTATACGTAGATTACTGTATATTATAGGGACAATTGTGGTTTTCTTCCTATTTTGAATGCCAATTGTAACTTTACCTTCTAATTCGAGAGTTTGCAATTTTACCCTTCATTTTTTATAACGAAGGCAAAGTATACCTTTAGTTGTTGCTAACAGAGTTAAATGTGAGGAACAGGCCATTAATACCTTTGTGATTATACCTCTATTTTAATATAGTATATTAACATATTTAGAATGTATTTAGTATATTTTGAACAAAATATTATATATATATATATATGTGAATATTATTGAATTTCGAAATAAAATCAAATTTGCAATGAAATTTGTTGTAATTCAATAATTTTTCAGCAGTATTTTAGCACTGCTCCTGGGCCATTCCAGTTCCTACAACCCTAAAGAAACCAAAATTTGTATATAATTAAACATCCACTCGTCTTACAGAATCAACACACGCTAATTTCACTGTACATTATGTTTCATTGTACACTATCTATAATGAACTTGCATAAGCTCAACAGTAGCGATTGTTAGTAGCATTGCCTTCAGTCCCTTCAGCCCCAGAAGAAGAGCGCGTAGTAGGCCCTGAGCACTGTGGTCACCGCCATCAACCAGACGGCAGTGGCCACGGCCTAGCGACCCGCCACGAGAACTTATTTGGAAAGAGAGAATCGTAGGCATGCAGGGGCTGTTGTGCGGTGGGGCAGCCGACGCGCAGGGGGCCTAGTCAGGCAGTGGGGTGTTAGCACCTCGAGCCCGTCAACCCCTGCTGAAGACGTACTTCCTCGTCGCAGCGTCCGGCCCAGGAAAACAAGCATGCGTGTGGCCGGCCCAGAATGGAGCCGTGCGTAATCTTCCTGAGTGTGAGGCTATAAGCCATGTAACTGACTAGGGTTGAGACTGAACAGAAAGTAAAACAAAATACGCTGTTCCATCCTATCTTCTTCCTCCTTCCCCTTCTTCCCCATCTCAGGCTCGCTGCTCACATTTGGTATCAGATTCGCCGGCGTTCCACACTGGAGGAGCACCACCACTACACACGCCGCCAGAAGAGATCCGGCGCTATGGAGCCTAACACCAAACTTTTCGTCGAGGATCTGATGCGGCAGGTCCGGGAAGAAATCGCTAAGGGTTTCGCCGAGCATTTTGAGTCGTTGGAGAAGCGGCTCACCGAGCTTTCAACGGCAGAGCAGCAGCAGGCCGAGAGGGTGGCCGTCCTGGAAACATCAGCGGAAGACTTCGACAAGAGCTTCGGGTCCTGGAAGCCCGAAATCGAATCTTCAATCACAGCGGTGAAGCAAGAGGTCGCCAAGCTTACCAAGTTGTTCGACCGCCCTGCGCGAGATCCGAATGCTCAGTTCGCGGGGATTCTCGGAGTGGAGTCGGCAGCCACGCTACCTTCTTCAGGCTTCGCCGACGGCCCAAGTGGGCACCGCCATGACTTCAAGCACCGGGATACTGGGTACGGGTCTGTGTTCACCCATACCCATATCCCGGTCACGGGTATGAATCCCTCCGATGGCCCTCGTTCTTCTCGATTCCTCATATCGCCTGAAATCCATGGTCGATCGCCTGCTGGATCTAGGAGCAATTTACCTAAATTACAGTTTCCTAAGTTTGATGGGGAAAATCCTAAGCTGTGGAAAACTCGTTGTGAGAATTATTTTGACATGTATGCGATCGATCCAGGGTTGTGGGTTAAAGTTTCATCTCTGCATTTTGAGGATGCTGCGGCTAGGTGGTTACAATCTGTGGAGAAGAGAATTGAGTATGCTAGTTGGCCTCAGTTTTGTTCACTGGTCCTAGAGAGGTTTGGTAGAAACCACCATGAAATATTGATTAGGCAGCTTTTTCATATTAGACAGACAGGAACTGTAGCAGAGTATGTCAAACAATTTTGCGAACTCATAGACCAGTTACAGGCATATGAAACATCCACAGATTCTTTATACTACACAACTAGATTCATTGATGGTCTTAGAGAAGATATTAGAGCTGCAATTTTGATCCAGCGCCCTGCCGATTTGGATACTGCTTGTATTTTGGCGTCCTTGCAGGAAGAAGTGGTGGATCTTCCTCGGCGAAAAGATTACAAACGTGCTGATTGGTCTTCTTCTAAAGACTCTACTACTTTCACACGCTCTGCTACGAAGACAGCTCACCCCCTGTTGCCTCCTCCACCACCCGATAAGCAGCAAGTTCCATTGGGGGCTGATGACAAGAAATGGACTGATCCATCTAAAGCTCATTCTGCTCAAGAGAAACTGGATGCTCTTAAAGCTTATAGAATGGCTAGAGGGCTCTGCAAAATCTGTGCTGAAAAGTGGCACCGCGGTCATCGGTGTTCTGCAGCTGTGCAACTCCAAGCTGTCCAAGAATTGTGGGAAATATTCAATTTGGAGGATTCTTCTTCTGACTCTCAAACTCCAACCAATGATACCCAACTCTTCATGACATTATCTAGAGCAGCACAATGTGGTCAGGAAGCTCACAAGACTATGCAGTTAGTGGGTTCAATCCAAGACATCCCAATTCTCATACTCATTGATAGTGGGAGCTCCAATTCTTTTCTGAATTCCCAAGTGGCCTCTCAACTCTCTGGTGTAACACCAGTGCAAAAGCACATGAGGGTGTCAGTTGCTAATGGGCAGACTCTTGTTTGTCAGACAGAACTGTTGAATGCTCTATGGACAGTTCAAGACTGCAGGTTTTATTCCGATCTCAAGATCTTACCGCTGCACTGCTATGACCTTATAGTTGGTATGGATTGGCTCCAAAATTTTAGCCCAATGGAAGTGCACTGGGAGCAGAAGTGGATGAAAATTCCTTATAATCACTCCACAGTCCTGCTACAAGGCATTCTTCACGAGATCCCTGCTGCAACAGTTATTCAGATACTTCCCCAACAAGCATACTGTAATGCAGTCTTGCCGGACTCCCTTCCCACTGAAATCCAGCAGCTTCTGACTGAATACTCGGCCCTGTTTGAAGCTCCCTCAGGACTTCCTCCAAGCAGGTCCTGTGACCACGCAATTCCACTAATCCCAGGTGCTCGACCAGTGAATATAAGGCCTTATCGTTATCCCCCCAAGCTGAAGTCTGAAATTGAATCTCAAGTCAGAGAAATGTTGGCCAAAGGACTCATCCAACATAGCCAAAGTGCTTTCAATTCCCCTGTACTACTTGTCAAGAAGAAAGACCACTCCTGGAGGTTCTGTGTCGACTTTCGGCATCTCAATGCTCTAACTGAAAAGAGGCAATTTCCCATTCCCTTGATGGAAGACATCTTCTATGAATTATCCAATGCCAAGTGGTTTACCAAGCTTGATCTCTGGTCTGGATTTCACCAAATTCTTCTACAACCAGGAGAGGAGTATAAAACGGCATTTTCTACTCATGAGGGTCATTATGAGTTCCGAGTGTTAGCATTCGGGCTGACTGGTGCTCCAGCAACATTTCAAGGTGCAATGAACAGTACTTTACAGCCACTCTTAAGGAAATGTGCATTAGTCTTTTTCGACGATATCCTTATATATAGCTCCACCTATGACCAGCACATCATCCACATTCGTCAAGTTTTTGACCTTTTGACTAAGGACTGCTGGAAGATCAAATTATCCAAATGTTCATTTGCCAAGCAAGAAGTATCATATTTAGGTCATGTGGTGAGCTCCGCAGGTATCAGTACCGACCCAACCAAGATATCGGCTATCACTAGTTGGCCCGCACCCACCTCTGTGAAGGAATTGCGGAGTTTTCTCGGGATGGCAGGCTACTATAGAAAGTTTGTGCGCCATTATGGAATTATTAGCAAGCCTCTCACCAACCTTCTCAAGAAAAACACTCCTTTTCTCTGGACACAGGACCATGAAATTGCCTTCCAGACCCTTAAAACTGCATTATCTTCTACACCAGTCCTTGCGTTGCCTGATTTCAACAAGACATTTTGCATAGAGACAGATGCAAGTGGCCAGGGAATTGGGGCCGTTCTCATGCAAGACAACCACCCAATTGCTTATGTCAGCAAGCCATTGGGGCCAAAGACATTAGGACTCTCCACATACGAGAAGGAGTATTTAGCAATATTACTGGCTGTACAGCAGTGGAGATTGTATTTACAATTTGGAGAATTTATAATCAGGACAGATCAAAGAAGTCTTGCCCACATCACTGATCAGCGACTCCACACCCCTTGGCAACAAAAGGTCTTCACCAAGTTGCTTGGGCTGCAATACAAGATTCACTATAAACAAGGGTCTGATAATAGAGTCGCAGATGCATTGTCCCGCAGACAGCATTGTGATTCTGCAACTTTTGCTATCTCTGCTGCAAATCCTTCTTGGTTGACTGATGTTGCATCCAGTTATATATCTGATCCCCGGGCTCAGGAACTTATTACTGCATTGTCTATCAATCCAGATTCCATCCCCAATTTTAGCCTCCAACACGGTATTCTGAGGTACAAAGGCAAAGTCTGGATTGGACATGATTCTGCACTTCAGCAGAACATAATTACAGCTCTACATAGCAGCCCACTTGGAGGTCACTCGGGTATCCCAGTAACGGTTCGCCGTATTAAACAACTTTTCTCTTGGCCCGGACTCAAGAATTCAGTAACTCAGTACATCCAATGCTGCAAAGTGTGCCAACAAGCCAAGCCTGATAGGTCTCGCTATCCTGGCCTACTAGAACCTCTGGAGGTGCCTGACACAGCTTGGCAAACTATTTCCTTAGACTTTGTGGAGGGTCTACCCAAATCAGGATCTGCTAATTGCATTTTGGTGGTGGTGGACAAGTTTTCTAGGTATGCACATTTCCTACCTCTCCATCATCCTTACTCAGCTGCCTCTGTAGCCAAGATTTTTATTGACAACATATACAAGCTGCATGGTCTGCCCAGAGCTATAGTATCTGACCGAGACCCAATCTTTACTAGTCATTTCTGGAGAGAATTGTTCCTGTTAGCAGGCGTTCAGCTGAGAATGAGTTCGTCTTATCATCCTCAAACCGACGGGCAAACCGAGAGAGTCAACCAATGTATGGAGACCTATCTTCGTTGTTTCGTCAACGCTTGCCCAAACAAGTGGATCAAATGGATATATCTGGCTGAATTCTGGTACAACTCCAGCTACCATTCTTCTCTGGGCAAATCACCATTCGAGGTCTTGTATGGTCATCTTCCCAATCACTTCGGCATCACATCGGCAGACAGCCACCCCAACACTGATATTGCCTCCTGGCTCAGTGAGAGACAGCTGATGAATTCACTGGTCCATCAGCATTTGCTTCGAGCTCAGCAAAGAATGAAGCGCCAAGCCGATAAACACAGATCAGAAAGAGTGTTCTCAGTGGGGGATTCTGTGTTTGTCAAGCTGCAACCATACATACAATCTTCACTATCTCCACGCTCTTGTCAGAAACTTGCATTCAAGTTTTTTGGGCCTTTTACCATCACTGAGCGCATAGGCAAAGTAGCCTACAAACTGCAGTTACCTCATTCTTCAGCTGTGCACCCAGTCTTCCATGTATCCCAATTGAAAGAAGCTCGATGCCACCCTCCGCTGGTCAGCCCTGCTCTACCTCCTACACTTTCTCACTTACAAGTTCCAGAAAAGATTTTGCAGGAGCGCCAGATTCTTCGTGCTGGATCGCGCATTCCGCAAGTGCTGATCAAATGGTCCAAGTTCCCTGTCGAACTCTCAACCTGGGAAGATTTGGAGCAGCTGAAGCAATCCTTTCCTCATGCACCTGCTTGGGGTCAAGCAGTGTCTCAAGGAGGAGGGGATGTTAGCACCTCGAGCCCGTCAACCCCTGCTGAAGACGTACTTCCTCGTCGCAGCGTCCGGCCCAGGAAAACAAGCATGCGTGTGGCCGGCCCAGAATGGAGCCGTGCGTAATCTTCCTGAGTGTGAGGCTATAAGCCATGTAACTGACTAGGGTTGAGACTGAACAGAAAGTAAAACAAAATACGCTGTTCCATCCTATCTTCTTCCTCCTTCCCCTTCTTCCCCATCTCAGGCTCGCTGCTCACATTCTGACCGCAGAGGGTGGCCAGGCAGTGCTAGGGTGGTGGCTTCTTTTTCGACACACTGATTTCTTAGAGCGCGCGGTCCGGGCCGAAGACGGTGGCAGCTGATGCTTAAGCCCGAAGGCGGCAGTGATCCGGTCCGTCCCGTAACGTAGAAGATGAACAATACATCCTTTGTAAAGGACATTATGGTCTTTTCAACTTTTTTAATCTTTTTATTTTATTTTTTAAATCATTTAATTGTACCAAATTAACAGTGTTAAAAACAGATGGCAAATGGTGATTTCGTTTTGAAAAAAGATGGATAAAATCACAAACTTTCAATTCGGAGGGTAAAATCATAATTGACTTTGAAATCGGATTAAAATCACAATAATCCCTAGATAATATATACAACTACATTGGCACAAAAATTGTGATATTTGAAGAAGAGAAAAAGAGAAAATACCAAAATTAACACATTTTTTTGAAATGCAAAATTAACACATTAGCGCATGTAGATTAATATATACACAAATTGTAATATGTGAAGAAGAAAAACAACACTGCAGCTTGTACAAACATCATTCTTTAGGCTCTGTTTGGAACCTCTAAAACTAATAGTTAGCTGTTAAAAATTAGATATAGGTTCCAAACCACCCAGCTAATAGCACAGAAATTATTAGCTAACCCCTCAGCTAACAATTATCTCATTAGCTGCTCTAACCCAACTAATCCCAGCTAATTGTTGGCTAAAGTCTAAATTAGTCATGCCCTCATCTCTCCCTCTCCCTCTCCTCTTGTACTCGCTGCCTTCTCTGTCAAACGAAGCCGCACGCGCCGCCGCCTGTGAGCCACCCCATGTCGCTCGCGCCGCCTTCCCCTGTCGCTCTCCACCTGGTCGATCGCGCCACCCCTGGTCGTTTGCCGCTGGTCGCTCACGCCGCCGCCCGCACGCTATTAAGATTTTTACAAAACTGCATATGTTATACACACTTGTCGTCGTAGGCAGCGGGGCAGGAATGAATATTTGTTGCTGGAGCTCTTGGGACAATCCAGGAGCACTACAGTCAAATGTGTTTAGAAGCAAAATTAGCTTTAAGGCTTTCAAACACCCTCCATGTAATAATTAGTTGACTCAATTCAGCTAATAGATTATTAGCTAGCTAATAATTAGTTTTAGAGGTTTCAAACATGGCCTTAGTAGATCAAAATCAAACATCTGAAAAGAGTCAACGCCTCGCAGATCAAAGATAGAAAGACAATAGATCTTTTTGTGGTCAAGCTCTAAATATTGTATGGCAGGTCATCATTAGTGTAGAAAAAATATGACAAGCTGCAGAGCAACAAACCAACAAACATATAGACATCAGTGATGAAGATACAGAAAATGCAGAGAGCGAGAATGATATAGATGCCGGGGTAGTAACAGACAACCAACACAGGCTAGCAGCGAGGATAGGCGGCTGTATTTTTTCATCAGCCATAGCGTGTGGCAACTGATGATAATGGAAAATATTCAACCATACAGATGACGTTGCGTCATTCTCCACCAGTGGTGGGTCAGAGATGATGCTCCAACATGAGTTCCTTGATTCCTTCAATGGGCACGACGAATGGGATGCAGAACAGAGCATACGCAAGCTACGCCTGAGCTGTCCGTGGTGCAGTGGACTCTGCGACCTCACCATGGACATCGGGCAGCATAACATATGCAAGCTGCGCCTGAGACCATCCGTACTCGTATACTCTAAACTATACTCTATATATTCTATACTTTTTGTATGTGCATTCTGTAAATTTATTGTAAATTTATCGTAAATTTTCCTTTTCTTGTAACCTTTTCCGTAGTCGTAACCTTTCCAGTGTACCTGTCGAAGGGTGCGATCGACACTTTTCCCGGTACTACTAAGAACTAGCCCGCAGAGGTTCGTATTTAGGAGGGGCGAATTATCTGGATCTACAAGTTAGATGAACACGAGTGAACATGAGAGATTTTTACGTGGTTCGGACCGTCAGAACGTAATACCCTACATCCACAGAAATTTGTGTGTTGTATTGCATGTGCTCAGCTCGTGGTGAGCGTGAGTCTAAGTTCAGCTTGTGTGCGTATGTCTAAGCCTGAGAGCCTTCTGTCGTGGCTACTTGGTCCTTTTATATGTGAAGGACCAGCAACTTACATTATAATCGAGACCCGACAGGTGGTCCTGGGTTAATTAATCATAAAAGCACATTAACGTGCCTTGATGATACGTTAATAGATCTTGATGGTGCACTAACGTGTCCTGATAACATGTTTATGGGTCTTGATGGGTCTTCATGGTGCACTAAGGTGTCTTGATGACACATTAATGGTGTCTTGAAGTCGCCATCGTAAGCCGCGAGACACATAGCAGCACCGGACCTCACCTCAGCAGAGAGGCTGGATCCGGAGCCACGGGACGCGTGACAGCACCGGACCTCTCCTAAGCAGGGAGGTTGGGTCCGGAGCTGCGGGACGCGTGGCAGCATCGGACCTTTTCTTAGCAAGGAGGTAAGATCCAAAACCACAGGACGCGTGGCAACACCAGAGCTCTCCTCAGCGGGGAGGTTAGGTCTGGAGCTGCGGGACGCGTGGCAGCACTGGAACCACCATTAGCAGGGAGGCAGGTCCGGAGCTGCGGTACGCGTGGCAGTATCGGAGCTCTCTTCAGCAGGGAGGCTAGGTCTGGAGCTGCAGGACACGTGGTTGTGTCAGAGCTCTCCTTGGCGGGGAGGCTAGGTTCGGCTTTGCGTGTACCTCCCCACTTGGGAAGTGGGACCCAACATCTTGTCTTCTTTGTATGCGGAGGTACCCAGTCTGTAAGGTAACAACAGTACCATTGCGGATCGCCTGAGTTGCCAGTGCAAGAGAGAGACCCGCTCACCTGGGCACCGACGCACCGTTTAATTTTTGGTTGACTTTTATACTCGCCTTTCAACATTTCATATGGTTTATTAATTCACTACTGTTGCATTTCTACTTTCAGATTGGACTTGCAACCGGTTTGGAAACTCTTTGTGGACAAGCCTATGGAGCAGAGCAATATCATAAGCTATCTTTATATACCTACAGGTCTATAGTTGTACTTCTTATTGTGAGTGTGCCCATCGCCATTATGTGGGTTTTCATCCCGGATGTACTTCCTCTCATTGGTCAGGATCCACAGATAGCTAGTGAGGCTGGGATGTATGCCTTGTGGCTGATCCCTGGTTTATTCGCCTTCAGCATGGCACAATGCTTTTCAAAATTTCTCCAAGCTCAGAGCCTAATTTTCCCCATGGTTCTGAGCTCCTTTATAACACTCACAATCTTTATTCCGCTGTGTTGGTTCATGATTTACAAAATTGGGATGGGTAATGCTGGAGCTGCTTTATCAGTTAGCATCTGTGATTGGGTTGAAGTGACTGTTCTTGGTCTTTACATTAAATACTCACCTTCTTGTGAGAAAACTCGTGCTCCAATCACGTGGGACGCTTTCAGAGGGATTGGCAGTTTCATGCGGTTGGCTGTACCATCCGCTCTTATGATTTGGTAAGTAAATGTTATTCCAAATTGAAGATGCCTCGTAACTTCATTTTCATCGTGCTCCCCAAATCCTTCTCAATACTCGTCTGGCGTACAGATATATCTTGTTTTAAAAGTGTGAATTTCACGTTGTGAGGGATGGTATTGGATATATAACATGAAAACTAGAAAAACTTGTGTTTAAAATAGTAAATGACTATGTATAATATTATCTCTTTTAGTTCATTTCTTTTCATTCGGATAGAATCATATTGAAATGCTCATTTTTGTTCAGTCTATGTAATTTGATTGGAAATATAAAGTTATGCATTTCTATTATACTCTTTCGAGCAGCTCCAACATTAAGTTTAATCTAAACTATACAACACTTACATAATACATTCTTCCTTCCTGTTGGAACCACTGTGTTCCTCTGTCTTGATAGCGTAGGACAAGGTAGAATACTTAACACGGGAAAAAGTAAACTGATCCATTTGGATATTATTTTTCCATGTCTATATTAGTCTCCTCTTTTTAGAAATATATGCCACATTCGGAATGGCTCTCCTTTTTGCTGTCATTTGGCTTTTTCTCCAGTCTAAATCTTAGCTGATTTATCTCTTTGCACTAAATTGGTGTACCGAAGAATGACATTATATTCAGTATAGAGACAGGAAATACATTGTATTTCATACATGGTCCATGAAAAATGAAGAAAGAATTGTGTGCAGAATAGGTGGACATCAGAAAGATGAGAATTAATATTTGTGTTCCAAAATTACTTTGAAGAAAATTATTTACATTTTGTGTAATCCAAAAGAGTGTTAAGTATGATCTTACTAAGCACATTTAGTATAATCTAGGATGTTTAGTTCTATCTTGTAAGCTTTTTGAGTTCTGTCTTTCATATCCTCTCTCTGAGAAGTTATTGTATTTTCTTAACAGTCTTGAATGGTGGTCATATGAGCTGCTCGTCCTGCTTTCTGGGATCTTACCAAATCCAGCACTTGAAACTTCTGTGCTTTCTATATGGTATGCATAAGCATAACTACGATTAACAAATTATTTAATACTGTGTTAAAATGCGTAGCAAATTATTGATGTCCTTTTTGAACAGCATATCTACAGTAGTGTTGGTGTACAATCTCCCATTTGGCATCGGAACAGCAGCAAGGTAGAGAAACATTTCTTTTTATCACAATTCATCAAGATATATTGCTTTGTATGGCCTATTTAACCCGATGTCTGTTATATCCATGTGTCAGTGTGCGTGTTTCAAATGAGCTAGGTGCAGAGAACCCAGAAGGAGCTCGTTTAGTAGTTGTTGTTGCCTTATCCATTGTAATTTGCTCAGCTATTCTGGTGAGCGTGACTCTTCTATTGCTGCGCCATTTCATTGGAATCGCTTTCAGCAATGAGGAGGAGGTTATAAGTTATGTCACAAGAATGGTACCATTGCTTTCAATTTCAGTTCTTGCAGACAACCTTCAAGGAGTTCTTACAGGTACTTTTTTCCCTTTTATATATGTAAGTGAACTACACAAAGCATTAGGTTTAAACTTAAAGTTCTTTGTTGCATCAGGAATCTCTAGGGGGTGTGGCTGGCAGCATTTAGGTGCCTATGTTAACCTGGGCGCATTCTATCTTATTGGTGTTCCCGTGGCTGTTTTTCTCGGTTTTACAATGCATTTAGGAGGAGCCGGTTTTTGGATGGGCATGATAGCTGGTGGAGCCACTCAAGTCACTCTCCTATCTGTCATCACTGCAATGACTAACTGGGGGAAGATGGTAGGTTCTCTTTTCCTTTAATTTGATGTTGCTTCTCCGTACGATTCAACTGCTAGTTGACGTATCCTGCTCCAGTGCTAATGCGTTAGCCCTGCGGGATGAAAATAAATCTTTGGTGTGGTAAAGGATAAAAACCCTGAGGCCTAATATTCAAACCTTTCCGATTCTGATGGTCAAGACATTTCATATGTTTTTACTTCAAATAAATTATCAATAACAGCTATGTTGGGATTTGAGGTAACATAGTATAGCTGTATGTGTATTTTTATGTAGTGGTTTCCATATGCTGTCTTCTTTTGGCGACCAATTTGCTTCTCCAATATCTTGATGCAACAGAGAAAAGTAACAAACCGCAGAATAAGAAGTCATTCACTATAATTTTCGGAATACTCCACTTTCTGGAAAAAAAATCCCCTTGAAGTGAAACTTCTGATGTATAAGTAACATGTTCTTCCAACATTCTAAACATTTGTTCTTATTATTTGTTTTTTTGCTGGTTATTTGCAGTCTGACAAGGCTCGGGAGAGAGTGTTCGAGGAAAGGCTTCCAACTCAGGCAGGATGATTGAACCAACTTACATCTGGTTTGGTCTCCAAAATTTTGCTGCACCCTAGGTGATTTATTTGTAAGAGGCAGTCTTAGAAAAAAACAGTGGAGAAAAGTGATTGGAGGTAGGCGTTTTCCAAAAACAAAGTCAAATCTATATATGTATATATATGTACATTCTTAAGAATGTATTTGGTTGCTTGTATTGTATTGGATTGGTTTGGTTTGGATGGTCCAGTCAGGTGATTGTTTAACGATAAATGGATGTTCCTTAATATTTACTGGATGAGTTCATTCATTTTGTCAAAATATATTTTTAGTAACATAATTAGTTATAATTAGTCTATTTGATTATGGATTAATAAATACTATTATGGTATTAGCATTAATTGTGCTAGTAACATGATATTTAGTATTCCCTTCCTCAAAAATTTGTCGCTTTCTAGGTCAAAAATGAACTAGAAAATGACAAACTTTTGAGAACGAATGGAGTATATATGTAACTAATATCATGTGAAATATTAACTTCGATGGTTCAGTCCAACCAACTTTCATACAACATACCAAATAAAAAATTTGGATCGTCCAATCTATTCATTCAAACATCAATTTGGTTGATTTAGTACAGAAAAAATAAACGATACTATCCAATCCAACTTTACTTTCAAACCAAACACATCACAAATTTGACAAGGTGAATACTTCAATGTTCAATATGAGATTAAAGTAACAACAAATACCACAAAAGATCAAAGCAACTCTGAGTAGAAAGAAACACATGCAAATAGCTCAATTCAAAGCAACTAGTGGACCTAGAGCATGTGGGCACTCGGATCCAACGCGCGTCATACTTGTTCTAGGGCAGTTGAGGGAGAGATGTGGCCTTTCTGCCACAGTTGTAGTAGTTGTGGCCATCACCACCCTGGGTGAAGTCTCTGCTGCTAGGGGATGATGGCGGTGACCTCGATCAAAAGTGGTGACAACTAGATTGGGGAGGGCACGTGCAGGATTAGAGAGGGTGCATGCATGACAGACAACCACTGACATGATGGAATGAGAGATCACTAGGTCAAAATGCTCCTTTCATATGGCAGAGAAAGTGGTAGAAAGCAGAAAAAACGTGTAAGCCGTTTAATCTCCATCGTCTAGGTAAAAGCAAAATGTTTGACTATCACGTAACGCCTAGACGATCATTTTCTTAAACACTTGTAAGAGGTATTATATTTCCAGATATCTGTAACAAAACAACATGATGAATTATATTTAGCTTCAAAGGACTGTTGAATGAAGTTCAGTAAAATGCTATATTTAATAATCGGTTCAACTAGGCTATCTAAGAGCTAAACTAATCTTTCTAAGATAGGTTAACGTATTCTTCACACTTTTACCGAGTGTTTGGTTTCAGGACGAAGGAAGATGAGATGGATCCTGTTTTTAGAGATAGAATGATCTCATTTTAATGTTTGTTTAGAATGATAGGACGATCTTTATTTCTTGTATGACTGGAGGGACAAAGAAGGATGAAAATGAACGACGTCTATTGTCCGCCGCTCCATTAACTAGTGCTAGTCATTTGAGCGTTTCATCAAACATCTACGATACATGCTTGCTCCTTTTGCCTTTGGCAAATTGGCAGTGTTCTGTTCTTTTAAGGAGCAAAGCATTGCATAGTAACGAAGCAAAATTGCTCTGTGAACTTGACCATCCACGAGTGACATTCTTGCACCGGCCTACCTTGCACGCCATGTCCAACCTGAATAGCGACGCCATGTCCTACTTTACTGTCACAGAAGATAAGTTTTTTTTTCGAAAGATCCGGTACAGAGCCGGCATATATTAATAAGCGACTAGGAGAACAATACAGTGTTACAGAGACAGACTACAAGCCTTGGTGTACAGGGAGTACGCCAGTTTGGCTAAAAAAAAGAGTATGCAGGAGTGAAAATCAATACAAGCCTCTCGTGCCAGCCAGAGTCCAGAGAGCACGCATGGTCGAGATATCACTGAGCAACTGTGGCAGCGTCTTCTCCTGGTGGTCAAACACTCTGCGGATTCTTTAGCACCAAAGTATCCAACAGACTAGTAAGGCGAGTGATCGCGAACTCAGAGAGCCCTTTGCCCAACGTACTCAGCTGTTGAAACCAGGCCGTCGGGCTGGCTTCGTCGATCCAAGTAGCTGGATTAAGGGTCCGGACACTAGAGGTTCTACCTCTTGTATGCCTACGCCTATAAATATAGGAAACTCCTGTACTTGTACCTTAACCTTAATAATAGATCTGTTTTCCGTGGTTTTTTTCTCCTCCACTTGGAGGGAGTTTTTTCACGTTAAATCATGTGTCCCTTTTTTCCTAACAAGTGGTATACAGAGCCTTCGATCGGATCTATTTTCCCCCGGTGCGCCGCCACCGCCGCGCTCTCGGCCTACCGCGATGTGCTGTCAGCCACCGGAAGCACGTGGCATCTGCAACGTGTCCGTCGGCGGTTGAGAACCGGCAGATCTCCCTACACTGCTAAAGTGATTGGGGAGTTTGAAGTTCGGTGTGGGCGCGCGGAGATTCAAGAAGGTAAATTGGAGTTTGGCACAGGAGACACAAGAATTTACGTGGTTCGGGCCGCCTGAGCGTAATACCCTACTCCACGGGTGTGTTGGTGTTGTATTAGCAGTAAGAGCTTGTCACGAGTGTATGGAGTGCGTGAGCTCCTTCGTGAACGTCCGTCAGTGTATCGTCGGCCTGTCCTTTTATAGTACAAGGACAGACCGTTACAAGCTAGCCTGGTCCGACATGTGGCCCTGGCGGTTACTAGTATTGATACACGATTAATTGCTCTTAATGATCCTGTAACGGGCTTTGACAGCACCGTTACTGGTGTTAAGATCGTCCGATTAAGTGTCATTAATATGACATTAATGGCATTTAATCGGGTCTTGAAGTCCTTGGCTCTCCTTTGAAGGTTCGGAGCCGTTACAAGGTCTTCCGGAGGTTAGAGGCTGAAAGGTCCGACGATTTGACACGTGGCAGCTCTGGAGCTTGCTGTGGGAAGCAGTAGCTCCAGGGCTACGAGACACGTGTCAGGTCCGGAGCTTCTCTCGGTCTGGGGTTAAGTCCGGAGGTGCCGTTTCGGTACGTGGCCCGGAGCTTCCCCCTTGTGGGCGGTAGCTCCGGGTTAGTTGTACACGTGGCGACCCAGGGATTAACCATGTTGGAGAAGCGGGTCCGGTTATGTCTGACAGGTGGGCCTCCGAGGGTCTTCAAACCAAGTAGATGGCTTTCCTTTGAGATCTTTGTAACCTCAAGGGGTGTACGGTTTCTAGGGTACCGACAGTGGCCCCCTGGACCTACCTCTGAGGAAGATCACTGGGGTGAAGTCGTTCTGTCGGAGGTGGGTCCATCCTTGCGACTCTTGAACTGAGTCTTCAAGGGTCTTCGAAGTTGCCGTTGGCAGGGATGTATAGTTAGATCCCGCCGCGTGGCACACCTCAGGTGGCAGATGAGATCTTTGACGTGCGGATCTCACGCAATTGAAGGTCGCCGGTTCCCGATACGAAAACCGTATCGATTCCGCGCGCCCTGTCAGGCCGCCGCCTTTGGGTTTCCCGCCGCGTGATGACAACCGTTCGCCTGGGTAAGAGCCTCGACTTGATCGTCGGGGTGGTCTCGGGCCCTCTTGTCATCGACTGGGTTGAATTCTTGAATGGTATCTTCGGCTTCCCTGCGGTTTCCATCCAAGCGTTGCAAGGGCTTACTTAAGAAGGAAAGCGCGCACCGTCGGGAGTTCTTTACGCCCCTCATCTGATCTTGTGCTCAAACTCCCAACTCGTGCTTAGCTCTTCTTCTCTTGCCTAGCTGTGCTGCGATGGAGTTGGGTCTGCGCGAGAGTCGCTTGAAGACCGACAGCGATTTGAAGAAGGTTCGGGCCCTCATGGGGTGGTCCTCGGACTTCTTCAACCGCTTGGTCCGTGCCGGCGGAGAGCTCCCCTTCGAGAAGGAGCGCGCCGGCGAAATGGTGTACTTTTCTTCGTACGCCATGGTGGGGTTGATTACACCTTTTTCTTCCTTCTTCTTGATGCTGCTAGACTTCTATGGTCTGCAGCTATACCACCTTGACCCTCACTCCATTCTCCTCGTGTCCATCTTTGTCCACTTCTGTGAGATGTGGGTGGGCATCCCCCCTGCATCGAACTCTTCCGGACCTTCTTCATCGTCCACACCACCGGCCGGAGCAATGAGTATCTTGGCTTCTACTACTTTGTGAAGCGCAAGAAGTGCCCATTTAAGTACCTCCGGTCGTTCCCTTCCGGGAAGTGGGATGACTGGAAGAAAGATTGGATAGTCGTCAGGGTGGAGGAGCACGAAAGGTTGGAGCTGCCCGACGGTCTGCCCGGCATCGACACGACGATCTGGAGTGAGGTTCCGGTGCTGGCGGAAGCTCTCAACCCCGCCTTGACCAGGATCCGCCAATGCGTGGAGGGGGGATTGACCCCTCAGGCGGTATTTTGCAACTTCCTGGCCAACAGGTGGGCGTCGCTGAAGAGGAGGGAGAAGCTCGCTTGGGCCCTCAACAGCGTGTTGGACGAGGACCGGGTTGAAGTCCAAAATGGTGGGGAAGACCTTGGAGTTCCACCTCAAGAAATTCCAGCACGGCATCGACATCGACGGTGACGACTTGACTCCGCCGTCGGCCTTTCTCCCTCTGAACGTGGAAGTGGAGTTCAGCAGGGAGCTCCGGCGGACGATGCCTGCACTTGACGACCTTGGTGTCGTTGAGAGAAGACCAACCACCCGGGTGGCGATTGAAAGTGCATCTAGGTTCCCCGTGGGTTTTGGATGATTGATGACGACGATTAAGTCACTAATGAGCTCATGTGATCTTAGCACAGGTATGGACTCGATTGGAGACGCAAACCCTCAAAAAGGAAAAGGAAGGAAACGGAGTCGACTCGAAGCGTAGAAACTAGGGTTTCTAGCGTGTTGAGTTAGACTAGCTGTAGAAACAAGAGGGTGTGTGCGTAAAGTGCAAAGAGATCAAAGTAGGAGCTCAAGAGTGGTGGTTGAGGTAGAAATCCTATTTGAAGTTGAAGTTAGAGTAGTCTGGCAGGAGTGGCCGGACTAGTCCGCCTTAGGGTCGGACTAGTCTGCTCCTGGCCAGACTAGTCCGTTTTCACACGGACCAGAAGGTCCTGTGTGACTTCGGACTAGTCCGTAGTGGACCGGACTAGTCCGGGGTACCCCTTGAAGTGGAGTTTTGAGACTAAGTCCTAGAGAGCGGACTTGTCCATTTTCGGGCGGACCAAAAGGTCCTGTGTGAGATCGGACTAGTCCGTCCTTGGGCCGGACTAGTCCGTGGTGCTGAGTGCAGAGAGGTTTTGTGACTAAGTCTGGGAAGGCCGGACTAGTCCGCCCTTGGGGCCGGACTAGTCCGTGGTGTCCAGACTAGTCCGTTTTCACACGGAACAAAAGGTTCTGTGTGAGATCGGACTAGTCCGGTAAGGGCCGGACTAGTCCGTTGTGGAAGTTACCGTTTGAATTTGAACTTTGGCGGGTAGCGTGACGATTGCCGCGCAGTGCGACAGTGTCAGAGGGGTCAGTGGTCCCCTAGGCCGGACTAGTCCGCCCTTTAGCTGAGGTCAGCAGTTTGGGCTCGGGACTCCTATAAAAAGGGGACCCCCGGCCTCATTTCAAAGACTCTCGAACCCTAGCGCCGCCACAGCTGACTTGGAGCACTCTTAAGCCTCTTTCTTGCCAACTTTCCCTCTAAAACTAATTCTTGTGTGGATTAGGGTTTAGTGAGGTGGAGAAGAGGAAGAACATCGCACTTGTGCTCCCGGTTTGATCTCTTGCACTCATTGAGTCTTTGTGAGCTGTGTGTTGAGTGTGTTTGCGTTGTTGATCATCTTTGTGGTGTGGGAGCCTCAGATTGTGAGAAGCCCCAACGAATCTTGTATTCGCACTTTGAGATAGTGAAGAACCAAGTTAGGCCCGTGCGGTAAACTTGGTGAGGGAAGGGTTGGTGAACCCGGTCCTTTGTGGACTCCTCAACGGGGACGTAGATTCTTGTGTGGAATCGAACCTCGGGATAAAATCCTTGTGTCTCCGTGTTCTTCGTATTTTGTTTATCGCATACTTAGCTCTAGGGTTGCTAGTCTTGTCTTGTGCCTCTCATTGCTCAATCTTGTTAAAACCTGACCTACTCTTGTGTTGATAGTTTCTAAACTTGTCTTAAACATATCCTCACTTGTAGCCTCGAGAAAATCCCTTTAAAACTTGCTAGAAACACTTTTTAGGGTTCTTCACGCAGGCTGACCGGACTAGTCCGCCCCCAGACCGGACTAGTCCGCCCCCTGTGATTTAATCTCGTTTTATTTAGTCATTTGCAGGTCGATTAGCCTATTCACCCCCCCTCTAGGCAACTTTCAATTGGTATCAGAGCGGGACTCTCCACAAAGAGTCTAACAACTCGGAGAGATGGCCGGAGTGGTGAATGACGACGCCTCGAGCAGCAACTACGAGGCAACCCGTGAGGAGACGCTGGCCTATCAAGATAAGCCAACGGACGATGAGGAGACTCGCCAACTCAAGGCGAAGCTCCGGGAGAAGCTGAACATCTCCAAGATCGATCCGTCGAACCAATCAAGTGGTAGTGGCGGATTCAACTACAACCGACAAGGGTTCAACTATGAACGCCTTGCCGCCAACAACCACTACCTCTCCATCCCATTGGGGAAACCTCCTCAATTCGATGGAACCGACTATGGAATGTGGAAACACAACATGAAGATATACCTCGTGTCACTCAATCCGGCATTGTGGCAAATTGTCATGACCGGGGTGGAGATCCCGAAGGATGAGGACAATATCACGCAAGAACAAGCCATCCTCATCCACCGCAACGCTCAAGCTGCGGGTGTGATTATATCATCTCTCTCAAGAGATGAGTTCAACCGCGTCGATGGCCTTGAGGTGGCCAAAGACATATGGAACACCCTCAAGACGGCACATGAAGGAAATCGGGTGGTCAAGGAGGCAAAGATCGAGCTCATCGAAGGAGAGCTTGGGAGATTCGCCATCTTGGATGGTGAATCCCCCCAAGACATGTACAACCGATTGAAGGTACTTATCAACAAGAGCCGATCATATGGCTGCACCAAGTGGACCGACCACGAGGTTGTGAAGAGGATGATCTGGGCATTCATGCCTAGGAACGTCGCTCTTTGCTCCATGATTCGAGAAAGCCCGGGGTTCACTCAAATGACCCCGGAGGAGGTCCTTGGTAGGATCATCAACCACGAGATCATGGATAAGGAGGCGCTCTTCTACAACGACCTTCAGAAGTTCACCGCCTCCAAGATGAAGAACGTTGCACTCAAGGCAACACCCTCTTCAAAGGAGCAAGAGGAAAGTGATGAGGAGAGCCTCGACACCGATGAGGAAGAGGCCTTCTTCATCAACAAATTCAGGAGAATGATGAGGAGGAAGAAAGGTGGATACAACCATGAGGGCAAAGGGAAGGAAAGAGCAAGGCCCAAATCAAAAAGGTCTTGCTACAATTGTGGCGAGTATGGGCACTTCATCGCTGATTGCCCACATGAAGAAGCGAAGAAGAAGAAGGAGGGCAAGCCTCAAGATAAGAAATTCTTCAAGAAGAAGAGGCCCTCCGGACAAGCCCACTTGGGGAAGGAGTGGGACTCTAACGATGAGTCCTCCTCCTCCGAAGAAGAGGAGAAGATGGCTACCATAGCCATCGGGAGAAGCTCCAAGGGAAGCAAGCTCTTCCCCAACCTCAACGACGACTACAAACCTACTTGCCTTATGGCAAGGGAGGGAAGGAGAAAGGTAACATCTCATCCCTCCTCCACAACTTCCTCGCAAGAAGAATTTGATAGTGCTAGTGAGAATGAACACATGTTTAAGGACATAAGCAAAAGCACCTTGCGAAGGATGAAATTGCTTATGGATGAGATCTTTTAGAAGGAAGATCTCATCAATAGACAAGAGGACATGCTCATCCTTGAGAAGGAGAGATGTCGAGAGCTTGATGAGCTCCTTGAGCTCGAAAGAGAGAAGAGCAAGGCATTGGAACACGAACTTGCTCTAAGTAAGAAAACGTGTTCAAGTCTTGAGGAGAAAACAATTGAGCTCAAGGATGAACTTGGGAACTTGTCAAAAGTTAACAAAATCCTTGAGACTCAAGCTGAGTCTCTCAAGAACAATGGAGCCTCTTCCTCTAAGAGCTCAACCTTCTCAAAGGCCTCATCCAATGCAACTCCGCCTTGCAAGTGCTCTAACTTAATCCTTAAGCTTAAGGATGAACTCAACTCAGCACAAGGCAAGAAAGCACCTAAGGGTGCCATCTTTGACAAGGAGAAGGTGGCGTATGCACGAAGTGCATACACCAACACAAGACCTCCCCATGTCAAGGATGGTCTTGGCTATACTAGAGGTGGAAGGCATAACGCCAAAACCTCCAAGTATGGCAAAGACATGATTGTCTTTGTTAAGGGGAGTTCATCCCCAACTAAAATTGAAAAGAACTCACACTCTAGCAACAAATTGCCTAAATCTGAATCGCATCCTCTATTCCATGATTTTGATGCATCTTATGTGCTAAAGAGGAACAGACACGGCAAAGTGTTTGCTAGATATGTTGGGCCACTCCGCAAGAGCCCCAAGCCTTGCGTGTGGGTGCCCAAATGCCTAACTACTAACGTGAAAGGACCCAACTCCGCTTGGGTACCTAAAAGGAAGGCATAAACTAGTTTTGTAGGCTTACTCCTCCGGTGGATCGAAATGGGTGTTGGATAGCGGATGTACCAACCACATGACCGGAGAGAGGAGCATGTTCATAGAGTATGAGGAGAACGAGGACCCAAGTGAAGGAATCTTCTTTGGGGATAATAGCCAAGGGAAAATCCTTGGCTCCGGTAAAATTGCTATCTCCTCTTCGCATACTTTATCTAATGTTTTGCATGTTGATTCCCTAGACTATAATCTCCTATTCATATCACAGCTTTGTGATAAAGGATATAAGTGTGTCTTTTCTAGTGAGGGTGTGAATGTTTTGAGAGAGGGTAATGACTCAATAGCCTTTAAGGGAGTGCTCAAGGGAAAGCTGTATCTTGTGGACTTTACCACGGATAAGGCTCAACTTGACACATGCTTAATGGCGAAAGCCAACATGGGATGACTTTGGCATAGAAGGCTTGCCCATGTTGGAATGAGGAACCTTCAAAAGCTCCTTAAAGGAGAGCACGTTCGTGGCCTAAAGGATGTGGTATTTGAAAAGGATAGGCCATGTGGTGCGTGCCAAGCGGGAAAACAAGTAGGAGCTCAACACCCCTCTAAGAATGTCATGACGACAACTAGACCTTTGGAGTTACTTCATATGGATCTTTTTGGCCCCATTGCTTACATTAGCATCGGTGGCAACAAGTATGGTCTAGTCATCGTTGATGACTTCTCTAGATATACTTGGATGTTCTTCTTGCATGATAAGAGTAAAACCCCCGGTGTCCTCAAGAAATTCCTAAGGAGAGCTCAAAATGAGTTCACCTTAAGGATAAAGGCTATAAGGAGTGACAATGGCACCGAATTCAAGAACATGCAAGTAGAAGAGTTCCTAGATGAGGAGGGCATCAAGTATGAGTTTTCCGCTCCCTATTCTCCTCAACAAAATGGAATTGACGAAAGAAAGAATAGGACGCTCATTGAGATGTCAAGGACGATGCTAGATGAGTACAAAACATCGGACCGGTTTTGGGCGGAAGAGGTTAACACCGCTTGCCATGCCGTAAACCGATTGTACCTTCATCGCCTCCTCAAGAAGACTCCTTATGAGCTTCTCGTTGGTAAGAAACCCAATGTTTCTTACTTTCGTGTTTTTGGTAGCAAGTGTTATATCCTCAACAAGAAGCCTAGGACTTCGAAGTTTGCTTCAAAGTCCGATGAGGGTTTCTTGCTTGGATATGACTCAAACACTCATGCGTACCGTGTGTTCAACAAATCCTCCGGAATTGTTGAGGTAGCACGTGACGTGGTGTTTGACGAAACCAATGGCTCTCAAGTGGAGCAAGTTGATCAACATGCCCTTGATCAAGAGGAACCTCCACTAGAAGCCCTAAGGAGAATGGCACTTGGAGATGTTCGCCCACAAGAACCATCTCAAAGCCCAAGTGACCATCATCATTATGAAGTAGGTCAAATCCCCATTGGACAAGTTGGAGATCCACTAGATACTCCCCAAAATGATAATGGGAATGAAGATCAAGTTGGAGGTCTGGATCAAGGGGGAGACCAAAGTGAAGAAGATGAAGCAAGTGAATCAAGAGCTCAACCTCCGCATCCTCGTGTTCATCAAAGTGTCCAACGGGATCATCCCGTTGACAAAATTCTAGGAGATATCACAAGAGGAGTAACAACACGTTCACGTGTTGCAAACTTTTGTGAGCATTTCTCCTTTATCTCATCCTTGGAACCCCGTAAGGTTGAAGATGCCTTAAGAGATCCGGATTGGGTAGTTGCCATGCAAGAGGAGCTCAACAACTTTGAAAGGAACAAGGTTTGGGAGCTTGTCAAGCGCCCACAAGCTAATGTTGTTGGAACCAAGTGGGTGTTCCGCAACAAACAAGATGAGCATGGAGTGGTAACTAGGAACAAGGCACGACTTGTGGCAAAAGGGTACTCACAAGTTGAAGGATTGGATTTTGATGAGACATTTGCTCCCGTAGCTAGGCTTGAGTCAATTCGGATATTACTAGCCTTTGCTACTCATCATGACTTCAAGCTCTACCAAATGGATGTTAAGAGTGCATTTCTTAATGGCCCAATCAAGGAAGAAGTTTATGTAGAGCAACCTCCAGGGTTTGAAGACCAAGACTATCCTAACCATGTTTACAAATTGCGAAAGGCTCTTTATGGCCTCAAGCAAGCTCCTAGAGCTTGGTATGAGTGCCTAAGAGACTTTCTAGTTGAAAATGGTTTTAGGATAGGCAAAGCGGATTATACTCTTTTCACAAAGCACTTCAACGAAGATCTTTTTGTGTGCCAAATATATGTGGATGACATCATATTTGGTTCCACAAATAAGGTGTTTTGTGATGAGTTCTCCAAGATAATGACGGAGAGGTTTGAAATGTCCATGATGGGTGAGTTGAAGTTCTTTCTAGGATTTCAAGTAAGACAACTCAAAGAAGGGACGTTCATAAGTCAAACTAAGTATACACAAGATATTCTAAGGAAGTTTGACATGGATAAGGCAAAACCCATCAAAACCCCTATGGGGACAAATGGACACCTAGACCTAAATGAGGATGGTCCAAGTGTGGATCAAAAGTTATATAGGTCTATGATTGGTTCACTTCTCTATCTTTGTGCATCTAGGCCCGATATCATGCTAAGTGTGTGTATGTGTGCTCGCTTTCAAGCGGCACCTAAGGCTTGTCATTTGACCGCCGTTAAAAGGATCTTGAGATATCTAGTACACACACCTTCCCTAGGACTTTGGTACCCCAAAGGATCTAAGTTTAACCTCATTGGATATTCCGATGCGGACTATGCCGGGTGCAAAGTTGATAGGAAGAGCACATCGGGTACATGCCAATTCTTGGGTCGATCTCTAGTGTCTTGGTCCTCCAAGAAGCAAAACTCTATTGCTCTCTCCACCGCCGAAGCGGAATATGTTGCAGCCGAAAGTTGTTGTGCACAACTTCTCTGGATGCGACAAACCCTTAGGGATTATGGGATTAACTTGCGCAACATTCCACTCTTGTGTGACAACGAGAGTGCCATCAAGATAGCCCATAATCCGGTGGAGCACTCTAGGACCAAACACATAGACATTCGACACCATTTCTTGCGAGATCACTCAATGAAAGGAGATATTGTAATTTCTCATGTGAGGACGGAACATCAACTCGCGGATATCTTCACCAAGCCTCTTGATGAGAAGCGTTTCTGTGAGCTAAGAAGTGAGCTAAACATTTTGGATTTTAGGAATGTGGCTTAAACCACATTTCTCACTTTTTGAGCTATTTCGAAAAACTCTTCTCTATCATGATTTCTCTTCAAAATCCGTTTGAGAAAACTTTTTCTTGAAAATTGATCATGTTTGTGTCATATTTATCTTCAATAATCATGTTTGCATTGCTTGTTGTCCAAAAGGACAAATGATTGGAGGGCAAAGCTCTAAAATACAATTTTTCAGCCTAGTCGGACCGGACTAGTCCGCCCCTTGGACGGACAAGTCCGGGTCCCGACTAGTCCGCGGCTAGTCCGCAGACCGGACTAGTCCGCTCTGAGGCCGGACTAGTCCGGAGGCAGACTAGTCCGCGTCTGGTCCGCTCACCGGACTAGTCCGTCCCGGCACCGGGCTAGTCTGGCCCTTGGGGGCTTAAACCCCCAGGGTCGGCCCAGACCCTCCTCTTCCTCTCACTCGCGCCTCTCCCTCTCCCACGCTCAAGCAACCGCCTCTTTTGGCGATTTTTCGCTCCAACCACCAAATCTTGATTCCAATCCGTGCATTGGAGCCCTTGGGAGTGAGGGATCGTTTTTCCGCGCTTCACCTTCGCAATCCATCGTCGATTTCGTCGATTCTCGCAGATTTAAGAAGGTATTCTAGCTTTTTCAAAAACTGTCCCCATTTTTGATTCTAAAGGTTTTTGATAGGAACACCTTCATAGATGTTGCTCCATATACCCTTGTGATCATAGCCTAGGAGTATTGTGCGCTGATCTGAAGATTTTTCGATGATTCGATTAGGGTTAGGGTTTATCCTGCGCAACCCGGACTAGTCCGGCCCCTGGCGGACAAGTCCGCCCGGCGGACTAGTCCGCCCCTGGGGCGGACAAGTCCGGTTTGCACAGAGCAAACCCTAGTCCTAGTCTTCTCTCGAGACTTCTTACGCAATGCTTCCATCTCCTTGAACTCATTTCTTCCCGTCTATGTATTTTTCGCAGCATGTCAAACTCGGAGCACTCCCCCTCTCGTCTCAACCCCGAGGGAGATGAAGAACGCTCCGAGACCTATCGGGGCCGCACCGAGGAGAGAGGTGCAGAAATACCCCGGGAGGGCCGCACCAAGGCTCAAATCGTCGAAGCGAGGACGAAGGCTGCCCTCATTAAGGTGCAGAAAGAAAAAGAAGAAAGGCGGTTGAAGGCACTCGAAGCCTCCAAAGTAGCTGCCACCATCTACAATGAGGAAGAAGCCTTGGCACGAGCAACTGCCGAATCTCTCAATGACCTAAGAAAGAAGAAGAGACAAGACAGGGAGGCTCACAACTCCAGGGCCGCTGAGGCCAATGCTCCGAAAAGGAAGAGACTCGTCACTGCTGGTGAGAAGGCAAAGGGCAAGGAGCAAGCCCAAAGGGAAGAAGAGCCAAGGGTCGAGCATAACCCTAAGAAAGGAAAGGCTCCGGCTCCAGTCGAGCCGAAGAAGAAGAAGCCCTCCGTCAAGGTGCCAGCCAAGAAGGCACCCGGAGGAGTTTTGATTCGTGAAAAAGGGAAGGCTCAGGCTGTTGGCCCTCTTGTGATGCACAGTCCAGCACGTAATCCAAACCGTCAGCCCAACCTCTCAGCTAACACATTCAAAGGAAAAGGAGCTGAGAAGGCCAGGAGGCTCAGAGACGAGAATGTCTATAGGTATGAGAGGTCCACCGCCGACCTTCGGTTCTGGTGTGACTTCCATTGCGATTACTATCGCACAGTCTACCAGGCCATGAAGAAGCCAGTGATCCAGGCTCAGTGGGTGGACTGGACCTATATGGCCAAGAAGAAGCACGAGGCGTTTGACGCAGTGATCGAGGCAGCTGAGCACCACGGAATCAAGGACATTCTCGGGTTCAAGTATGACTGGAATGAGGAGGTCATAGTTCAGTTCTATACCACGGTTCACTTCCACTCTCGTGGTGACCGTGCAATCACTTGGATGACCAACGGTGAGCAGTACTATGCCACTTTTGAGGTTTTTGCTCAGGCTCTTGGTCTGGAGAGTCACCTGGACCATGAGATCATTATCTCCAATCTGAAGGCCATGGACAGGGATGACATGAGCTATATGTACCCTCCTCACGTCAAGTGTGAAGCTGGACTGGCCAGGAACATCCTCCCATTCTACAGCATCCTCAACAGAATTCTTAGGAGGACAGTGGCTCCGAAGGAAGGGGATGCAGGGATCATCCAGGGTCACCTCAGGCACCTGTTGGCTCTCATCGATGGACATGAGATGTTCAACCTTGTAGATTACATCTTTGATGATATCTACAACATCTCACACACGCCCAACCGTGCCTGTGGTTATGCACCGTATATTATGTGTCTGATCGAGAAGGTGTCTGGGCTTGTGTTTGTGAAGGACACCACTCACCAGCCTCTCCGACCCCAGATGCCTCCTGCTGTCCAGATCCCTCCGCGCTGGAAGAACGCGGATCCTCCCTCTCAGCCGGAGGAACCTCGTGGTGGAGCCTCTCGCCATGCCACTCACTCACCCGGTGGCTCCTCTAGCAGCGGAGTCCTCAAGTTTCTTAGGTCCATCTTCACCTCGTGCCGCAAAGCCGAGGTGCGAGCTCAGCGGACTGAGAGGTACGTGAGGAAGCTCTGCGACAAGATGGAGATTCCGATGAGCCCTGAGGCCTCCGACGACGAGCTCACTCCTTACCCCCTTCTCACCCCCGAGGAGTTGGCACTCTTGGGTGAGACGGAGGGTACCTCCTCACCGGGCTCCGACGACGACGACGATCATGAGGAAGACGTCGAGGACCCGGAGGCCACGGAGAATGACTCCCGCGACGGTGATAGTGACGAGGACGAGGACTAGCTTTTGGGTCCTTGTCCCCCTCTTCTTTTCCTTTTTGGTGCCTTGATGCCAAAGGGGGAGAGTTAGGGGGAGTCAGTCCTTTGTGTGTGTTTGGGGGAAATAGTAGTCTTTTGTGTGTGTGGTGTGTTCTTGTCATTTGGACCTCTTTTGTAACTTATTCATGCTACTTGGTTGTTTACATTTGTGCAAAACTTGCTAATGTTGTTAAATATCAATATATTGTTCCTATTGCCAATCTTTTGATTATATTGATGCTTTTTATGTCTTGTCACAATTGTTGAGCACATCACGTAGGCACCCCACCATAACGTGTGTGGGTATGAAAGAACTCCTCCACCTCTTTTACATGCTGCATACATTGAGGGGGAGTCATTCATACGCACACAAGTTATGAAAACCAATTTTTATACTCTTATTTGTGAAGGACTTGATGTGTTGTCATCAATCACCAAAAAGGGGGAGATTGAAAGTGCATCTAGGTTCCCCGTGGGTTTTGGATGATTGATGACGACGATTAAGTCGCTAATGAGCTCATGTGATCTTAGCACAGGTATGGACTCGATTGGAGACGCAAACCCTCAAAAAGGAAAAGGAAGGAAACGAAGTCGACTCAAAGCGTAGAAACTAGGGTTTCTAGCGTGTTGAGTTAGACTAGCCGTAGAAACAGGAGGGTGTGTGCGTAAAGTGCAAAGAGATCAAAGTAGGAGCTCAAGAGTGGTGGTTGAGGTAGAAATCCTATTTGAAGTTGAAGTTAGAGTAGTCTGGCAGGAGTGGCCGGACTAGTCCGCCTTAGGGTCGGACTAGTCCGCTCCTGGCCAGACTAGTCCGTTTTCACACGGACCAGAAGGTCCTGTGTGACTTTGGACTAGTCCGTAGTGGACCGGACTAGTCCGGGGTACCCCTTGAAGTGGAGTTTCGAGACTAAGTCCTAGAGAGCGGACTTGTCCGTTTTGGGGCGGACCAAAAGGTCCTGTGTGAGATCGGACTAGTCCGTCCTTGGGCCGGACTAGTCCGTGGTGCTGAGTGCAGAGAGGTTTTGTGACTAAGTCTGGGAAGGCCGGACTAGTCCGCCCTTGGGGCCAGACTAGTCCGTGGTGTCCAGACTAGTCCGTTTTCACACGGAACAAAAGGTTCTGTGTGAGATCGGACTAGTCCGGTAAGGGCCGGACTAGTCCGTTGTGGAAGTTACCGTTTGAATTTGAACTTTGGCGGGTAGCGTGACGATTGCCGCGCAGTGCGACAGTGTCAGAGGGGTCAGTGGTCCCCTAGGTCGGACTAGTCCGGGCCTGAAGCCGGACTAGTCCGCCCTTTAGCTGAGGTCAGCAGTTTGGGCTCGGGACTCCTATAAAAAGGGGACCCCCGGCCTCATTTCAAAGACTCTCGAACCCTAGCGCCGCCACAGCCGACTTGGAGCACTCTTAAGCCTCTTTCTTGCCAACTTTCCCTCTAAAACTAATTCTTGTGTGGATTAGGGTTTAGTGAGGTGGAGAAGAGGAAGAACATCGCGCTTGTGCTCCCGGTTTGATCTCTTGCACTCATTGAGTCTTTGTGAGCTGTGTGTTGAGTGTGTTTGCGTTGTTGATCATCTTTGTGGTGTGGGAGCCTCAGATTGTGAGAAGCCCCAACGAATCTTGTATTCGCACTTTGACATAGTGGAGAACCAAGTTAGGTCCGTGCGGTAAACTTGGTGAGGGAAGGGTTGGTGAACCCGGTCCTTTGTGGAATCCTCAACGGGGACGTAGATTCTTGTGTGGAATCGAACCTCGGGATAAAATCCTTGTGTCTCCGTGTTCTTCGTATTTTGTTTATCGCATACTTAGCTCTAGGGTTGCTAGTCTTGTCTTGTGCCTCTCATTGCTCAATCTTGTTAAAACCTGACCTACTCTTGTGTTGATAGTTTCTAAACTTGTCTTAAACATATCCTCACTTGTAGCCTCGAGAAAATCCCTTTAAAACTTGCTAGAAACACTTTTTAGGGTTCTTCACGCAGGCTGACCGGACTAGTCCGCCCCCGGACCGGACTAGTCCGCCCCCTGTGATTTAATCTCGTTTTATTCAGTCATTTGCAGGTCGATTAGCCTATTCACCCCCCCCTCTAGGCAACTTTCAGTGATCCCCGGGATGCCCGAAGATGGCTCCGTCCCTGCCCCATAGCCGAGGGTCGAGGTCGTCGGCAAGGGCAAGGAGCTGGCGGATGAGCCGGAAAGCCGGAAGAGGAAGCTGCGACACGCCGACGGAAGGTCCGTCAGGCCCGCTACTTCGGCCTCGGTTCCTTCTCCCCAGAGGGGAAGATCTTCTACCACCGTGGCGGCTATCCCCGTAGTGGGTTCCTTCCGGAACGATACCGTTCCTGCAGTGGGATCCTCCCGGAGCGCATCTGTCCCCGTGGTGGGATCCTCCTGGGGTGCTAGCTCCGGGCACACGACTCCGGCACCTGGGACGGTGGGATCCTCCTGGTCCAGGGGTTCCTCCCGATCGAGGAGAGCCTCGACCCAGGAAACGCCCGTGGCTGCGACAAGTTCTGGGGGGCCTTCCGAAGCTCCTACACCGACCGTGGCCAGCCCAGAACGTCCAGGAAAAAGGTTCCGCGCAAGCTGGTGCGTAAGCCTTCCAAGGTAATTTTGAATCTTTACCTTGGTTAACTATTTAATTGTAGCAACTATTTGTTAATTTTCTTCGTTCATCATCTGCAGCGTCCCCAAGAAGGGGAGTGAAGCTCCACCCTCAGCCACAGGGTCTGAGGCCGTGGGAGTTTCTGCTCCTGTCCCGGTGCCGCCCCAAGTGGTGGCTGAGGCTACGGCAGCTCCGGCGCTGGCTGTCGTGATCATGAACCTCGACTCGTCCCCAGAAGTTCCCATGGTAGCGCCAGACCACGGGAGTGAAGACACGCCAGCGGCACCTGTCTCGGAGGTTGAAGCTTCGGGTCCTGGTGCTGCAGTGATGGAAGCTCCGGCTGTTGAGCCGGAGGAAGTAGTAGTCCCAGCCTCGGAGCTGGAAAGTGTTGAAGCCCTGGCGGTTGAGCCGGAGGTGACTGAAGCCCCGGCATGTGTGCTGGTAGTCGAGGTAGTTCCGGCAGTTGAGCCAGCTACCTCCGAAGCACCGGCCGCTGAGCCGGTTATTGTTGGAGCGCCGGTCATAGAGCCGGTGGTTGAAGAGGTGATGGAGCTCGAGCCTCCCTCGGAAGAGGTGTCCCGGCCGGAGCCAGTAGCAGCTCCTGCTCTGGAAGCGTCGACGTCAGAGGTACCTGCGGCAGAGCCGGAGTGCCCAAACGAAGTCGTTGGCCCCCTGCCCGAGGAGGTGAACGAAGACTTGGCGGCGGGGCCTTCTTCGATGGCGACTGAGGCCATCCCAGAGGACGGCCCTAGTGCCTTGGAAGCTCAGGGTTCCACTCTCGTAGAGTGGGACCCAATTTTTGTATGTGAAGACCCGCTGGAACCAGCGGAGGAGACCCCAGCAGGTCCGGAGCCCATCCTGATGTCGATGTATATCGACAACGCCTGCTCCAGTCTGTGTCAAGTCCAATTGGCCTTCTTCCACGACAGTAAGGCTCTTGAAGAGGAGCGCCAAACCCTTAGGCGGTGGCGTAACCGGCTCTACTTCAAGACCAAGCTGGCGTAGTCGAGGCTAGCGGATGACAAGGAGTGGATCAAGCGGGAGAAGATCCGCCTGGAGTACTGGGGCAAGCTGCTGGATGACAGGGAGAGCATGACTCATGCCCTCGACGCTCAATCCCGAGAGATCTACGATCAGGCCAAAGCTGCCAATAACGCGGCCGATGTTCGGCACGAACAGCTTGAGGCCATTAACACCGCACTCATCAAGCGCCGAGAGGCACTTGAAGAGAGGGAGAGACGGCTCGAGGATGAAGAGCAGAAACTCCTGGAGTTGCGGGATGACGTCCTGAGGAGGGAAGAGGAGCTCGCTGAGAAAGTAGCTCTGGCTGACAAGGGCCTCGAGGAGCGCACCAAAAAATTGGAAGAGCGCTGCCAAGAGGAAGAGGAGAAGACCTGGGTGCGGGGGCAGGAACTCTACGAATACGAGTGTGCCCTTGTTGCCCGGGAGAAAAAAGTGGAGGCTAGGGAGAAGGACCTGGTCGATCGTCGAAACAAGATACACCTCCGGGAGGAGGAGCTCGGAAGACTCGAGAGGCGTGTTGCTGCAAAGATTCAGCAAAACGCCAAAGAAGTTGAGCGTCTCGCCTGTGAGAATTCCGAACTGACGGCGACCAAGAGATCCCTGGAAGAGATGAAGATCTTGAGGACGGCGGACTCCCTACAGATTTGGGAGTTCCTGGGCAAGGCCAACGACGCGCTGACGCCGATGGGTTTCAGCCCCGTGCGCCCGGATGATCCAGAGCCGGAGCCGGACCTTGCGCTGCAGGCGTTGAGCGCAGCAGGTAGCAAGCTCTCCAAGGTGGGCGATGTCATCGCGAACCAACTGGAGGTTGAGGGGCAATCCCTGGCAAAGAACATCGCAGAGTATGTGCTGACATGCTACACCAGCCGGAACTCCCAATTTCCTCTGGACCCGGTGCTTGAAGGCCCCGTCGAAGGAGAAGGCGAAGCTACCCGATCCAGCGTATCGGAGGTCGCCCAGAAGGTCGCCGAGTTCTTCCATAGGGTCTAGGACCGTCTCTTTAGCTCTCACTTGTATTTTCTCTTCTTCTTCCTCAATTTTGTAATCCCTTGTCTCCAGATGTAATCTCCTGTCTCCAGATGAATGAAATCCCCAAAATTTTTGAGAATTTCACTTTTTGTCTTCAACACCTTTATCTTCACTTGGCCCCCTGGTAGATGTACACAATTTGATTGTGAACATGTACCAAAAGGATATTGTGTTTTGTTGAAGACTCATTTGCTCCGAACTTGTAGCATTTAGGTCTGAAGTCTTCGATAGTGAAGGTCCCCTGAGGTTGTCGGAGCTTAGAAGCTCCGGCATTGTCCATCGCTGGAGCTTGGTAGCTCCGGCAATAGCCTCTATCAACACGTAGAGCGTCGATAGTTAGTCCTCCGGGGTGTCGGAGCTGGGTAGCTCCGGCAGTGACCTTTGCCAACACTTGGTTTGTTGGCAGCAGACTCCATTTATGGGGTCTTCTCACCATCTTATATTCAGCGTCGTCGGTTGGTCCCCTTTGGGGAGTCGGAGCTTAGTTAGCTCCGGCTTTTCTCCATCAACGTAGACTTTATTTTTCCAGCACACTTAAATCAAGAAAAATAGTAAAATTCGTTCCTTGTCTATAATTTCGTCGCGGCTTACGATTCTCAAGAAAACTTTAAGTTGAACGCAATTTTAAATACAACCGGATGCGTTGCCTTTTCTCTTAGATTCAACTGTTCATGGACCCGCCTTACTTCGGCCTGCCGGGGTGTAGGTAGAGTGGCGTACTTAGGGTGCTTGACCAGGCTAAGTCGATAGCACACTCCGGCCCTAGATTGGCTTGGCGGCTTTCGGGCGAGTTGGCCATGAGCGATATTTGAATAAAAAAGAACTGACAATACAACTCGAATCGTATATAAACCGGTCGAACTAAAATTTCTTAAGAATTGCACGTCTTTGTTATAGACAAGAAAGAGAAAAATAAAAATGTTGAGCCTGTACAAAATAAATGCATGTGGAGTCTATTTCACATGAAGATGTCTTTCATTATAGGTCCGGGGTACAGGGGAAACAAGTACACTCTTAGGGTACGGAACCAGGATAAGTGTGTTTGGTTTCTCGTTTGACCCAGTGTAGTTAGCCACACTTTTAGTCTGGAGACTGTGACAAGTGCTGCATGAACTTTGCGGACCTTTCGGGAAAGGTCCGGCTGTTCTCCTTGAGGAACTACCCGACTCTGTACAATGACTCTATAACATACACTCCAAGTTACTTAAGACTCACCTCCGTGGTATTAAGTGTAGAACTTACGGAGGTGCTCGATGTTCCAAGGATTTGGGAGAGGTGTCCCATCCTAGGTAGCCAAGCGAACGCTTCCGAGACGGGATACTTTGATCACTCGGAAGGGCCCCTCCCAGCCGGGGGAGAGTTTGTTTAACCCTTCTCTGGACAGTATTCCCCGTAGTACCAGATCGTCTTCCTCGAGCTGTCGGTTGTGTACATGCCGCTGGTGATAACGCCGTAGAGCTTGGTGATATCGGGCATTCCGAACAGCTGCTTGGCACCTTCCCTCCTCGAGGAGGTCTAGGTCTTCACGCCGGAGCTGGTCCTGCGCGGCTTCGTCGAAGGTCCGGACCCAGAGCGAACCCAAGGTGATTTCCGGAGGAAGGATTGCTTCAGCTCCGTACACCAGAAGGAAGGGTGTCTCTCCGGTTGACCGGTTTGGAGAAGTCCTGTAGGCCCATAGAGTGGGCGGAAGCTCTTCGATCCAGTTGGCTCCGTGTTTTTTCAAGCGCTCATAGGTGCGCGTTTTGAGTCCTTTAAGGATTTCTGCATTTGCTCTCTCGGCTTGGCCATTGCTGGCTGGATGAGCTACCGAGGCATAGCAAACTTGTATGTCGAGGTCTTTGCAATATCCTTGGAATGCGGAGCTTGTGAATTGAGTCCCATTATCAGTGATGATTTTGTTTGGGACTCCAAATCTGCTTACAATGGATTGCAGAAAGTTGATAGCAGATTGCTTGTTGATCGTCACAACTGGAGTCGCTTCCGGCCACTTGGTGAACTTATCGATGGCGACATACAGGAACTTGTAACCTCCGACGGCTCTTGGGAAGGGTCCCAAGATGTCCATCCCCCACACAGCGAAGGGCCATGTAGGAGGTATCATTTGTAAGGGTTGGGCCAGTGTATGAATTTGCTTCGCATGAAATTGGCATGCTTCGCATTTCTTCACCAGCTCAGTTGCATTCTGGAGTGTTGTAGGCCAGTAGAAGCCATGCTGAAAGGCTTTACCAACCAGCGTGCAGGAAGACGCGTGGTTCCCACACTCGCCTCCATGGATTTCTGCGAGGAGCTCGCAGCCTTCTTCCCTTGTGATGCACCGCATTAGGATGCCGTTGGCACCGCGCCGGTAGAGATCCCCTTCTACCAGCGTGTATCTTTTAGCCAATCTGACTACCCGGTCAGCGGATACATCGTCGTCAGGAAGGATATTGTCTTTCAAGTAGTTCCGGATCTCCGAGATCCATGCATCGGAACTAACTTGAGCATTTGAGTCTTGTGTGCTGGGTGGCTCGGAGCCTCCGGCAGCACCTACGACCCTTGATGGCTGCCATGGTAACAGGGCCATCGGGACCATCAGCTTCGGGATACTGATCTCGCCCCCTTCGCTCAGTTCGGCAGGCTGAGCTGTGGGTTTCGACAATCTCCGAACAAAAGTTCCGTTAGGAGCTGGAGCTCCGGTTGACGCTTTCGTCGAGAGTTCGTCGGCTTCAGCGTTGTGGGCACGCTGAACATGGTGGAGGTCTAGGACTTCAAAATCCTTCTGAAGCCTCTGGACTTCAAGGAGGTAAGCAGCTAGCTGGAGATTATTGCAGGAGCATTCACCCTTCACTTGCTTGATGATGAGCTGTGAATCTCCTTTGACCAGCAGTTGCTTGACACCATATGACAGTGCCACCTTTAGTCCGTAGATGAGTGCTTCATACTCCGCCATGTTGTTGGTTGCCTTGAAGTCAAGGTGTACCATGTATTTTACCTTCTCCCCAGTCGGTGCAGGGAGAAGGATTCCAGCTCCGGCCCCCTGCTTCTGCATGGAGCCGTCGAAGTAGAGGGTCCAGTGAGGCTCGGTGAAGGTTGGAGCTTGATGCTCCGTCTTCTGTTCACTGGGACCCCCAGGGTTTGATGGAGAGGGAGTCCATTCCGCCACAAAATCTGCCAACGCTTGACTCTTGAGTGCTTATCTTGAAATAAATTCAAGATCAAATTCAGCCAATTCCGCAGCCCACTTTGCTATATTCCCAGTTGAATTGGGATTATGCAAGATTGCTCGAAGTGGGTAGGAGGTCACCACCGAGACTTTGTGAGCTTGGAATTAATGTCGAAGCTTCCTAGAGGCAATAAGAACTGCATAGAGCGGCTTATGCACCTCTAGGTATCGAGTCTTGGTATCATGTAATACTTCACTAATGAAGTATACCGGGCATTGAATGGTCTGGACCCTCCCGGAGGGGTCCGGAGCTTCCTCTTCATTGATCCGGACCCTCTCGGAGGGGTCCAGATTCTCTTCGGGGACCTCTGGGTTCTGGCTGGGGGAACCCGAAGCTTCTTCAAAAATGACCCAGACCCTCCCGGAGGGGTCTAAGTCTCCTGAAGTGACTTCTTGTGGGTTCGAATCTGGGAGTTGGGACCCAGACTCGCTTTCAGGAACCTCCGGACCCTCCCGAAGGGGTCTGGATTCCTGAGTGTGGGGTAGTTCCGGTCTCTCCGCAACCAGAACCATACTGACGACTTCGTCAGTAGCTGAAATGTAAAGCAATAAAGGCTCACCAGGGGTCGGAGCTACCAGAATTGGTAGGGTGGTGAGGAACTGTTTCAGCTCCTGGAATGCCTTCTCTGCTTCTTCGGACCATTGGAATGGTCCGGACTTCCTCAATAACTTAAAGAAGGGGAGTGCCCATTCTGCCAGTCTTGATATGAACCGGCTGAGGGCTGCTAGACATCCAGTTAACTTTTGGACGTCTTTGATGTGGGTTGGTGGCCGCATGTCTTCAATGGCTTTTATCTTCACCGGATTAGCTTCTATGCCCCGGTGACTTACCAGGAAACCAAGAAGTTTTCCGGAGCTAACCCCAAACACGCACTTGTCTGAGTTTAGCTTTGTGCGGGTGGCCCGCAACTTGTCGAAGACAGCCTTCAAGGTGTCGAGGAGTGACTCCATGTTTCTGACCTTGACCACGATGTCATCGACGTACACTTCCACTACGTCTCTAATGAGTTCTTCAAAAGTTTTGTACATAGCTCGTACAAAAGTTGAAGCTGCATTCTTGAGACCAAAGGGCATGGCTGTGTAGCAGTATAATCCATCTACTGTGATGAATGAAGTATGCTCTTCATCCTCCCTAGACATCCTGATTTGGTGATACCCAGAATATGCATCTAGGAAACACAGTAATTCACACCCGGAGGTGGAATCCACTATCTGATCTATTCTAGGTAGTGGGAATGGATCTTTTGAACATACCTTATTTAGTGTGGTGTAGTCGATACACATCCAAAGCTTCCCGCCGGCCTTGGGCACAACGACTGGGTTCGCCAGCCATTTTGGATGGAAGACTTCTCGGATGAATCCGGCTTTGAGTAGCTTCTTTACTTCTTGTCGGATAAAGTTTTGCCGCTCTACGGATTGCTTCCGAGGCTTCTGATGCACAGGCCGGGCATCGGGGTAGATCTTCAGATTGTGCTCAATCACTTCCCTGGGGATCCCAGGCATTTGTGATGGTTGCCAAGCAAACACGTCAACGTTAGCCCGGAGGAAAGTGATGAGCGCGAGTTCCTATTTGTCGTTCAATCCTCCCGATATTCGGGTGGTCTGAGCGGCATCGGAACCAATTTGGACGACTTTGACGGGAATGTCGATGTCGCCGCTTGGCTGCACTCGAGGTGCAGAAGTCGAGCCTCGTTGACAAATGCTCGGGGGTTTTGGAGCTTGCTCCTGTCTGGAGTCCTCCTCTTGCGCCATGGTGAGTGCGTGGAGTTCCTCCAAAGCAGTTACTCCGACAGTGCGGTCTCCGCGGATCCGGAGAACGCCTACTGGTGTTGGCATCTTCAACACCAGGTATCCATAATGAGCAGCTGCCATGAATTTGTACAGGGCAGGTCTACCCAAGATGGCGTTGAATGGTAAGTTGATCTGAGCGACGTCGAAGACCAACTTCTCGATGCGATACTTCTCCCGTGTCCCAAAGGTAACGGGGAGAGTAATAGCTCCGAGTGGGGTAATGGCCCCCGGACCTACTACGGAGAAAGGTCGAGAGGGCTGAAGATCCGAAGGTCGGAGCTGAAGCTTAGTGAAAGCTTCGAAGCTGCTGAGGTTAAGCCCCGAACCTCCGTCTACCATGACATGGTGGAGCTGGATGTTGTTGATGGTAGGAGATAACATCAAAGGTAACCGTCCTGCTCCAACCATGCTCTTCGGGCAATCTGAAGCATCAAAAGTTATGGAGGTGTCCATCCACTTTCAATGAGGTTCTGGCCTGACTGTAGGGGCTACAGCGGCCATATCCCGCCGCATAGTCTTGATGACGCAACGAGAGGTGATATCCCATGATCCACCAAAAATGGTGTTCATGGTCTTCCGACGCTCGTTGTCAGAGACGTCATAATCATCGTCGACGGAGGTGTAGACGGCCTTCAGGACCTTTTTGGGATCCTGGAACCCTAACTCCTCTTCAGCCGGAGCTTCGTCGACCTTTTGCTTTCCTTCCCTTTGTCGGAAAGGAGATTCTTCCCGACACTTGCTGTAGCGCTCGGCAAGGTTTTGTACCTCCCGGCAGTCTTCCAAACCGTGGCTGCCCGTTTTGTGAATGGGACACCACACTTTGGGTTTGCCACCGTCTTCAGAATACGGTCGAGGTCGCTTCTCGGGGCGTGGCCCCCGGCCACCCGGAGTTGCAGCAGCTGCAATGTTGGATGTGCCGGCCAACGGCTTTTTCTTGCCGTTGGTCTTCTTTTTCTTCTTGCCACTCCCGGAGGTAGCGGCTTCTTCTTTGGAGGATTTCTTGTGATCCTCCGAGGCTGGTTTGGAGTGCATCTCACGGCCCTCCGCAGCTCTGGCACATTTATCTGCCAGGCTGAAGAGTTCCGTGACGCTGGTGATCTCCTTGATCGCCAGCTTCTCCAACATCTTCTTGTCCTGTACGCCCTGTCTGAATGCCACAATGACAGAAGCGCTTGAGATAGAAGGGATAGTGTTTCGTACCTGAGAGAACCTCTGGATGAAGGATCGCAAAGATTCTCCCCCTTTTTGCACGACCGCAAAAAGGTCCAGTTCAGTGCCTGGTCGGGTGTATGAACTCCCGAAGTTGGCAGTGAACTGATGGCACAGCTCCTCCCAACTGTTGATAGAGTTGGGTGGAAGGCTCATAAACCAGGACCTGGCGGTCCCAGTTAAGGCCACTGGAAAGTAATTGGCCATCACGACCTCATTTCCTACAGCTGCCAAGATTGCAGTGGAGTATATCTAAAGGAATTCGGCGGGGTTGACAGTCCCGTCGAATTTTTCCGGCAGGTGAGGCCGGAACTTTTGTGGCCATCTAACCATGCGCAAGTGCATGGCTAGGGCTGAACAGCCTCCTCCTACTCCTTCAAAAGTAGAAAGGTCCTGAGCTTCCCGTCTTTCACGGGCACGCTCAATATGGACACGGCCATCCTGCTGGCGGTATCAGCGATCAAGCTCCGCCCGGAGGTCATGAGTCGAAAGCCTGGATACCGTGTGAGTGCATTGAGCCCCGGAGGGCAATGACGTCACTTGTTGAGATGCAGCACGTCTCCTGCTATTGGAGGCGTGCGGACCAAGTCTTCCACACAAAGTCTGCCGCTGCGACAGGACTCGTCCCGAAGGAGGAGGACCCTGGTTGTTGAGGCGTTCGGCCGCTGCTGCGACCAAATGCTCCACATCTGCCCTCCACTGCTCCAGTGCATCTCGAGATGCATCCGAAGGTGGTGGACGTTGGAGAAGAGCACGCGCTGCATGAAGCACGTGTTCCGGGTTATCATGACTCGCCGATGCAGTTAGAGACGCCGGCGCACCATCACGTTGCCCAGCACGATTTGCTGGAGAAGACGGTGGTGGTGGGAGTGTGGCTCCTGCTGGTGCTGAGGCTCCTACTAGTGGCTGCTTGTTGGAGGGATTGCCCTCAACAGCCTGAGCAGCAGGTTGGCCGTTGGATGATCCAGCAGCGGAGTTCACCATTCTCGAAAATCTCAGGCGCCCCCTACCTTGCGCGCCAACTGTCAGCGGTTGAGAACCGGCAGATCTCCCTACACTGCTAAAGTGATTGGGGAGTTTGAAGTTCGGTGTGGGCGCGCGGAGATTCAAGAAGGTGAATTGGAGTTTGGCACAGGAGACACAAGAATTTACGTGGTTCGGGCCGCCTGAGCGTAATACCCTACTCCACGGGTGTGTTGGTGTTGTATTAGCAGTAAGAGCTTGTCACGAGTGTATGGAGTGCGTGAGCTCCTTCGTGAACGTCCGTCAGTGTATCGTCGGCCTGTCCTTTTATAGTACAAGGACAGGTCGTTACAAGCTAGCCTGGCCCGACATGTGGCCCTGGCGGTTACTAGTATTGATACACGATTAATTGCTCTTAATGATCCTGTAATGGGCTTTGACAGCACCGTTACTGGTGTTAAGATCGTCCGATTAAGTGTCATTAATATGGCATTAATGTCACTTAATCGGGTCTTGAAGTTCTTGGCTCTCCTTTGAAGGTCCGGAACCGTTACAAGGTCTTCCGGAGGTTAGAGGCTGAAAGGTCCGACGATTTGACACGTGGCAGCTCCGGAGCTTGCTGTGGGAAGCAGGTAGCTCCGGGGCTACCAGACACGTGTCAAGTCCGGAGCTTCTCTCGGTCTGGGGTTAAGTCCGGAGGTGCCGTTTCGGTACGTGGCCCAGAGCTTCCCCCTTGTGGGCGGTAGCTCCGGGTTAGTTGTACACGTGGCGACCCAGGGATTAACCATGTTGGAGAAGCGGGTCCGGTTATGTCTGACAGGTGGGCCTCCGAAGGTCTTCAAACCAAGTAGATAGCTTTCCTTTGAGATCTTTGTAACCTCAAGGGGTTTACGGGTTTTAGAGTACCCACACTGTCCTCACGGGCGTTAGGCGCTCCTCCACCCTCCGCGCGTCAAGCCGCTGCGTGAGGCAGATCCCATCGCATGCCTGTGCTTCTCAACCCAGCACCAGCAAGCTTTGATCGAGTCCCATCGTAAAGCCTGCGCCTGCTACTCGGTGGGAGAAATATCACTGCAGAGTTCCTGGTGTCTACCTGCTGTGCAGTCAAATCAACGTGCTGCTCCTGACCAAGCATCAAGTCCAAGGAGTCCTCGATCTGCTGTAGAAAACAAACCTTTGGTGATCTTTGCTAAAGCCACACGAGGAAGTTTTCAGATCTCTATTTCTTTACAAATCTTTGCTACACGCACACGAGAAGCTACCAGATCTGTTCTTTTAGGGTTTTTTGCTACATCCACACGTGAAAGTTACCAGACAGCATGCTGATTTCTGGATTTCTGTTACATCTACACAGGTAGTCCACCAGATTTATTTTTCCCTGTGTTATTTACCGCACGCCATGTCTACTAAATTAGATATTCCAAAATTTGATGGAAAAATCAGCTTTTCCATATGGCAGGTTCAGATGAATGTTGTTCTTACTCAGTTGGGTGTGCGCAGAGCTTTGAATGAAAAACCTAAAGATATGGTAGATGATAAATGGGAGGAACTCAATGAAAAAGCTTTGTTCGCCTTGCAGCTCAGTTTGTCTACAGATGTTTTGCGTGAAGTCTTGAACGCGAAATCAGTCGCAAAATTGTGGAACAAATTAGAGGAGCTTTATATGACTAAAAGTCTTGCAAATAAGCTTCGTCTTAAGGAACGTCTGTACACCATTCGCATGGCGGAAGGTACCTCTATCCAATCACATCTTGCCGAATTTAATTCAATTGTGTTGATCTTGCAAGTTTAGATGTGAAAATTGATGATGAGGATAAGGCAATTTTGTTGGTTGTTTCTTTGCCCGCTTCATTTAAGCATTTTTAAGAAATTATGCTTTATGGAAATAATACCTCACTCAATTTTGAGAATGTTAAGTCAAATTTGTTGTTTAAGGAGAAATTTGATATTGATTCTCGTTTTGAGTCAAAGGGTGAGAGTCTTATTGTTCGAGGTCGAACTTAACAAGCGGACAATTCTAGTAAATCAAGATCAAGATCTAAGTCTAGGAGTCGTAAATCCAATACTTTTTGCCGATATTGTAAAGCTGATAATCATGAGATCTCCCAATGTTTTAAGCTAAAAAATAAGGAAGAAAGAAAGAAAAAGAAAGAGTTGGATAAATCTTCTGCTGAAGCTAGTATTGCTGAGAATTTGGATAGTCGGGAGTCACTTATGGTCACCTCAAATGTTGAAAAGCGTATGTCTTGGGTTCTTGATTCGGCTTGCTCTTTTCACATTTGCTCGCATAGAGAGTGGTTTTCTAATTATTCTAATATTTATGATGGTGATGTTATTATTGGTGATGAATCTTCACTTGAAATTATTGGAATTGGTTCTATTCAAATTAAAGTTCATGATGGCACTTTCAAGACCCTTACCAATGTTCGTTATGTTCCAAAAATGAAGAGAAATCTTATTTCTTTGGGCACTTTAGAAGCAATGAGATTCAAATATTCTGCTGATAATGGTGTTCTTAAGGTCTCTCAAGGTAACCGTGTGGTTTTAAAAGCAAATCGTATGAATAATCTCTATTACTTGCAAGGATCCACAGTTACAGGTACTGCAGCTATTTCTATTGCATCCAACACATTAAACACGAAGCTATGGCATATGCGACTTTGTCATATGAGTGAAAAAGGTATGCATCTCTTGCATAAGAGAGGTTATTTGGACGATATTGGTAAATTAGAATTTTGTGAACATTGTGTTTTTGGTAAACAAAAGAGGATCAGTTTCTCTTTATCAACACATTGCACTAAAGGAATACTAGATTATATTCATTCTGATCTTTGGGGTCCTGCTCCTCATTGTTCAATTGGAGGTCGTGAGTATATGATCACGTTTATTGATGATTTTTTTCGCAAAGTTTGGGCTTATTTCTTAAAGCATAAAAATGAAGCTTTTCCTACGTTCAAGTTGTGAAAAGCTTTAGTTGAAAATCAGACTGGCAGAAAAAATCAAGAAATTAAGGACTGATAATGAATTGGAATTTTGCAGTGGTGAGTTTGATTCATTCTGTGCTGATCATGGTATTGCTAGACATAGAACTGTTCCAGGTACTCCTCAGCAAAATGGTGTTGCAGAAAGAATGAATCGTACTATTCTGGAAAGGTCCTGTTGTATGCTTTCAAATGCAGGTTTATGGGAAAAGCAATTTTTATGGGATGAAACTGCTTTTACAACATGTTATTTGATTAATCGTGCTCCTAATTCAGCGATTGATTTCAAAATTCCAGATTAAGTATGGACAGGTAAACCTGTTGATTATTCCAACCTTAAGATTTTTGGTTGCACCGCTTATGCTCATGTTAACAATGGAAAGCTTATGCCAAGAGCTCAAAAATGCATTTTTGTTGGCTATGGTTGTGGTGTCAAAGGATATCGTGTATATTGTCCAGATTCTAGAAAGGTGATTGTCAGTCGTGATGTTACTTTCGATGAAAGTACATTTAAATCTGCTGGAGGTATTACTACTGGTTCGTCATCTACACCTATACCTGAAACTATTGTTCAGAATCTTGAGGTAGATGTACCTGTTAATGATGATTCTGTTGATTCTTCTACTATATAGTCAGTTTCTACTTCTGCACCTCCTGTTATTGATAATCACAGTATTGCAATTGATAGACCTAGAAGGAATATCATTTTGCCACAACGATATCGTGACACTGATAGTATGGCTCATTATGCTTTCATTATTGCTCAAGATACTAATGGTGCATTTGAACCTTCTTCTTATTCGGAAGCTATCTCATGTGATAATTCATCCCAATAGTTAGTTGCTATGAATGATGAATTTGAGAGCCTTCAAAAGAATTCTACATGGGATTTGGTTGAGCTTCCTGTAGGTAAAAGATCTTTAAAGTGCAAGTGAATTTATAAAATGAAGGAGGGTGTACCTGGAGTTGAACCATCAAGATTTAAAGCTCGTCTAGTTGTGAGAGGTTTTGAACAAAAGGAAGGTATTGATTTTAATGAGGTTTTCTCTCCTGTTGTTCGTCACTCTTCTATTCGAGTTATGCTTGTAATTGTTGCTATGTTTGATTTGGAGCTAGAGCAACTTGATGTCAAAACTTCTTTTCTTCATGGAGATTTAGATTGAGGAGATTTATATGACACAACCTGAGGGTTTCTCTGCTCCTGGACAAGAGCACTTAGTATGTCACTTGAAGAAATCTCTTTATGGTTTGAAACAAGCTCCTAGGCAGTGGTATAAAAGGTTTGACTCGTTTATGCTTGCACATGGTTATTCTAGAAGCAACTATGATCATTGCATTTACTTGAAACAGTTCTCCAATGGATCTTTCGTGTATTTACTGCTCTATGTTGATGATATGCTTATTGCTTCTCATGAAAAGTCACTAATTGATAAATTGAAGGCTCAATTTAGTGATGAATTTGATATGAAAGATCTTGGATCAGCTAAAAAGATTCTTGGGATGGAAATTAAATGTAACCGTCGTGCTGGTACTCCATTTCTATCTCAGAAAAGTTACATTGAGAAAGTGCTTGAAAGGTACAATCTCAATAATTGCAAATCCGTTCCTACACCGTTTGCTTCACATTTTAAGTTGTCATCTTTGCAATATCCTGATAATGAAGAAGATAGAGAGTACATGTCTCGTATTCCATATTCTAGTGCTGTTGGAAATCTCATGTATGCTATAATCTGTACAAGACCCGATTTGGCTCATGCTGTTAGTGTGGTTAGCAGATTTATGCATAATCCAGGCAAAGAACATTGGAATGCAGTGAAGTGGATTCTTTGTTATTTGAAAGGTACTTCTAACTTCGGATTATTATATGACAAGAATTCAGTGAAGTCAAATGATGTTATTAGATTTGTTGATTCTGATTATGCTGGTGATCTTGATAAAAGACACTCCATCTCTGGCCATGTATTTTCTTAATGTGGTTCTGTAGTGAGTTGGAAGGCTTCCCTTCAATCTATAACTGCTCTATCTACTACTGAAGCGGAGTATGTTGCTTCTACTGAAGGGGTTAAAGAAGCTATTTGGATGTGTGGTCTTATTTTTGAACTCGGTATTCCTCAGGATGTCATAAAGGTTAATTGTGACAGTCATAGTGCTATTTGTTTGACCAAGAATGACATGTATCAATTCAAGACCAAGCACATTGATATCAAGTATCATTTCATTCGTGATGTTGTCGCAAAGGCAATATTATGGTTGAAAAGATACATACAGATGAAAATCACGCAGACATGCTTACAAAGCTATTATCTAATACCAAGTTCAAGCATTGTCTTGACTTGGTAGACATTCGTGGAGCTTAGCACCCTAGTGGTGTTTGGGAGACGATTTTCTATAGATTTAGAGTCAGGGGGAGATTTATTGGGATATGACTCTACCTCTTATATGCCTACGCCTATAAATATAGGTCAGCCCTGTACTTGTACCTTAACCCTAATAATAGATCTGTTTCCCGTGGTTTTTTTTCTCCTCCACCTTGGGGGAGTTTTTTCCACGTTAAATCATGTGTCCCCTTTTTCCTAACAAGAGGCATGAGAAGCGAGCGTCCAAATCCATCTTGACACCGGGCATTCTGCAAATAAGTGTATTGCAGTTTCAACATTGCGATAGCATAGTGAGCAAAGGTATTGGTTAGGCCAGCCCCGCTGTTGAAGTCTAGCCGTCATCCAGAGCCTGTCCTGCACCAAGAGCCAGGCGAAGAATTTGCATTTTGGCGGGGCCCATGCTTTCCAAATCCTGGCCGGATACCAAGACCGGTAACTGCCTTCGAACTGCAACTTATAGGCTGAGCGTGCGGAGTACTCACCACCCGCGGAGAAAATCCAGGTGATTTTGTCCTCCTGTTGAGGATCGTCGACCAACTCAACTTCCTGCAGGAGATCCCAGAGTTTTGCAAACTCGGCTAGAACCTCCACCGATATGTGATGGATCAAGTCCCGTATGCAGTTCTGGTTGTGTAGCGCATCTGCCACTGTTCGATTCTTCCTGCGACTGTGACAATATAGGAGAGGGAAGTTCCTAGCAAGTGGCCAACCGTCTCGCCAGTTAGCTGTCCAGAATCTGGGGCACATCCATTCTTGACAGTGATGCGTTGTATCGACAGGTGGCTCCATGTCCATCCAGGGCTTGGCCGGACTGTACCACTGATGCAAGAGACAACGGAGCCGAAGGGCGCACCCAAATCTGCCTAGGTCCAAGAGACCCAAGCCACCATAGTCTGTAGGTGTGCAGACTTTGCCCCAGCTGACTTTACACTTAGCCCCGTCCAACTCCTGTGTTCCGGCCCAGAGGAATCGGCGTCTCAACTTGTCCATCGCCTTGACGAAGTGCTTGGGAAGTCTGAGAGCAATCAAGGCATAAATTGGGAGTGTGCTAAGAACAGAGCGCACCATCTCCCGACGGTCGGCCATCGATAGCAGAGAACTTTGCCACCCGGCGAGCCGGCCTTGTGCCCGGTCCAGAACCAGTTGCAGCTGCACCATAGAGAGGCGGAAAGTCATAAGTGGTAAGCCAAGGTACGTGACCGGCAGTTCAGATATATGCCCTCCAAAGTTTTAAAGAATGCCCTGGAGGTCGATCCCCACACAGTGGATGGGCGAAACCGAGCTCTTGTTTATGTTGACACGCAGACCGGTTGAATCACTGAAACCCCTCATTATCTGCAAGACAGCCTCCACGTCCGCTTGGATCGGGTTGATAAATATGATCACGTCATCTGCATAAAGAGATACACGGATTTTTGCCGCACTTTCTGCCAGTGGTGTGAGGAGACCCCTGCTCGTAGCCGCCTAAAAAGTGCTTTGCAGCATGTCGATCCCCAATATAAGCAAGTACGGTGAGAGAGGATCACCTTGGCATAAGCCGCGTCGATGCCGGATCCAATGACCCAAATTGCCATTGAGCTTGACTGATGATGCCGACGAGGCCCAGAGAAGGCACAACCAATTTATCCAACGCCTCGGAAATCCCCTTTGCTCCATCATCTCAATCATGAATTCTCAAGAGACTAAATCAAATGCTTTACATATGTTGAATTTGAACATCAATATTGGCAGGCCCTTCCGACCGTACAATCTTGCCAAATTTCTCACATAAAGAAAATTGTCGTGTATGCAACGACCACGGATAAAAGCACTTTGTGCTGATGCAATGAGAATGTCCAACAGTCCAAGTGCTTTTGAAGCCGGGAGGCGAGGACTTTAGTGAGGAGCTTGACAAATGAATGAATAAGACTTATGGGGCGAAAGTCTCCAGGTCGCTCCGCCAACTCGCTCTTGGGCAGCAAAGTAATAAGAGCCCGTTTGAGCTTCCATAGGGGTCCAGTCCTCAGTGCGAAGATACTGTCAAAGGCTGCCAGGAGATCATGTTTGATGGTGTCCCAACAGTGACGGTAAAAATCACTCGTGAAGCCATTAGGCCCGGGTGCCTTCTCAGCCGGTAATTCTTGGATGGCCCTGAGAATCTCTTTTTCTTCGGTGAATTCCTTGTCCAAGTCATTTTACTGTAGAGTTGTAAAGTTTAGTTCCGTCCATCGGAAGGTCCAGGAACGCTGGTGCTCGGTTCCGAGCGTGGCGTTGAAGTGCTGGTGCACTACAGACTCCATGCCTGCCTGTGCGTAACCAGCCCACCTCCCTTGTTTTTCAACCGTGGCACAAAAAGCTTGCGGCTCCTCGCATTTGCCTTCAAATGAAAAAATCGTGTACAGGCATCACCGGCCTTAATCCAGGTAATGTGTGAGGCCTGCCGCCGTCTGGCTCTCTCAATCGCTGCAAGGCCCAACACTCGCTTTCAGCTCACTACGCAACGCGAGTTCATCTGCCGATAGGCTTCGGTTCTCTTGGGCTGTGTCGAGCTGCAGAATAATTTCATTTGCCATAGCTAACTGCAGCCTTGCTCTGCCAAATGCGGACCTGCTCCAAGTTTTGAGTGCAGACGAGGCCGCTTGCAATTTTTTGTGCAAAGTGTTCAGTGGAGAGGCCTGGTTAGTAGAGGACTCCCAAGCTTCTTTAACAGTCTCTTGGAAACCCGGCACCTTTAGCTAAAAACTCTCGAAGCGGAAGATGGCTTGTTGCCGCGGCCTCTCTTGGTGACTTAGTAGGATTGGACAATGATCAGACAAAGATGATGATAAAGATTGGAGGCAGAAACCCGAGAAGCATAAGTCCCACTCTTTGTTGCAAAATACTCTGTCCAGTCGAACCAACGTTGGATTAACCCGTTCATTACTCCACGTGTACAGTTTGTGCTGAAGCGCAAATTCCATAAGCTCACACTGGTTGAGGTTGGTATTACTCTTGTCAGAAGCCTGGTAAATAAGATTAAAGTCTCCTGCGCAGATCCATGGAGTACCATCGGTTGGCTTCAAGTCAACTAGCTCTCTCAAGAACAATATTTTTTAGCTGTCGTCACAAGGCCCGTAGACCGTAGTCAGCAGGAAGGGCTCATCCATTCCTCCAGACCGTAGTCAGCAGGAAGGGCTCATCCATTCCTCTTAATCTGATCTTGATTGACAGACAATACTGACCTTTGATGGGGTTGTGAGCTTGGATGATGTCAGAGTCCCAAGCTATTAACATTCCACCTCGCGTGCCAGATGCCGGGAGAAATTCAAGGCCAGTCAGACGTGCGCCCAAGACTTCACGTTGAGTGGCTGCTGTGATAGCTGATAATTTGGTTTCTTGGATGCATGCAATCATCGGTGTAGCGGACTGAAGCAAATGCTGGACCACAACACGTCTGGCCGGGAAGTTGAGCCCTCTCGTAGATTCCAAGACAAGAGGCTAATATGGTTGTGAGCCATAATGAAAACCGAAGATCCACTGGACGCTGATCATAACAATCTCTGGATTACGCATAAGGACGTCGAACACTGCAACAGGACTCTGCAGCCGGCTTGAAGAGCGCAAACTGAAAGTTACCAAGCTGAACACTACAACTGACAGTAAGGATGAGATACACATAACTGGGATGCAGTCCACAGACCCTGGCCCAAGGCATTCAAGCCCCGAAATCATCACTGAGCTACACATTTGCCGCTGCCTCTTCCGCTACGAGAGCAGTAGCAGCATGGAGGTTTACTCTCAAGCTGGAGAGCCCCCCATTGCTGTTAGAAAATAGGAGGCAATTTACTGAACAATTCCGGAAGGACACGAGAAAACCAGCAACGATCGGCAGACAGACGGGACGAGAAATAACGCGTAGCGATTTGAAGCCGAACGAACCGCTGTAGATCTGACGGCGAAGGTCCGCTGCGGGCGTTGGTGACGACGTTGAGCCGCAGCGTCCGATCTCCTCGTTAGAGGAGCCGTGGTGAAGAACGCGAGCAGTCGCGCGGAGCGCTTCCCAAAAACCTTATTCGCCCTTTCCCAGTGCAGGATCGCAAGGGCGAACGGTTCCGGAGACCTGCTCTCCCGATCGTCGGTGCACGCCGGCGCTCGGGATGGAGTAGACTAGAAGGCGGCAAGGAACGCGAACGTGGGAACGATCTGATCGTGAGATGCCCTGTCGTACCGCGGACACCCGTATTTATAGAGTCCCACGGTGATGGTTCGTATGCGATCCGGAAGGTCCGGATCCGAACTGACTCCGCAGTCGTAGACGCGTCCGTCTCCAATGACTTGAACTCTGACTCGGTAGCCCCAAAAATTCGGAAGCCCAAAAGCTCAAAGCCCAATTTAATTTTCTGCAAAAATATAAAATATAGGCTCGGCTCGAGGCTCGAATTCACACGAACACGCGCGCGTGCGCGTGTGCGGGGCGAGGCAAGGCGAGGCGTGGCGTGGCGAGGCGAGCGAGCGAAAAGGAGGAGGAGGAGGAGCGCGCGTGGGCCACCCCTCTCTTCCTCTCTTCTCTCTCACTCAATAAGTGGAAGAGCAACCTCCCTTATATGTAGAGGTTGCTCCACTTCCACTTCCCATATGGGACTAAACACTTAGCACCACTCCCTCTTACCCTAATGGGCCTTTGAGATTTATTGGGACTTAATTATGAATATTATATGGCCCAAACCCATTTATTCTAACAATCCCCCACCAGATCTCAAAGTCATTAGAAGAGAGGTCATTCTCGTTCCTTGTTTGATATACTAGTGTTTTCGGCAGAGATTGTGAAGTTGAACTTCTGCCTAGATCCTCAAGTTTTATCAGGTCACAACTTGAACAATGGACTACGCCTTGAATTGCAAGTTTTGTGTGAACTGACTTCACCCAAAGACAGAAAGTGCATCTAGGATCCCCGTGGGTTTTGGATGATTGATGACGACAATTAAGTGACTAATGAGCTCAGTGATCTTAAGCACAGGTGTGGACTTAAATGGAAGCACAATCCCTCAAAAAGGAAAAGGATGAAAACAGCGATGTCAACTCGAAAAGGAGAAACTAGGGTTTCTAGTGCGTCGAGTTTGGACTAGCCAAAATAAATGTGAGGATGTGTGTGTAAAGTACATTGAGATCAAGTTAGGAGCTCAAAGCGGTTTAGAGGTCAAACCCATTGAGAGAAAAGAGTTGGAAGGAGTCTGGCAGTAGGGTCGGACTAGTCCGTGCAGGTGGCCAGACTAGTCCACCCCTTGCCGGCCAAGTCCGTTTTCAGCCGGACCAGAAGGGTCTGACTGAGTTCAGACTAGTCCGTAGTGGGACGGACTAGTCCGGGTAGTCGAGGAGTGGGTTTTGGGGTCTATGTCCCAAAACCACGGACTTGTCCGTTTTGGTCCGGACCAAGAGGTCCTGACTGAGATCGGACTAGTCCGCCCCGGGGGTCGGACTAGTCCGGGTATGAGAGAAGTCGATGCTTCAGAGACTAAGTCTGGGAAGGCTGGACTGCTCCGTGGTCTTCAGACTAATCCGTTTTCACACGGAACAAAAGGTTCTGTGTGAGATCGGACTAGTCCGGTGTGGGTCAGACTAATCCGTTGTTGAAGTGACCGTTTGAATTTGAAGTTTGGCAGGTAGTGTGACGACTGCCGCGCAGTGCGACAGTTGTCAGGGACGTCAGTGGTCCCCTAGGCCGGACTAGTCTGTGCCGTAGGCCGGACTAGTCCGCCCATCTGCTGAAGTCAGCAGTATGGGCTTGGGACCTCTATAAATAGAGGACTCCTGGATTCATTTGAACCAACCTTTCAGCAAGTTGAAACCCTAGCGCCGCCACAGCAACCTTGAGCCTCCCAAAGCCTCCTTCTTGCCTACATTCCCTCTAAAACTAATTCTTGTGTGGATTAGGGTTTAGTAAGGTGAAGAAGAGGAAGAACACCGCTCTTTGGCTCTCGGTTTGATCTCTTGCACTTTGTGAATCTTTGTGATATGTGGCTTGAGTCAATCTTTGTGATTTGTGATTGTATTTGTGGTGGGAGCCTCAGATTGTGAGAAGCCCCAACGAATCTTGTATTCACTCTTTGTGATAGTGGAAGAACCAAGTTAGGCCTCTGTGGTAAACTTGGTGAGGGAAGGGTTGTTGAACCTGGTCCTTCGTGGACTCCTCAACGGGGACGTAGGTTCCTTCGTGGGATCGAACCTCGGGATAAAATCCTTGTGTCCCTTGTGTTCTTTACTTTCACTTATTGCTCATTACTTCTAGAGTTAACTTTATTGGTCTTGTTCATCACTCGTGTTTCATCGTGATCCTTAGTTTCATACTTGTCATATAACTTGTCAAGGCTCACTAAGTCATTCTAACAAACCTTGCATCACGAGAATTGGACTAAAACTTGTTAGAAACCCTTTTTAGGCTTTTCCCTGTAGGAGGACCAGACTAGTCCACCCCCTGAGTTCTAATCTAGTTTTATTAAGTTATTTCATGTCGTTTAGCATATTCACCCCCTCTCTAGGCAACTTTCAATTGGTATCAGAGCAGGACTCTCCCAAAAGAGTCTAACAACTCGGAGAGAAGATGGCTGTAGTGGGGTACGAAGAAGTCTCAACTAGTGAGGTTCAAGCAACTCTAGAAGAGATTCTTTTCTATCAAGACAAGTCAACGGATGACGAAGAGATTCGCCAGCTAAAGGCGAAACTTCGAGAGAAGTTGAAGATTCCCAAGGTTGACACCTCAACCTCCACATTGAGTGACACAATCAACTACAACCAACAAGGCTACAATTATGAACGCCTTGTCTCCAACAACCACTATCTTTCCATCCCATTGGGGAAGCCTCCCCAATTCGATGGAACCGACTATGGGATGTGGAAACACAACATGAAGATCCACCTTGTGTCACTCAACCCCTCACTATGGCAAATTGTGTTGACCGTGGTGCACATCCCTAAGAATGAAGAAGATATCACTCCGGAGCAAGCCGTGCTCCTTCACCGCAACGCTCAAGCGGCCGGAGTGATCATCTCATCTCTCTCAAGAGATGAGTTCAATCGAGTGGATGGACTTGAGGTGGCCAATGACATTTGGGACACCCTCAAGACGGCTCATGAAGGCAATCGAGTCGTGAAAGAAGCTAAGATTGAGCTCATAGAAGGAGAGCTCGGGAGGTTTGCCATTATGGATGGTGAATCTCCCCAAGAGATGTACAATTGCCTAAAGATACTCATCAACAAGAGTAGATCTTATGGATGTACCAAGTGGATGGACCACGAGGTGGTGAAGAGGATGATTCGAGCATTCATGCCTAGAAACGTCTCTCTTTGCTCCATGATTCGAGAAAGTCCGGGGTTTGCAAAAATGACCCCGGAGGAGGTCCTTGGAAGGATCATCAACCACGAGATCATGGAGAAGGAGACACTCTTCTACAATGACCTCCAAAGGTTCACCGCCTCGAAGATGAAGAATGTTGCACTCAAAGCAATAACCTCCTCAAAAGAGCAAGACAAAGATGATGAGGAGAGCCTTGACACCGATGAGGAAGAGGCCTTCTTAATCAACAACTTCAAGAGGATGATGAGAAGAAGAAAAGGAGGATACAAGCATGAGAGTAAAGGCAAGGCCCAAAACAAAGAGAGCTTGCTACAATTGTGGCGAGTACGGACACTTCATTGTAGATTGTCCACATGAAGATGGCAAGAAGAAGAAGGAGGGCAAGCCACAAGAGAAGAAGTTCTACAAGAAGAAGAAGCCCTTCGGTCATGCTCACTTAGGCAAGGAGTGAGACTCTAACGATGAGTCCTCCTCGTCCGAAGATGACGAGAAGATGGCAACCATAGCCATCGGGAGGAGCTCCAAGGGAAGCAAGCTCTTTCTAAATCTCTACGACCACGAGCCAACTTGCCTCATGGCAAAACAAGGAAGGAGAAAGGTTAACTCTAACGCATCCTCCTCCATATCCTCTCATGATGATTTTGATAGTGCTAGCAAAAATGAACACATGTTTAAGGACATAAGTAAGAGCACATTGCAAAGAATGAAATTACTTTCGGATGAGATTTTTGAGAAGGAGGAGCTCAAAGATAGGCAAGAGGACTTGCTTATCCAAGAAAAGGAAAGATGTAAAGAGCTCATTGAGCTCCTTGAGCTTGAGAGAGAGAAGAACAAGGCATTAGAGCATGAACTTGCTCTAAGCAAGAAAACATGCTCAAGTCTTGATGAGACAACCATTGAGCTCAAGGACGAACTTGGCAACTTGGCAAAAGTTAACAAGATCCTTGAGACTCAAGTTGAGTCCCTTAAGACTAATGTAGCCTCTTCCTCCAAAAGCTCATCCTCCTCAAAAGTTGAATCCAAAGCAATATCAACTTGCAAATGTTCTAACTCGATTCTTAAATTAAAGGATGAGCTTAAGTTGACTCAAGGCAAGCAAGCACCTAAGAGTGGCATCTTTGACAAAGAGAAGGTGGCATATGCACGAAGTGCATACACCAACACAAGACCTCTCAATGTCAAGGATGGTCTTGGTTATCCTAGAGGTGGAAAGCAAAATGTCAAAACCTCCAAGTATGGCAAATACTTGATTGTCTTTGTCAAAGGAAGCTCATCCCCAACTAAAATTTAGAAGAACACTTCAACTAGCACCTACTTGCCTAAATCTGAACCGCATCCTCTATTTCATGATTTTGATGCATCATATGTTTTGATGAGGAACAAGTATGGCAAGGTATATGCTAGATATGTTGGGCCACTCCGCAAGAGCCCCAAGCCTTGCGTGTGGGTGCCCAAATGCCTCACTACTAACGTCAAATGACCCAACTCTGCTTGGGTACCTAAAAGGAAGGCATAATCTTGTTTTGTAGACATACTCCTCCGGTGGATCCAAATGGGTGCTCGATAGTGGGTGCACAAACCACATGACCGGAGAGAGGAAGATGTCCGAGGAGTATGAGGAACATGATGATCCAAATGAAGGAATCCTCTTTGGGGAAAATAGCCGAGGGAAAATCCTTGGCTCCGGTAAAATTGTCATTTCTCCCCAACATACTCTTTCTAGTGTTTTACATATTGATTCTCTTGACTATAACCTTTTTGTCCATATCACAACTATGTGACAAGGGTTATAATTGTGTTTTCACTAATGAGGGTGTGAGCGTCCTTAGAAGAAGTGATAACTCAATCGCCTTTAAGGGTGTGCTCAAGGTAAAGCTTTATCTCGTGGACTTTTCCTCGGATAAAGCTCAACTTGACACATGCTTAATGGCGAAAACCAACATGGGATGGCTTTGGCATAGACGGCTAGCCCATGTTGGGATGAGGAATTTACAAAAGCTTCTTAAGGGCGAGCACATTCATGGTTTGAAGAATGTTGTCTTTGAAAATGATAGGCCATGTAGTGCTTGCCAAGCCGGGAAGCAAGTGGGATCTCAACACCCCTCAAAGAACATCATGACGACAACAAGGCCGTTGGAGCTGCTACATATGGACCTTTTCAGCCCAATAACCTACATTAGCATTGGCGGTAACAAATATGGTCTTGTTATTGTTGACGATTTTTCTCGTTTCACTTGGGTGTTCTTCTTGCATGATAAGGGTGAAACTCACAGTGTCCTCAAGAGGTTCTTGAGGAGAGCTCAAAATGAGTCCGCCTCAAGAATCAAAGCTATAAGAAGTGACAACGGCACCGAATTCAAGAACACTCAAGTGGAAGAATTCTTGGATGAGGAGGGCATCAAGCATGAATTTTCAGCTCCATACTCCCCTCAACAAAATGGGGTGGCAGAATGGAAGAATAGGACACTCATCGACATGTCAAGGACAATGCTTGATGAGTACGAGACATCGAATTGGTTTTGGGCAGAGGCGGTTAACACCGCTTGCCACGCCGTCAACCGATTGTACCTCCACCGCCTCCTCAAGAAGACTCTCTATGAGCTTCTAGTTGGTAAGAAACTCAATGTCTCTTACTTTCGTGTTTTTGGGAGCAAGTATTATATTCTCAACAAGAAGCCTAGGACTTCGAAGTTTGCTTCTAAGTTCGATGAAGTTTTCTTGCTTGGTTATGACTCAAACAACCACACCTACCATGTCTTCAACAAAACCTCCGATATTGTTGAAATAGCACGCGACGTGGTGTTTGATGAAACTAATGGCTCCCAAGTGGAGCAAGTTGATCAAAGTGTACTAGATCAAGAAGACTCTCCACAAGAAGCTCTTAGGAGAATGGCACTTGGAGATGTTCGACCACAAGAACAACCTCAATGCTCAAGTGACCAACAACAAGATGATGCAAGCCACTCCCCACATGATCAAGTTGAAAATGAACAAGTGGCATCTCAAAACGATCAAGAAGACGAAAGTCAAGGGGGAGATCAAGAAGAAGATGATGATGATGATGACTCAAGAGCTCAACCTCCACATCCTCGTGTGCATCAAAGTGTTCAATGGGATCACCCCATTGACACATACTAGGAGATATCACTAAAGGGGTAACCACTCATTCTCGCGTTGCAAATTTTTGTGAACATTACTCTTTTGTTTCTTCTTTGGAGCCCCATAAGGTTGAAGATGCCTTGAGAGACCCAGATTGGGTGGTGGCCATGCAAGAGGAGCTTAACAACTTTGAAAGGAACAAAGTTTGGGAGCTTGTCAAGCGTCCACAAGCAAATGTTGTGGGCACCAAGTGGGTGTTCCGCAACAAGCAAGATGAACATGGTGTTGTAGCAAGGAACAAGGCACGACTTGTGGCCAATGGGTACTCACAAGTTGAAGGTTTGGATTTTGATGAAACCTTTGCTCCCGTAGCTAGGCTAGAGTCAATTCGTATATTACTTGCTTTTGCTACTCACCATGATTTTAAGCTCTACCAAATGGACGTCAAGAGTGCATTCCTAAATGGCCCAATCAAGGAGGAAGACTATGTGGAACAACCACCGGGCTTCGAAGACCAAGAATTCCCAAACCATGTCTTCAAATTGCGTAAGGCTCTCTATGGCCTCAAACAAGCTCCTAGAGTTTGGTATGAGTGTCTTAGAGACTTTCTAGTTCAAAATGGTTTTAAGATAGGAAAAGCTGATTACAATCTCTTTACGAAGAATTTTAATGATGATCTCTTTGTGTGCCAAATATATGTCGATGACATTATATTTGGTTCTACTAACAAAGTGTTTTGTGATGAGTTTTCTAAGATAATGACAGAGAGATTTGAGATGTCCATGATGGGGGAGTTGAAGTTCGTTTTAGGTTTTCAAGTCAAGCAACTCAAAGAAGGCACATTCATAAGTCAAACAAAATACACTCAAGACATATTAAATAAGTTTGACATGGACAAGGCCAAACCCATCAAGACTCCAATGGCAACAAATGGACACTTAGGCCTAAATGAAGACGGTCCAAGTGTGGACCAAAAGGTATACCATTCCATGATTGGCTCTTTGTTATACCTTTGTGCATCTAGACCGGATATTATGCTTAGTGTGTGTATGTGTGCACGTTTTCAAGCTGCACCTAAGGTGTGTCACATGATCGTCGTAAAGAGAATTCTTAGATATTAGTTCACACACCTAGCCTAGGACTTTGGTACCCCAAAGGATCCAAGTTTAACCTCATTGGCTATTCCGATGCGGATTATGCGGGTGCAAAGTTGATAGAAAGAGCACATCCGGGACATGCCAATTTTTGGGTAGATCATTAGTGTCTTGGTCCTCTAAGAAACAAAACTCCATTGCTCTCTCCACAGCCGAAGCGGAGTATGTCACAGCCGGAAGTTGTTGTGCACAACTTCTTTGGATGAGACAAACTCTAAGGGATTATGGTATAAACTTGCGCCATATTCCTCTCCTATGTGACAATGAAAGCGCCATCAAAATAGCCCATAATTCAGTTGAGCATTCAAGGACCAAACACATAGACATTAGACACCATTTCTTGAGAGATCATTCCTTAAAGGGGGATATAGTAATTTCCCATGTGAGAACCGAGAACCAACTAACCGACATATTCACCAAGCCCCTAGATGAGAAGCGATTTTGTGAGCTTAGGAGTGAGCTCAATATCTTAGATTCTCGAAATGTGGCTTGAAACATGCACATCTGGATGTTTACCTTTTGCCTTATTCAAAAGAATGCATGTGGTTGAAAAATTAATCTCTATCTCGATTTTCTTCAAAATATTTGAAAAACTAGAGACTTTGTGAGTTATGGTCATAGTTTGAATGTTGAATGCTTACTGACCATATTCATAAAGTTTTGGTGTGGCAATATGTCCAAAAGGATCATCTATAGTGGCTAAAACTCAAATATATATGTTTTCAACCTCCCTGGACCGAACTAGTCCGCCCTGTGGCCGGACAAGTCCGAATCTGGACTATTCCGGGTTTGGTCCACTGACCGGACTAGTCTGGCCCCTGTACCGGACTAGGCCAGCCCCTGGGGACGTAAACCCCCCAGGAGGTAGCCGACCCCTCCTCTTCTTCACTTTTGCTTCTCTCTCTCCCACACGCGCTCAACCGCCCTCTTTCGGCAATTTTCGATTCCAACCACCAAAAATCATTTCCAATTCGTGCATTGGAAGCTCCGGAGGTGTGGGAAACTTTCCCCGATCACTCGCGACGCGATCCATCCCCGATTCCGTCGATTTCTCAAGATTTGGAGAGGTATCCCCCATTTTTCAAAAACTTGCCTCATTCTTGATTCTTTGAGTTTTTGATAGATGCCTCTTCATTAAAGTTACTTCTAGTGACCTTGTGATCATAGCCTAGGAATATTGCGACTTGATTCCAAAATTTCTCGAAAAACCGTTAGAGTTAGGGTTTAACCTGTGTGAACTGGACTAGTCCGCCCATGGGGCGGACAAGTCCGGTGTACACAGGTCAAACTCCAACTTTAGTCGTTTCTCGATATTTCTTTCGCATTATTCCAACTCCTTGACCTACTATCTTATGGCATCTATTCTTTTCAGCCGAAATGGCCGCTCCTCGCCGTTCCGCTTCTCCCCCCACTGACCCCGAGTGGGAGGCGGAGCAACTTCGCCTTGCCGAAGAACGAGCAAGAGCCAAAGTTGAGGCTGCCGAGAAGTATCTCGAGTAGCATGAGAAAGCAAAAGCAGCCAAGAAGCAACAAGCAAGGGCCGCAGCGTTGGCCTACAACGAAGATGAAGCAATGGCTCGGGCCATTGAGGAGTCCCGCAAGGAACTCCAGAAGAAGAAGAGAGAGGAGCGCGAAGCTCATAACTCTCACGCGGCTGCTGCACAAGTCTCCAAGCGGAAGAGGCTTGTGAGCCTTGGAGAGAAAGAGAAGGGCAAGGAGCCATCCCAAGGAGAAATTGCTGAACGCCGGGTCGAGCATGATCCGAAGAAGGCCAAGGCTCCGACTCCCGTGGAGCCCAAGAAGAAGAAGCACTCAGCAAAGGTCCCGACTGCAAAGGCCAAGGGCATCTCTATCAAGGAGAAAGGGAAGGCCAAATTGATTGGCCCCATGGAGGTGCACACTACCAAAAGGAATCCCAACAGGCAGCGTGAATTGGCTGCAAATGTTTTCCATGGAAAGGGAGCCGAGAAAGCCAGAAGGCTTGGGACGGACAAGGTGTACAAGTATGAAAGGAGCGCCGCCGACCCTCGGTTCTGGTGTGACTTTCATTGTGATTATTACCGTCTAGTCTACCAAAGCATGAAGAAACCTGTGATTGAAGCACAGTGGGTAGGCTGGGAGTACATGGCCAGGAAGCAACATTCTGCTTTTGATGTAGTCATTGGAGCAGCTGAGCGCCACGTGCTCAAGGACATCATGGGATTCAAGTATGACTGGAATGTCGAAGTCATCCTGCAGTTTTATTCCACCGTCTACTTCACCACCTCTGGTGATAGAAGGATCATATGGATGACGCATGGCGAGCAGCTCTCTGTCACATTTGAGGAGTTTGCAAAGATTCTAGGTCTTGAGACTCATTTGGATCATGAGATCATTATCTCTAAACTCAAGGTCGTTGACAGAGATCAGCTGGACTACATGTACCCAAGCCATGTGTCCTATGAGCCAGGACTTGCTCGCAACATCAAGCCTTTCTACAGCATTCTCAACAGGATCCTGAGGCGGACCATAGCACCAAAGGATGGTGATGCAGAGGTGATACAAGGCAACCTGAGGCACCTGCTACTTCTCATTGATGGGGAGGAGAAGTTCAATCTCGTCGACTATATCTTCGACGACATTTTCAACATCTCGCATACCCCCAACCGAGCTTGTGGGTATGCCCTTACATCATGTACCTCATTGAGAAGATGTCGGGCGTGACCTTCATCAAGGATGTGACTCACCGCCCGCTCCATCCTCAGACACCCCCTGCCATCCCGCCTCCTCCGCGCCGGAAGAATGCGGAGCCTCCCTCCTCCTCGGCGATGCCAGCTTCTCGGCCTGTGGCGCCTTCCTCCCCACCTCCACCTCAATCCATGAGCGCCTTCTTCAAGTGTTTCAAGGCGATCTTAACTTCCTGCCGGAAGCAGGAGATTAGGAACCAGAGGGCACACAAGCGCCAAGAGAAGTACCTCAAGGCAGTGTGTGACAAGCTGGAGGTTCCTATGTCCTCTCCGAAGGCGAGCGATGGGGAGATCACACCTTTCCCCGACTTCACCCCCGACGAGCTCGCCCAGCTCCAAGAGGACGGGAGCTCTTCCCGGGCAGCTCCTTCGGCTCATGCCTTCGATGACGACGACGACGATCACGAGGACCCGGAGGCCACGGAGAGCGACTCCGACGCTGGGGCCGATGATAGTGAAGACAGTGTCGTCTGAGTGGTTAAGGGTTCAAGTTCCCCCTCTTCTTTTCCTTTTTGGTGTCTTGATGCCAAAGGGGGGGAGTTAGATGGGAGTTAGTCGGGGGAGAGTTAGAAAGGAGGGTAATTAGTTGTATCCCTTTATTTTGGATCCTTAGACATGTTGCACTCTTTATTGTAATATTTATGTCATGTCGGATGTTTACATTTGTGCAAGACTATGTTTTGAATGTTCAATGTCAATATGATGCTTTGAATGTCTTTGAATGTCTATCTTTTGATCATATTCATGCTTATTATGTCTTGTCACAAATTGTTGAGCACAACACGTAGGCACCCCACCACAACGTGTGTATGTATGAAGAACTTCCTCAATCTCTCTTTCGTAATGCATTCATTGAGGGGGAGTCACTCATACACCCGCACGTTATGAAAACCACAAATTTATACTCTCTTATATGAAGACTTAATGTGTTGTCATCAATCACCAAAAAGGGGGAGATTGAAAGTGCATCTAGGATCCTCGCGGGTTTTGGATGATTGATGACTACAACTAAGTGACTAATGAGCTCAGTGATCTTAAGCACAGATGTGGACTTAAATGGAAGCACAATCCCTCAAAAAGGAAAAGGATGAAAACGGCGATGTCAACTCAAAAAGGAGAAACTAGGATTTCTAGTGCGTCGAGTTTGGACTAGCCAAAATAAGTGTGAGGATGTGTGTGTAAAGTGCATTGAGATCAAGTTGGGAGCTCAAAGCGGTTTAGAGGTCAAACCCATTGAGAGAAAAGAGTTGGAAGGAGTCTGGCAGTAGGGTCAGACTAGTCCGTGCAGGTGGCCAGACTAGTCCGCCCCTTGCCGGCCAAGTCTGTTTTCAGTCGGACCAGAAGGGTCTGATTGAGTTCGGACTAGTCCGTAGTGGGACGGACTAGTCCGGGTAGTCGAGGAGTGGGTTTTGGGGTCTAAGTCCCAAAACCACGGACTTGTCCGTTTTGGTCTAGACCAAGAGGTCCTAACTGAGATCGGACTAGTCCGCCCCGGGGGGCGGACTAGTCTGGGTATGAGAGAAGTCGGTGCTTCAGAGACTAAGTCTGGGAAGGCCGGACTAGTCCGCCCTGGGGGCCGGACTAGTCCGTGATCAGGCCGGACTAGTCCGTGATCCTCAGACTAGTCCATTTTCACATAGAACTGTCCGGTGAGGGCCGGACTAGTCCGTTGTTGAAGTGATCGTTTGAATTTGAAGTTTAGCGGGTAGTGTGACGATTGCCGCGCAGTGCGACAGTTGTCAGGGACGTCAGTGGTCCCCTAGGTCGGACTAGTCCATGCTGTAGGCCGGACTAGTCCGCCCATATGCTGAAGTCAGCAGTATGGGCTTGGGACCTCTATAAATAGAGGACCTATGGGTTCATTTGAACCAACCTTTCAGCAAGTTGAAACCCTAGCGCCGCCACAGCAACCTTGAGCCTCCCAAAGCCTCCTTTTTTGCCTATATTCCTTCTAAAACTAATTTTTGTGTGGATTAGGGTTTAGTGAGGTGAAGAGGAGGAAGAACACCACTCTTTGGCTCTCAGTTTGATCTGTTGCACTTTGTGAATCTTTGTGATGTGTGGCTTGAGTCAATCTTTGTGATTTGTAATTGTATTTGTGGTGGGAGCCTCAGATTGTGAGAAGCCCCAACGAATCTTGTATTCACTCTTTGTGATAGCGGAAGAACCAAGTTAGGCCCGTGTGGTAAACTTGGTGAGGGAAGGGTTGTTGAACCCGGTCCTTCGTGGACTCCTCAACGGGGACGTAGGTTCCTTCGTGGGATCGAACCTTGGGATAAAGTCATTGTGTCCCTTGTGTTCTTTACTTTCACTTATTGCTCATTACTTCTAGAGTTAACTTTATTGGTCTTGTTCATCACTCTTGTTTCATCGTGATCCTTAGTTTCATACTTGTCATATAACTTGTCAAGGCTCACTAAGTCATTCTAACAAACCTTGCATCATGATAATTGGACTAAAACTTGTTAGAAACCTTTTTTAGGCTTTTCCCTGTAGGAGGACCGGACTAGTCCGCCCCTGGACCAGACTAGTCCGCCCCCTGAGTTTTAATCTCGTTTTATTAAGTCATTTCAGGTCGTTTAGCCTATTCACCCCCCCTCTAGGCAACTTGCAAAGACCATTACCAGTACTTGACTACCAGTAGTCTACCCCGCGGGTGGAGCATATGCGTCGTACTCCCTGGTCTCTTCATGAGCTTTCCAGAGATCACCCAAATCTCACAAACTGCGACGTTAGACAGTCGGAGCTCATATAGGTGTGTTTCCTTCAAGACTGCCCTGTAGGACAACATCTTTACTACACATAGCCAACAGAAACACATTAAGGCAATTCACCAACCTGCCTTATAGTTTGAGAGTACAAGTGTGCATCTTCTCATAGAGAGGGTATAAAGGAAGTACTCTCCTCGGTGAACCACTAGCTTATTTTCCCATGTCCTAATTCACGGGATCTCCGATCACATAGGTTGGATTACTACTATGGTGTCACATTAATGGGTCTCAAACCCATCTCTCTCGATGCACTTTATATCACATTACGTGATAGACCCTTCGTAAAGGGATCTGCCAGGTTTTTGTCTGTTTGTATGTATGAAACAGTAATAACTCCGAAGTTTCTCATTTTCCTGACAGATTTTAAACGTCTCTTGACGTGTCTTGATGATTTTGCATTATCCTTAGAACTTGTCACTTTGGCAATCACCGTCTGATTGTCACAGTTCATAATGATTGCCGACAATGGTTTCTCAACTATAGGCAAATCCATCAAGAGCTCTCGCAGCCATTCTGCTTCTGCAGTGGCTGTCTCTAAAGCAATGAGTTCTACTTCCATGGTTGACCTCTTCAAAATGGTCTGTTTGCAAGACCTCCATGATATAGCGCCACCAGCTAGAGTGAACACATATCCACTCGTGGCATAGAGTTCATCAACATCAGAGATCCAGTTTGAATCACTATAACCCTCAGGCACGGCCAGATGCCCAGTATAGTGAATTCCATAACTCATTGTACCTCTCAAGTAGCGCATAACCCTTTCAAGTGCATGCCAATGATCTGTACTCGGGTTTGACATGAACCTGCTCAGTTTGCTCACAGCAAACGAGATATCAGGACGGGTTGCACTAGCTAAGTACATGAGTGAACCGATCATCTGAGAATATCTGAGTTGATCTCTTGACTCTTTCTTATTCTTTCTAAGTATCACGCTGGGATCATAAGGCATTGGAGAAATCTTGCTATCCATAAAACCGAACTGGCTCAAGATTTTCTCAACATAGTGGGATTGACTTAAACTAATTCTACTCTCATCCTTATTCAGCTTAATGTTCAAAATAACATTAGCTTCTCCCAGATCTTTCATATCAAAACACTTCGATAGAAAAGACTTGAGCTCAGAAATTATATTAATGCTCATACCAAAAATGAGTATACCATCCACATACAAGCATAATATAACACTATCGCCCCCACCATGGCGATAGTAGACGCACCGATTAGCCTCATTAATGACAAAGCCCGCAGACGTCAAAGTACTATCGAACTTCTCATGCCATTGCTTAGGTGCTTGTTTTAGGCCATACAAGGATTTCAACAATTTGCACACCTTTGTCTCTTCACCTTTTACTACGAACCCATCAGGCTGTTCCATATAAATTTCCTCTTCCAACTCTCCGTTTAGGAAAGCTATCTTTACATCCATTTGATGGATGGTTAGACCATAAGAGGCAGCCAAAGAAAGTAGTACACGAATTGTCATCATTCTGGCGACAGGTGAATAGGTTTCAAAATAGTCTTCATCTTCCTTTTGAGTATAGCCCTTTGCAACTAGTCTTGCCTTGTACTTTTCAATAGTACCGTCAGGCCTAAGCTTCTTCTTGAACACCCACTTGAAGCCTACTGGTTTGCACCCGCATGGCCGTTCAGTTAACTCCCATGTTTCATTGGAAAGAATTAAGTCCATCTCACTATGAACTACTTCTTTCTAGTCATCTACATCAGGTGATCCATATGCCTCTGCTATGGATCTAGGAGTATCGTCCACAAGGTACACAATGAAATCATCACTGAAGGATTTTGCAATCCGTGATCTCTTACTCGACTGAGTTATTTCATTGTGTTCCTCCTCTGGGACATTCTCAAATGGTGTATCAAGAAACTCGCTAGTTGTAATGGATTAAAGACAAATTTCAGAAGAGATCCTAGCAGTGCTATGCATATCTTTCATAGGAAAAATATTCTCAAAAAATGTTGCATCACGAGATTCCATAATAGTATCAACATGCATATCAGGTACCTCATATTTAACTACTAAAAATCTATATGCGATGCTCTGATAAGCATAGACTAGAAAGATACAATCCACTATCTTTGGTCCCAACTTGCGTTTCTTGATAATTGGAACATTGACCTTTGCCAAATATCCCCAAGTACGCAAGTACGAAAGTGATGGTTTTCTCCCAACCCACTCCTCGTAAGGGGTTTTCTCTTTATTCTTGTTTGGAACGCGGTTTAGGACATGACATGAAGTCAATAGAGCCTCCCCTCACCATGCCTTAGATAAACCGGATGTTTCTAACATGGCATTCACCAAGTCACACAGTGTGCAGTTTTTCCTCTCGGCTATCCCGTTTGATTGGGGTGAATAGGGAGGCGTCCTCTCATGTATAATACCATGTTCCGCACAAAAATATTTTGGGAAAATACTCACCACCACGATCTGACCTAAGACGTTTGATCTTTCTCTCTAATTGAGTTTCTACTTCAGATTTATAGATTTTAAAGTAGTCTAAAGCTTCATCTTTAGTTTGCAACAAGTAAACATAGCAAAATCTAGTAGAATCGTCTATTAATGTTATAAAATATTTCTTTCCATCTTTTGTCAACACACCATTCATCTCGCATAGATCAAAATATATGAGTTCTAGTGGTGCTAAGTTTCTCTTCTCGGCTGCCTTGTGAGGCTTTTGAGGTTGCTTTGACTGCACACAACTATGGCACTTAGAACCTTTGATAATAGTGAATTCCGGAATTAATTTGAGACTAGATAGACGATTCATTAAACCAAAATTAGCGTGACATAAACTAGAATGCCAAACACTTGCATCATCATTAATACCGCCACAAATATGGTTTACTGACTTATTATTAAACTCCGAAAGAGAAAAACGGAACAGACCTTCGCATTCATAGCCTTTACCAAAAAATTGTCCATGCTTAGACACAACTATTTTATTGGACTCTAAAACTACTTTAAACCCATCTCTGCATAGAAGGGTACCGCTAACAAGATTCTTGTTCATAGTAGGGACATGTTGCACATTCTTCAGCTGGACAATCTTTCTCGAAGTGAACTTCAGATCGACCGTGCCAACACCACGAACAGAAGCATGTGACCCATTCCCCATTAGGACGGCGAAATCCCAAACGAACTGGTAAGACATAAACATGGACATGTCAGAACATACATGAACATTAGCACCCGTATCAAACCACCAAGATGGTGTTTGAGAAACAGAAAGAACAGTAAAGGAATTACCGTACCCATCTGCATTGTTGGATGTCACGATGTTGACATTCTTTTTCCCTTTGCGATCTGCCCTCTCAAGACAGTTCTTGGAAATATGTCCCTGCTCTCCACAGGTGTAGCAACAGCCATCATGGGCTTTATTTGACTTCTTCTTCTTGAGAACAGTAGTTTTGTTTGGCTTGAATAGAGACTTGTTCCCTTTGTTCTTGACATTGGGTTTCTGCACCATATTAGCATTGGCGCTAGATTGACCCTCGCCTCCTTTCTCAGTAGCGTCCTTAGCCCGATCCTTCTCCTCAACATCAAGAGATGCTATCAGGTTTTCAACTGATATTTCCTGTCTCTTGTGTTTGAGGGCTGTGGCGAAGTTCCTCCACGATGGAGGTAACTTTGCAATAATGCACCCAGCCACAAACTTGTCGGGTAAAGGACACTTAAGGAGATTGAGCTCTCTCGCAAGGCACTGTATAATGAGCTTGTTCAACTACAGGACGATTGTTAACCATCTTGTAGTCATGAAAATTCTCCATGATATACAGTTCACCGCATACATCGATTGCACCATACTTAGCGTTAAGTGCATCCCAGAGCTCCTTCCCATCTGTCACTGTCAGATAGACATCACAGAGTTTGTTATCAAGAACACTTAAGATGCATCCTCTCAGGGCAGAATTGGCTTCCTCGAACTTTGTCTATTCTTCAACATACAATGGACCTTGAGGCCTGCCCTCGGTTACCCAGAAGATCTTTAGCGATTGGAGCCAGAGCGTGGTCTTAACTTGCCACCTCTTGAAGTGCACGCAAGAGAATTCCTCCGGCCTTAGTGCATCGACTAGAGTCATCATGTTCAACTCAGGAAATTGCCTAATAAGGTTTTTGGATTGTTAGAAAATAGGAGGCAATTTACTAAACAATTCCGGAAGGACACGAGAAAACCAACAACGATCGGCAGACAGACGGGACAGGAAATAACACGTACCGATTTGAAGCCGAACGAACTGTTGTAGATCTGACAGCGAAAGTCCGCTGCAAGCATTGGTGACGAGTTGAGCCACAGCGCCCGATCTCCTCGGTAGACGAGCCGTGGTGAAGAACGCGAGCAGTCGCGCGGAGCGCTTCCCAAAAACCTTATTCGCCCTTTCCCAATGCAGAATCGCAAGGGCGAGCGGTTCCGGAGACCTTCTCTCCCGATCGTCGGTGCACACCGGCGCTCGGGATGGAGTAGACTAGAAGGCGGCGCAAGGAACGCGAACGTGGGAACGATCTGATTGTGGGATGCCCTGCCGTACCGCGGACGCCAATATTTATAGAGTCCCACGGAGGCGGTTCGTATGCGATCCGGAGGGTCCGTATCTGAACTGACACCGCAGTCGTAGACGCGTCCGTCTCCAACAACTTGGACTCTGACTCGGTAGCCCCAAAAAATTGGAAGCCCAAAAGCCCAAAGCCCAATTTAATTTTCTGCAAAAATATAAAATTGGGGCTCGGCTCGAATTCGCGCGCGCGTGTGCGGGGCGGGGCGAGGCGAGTGAGTGAGGAGGAGGAGGAGGAGGAGGAGGAGCGCGCGTAGGCCACCCCTCTCTTCCTCTCTTCTCTTTCACTCAAGGAGTGGAAGAGCAACCTCCCTTATATGTAGGGGTTGCTCCACTTCCACTTACCATGTGAGACTAAACACTTAGCACCACTCCCTCTTGCCCTAATGGACCTTTGAGATTTATTGGGAATTAATTCTGAATATTATATGAGTCAAGCCTATTTATTCTAACAATTGCTGGGATAGCCTTGTCCGGCAGTGGCCTCTTGAAAACTTCATTGTATGTCACCACTGCCATTTCGCCCGTTGGGTCAGCAGCATCCATGATGCACTTCAAACGCTGCTGAGTGCGTTGGGACACGGGGATCACTGGAGGACGCACCGCCTGTCTCGCGCTGTGCCTTGTTGGCTCCTTCGGGACGTCCTTCTTTCTGCGACGCCCGCTCATGGTTGGCGGTGGAGGTGGGGTGGCGATGAGTGGGGGTTTCACCGCTTGGAACAATTGACGGAGCACGTTGTCCTGCATTGCTTCCGGTGTTGGAGAAGCCACCAGCTCAGTCATCGCTGGGGCCACCTCCCGGTCAGCAGGCCCCTCCGGATTGGCTTGTAGCGCTTGGGGGCACACCGAGGGAGGCTAGGGCAGCACAGGTCCATCTCCCATGTACCGGCTAGAGTTTGGATCGACTGTGGCCGCGGTGGCCCAGCCGGACCACTCCTCGAGTATTGGGTCCGTAACGAACTGAAGAGGTAAGGACTCCGACGTCTTTTCCAAGATGCATAGCAGCACAGAAGGTTCAGAACCTTCTTCAAGGCGAGCGGTGCAAGCGGTCTTCAGGTTATTGTTAGTGAGAGGTGGCCCAACCGGTGCAGGCAGCGCCAGGTTCTGCACCCTGTCTTCTGCATGAGCCAATGGAGGAGCTCCACTACCAGGCTTCGGGGCCCAGATCTTGTCGAGACCATCACGAGTGCCCGCAATCCTCCATGCATGGTTACGCCTTTCTCCAAAGGCGATGGGCCCCCCTGTGGGGCTGCGGGTCACCTTGATCGCCCCGGGTAGATGGCGGGGCCCAAGGAAGCGAAGCAGACTGCACCCCCCCCCCCGACCCATCCCGTAGGAGCGCGACATCTCCTCTCGAAACCCGGAGGTGAGCGCCGGTGTGAAGGCTGAAGGGCGACAGCCGACACGACTCTGTAGGCGTTACTCGACACCTTTGGCTTCATCGGGCACCCCCAGAATCCAAATGCACCTGTGGTAGCGCGGTGCACCATCGTCCGTCGAGATGGAAGACACCGAGGATAAACCGCCGCTGCCATCTGAGGAAGAGTCAGGACGAACAACAGAGAAGTCGTAAAAATGGTCAAGGTGTATAAGGATGTCGACTTTGTAACCCTCCCGTGGGATGTCTGCCTCCGGTCCGTTGGGAGGACCGTCAGAGACGCTGGAGCGGCCGGAGTCGGAAGGAAAGAACGTGACCGTCTTCACGCAGGGAAGAAGGTTGGGGTCGGCCATCCATCCCACAAAGTCGAACTCGTCCGGATTAGTCTGCATGAGGCTGGCTCGATCTATATGATCAAAGAGGCAGACATCGCCAAGGATCTGGCGAACGCCTTCGGCCGATCGTGCAAACCAGGGAATGTGCTCAAGCACAATCCTCACCCGAAAGAGCCAGGCAGTGCCTCAAGAGATGTCACCCAAGCTCCATGGCGTCGCCGGAATTTTTAACTTACCGATTAAAAAAATATTTCAATGTTTGTCAATTTGAAAAGTTAGAATTTTTTCGAGCTAACCAAACTTCAAACATGGTCATAGCTTAGATCAAATCAGACCAAGGATTATTATGACCACATCACACATTGCTTGTTAACTAAGACCAGACAAGAATAACTATATACAACATTATCCAACTGAGAGAAGAGGAAAAATATCACAAGATTCACAGTTCACGTGTGGCTGTAGATAAAATATTGTAACTAGCAGAACCCGCATATGCGGAATTCATACCTACGTCACCCTAGGACAATGATCATGTATTAAGTTCTCATCTTTTATCACATACATATCACTCAAATCCACCCATGAATCCAGGCCGTGATGGATCTCCAATCCACGTCACGACGAGGACTGTCAAGAGGCGGGGCTGTCGGGGGATTAGCAGCAGGTGCAAATGAGGAGGACAAAGTTATAGGATAGGACTGTCTTTGGATCGAAGGAATGACAATGGAATTTTGAAATATAAGATTTGTAAATGATTTTTTCCTACATCACTATTTGACTCACAAGAAAAACAAAGGTAGTTTCCCTTTGGATTGAAGGAATGACAAAAGGAATTTTGAAAGATAGGATTTGTAAAGGATTTTTTCCTACATGACCATTTGACTCACAGGAAAAACAAATGATAGTTTCCATAGGAATGAATTCATTTGCTAAATTTTGTAGGAAATCTAACATGAGCTTGAACCTCTTTTTTCTTTCTTGACTTATGTTACATGTTCCCTTGTTTTTCCTATGATGTTGCCAAAGAGCTTCTCATCTCAATTCCTATATTTTCAATTCATATAGGATTGCAAAAACATACAATCTCAATTCCTATGTTTTTCTTATTCCTGTGTTTTTCAATTTCTTCAATCCAAATGGAGTCTAAATTTTATAGAAAACTTAACATAAGCTTGAATCTCTTTTTTCTTTCATGACTCATATTACAAGTTCTCTCGTTTTTTCCTATGATGCTGTTAAAGGACTTCTCATCTCAATTCCTATATTTTCAATCCTATAGAATTGCAAAGATATTGATGTCACCCTTGGGTCCTTCCTCCCGTGTTAAGTGCAAAATAATCTTTGTAGTATTGATATCGGACACAATCTATAAGCTTGACCCTTCTCATCTAAACGGGTCATATGAAGAATACTATCCATTTTAGCCACCATACAACTCAATCAGAATTTTGTATTTAACAGTTCATACTACTAGTAATAATGTATTTAAGTCGTTTAGAACCTCTAGAGCTAATTGTTAGCTACTAAAAATTAGCTCTAGAGGTTTCAACTCCTCAGCTAATATAACAGCTAATTATTAGATATCCCCTTAGCTAACTATTATCTTATTAGGTGCTCCAACTCAGCTAATTCTAGCTAATTCTTTGCTAAAGTCTATTTTATCCCTACTCTTATCTCTCAATCTCCTCCCAAACTGAACCCTTCACCGCTCCAAAACATCGCACAACTCGGGTAGCTAGCGCTGTCGCCCGTTGCACCGTCAGGCAGCAAGGCGCGCCACCCATCGCGAAGCCCCGTCGCTGTATCCAGATTTGGCCGCCCGTCGCGCAGCCCCAGTCGCGCTGTCGGGCAGCAAGCCGCGCTACCCATTGCGCAGCCTCGTCGCCGTATCTGGATTTGGCCGCCCGCCGCCGCCCGTCGTGCAACCCTCTTTCGTGAGGGTGATGAGAGCACTTCTAATTTAAGGACAAAATAATCAATTAGTTTCTAGAGACACAATTAGCTATAGTGATTTCAAATAACCTCTAGCTAATCATTAGCTGGTCCAATTCAACTAATAGATTATTAGCTAGCTAACAATTTGCTGCAGAGATTGTAAACATAGCTTAACCAATAGGCAACAGGCGCTTTCGGCCATTTTCAGGCCTAATCGGCACTGTACCTCCACAGGCACCGGTTATCCACCCATCTCAAAAAAAAAAACATTGGTTGCGGTACAGTGCTTTAACAGATTTGTTGAATATGTAAAAATTATGAAGGTTATGGTAAACAACTAAGAGACATCGATAACCATGGCAAATGCTAAATAATCCCCGCACACCGCCGCCTCCGGTGCCCCGCCTGCCGCCGCCCTCAGCCCACTCCGGGGACGTAAGATCTGAACCTCCTTCGCCACTGCAGGCTGAGGAAGGATGGATCGTCACCTCCCGCAGCAGCAGCACTACGGCGACCCGTACCGCACGTTGGTGCCGTCCCCGCAGCCCGACCACCAAGTCCACGCCCTCCAGTACCACCACCAACCGCAGCCGACGCTCATGTCCCCGCCTCAGCCGCAGCCGATGATGATGATGTCTCCGCCTCAACCGCAGCAGCAGCACCACGCGTCGCTGGCCTCCCACTTCCACCTCCTCCACGTAAGCAACCACAAGGGTGAATTTATTTCTGGGCTTGTTGAAGTGACTCTTGTTGGATGAGTTCTGGGTCATGTGGTATTTTAGGGGGATTTCCCTCGAATAGATTTCCTGGTTGATACTATGATTCCACCGACGCTATCGCGCCGTGCCTACTGCAAGTATTCTGTTTAACCCCTATGCTGTAGTTAAATTCTGGAATCGGAGCCACAAATGGGATTTGACGGAGTATACACATGAGTAGAACAGTTGACAAGTCAAGGGCTCTTGGGAAACAATCTGAAGAAATCTTGAAATTTCTTAACCTGGTACTGCATTTTGCAACATGTCAGTTAGGCTTGTTTGTAGTGATATTTTTGCGACTAGCATAAGTTTGTATTCATAACAACAACAACAAGTCTTTGTCCCTAACACGTTGAGGTAGGCTAGATATGAAACCCACCAATTTTAATTTTTGTGCAAAGAAAAAGGGGAGAGAAGAGTAAACAAAGTACAAGTAAATTAGGGTACCAACACATGAATTTCTGATTTCTATGCAGTCCTATTATGGGCTAAATCTCTGGGTACATTCCAATCTCTCAAATCTCGTTTTACAACCCTTTCATGTCAACTTTGACCACCCTCTACCCCTCGATCTCACAATTTTGTATTCACACATCCATTAAATCACATATTAGCAATTATTGTGAATTCCTGATACTTTCTTGTTTACTTGTATGTTTTGTTATATCAGTTGCTCAACAGATTAGCTGATGCAATTGGAACAGGAACAAGGGATCAAAATTCTGATGCAATGGTAAAAATTTCATCTTCTAATTGTCAATTGTGTAATAGATTGATGTCCATCCACTTCAGTCAGAAGAAGTAGCCATGGTGGCATTGTAGACAGTATCTTTTTGTATTAGCTACTGATAGCTTCCTTTTTTAGAGTCTGACTTAGCATAATATGTGATGAAATTACTAAATCACTTCCCTGAGGACAATGTTGGCTATTGGTATAAGAAACGAATATGATGTGGCAATACTTAAACCTATTTCATTTTGAATTATCATAGAAAATTTTGTTTGTGCTCTCTTGCGTGCGGATGAGACCCTTTGTTTCTATTTTCGTCCCTCATATTTTACTTTGCCAAATGTTGAAAACAACCATCTAAACTACTTGTTTTTTTTTATTTCTCCACGCTTTTATGAATCCTGGTACAGTTAATTTATTATCAATAGCATGTTACGTTTAAAGGTACGGGCCATCTGCTTCCATGCTATTTCTTACTAAAAGGTTTAGAATACCTTGTCCTGGAGATGGTACCCTTTCTACTTTCAAGATTGTCGTGTTTTCAAACATACTGGAACTACCAACTAAACAGCATCTTTTTATTGCCTTATGGTTTTGCAAATTCTAATTGTATATATAGGTTGAAGAATTGACCAGCCAATTTGCGAGGTGTCAGCAACTATTGAACTCCATATCAGGAACTATAAGCTCAAAGTCTACTGTAAGTTCTATTACTTCTGTGTCTGACTGATGAGATTTCTTCTCTGTAGTCTTCTGAGTTGACCACTACAAATGAGATATTCTTAGATAATCTCAATGTTTGTTTTTGTTCTATCATATGGAATAAAGTTTCAGTATTTATTTATTTCTTGAAAATATTACTTCACCTACTATAAAAGTATTATGTGAATAATAATGTCAATTTGGTCCAGAGAATTTAGTAAGGTGAAATTTGTTCCTTGTCAGTCTTGGTGACGCTAAGATGATACTTGCCTTTCAACACAGTAAGGACCCTTCACTTCCAAATTTGCTTAGTTATTTCTTGGACATGGGATATTTATTTGGTAACAAATAGTTTTGGATTTGCTCATTTTCCGCTGTTGTTTAAACCTGTTTATAGCTGGGAGCAGAAAATTTAGACCCTTAACAATAATAGATCGATAGAAGTAGCATTTTCATATCCCCTATTTCCCTAACATCCCTATATAAAAGGAGAACAAAGATCATGCTATTTCCATTCACCAAGAAAAAATCAACAGTTCTCAAGGTTTTTACAATATTTTTCTTCAATTGACAATTCAGTTTATATATGTGGAAATGCTCTGCATTTTTCAAGATGCACCCAAAACTGAGCATTCCTGTTATTACAACTGAAAATACATGTAGTCTAGTTTATAAATTCTTTCAGAATAGGAAATGCATCTGTTGTGATAATGCAAACTTATACCAATTTTTTTATTTTTAGTAATTAATAAACCAGAATTTTAAAGATGTTAATTCATAATGGAAACTTTAAAAATAGTAAGGATGCTATCTGATTCCTCCCGCTGCCGATTAATCAAGGCATCTAATGACCACGACTGCTCATTAATGAAGATTGAAGGCAACCTAATTGCGGTCAGTCTCGTCTGTGAAAGAGGTCACAGTTCTGCCCTATTCTTTCTAGCTGGATCAGCACCAATCCTTAATCCGTTGGATTGCACGGGGTAATTCTTTATCCTGTTTCAATATCATTCATTCCTTTTGTCAGTTCTCACCTCATTGTTTATTGCTCAATCCTCAAATTTTGTTTCATTAATCAATCTGAAGACTGCATTATCTGGATCTGTTTCACTGAGAGAGCCTTTTATTTTCTTTTGATTGGATATGGCAATTGGGGTGCGAGAGCTGGAAATTTGTTATATCCTGACCTTCTGCCATGCCATGTTCTTAAGTCGTCCGACTATGATTAGTCATCCTTATTGCTCGGGTGAGCACGATTAGGTCCATCGATCCGACTAAGGCGACTAGAAACCTAGTCGTCCGATTAGTCGTCCGGATCGGGCGACTAGGGGCCTTCGGTGATTAACGAAGTCCTGCTGCTGGCCACCGTCACTCGGCCGCCATCACACAGGTCGCCGCCCCCGCGAGGCACAGGTCGAAGCCGCCACCGCACCTGGCCGTCGAAGTCGTTGTCGCTGCTGCCGCCAAGCGGGCTGTCAACACCGCCGTGCCTATCGGCCATCGCCGCCGTGCCTAACCGCCATCTTTGTCCGCTGCCGCTACTTCTGAGAGTAGAGAAGTGAGGAGTTTTGACTAGGGTTAGGGTCAGAGACGCAGTTTTATATACCGTGATATAAAAGAACGACGGTCAGAGCTCATCTGACGGTTTACATCTATTGGACTTTTAGCGGCCGGCCCGGCCCAATACGGGTCTGCCCGACTCAAAGGCGCTGCCTCCAGCCTTGGACAACCTTCGTCCGCCTCCAGTCGCTGCTTCCCGCAGCCATCGGAGCGTCCGTCCTCTCAGCGACGCCACTGCTGTGATGCTCCTTTCTGCGCCGTCGCCGCCAGTACACCCCTCCTTTCGGTGATGCCACCGCCACCCCTCCCCTGCGATGCCGCCGCCCCTCTCCTCTGCGACGCCGCGGCCCCTGTTCGCCAGCAAAGCCTCCGGCGCCGGGTCGCCCCTGGTCCCTGTTTGCCGCCTCCGTTCCAAGCGCAGCCTGCACCCCTGTTTGCACTGTATCGACTTGGTTCTGCAATGAAAAATCAGAGGACGACTGGAGGGCGACTAGGCATCGATTAGGGTTGATTATTTGCCCTAATCGACGACTAATCGTTCTAGCCGACCTAGTCACCCCTAAGGCGGCTAGGATCGATTAAGCGACTTGAAAACATTGCTGCCATGCCTCCATCTTTGTGCGATAGTGCTGAAGATCCATAGCTTTCTTGAAGATATGTGCAAGTAATAATGCTAAACTAGCCTATGTAACTTCATGATATTGTTATACAAGTAGACATCAATAACGTCATGCGCTTCCATTATGTGAACATAGTATTTTTGTTTTGGGGACTGATAAAGGTGCACAGCAGACGTATGAAAGCAAAAATTGATCAAAAATTTACCGTCAATATTAAAGAACACACTTAACATTCCTTCCTAGTTTGTACTATATACAATATGCATCCAGACATGGGATTGATTATGAGAAAGCATAGTGGTTTTGAATTTTGGGTAACTAGTTTTGAGTCAATTGATTTGCATATTGTGCCATGGAGACTCCATCCCGGCTAGCGCACCAGCATATCCCGTAAATTCCTTCTAGAATATATCCAGTCATCCATCAATTCTAAGCTTGTATTCCTTACATTTGCAAAAGCTAATTAGAAGTGTTGGACAAAATAAGCAGTCTAGAATGCACAAAATGATCAGAAAATATAATTGCTTACAATGCGAGCTAGTGGTGACCACTAGGCATGTATCCACTCTATTCTATGTTTTCGCTAGGGTATGGGATTGGATCCTCAAGGCCCCCAAGAACTAAGAACTATGTCATTTTACTGGGGCCGATCGAAGAGCGCAATACACATGTGATGTCTTCTGCGCCTAGGGGTGTGGAAAGGAGAGTGGAGAGTGATCTGGGAGGGTGGAAGAGATCTCAGGGGTAGTGAGGTTGCCTAGGCACAGGGACAGAGGGATCACCGGGGCTGGCATGTTGCTTAGCCACGGTGATTGAAGAGAGACGTGTCGTGGAAGGGAGAGTCTTTATTCTTCAATGCCTCCTATTCAAGATTCGTTAGTCGACCCTAGTCGCCTAAGCACTGACTAGATCCATTAATCGTCAACTAGGGCAATTAGATTAGTCGACCCCCTAGTCGTCCCTAGTCATCCAAGATATTTTGGACGATATTTCTAGTCGACACTATATATATATATATATATATATATATATATATATATATATAGAGAGAGAGAGAGAGAGAGAGAGAGAGAGACTTACACAGCAAACAACAACAGTTTAATCCATTGCAGCAGCAGCAAAAACAGTTCATATTAGGCAGTAAAAAATTCTGAAACAGAGAAACAGTTGACAACTTGGTACAAATTTACAAGGAAAGAAATTGCATAGGAGATGTCCGGTCTAGTGAAGGTGAGGTACTGAAGTGCACCTGCAAGACTCCTGTAGGCGGTCAGGTCACTGACAGTCCCGTCGGCAGAAAAGACCTTAGCATGGGTATCCACCGGCGTGGAGCACGACTTACACTCAGTCATGCCCGCTCGCTCGAGGATGTCCAAACAATATTGTCGCTGGTTAAGAAACATGCCACCTAGTTGGTCTTCGACCGCAACACCCAGGAAGTGGTGGATCTGACCCAAGTCCTTCATAGCGAACTCCTGCTGTAAGGCAGAGATATTACGCTGAAGGAGAGCCGGACTGGACGCTGTCAGCACAATGTCGTCGACGTACAGGAGAAGGTAAGCAGTGTCACCCTCCCGTCGATAGACAAACAGTGACGTGTCCGACTTGGCCTCAATGAAGCCCAACGAGACCAGGAAAGAGGCGATCCGGTTGTACTAGGCACTCGGGGTGTCTGCTTCAGACCGTACAAGGATTTGTTCAGCTTACAGACCATGTCTGGATGAGCTGAATCAACAAACCCTGTCGGCTGATTGTAGTACACTGTCTCCGTCAGAGTACCATGGAGGAAGGCGTTTGTCGGTACCCTGCATACCGGGTACCCCACAGTACCGCAAAAAGTGCAAGAGAGTTCCACCTGTCAAAGTTAATGGTCTCCTCAGGCCCCACACGTCATACTACACTGGACCCGCATCCCTCATATGGGTAGCTCCAGGGATTGACACGTGTAATGTAAGTCCGGAGCTAAACTCCCAACACAGGGAAGCTCCACAATCAACACATGTATAACGACCCCAGATCTAACCCCCAGCAGAGGGAAGCTCCGGTGTTGACACGTGTAATGTAAGTCCGGAGCTAAACTCCCAATACAGGGAAGCTCTGCAATCAATACGTGTATAACGACTCCGGACCTAACCCCCAGTAGAGGGAAGCTCCGGTGCTGACACGTGTATAGCGGTTCTAGAGCTACCTCCCCGCAAGGGGAAGCTCTGAAGCTGCCACGTGTGGAGCCTCCGGACCTACACCACCAATGAGTACACTGGCGGATCTCCAACAGCACGGACATTCAAGGGACAGTTAAAGCAGCGGTTACCAAACCTGATTACGTGTCATTAATGCTGTATTAATGACACGATCAGAGCACTGTTAATAGGGGTAACACAGCCATTAAGGCACGTTATCGCACTATTAACCACGCTTAATACTTATAGCTTAATACTTATAGACAATGTATTAGGTTATTAAATACGCTAAGGCCACATGTCGGGCCAGACAAGCGTTGTAACAGTTAGTCCTTGCATTGTAAAAGGACTGACCGCACAATACAGAGACAGGCTGAGCCAGACACTACACATACTAGTGATAATACAACAACACACACCCCGTGGAGTAGGGTATTGTGCTTAGGCGGCCCGAACCACGTAAATCTCCCGTGTCACCATCTTGTTCCTGATCTCTGCGTGCCCAAACCAATACAAGAACCTCCGTGGGCTACAATTTAGTAGTACCGGGGGAAGTGTCGCAGTTACACTTCGACATCGTTCTTGACATCCAACTGGTGGACAGGCCAAGAACGCGAGAGAATGTGACAGAACGGTGCAAACCGTCGCCGGCTTCACCACCGGACTGAAGGTCTCGTTGTAGTCCACTCCTGGTCGCTGAGTGAAGCCCTGAAGTACTCATCGAGCCTTATATCTCTCTAGGGAGCCATCTGCCTTCCTCTTATGCGTGAACACCCACTTGCCTGTGACAATATTGCCACGAGTGGGATGAGGAACAAGGTCCCTCGTCCGATTGGCAAGTAGGGTCGCATACTCTTCCTCCATACCGCGACACCAGTGAGGGTTGGCGAGAGCGCTACGAACGGAAGATGGTATAGGTGATACTAAAGAGGAGGCAGGCGGCGGAGGCGTCGTCGACGAGAGGACAACCCCGGAGAAATGCTCAACAGGCCGGAGGACCCCAGCTGCACATCGAGTAACCATCGGGTGAACGTGCCCTGGGTCCTGGTGGAGCAAAGGAGGGTGGTACACCGGGGGCTCAGCACGAGGAGTCGGGTCACCAACCCGCTCCCGTTGCTGGTAGACAAGAGCAGGGTCGGCAAACCATGGTGCCATGGCCGCGCGTGGTGCAACTCGTGACGTCGGTGACACCGGGGCAGCGCGTGGCGCGATAGTGGAGGTCGGAGACGTCGAGGCCGCGCGTGGTGTGGCAGTGGAGGTCGGAGACGCCGGGCCGCGCGTGGCGCGACAGTAGAGGTCGGAGACCCCGGGGCCGCGCATGGCGCGGCAGTGGAGGTCGGAATAAGAGTCCTAGTTAGAGATAGAAAGTTTGGATTAGGATAGAAGAGTCCTAGATCTGAGTCTGGTTGGAATTGCAACTTGGCTATATAATCCTGGCAGGTCATCGAATAATTCACCTCTCAAAAAATTCCAGATTTCTCTCCTGTTCTTCCTCTCCACCGCGCACACCCCTGCAGCCCTGCCCTCTCTCCTGCATGCAAGCCTGGCCCGATCTGCACATAGCAGATTGCGGCGATCCTCCTCAACCAGAATTCCAACAATCCAAATTGTAAAACCAAGTGAAACTGGTCCTTGTATCTAACTTACCAGCATGTGGAGACTGGCACCACGGGAAAGCAAGCTCCTCCTTGCTCATTGGAGAAGCTGAGGATTGGGTTGGATCCTCCTCTTGGTGGGGCAGCATCTTAGCTGCGGAAGTCACAAACAAAAGACCATTGTGCCAGAATCTGTCACGGTGTTGGCATCTGCCAGAAGGATGATGGGTGCATGCCACACTCAATGCGAGGAACAGGATGGGGAGGAGCATTGGTTTAGGTGAGTTGGGGACGGCAGGGGCACTGGCCTTGGGCTAGAAGCGAGATGGGGATGGGAGCCAGATAGGGATGAAAGTTTGGATGTCGGTGGTGCACCCAACTCGCTCGTCTAACCTGGACAGTACTGAAATCAGCATCCACATTTGAACATTGTTCAGAAGAGCGTCCTTACTATTTTTGAAATTTCCATCCTAAATTTTGTTTAAAATCCTGATTTTATAAATTAGAAAATAAATAAAAAATTGTATGTTCTTAGATATTCTGGAAAATTTCAAAGAAACTTGTGGAACATTAAAGTTAATCACTGAAAGTCAGTAGCTCTTGACTGCCACTGCCTGGTTACACATCACGAACTGTGGTGCCTTTAGGGTGAGACCAGGCAAACGTTGATCACTGTTTTCCTAAACGGTTTTAGACGTCCGCTCAAAACCGTTTCCCGATTTGGCCACTTTGTTTTATTTTCATGGCTGATTGCACTTTTATGTACGAAATGTGAAAAATTCCACATATTTGAATATGTGAATGCTCCGTTGCCACCTAATTAAGGGCTTCTCTCAGAAAGCCACACAATGATTATTACTGCCTTAAGATTCAATACTCATGCAATTTCTTCTTTTTGTTACTTATAGACGGTTGAGGGACAAAGGCAGGGTTTGGAAGAAACGCGACAGCTGCTTGATCAAAGGAAGTAAGAGCTCTGTATTATTCAAAACGAGTAAATTGGAAAATGGCATGTTTTCTGTCTTAGATGTTAAAGAACTTGCATTTGGTAGCTAGTGGCACATAACCCAGGATTTATTGTCATACAACAACAATAACAATCAAGCCTTTGTTCCAAACAAGTTGGGGTCGACTAGAAATGAAACTCAACAATTTTTGAAAAAAAGTAATAGAAAATTAGATGAGAGTAAAAAATTACAAATAAAATAAGATTCTATATTTTATTTATTTTAAAAATGGATTAATAAGAAAATCACACTTTAACTAATCCTCACCCAAGTCGACGCTTCAGTTCTACCTGAGTTGCCACTGCTTTAGTGCTGGGTTGTTCAACTTGCACCAACAATAAAGGGCCAGCAGCCTGCTCTGAGTTGGAATAGATTACTGTTGGTTTTCTGATCCATGACAAAAAAAAAACCTGAGTTAAAATGCATAACTATAAACCTGATATTTCTGTGCTGTGGTATGGTGTTTTCTGAAGTTATCTATGCATCCGATGTTATTTCTTGATTGTTGCATACGGTGTTCTGAACCGGTTTTCTGTATAAGTATGCTTTGTTACTGATTGGTTTATTTTGTATGCTAGGGACTTGATTACAAAGTATAGAAGCTCTGTTGAAGAGCTCATGAAGGAGGATACAAGATAGAAATACAATGATAGAGCTTGATCTCATGGTCTACTTTTTCAGCATTACATGAAGTCTCTTTGTAATTCATGTGTTATATGAGCGAGATGACGGTTCAAAGTAGGAACCGAGAATTATGAACCGGGAATTCAAGGCAAACTATACCGGTCTACCAAGTGCAGTGTGTGCTGGAGAACTAGCCACCTCACGGATCTGGAGTAAGAATAAGTTATTTTCTTTCTTTTTTGAGAGAGAAGAATAAGTTATTTTTGGTTATTTGACTCAAGCTCATTCCTCAGTCTGTTCAAGAATCATGTATGTACTGTCTCCAATCAGGGTCGGTATTTGGTTTAATCAAAACCGATTGGTTTTTCTTTTTTTCTTTTTCTAAATTCTGTTTTCGGAAAATGAAAAATGAAGAAAAAACTGGAATCGGAAATTTAGGTTTGGTTTTCAATTTAACTGAAAAAAATCGAACTTCAACCCAAACCTCTCGATCTCTTGATCTAGCCATCGGGGGCTGTAGAGGCGAGGTGTAGGGCGGTGGCGTGGGGGCGACGAGTGGTGGTGACGGTGCGGTGTGTGTGGTGGCTAGGAGGAGGTAGGGATGACAATGAATATTTATTACTTGCGTACACGCGGTTACTCGATCTGATGGATGCGGGTTTGAATACAAATTTGCGGGTATAGGTTCGAACAACAGGTTGTACTTAATGGGTATTACTTATCGGATGAAAAACCCCATTCATACCCGTTTGCATGTACCTATATTGACACGTGGGTCTAATAAAATTTCATATATATATATATATATAATATTTATGGTTATGTGTTGGACGATGTAACTGTTTTAAGGACTATTGTGTTATGTGTTGGATAATATAATAGACATGTTTTATTATGTGTTTTATAAAATTTTATATGTATTGTACTATATTTTGTTAATATTTTTTCGGTAACAGGTATACCGGTAAAAAATATCCGCGAATAACAGATACGGATTGTACCCGTTGCGACTAAGGATACAAAAAGAGACACTGCGGTTTTTTTACCCGTGGACGAGTCTGAGCATTGAGAAGTAACGCTAGCACTGGATGGGCCTTTGATGGGCCGGTCTCTGTTAGGGTCGATATATTCGGGTTGGGTTGGTTGAAAGAAGTTATTGGACCAAATTTTTGTTAACTCAACTAACTGAAATTTAAAAACTGAAAAAACTCCAGTTTCCGCATATTGCTGACCAAATATATCCTGATTTTGTGATTTGGTTTCGGTGTTCTTTTTTTTTTTTTTGCTCTGGTTGAGTCTCATATAGATGCATTCTTAATTTTTTTTGACGTATTGAACTATGGATATCAGTGTTAACCGGATACGCTTTTCATGACATGGATGTTTTGATAAAGGCTTGGGGAACCTCAAGCGCATTATCCGCTGTTTGCTTAATGTCAGTGTGTTTCTCTTATGCGTTTCAAAGCAAAACCGAACTCATCTATCGCAAGGTATACATTGAACGTATTACAAGACTAATCCAAAACAAGAGTTTAACCACCATAGGCTGGTCTGTCACTTTGTGACTTGTGAGAGTTACATCGGCGTATGGCCAGCATTACAACAAAGTGGTACACCCTGGCTGGTTTCACATCTTCCTCCGGCTGTGAACTATGCCAGGCACAAAGGCCTGCCACACTTCGGATGCGTTTGGTTTGTAGGGCGAAATGAGACGGAACAGAGAGACTCACTTTTAATGATGGTTTTTTTAGAGACAAATGAGATGAAGTCATCCAAAATAAATATTTCCTTTAGATTTGGAACAGAGCGATCCTTTCAAAATCTAGGGATGAACTAGTCCCACTTCCATGCCGTCACTTTCTGTCTCTGTCCGGTGCGGTTCGCATCCTCCTCTTGCCCTGCATCCGTTCTTCCCCGACCAGTTTCCACCTGCAAAATCTAAAGGCAGCTCGCCCGGGGTCTCTAGGTATGGCAAAGGATCGAGTTCGGGTCGGGTGGATGAAAAACCCGCCTGAAATGAAAGATCCTGCAGGTGAAATTCCAGACCTGCACCACACTCGTCGGGTTTCGGGTGTCCGTCGGATTTGACTTCTAATTCATCCACTTCTAATTCATCTGTATCAAGAACAGTACATCCACTTCTAGTGCCAGCAAATTCTGCGGAACAAATTTACCTTGAAGTTAGCGACCATAGTATCAACTACATCAATAAGATAATTTTTATTTCGCAGTTTCTTCATAAGCTCGAAACTGCGACTGCTCTGCCCAAGAGAAAAAATGGCATATTTAGGTTCTCAATTTCAACAAAATCAAGTAGCAACAAGACATTGAAAAAGTAGTTTGCTTTGCAGCATAGTTTGTTGGGATCCCGACATCTCTATATGTGTGTGTATTCAGCTGAAAGTCATCTTTTAACTTTCACCAAGCAGCAAATAATTCAATGGCAGGCTTATGCACATCTTGGACCAGGCTCTCGCTCATTCCGCATAGCTCATCTCTCCCCTCTTCTTCCAGGCAAAGTTATTTTCCACAGGACGTGCAACATTGCCATCTTTGTAATGACCTAACTGCTAATCCGTAGTCGGCATAAAGAAAGGTTAAAGAACAGTATCACAAGAACACTTTAGCAGCTCTATTACGGTGTCACCTGTATCCTTCTCTTCGAAAGCACCTTATTGGCAGCTGAAGAGCTTCGAGCCTGGAGGCTCATAGCAACAACGGGCTCGCAGGTACAGCTCCATCCGTAACTGGCGATGGAGGAGGCTTGCAGGTACGCCTCCCGGATGCACAACCGGCGTGTGAACGCTGGCGAGAAATAGCGGCAGGTCCATGGTGACGGCCGGAATCGTCGCTCGCCGAATAAGGCTAGGGTTATGGAGCTCGAGTGGTTGGCGTCGATAATGAGTTGGGTTGAGGTCCGGTGAGCTGCGTTTTACTCTTGTGCACTGGGCTGTAATTTAATTACCGGATATTTCGGTACCCCACAGGCACCCGCGGGTGAAAAAACCCGCACCTGCATCCACAACATGTCATGTCGGGTGCGGATCAAACTCGCGGGTGAAAATTCTCACTCGCACCCGCACCCTTCGAGGGCAAAATCCGACGGGTACCCGAACTGCGGGTGGAATTGTCATCTCTAATTCTGGTTATTATGTCTTTGAGTTAATACAAACTCACTTTTATTCTAAGCTGAGAACATTTCTAGTGAATTATCCTTGTTTAATGTTGCTATAAACCTTTCTGCTGCTAGAATTGTATATGCTCTCATAGTCTTATAAATTGCCAATTCTGGAAGTAAAAAGCACAAAATTAACATTTTTGCCCCATTTTTACTGTCTTATTCTAAAGCATGTACTTCAATTAGTCCTGAGAATTGGGCTGAGCAAAATTTGTGCGGCCCGAAGCATGAAAAGGCGGCACAATCCCCAGCCCGGTCCATCATGAAAGCTTTTCAGGCTGTGCCAGCATGATACGAGACTCGGGTTGTGCCGTGTCTCACTTTTGGGCATATTCGCGGAACGACATGAGGTTTTGCGCCGTGCTCGGGCCAGCATGGCCTGATAGCGGCCTGACGGCCCAAAAAATTGGACTGCCGTAGGCAGTCAAGACCAGAGAATAAATGAGGTCCAACAGGCCGTCGCACTCAAGCCCACAATCGTCTGCATGGAAAGGGAGTTCCAGGCCGTCGCACAAATAAGTTCAAAGCCCATTCGATGCCTCTGCTTATAAACCAGGAGTACTGCTCTCAAATTCCCTTGGTAGGCAAAAAGCACAGGAGCGTACGTAGGCACCGCTTGGCGCACCTCTGGCCACTTCGTGGGTCGAAATCGTGGACGGTCCTCACTGACAGGCCGGTTAGCGTGGTTGTTCTTCAGTTTGCAGCTTCTTTTCTTATTTAGATTCCAATTTAATTATTCAAACTTGTATAGATTCCGCAAATTAGGTCCAAATTCGATGATTTGTTTCTATATTCTTAAAAAAATATTATCTGTCACTTGGAACCATTATTGTTAAACTTATATAGGTAAATTTGGTAAACCCCAAAATAATTTCTATGCACATATTATTCGCATTTTTGTATCTCTTTAAAAAAGAATATTCAACTGAAATTTGGTGTGTATGTACATATTATATATTGCTACACATTAGAATTTTGTAAAAAGAATGCAAACACTCACACATGTGTAACTTCTCATTGCTCACCATTTAACTCAGAAGCTCATATCGAATTTGGCATTCACTAAAGTTGAAACACACGATCATTCAAACAAAATTTAAAAATATCCAAGAAATATAGAGGTTGGTATTATCATTCAAAAATCCCACAAAAAATTACTCACAAAATCAGTATATTGTTCAAGATATAAAAATAACAAAAACCCTTTTATTTGTTTTTTGTTCCCATCAATTTATGAGGTTTTTCAAAGTCAAATTCAATGGGCACATGTAATTCAACTTTCATTAATTTTTTCTTATTTTTAATTTTTTTATCTAGGTATTCTGAAAAAATTTGACCTCAATTCAAATGTTTGACTGACTATAGGGCAAATTTGCTATCACTGGGCCGTGCTCAGGCCAAGCATGGCCCGAATAAGGCCCGTCAAACCGGGCCGTGCCTGGAGTGCAGTTCTCAATTTTTGTGCCAGCCGGCTCAGCATGGCCCGAGTCCCATCTCTAACCTCAATCATAGTACAAAAGTGAATGTCTATACTTCCACATTCTTGTTTCCGTACATTGAGGTCATTTAGTCACCACCACAGTTTCATTGCACTGTTAACAAGCAGTTAACAACATGTTTTGATCCTGATTGTTGTTCTAGGTGGCACCAAGTTTACAATTTATCAGTGTTTAAAAAAGCGGACGCCTAGGCCGCTTAAGCGCCGCCTAGGAACTGAACGCTGCCTGGCCACTCCGCTTTCCATTAAGCAATGGGATTAAGCGTCAGCGCCGCTCAATTCCGCCCAAGGACGCTCAATTCCGCCTGGGCTGCCCAATAGCCTGTGGACCGCTTTTTTATGTGCCTGACCCAGTTAAAAGGAGGAAGTAAAACCTAAAATCAATCCGGTATGGTAGCCGCCAGCTCTCAGGGCCGCAGACGTTGCTTGCCCGACGCTAAGACGCACGCGCTCGCCCGACATGTGGGATTTTAGTTGTGTACTGCTCTAAGTCTTATAGCTATTAGTTTTGTACTGACTACAAAGTTTGGATTTAGCCTCTAGTAGACTAGTTAACGATACCCTTTTATGCTTCTGATTTTGATTCCTGTAGTTCAGTTGATGAAATTTATATTCCCACACTCCCACTTATTTGGAACCAGGATGTCATATACATATATGTAATATAGTATATAAATTTAGCACCGATTTTTACGAAATGCCTAGGCGCTAGGCGGAGCTCTTTCGCTTTTTAAAACATTGCACTTTATACAATGTAGAAAACTAATGTAATTAATTATTTAGGTCAAGTAACTTAACACCTATTGTTTTTTGAGAGTAGACTCAATTATTGCAAAATTGGCTTTGATTTTTGCTATTGAAGTAGCAACTAATAGGAGCCGATACACGAGGGGGGGGGGTTGGGGAATGCGACATGTACAGATTATGTCAATGAGTTTAGTTTGTCTGGCCTCTCATATGTGAGTCATGAATTTATATTTCCCATGATCTCATAAACTGGCCAAACTGCGAGACCCTCTAGAGCATTTTGCAAGGTTCTACGTAGGGAAGGTCTATTTTTTTAGTAATATGCTAAACGTACAATTCCTATCATTCTTTGATCTTAGGCTGGCCACAACGGCAGTGTTAAAGGCACCGCTATCCGCGTTTAGCGGCCGCGGTCGGCTGCAGCGGGGCAGCCAAATGCTTCATTAAAGTAGCGGCCACAACAGCGCGTCGCTGCAGATGGCGGCCTCCTGTAGCGGCCAATATGAAGAGAGAAAGGAAGAGAGGAAAAAGAAAGGAAGGAAAAAAATAAAGGGAGGAGAAATGAATAAAATAGGTGGGAGTTGGTATAGAGTTGTGATATGTAGGTGCACGAGCGTGGATAACGAAACGCTAAAACAGATAATCTTTTAGAGGTGAGTTTTAGAGGTTGAATATAGAGGTCTATGAATGTGAACAGTCTTAGCTAAGCTTTGAAGCAGTTGAAATTCAACTTATGATGTGCATTGATCTTTCAGAAAAGGAGTTATGTGATGCATTCTAGATATGGCGAGTTCACGCTAGCTAAGGACCCCCCCCCCCCAGAGCTGCTTCTCCGTCATCTGTGATGTCCATCGAGCGGTCATTAGATTTAGAGTCCGGTGTTTTCAGTTCTAGCGGCTTAATTACACTGTCCACACTCAGTGAAGCTTTGAAAGTGCATCTAGGCATCCCCGTGGGTTTTGGATGTTTGATGATGAAAATTAAGAGGCTAATGAGCTAAAGTGATCTTAAGCACAGGTACAAGAACTGAAATGAGATGAAAACCCTCAAAAAAGGAAAAGGATAAAATGGGTGTTAAAGACTCAAGCGTAGAAATTAGGGTTTCTATGATGTTGAGCTTATATGAGATGTGTCATGAGAAAGGGTAGATGTATCATGTGCAATGAGATCATTCTAGAGGGCTTAAAGTGGTGGTTTAGTGAAACACCTAAGTGAGAAGTCAAAAATGAGAGAAACCCTAGGAGGCCGGACTAGTCCGGCCAGGCAGACAAGTCCGTTTTGAGATGGACCAAACGTCTCTGGAGTGAATCTGAGTGAATTTGGAGCTAAGTCCAAGAAGTCCAAACTTGTCCGTTTCTGGACAGACCAAAGCTCTATGGAAAAGTTCGGACTTGTCCGTTTGGGTACGGACCAGTCCGTTTGAGACTTAGTGAGATCATTCGAGAGAAACCCTAGTGGGTCGGACTAGTCTGCACCATATGGCCGAACTAGTCCGTGCCAGTCCAGTTGAGTCCGATTTGGGACGGACTAAACCTTTCTGTCCCACTTCGGACTAGTCCGTTTTGGACCGGACTAGTCCGTTGTCTAGTGATCGTTTGAATTTGGAAATTTGGCGGGTAGCGTGACGATCGTCGCTCAGTGTGGCAGTTGTCGGGAACTGACCAGAGGTCAGTGGTCCCATAAGGCCGGACTAGTCCGGGTCCAGAGGCCGGACTAGTTCGCCCTTCTGCTGAGGTCAGCAGAAGGGGCTCGGGACCCCTATAAGAAGGGGACCCCCGACCTCATTTGAAGATGTCTTGAACCCTAGTGCCGCCACAAGCATCCTAGAGCCTTCCAAAGCCTTCTACTCATCCTACTAACCCTCTAAGAGCAAATCTTGAAGAGATTAGGGTTTGGGGAGGAGAGTAAAGGAAGATCATCGCGCTTTGGCTCTCGGTTTGATATCTTGCACATTGTGTTGTGTTTTGTGGCTTGTGTGAGTTGAGCTTCGTGTGCTCCTCATTGTATTGATTTGTGGGAGCCTCAACTTGTGAGCAGCCCCATCAATCTTGGTGATTACCCATTGATATAGTGGAAACCAAGCCGACCATTGTGGTGGCTTGGTGAGAGAAGGGTCAAGTGAGACCCGGTCCTTGTGTGGACTTCTCAACGTGGATGTAGGCTTCTTCGTGGAGCTGAACCACGAGATAAATCTTGTCTCACTTGTCTTTTACTTCTTGTGATCACTAGAATTGCTATTAGGGTTCATATTGTTCACATTGCTTTTCACTTTTGATCTTTGTTGAAAACTTGTGATCCAAGTGCTTTAACTTTACAATCTGAATTGTACTAGTTTACCACATATTGCTTATCTCTTTGGTGAACTTAAATTCCGCAAATAACTTGTAGAAACCAAGTTTTTTGGTTTTCACCCTGTGTTGAGCAGACTAGTCCGGCCCTGTCCAGACAAGTCCGACCTCATGAATTTAATCTCGTTTGATTAAGTCCTTTCAGGTGTTATTGCCTATTCACCCCCTCTAGGCAACTTTCAATTGATATCAGAGCAGTCTTCTCCACAAGAGTCTAACAACTCGGATAAGAAATGGCCGGAAGGGGTGATAACGAGGTTCCAGTGGTCGTTGATGACACCAAGACGAAGAACATCGATGTTCTTCAAGATGATCCAAACAACGACGAAGAAGTTCGGATGCTCAAGGCACGGCTTCGTGAGAAGCTCAACGTGCCCAAGAAGGAGATCAAGCAAATTGCAGCGACCAACGTCGACAATGGGAGTTGTTCACAAGACTACTCCGGGTATCCTTATAATTATGAGTAACTAACCGCGAGCAATCATTATTTATCAATTCCCATTGGCAAACCTCCTCAATTTGATGGAAATGATGACTCCATGTGGAAGCATAATATGAAGATGCACCTCATTTCCTTAAACCCTAGCTTGTGGCAAATTGTTATGATAGGTGTTCATCTTCCGAAGAATGAGGAAGACATCACTCCGGAACAAGCCGTTCTCCTCCATCGTAATGCTCAAGCCGTTGGAGTGATTACATCCTCATTGACTCGAGATGAGTTCAACTGCATTGAAGGGTTGGAGGTTGCCAAGGAGATATGGGATACCCTCAAGACGGCGGACGAAGGCAACCACGTCATTAGGGAGGTAAAGATTAAGATGATCAAAGGAGAGCTTGGGAGATTCACCATCATGGAGGGTGAGTCTCCCCAAGATATGTATGACCGCCTCAAGACTCTCATCAACAAGAGTCGGTCATATGGAAGAACCCGATGGACCGACCACGAAGTGGCAAAGAGGATGATTCGAGCATTCATGCCTCGAAACGTCACTCTTTGCTCACTAATTCGTGAGAGTCCGGGCTTCCACAAGATGACTCCCGAAGAAGTGCTAGGGAGGATCATCAACCATGAGATGATGGAGCAAGAAGCGATGTTGATCTACAAAAGCTTTCCTCCTCCAAGAAAAGGGATGTTGCATTCAAGGCAACATCCTCAAGATCACAAGAAACGGAAGAGAATGATGAAGAGAGTCCCGACACCGATGAGGAAGAAGCTCTCTTTATCAACAACTTTAAGAGGATGTTTAGAAGAAGGAGGGGGAGCTACCAAAATGAAAGAAAGAGCAAAGACAAGCCCAAGACAAGATCAAAGAGGGCTTGCTACATTTGTGGGGAGTATGACCACTTCATTGTGAATTGTCCACATGAAGAAAACAAGAAGAAGAAGAAGGAGGAGGGAAAGTCCAAAGAGAAGAAGTATTTCAAGAAAAAGAAGCAATCCGGACATGCCCACCTCGGAAAGGAGTGGGATTCAAATGAGGAATCCTCCTCCGATGGAGAAGAGAAGATAGCAACCATTGCTATGAAGAAGACAACTACAGAAAACAAGCTCTTCCCCAACTTGGATACTTCAAGTCCAACATGTCTCATGGCCAAGGAGGGAAGAAAGAAGGTTAAATCTATGTCCTCTTCTTCAATTTCTTCTCATGATGATTTTGATAGTAGTAGTGAAAATGAACATATGCTTAAAGACATGAGTAAAAGTACTTTGAAGAGATTGAGATTGTTAACGGAGGAAATATTTGAGAAGGAAGAACTCATCAACCGTCAAGAGGACATGCTCATCCAACAAAAGGAGAGATGTCAAGAGGTTGAGGAGCTCCTGGAGCTTGAAAGAGAAAGAAGCAAGGCACTTGAGCGTGAACTCGCTTTGAGCAAGGAAACTTGCTCAAACCTTGAAAACACTACAATTGTGCTCAAGGAAGAACTTGTTAGTTTGACACAAGCTAACAAGATTCTTTAGACGCAAGTGAAGTCTCTCAAGGTCAATGCACCTTCTTCCTCTACAAGCTCACCTTACACAAATATTAAATCCGAAGCATCTCAACCTTGCAAATGCTCAAACTTGATCATAAAGCTTAAAGATGAGCTTAAGTTGGCACAAACTAATCAAGCACCAAAGGGTGACATCTTTGACAAGGAGAAGGTGACATATTCACGTAGTGCATATACCAACACAAGACATCCCCTTGTCAAGGATGGTCTTGGTTATTATAGGGAGATGAGGCAAAATGCCAAAACTCTCAAGAATGGCAAAGACTTGATTATTTTTGTCAAAGGGGGCTCATACAACAACAAAGGGAAGAACATTGCTACTTCAACTAAAATTCCTAAGAAAGAACCTCATCCATTATTCTATGATTTTGATGCATCATATGTTTTATTGAGGAACAAGTTTGGAAAGGCCTATGCTAGGTATGTTGGGCCACACCGCAAGTGTCCCAAAACTTGTGTATGGGTGCCCAAGTGCCTCTTGACTAACATCAAAGGACCCAACACCGCTTGGGTACCTAAATCCAAGGCTTAAATCTTTCTTGTAGGCATACTCCTCCAGTGGAACCAAGTGGGTTCTTGATAGTGGATGCACAAATCATATGACCGGAGAGAGGAAGATGTTTGTGGAGTATGAGCTAAATGAAGATCCAAGTGAAGGAATCTATTTTGGGGACAATAGCCAAGGAAAAATCCTTGGCACCGCTAAAATTGCTATATCCCCTAATCATACGCTTCCAAATGTTTTACATGTTTATTTACTTGATTATAACCTCTTGTCCATATCACAACTATGTGAAAAAGGTTATAATTGTTTATTCACTAATGAGGGTGTGACCGTCACACGGAGAAGTAATGGCTCAATTGCCTTTAAGGGTGTACTCAAGGGAAAGCTCTATCTTGTTGATTTCTCCGCGGATAAAACCCAACTTGATACATGCTTAATTGCAAAAACTAACATGGGATAGCTTTGGCATAGAAGGCTAGCCCATGTTAGGATGAGGTATTTTCAAAAACTCCTTAAGGGCGAGCACATCCGTGGTTTAAAGAATGTTATGTTTGAAAAGGATAGGCCATGTAGCGCATGCCAAGCCGGAAAGCAAGTTGGAGCACCACATCCATCCAAGAACATTATGACAACATCAAGACCATTGGAGCTTCTACACATGGATCTCTTCGGTCCAATCGTCTACATTAGTATTGGTGGTAACAAATATGGTCTTGTTATTGGTGATGACTTTTCACGTTTCACTTGGTTATTCTTTTTGCATGACAAGAGCGAGACTCAAAGTGTTCTCAAGAGATACTTGAAGAGAGCTCAAAATGAGTTCTCCTTGAGTATCAAGACCATAAGGAGTGACAACGGCACCGAATTCAAGAATACTCAAGTTGAAGAATTTTTGGATGAAGAAGGCATCAAACATGAGTTCTCGGCCCCCTACCCCCTTCAACAAAATGGAGTGGCCGAGAGGAAGTGAAAGTTGCCTAGAGGGAGGGTGAATAGGCTAATCGACCTGCAAATGACTCAATAAAACGAGATTAAATTACAGGGGGCGGACTAGTCCGGTCTGGGGGCGGACTAGTCCGGTCAGCCTGCGAGAAGATCCCTAAAAGGGGTTTCTAGCAAGTTTTAAGGCGATTTTCTCGAAGCTACAGGTGAGGATATGGTTATGTCAAGTTTAGCAACTACCAACACAAGTATATGACTAAGAGGAACAAGTTTATAGCAATATGAAGCACGAGACAAACTAGCAACCCTAGAAAGAAATATTCGATAAATGAAATGCAAAGAACACGGAGACACAAGAATTTATCCCGAGGTTCGATCCCACACAAGGAATCTACGTCCCCGTTGAGGAGTCCACAAAGGACCGGGTTCAACAACCCTTCCCTCACCAAGTTTACCGCACGGGCCTAACTTGGTTCTCCACTATCACAAAGAATGAATACAAGATTCATTGGGGCTTCTCACAATCTGAGGCTCCCACCACAATTACAATTGCAAATCACAAAGATTGACTCAAGCCACAGATCACAAAGATTCACAAAGTGCAAGAGATCAAACCGAGAGCCAAAGAGCGGTGTTCTTCCTCTTCTTCACCTCACCAAACCCTAATCCACACAAGAATTAGTTTTAGAGGGAATGTAGGCAAGAAAGAGGCTTTTGGAGGCTCAAGGTTGCTGTGGCGGCGCTAGGGTTTCAATTTTCTCAAGGATTTTGTTCAAATGAACCTAGAGGACCTCTATTTATAGAGGTCCCAAGCCCATACTGCTGACTTCAGCAGAAGGGCAGACTAGTCCGGCCTAAAGCCCGGACTAGTCCGGCCTAGGGGACCACTGACGCCTCTGACAACTGTCGCACTGCGCGGCAATCGTCACACTACCAGCCAAACTTCAAATTCAAACGGTCACTTCAACAATGGACTAGTCCGGCCCTCACCTGACTAGTCCGATCTCACACAGAACCTTTTGTTCCGTGTGAAAACGGACTAGTCTGAAGACCACGGACTAGTCCGGCCTTCCCAGACTTAGTCTATGAAACGCAGTCTCCTCTCAAACCCGGACTAGTCTGGCCCCCAGGGCGGACTAGTCCAATCTTAGTCAGGACCTCTTGGTCCGGACTAAAATGGACAAGTCCGTGGTTTTGGGACTTAGTCCCCAAAACCCACTTCACGACTACCTGGACTAGTCCGTCCCAATACGGACTAGTCCGATCTCAGTCAGACCCTTGTGGTCCGGCCCAAGACGGACTTGGCCGGCCAGGGGCGGACTAGTCCGGCCTCCTGCACGGACTAGTCCGGCCCTACTGCCAGACTGCTACTAACTCTCTTCTCTCAATAGGTTTGACCTCTAAACCGCTTTGATCTCCCAACTTGATCTCAATGCACTTTACACACACATCCTCACACAAATTTGGCTAGTATAAACTCGACACACTAGAAACCCTAATTTCCCTTTTCGAGTTGACATCGCCGTTTCCATCTTTTTTCCTTTTTGAGGGACTGTGCTTCCACTTAGTCCACACCTGTGCTTAAGATCACTGAGCTCATTAGTCACTTAATTGTCGTCATCAATCATCCAAAACCCACGGGGATCCTAGATGCACTTTTAATCTCCCCCTTTTTGGTGATTGATGACAACACATTAAGTCTTCACATATAAGAGTGTAAATTTGTGGTTTTCATAACGTGCGGGTGTATGAGTGACTCCCCCTCAATGAATGCATCATAAAAGAGAGATTGAGGAAGTCCTTCATACACACATACGTTATGGCGGGGTGCCTACGTGTTGTGCTCAACAATTTGTGACAAGACATAATAGGCATGAATATGATTATAAGATTGACATTCAAAACATCATATGTGATATTTAACATTAAGAGCATAGTCTTGCACAAATTTAAGTGATCGACAAAACATAGATAATACCATAAAGGAGTGCAACATGTCCACGGACCCAACATAGGAACTACACTCGACACTCCACACCCAAGAACCCTTGCCCAACCTTTCTAACACTCCTCCATATCTCTCCTGACCGACTCCCAACTATCTCTACCCCTTTGGCATCAAGACACAAAAAAGGGAAAAGAAGGGGGGAAACACGACCTCGAAGTCTAGTCGTCGTCTTCCTCGTCATCGTCGTCGTCGCGGGAGTCGCTCTCCGTGGCCTCCGGGTACTCTTGATCCTCATCGTCATCGTCGGAGGCACGAGCCAAAGGAGCTGCCCGGGAAGAGCTTCCGTCCTCTTGGAGCTGGGCGAGCTCGTCGGCAGTGAAGTTGGGGAAAGGAGTGATCTCCCCGTCACTCACTTCTGGAGAGGACATAGGGACCTCCAGCTTGTCGCACACTGCCTTAATATACTTTTCTTGGCACTTGCGTGCCCTCTGAGCTCGGATTTCTTGCTTCCGGCAGGAAGTGAAGATCACCTTGAAGCACTTGAAGAAAGCGCTCATCGATTGAGGTGGAGGCGGAGAAGGAGGCGCCACGGGGCGAGATGGAGGATCTGCATTCTTTCGGCGTGGAGGAGCTGGCACATTTGGAGGCTGCTGAGGACGAAGCGGGCGATGCGACATGTCCTTGACAAAGGACAAGCCCGACACCTTCTCTATGAGGCACATAATGTAGGGAGCATACCCACAAGCACGGTTGGGGGTATGCGATATGTTGAAGATATCGTCGAAAATATAATCGACGAGGTTGAATTTCTCCTCCCCATCAACAAGAAGTAGCAAGTGCCTCAAGTTTCCTTGAATCACCCCAGCATCACCATACTTTGGTGCTATTGTCCTTCTGAAGATCCTGTTCATGATGCTGTAGAAGGGCTTGATGTTGCGAGCATGTCCGGCACTGTATTGGACATGACTGGGGTACATGTATGCCAGCTCATCACGGTCCACGACCTTGAGGTTAGAGATGATGATCTCATGATCAAGATGTGCCTCAAGCCCTAGAATCTTGGCAAAATCTGCATAAGTGATTGAGTATTGCTCTCCATGCGTCATCCATATGATCCTCCGGTCACCTGAGGTGGTGAAGTAGATAGTGGAGTAAAATTGCAGGATCACTTCGACGTTCCAGTCATATTTGAACCCCATGATCTCCTTGAGCTCATGACGCTCAGTAGCTTCAATGACGGCATCAAATGCAGAGTGTTGCTTCTTTGCCATGTACTCCCAGTCTACCCACTGTGCTTCAATCACAGGCTTCTTCATGCTTTGGTAGACCAGACGGTAGTAATCACAATGAAAGTCGCACCAAAACCGAGGGTCGACGGTGCTCCTTTCATACTTATACACCTTGTCCGTCCGGAGCCTTCTTGCCTTTTCAGCTCCCTTTCCATGAAAGATATTTGCAGCTATGTCACGCTGCCTGTTTGGATTCCTCTCGGGAGTGTGCACTTCTAGGGGACCAATCAATTTGGCTTTCCCCTTCTCCTTGATAACAATGCCCTTTGCCTTCGCAGCCGAGGCCTTCACTGAGGGCTTCTTTTTCTTTGGCTCAGCAGGAGCCAGGGCCTTTCCCTTCTTCGGATCTCTCTCAATCTGGCGTTCAGCAATGTCTTCTTGTGCTGGTTCCTTGCCCTTGTCCTTCTCTCCAAGTGTCACAAGTCTCTTTCTCTTGGAGACTTGTGCAGCAGCCGCCTGATAGTTGTGAGCTTCATGCTCCTCTCGCTTATTCTTCCGGAGATCCTTCCATGACTCCTCAATGGCCCGAGCCATTGCTTCATCCTCGTCGTAGGCCAATGCGGCGGCCCGAGCAGCTTGTTGCTTCTTGGCTGCCTGCGCTCTTGCATGCTGCTCGAGATACTTCTCCGCAGCCTCAACTTCGGCTCTTGCTCGTTCTTCGGCGAGGCGGAGTTGCTCCGCCTCCCACTCGGGGTCAGTGGGAGGAGAAGCGGAATGGCGAGGAGCGGCCATTTTAGCTGAAAGGAATAAAGTCCATAAGATAGAAGGTCAAGGAGTTGGAATAATGCAAAAGAACTCACGAAACACAGCCAAAGTGTGAGTTTGATCTGTGCAGACCGGACTTGTCCGCTCCAGGGGTGGACTAGTCCGCCTGGCACCAGACTAGTCCGGGTTGCACAAGCTAAACCCTAACTCTAACGGTTTTTCGAGAAATTTGGAATCAAGTCGCAATACTCCTAGGCTATGATCACAAGGTCACTAGTAACAACTTTAATGAAGAGGCATCTACCAAAAACCCAATGAATCAACAATGAGGCTAGTTTTTGAAAAAGGAGGAATACCTCTTCAAATCTTGAAGAATCGACAAGATCGGGGAGGGATTGCGTCGAGGATGTTTGGGAAAGGTCTCCATTGCCTCCAAGGAGTCCAATGCACGAATTGGAATCGGTTTTTGGTGGTTGGAATCAAAAATCGTCAAAAGGGGGCGGTTTCGCACGCGTGGAAGAGAGAGAACTCAGATGAGGAAGTGGAGGGGTCGGCCGCTTCCTGGGGGGTTTAAGTCCCCAGGGGCCGGACTAGTCCGATAGGGGGGCTGGACTAGTCCGGTCAGCGGACCAGACCCGGACCAGTCCGGATCCGGACTTGTCCGGCCATAGGGCGGACTAGTCCGGTCCTAGGAGGCTGAAAAAACATATATATTCGAGTTTTAGCCACTATAAAAGATCCTTATGGACATATTGCACAACAAAACCTTGTGAATATGGTCAGTAAGCAATCACCATTCAAACTATGACCATGACTCACAAAGTCACTAATTTTTCAAATATTTAGGAGAAAATTGAGATAGAGAGAGTTTTTCAACCACATGCATTCTTTTGAACAAGGCATAAGTAGACATTCAGATGTGCATGTTTCAAGCCACATTTCGAGAATCTAAGATATTTAGCTCACTCCTAAGCTCACAAAATCGCTTCTCATCTAGGGGCTTGGTGAATATGTCGGCTAGTTGGTTTTGGGTTCTCACATGGGAAATCACTATATCCCCCTTTAAGGAATTATCTCTCAATAAGTGGTGTCTAATGTCTATGTGTTTGGTCCTTGAATGCTCAACTGGATTATGAGCTATTTTGATGGCGCTCTCATTGTCACATAGGAGAGGGATATGACGCAAGTTTATACCATAATCCCTTAGAGTTTGTCTCATCCACAGAAGTTGTGCACAACAACTTCCGGCTGCGACATACTCCGCTTTGGCTGTGGAGAGAGCAATGGAATTTTGTTTCTTAGAGGACCAAGACACTAATGATCTACCCAAGAATTGGCATGTCCCGGATGTGCTCTTTCTATCAACTTTGCACCCCGCATAATCCGCATCGGAATAACCAATGAGGTTGAACTTGGATCCTTTGGGGTACCAAAGTCCTAGGCTCGGTGTGTGAACTAGATATCTAAGAATTCTCTTCACGGCGGTCAAATGACATACCTTTGGTGCAGCTTGAAACCGTGCACACATACACACACTTAGCATGATATTGGGCCTAGATGCACAAAGATATGACAAGGAGCCAATCATGGAACGATATACCTTTTGGTCCACACTTGGACCATCTTCGTTGAGGTCAAGGTGTCCATTCGTCGCCATAGGGGTCTTAATGGGTTTGGCCTTGTCCATGTCAAACTTCTTCAATATGTCTTGAGTGTACTTTGTTTGACTTATGAACGTGTCTTCTTTGAGTTGCTTGACTTGGAAACCTAAAAAGAACTTCAACTCCCCCATCATGGACATCTCAAATCTTTCCGTCATAATCTTTGAAAACTCATCACAAAACACTTTGTTAGTAGAACCAAATATAATGTCATCGACATATATTTGGCACACAAAAAGATCATCATTGAAGTGCTTTGTAAATAGAGTGTAATCAGCTTTTCCTATCTTAAAACCATTTTCAATTAGAAAATCTCTAAGACACTCATACCAAGCTCTAGGAGCTTGTTTGAGGCCATAGAGAGCCTTACGCAATTTGAAGACATGGTTTGGGAATTCTTGGTCTTCGAAGCCCGGTGGTTGCTCCACATATACTTCCTCCTTGATTGGGCCATTTAGGAACGCACTCTTTACGTCCATTTGATAGAGCTTAAAATCATGGTGAGTAGCAAAGGCAAGTAATATTTGAATTGACTCTAACCTAGCTACGGGAGCAAAGGTTTCATCAAAATCCAAACCTTCGACTTGTGAGTACCCCTTGGCCACAAGTCGTGCCTTGTTCCTTGTCACAACGCCATGTTCATCTTGCTTGTTGCGGAACACCCACTTGGTGCCTACAACATTTGCTCGTGGACGCTTGACAAGCTCCCAAACTTTGTTCCTCTCGAAGTTGTTAAGCTCCTCTTGCATGGCCACCACCCAATTCGGATCTCTCAAGGCATCTTCAACCCTATGGGGCTCCAAAGAAGAGACAAAAGAGTAATGTTCACAAAAGTTTGCAACACGAGAACGAGTGATTACCCCTTTAGTGATGTCTCCTAGTATGTTGTCAACGGGGTGATCCCGTTGAACACTTTGATGTACGCGAGGATGTGGAGGTTGAGCTCTTGAGTCATCATCATCTTCTTCTTCTTCTTGATCTCCCCCTTGATGAGTGCCTCTCCCTTGACTTTCATCTTCTTGATCGTTTTGAGGTCCTACTTGACCGTCGAAAGCTTGATCACATGGAGGAGTACTTGCATCATCTTGTGGTTGGTCACTTGAGCATTGAGGTTGTTCTTGTGGTCGAACGTCTCTAAGTGCCATTCTCCTAAGTGCTTCTTGTGGAGAGTCTTCTTGATCTAGCACACTTTGATCAACTTGCTCCACTTGGGAGCCATTAGTTTCATCAAACATCACGTCGCGTGTTATTTCAACAATTCCGGAGGTTTTGTTGAAGACATGGTAGGCGTGAGTGTTTGAGTCATAGCCAAGCAAGAAACATCGGACTTTGAAGCAAACTTTGAAGTCCTAGGCTTCTTGTTGATAATATAACACTTGCTCCCAAAAACACGAAAATAAGAGACATTGGGTTTCTTACCAACTAGAAGCTCGTAGGGAGTCTTTTTGAGGAAGCGGTGGAGGTATAATCGATTGACGGCGTGGCAGGCGGTGTTAACCGCCTCCGCCCAAAATCGATCCGATGTCTTGTACTCATCAAGCATTATCCTTGACATCTCGATGAGTGTTCTGTTCTTCCATTCTGCCACCCCGTTTTGTTGAGGGGAGTATGGAGCTGAAAGTTCATGCTTGATGCCTTCCTCATCCAAGAATTCTTCTACTTGAGTGTTTTTGAACTCGGTGCCGTTGTCACTTCTTATAGCTTTGATTCTTGAGGCAAACTCATTTTGAGCTCTCCTCAAGAACCTTTTGAGGACACCGTGGGTTTCACCTTTATCATGCAAGAAAAACACCCAAGTGAAACGAGAAAAGTCATCAACAATAACAAGACCATATTTGTTACCGCCAATGCTTATGTAGGTTATTGGCTCGAAAAGGTCCATGTGTAGCAGCTCCAACGGTCTTGTCATCGTCATGATGTTCTTGGAGGGATGTTGAGCTCCTACTTGCTTCCCCGCTTGGCACGCACTACATGGCCTGTCTTTTTCGAAGACAACATTCTTCAAGCCATGGATGTGATCGCCCTTAAGAAGCTTTTGTAAGTTCCTCATGCCAACATGGGCCAGCTGTCTATGCCAAAGCCATCCCATGTTGGTTTTCGCCATTAAGCATGTGTCAAGTTGAGCTTTATCCGACGCAAAGTCCACAAGATAAAGCTTTCCCTTGAGCACACCCTTAAAAGCAATTGAGTTATCACTTCTTCTAAGGACGCTCACACCCTCATTAGTGAAAACACAATTATAACCCTTGTCACATAGTTGTGATATGGACAAGAGGTTATAGTCTAAAGAATCAATGTGTAGAACGCTAGAAAGAGTGTGTTGAGGAGAGATGACAATTTTACCGGAGCCAAGGATTTTTCCTCGGCTATTGTATCCAAAGAGGATTCCTTCATTTGGATCATCGTGTTCTTCATACTCCTCGAACATCGACCTCTCTCCGGTCATGTGGTTTGTGCACCCACTATCGAGCACCATTTGTAACCACCGGAGGAGTATGCCTACAAAACAAGATTATGCCTTCCTTTTAGGTACCCAAGCGGAGTTGGGTCCTTTGACGTTAGTGGTAAGGCATTTGGGCACCCACACGCAAGGCTTGGGGCTCTTGCGGAGTGGCCCAACATATCTAGCAAACACCTTGCCATATTTGTTCCTCATAAGCACATACGAAGCATCAAAATCATGAAATAGAGGATGCGGTTCAGATTTAGGCATTTTGTTGCTAGTGGATGTGTTCTTCTCAATTTAGTTGTAGATGAACTTCCCTTAACAAAGACAATCATGTCTTTGCCATACTTGAAGGTTTTGCATTGTGCCTACCACTTCTAGTATATCCAAGACCATCCTTGACATGGGGAGGTCTTGTGTTGGTGTATGCACTTCGTGCATACGCCACCTTCTCCTTGTCAAAGATGGCACCCTTAGGTGCTTGCTTGCTTTGCGCTAAGTTCAGTTCATCCTTAAGTTTAAGGATTAAGTTAGAGCATTTGCAAGGCGTGATAGCATTGGATGAGGCCTTTGAGGAGGTTGAGCTCTTGGAGGAAGAGGCTACATTGTTCTTAAGGGACCCAACTTGAGTCTCAAGGATCTTGTTAACTCTTGTCAAGTTCCCAAGTTCATCCTTGAGCTCAATTGATTTCTCCTCAAGACTTAAGCACGTTTTCTTGCTTAGAGCAAGTTCGTGTTCCAATGCATTGCTCTTCTCTCTTTCAAGCTCAAGGAGATCATTAAGCTCTTGACATCTCTCCTTTTCAAGGATGAGCATGTCCTCTTGTCTGTTGATGAGCTCCTCCTTCTCAAAGATCTCATCCATAAGCAACTTCATCCTATGCAAGGTGCTTTTGCTTATGTCCTTAAACATGTGCTCATTTTCACTAGCGCTATCAAAATCATCATGAGAGGAAATGGAGGAGGAGGAGTGAGATGTTACCTTTCTCCTTCCCTCCTTTGCCATAAGGCAAGTTGGTTTGTAGTCGTTGTTGAGGTTGGGGAAGAGCTTGCTTCCCTTGGAGCTCCTCCCGATGGCTATGGTGGCCATTTTCTCCTCTTCTTCTTCGGAGGAGGACTCATCGTTAGAGTCCCACTCCTTGCCCAAGTGCGCTTGTCCGGAGGGCCTCTTCTTCTTGAAGAACTTCTTCTCTTGAGGCTTGCCCTCCTTTTTCTTCTTCACTTCTTCATGGGGGCAATCAACTATGAAGTGGCCATACTCGCCACAATTGTAGCAAGCCCTCTTGTTTTTGGGCCTTGCCTTTTCCTTGCCTTTTCCTTAATGCTTGTATCCTCCTTTTCTTCTCCTCATCATCCTCTTGAAGTTGTTGATGAAGAAGGCCTCTTCCTCATCGGTGTCAAGGCTCTCCTCATCATCTTCCGTTTGCTCTTTTGGGGAGGATGTTGCTTTGAGCGCAACATTCTTCATCTTCGAGGCGGTGAATCTTTGAAGGTCGTTGTAGAAGAGCGCCTCCTTTTCCATGATCTCGTGATTAATGATCCTTCCAAGGACCTCTTCCGGGGTCATTTTGGCAAACCCTGGACTTTCTCGGATCATGGAGCATAGAGAGACGTTCCTAGGCATGAATGCCCGGATCATTCTCTTCACTACCTCGTGGTCCGTCCACTTGGTACAGCCATAAGATCTACTCTTGTTGATGAGTATCTTTAGGCGATTGTACATCTCTTGGGGAGATTCACCATCCATAATGGCAAACCTCCCGAGCTCTCCTTCAATGAGTTCAATCTTTGCTTCCTTGACGACTCGGTTGCCTTCATGAGCCGTCTTGAGAGTGTCCCAAATATCTTTGGCCACCTCAAGTCCATCCACTCGGTTGAACTCATCTCTTGAGAGGGATGATATGATTACTCCAGCCGCTTGAGCATTGCGGTGAAGGAGCACGGCTTGCTCCAGATTGATATCTTCTTCATTTTTAGGGATGTGCACCCCGGTCAACACAATTTGCCACAGTGAGGGATTGAGTGACACAAGGTGGATCTTCATGTTGTGCTTCCACATCCCGTAGTCAGTTCCATCGAATTGGGGAGGTTTCCCCAATGGGATGGAAAGGTAGTGGTTGTTGACGGCAAGGCGTTCATAGTTGAACCCTTGTTGGTTGTAGTTGACTCCGCCGCCACCACTTGATGAGCTTGACGGTTCAACCGTAGCAATCTTCAGCTTCTCGCGGAGCTTTGCCTTGAGCTGACGAGTCTCCTCATCATCGGTTGGCTTGTCTTGATAAGCCATTGTCTCCTCACATGTCGGTTGAGAATCATTGGTCGACACCTCTTCAAACACCACTCCGGCCATCTCTCCGAGTTGTTAGACTCTTTGTGGAGAGTCCTGCTCTGATACCAATTGAAAGTTGCCTAGAGGGGGGTTGAATAGGCTAATCAACCTGCAAATGACTCAATAAAACGAGATTAAATTACAGGGGGCGGACTAGTCCGGTCTGGGGGCGGACTAGTCCGGTCAGCCTGCGAGAAGATCCCTAAAAGGGGTTTCTAGCAAGTTTTAAGGCGATTTTCTCGAAGCTACAGGTGAGGATATGGTTATGTCAAGTTTAGCAACTACCAACACAAGTATATGACTAAGAGGAACAAGTTCATAGCAATATGAAGCACGAGACAAACTAGCAACCCTAGAACGAAATATTCGATAAACGAAATGCGAAGAACACGGAGACACAAGAATTTATCCCGAGGTTTGATCCCACACAAGGAATCTACGTCCCCGTTGAGGAGTCCACAAAGGACCGGGTTCAACAACCCTTCCCTCAACAAGTTTACCGCACGGGCCTAACTTGGTTCTCCACTATCACAAAGAATGAATACAAGATTCGTTGGGGCTTCTCACAATCTGAGGCTCCCACCACAATTACAATTGCAAATCACAAAGATTGACTCAAGCCACAGATCACAAAGATTCACAAAGTGCAAGAGATCAAACCGAGAGCCAAAGAGCGGTGTTCTTCCTCTTCTTCACCTCACCAAACCCTAATCCACACAAGAATTAGTTTTAGAGGGAATGTAGGCAAGAAAGAGGCTTTTGGAGGCTCAAGGTTGCTGTGGCGGCGCTAGGGTTTCAGTTTTCTCAAGGATTTTGTTCAAATGAACCCAGGGGACCTCTATTTATAGAGGTCCCAAGCCCATACTACTGACTTCAGTAGAAGGGCGGACTAGTCCGGCCTAAAGCCTGGACTAGTCTTGCCTAGGGGACCACTGACGCCTCTGACAACTGTCGCACTGCGCGGCAATCGTCACACTACCCGCCAAACTTCAAATTCAAACGTCACTTCAACAACGGACTAGTCCGGCCCTACCGGACTAGTCCGATCTCACACAGAACCTTTTGTTCCGTGTGAAAACGGACTAGTCTGAAGACCACGGACTAGTCCGGCCTTCCCAGACTTAGTCTATGAAACGCAGTCTCCTCTCAAACCCGGACTAGTCCGACCCCCAGGGCGGACTAGTCCGATCTTAGTCAAGACCTCTTGGTCCGGACTAAAATGGACAAGTCCGTGGTTTTGGGACTTAGTCCCCAAAACCCACTTCACGACTACCCGGACTAGTCCGTCCAAATACAGACTAGTCCGATCTCAGTCAGACCCTTCTGGTCCGGCCCAAGACGGACTTGGCCGGCCAGGGGCGGACTAGTCCGACCTCCTGCACGGACTAGTGCGGCCCTACTGCCAGACTGCTACTAACTCTCTTCTCTCAATAGGTTTGACCTCTAAACCGCTTTGGGCTCCCAACTTGATCTCAATGCACTTTACACACACATCCTCACACAAATTTGGCTAGTCTAAACTCGACACACTAGAAACCCTAATTTCCCTTTTTGATTTGACATCGCCGTTTCCATCTTTTTTCCTTTTTGAGGGATTGTGCTTCCACTTAGTCCACACCTGTGCTTAAGATCACTGAGATCATTAGTCACTTAATTGTCGTCATCAATCATCCAAAACCCACGGGGATCCTAGATGCACTTTCAGGAAGAATAGGACCTTAATTGAGATGTCAAGAACCATGCTTGATGAGTACAAGACGTCAGACCGGTTTTGGGCGGAAGCGGTCAACACCGCTTGCCATGCCATAAACTGGTTGTATCTTCATCGCATACTTAAGAAGACATCGTATGAGCTCCTAACCGGTAACAAGCCCAGCATCTCTTACTTTCGTGTTTTTGGGAGCAAATGATACATTCTTAACAAGAAGTCTAGGACTTAGAAGTTCGCTTCTAAGTCCAATGAGGGTTTCTTACTTGGTTATGACTCAAACACTTACGCCTATCGTGTCTTTAACAAATCCTCCAGAATTGTTGAAGTAGCATGTGTCGTAGTGTTTGATGAGACTAATGGCTCCCAAGTGGAGCAAGTTGATCGCCATATGATAGATCAATAAGAATCTCCACAAGTGGTGATAGGAAGGATGGCACTTGGAGATATACGACCACAAGAACAACCTCAAGATGCAAGTGACCATCCTACACATCAAGCAAGCTCCTCCTCAAGTGATCAGATCAAGTTCCCCAAGATGCACTTCAAGAAGATGAAAATGGAGGCATCAATCAAGGGGGAGACAATGAGGATGAGGAAGTTCAAGATGATGAATCAAGACCTCAAGCGCCTCACCCAAGAGTGCATCAAAGCGTCCAATGGGACCATCCCGTTGACAATATACTTGGAGACATCTCCAAGGGGGTAACTACTCAATCTCGTATTGCAAACTTTTGTGAACATTACTCCTTTGTTTCTTCCTTGGAGCCCCACAAGGTTGAAGAAGCACTACGAGATCCGGATTGGGTGATGGCCATGCAAGAAGAGCTCAGCAACTTTGAAAGAAATCAAGTGTAAGAGCTTGTGAAGAGACCTAATGCGAATGTTTTAGGCACCAAATGGGTGTTCCGCAACAAGCAAGATGAGCACGGGGTGGTTAAAAGGAACAAGGCATGACTTGTGGCCAAAGGGTATTCACAAGACGAAGGTTTGGATTTCGAAGAAACCTTTGCTCCCGTAGCTAGGCTTGAATCAATTCATATATTACTTGCCTTTGCTACTCACCATGATTTTAAGCTATATCAAATGGACGTCAAGAGCGCATTCCTCAATGGTCCAATCAAGGAAGAGGTGTATGTGGAGCAACCCCTCAGATTGAAGATGAAGAATTCCCAAACCATGTGTACAAATTGCGTAAGGCTCTCTATGGACTCAAATAAGCTCCTAGAGATTGGTATGAGTGCCTTAGAGATTTTCTAACTCAAAATGGTTTCAAAATTGGTAAGGCGGACTATACTTTATTCACTAAGCATTTTAATGACGATTTGTTTGTTTACCAAATATATGTCGATGACATTATATTTGGTTCTACTAACAAAACTTTTTTGATGAGTTTTCTAAAATAATGAAGGAAAGATTTGAGATGTCCATGATGGGGGAGTTGAAGTTTTTTCTAGGTTTTCAAGTGAAGCAATTCAAGGAAGGCACGTTCATTAGTCAAACCAAGTACACACAAGACATACTCAAGAAGTTTGACATGGACAAGGCCAAATCCATCAAGACTCCTATGGCAACCAATGGGCATCTCGATCTCAATGAAGATGGTCCAAGTGTGGACCAAAAGGTATATCGTTCCATGATAGGCTCATTGCTTTACTTATGTGCATCTAGGCCCGATATCATGCTTAGTGTGTGTATGTGTGCTAGATTTCAAGCCGCTCCAAAGGTGTGTCATTTGACCGCTGTTAAGAGAATTCTTAGATATTTGGTTCACGCACCAAGCCTAGGACTTTGGTACCCCAAAGGCTCTAAGTTTAACCTCATTGGATATTGCGATGCAGACTATGCGGGGTGCAAAGTTGATAGGAAGAGTACATCGGGAACTTGCCAATTCCTTGGTAGATCTCCAGTATCTTGGTCCTCAAAGAAACAAAACTTCATTGCTCTTTCCACAGCCGAAGCAGAGTATGTCGCCGCCAGAAGTTGTTGTGCCCAACTTCTTTGGATGCGACAAACTCTTAGGGACTATGGCATAAACTTGCGCCATATCCCTCTCCTATGTGACAATGAGAGTGCCATCAAAATAGCCCACGATCCAGTTGAACACTCAAGGACCAAGCACATCGATATTCGCCACCATTTCTTGAGAGATCACTCCATCAAAGGAGACATTGCAATTTCCCATGTGAGAACTGAAAAACAATTGGCCGATATCTTTACCAAGCCCCTAGATGAGAAATGATTTTGTGAACTTAGAAGTGAGCTAAATATCTTAGATTCTCGAAATGTGGCTTAAGTCTTGCACATCTGATTGTTATATTCAAAATTCACACATGCTTGCGAAAAACTCATCCTCCTCGATTTTTCTACAAATTATTTTGAAATTATTGAATCCTTATGAATCATGGTCATAGTTTGATTGTTGATTGCTTACTAACCATGTTTACAAAGATCTTTTGTGAAATCCAATCCAAAAAGATCAAATCTCCACTGAAAACTCAATATATATAGGAGTTTTTTCAGCCTTAGGACCGGACTAGTCCGACCTCTAACCGGACTAGTCCGATGGCTCAGAATAGTCCGAACCCAGTCCGATAGCCAGACAAGTCCGGGTCCCTGACCGGACTAGTCTGGCCCTTGGGGACTTAACCTCCCCAGGGAGCCCCCGACCTCTCCACTTCCATTCAAACACTCTCTTTGCAAAAACGCTCGAAAACTGCCCCCTCATCGGCGATTTTCGATTCCAACCACAAAATCTTGGTTCCAATCGGTGGATTGAAGCCCTAAGGTGCTTAGGAACCTTTCCCCAAGCATCGGAGGCCAATTCCGCACCGACATTTCATTGAATCGAAGATTTGAAGAGGTATTCTTGACCTAACCCAAAATCTCCAAAATTCAATTCTTTTAGGTCAATTGATAGAAACCTCTTCACAAATGTTGTTGTGCACATCATTGTGATCATGTACCTCCATTTTGGTAGTAGGATCCGTAGTTTTCACAAATTTTCTCTAGATTAGGGTTCTTGCTGTGTGAACCGGACTAGTCCGGCTCCAGGGCAGACAAGTCCGATTGGGTACGGACTAGTCCGACCCCTGGGCGGACAAGTCCAGATTACACAGTAAAAACCCTAACCTTGATCCATTATGTGAATTCTACCACTTTGTCTTGACTCCTTGGACTCATACACATTCCCTTGCTTCTTTTAGCATCAACCATGTCAGACTGAAGCGGAGAAACAAGCTCTTTATCGTTGGAGGCAACAAGAGGATCAAGAAATGGCTGCTGCATACTTTGCATCACAGAGGGCAAAGAAGACGCAGCGAGAAGAGCACAATTCTGCAGCTGCCGAGGCAGCCCCGAAAAGGAAGCAGCTTGCGACTTTGGGTGAACAAGATAGAACCCAGGGGGCGAGGACCTCCAAGGATAAAGGCAAGGGCCCGATAGATGCTGCACCCAAGAAGAGGGTGATAGTGGCCAAGAAGGCTACTAGCAAGGTTAAGAAGGGTGCCTCTCAACCCAAAAGCCCTTTGAGGATGTCTTCTCCTGCACAGAACCCAAACCGTGCAATTGCCTTGGATGCTAACATCTTCATTGGCAAAGGGGCTAAGAAGGCATGCAAGCTCAGGAAGATAAATGTCTATCAGCGAGACAGGAGCACAGTGGATCCCCATTTCTGGTGTGATTTCCACTGTGACTATTACAGGGCGGTCTACATGACTAAGAAGACTCGAGTCACCGATGCTCAATGGATTGACTGGGACTATATGGCTCAAAAGGATCACGAGGCCTTCAATGGCGTTATTGAGGCTGTCGAGCAGCATGGTTTGAATAAGTTCATGGCTTTCCAGTATGACTGGAATGTGGAAGTCATCACTCAGTTTTATTCCACTATCTACTTCCACACCGATGGGGATAGGAGGATCACCTGGATGACCCATGGAGAGCAGTACTCCACCACCTACGGGGAGTTTGATCAGCTGCTTGACCTAGAGGATCAACTGGACAATGAAGTCATTATCTCCAACTTGAGGCTAGTTGATCGCGATACCCTAGAGTACATGTATACTAGCCGTGTACCCTTTGAGGAGGGGCACATAAGGAACATCAAGCCCTTCTACAGTGTCCTCAACAGGGTGCTCAGGAAGACCATTGCCCCCAAGGATGGAGATGCAGGGATAATACAAGGAAATTTGAGGCACCTGATGGTCCTCATTGACGGAAATGTCTGCTTCAACATGGTTGACTACATCTTTGATGACATCTTCAACATCTCCCATACTCCAAACCGATCATGTGGATACGCTCCGTACATCATGTACATGATCGAGAAGATCTCCGGACTCACTTTCAAGAAAGACATAATTCACCGGAGGCTCTGACCTCAACTCTCTCCTCCAGAGCCGACTACTCCTAGGAGGAAGAATGCGGATCCTCCCGCTTCTTCCTCTCGCTTTGTGCCTTGACCTCCTCCACATCCGCCTTCATCACAATGCGGGAGTGGCTTTCTCAAGTGCTTCAAGGCCATTTTCTTTTCTTGCCGGAAGGCGGAAGTTCAACAACGTCGCATGGAGCGTCACCAAGAGAAGTATCTCAAGGCGGTGTGCGACAAGTTGGGCATTCCCATGTCTCCCGCAGAGGAGAGTGATGGTGAGCTCACTTCTTTCCCAGAGTTCACTGCCGAGGAGCTCGCTCAGTTTGGTGAAGATGGGACTTCCACCGCAGCCTCGACCGATGATGATGATGCCAATGTTGACCCGGAGGCCACGGAGAGCGATAGCGGGTGCCAAGGTGGCGATGACGATGACAACTCCGATGATGATTAGACCTACGAGCTCTTCCTCTCTTCTTTTCCCTTTTGGTGTCTTGATGCCAAAGGGGGAGAGATTAGTGATATTAGTGGATGAGGCACTTAGATAGGGGGAGAGATTGAGTGGGAGAGTTTGAGAGTCTCTATCTAGTTATTTGTGAGAGAGTATTTGATCTATTAAGGACTTATGTTTTAAACTCTCATTTCAAGTTGTATTGTAAGACTTAATCTATGTATTCATGTATCTTGCCTACATTTGTGATGTGTTGCCGCATTTACATGTCTATCTTGCATAGTTGTACACTTTATGAACACATCATTTAAGCACCCCCCATAACGTGTATATGTATGAGAACTCTCTCAATCTCTCTTACTCATGATGCATACATCGAGGGAGAGTCACTCATACTAATACATGTTATGAAAACAAATTATTATCCTTGTTGTTTAAGTCTTAATGTGTTGTCATCAATCACCAAAAAGGGGGAGATTGAAAGTGCATCTAGGCATCCCCGTGAGTTTTGGATGATTGATGATGACAATTAAGAGGCTAATGAGCTAAAGTGATCTTAAGCATAGGTACAAGGATTGAAATGAGATGAAAACCCTCAAAAAAGGAAAAGGATAAAACGGGCGTCAAAGACTCAAGCGTATAAATTAGAGTTTCTATGGTGTTGAGATTATATGAGCCGTGTCATGAGAGAGGGTAGATGTATCATGTGCAATGAGATCATTCTAGAGGGCTCAAAGTGGTGATTTAGTGAAACACCTAAGTGAGAAGCCAAAAATGAGAGAAACCCTAGGAGGCCGGACTAGTCCGGCCAGGCAAACAAGTCCATTTTGAGAAGGACCCAGCGTCTCTGGAGTGAATCTGAGTGAATTTGGAGCTCAGTCTGAGAAGTTCAGACTTGTCCATTTTTGGATGTAAGACCTATGTGTGCTGAATACATTGGCTTGTAGTGAATACACTTGCTTTGACGATAAAAGTTTTGAATATCACCAAAACACCTTTTTTATTAAGATCCTGCTAGTTTTGTAAGCTCCGGCGGAAGCTTGGTTGTACTAGTTTTGGTAAGTTCCGACGCTAGGTTCTACTAGCTTTTGTTAGCTCCGGCTCAAGGTCCGGGTTGCTCTGGCAAGGTATGGAACTTGACCGCAGTGCTTCTTTTTCTCATTTGCAATATTTCATACTTGCTTTACATCTCTAGAAAGATTGCTTAGTATTCATTTGCTAAGTCTTTGGTGTGTTTTTGGTTGACATGGATGATATCGTGTTACTGTGGTTTTGCAACATGCTTATGTGAGGTTCTCACGTAAGGTGTTGTGTTCGGAACTAACTTGAGTCAAGTCGAGGACTTAGGCTCATATGGATTGGTTGTTTATTCATGTGCAGGTGTTGCTTGAGTTCAAGACATGGATAGTGATGGGATCCATTGGACTAGTCTCAGGGAGGAGATGAGGTTCCAACAACCAAATTCAGGAGGAATTGTGGTTGAGCTGATCAGGAGGTTGCGCAGCATGATTGAATCAAGAACAATGCATGTGAAGGTATCGTGGACGTCATTGGAAGATGTTTGCACGTGTGCAAGGAGTGCATGGATGTGGCTACATGGTTCCGAGACGTGATGAAGAGATGTGGACGAAAAAAGTTGGTCGGAAAGGTCCAACCGACTAGGTTATGGACTTAGGCTACGGCTGAGTCGGGTTTGACTCAAATATGGAAAGATTTGAGTTTGTTATGATAGGATTTCGTGTGGGTCACGAATTTGAGTTGTTTAGGAATGTGGGATATGTTTCTAAGGTGTTTGGAAGTCTTAAGATTGCTTCTATCCGCGTATAGAAGAATCCTAAACAGTTATGGAAAGTTACAATTCGTGAACAGAGTAGGATTAGGTTCCTGATCTGAGTTGAGTTGGCTTTCGAGCTGGTTATATAAGCAAGGGAGCCCAGAGCTCGTGGTGCACGACTTTGGGGCTGTTCCTATTGTGTTCTATTGAATAAAATTCATAGTTTGAAGGAACTTTTGTGCCTTGTTCGTCCGACTTGTTCCAGACAAGTTTTACTCGTCAAGTTTCTGGACAGCACTACCTTTTGTCGGTGGGTTTATCATAACTCGAGTTTTACAGATCCAATTGACGTGATTCTTTTTGGATTGTCTTCACAACTTGATTATCTATCATATGTCAAAATTTCACGGTCATTGGATTTGTGGTCTATGATCTACACGAGTTTCTTTGCAGCATTTCAGAACTGTTTTTTTCTTGGGTAGGGCAGATTGACCTTTGTTTGATCTTTCGATCATAACTTGAGTTTTTCTCGACGGATTTGAGTAATTCTTGTTGTGTTGTCTTCTTGACTTGATTCTCTCTGATATCTATCACTTTTCTCATGGTGAAACACGTTTAGATTAGTCTCACACACGATTTCTTTAACAGATCATTTTTCTGTCGAAGGGGTTGGGGTTTAATTGTTTCCGCTGCGTAAGATTTTTAAATCTACCATTCACCCCCTCTGGTAGCTTTTCACGTGATCTTCAATCCTACAATTGGTATCAGAGCCACGGTGCTCTAATCTTTGTGATTTGCGCGTGTTTTTGACTAATCATCATGGAGAAGTACTCTGCCAAACCTTGTGTGTTCGCTGGTATTGATTTTCAGGTTTGGAAGGCACGCATGGAGGCTTTCATCCAGGTACAAGGCTTTGCAATATGAGAGAAGGTATACAAGCCTTACGAAGTGCCATCAAACGATCAAGTTACAGCTACAAATCTAAAAGATGTCGACAACAACAACAAGGCTCGGAACTTGATCATACAAGGATTAACACAAAGCGACTTCGACCGTGTTGCACACCTCCGATCTGCATACGATGTGTGGAAAACACTTTGTGACTACCACGAAGGATCCAACACGATCAAAGTGGTAAGGCAAGACATGTTTAAGAAAGAATACATGTGCTTCGAGATGCAACCCGGTGAGTCTATTGATGACCTTTTTGCTCGCTTTAATAAGATTCTCAGCAACTTGCGTAGTGTCAATGTTAATTTTTCAGATGCTGAATATGCTAGACAATTGTTAAGTGCATTAGACATGTCAATTTGGGAGATGAAAGTTACATCCATTCGTGAATCTACTGTCATGAGTTCACTTACTCTAGATGTGCTATATTCCAAGTTAAAAACTCATGAAATTGATATAATCTCACGTAAGAACCCCAACAAGTCTATTGCTTTTGTTTCTCAACGTGAAATGCCTACCTCCATCCAATCTTTGTGGTACACTTGCTTTGTTGTCCTCTCTAACCCTTGAACAGATTGAGGAGTTTCAAGAGGAGGAGCTAGAACTTCTCTCTATGAGGTTCTCAAAAACATTGCAAAATGTGAGAACTAGAAGGAGAGGAAGCTCTGGACCTCAACGATGCTTTGAATGTGGTAAGACAGGACACTTTTGTACAGATTGTCCTAACCTTTCAGGTCCTACCTCCCGGGAAAAAAAACAATCAAGGATAAAGCACTCCTCAACAAACAATAAGAAGAAAAAGAAGGGCTTTACAGGTCGCCAACTGGTGAACAGTTTTATCTCAGCACTCCAAGAACTTGGCTCAAGCAACATGGACATTGCAAGTGATGAAGATGAAGATGATTTGGCAAACTTGTGCTTCATGGCGGGCAAGTCAAGATCAAGTATGGAGGAGGCAGAACACAACAGCGACAATAAAGAGGTATGTACTACTTGCGAAGAAATGTGTGATGCTATTTCTCGTGCCACTGTTATTGTTAAGAAAAAGGACAAAAAGCTTAGGGACAATGCTGTTAAAATTGAGTCACTAGAATATGAAATTAATCGTTTGAAATCCTTGATTCCTAGTGATGATTCTTGTTCCTCATGTGACTTAATATATGAACAATTGTCCTCCCTAAGAAGTGCACATACCTCCACACTTGATAAACTTGAACTTGAAATTGAAAAGAACAAAAAGCTTGCTGCACTTAATATTGGAAACTTAAAAGATGCTTCTTGTTCTACAATTGATTTGCATTGTTCTAGTTGTAATGATCTTGATAAGAAACTGCAAGATGCTATGAATGAAATCTCTATATTGAACAATTCTTTACGTTGTCATGAAGTTAAATATTGTTCCAATTGCAAATTAAAAGGAAAAACTTCATGTGAAAATTGCCTTGATCTGTCCAATAAACTTGATAACATGCATAAGACATTTGATCGGTTTTGTAATGGGAATAAGAACCTAAACTTGCTGCTGAATTCATCCAAGTCTTGCAATGATAGAACTGGTTTAGGTTTTGACTCTCATGCTCATGCTAAGGCACATCCACCTAAGATTGTAAAGTCATTAGGAAGTGGTTTGATTCAAACAGTTCCTAAACAAAAAGAAGTGGTTTTCAAATCTGCAGGAGTATTGTCTCATTCGGTTTCAAATAAAAATGTTGTTTGCTCATCTAGACAGGAACACAAAGTTAAATTTCATTGTACCTACTGTGGTAGAGATGGTCATGTCATAGATTTTTGTTATAGACTAGCTAAACAACAGAAAAGGGAAAGAATGGTTGCTAGATCTCATAACTTTCATGCAAAATTTGCTGCACATATTGAATCGAATGTACAACCTGCTGTTTTGAGTCAAAAACATTCAAAGTTTACCTCTAGACCTTCTGTTTTTGCCTCCGGAGCTACTGATTTTTGTGCTACACAAGTAACACCTTATAAGTCAGTAGTTAAGAATAAAAAATCTCAAACTTTAACTATAAACCTGCTGTTTTGTCTCATCTTTCGCGTGTTTTTCCTGCTGCACGTCGCGTGACTCAGTACTGGATTTCTAAATGCCTTTTGACTAACCCCAGTATTGAGTCATCGACGTATTGTGCTTCTATGTAGGTTACACGTTTGAGTAAGGAGAACATTTGGATTGTGGATTCAGGTTGCTCACGCCACATGACCGGTAATAAAAATTTGTTCTCCTCCCTCTCTTTCGTGTCACGTGTAGAGAATGTTACTTTTGCCGAAATTCTTCAACTCCTATAATTGCTAAAGGTTCGGTTAGAGTAAATGATCACTATATTTTGAAAGATGTGGCACTTGTCAAAAATTTGAAATACAACTTGCTTTCTGTTTCACAATTGCTAGATGAAAATCTGGAAATTATTTTCAATAAAAACTGCTGCAAAGTTGTAGCTTCAAATAGTGAGCTTATTTTTAACATGTCATGGTTTGGAAGAGTTTTTAAAGCTGATTTTGATATGTCTTTCTCTAAGCATAGGTGTCTAGTTGCTAATGATTCAAAGGACTTATATTTTTGGCATCGTAGACTTGGTCACGTAGGCTTTGATCATCTAACACGTGTTAGTGCTCTTGATCGCATACGTGGGCTGCCTAAGCTTAAAGGGGACAAAGAAATTGTGTGCTCTTCTTGAGGACATGCTAAGATGGTTGCAGGTTCACATACTCCTCTCACAATGATCATGACAATTGAACCGGGTCAACTTTTGCACCTTGACACCATAGGACCTTCACGTGTTCAATCCTTCGGAGGTAAATGGTATGTTCTTGTTATTGTTGATGATTATTCTAGATACTCTTGGGTTTACTTTATGGTGTCTAAGAATGAAGTTTTTAGTCACTTTAGGACTTTATTTCTTAGATTATCTATTGATCACCCAGGATCTTTAAAGGCAATTAGAAGTGATAACGGAACTGAATTTAAAAATCAATCTTTTGATCACTTTTGTGCTGAAAATGGAATAGATCATCAATTTTCTTCACCATATGTACCTCAACAAAATGGTGTTGTAGAAAGAAAGAACAAAACCTTAGTTGAGATGACTAGGACTATGCTTGATGAATATCAAACTCCTAGGAATTTTTGGGCTGATGCGTTTGCAACCGCTTGTTATGTCTCAAATCATGTTTTCTTGTGCGCTAAGCTAGGTAAAACACCATATGATCTCCAGTTTGGACATAGGCCTAGTGTTATGCACTTTCGAGTCTTTGGTTGCAAATGCTTTGTTAAGAAACATGGTAATCTTGATAAATTTGAACCTAGATCCATTGATGGCATGTTTTTTGGTTATCCATCTCATACTAGAGGCTACCGTGTGCTTTTACTTGACACTAAAAAAATTGTGGAGACTTGTGAAGTGTCTTTTGATGAAGCTATCCCAGGTACTAGCTCAAACATTGTAGGTCCAGATCCATATCCACAGGGGGGAGCATTTTCGTTGAAGATGAGGAAGAATTGGAGCTGCTGCCCGAAAATTCAGCAGCTAAAGACTTTGGTTCAGCTCTGGATGTTAATTCTCAACCAGCACCGACAACCATCAATGCTGATTCAAATCATCCTCAAGTCACAAGCTCATCAATTTGTGATGAACATGAAGAAGAAGAATCTTGTGAGATATCTATTCCCCTACGGTTTTACAAAGATCATCCCCCACAACAGATGATTGGAAGCTTGCACGAACGAGTCACACGTTCCAGGTTTTGCGATCCAAACTCTCATGCTCATTCTGCTTTTGTTGCTTCTTTTGAACCCAAAGATATATCACATGCACTCACTAATGAATCTTGGATTACTGCCATGCAAGAAGAGTTAGAAAATTTTGAATGAAATAATGTTTGGAAACTTGTACCTCCACCTCAAGGTCACACTTTAATTGGAACTAAATGGGTATTTAAAAATAAACAAAGTGATGATGGGGTTGTGGTTAGGAATAAGGATAGGTTGGTTGCTCAAGGTTTCACTCATGTTGAAGGTCTAGATTTTGATGAAACTTTTGCTCCTGTTGCTAGATTAGAAGCCATAAGAATTTTGCTAGCTTTTGCTGCATCTAAAGGTTTTAAGCTATACCAAATGGATGTTAAAAGTGCTTTTCTTAATGGCTACATAGATGAGGAGGTTTATGTCAAACACCACCATGTTTTGAAAATCCATATTTTCCTAATCATGTTTACAAACTGTCCAAAGCCTTGTACGGTCTCAAACAAGCCCCTAGAGCATGGTATGATAGGTTAAAAACATTCTTACTTTAAAAAGGGTTTACCATGGGCAAGGTTGATAAAACTCTTTTTGTGCTTAAGCATGGCAATGACTCATTATTCGTTCAAGTGTATGTGGATGATATTATCTTTGGTTGTGCTTCTCATGATCTTGTGTCCAAGTTTTCAGCAATGATGAGTTCCGAATTTAAAATGAGTATGATGGTTGAACTCACTTACTTTTTGGGGCTGCAAATCAAGCAAACTAAGGAGGGTACTTTTGTGCATCAAACGAAGTATACAAAAGATCTCCTAAGGTGCTTCAACATGGACAAAAGAAAGCCTCTTCGGACACCAATGGGAACAACAACAACACTTGGACTTGATGAAGATGGTAAACCCGTGAATCAAAAAGAATATAGAAGCATGATCGGATCACTTTTGTACCTCACAGCATCAAGACCAGACATACAATTCAATGTATGTCTTTGTGCACGGTTCCAAGCCTCCCCACATGCTTCACATCGTCAAGCCGTCAAAAGGATTCTCAGGTACTTACATGGAACTCAAGAATTTGGAGTTTTTCCTCCTTCTTCCTCAACCGTTACTTTGAAAGCTTTTTTGGATGCTGATTTTGGAGGTTGTAGGATTGATAGGAAAAGTACTTCCGATGCTTGTCATTTTCTTGGTAATTCTCTTGTTGCTTGGTCCTCTAGAAAACAAAATTCAGTTGCACAATCCACAACCGAATCTGAATATGTAGCTGTTGCTAGTGCTTGCTCACAAATTCTTTGGATTGTTCAAACACTTAAGGACTATGGGGTTGATCTAGATAGTGTTCTACTGTTTTGTGACAACACTAGTGCTATTTGCATTGCTAAAAACCCTGTGCAACATTCTAGAACTAAGGACATTGACATTAGGTATCACTTTCTCCGTGATAATGTTGAAAAAGGAAACATTGTGCTTCACCATGTAGATACCGAACAACAATTGGCTGACATTTTTACAAAACCTTTGGATTTCACTCGTTTTTGATACATTCGTAGTGAAATATGGGTTATGCATCCTCATGGCTTAAATTATGTGGGAGTTTTGAAAACTTGGGAAGTCTATGTGTGTATCTGAAATTAAAATAATATGAGCATAGTATTTCATACATATATGACTTTGTGATTCCTTTTACATGCTGAAAGTTCTTACTACATTACCCGTGTTATAAATTTTGTAGTTTTTGCCATGTCTAGTAATTGGAATAATTACTTACACTAAAACTAGTCATGGTCGAACTTTCTTGCTGTTTTGGACTTGTTACATGTTCACAAGTGCTTTTAATCATTAAGAATTAATCAAGTAATCAACTCACATGTTGAGTTTTTATGAAAAAATATAAATTGAGAAAAGATCAAGAGAGTATGCATGCATCGCACTTCTTCTTTTGAGATGGCTTATCATTGCACTTAGATATGAACTTGGAAGAAGTTGTGTATGACTAAAACCATGTGCTTAAGCTTCTGATTGTCAAATGACACAGGCTTGGCTTGGTTGGTTAGAATAAGGCAGATGCGCATATAATCTCTTGCAAATATCATACGATCTAAATTTATGCTTTGAAAAATAATAAAATGCAGCAACAAGTTTCATGCTTTCAGATTTTGAAATAGTTAAGTTTGTGAGATCATGACCTGCTAAAATTGAAAATTACACTTGATCTCTAGCATGGCTTACACTACTTTATGTATTTCATTGATGTGATAATGTAAGGTACTTGATAGTATGACTTGGATGAGCTTTGTTTATATGTATATGTTATAATATGGTCATAACAACTAAAGGGGGAGAGATAATTTGTTTTTATGCTCATGACTTGCTGAATACATTGTCAAAGGGGGAAAGATAAGCATGAAGAGAAAGAGAATATGTGCATAAGGAGAGATAATAAAGGGGGAGAGATAATATGGAATACTTTTTGGATTTTCTTCTTATTTTACTTTTGATTTACAAAGGGGGAGAAATTGCCTTCAAAACTTTTATGTGAATAAGCCAATTTTTGGATTTTTAATGGTGTTGCCAATGCATTCATCAAGGGGGAGATTGTAAGACCTATGTGTGCTGAATACATTGACTTGTAGTGAATACACTTGCTTTGACGATAAAAGTTTTGAATATCACCAAAACACCTTTTTATTAAGATCCTGCTAGTTTTGTAAGCTCTGGCGGAAGCTTGGTTGTACTAGTTTTGGTAAGTTCTGTTCTACTAGCTTTTGTTAGCTCCGACTCAAGGTCTGGGTTGCTCTGGCAAGGTCCGGAACTTGACCGCAATGCTTCTGTTTTTCATTTGCAATGTTTCGTACTTGCTTTACATCTCTGGAAAGATTTCTTAGTATTCATTTGCTAAGTCTTTGGTGCATTTTTGGTTGACATGGATGATATCGTGTTACTGTGATTTTGCAACATGCTTATGTGAGGTTCTCACGTAAGGTGTTGTGTTCGGAACTAACTTGAGTCAAGTCGAGGACTTGGGCTCGTATGGATTGGTTGTTTATTCATTTGCAGGTGTTGCTTGAGTTCAAGACATGGCTGGTGATGGGATCCATTGGACTAGTCTCAGGGAGGATATGAGGTTCCAACAACCAAATTCAGGAGGAATTGTGGTTGAGCTGATCAGGAGGTTGCACAACATGATTGAATCAAGAACAATGCATGTGAAGGTATCGTGGACGTCATTGAAAGATGTTTGCACGTGTGCAAGGAGTGCATGGACGTGGCTACATGGTTCCGAGATGTGATGAAGAGATGTGGACGAAAAGAGTTGGTCGGAAAGGTCCAACCGACTAGGTTATGGACTTAGGCTACGGCTGAGTCGGGTTTGACTCAAATATGGAAATATTTGAGTTGGTTATGATAGGATTTCATGTGGGTCACGAATTTGAGTTGTTTAGGAATGTGGGATATGTTCCTAAGGTGTTTGGAAGTCTTAATATTCCTTCTATCTGCGTATAGAAGAATCCTAAGCAGTTATGGAAAGTTACGATTCATGAACAGAGTAGGATTAGGTTTCTGATCTGAGTTGAGTTGGCTTTCGAGCTGGTTATATAAGCAAGGGAGCCCAGAACTCGTGGTGCACGACTTTGGGGCTGTTCCTCTTGTGTTCTATTGAATAAAATTTGTAGTTTGAAGGAACTTTTATGCCTTGTTGGTCCGACTTGTTCCAGACAAGTTTTACTCGTCGAGTTTCTGGACAGCACTACCTTTTGTCGGTAGTTTTATCATAACTCGAGTTTTACAGATCCAATTGACGTGATTCTTTTTGGGTTGTCTTCAAAACTTGACTATCTATCATCTGTCAAAATTTCACGGTCATTGGATTTGTGGTCTATGATCTACACGAGTTTCTTTGCAGCGTTTCAGAACTGTTTTTTCTCGGGTAGGGCAGATTGATCTTTGTTTGATCTTTCAATCATAACTTGAGTTTTTCTCGTTGGATTTGAGTAATTCTTGTTGTGTTGTCTTCGTGACTTGATTCTATCTGATATCTATCACTTTTGTCATGGTGAAATACGTTTAGATTAGTCTCACACACGATTTTTTTAATAGATTGTTTTTCTATCGAAGGGGTTGGGGTTTAATTGTTTCCGCTGCATAAGATTTTTAAATCTACCATTCACCCCCCTCTGGTAGCTTTTCACGTGCTCTTCGATCCTACATTGTACGGACCAAAGCTCTCTGGAAAAGTTTGGACTTGTCTGTTTGGGTACGGACCAATCCATTTGAGACTTAGTAAGATCATCCGAGAGAAACTCTAGTGGGCCGGACTAGTACGCACCATGTGGCCGGACTAGTCCGTGCTAGTCCAGTTGAGTCCGTTTTGGGACGGACTAAACCTTTCTGTCCCACTTCGAATTAGTCCATTTTGGACTGGACTAGTCCGTTGTCTAGTGACCGTATGAATTTAGAAATTTGACGGGTAGCGTGACGATCATCGCTCAGTGTGGCAGTTGTCAGGAACTGATCAGAGGTCAGTGGTCCCATAAGGCCAGACTAGTCCAGGTCCAGAGGCCGGACTAGTCCGCCCGTCCGCTGAGGTCAGCAGAAGGGGCTCGGGACCCCTATAAAAAGGGGACCCCCGGCCTCATTTGAAGATGTCTTGAACCCTAGCTCCGCCACAAGCATCCTAGAGCCTTCCAAAGCCTTCTACTAACCCTCTAAGAGCAAATCTTGAAGAGATTAGGGTTTGGGGAAGAGAGTAAAGGAAGATCATCGCGCTTTGGCTCTCGGTTTGATCTCTTGCACATTGTGTTGTGTTTTGTGGCTTGTGTGAGTTGAGCTTCGTGTGCTCCTCATTGTATTGATTTGTGGGAGCCTCAACTTGTGAGCAACCCCATCAAACTTGGTGATTACCCATTGATATAGTGGAAACCAAACCGACCATTGTGGTGGCTTGGTGAGAGAAGGGTCAAGTGAGACCCGGTCCTTGTGTGGACTTCTCAACGTGGATGTAGGCTTTTTCGTGGAGCTGAACCACGGGATAAATCTTGTCTTACTTGTCTTTTACTTCTTGTGATCACTAGCATTGCTATTAGGGTTCATATTGTTCATATTGCTTTTCACTTTTGATCTTTGTTGAAAACTTGTGATCCAAGTGCTTTAACTTTACAATCTGAATTGTACTAGTTTACCACATATTGCTTATCCTTTGGTGAACTTAAATTCCGCAAATAACTTGTAGAAACCAAATTTTTGGGTTTTCACTCAGTGCTAAGTGGACTACTCCGGACCTGTTCAGACAAGTCCGGCCTTAGGAATTTAATCTCGTTTGATTAAGTCGTTTCAGGTGTTATTGCCTATTCACCCCACCTCTAGGCGACTTTCAAGCTTTAAATTCAATATTTATAGGAATATTTCTAACTAAACCTTAAAACATTATCATCTTTACGGTTCAGTTCTCTACACTCGTGAATCTTAAATTCAACCATTATATCAACTATCACCATTTTATCATATCATTAAATTTTTTTATATCAAAATTGGGGTGCTTCTTTAATTATTGATAATATATACCATACTGAGGACCTTTTCCTTTCATTTGTTCTTTTCTTTTTCCTATTTTTCTTCCCCTACATTGATTTTTCTCTCTTTTTCCTTTTTTTCTTCTTTTATTTTTTCTTTCATTTCCTTCCTTTTTACTCTATTTCTTTTTGCCTTTTATATCTCCATTTTCCTTATCTCTTCCCACGACTCCATTTTCTTTTCTCTCACCCTTCTCCAAAGGTTGACAGGCTGCCTTCTCCTCCCCGCCTTAGGGTTTGCCGGCGAGCGACCTCCATCTCCCAACCTCTGGGTTTGCCGGCACGTGGACTCCTTCTCCCCGCCTTTGGGCCCCTCTACGTGCAGTCTGCTCCTCCCCTCCTTTAGAGCTAATTTTTCACCGATTATTCTTTGTTTCCTCTTTGATCTGATTCAATTCTTGTGGTATGATTTGATGGTTCTTCGATTTGGTTTGGTTTGAGTCGATTTCATCTGATTCCTCTTCGTTTCTTCCTCAATTTGTTTTTTGGACAAGTCTGTCTTCACGCGCCAACCAATGGCTTGGACGAGAGCTTCGCTAGAGTATGCCGTTAGTTTTGGAGTTCTACTGTAGCATACGGGGTACAGTAGGGTTTTCCAATTCGTGGCTGCAGCGTGTTTTGGCGACCTCTATCCCAATGTCAAGTCCTGTAAGGTGTACAGGTTGCTAATGTAGACAGTGCTAGATTTTTCCTACCTTTTACTGAAAGTGCATCTAGAGCTCCATGTGGGTTTTGATGATTAATGATAAATAATTAAAGATCTAGTGAAAGGAATAAGCATTATCACAGATTAGATGACAAAATGAATTATGTGCCCCTCAAAAGGAAAAAAATGTGTGAAGAAATGCGTACAAATTAGAGTTTTGTATTTCTCGAGTATAGGAACATTGTATTATTAAGAGGTACACGACGCCATACAATCTTTGAAAAATATGGAAGCTCAACACCTAGAATAGATTATTAGTTTTTGATTAGTCTATGGGTAGAAACCTCACGAAGCAAGACATTTCTGAAATCCTCAGAAAATATCAAGTGACCGTGAGTCAAACATGTTCGAACATATGCGAGTGATTGAGCTCGGAACTTAGAACTTTTCCTCTCCGATTAGAGTTTGACATATCCGAGTTATTCGAACATGTCAGAAGCTAGGGAGCCTATGAGTAAAGTCGGACATATCCAAAGGGTTCGGACATATCTGATTATAGTCACTTTTTACCTTTTGTTTGCAGTCAGACTTGTTCGAACATGTCAGACATATTCGTGTTGGTTATCCGAGCAGAGGGCGCATATATGTCAGATGACTAGAATTATCTGTTGTTGGTAGTCGGACATGTCCGAGTAGACTCAAACATATCCGAATGAGATGATATACGAGCAGGGGGCTCGGATATGTTAGGTACCCATAACCTTCTCTATAGATTCAGACATATCCGATATTATTGAACACGTCTGATGTGGCTTTTTACACAAATTCAAATGAAAGTTGTGAGCCATACTTTGGTAGGTTCCAGAGGTTCAGACATATCTGAAGAATTTTTGGACATGTCCGAAGGTCGGTTGGTGGCAACAGTACAAAATTTGGATTTGGGTATAAAAGGGCCCTAGACCCCTCAAACCCTAAGGGTTAACACGAAGCGCCGTCACAAGCACCCATAAGCCGTTCTTAGCCTTTCCTTCCAGCTTATTGAGCAAACTCGGATTTTTGGCAAGAGTGAAAGAGGATAAGTGAGCATTGGGAGAAGAGGCTTTGGAGGGTTGAGCTTGTGAACATTTTTCCTGAGTTTGCTCGTGATTTTCATGTTGTTACTCTGGGATTGAAATCCTAGACGGCTAGGTGTCAACTGAGGCTCCCAATTTGTGGTGAGACCCAAGAAGTTTGTATTTTCAGTAACTTGATAGTGGAAAAAATGAGTTTTTGATCTTGGTGATCACTCAGAGAGGAAAAAGGACTAGAGAAGGTCCAATCCTGTGTGGACTCCTCAACGGGAACATAGATCTTTTTGTGGAACTGAATCTCGGAGAAAAATCTTGTGTCTTCTTGTCCCGTTTCATTTATGGCACCTTTATCACATATATTGCTTTCTTGTGATAATTCATTTCAAGTTTAGTACTTTATCTGTTCTAAGGCTTCATTTATGTATTACAGTCTATTAGAAGCATTTTATAACTATTAGAGGTGCTATTTACATCGTTGGTGTGCTCAAAGATTTTTTACATTCTGAATCAGATATATTGAATTTTTTGTCTGTCTTTTCCGAAAGCAGTCAGACAAATCCAAGTCTAACTCAGACATATCTGAAATCCAATGATAATAGAATTTAATAATTTAGTTTAACATTTTATATTTACCTATTAATGCCCCTCTAGCAAACATTCATCTACGTGTGTGCCATAAAACGATAGTAAAAACTCAATGGAATTACACGTTGAAAATCTACCCTTGCCATTCCAAATAATGTGTGGTTAGGCCTATCACTGTCAGTGGATCTTCCTCTACGCATCCGTAGAGTGAGGAGTGATATCAGTGTCAGTATGAGGAATGATGCGGATCAGGTATTTGTAGATTTCAGACACCCTTTGGCACAATACTCAGCTTCTGATTCTTGCTAAGAATCTGAGGAGCTGTGACAAATGGCTCATTTGGTCACCTGATTCAGGGATGAAGCGGGAATAATCAATTCTTGTTTTTGTGAAGAAACTGTGAATAAAAAATCTGCTTCCTCTCTCCAGTCCAAAACAACTTCTCAGCAAACCAGATACACAACTCACCCTAGACTTCCCACGAAATTACCCGCAATGCCATTGAACAAAACCCTCCCATAGGTGGACCGACGCCCACCCCCGCACGACCCCCTCCACCGTCGCACAGAACAGACCGGAGCACCCCCTATGGCGATTACGTCGGCACCCTAGGGTTTTCTCCCGTGCCCCCTCCATCACTCGAGGCCATCCGACCCTTTAGGCGCCTCTGCCCCAAGCAGGCCCTGTTGAAGTTGATCTCGATCAACCAGAGACAATACAAAAGAGAAAATAAATTAGTAAAAAGGAAAAAGGAAAAAGAAAAAAGAAAAGGAAAAGGGGAACAATTACTACCGTGATTCCTGCAACCGCCACGATCGGAGGCGGAAAAACCGACTAGGGCTCGGTTCCCCCGTCGTGTGCTCTATAAAAACGGGATAAGGGGGGAAACATTATTAAGCCAGTTAATCACTCCCTAATCGCGAAAGGTAACCACAAGTCATCACGAAGAGCACCACGACGGGAAGGTCCGAGCCTCTCCACGCCGCCGTTCCCGGACAGTACCGGTGGATACCCGAGGGTCTCCGTTCCTTCACCAAGAAACAACAGCAAGAAAAGGCTGCACCCATGGCTGAAGGATCTTCATCCTGTAAGTGCTAATCCCCTTGTCTAATTATGTTTAATTAGGTGCAAATTGGTGATTAGGGTTAGTGCTTAATGTTTATCCCTAAAAATTAGTTTTAACAATGGATTCAGAGTCTATCCCTAATCCTTTTATGCCTAGATGTGTCGGATTAACACTGTTAATTATGAAGAATCCCCAAATTTCCCCAAACCTGAATGCTACACCGAATGTTTTTTTCCCAAAATTGAAGCCCCAAATTTGGATTAATGTTGAAATTAACGAAGGCGGAGACTTATCTGATGAATCATGCCATACGGCGTGTACAGGCGAGCTGCATCGCGCGCTCGCTGTCAACATCGCCGCTCGGGCCTAGCCGCTCGCATGTCCCCTAGCCGTGCGCAAGTGAGCCAGCCACATGCATCCCGGTTGCACGCACTGTCTCACGAGCGACTTACGGGCCGCCCCTGTGCACCGACGAATGCACAGTTCGCCTCCATCGAGAACGCCGTGCAAGCCGCACTCCTAGCACCGGCTGCTCGCTCGCTTACGGGCCACACCCGTGTGCTCCCCTTGACGGGCGTGCTCGCCATGCCACCGCGCGCTGTACGCTCCACGCCGGCTGCGGGAAAGGGATGCACGCGGCGCTGCTGCCTCTGCAAGGCTGGCTGCCGCTCTAGATCCGGATTTTTCGGGGGGATGTGGAAAGTGGCCTTGGGTTTTCAGCCGCTTCCGGTTTTGTGTCTCAGGCAAACGTTGTGAGCCGTCGATCTGGATCAACGATCTAGATTAGGTGGCGCGGCAATGGGCTGGTAGGCCGCACGCGGGTGGGGGGGGTGTGGGGAGGCTGATGGGATGGTTTTGGTCACGAGCTTCGGCGCAGGTTGTTTAACCCATCAGGAAATCATTTTTATTTTAATCTTTCTGCTGGACTGCGCTGAGTTTTGATGGGCTGACCGTGGGTTTTCATGGGCTGCCACTGTTTAATGTCTTTTTCGCATTTTCTATTTAAATTAGTGTTAATTATGTATTTTATTTATGTTTGTGCACTGTTTTTAAATAGAAAATGTTTATGTCCAGCAGTATAACACATTAATAAGTATAAATTAAATTTGAACCAACAAGATAATTTCATTTAGATGATTTAATGTGTTTATGACATTTTTGTCAATTTAAGCATTAATAATGTTGACGATTGCTTAATGCTTATGATGGATGCTTAAATTGAAAATGATGACTCCAAAATTAATTCTGACCAACGTTGATTTAGTTTTGAGTCATGTTTATGTCTATATATTTTGTTTAGCAATTGTATGTTATTTTCTGCCCAACAGTGATGTAACATAGAATTGTGTTATTATCCTCATTGCACGTTTATTTATTTACCAACGTAAATTTATTTTCATGCAATTTTTCTGATGTTTATATTTTATTATGCATTAATGACATCCACTGTGACGTTGTTTCGATATGAAATATCGAACAACTTACAGGTAGTAAGTTCCCTCAGGGAGACCTGCGTTGATATAGCGTTGGAGTTTAATCAGGTAGATTATGCCTTGATGGAAGATAAGCCAGTGGCACCCGCTCTAGGTGTCGCTGGGTTTGATGACCTCAAAAGGACTTATGAGGATAAGTTGGAGAAATGGAAGAATTCCAATCGTGCGGCCCTCCTTGCGATGAATGCCTCAATATCTCGGGATATTGTGGGTGCCCTTCCAAACAAAGACACCGCTAAAGAATTTCTTACAACGGTGGAGGAGCAATTCAAAGGCTCCGAAAAGATTTATGCTCATGAGCTTTTTGTGAAGCTTCTTGAGAAATACACTATGAATGGGAATGTGAGGAGACACATATTAAGGAAGGTGAATGCATCTTCAAATCTTAAGGTTTTGGACTGTGAATTAAGTGAGAACCTTCTCATCATAATGATTATAATGATACTAGAATCTCTCCCTAGTGAGTTTGATCAATTCAAGATCAATTACAACTCGCTGAAGGAAAAGTGGACTCTTGTTGAGATGACTCCTAGAGTTGTCCAGAAAGAGGAAAGAATAATTAAACAAATGCAGCACCGAGCTCATATTGTTAATTCTTCCAAGAGGAAGAAAGAATAAAATGGTCCTGGTTCTTCAAAGCCTCAAAAGATGCAATTCAAGAATCAGTCCCTCAGAAAGGAAAAGGTGCTAGTGCTTCCGCTGCACCTAGTTCTTCCGCTGCGCCTAATGCTTTCACTACGCGTGGAGGTGCATGCCTCCATTGCTGTAAAGTTGGATATTTCAGAAATGATTGTCCTGAATTTCTGAAATGGCTTATGAAAATAGGTAATGATGAAATTACGTTTATAGATGAATCACTTTATGTTGATTTTTCTAGAACTACATGGTGGATTGATTCAGGTGCAACTGTTCATATTGCAAATCCCATGCAGGGATTCCATACGACCCAAAGGTTGGGGCGAAGGGAAAGAAACCTTAAAGTAGCAAATGGAAAAGAAGAAGACGTTGAAGCCGTGGGGTCTCTCACATTAAAGCTGTACTCAGGACATCCACTTCGATTGAATAATGTTTTTTATTTTCCCTCATTAAGTAGGAATCTTATTTCAGTTTCATGTTTAGATGATAACATTATGAGTGTTTATTTGGTAATGGACAATGTACTTTGATGCATTGTAATAAAAATGTTGCCTTGCCTTTAGATGAGGAAAATTATACATGTTATCTCTTCATGATCCTGTTATGCATGCGAATGGCGTTTCTGATCTGGATGACGTGAATGTGAAATGTGGCGCTGAAAAGAAATGGCAGGGCGTTAGTACTTCATTGAAATTGTGGCACCATGGACTTTGCCATATTTTGAGGGGGAGAATCGAACAATTAATTCAAAATGACACGCTTCTTCCATTAGACTTTTCGGACACTGATTAATGCATCAACTGCATTAAAGGAAAATACATTAAAATGATTAAGAAAGGAGTAGTAAGAGCTTCAAAGCTCTTAGAACTTATTCATACTGACATATGCAGGTCATTTAATGTTAAATCTGTAGATGGTTTTGATTTATTCATAACATTTATGGATGATTTTTCCCGCTATGGATATATTCCCATACGTGATCGATCGAAAGTTTTGGACATATTTAAAGTCTTTGAAGCTGAAGTTGAGAATCAACTTATTGAAAATATCAAAGTTGTACGATCTGAATCACGAGGGAGAATATTATGGAAGATACACTCCTTATGGGCAAATTCCAGGACCTTTTGCGAGGTACCTAGCTGAGAATGAAATCGTTGCTCAATACTTAATGCCTGGTGAACCTCAGCAGAACGACATGTCCGAGAGATGCAATCGCACACTAATGGATATGGTGTGAAGCATGCTTAGTCACGCAAGTTTACCAGTAATCCTATGGATGGAGGCTTTAAAGATAGCTGCACACGTATTAAATCTTGCTCTGACAAATTCAGCGCCAAACACACCATATGAGATGTGGACGGGAAGGAAACTATGCCTGAATTATTTAAGTGTGTGGGGCTATAGAGCAGAAGCTAACATATTCAATCCACAATTTAATTGAGATGAGTTGTCGTCATCGGATGAGTCTCTGACAGCGATGGCGACAAGGTAGTTGTCGAACCGAGGCGGCGCCCACCATCAACCCGTGGAACTTCAATGGCAGGCCCCCTGGGAGGTACCGGAGTTGGAAGCACGTTGACGGCGGGCCGTCTGAGAGGTGTCGGAGCTAGATGCTCCAGCGGGGCCCATCATCAATGTGCAGAACGTTGGCGGCGGGCCTCCTGGGTGTTGGCAGAGCTGGATGCTCTGGCAATGCCCACCATCAACGCTAAGAAATGTTAACGATGTACCTTCTGGGTGGTGCCGGAGCTGGATGCCCCGTCGGTGCCCACCATCAATGCTAATAAACATTGACAACAGGGCTCCTAGGTGGCACCGGAGCTGGATGCTCTGTTGGTGCCCACCGTCAACGCTAAGAAATGTCGACAGTGAGCCTCCTTGAGGTGCCGCAGCTGGGTGCTTCAGCAGCGATGGAGGCACAACTTCCTAAGCAAAAAGCCCCTACCTGACGTGCCAAATGTCGAAGTGTTCCAACGACACTTCCCCCGGTACTACTAAGAAATAGCCTAGGGAGGTTCGTGTTTAGGCGAAGTGCTATTCAAGATCCAAGAGCAAGGTGACATAGGGAGTTTAACGTGGTTCGGGCCGCCTGAGCGTAATACCCTACTCCACAGAGTGTTTGTGTATTGTGTGAGCTTGAGTGTCGAAGAGTCAGAATGTGTGTCCCCCATGTACCATGCAGCACAATCCTTTTACATGCTAAGGACTGGCTGTTACAGTGTGTGCTATGGCCTGATAGGTGGCCCCGATGGTCATAACCACCCTATACATGATCTACAGGTGTTAAGGGGGTTAATAGTGTGATAACGTGCCTTAATGGCAGCGTTATCGGTCTTGATAGTCCTCTGATCGTGCATCATTAATATTACATTAATGACACATTAACCAGGTCTTGTAATGGCCAATTGATAGCCCTTCAGTGTCTGCACTGTTGAAGATCCCAGAGTCTTCCCGTTGTAGACATTGATCCAGACGTGTGACACGTGGCAGCTCCGGAGCTTCCCTCTGGAGGGAGATAGGTCCGGAGCTACTAGACACGTGGTAGCACCAGAGCTTTCCTTGTTGAGGAGTCAGGTCCGACACGTGGCAACACCAGAGCCACCCTGAGGAAGGGGGTAGGTCCGGAGCTACTGGACACATGGCAGCATCGGAGCCACCGTGAGAAGGGAGGCAGGTCTGACACCGCGGGACATGTGTTACCTCCGGGCGTCCATATTTTAGTACAATGAGACTTGGTGCTTTTGTTTCCGGTACTAAGGGGTACCCGATACACAAGGTACCGGCAACAATATTATTGTCGCTCCGGATATCATTCAGAACTTGCTTTCTATTTGTCGTTTTACCACTGATAACAGTGTTTCTATTGAGTTTGATCTGTTTGGTTTATTTGTGAAGGATCTTTCCTCCCGGTGTCCTCTTCTTCGATGTGATAGCTCGGGGCCTCTGTACACGTTTCGACTTCCTACTTCTACCGCTTCTCCATCTTTTGTTCTGACTATGACAACTTCATCCACCACTTGGCACCGCCGGCTTGGCCATCCTGGTGTAGATGCTATGTCCAAGCTGTCTAGTAGTTCAATTATCTCGTGTACTAGGGGCACACATGAGTCTTTATGTCATGCTTGTCAGCTTGGTCGCCATGTTCAGCTTCCATTTCCGACGTTTGTGACTCATGTTGAGCACATTTTTGATCTCATTCATTGTGATTTGTGGACATCTCCTATTATCAATGTTTCAGGATTTAAATATTACTTGGTGGTGATTGATGATTTCTCGCATTTTTCCTTGACTTTTCCCTTATGTTTGAAGTCTGAGACATACGTCACTATTCCTCACCTCTTCGTTTGGGGATTCAGCCATTTCAGATGCACTGTCCGAGCTCTCCAATGCGATAACAGACGTGAGTTTGAGAACTCGGTGCTCCGTAAATTTCTACTTGCCCATGACGTCCAGTTGCACATGTCTTGTCCATATAGCTCTCCTTAGAATGGCAAGGAAGAGCGCATGATTCACACCACCAATGATGTTATGCACTCCCTGATGTTTCAAGCCTCTATTCCTACTCGATACTGGATAGAGGACCTCCACACCTCCACTGATGAGTAGGTTTATGCCCGATCTTCCGAAAGGTATGTCGATTGGGGTGGAGAACTCGACGTTGATGATCCGTGGCACTCGAGCGGTTCGAGTACCCCTGCAATCACTATACCACGGCTCCGTTGGTTATCAACCGTGCTGCACACGCTTGACCTCGCCAAGAAGGCTAATTCCTGCAAGTGCAACCGAGAACACAGGCAAGAACGTCGAAGACACGATCTGAAATCTCGAAGTTGGGGTCTCACAAACCGTACAACGGCGATATTATTGATCTAAGCAAAACCCACCATATATGAACAGCGTTTGCAGTATTTAAAGGCTAGGGTTCGACCAAAACACGATTAGATGCGTCCCTAATGGACTCTTACGAGATACAAGACCCAAAGGCCCGATTCAGTGGTGCAGCACCGGACAGAAATCTGGACTCGATTTGTTTCGACGATTACCCATGACTCCGAATGAATTTTGAGGTGGGACTAGAACCATTGGAAAGTTTATCTTCTCCTTTTTCCGTACATCTGTAGAACGTCAAAAACGGAGTCCGTATGCCTCTTGGGCGTCCGTTTTAAGGTGGTCTGTTCCTGGACTCCGAGTTGAACTCGAGTTCGAGTTGTAAACTGTTTCCATCAACTTGTGGACGTCCCAGCTGATTCTCCATGCTCCCAAGGACTCTTTTCTTCACTTGTTGATCTTCTCTATTATTCCTAATAACAATTAAGTTATCACATAGCAATCTATTCTCAAACTCACATGCAAAAGAAGTTAGGAACGGATTCATCTGCTTATTTATTAACCGTGCTCGTGCTCTTGTGATTGGTCCTTGGAGTTCAATGTGCGTCTCCGCTGTTGTGATGTCCTCATTATCCAATTCTCTCATTAATCGCCTTCCTACCAAGGCGATTCGTGCACCTGTCCCCAGGGTCTCTGACCTCCTCAGCCGCACCATGCACGACCCCGGCATCCTTGACTTCCTCAGCTGCGCCACGCACGTCCCCGATGTCTTTGACCTCCACTGTTGCGCCACGTGTGGCACCGGCATCCCCGACCTCCGCAGTCGTGCCACGCGCAGCCCCGATGTCTCCGACCTCTACTGCTGCGCCACGTGCGACCACGTACCGTGGTTTGCTGACCCTTCTCTTGTCTATCAGCGACGAGAACGAGGTGGTGACCCGACTCCTGCTCGCCTCGAGCTCCCGGTGTACCACCCGCCTCTGCTCCACTCGGACCTGGGGCACGTTCATCCAATGGTGACTCAACGTGCATTTGGGGTCCTTCGGTTGATTGAGCGTTTCTTCGTGGTCGTCCTCTCGTCGACGACATCTCCACTGTTCCCCTCCTCTTCGGTATCATCTATACTGTCGTCCGTTCGTAGCGCTCTCGCCAACCCTCACTAGCGCTGTGCTATGAAGGAAGAGTATGCGGCCCTACTTACCAACCGGACCTGGGACCTGGTGCCCAATCCTAGTCGTGGCAATGGTTTCACAGGCAAGTGGGTGTTCATTCATAAGAAAAAGGTGGATGGTTCCCTGGAGTGATATAAGGCTCGATGGGTACTTTGGGGCTTTACACAGCGCCCTGGAGTTTGTTATGACGAGACCTTCAGTCCAGTGGTGAAGCCCGCGACGGTTCGTACCATTCTATCGCTGGCTCTCTCACGTTCTTGGCCCGTCCACCAACTGGACATCAAGAACGCCTTCCTCCACGACACTCTAACGGAGATGGTGTACTGCAGTCAGCCGACAAGGTTCGTTGATTCAGGTCATTCAGACATGGTCTGCAGGTAGAGGTGGCCAAATGGGCCAGCCCAAAGCACGACTAAAATGGCCTAGCACGAGCATGGCCCGACCCGACCCGAAGCACTATACGCGCCGTGCTCGGGCCTGGATCTCTGGCCTGTCGGGCGTGCCGGCATGACCCGATTAGGCCCGACACGATTGGTCCACCCGGCGACCCAGCCCGTTTAGGCCCGAATAGTGATTTTTTGTTATTTTTTTTATATTTTTTTAACAAAAATAAGCCACGGTTGGTCCGGCACGGCCCGATTTTTTTCCGGGCCATGTCGGGCCCAGGTATTTAAGGCATGAGCCCGATTGGGCTCGGGCCGGGCTGACCCGCCATGACCCGTTGGCCACCTATATCTGCAGGCTGAACAAGTCCTTGTACGATCTGAAGCTAGCACGTAAAGCCTGGTATAGCCGGTTCGCCTCCTTCCTAGTCTCAGTGGGCTTGGTTGAGGACAAGTTGGACACGTCATTGTTTGTCTATCGATGGGGAGGTGATACTGCCTACCTTCTCCTATACGTTGATGGCATTGTACTTACAGCGTCCATTCTGACTCTTCTTCAGTGTACTTTCTCCACGTTGCAACATGAGTTCGCTATGAAGGACTTGGGCCAGCTTAACCACTTCTTGGGTATTGCGGTCGAGGACCGCCCAGATGGCCCGTTCCTTCACCAGCGGTGGTACTATTTGGACATCATCGAGCGAGCGGGCATAGCTGAGTGTAAGCCATGTTCCACGCTAGTGGACACCCAGGCAAAGGTTTCCTCTACCGACGGGACACCCGTCAGTGACCTGACTACCTATAGGAGTCTTGCAGGTGCACTTCAGTACCTCACCTTCACTAGGCCGGATATCTCCTACGCGGTTTAGCAGGTGTGCCTTCACATGCATGATCCATGGGAGCCGCACCTCACTGCTATGAAGCGGATCCTTTGGTACATACATGGCACCCTCGATTATGGTCTCCTCCTTCGATGTGACTCGGTGTCTAAGTTGGTCGTCTACACCGATGCTGACTGGACTGGCTGCCCAGACACCCGTCGATCCACCTGTGGCTACGCCGTCTTCTTGGACGTGAACCTCGTCTCCTGGTCCTCGAAGCGGTAGCCCGTGGTGTCGCGCTTGAGTGCATAGGCGGAGTACCGCGTCGTGGCTAACGGCATGGCTAAGGCTTCCTGACTTCAGCAGCTACTAATTAAGGAGCTCCATTCCCCCATCGCCCGAAGCACGTTGGTCTACTAAGACAACGTCAGCGCCATCTACCTCTCCACCAACCCCGTCCAGCATCAGTGACGAAGCATGTGGAGATCAACCTCCATTTTGTTCATGAGCAGGTTGCACGTGGCGAGGTCCGGGTTCTCCACGTCCTGACGACGTCGTAGTTCGCTGACATCTTCACGAAGGGCCTCCCGTCGTCGCTTTTTTCGGAGGACCGTCCCAGTCCCAACATCTGTTGTGGCTAGGTGTTGGAACTGTGTGTGTGGGGGGGGGGGGGGGGAGGGGGAGGGTTGGACTGTATGTGTGGATTGTGTTGGGCTAGGCCCAATGTATATTTTTGAACAGCGAATGTCTATGGGACTAGGCTAAACATAAGTATTTGGTGGAATGGTTAGAGAAGAGCAAATTAATTTTATTGCTCCTTCTGAAATGGGAAGAGGAGATCGATTTCTCAGATATAACCCTTAGAATTTTTTGTGGAGACCGTAATTTGATTCGCATAGCATGGCCCTACGTGGTGGTTCACGGGGTATATTGTTAGGTACTGACCTTGATATGTTTGATATTGGGTCAATACATGAAGGGGATTTCTATGTGAAATTCACTATCTGGAACAAAGTAGATGGATTTAAATTTTGTTTATACACAGTGTGTGGACCAACTCAGCAACAATACAAAGAAGCATTTCTATTATAACAGATTCAAACTTGTTCTCGTAAAAATTGCTTTATATTATAGGGGGGGGTGATTTTAACATTATGAGATATCTAGAGGATAAAAATAAAAATAATTTTGATACTAGATGACCAAATATTTTTAATCGGGTGATCAAGGCACTCAACCTTAAAGAGATAAAAATGTCTGGGCGCCAATAGGGCAGGCCTGAGGCATGACACTACTTTTTAGAAACTAGATAGAGTTCTTGTGTGCACGGACTAGGAGGATTAATTTCCGTTAGTTACGGTCGAGGCTAGGGACGGGAGTCTTTCTTATCAAACACCTCTTATCGTTAATATTTGGTCATCTACACAAAGTAATATATAAGCGTTATACAAATTTGACAGAGGTTGGTTCATGAGAGATGGTTTTTTTGACATGGTCACTAATATGATAATCTGAATTCCGTGGAAATATGACGATGGAAATATGGCAGAATATAATCAGGGGACTAGGTCAATACGTTAGAGGATGGGCCAAACATGCCGCTGGTTCCTATAAAAAAAAGAAAAGAAACAAATTATCTCTATGTTACATGCTATCAATCTTAAGGCGGAGATGATGAACCTTACTGATAACAAGATTAATCTTAAACATTATTTTAAAGAAAGGTTGGTCCTCCTGTTGACAGAACAAGAAATAAAATGGATGAACGAGCAAAACTAAAAAAACCTTCTTGAAGGAGATGATAATACAATATATTTTCATGTGGCCAACGGGAAACATTGTAAACAACACGTATTCAGATTAGAACAAGAAGAGGGCATAATAAAAGGGAGAGACTGAATTGAAAAATTATATTACTAATAATTACAAAGGTCTCTTCGAGCAACAACTGAAAATATTATCTTTCTTATGGAGAACTGGACGGATGATATTCCACAAGTTTGTGAGGCTGAGAACGAGACATTAATCTCATCATTACTAGGGAGGAGGTTTAGGAGGCTGTGTTTTAGATGGATCACAATAATTCTACATGACTGGATGGCTTCCCGGTGGAATTTTATCAAGTGTTCTGGGAGATAATAAAAGTAGATTTGATGACATTTTACAAGGAATTCTTTGTGGAATGCCTACTATTGTATAGTATTAATTTTGGAGGGATAATTTATTAGCCAAAAACACTCATGCAAATCAGATCCAGCATTAGAGGCCGATTTTGTTTATTGAATACTAGCTTTAAATTTTTCACAAAGGTTGGTACAAATAGATTAAACAGGGTTGTCCAATTCATGTTAAGCCCATCTCAAACGGCATTTATGCCAGGAAGAAACAAAATGGAAGGTGTTATTATACTACATGAGACCATTCATGAATTGCATACAAAAAAACTTGATGGAGTCATATTTAAGATCGACATCGAAAAGGCCTATGACAAAGTAAATTGACGATTTCTGCAACAATCCCTGCGTATGAAAGGCTTCACACCTAAATGGTGTAGAAAGATTGAAAGTTTTGTCACAAATGGCATCATTGCTATCCAAGTGAACGGTGATATAGGACACTACTTTCAATCCACAAAAAGGCTAAGACAAGGAGACCCGACGTCATCTAATCTCTTAAACTTAGCAGCGGATATGCTTGCAATCCTAATTAAAAGGGCTAAGTATAATGACCACATTAGAGGTGTTATACCACACCATATTGATGATGGTTTATCGATCTTGCAATACATGGACGATATAATCATTTTTTAGGAATAACATGGATGAAGAAAAGAATATTAAATTGCTGTTAGCTGTTTTTGAACAATTGTCAGTCCTTAAGATTAATTTCAAAAAGAGTATAATATTTTGCTATAACAAATAAAAAGATTTTGGAAATGATTATATAGAAAATTTTGGTTGCCGTAATGGCAAATAGCCATTCATATATTTAGGAGTACCTATGCATCATAAAAAACTAAATCATGATTGGAGGTGTGTGGAAGAGAGATTTGAGAAAAAGCTTGCATGGTGGAAAGCTAAATATTTATCCCCAAGAGGAAGATTAGTCCTCCTAAATTGAGCACTCACTCACTGCCCATGTTCATGATGTCCTTCTTTGAAATACAAAAGAGGGTACTAAAGAAACTTATCCAAATACTCCATGAAGACCTTGTTCATGAGGTACATGAAGTAAGCAGGAGCATTGGTCAACCTAAATGACATAACAGTATACTCATAAAGACCGAATCGAGAGACAAATATAATCTTGGGAATGTCCGATGGTCGAATCTTCAACTGGTGGTAACCCGAACAAAGATCAATCTTAGAGAACACACATGCTCTTCGTAACTGATCAAACAAATCATCAATCCTTCACTACCAGGATTCCGGGTTATTGCGACGAAAAAAATCGTTGCAATAGGTCGAAATTCGTCGCGATAGGTTGTTGCAACGAAATAGAACGTTGCAATAATTTTTCCGACTCGTGGCGATAACAGCCGTGGCAATAGGTTATTGCGACGACTTGACATCCGTGGAAAATAGTATGCTATTGCGACGACTCCACATTGGTGGCAAATAGTATGGTATTGCAACAGTTTAACGTATTGCGACGATTTAACGTATTGCGCCAAAAATATCGGTGTTGCAACGATGTCACATTCGTGGCAAAAAGTATGGTACTGCAACGACTCCACGTTCGTTGCAAATAGTATGGTATTGCAACGGTTTAACGTATTGCGACGATTTAACGTATTGCAATGAAAATAACGGTGTTGCAACGATGCCACATTCGTGGCAAAAAGTATAGTATTGCAATGACTCCACGTTCGTGGCAAATAGTATGGTATTGCAACGTTTTAACGTATTGCGACGATTTAACGTATTGCAACGAAAATAACGGTGTTGCAACGATGCCACATTCGTGGCAAAAAGTATGATATTGCAACGACTCCACGTTCGTGGCAAATAGTATGGTATTGCAACGGTTTAACGTATTGCGACAATTTAACGTATTGCAATGAATAGTACGTTATTTGCGACGATTTCACATCTGTGGCGATAAGTACGATATCACGATGATTTCATACTCGTGGCGAATAGTATGGTATCGCGACATTTTCACATTCGCGGCGAATAGTACAGTGTTGCAACGATTCCACATCCGTAGCGAATAGTACGGTATGTCAATGTTTTTACATTCGTGGCGAATAGTATGGTGTTGCAACAATTTCACATCCGTGGCGAATAGTACGGTATCGCGACGATTTCACACGCGTGGCGAATAATATGGTATCTCGACGTTTTCGCATCCGCGGCGAATAGTACGATATCGCGACGATTTCACACTCGTGGCGAATAATATCGTATCGCGACATTTTCACATTCGTGGTGAATACTACGGTGTTGCGACGATTTCACTTCCGTGGGAATAGTACGGTATCGCGACGATTTCACACTCATGGCGAATAATATGGTATCGCGACGATTTCACAGCCGTGGCCAATAATACAGTAATGCAACGATTTCACGTTCATGGCGAATAGTACGGTATTGCAATGATTTCAAAACCGTGACAACAATATTGTATTGCAACGATTTCTGATGTGTGGCAATAGTTCGTAATGCAACATATTCAAATTTGTTGCAACAGGGTCGTAATGCGACGTTCGCTGGGTGGTGGCAATAGCAGTCTAGTGCAACGCTTTTTTGGTCGTAGCCAAATGTTTGTAGTGCAACATTTTATAATTTGTGGCAATAGCTAGCTTCCTATTGCAACAGTTTATTTTCGTCGCAATAATCTGTTAATGCCTTTATAATTAGCGGCAATAGAATCCTAATGCACCAGGTTTGAAAATTAGTGGCAACAGAATCAATTTATTCTCACACGATACGTCTGTCGACTTAACAACAAACATCCAGCAATTGATGCAACGCTCAAGGACCCTTGCGTTGTTGCGAGACGATGTTATTTACAGTTTTTCAGGTTGCAACATTGTACCCATTAAAAGAGCACCGCGACGAGTTGTAGTATTAGGAATAGTTTCTCGAACATCCAGCTTCGACTTGGTGTGAGCAGAAGCCTTTTGTGGAGTTGCTGCTAGCCGTTGTTGATTTTGCATGCTCTCCATCATTCTGTGCATGTCTGCTAGCTCCTTTTCTTGCCGTGCAGAATTGGCTGCCATATGATCATGTAAAGCCTGGACTTCCTGGTTGAGCTGTTCATTTGCCTGGACGAAGCCATCCATCTGGGAGGTCATATAATCATTTCTTCCTTCCAACTCTTGCACCTGAGAGCTGAGGTCTTCATTTCTATTTTGCAAGGGTCGAACTTGCTGGCCGAGCTGGTCAGACATCTGGATACGCAGTCTTTCAGAAACATTAGGTTTAGCCATATAACCACGCCCCCGAAACTGTGATCCTCCAGAACTAGTTGCGGATATATAAGTAAGCTAGAAGATGTTGTTTCTTTCCTCATCTGGGATTGGGACTCCCAGCTCAGCTTCCTTGACGTTGATTTGGGCACGTGCCTGGGTCTATATACAAAAAGAAAAGTCACATGTAAATTGCAAATATTTATTTAAATGGGGACTGTTTGAAGTGTTTCTCACATGTACAACTTCTGCCTGCTCGTTTGCCCATTGACCGTTCTTCACATGGCTTGCCTCCCACAGTTCTATGTCATCGGGTTCTTTTCCGGTCTCTGGGTCTTGCTACATCAAATACAAGTAAAATTTGATTGAATGATTGCAGTGCAAAGTAAAAGCATGATTTAGTTTTCATACCTTCTCGTAACTAAGTTGGGCGTAGGATTTCAAGCCAAGCAAGTGTTTTGTCTTTTGAGTACTTTGATTTCGTGAATTGGTTCTGCTTATTGACTGCAATTTTAAGAATTAATTTCACGAATGGGTGTTATCAAATAGTTTTTGTAGGATATGAAGGTATTAGAAAGCTAGCTGACCTTGAATCGCTCGGACACAAAATAGTCCATAAGCGCCAACCAATCAGAATCTGCTACGTCAACAGGCTTGTTTTGTATACGTTCCTTATCGGTCGAATACTTCTTATAGGTGGCATGCAATGTTGATCACCACCCCTTGTAGCGCTCACCAGCAATCTTCAATATTTTTTCTTCTGGTATCATCTGTGTCCTCCAAGTCCCAAGCATTATGTACATTGTATATCACACTGTTATAAACATACAAGATGGAGGTCACTAGAAAAAAATACTTATGTGGGGTGTCACAACACTAACCAGAATGTCTCTCACTATATCGCTCTTCGAAGTATCGCCAACCTTTGCCCACTTCCTTACACCAGCGAGGGGTGCATTTTTTTTATTGTAATAACCACATCATCGACAAAGTGCCGCTGATTAGGACCAACCGCAGCACCCAACCTATCGGACCACTGAATTTGTAGCTTCCGATTCTGATCATTCGTTCTATTTGCAGATGCTAGATAGCGCAATTTAGCAACCTTAAGTCCTTTAGCAACCCCTCTTCCAAACTTCTTTCCTTCTGTTATTGTCATTTAAATGGTAAACGTTTAAAGCAAATTAGCAACTGACCAAGCCTAGTATCATGTACAAATAGTGTGAAAGAAGAAGAAGTCTGATGTTTTACCATCTTTAGGACGAGTGCGGCAAATACGAGCGTGGGAACATCGCGTCACAACATCATTTTTCTCCATATTGGGCGATGCATCAACTTGCTGACTTCTTTGTTGCTGTTCATACCCTACAATCAGGCATCAGGCAGTAGTCAGTGGCGCTACAGCACCCGTAGTACTGTAGGGGATTTTCAGTCCAGCTGCGAAGCAGACAAGACAGTAGCTAGCGATGCTAGAGAAAGAGAGGGTTCGCCGGGTGCTCATCCTCAGCAGTACTGCCGGTTCGGTCTGACCGACATCAGCAGGAGCGCGTCTCGAGGCGAATTGGTGGCAGGGCGAGTCATGGACATCAGCGGTATTAGCAGGTAGAGGATGCAAGACAGATGAGGCGGGCAGCTTGCGACGTTTAACAAAGCTAGGGTTCGGTCTGGCAGTGCAGTGACCACATTTAAGTCAGAGGATCGATGTCCAGATCGCACCGGTGATCTCACTTGACTTATGTTTTTACTGCAGGCAATGCAGTAAAGATCCAATGGTGTGATTCCGTTGGATCTTTACTGCATCGCGTGCAGTAAAAACGTATAAGTCAGGTGATCTGCGTCCATTGATATCACCCCGGAGCAAGTATCGAGGCTAGGACAATGTGGCGGATCTAGGAATTAAATTTAGGTGGATTGCATACTGATATTTTGCTCTGCATGTTAGCATCTCGCCCTAAAGTGCTACTAGAACGGATACATGAATATAATCTTGCGTTAATTACCAGACATCAGCAACACATTTGGCAGTGTAAAAAACGGAATTGAGATCATATAAGCAGCAATGAACCCTCATGTACATGCATCTCTAAATTATATGATGCTAACATTTCTTAGTGGACAGGGGCTAATGATACCCTGTCAATGATATTGGACTATTTGTTCCATGGTATGCCATGTTATATGGGGCATAGCATGTAGGTACGCCGTAATGGCCAATGGTTTGCGGGCGGTAGGGTCATCATGACACGCGAACGATGGGACGTGGAGATGGAGGGAGACGCGTCGGGGAGGACAGAGAAGTGACCACCAGCAGGGCGTGGGCGCTGGCCGGTGCCGGAGTGACTGGCGGCGACATGGGTTTGCGGACGGCGGGGTCATCATGACACGCGAAGGATGGGACGTGGCGATGGTCGAGGGAGACGCGTTTCTGAGGACACTAAAGTGAGCAGCAGCAGGGCGTGGTCATCGGTGCCGGAGTGGCGGCGGCGAGAGAGCCCAGCGTGTGCGTGTAGGCATCAATAAATCATGCCATCACATATACTCACTAGCAGGGCGTGGGCGCCGGCCGGTGCTGGAGTGACCGGCGGCGACAGGGGTTTGCGGGCGGCGGGGTCATCATGACACGCAGAGGATGGGACGTGGCGATGGTGGAGGGAGACGCGTCGGGGAGGACACTGAAGTGAGCAGCAGCAGGGTGTGGTCGCCGGTGCCGGAGTGGCCGGCGGCGAGAGAGCCCATCGTGCATGTGTAGGCATCAATAAATCACGCCATCACATATACTGATTAACTGTTAACTGGGACTAGGAAACTACAATCGCAATGCTAAAATATTTAGTAGAGGCCGATACATATTTATACTCGTAGTACCAGCATGGGATGACGAATCTCGGGGTTCCTGAGCATCAGGTGCTGCAATATTCTCTGCATATGATGCAAATGAATTAACGTGTTATAAATATGTGTATTTTGATAGTAAACACATTTATAGTTATACCATGTGCTTGTTGCCCATCACGATTACTTGTAGACGACATGACGATTTGGTGTCTTGTTCCTAAAGTAAAGAGTATATATAGTAAGTAACAGTGATAACGTCAGATTACATGAGGATGTGTATTTTAGATCGGGCGGTGTGGTTGCTATGAACTGAAAATGTTTGTTTTGAATGGAGGAATTAGAAATGAAGGAGTAGGAAAAAAACCGTACAATCCGAGAAAGAAAAACAAGAAAAACGTGTATAAACCATGGGAACTGAAAATCTTAGGAATACAAGTTTGGAACACAGGAATGAGAGTACAACATTGGGAGTGGTTGATAAGATAACCCTGGCGTCATTTACTTCTAAATCAAGAAATTACATAGTACATGCAGTTTTTAATAGTTATCTTTCCTGACATGGAAATGTACTAGAAATACACTACCATAAACTGTCGAAGCGACACTTATTTCGGGGCAGAGGTGTAGTGTATTTTATATATGGAAAAAAGTAGAATGCAATCGGATGCTAGGGTAAAATAAAAAGATGAATCGACTTTAGGATGCAGATCTAACGATTGAGGATAGTTGATTGCACGATTGCACCATTGATCAGATTTTATACTAGGCATTCATGAAACATAAGAGCATATAAGAAGGAGTTGGGACGACAACTAGGAATGAGCTGGCTGCAGCTGTTGGGATGACAACTAAAGCGATAAGGAGGGAGTAGCTCTATAAAAAGATGGCATGGATCGTGTAGAACTTACGTAGCACAAAACTGGAGTCCAGGATGTTGCAGGGCGGGGTCGGCGACGAAGAGGTTCGGTAGAGCCCGTCAAACTTGGTTGCTCGACGTTGTACCCACAGTCACCACCACCACTCACACGGGAACTTCTTAGAAATGCAAGTTTGGAACACAGCACTAAGAGGAGAACATGTGTGCCAGGAACGGAAGCCACTGCGGGATTAGAGGGAGACGCACATTTATATTCGTCGTGGCTAGCTACAAATGGGCGGGATCTGAATTTTGGGCGCACGGAGTGAAGTTTCAATTGTGAAAATCTCAATTGTGCGCGCCAAGAAGAACGAAAATTTTTTCGAGGGACTGCTACCTGCCGTTCATCTTTGTTTTCATGGAGATGTAAAAGCAGTCATGTGGTAGTGGGACATTCCAAAAAAAATACGAACAAAAATATGAATCGCCAAATGTATCATTGTGCTAATGCAAACGCCATGCAAATACAGTGAACACCCAAGTCCACGAAAGGAGGACGGCAAATCCATGGTCTAGTAAAAGGTAAATAATCAGCATTTTATATATAACATTCGTCGCAATGAAATGATAACATATACAAAGTATATACTACTACTACAAAAAAACATTTTCCCCTGTGATGTCTAATCTTCAGGTCGTCCATCCAAAGCCGCCTGTGATACGAGTATCACAGGTACATACGATATATATATCAACAATGTCATCGGATATTAGTTACAACGGATAAAGTACTTTTCATGCACCTGTTGCATCAGGCGATGGACTAGTTAGCAATTTAGATGACGTAATTTCCTGATCAAGTTAATTATGCATCATGTCTGTTGTTAGTTCTATTACTTGTAAGGATAATGTTTACCGGATTTCATTCATTCAGCCACACGAAATATAGACGATCCCAAGTTACAAACATATAGGAGATGTTTTCGATAAAAGAAGTTTTTTGATACTGCATATATAGAACACATTGTTCATGAACATAAAGACATATTTCATTAACAAACAAGTAATAGGAAAACACGTAGTAGACAGTAAGAACAAGATAAGCTACACCTAATACTACTCTACTGGGAGAAAACCACGTCCTCCTCCTCCGCCGCTGCCGCCTCCTCCGCCTCTGGCGCCGGTGCCGCCGCCTCCTCCTCCTCCTCCGCCGCTGCCGCCGCTGCTGCCGCTTCCGCCTCCGCCTCGGCCGCCGCTGCCGCCTCCTTCTGCTCCTCCTCTGCCGCTGCTGCCGCCTCCATGGCCGCGTCCACCTCCGCCTCAAGAGACGCCTCCTGCTTCGCCTCCTCTGCTGCCGCTGCTACCCAAGCCGCCTCATACTCCTCAACCTCCATCACAGTCCGAAGCTTCCTGGCGATGAGGCGCTTAATCTTCAGGAGGCCCTCTACCCTAGCAACCTCCGCGATCGTCTCGTGGAGGGCGTCGAGACGACCGTCCACAGTCATCAACCCGTAGCAGTAGTGGCCCGCGGTGTCCATGCTCGTGTGGAGGGGAAGGGTCCCAAGACCCAGACGGCGACATGAGCGATCTGTGTCGGAAAAGACCTTCCGTGCCACTGCGTTGAGCGCTAGTGCGCTATGAGCGGCGGCGGACTTGGCGTCGGTGGTCACCTTAAGGCGCCGATCGACTTCGTCGATGCGGTCAGTGAGGAGTGTGAGAGTCTGCTCAACCTAACCTGGATGAGGAAGTGCAGGCGCCGCGGGCAGAGATGCGGGCGCTGCCATCAGTTCCACCGGCATTGCCGGTGGCGATGGAAACAGAGAAGGAGGTTCGGAGGACGTCGATGGCCTAGAGCGCTTTGGTGCGGGGCTACCCATTTGCGTGGCGACGGAGGTGCAGAGAAAGAGCGAGAGGTGGTCGACGGTGGCGGGGGGAGAAGTTTAGAGGCTAGGATCTAAGGAGTGGTGTGGCGGAGAAGCAAGAGGACGATGAGCCTTTATAGCGGGTCGTTGTCTAAGCGGGCATGTCGAGATGATCGGACGCTAGAGGAAACCGCGCTTAATTATGAACCGGTCAGTGGCCCCAGTTTCCTCGAAACTGCGGTTTGCATCCTCTCGGTCCCAACGGCTCGACGCGTCCCATTAGGAGTAAATTTACACGCAGGGGAAAACAATTTTTTCTTTATATAAAAAAATCCGTCCGTACACGCCTAAGCCTACTTCGTGACCGCGCGTCTGTGCCAGGGGACGCCTTGCAGTGAACATGGGCCTAGTCTTGCATGCATTACCGAGTTTTGAGGTATATATATATGCATGCATGTTAGTGTTGTTAAACATGACCGAGGTGTTTTAATTCTAGCTATGTCTAACATGCACGGACCGCAAACATGATCAACGAATTACACTATGTAAGAAACCCAAATAGGAGACAACGATGGGCGACAGATCGGATGTCCATCGATCACAAAGTGATGCGAGACGCGCTTAAAGTCATTGTTTGTCTCCTTTAGCTTTGCAATTACAAATCGAGACGAGCTTCAAACCCTAAGATCTTTTGTTTTTGTCCAATTTGCTCGGTTCACTTGTGACAGATTAACACATCACTAAACTTAGAGCACATTCACTTGATTGAAATCCAGAAATTGTAACACACTAGTATTCATTGACACGAATGAACACATATATATTACAAAACACAAGAAATATGTACAAGAACAGAATTGAAGCTAAACATGTACAAGAACTCCTAAAACTACAAAAGAAATATGTACAAGAACTCCTAAAACTACTATGCCGGCCCCGCCTCCTCCGCCCTCTCCCCCAACTTCTCAAACCACGACAAGCGGTCCTCCTCATCCTCGTCTTCGTCGTCGTCATCATCGTGGTGGTGGTCGCCGTCGTCGTTTCCATCGTCATCGTCATCATCGTCGTTGTCGTCATCATCATCATCTTCGTCGTCGTCGTTGTCGTCGTCGTCGTCGTCGTCCTCCTCCTCCTCCTCCTCCTCCTCCTCCTCCTCCTCCTCCTCCTCCTCCTCCTCCTCCTCCTCTGGTGATGATGCAGCAGGAGAGTGGGCCGGCTGCTCCGGCTGAGCCGATTGCTCCGACTGCACCGGCGGTGGAACCCCGCCGCGACGGAAGTTCCTCTCCGTCGCCGCCACCAGGGCACTACGTCCCTCGGCGCCGAGCTCCTGGGCCATCGTCCCGGACAAGATGTCCAGGCGATCGGCCACACCCGTAAGGGCGTAGAGGTAGCGGCCGGTGGTATCCATTCCCGGAAACTCGAGAAGGGTACCAAGACCCAAGGCGTCCAAGGCCCGAGACGTACTGTTGTACGCCTCTCGCGCCATAATGAGGCGCTGGTCGTCGTTCACCCTCTCGGGGGAGCTGCAACATATCCGCTTGCAGGGTGGCTGCCTCGGCGGGCTAGGAGGCAGAAGGTTGGCCATGGCTGTGGTGGTTCGTCGGCGCCGGGCTAGGAGGTGGAATGATGGAAGAAGAAGAAAGGAGTGCAAAAGTTCTGTGCTTGTACATAACCGACGACACGCCTATATGGTCTGTGCAGAGTAGACGAGGGAGCAGTTCGTTTCTCGCGCATTGAACTCTTTGCAGACCTTGTGCGGTGCAATTAAATCACTGTGGAAGACGATCTTCAGAGATCCTTCCGTCTCTCTTGTGGAACCGAATCCCCTGCAGTACTGCAGGTGCATTAGAGGTCACTGACATGTGGGCCCTATGCTCTGTGGGACCCACATGTCAGTGACTTCTAATGCACCTGCAGTACTGCAGGGGATTTCAGTATCCATGTGGAACGTCGCGCACGCGTCCCAGCACCACGGCTTCTTAACTTCTCCGTAGACCTCGTGCGGTGCGTCAGTTACTTGGCGCACTGGAAAGGCCAGCGGTGAGACCTCCGGGCCTGGGGAGCCCCACCATGGCGGCGCCGCGCGTGCTCCCTTGGCGCGAGGAAGAAAGGGTCTGTGATGTTGGTTTTCTTGTTTCGTGATGTTGTTTTTCTTGTTTTGTAGTAGTATTGTTTTATGTTAATGAACTCAATGTCATTGTTCCTCTATGAAGACCTTTTACCGTAGCCGGTTTCTACCATAACAGTAACTGCCTGAGATAATTAGGTTATCACAGATGGTTCTTTACTTGTATCTAGCCGTCTTTAATAATTGTTTTTCACAGACATGCCTAGCCGTTGGTTAATAACCGCCTATAATAAGGTATAACCTATGCAGTACTACTTCTATTATTTCTAATTTCCAGGTCAATTCAATATAATCACAGAACAAAAATCAATAACATCATCACAGAACAAAAGTCAACAATATTATCATCACAGAAGTCATTTTCACTAAAACAATATACATATGTACAAGTTACAGATACAATTCATCTCAAAGTTTACAAGTTTTCACTAAAAACTATTTCTATTGGCATAGTCGCAAAGTTTTGGCACATCAGCTGCTGCACCATCTTCATCAAAGAACTCCCCTCTTTTGTGCAAAATTTCGTGACGAATGAATTGACAGAGTTCAACAGCAATCCCGTCGGCTCCTCCACTAGGAATACTTCTACAAACCAGCCATTCTTCGTTCAAATTCTTCGTGTGCTGCAATATAACACATAACAAGGTTTATAATGTATTGGTTTGAACAATCTCAAAGTATAGATCAAAGTGAGAGTATACATGAATTTATTTGTTATTTTTGGAGCAGTTGTACTATGAGCAATTGAATTTTGAAGTTGGAATCAAAATATTAAAATAATGTTTCTGGTAATATTGAACAGCAGAGAATATAAGTATTAAATTATGCTAGTTACAATGAAAATGAAACACAAAAGTAAGAAAATAAGGTATCGACATTAAGGATAACTTACATCCTCACGATTCACTCTATATACGCCGGCGGTCCGAAGATGCTCGCATACATAATACCCGCATAAGACACTCCCAGCAGGCTGCTTCGGACAAGCATAATACGTTTTAATGTCCAATGCATTCGTATTGGAAGGTCTCTCACCGCCAAGCCGTTCCGCGTAAAACCACCAAGCGCTATAATACAAGAAATGTCATATAAAACTTGTCTACACATTCTAAATGTGCGTAAATTAAAATTATTGAATAAACGTACAATTTCAAAATGGAAAGGAAATCTTTGTAACGATCTGGTGAGAAATCGGCCGAGTCCAAGACTGTTGCCATTCCCTGCGTTGGCTTGATGAAGATCATTATGTAGTGACTACTGCAAACATACAAACACACGTGTTAACAATTACCAATAATTGCTATTTTAATGTCATGTGTCGAACTTACTCGAAGTGGTATGGAGCCTTTACGAGGTCCTTGCCGTCTCTGACAAAGTTAAACATCACATGTCCTATGTAAGATGCAACTTCTATCCTTTTATCCTTCTTAAGTTTTGCGATTGCTTTTTCAAAATCTTTTCTTTTCATGTGTTTGAACTGTGCTGAGTCTTGATCCGCCTGGACGTCGAATAACACCTTGGCAATCCTAGTAGGGTCAAGGATACCTGTCTTGCGCTCCAACTTTTCATTATCCATGTATTGCATCCTATTGAAGAAGTCCAGAATTGTTATAATCTCATGAAATGCGTATGCGTGTAGTAAGAAAAGCAAATACAAAATATTAGAGCACTTACAAGCACCAGACGAGCAGCAGGTTGATTTCGAGCATGCCCCGATGGAAAAGGGCATGCAGATCTTCAAATAAAATGACTCGTCTATCCACTCCAGTGCTCCAGAATGCTTCTTTTGGAATATGAAATGTGACACAATTAAGACCATATTTTTTGTTGGCAAGGATGTACCACCCATGCATTCTTCTGAGCTGGATGGGTTGTTTGCTAAGTTGTACAGATGTAATGAACGGCTTCCCTTTCTTAAATTCAGGAGGAACAACCTCAAGCTTGTATATTGGAACTCCTGGTTTAACTAACGCCGTCCGCTGATTATACATGACACCGTCTTCTTCCCACTCCTCGATATCTCCTAATGATGGCTCATGAGAAGAACGAGATGCACTCAATTTTATAATATTTTCCTTCATAGTTTCCAAATATTTTGACACTTCTGATGAAGGTTTCTTATTTTCGTATGAGGTAACTTTGATAGGCACTGAAGATCGAGGAGTAGTCGTCAGAAGTTGGACACTGGCTTGTTGTTGAACCTCTTGTTCAACTGATTGCTCTTTACTCCCAGCAGTTGGCTCTAGTACTACTTCAAGCTGTTGCTCAACTGGTTGCTCTTTACTAGCAATAGCTTGCTCTGGTACTGCTTGAAGCTGTTGTCCAACTTGTTTCTCTTGGATATCATCCTTGCTGAGACATAGGGGGAGTGGATCTTCCTGGACTGGGAGTGGATCTTCATGCACTTTCGCCTTAGAAGATGGGGTTGCAGTATTTGGAGATGCGACGGGGCTAGAAATTGGCTCATCATCCAACACGATATCGCGTCGGTGCCAAAGGATTAATTGGTTGACAGCCTGCCCCAGAGTCGTGATCCCCTCAGGTGTGACGTGGTCTATTTCATAATCTTCATAATCATTATCAATGATTTGAAGAACTTGCACCACAGCATAATACAACGGAAGTGGATTCCCGTTGAAGTCACGATCAGGCTTTGCCATAGCAGTGGCAACCTGTTTGGTTTTGTTCCCTGCTCTGCCTATCGGGACAAGAAGACGACAAGATTTGTCATTAGCAATATCATCGACAGGGAACTTATGGGTTGACCTTGAGCCTGGCACGGAACCAACGCTGCTAGGGTAGGCAGTTGGAGATACTAATTGCTCCTTTTGCACCGGAACCATCACTGTACTCGGTGCCACTAATTGTCCCGATTGTCTAAGTTGTTTCATTATTTCTTTCATATTTTCTTTGACCTTTTGAGCAATCGTTTCATCAAGTGTTTTCTTAAACTTCTCACGTCTTCTATATGTGTCTTAATCTTTAGGGAAACCATCTAGCCAAGACATTTGAGAAGAGACCGCTCGAACCCGTCCGCTGTGTTCAAGGTTTCCTAAGATAGCGGTAAGTTGGTCATTCTCCCTCTTCGGCTTGAAGAGACCCTTCTGTTGCTTTTCAATTACTTCTTTCATTTTATCCTCTACTTCATTCAGAGAGTCGGGCTTTTCAAGTTTGCCCTCACTGGTCAAACCTGACTGAGCAAAGACCCAACATTGAGTTCGCTCATCGTACCCTTCTAATGGGTGAGGATTGCCCTTACTGGTAATTTCGTCTAATATCTTATTCCATTTCTGGACTTTGGGGGCATATCCGGCAGACCCCAAGCGATGATGGTATTTGTTCTTTTTTGCAAGCTTTGACCTAATTGCACTTAGAGCTTTAGCATCAGGTGTGCTCTTTTGACAAACAAACTCTTGCCACTGAGCTTGTGTGATTTTTTCCATCTTCCTCGGGCTAGGGACCTTATCGGCCTTAACATAAGCATTCATTTCACTCTTCCAGCATCGAAACTTCTTGCCGCAAGAGACCAATGTTGCTTTCTTTACAGCTTCTTCCGTGCCTTTCGGGAACTTGAATTGTTTCTTTATCCTTTCCCACAACTCATTCTTGGTCTGCTCGGGTAATTTCCTCCTATTCTCAGTTGTGATCGGCACAACCTCCCTAACAAGAAAACCACATGCATTACGATACTTGGTAACTGAATCCAGTGGTTCTTGGGGAAGCCTACCTGGATCGACCCTTGTTATGTACATGATGCGGTCCAATGGACCCTTATTGGGACCTCGTTGCCCTCGTTTCCGCTTGAGTGAAGTTGAGGATTCATCCATTGGAGAACCTTCTGCGGTTTTAGGAGCCGATGTCACCTCATTGTCTTCGCGATTAATCTAGGTAGAAAAAAATTATAAGACTTCGTATACTTGACAACCAACATTAACTTGAACTGCTGAAGTTAAGATTCGTGATCCATACCTCGTCGGCAGGATCATATTTCGGGTCTAGATCCACTGAAGTCTTTTTAATTTTTATATTCGGAAAGGGTTCTTATGGACTGTGATAGGAGCCTGAACTGCTGGAGTCAGTAAACTCCATATTGTCTTCTTTATTGTTACTACCAGGACCAGTCTTCTTAGGGCTTTCCATGCTAGAACTAATAAGACAAAAAATCTAATAATTGGCATATTAACTCTACATGAAGTGTTGCATGAAGAAAAAGCTGGAAGCATTCTAGGATTTGATAAGGCATTCTAGGGTTTAAGGTGACTGACCAAAAGGTTCCTATACATTGCGAGGGTGACAAGCATGTTAAAGTTGCTCACCAGCAATGGCAATTTTATCTTCTTATTCTAAATAGGCTAGATTCGTTCAGAGTGGCGACCACGTTCTTGAGGTTTACTAGGCGGCGCCTAGCTCCGGACCTATAACTGATCAAGCAAGGGACAAAAAGCAAATCCTCCAGCCTTTTTCTAGTATCAAGAATCGCAAAGTGTGGCACTTGGATTTGGATGGTGAGGTGAGGTGAGGCGAGGTAGCTGCAGGCGAGAAGAGACACTCTTTTTCAGCGATGAGGGCGTACCTGGAAGTGACTAGGGCGAAGCTCGGCGGCGACGGCGAAGCTCGGCGGCCTACCTGGAAGTGACGAGGGCGAACACTTGGATGCCGAGGGTATATATAAACTCCAATTTTCTCAGGCGGATTTTAAGTACCGACCATCTCAGAAGATGGTTACCTCAGGCGGGTTTTACTTACCAACCGCCTCAGAAAATAAAATTATCTTAGGCGGTTGGTTAGTAACATCCGAGATAAACATCTTCTCAGGCGGTTATTAAGTACCAACCGTCTATGAAGATATTTACTTCTTCTTAATTAATATTCTTGATTAAATGTGGGTCCTTTAAAAAGGCAAAATTCCACTTTCTTGTAATATTATTGATATGTAAAGGTTACCATTAAATTTCACTTCATAAATCATTTGAAAAGTGTCAGAACATAAAAAACATACAACAAATGCTATTTTTCATTTTTCTACCTTGATGAACATAATGCTTTTTTCATTTATTTTTTCAGTGGACATTTTTACTCATCATACCAACCTCTATTAATTTTTTCAGATTTTTTAAATTTTTTTGAATCAATGTGTGTTCATAATTTGATGAACGCCTACATAAAGACCCCTCACCAACCTCCTGTGAAGACGTGTCGACGACCGTGCGCGACCTTTCTTTTCCCCGAGGCGCGACCTTTCAATGCGCGGTAAACCAACTGCTCCATCTTCCACTCCGCGCGGCCTTAAAGATGCGCTATCACCCGTTAGTTCTCCACAAGCGCGTCGCTCACTTTGAATCCTCTTCTTTTCTTTGTCTTCCTCCGCTTCGGCGACCCAACACCACTATGGCCGACCTTCCGCCGCCAAGCCCTCCGAAGGAGCCACCTTGCAAGAAACTATATTGCAGCTCCCCCGAGAGGTTCAATATCCAGCAGTGCCTCCTCATGGCGCGAGAGGCGTACAACAATACGTCTCGCTCCATGAGTGCCTTGGGGCTGGGTACCCTTCCAGAGTATACTGGAATGGGTACCATCGGCCACTACCTCTACGCCCTCACGGGGGTGGCTGATCGTCTCGACATTCTATTCGTGATGATGGCCCAGGTTCTTGGGCCCGAGGGCCGCAGAACGCTGGTGGAGGTGACGGCTAGCAACCGCGGGGTTGCACCACCGGTGCAGCCGGTGCAATCGGCCCCTATTGCACCGGTGCTGGAGGACGAGGAGGAGGAAGAGGAGTAGGAGTAGGAGTAGGATTTAATTAGTTTTTCTTTGTTGTTTTTAGTTGCTTCTGTTTTGGAAATATTGTTAATGAATGAAATCTATCTTTGTTCATCTATGTGACTGAATATTACTTGTGTATCTTGTGTTGTTTTGTGAGATGCGTGATTGAATATTGTTAATGAATGAGTATCTTGTGTGTTCTTCAACTGTGTGAATGAATGAATCTGTAGTGTGTTCATCGTGTTCCTCAAACTCGGGTATCATAAGGTAATTATCTTAGGAGGTTGGTAATTCAAACTCGTCTAAGAAGAAGATTATCTCAGGCAGTTGGTAAGTAATACCCGACTGAGATAAAAATCTTCCTTTACGGTTATTAAGTACCAACCACCTGTGAAGATATTTACTTCTTCTTAATTAATATTCTTGATTAAATGTGGATCCTTTAAAAAGGAAAAATTCCACTTTCTTGTAATATTATTGATAAGTAAAGGTTACCATTAAATTTCACTTCATAAATCTTTTGAAATCGGTCAGAACATAAAAAACATACAACAAATGATATTTTTCATTTTTCTATCTTGATGAATATAATGTATTTTTCATTTATTTTTTCAGTGGACATTTTTACTCATCATACCAACCTCTATGAATTTTTTCAGATTTTTTTAAATTTTTTTGAATCAATGTGTGTTCATAATTTGATGAATGCCTCATATGTATATGAGCATTTAGTTAGAATGATGGATAATTTGAAGTTTGACATGTTGGAATGCTTTTAAAAAAATTAACAAAATTCATACATGTATAAATGATACAAATATGTTCATACAAACAAATTTGAGTGAAGGATCTTTTTTTTACGAGATACACAAATGTGAATAATATGTGAGTAGAAATTAATTTGATATTTACCAAAACATTACAATGACAGCTATACAAGTTTTAAATTTTTTTGCTCAGGTGGTAGATGTTAATTTTATACAAATGTAGAAGAAAGAATCATATAATTTGGACACAATTTGCAGAATCTAAACATGTTTGAGTATTTATATTGGAATCTAAATAAAAAAGAAGCAAGGGATAAGGAAACTGAAGAACAGTATCGGACATTATCTCAGACGGTTGGTAAGTAATACCCGACTGAGATAAAAATCTTCCTTGACGGTTATTAAGTACCAACCGCCTGTGAAGATATTTACTTCTTCTTAATTAATATTCTTGATTAAATGTGGGTCCTTTAAAAAGGCAAAATTCCACTTTCTTGTAATATTATTGATAAGTAAAGGTTACCATTAAATTTAATTCATAAATCTTTTGAAATCGGTCAGAACATAAAAACATACAACAAATGATATTTTTCATTTTTCTATCTTGATGAATATAATGTCTCTTTCATTTATTTTTTCAGTGGACATTTTTACTCATCATACCAACCTCTATGAATTTTTTCAGATTTTTTTAAATTTTTTGAGTCAACGTGTGTTCATAATTTGATGAATGCCTCATATGTATATGAGCATTTAGTTAGAATGATGGATAATTTGAAGTTTTACATGTTGGAATGCTTTTAAAAAAAATTAAAAAAATTCATACATGTATAAATGATATAAATATGTTCATACAAACAAATTTGAGTGAAGGATCTTTTTTTTTTCGAGATACACAAATGTGAATAATATGTGAGTAGAAATTAATTTGATATTTACCAAAACATTACAATGTCAGCTATACATGTTTTAAAATTTTTTGTTCAGGTGGTAGATGTTAATTTTATACAAATGTAGAAGAAAGAATCATATAATTTGGACACAATTTGCAGAATCTAAACATGTTTGAGTATTTATATTGGAATCTAAATAAAAAAGAAGCAAGGGATAAGAAAACTGAAGAACAGTATCGGGCATTATCTCAGACGGTTGGTAAGTAATACCCGACTGAGATAAAAATCTTCCTTGACGGTTATTAAGTACCAACCGCTTGTGAAGATATTTACTTCTTCTTAATTAATATTCTTGATTAAATGTGGGTCCTTTAAAAAGGCAAAATTCCACTTTCTTGTAATATTATTGATAAGTAAAGTTACCATTAAATTTAATTCATAAATCTTTTGAAATCGGTCAGAACATAAAAAACATACAACAAATGATATTTTTCATTTTTCTATCTTGATGAATATAATGTCTTTTTCATTTATTTTTTCAGTGGACATTTTTACTCATCATACCAACCTCTATGAATTTTTTCAGATTTTTTTAATTTTTTTTGAATCAATGTGTATTCATAATTTGATGAATGCCTCATATGTATATGAGCATTTAGTTAGAATGATGGATAATTTGAAGTTTGACATGTTGGAATGCTTTAAAAAAAATTAACAAAATTCATACATGTATAAATGATACAAATATGTTCATACAAACAAATTTGAGTGAAGGATCTTTTTTTTACGAGATACACAAATGTAAATAATATGTGAGTAGAAATTAATTTGATATTTATCAAAACATTACAATGTCAGCTATACAAGTTTTAAAATTATTTGTTCAGGTGGTAGATGTTAATTTTATACAAATGTAGAAGAAAGAATCATATAATTTGGACACAATTTGCAGAATCTAAACATGTTTGCGTATTTATATTGGAATCTAAATAAAAAAAGCAAGGGATAAGGAAACTGAAGAACAATATCGGACATTATCTCAGGCAGTTGGTAAGTAATACACGTATGAGATAAAAATCTTCCTTGACGGTTATTAAGTACCAACCGTCTTTGATGATATTTACTTCTTCTTAATTAATATTCTTGATTAAATATCTTATCAGGCGGTTGGTAAGTAAAACCCGCTTGAGATAAACTTAAAAACCGCCTGTGAAAAACCGACGCCGAGACGGGGACCCCTCACCACACGCCCGCTATTAGACGACGACCCGCTATAAAGGCTCACCGTTCTCTTGCTTCTCTGCCGCACTGCTCCTTAGATCCTAGCCTCCAAACTTCTCCCCCCGCCACCGTCGACCACCTCTCGCTCTTTCTCATCTGTCGCTGTCTGGGTCTTGGGAGGCTTCCCTAGCTCCCCAGCATGGACTCCGCCGGCTACTACTTGTTCAGGTTAAGCTTTGTGGCCGCTCGTCTCGACACCCTCCACGAGATGATCGCAGAGGTTGCTGGGGTACAGGGCCGCTGGAAGATTCTGCACAGCGTCGCCTGTAAGCTCGGTGTGGAGACAGAAGAGGAGTCGCCACTGCTGCCGGAGGATGCATCGGCCGTGGCGCGCGCGGCGGCGGAGGTGGACGAGGCCTTTGAGTAGAATAGGATTAGGAGTAGTTTTGTTCTTGTTTCTACGTGTTTTTCGTCCATGTTTTCTTTACACTTGTTTGTAATATATGTGTTGGTAGTATGTTAATGTAATATGTCTTTTATGTTCATGAACAATGTGTCTGATGTATTATCCCATTGGTGTCAACGCATCGTTGGCTTTGCTCAGGAACTCCCAAACCTGTAGGGAGTCCGCAGTCCTCAAGCCCTTCAGTTCCTCCAAGGATCTTTTGGTCGCCGCCAGTTCAGAGTTCTCACGAGCAAGGCGCTCAACCTCTTTGGCATTTTGCTGAATCTTTTCAGCAACCTGCTTCTCGAGTTTTCTGAGCTCCTCCTACTGGAGGTGGATCTTGTTCCGGCGGTCGACCAGGTCCATCTCCCGGCCCCTAACTTTCTTCTCCCTGGAAGCGATGGCACAATCTTGCTGGTAGAGTTCCTGCCCTCGCACCCAGGCCTTCTTCTCCTCCTCAACGCAACGCTCCTCCAACTTCTTGGTGTGTTCCTCGAGGCCCTTGTCAACCAGAGCCACCTTTTCAGCGAGCTCCTCCTCCCTCCTCAAGACATCATCCCGCAGCTCTAGGAGTTTTTGCTCTTCGTCTTCGAGCTTCTTCTCCCTCTCCTCAAGTGCCCCCCGACGCTTGATGAGGGTAGTGTTAATGGCTTCAAGCCTTTCTTGGCGATCATCAGCCGCACTATTAGCTGCCTTGGTCTGCTCATAAATGGCCCGGGATTGAGCATCGAGGGCACGAGTCAAGCTCTCCCTATCATCCAATAATTTGCCCCAGTATTCCAGGCGGACCTTCTCCTATTTGATCCACTCCTTGTCGTCTGCCAGCCTCGACTGCGCCAGCTTGGTCTCGAAGTAGAGCCGATTACGCCACCGCCTAAGGGTTTGGCGCTCCTCTTCAAGAGCCTTGCTGTCATGGTAGAACGCCAGCTGGACTTGACGCAGACTAGAGCAAGCGTTGTCAATGGACAACGACAGGGGAATAGGGTCCGGACCTGCTGGGGTCTCATCCGCTGGTTCCAGCGGGTTCTCACTTACAAAAATTGGGTCCCACTCCACAAGAGTGGTCCCCTGAGCCTCCATGGCACTAGGGCCGTCCTCTGGGATAGCCTCAGTCGCCACCGAGGAGGGCCCCACAGAGGAAGTTCTGACCTCCATAAGTGGTTCCGAAGGCCCTGCCGCCAGATCTTCATTTGCCCCCTCGGGCAGGGGGCCAACGACTTCATTTGGGCACCCTGGCTCAGCAGCAGGCACCTCCGCCGTCATCACTTCCGGAGCAGCGGCTACTTCCGGCTCCGGCCTGGGCTCCTCCTCCGCTGGTGGCTCGGGTGTTGGCGCCTCGACCATCACGGGTTCGAGTGCTGATGCCTCCGCAACGACCGGCTCAGGCGCTAGAAGGTCAACAACAACCGGCCCTGAGGCCGGAGCTACAACCTCAACCGGCTCAGGCGCCGGAAGGTCTTCAACTGCAACCGGCTCTACAACCGGAGCTTCAGTGGCAACCGACTCTGAGGCCAGAGCTTCGGAGGTAGCCGGCTCAACCGCCGAGACTTCCTCAACTTTCGGCTCAACCGCCGGGGCTTCGACAATTTCCAGCTCTGGTGCCGGAATCACTGCTTCCTCCAACTCAACGGCTGGAGCTTCCAACATCTCAGCATCAAGACCGGGGGCTTCAATAAATGGGCAGGTGCCACTGGCGCATCTTCTTTCCTGTGGTCCGACGCTACCACGGGAGTCTCAGGGGATGAGTCGAGGTCCATGACCACGACAGCTGGCGCCGAAGCTGCCGCAGCTTCAGCCACCACTTGGGGCGGCACCGGGACAGGAGTAGAAGCCTCCGCCCTAACAGCTTCAGCTGCTGTGGCTGAGGGTGGAGCCTCACTCCTCTTCTTGGGGACGCTGCAGATGACAGATGAAGAAAATTAAAAAACAGTTACTACAACAAAACAACTGTCTGAGGTAAAGATTAAAAATTACCTCGGAAGGCTTCCGCACCAGCTTGCACGGAATCTCTTTCCCGGGCGTTCTGGACTGACCATGGCCGCCGCCGGCTTGGTAGCTCCGGAAGGCCCCACGGAACTTGTTGCAGCCACGAGCATTTCCTTAGTCGAGTCCCCCCTCGACCGGGAAGGACCTCCGGACCCAGAGGCCTCAGCTGGCCCTGGTGCTGGAGTCACATGCCCAGAGCTAGCACCCCGGGAAGACACTGCTGCAGGTACAGTCGCCTAGAAGACCTCCCCCTCCGGGGAGAAGGAGCTGCTGCAGAGGTTGCAGGCCTGACGGACCTTCCGTCGGCATGCCTTAGCTTCCTCTTCCGGCTCGAGGGTTCGGCCATCGGATCCTTACCCTTACTGACGACTTCGATCCTTGGCTTCGGGGTAGGGTCGGAGCCACCTTTAGAAGCCCCAAGGATCACCACCCTGGAAGTCTAGCAGCATCAAGAAAAAGGAGGAAAAAGGTGGGATCAACCCCACCATGGCGTACGCAGAGAAGTACACCATCTCGCCGGCGTGCTCCTTCTCGAACGGGAGCTCCCCACTAGCGCAGATGAGGTGGTTGAAGAAGTCCGAATACCAGGCCCGAACCTTCTTCAGGTCACCTTCGGTCTTCAAGCGGCTCTTGCGGAGACCCAACTCCATCGCAGCACAACGAGGCAAGGGAGGAAAAGCAAGTGCAAGTTTGGGAGTTCGAGCGCAAGTTCAGATGAGAGGCGTAAAGAGCCCCAGACGGTGCGCTTTCCTTCTTAAGTAAGCCCCCGCAACGCTTGGATGGAAACCGCAGGGAAATCGAAGATACTATTCAAAAATTTCACCCTGCCGATGACAAGAGGGCCCGGGACCACCCCGACGATCAAGTTGAGGTTCTTATCCAGGCGAACGGTTGTCATCATGAAAGGCGGGAAGCCCGAAGGTTGCAGCCTGACAAGGCGCGCGGAACCGATACAATTTTCGTATCGGGAACCGTCGACCTTCAATTGTGTGAGATCCGCACGCCAAAGATCTCATTTGCCGCACCCGGGATAGGCCATAGCGAGGGTTTAACTCCAAAACTATCGCCAACGGCACCTCTGAAGACCTTTGAAGACTCGGCTCAAAAGTCAAAGAATGGACCCACCTCCGGCGGAATGACTTCACCCAAGGGGTCTTCCCCAGAGGTGGGCCCAGGGGCCACTGTCGGTACCCTGGGTACCGTGTACCCCTTGAGATTGCAAAGATCTCAAGAAAATGTCATCTACTTGATTTGAAGACCTTCGAAGGCCCACATGTCAGACATAACCGGACCCGCTTCCCCAACATGGTTAGTCCCAGGGTCGCCACGTGTACCATCAAAACCGGAGCTACCGCCCACAAGGGGGAAGCTCCGAGCTATGTACCATAACGGCATCCCCGGACCGAACCCCAGACCGAGGGAAGCTCCGGAACTGACACGTGTCTGGTGGCACCGGACCTATCTGTTCCTCACAGCATGCTCCGGAGCTGCCACGTGTCCAACCGTCGAATCTTCAGCCTCAAACCTCCGGAAGACTCCACAACGGCTCCGGATCTTCAAAGGGGAATCAAGGACTTCAAGACCTGATTAAGTGTCATTAATACTATGTTAATGACACACGATCGGACGACCCTTATTACTAGTAACGGCGCTGTCAAAACCCGTAACTCTGTCATTAAGGGTAATTAAGCGCATCAAATGTGTATCAATATTAGTAACCGCCGGGGCCACATGTTGGGCCAGGCCAACTTGTAACGGTCTGTCCTTATACTGTAAAAGGACCGGCCGACGATACATAGAAGGGGAGACTGACCTGACCTGCTCAGGGCTAGTCTGATCGACTCACACGCGCTCTCAACTCACGTTGAGCTCATACATCCAATACAACACCAACACACCCCGTGGAGTAGGGTATTACGCTCAGGCGGCCCGAACCACGTAAATATTTGTGTCTCTTGTGTCATTTTACACATCACCTTCTTGAATCTCTGCGCGCCCACACCGAACCTCAAACTCTACAAACACTTTTAGTAGTGTCGGGAGATCTGCCGGATCAAACCACCGACAGTTGGCGCGCCAGGTAGGGGCGTGCCTGAGATTTCAAGAATGGTGAACTCAGCTGCTGAATCATCCAATGGTCATCCCGCTTTTCAAGCTGCCGGGGCAATCCCTCCAATATGCAGCCACCAGTAGGAACCTTAGTTCCAGCAGGAGTCACACTTCCACCACCGCCGCCTTCACCAGCAAATCAAGCTGGGCAGCGCGATGGTGCACCAGCGTCAATCACTGCGTCGGCGAATCATGACAACCCAGAACACGTGCTCCATGCAGCACGTGCTCTCCTTTAGCGCCCACGACCTCCGAATGAATCTCGGAATGCAATGGAGCAGTGGAGGGCCGATGTGGAACACTTGGTTGCAGCAGCAGTCGACCGCATCAGCAACCAGGGTCCTCCTCCTTCAGGACGGGCCCCAACGTAGCGACGGACCTTGTCTGGTAGACTTGGTCCGCACGTTTCCAACAACAGGAGACGTGCTGCGTCACAGCAGGTGACGTCGGTGCCCTCCGGGGCACGACGCACTCACACGGTATCAAGGCTTTCAACTCATGACCTCCGGGCGGAGCTTGATCGCCGATACCGTCAACAAGATGGCCGAGTCCATATTGAGCGTGCTCATGAAAGACGAGAAGCTCAGGACATTCCTGCTCCTGAAGGAGTAGGAGCAGGCTGTTCAGCCCTGACCATGCATCTGCGTATGGTCAGGTGGCCACAGAAATTGCGGCCTCACCTGCCGGAGAAGTTTGACGGGACCGTTAATCCTGTCGAATTTCTTCAAATTTACTCCACTGCTATCCTGGCAGCTGGAGGAAATGAGGCCGTAATGGCCAACTATTTTCAGGTGGCTTTAACTGGGACCGCCCGGTCCTGGTTTATGAGCCTTCCACCCAACTCCATCAACGGTTGGGAGGAGTTGTGCCGACAGTTCACTGCCAACTTCGGGAGTTCATACACCCGACCAGGCACCGAACTGGACCTTTTGCAGTCGTGCAAAAAGGGGGAGAATCCCTGCGATCATTCATCCAAAGATTCTCTTAGGTACGAAAAACTATCCCTTCTATCTCTAGTGCTTCTGTCATTGTGGCATTTAGACAGGGCATACGGGATAAGAAGATGTTGGAGAAACTGGCGATCAAGGAGATCACCAGTGTCACGGAACTTTTCAGCTTGGCCGATAAATGTGCCAGAGCTACGGAGGGCCGTGAAATGCACTCCAAACCACCTCCGGAGGATCGCAAGAAATCCTCCAAAGGCGAAGCCACTACCTCCGGGAGTGGCAAAAAAGAACAAAAAGACCAACGGCAAGAAGAAGCCATCGGCCGGCACATCTAATGCTGCAGCTGCTGCAGCTCCGGGTGGCCGGGGGCCACGCTCCGAGAAGCGACCTCGACCATCTTCTGAAGACGGTGGCAAACCCAAGGTGTGGTGTCCAATTCATAAGACGGACAGCCACAGTTTGGAAGACTGCCGGGAGGTCCAAAACCTTGCCAAGCGCAACAACAAGCACCGGGAAGAAGTTCCTTTCCGACAGAGGGAAGGAAAACAAAAAGTTGACGAAGCTCCGGCTGAAGAGGAGTTAGGTTTTCAGGATCCTAAAAAGGTCCTGAAGGCCGTCTACACCTCCGTCAACGACGATTCTGACGTCTCTGACAACGAGCGTCGGAAGACCATGAACACCATTTTTGGTGGATCATGGGACATCACCTCCCGCCGCATCCTCAAGACAATGCGTCGAGACATGGCCGCTGTAGCTCCTACAGCCAGGGCGGAGCCTCATCGGAAGTGGATGGACACAGCCATCACTTTTGATGCTTTGGACTGCCCTCGAAGCATGGTTGGAGCAGGCCAGTTACCTTTGATGGTATCTCCTACCATCAATAACATTCAGCTCCACCATGTTATGGTAGACGAAGGTTCGGGGCTGAACCTCATAAGCTTCGAAGGTTTTACCAAGCTTCAGCTCCAACCTTTCGGATCTTCACCGCTCCCGACCTTTCTCCGGAGTAGGTCTGGGAGCCATTACTCCACTCGGTGCTATTACTCTCCCCGTTACCTTCGGGACCCGGGAGAAGTATCACACTGAGAAGTTGGTCTTTGACGTTGCTCAGATCAACTTACCTTTCAACGCCATCTTGGGAAGGCCTGCCTTGTACAAATTCATGGCAGCTGCTCATTATGGCTACCTGGTGTTAAAGATGCCAAAACCAGTAGGCGTTCTCCGGATCCGCGGAGATCGCACTGCCGGAGTATTCCAGGCAGGAGCAAGCTCCAAAACCCCTGAGCATTCGTCAACGAGGCTCGACTTCCTCACCTCGTGTGTAGCCAAGCGGCGACACCGACATTCCCATCAAAGTCGTCCAAATCGGTTCCGATGCCACTCAGACCACCCGTATATCAGGGGGACTGAATGACAAATAGGAACTCGCGCTCATCGCTTTCCTCCAGGCTAATGTCGACGTGTTTGCCTGGCAACCGTCACAAATGCCTGGGATCCCCAGGGAAGTGATTGAGCACAATCTGAAGATCTACCCTGACGCTCGACCCGTGCATCAGAAGCCTCAGAAGCAATCCTTGGAGCGACATAACTTCATTCGACAAGAAGTGAAGAAGTTGCTCGAAGCTGGATTCATCCGAGAAGTCTTCCATCCAAAATGGCTGGCAAACCCAGTTGTTGTGCCCAAGGCCGGCGGGAAGCTTCGGATGTGTATTGACTACACAACACTAAATAAGGCATTTCCAAAAGATGCATTCCCACTACCTAGAATAGATTAGATAGTGGATTCCACCTCCGGGTGTGAATTACTGTGTTTCCTAGACGCATATTCTGGGTATCATCAAATCAGAATGTCTAGGGAAGATGAAGAGCATACCTCTTTCATCACAATAGATGGATTGTACTATTATACAGCCATGCCATTTGGTCTCAAGAATGCAGCTTCAACCTTTGTACCAGCTATGTACAAAACTTTTGAAGAACTCATTAGAGACATAGTGGAAGTGTACGTCGATGACATCGTGGTCAAGGTCAAGAACAAGGAGTCACTCCTTGACACCTTACAGGCTGTCTTTGACAAGATGTGAGTCACCCGCACAAAGCTAAACCCAGACAAGTGTGTCTTTGGGGTTAGCTCCGGAAAACTTCTTGGTTTCCTGGTAAATCACCGGGGCATAGAGGCTAATCCGGCGAAGATCAAAGCCATTGAAGACATGCGGCCACCAGCCCGCATCAAGGATGTCCAAAAGCTGACTGGATGTCTAGTAGCCCTCAGCCGGTTCATTTCAAGACTGGCGGAACGGGCACTTACCTTCTTCAAGTTATTGAGGAAGTCCGGACCATTCCAATGGTCTGAAGAAGCAGAAAAGGCGTTGCAAGGGCTAAAACAGTTCCTCACCACCCTACCAACTTTGGTAGCTCCGAACCCTGGTGATCCTTTGATGCTTTACATTTCAGCAACTGACAAAGTCGTCAGTATGGTCCTGGCTGCGGAGAGACCAGAACCATCCCATGCTCAGGAATCTAGACCCCTCTGGGAGGGTCCGGAGGTTCCTGAAAGCGAGTTTGGGTCCCAGTTCCAAGACTTGAGTCCACAAGAAGTTACTTCAGAAGATTCAGACCCCTCCGGTAGGATCCAGGTCGCTTCTGAAGAAGCTCCGGGTCCCTCAAGCAAGGACCCAGAGGTCCCCAAAGAAGGTCCGGATCCCTCCGGGAGGATCCGGGTCAATGAAGAGGAAGCTCCGGACCCTCCGGGAGGGTCCGGACCATCCAGCGCCCAGTGTACTTCATCAGTGAAGTACTTCATGACGCCAAGACTCGATACCTAGAGGTGCATAAGCTGCTCTATGCAGTTCTTATCGCCTCCAGGAAGCTTCGCCATTACTTCCAAGCTCACAAGATTTCAGTGGTGACTTCTTACCCACTTCGAGAAATCTTGCATAATCCCAATTCAATTGGGAATATTGCAAAGTGGGCAGCAGAATTGGCCAAATTCGATCTCGAATTCATTCCAAGACAAGCAATCAAGAGTCAAGCATTGGCAAATTTTGTGGCGGAATGGACTCCCTCTCCATCAAACCCTGGGGGCCCCAGTGAGCAGAAGCCGGAACACAAGGCTCCGGTCTTCACCGATCCTCACTGGACCCTCTACTTCGACTGCTCCATGCAAAAGCAGGGGGCCGGAGCTAGAATCCTTCTCCTCGCACCAACCGGGGAGAAGGTAAAATACATGGTACACCTGGACTTCAAGGCGACCAACAACATGGCGGAGTACGAAGCACTCATCTACGGACTAAAGGTGGCACTATCATACAGTGTCAAGCAGCTACTGGTCAAGGGAGATTCACAACTCATCATTAAACAAGTGAAGGGTGAATGCTCCTGCAACAATCTCCAGCTAGCTGCTTACCTCCTTGAAGTCCAGAGGCTTCAGAAGGACTTCGAAGTCCTAGACCTCCACCACATCCAGCATGTCCACAACGCTGAAGCCGACGAACTCTCGACGAAAGCGTCAACCGGAGCTCTAGCTCCTGACGGAACTTTTGTCCAGAGATTGTCAAAACCCACAGCTCAGCCTGCCAAACTGAGCGAAGGGGGCGAGATCAACATCCCGAAGCTGACGGTCCCGATGGCCCTGTTACCATGGCAGCCATCAAGAGTCGTAGGTGCTGCCAGAAGCTCCGAGCAACCCAACACGCAAGACTCAAATGCTCAAGTTAGCTCTGATGCATGGATCTCGGAGATCCGGAGCTACTTGAAAGACAACATCCTTCCTGACGATGATGTATCCGCTGACCGGATAGTCAGATTGGCTAAAAGATACACGTTGGTAGAAGGGGATCTCTACCGGCGCGGTGCAACGGCGTCCTAATGTGGTGCATCACAAGGGAAGAAGGCTGCGAGCTCCTTGCAGAAATCCATGGAGGCGAGTGTGGGAACCACGCGTCGTCCCGCACGCTGGTCGGTAAAGCCTTCCAACATGGCTTCTACTGGCCTACAGCACTCCAGGATGCAACTGAGCTGGTGAAGAAATGCGAAGCATGCCAATTTCATGCAAAGCAAATTCACACACCGACTCAGCCTCTACAAATGATACCTCCTACATGGCCCTTCGCTGTGTGGGGGATGGACATCTTGGGACCTTTCCCAAGAGCCATCGAAGGTTACAAGTTCCTGTACGTCGCCATTGACAAGTTCACCAAGTGGCCGGAAGCAACTCCAGTTGTGACAATAAACAAGCAATCTGCTATCAACTTTTTGCAGTCCATTGTATGCAGATTTGGAGTCCCAAACAAAATCATCACTGATAACGGGACCCAATTCACAAGCTCTGCATTTCAAGGTTATTGCGAAGACCTCGGCATTCAAGTTTGCTACGCCTCCGTAGCTCACCTGGCAAGCAATGGCCAGGCCGAATGCTGAAATCCTGAAAGGACTCAAAACGCGCACCTATGAGCGCTTGAAAAAACATGGAGCCAACTGGATTGAAGAGCTTCCTCCCACTCTATGGGCCAACAGGACAACTCCAAACTGGTCAACTGGAGAGACACCCTTCTTCCTGGTGTACGGAGCTGAAGCAATCCTTCCTCCGGAAATCACCTTGGGGTCACTCCGGGTCCGGACCTTCGACGAAGCCACGCAAGACCAGCTCCGGCGTGAAGACCTAGACCTCCTAGAGGAGGGAAGGTGCCAAGCAGCTATTCGGGATGCCCGATACCGCCAAGCTCTTCGGCGCTATCATCAGCGGCATGTACACAACTGACAGCTCGAGGAAGGCGATCTGGTGCTACGGAGAATACAATCCAGAGAAGGGTTAAACAAACTCTCCCCCAGCTGGGAGGTACCCTTCCGAGTGATTAAAGTATCACGTCCCGGAAGCGTTCGCTTGGCTACCGAGGATGGGACATGTCTCCCAAATCCTTGGAATATTGAGCACCTCCGTAAGTTCTACACTTAATATCACGGAGGTGAGTCTGTAGTAATTTGAGGTGTATGTTATAGAGTCATTGTACAAAGTCGGGTAGTTCCTCCGGGAGAACAGCCGGACCTTTCCCGGAAGGTCCGCAAAGTTCATGCAACACTTGTCACAGTCTCAGGACTAAAAGTGTGGCTAGCTACCCTGGGTCAAACGAGAAATGAAACACGCTTAGCCTGGTTCCGTACCCTAAGAGTGTACTTGTTTCCCCTGTACCCCGGACCTATAATGGAAGACATCTTCATGTGAAACAGACTCCACGTGCATTTATTTTGTACAGGCTCAACGTTTTTTATTTTTCTCATTCTTGTCTATAACAAAGTTGTGCAATTTTGTGCTATCGACTTAGCCTGGTCAAGCACCCTAAGTACGCCACTCTACCTACACCCCGGCAGGCCGAAGTAAGGCGGGTCCAAGTACAATTGAATCTGAAAGAAAGAAGGCAACACATTCGGTTGTATTCAGAATTGTGTTTGACCTAACACTTTCTTGGGAATCGTAAGCCGCGACGAGTTATAGGCAAGGAGCGAATTTTACTATTTTTCTTGGCTTCAGTGTGCAGGAAAAATAAAGAATCCATGTTGATGGAGAAAAACCAGAGCTAACAAAGCTCCGACTCCCCCTAGGTGGCTTGTAATCGATGCTAAACATTGAAAACGAGCATCACCGGAGCAACCAAGCTCTGGTAAAGCTAGGGGGGCCAGCCGTCGATGCAGAATAAAAGATGGTGAGAAGACCCCAGAAGCGGAGTCTGCCGCCGACAAGCTACGCGTTGGCAAAGGTCACTATCAGAGCCACTAAGCTCCGACACCCCAGAGGACTAACTATCAATGCTCTACGCGTTGATAGGGACTATTGACGGAGCTACTAAACTCCAACGGTAATCAATGTCGGAGCTTCTGAGCTCCGACAACCTTAGGGGGCCTTCACTATCGAAGACTTCGAACCTACACTCTACAAGTTCGAAGCAAACGAGTCTTCAACAAAACACAATATCCTCTTGGTACATGTTCACAATCAAATTGTGTACATCTACCAGGGGGCCAAGTGAAGACAAAAGTGTTGAAGACAAAAAATGAAATTCACAAAAATTTGGATTTCATTCATCTGGAGACAAGGGATTACAAAATTGGGGAAGAAAAAGAGAGAATACAAGTGGGAGCTACAAAGATGGTCCTAGACCCTATGGAAGAACTGGGCGACCTTCTGAGCAACCTCCGACATGTTGGCTCGGGTGGCTTCACCTTCTCCTTCAACGGGACCTTCAAGCACTGGGTCCAGAGGAAATTGGGGATCCCTACTGGTGTAGCATGTTAGCACATACTCTGCGACGTTCTTCGCCAGGGACTGCCCCTCAGCCTCCAACTGGTCCGCAATGACGTCACCCACCTTGGAGAGTTTGCCACCCGCCGAGCTCAACGCTTGCAATGCCAGGTCCGGCTCCGGCTCCGGATCATCCGGACACACGGGACAAAAGCCCATTGGTGTCAGCGCGTCGTTGGCTTTGCTCTGGAACTCCAAAACCTATAGGGAGTCCGCAGTCCTCAAGCCCTTCAGTTCCTCCAAGGATCTTTTGGTCGCCGCCAGTTCAGAATTCTCACAAGCAAGGCGCTCAACCTCTTTGGCATTTTGCTGAATCTTTTCAGCAACCTGCTTCTCGAGTTTTCCGAGCTCCTCCTCCCGGAGGTGTATCTTGTTTCGGTGGTCGACCAGGTCCTTCTCCCGGCCCCTAACTTTATTCTCCCTAGCAGCGATGGCACACTCTTGCTGGTAGAGCTCCTGCCCTCGCACCCATGCCTTCTTCTCCTCCTCAACGCAACGCTCCTCCAACTTCTTGGTGCGTTCCTCGAGGCCCTTGTCAACCAGAGCCACCTTTTCGGCGAGCTCCTCCTCCCTCCTCAAGACATCATCCCCCAGCACAAGGAGTTTTTGCTCTTCGTCTTCGAGCTTCTTCTCCCTCTCCTCAAGTGCCTCCCGGCACTTGATGAGGGTAGTGTTAATGGCTTCAAACCTTTCTTGGCGATCATCAGCCGCACTGTTAGCTGCCTTGGTCTGCTCATAAATGGCCCGGGATTGAGTGTCGAGGGCATGTGTCAAGCTCTCACTATCATCCAATAATTTGCCCCAGTATTCCAGGCGGACCTTCTCCCGTTTGATCCACTCCTTGTCGTCTGCCAGCCTTGACTACGCCAGCTTGGTCTCGAAGTAGGGCCGATTACGCCACCGCCTAAGGGTTTGACGCTCCTCTTCAAGAGCCTTGCTGTCGTGGTCGAACGCCAGCTGGACTTGACGCAGACTGGAGCAAGCGTTGTCAATGGACAACGACAGGGGAATAGGGTTCGGACCTGCTGGGGTCTCCTCCGCTGGTTCCAGCGGGTTCTCACTTACAAAAATTGGGTCCCACTCCACAAGAGTGGTCCCCTGAGCCTCCACGGCACTAGGACCGTCCTCTGGGATAGCCTCAGTCGCCACTGAGCAGGGTCCCACAGAGGAAGTTCCGACCTCCGGAAGTGGTTCCGAAGGCCCTGCCGCCAGGTCTTCATTTGCCCCCTCAGGCAGGGGGCCAGCGACTTCATCTGGGCACCCTGGCTCAGCAGCAGGCACCTTCGCCGTCATCACTTCCGGAGCAGGGGCTACTTCCGGCTCCGGCCTGGGCTCCTCCTCCGCTGGTGGCTCGGGTGTTGGCGCCTCGACCATCACGGGTTCGAGTGTTGATGCCTCCGCAACGATCGGCTCAGGCGCCGGAAGGTCAACAACAACCGGCCCTGAGGCTGGAGCTTCAACCTCAAGCGGCTCAGGCGCCGGAAGGTCTTCAACTGCAACCGGCTCTGAGGCCGGAGCTTCGGAGATAGCCGGCTCAACCGTCGGGACTTCCTCAACTTCCGGCTCAATCGCCGGGGCTTCGACAATTTCCAGCTTTGGGGCCGGAATCACTGCTTCCTTCGGCTCAACGGCCGCGGCTTCCAACATCTCAGCATCAAGACCCGGGGCTTCAATCTTCGGGGTAGGTGCCGCTGGCGCATCTTCTTTCCCGTGGTCCGGCGCTACCACGGGAGTCTAAGGGGATGAGTTGAGATCCATGACCACGACAGCTAGCGCCGGAGCTGCCACAGCTTCAACCACCACTTGGGGCGGCACCGGGATAGGAGCAGAAGCCTCCGCCCTTACATCTTCAGCTGCTGTGGCTGAGGGTGGAGCCTCACTCCTCTTCTTGGGGACGCTGCAGATGATGGATGAAGAAACTTAAAAAACAGTTACTACATCAAAACAACTGTCTGAGGTAAAGATTAAAAATTACCTCGGAAGGCTTCCGCACCAGCTTGCACGGAATCTCTTTCCCGGGCGTTATGGACTGACCATGGCCGCCGACGGCGTGGTAGCTCCGGAAGGCCCCCTGGAACTTGTTGCAGCCGTGGGCATTTCCTTAGTCGAGTCCCCCCTCGACCGGGAAGGACCTCCGGACCCAGAGGCCTCAGCTGGCCCTGGTGCTGGAGTCACATGCCCGGAGCTAGCACCCCAGGAAGACACTGCTGCAGGTACAGTCGCCGCAGTTGTAGAAGACCTCCCCCTCCGGGGAGAAGGAGCTGCTACAGAGGATGCAGGCCTGACGGACTTTCCGTCGGCATGCCTTAGCTTCCTCTTCTGGCTCGAGGGTTCGGCCATCGGCTCCTTACCCTTGCCGACGACTTTGGTCCTTGGCTTCGGGGCAGGGTCAAAGCCACCTTCAGAAGCCCCAGGGATCACCACCCTGGAAGTCGATCGTCTCTCGACGACACCAAGGTCGTCAAGCACCGGCATCGTCCGCCGAAACTCCCTGTTGAACTCTACTTCCACATTCAGAGGGAGGAAAGTTGGTGGTGGGGTCAAATCATCACCCGCGACGTCGATGCCGTGCTGGAACTTCTTGAGATGAAACTCCAAGGCCGCCCCTCCATGTTGGACTTCAGCTCGGTCTCGACCTGGTCGTCGTCCATCACACTGTTGAGGCCCCAAGCGAGTTTCTCTCTCCTCTTCAGCGGTGCCCACCTGTTGACTAGGAAATTGCAAAATACCACCCGAGGAGTTAATCCTCCCTCCACACAGTGGCGGATCCTAGTTAGAGCAGGGTTGAAGGCATCCGACAGCACCGGAGCTTCACTCCAGACTGCAGTGTCGATGTTGGGGAGGCCTTCGGGCAGCTCCATCTTCTCGTGATCCTCCACCCGGATGACTATCCAGTCTTTCTTCCAATCGTCCCACTTTCCAGAGGGAAACGACCGGAGGTACTTGAATGGGCACTTCTTGCGCTTCACAAAGTAGTAGAAGCCAAGGTACTCATCACTCCTCCCGTGGTATGGACGGTGAAGAAGGTTCGGAAAAGCACAATGCAGGGGGGAATGCCCACCCACATTTCACAGAAGTGGACGAAGACAGACACTAGAAGAATGGAGTGGGGGCCAAGGTGATACAGCTGCAGACCATAGAAGTCTAGCAGCATCAAGAAAAAGGAGGAAAAAGGTGGGATCAACCCCACCATGGCGTACGCAGAGCAACATCTCGCTAGCGTGCTTCTTCTCGAACGGGAGCTCCCCACCGGCGCGGACCAGGTGGCTGAATAAGTCCGAGGAGCACCCCATGAGGGCCTGGACCTTCTTTAGGTCACCTTCGGTCTTCAAGCGGCTCTTGCAGAGACCCAACTCCATTGAAGCACAACGAGGCAAGGGAGGAAAAGCAAGAGCAAGTTTGGGAGTTCAAGCGCAAGTTCAGATGAGAGGCGTAAAGAGCCCCAGACGGTGCGCACTTTCCTTCTTAAGTAAGCCCCCACAACGCTTGGATGGGAACTGCAGGGAAACCGAAGATACTATTCAAAAATTTCACCCCGCCGATGACAAGAGGGCCCGGGACCACCCCGACGAGCAAGTCGAGGTTCTTACCCAGGCGAACGGTTATCATCATGAAAGGCTGGAAGCCTGAAGGCTGCGGCCTGACAAGGCGCGCGGAACTAATACGATTTTCATATTGGGAACCGGCGACCTTCAATTGCGTGAGATCCGCACGCCAAAGATCTCATTTGCCGCACCCGAGATAGGCCACGCGGCAAGGGTTTAACTCCAAAACTATCGCCAACGGCACCTCTGAAGACCTTTGAAGACTCGACTCAAAAGTCAAAGAATGGACCCACCTCTGGCGGAATGACTTCACCCAAGGGGTCTTCCCCAGAGGTGGGCCCAGAGGCCACTGTCGGTACCCTGGGTACCGTGTACCCCTTGAGATTGCAAAGATCTCAAGAAAATGTCATCTACTTGATTTGAAGACCTTCGAAGGCCCACATGTCAGACATAACCGGACCCGCTTCCCCAACATGGTTAGTCCCAGGGTCGCACGTGTACCATCAAAAACGGAGCTACCGCCCATAAGGGGGAAGCTCCGGGCTATGTACCATAACGGCATCCCCGGACCTAACCCCAGACCGAGGGAAGCTTCGGAACTGACACGTGTCTGGTGGCACCGGACCTATCTGTTCCTCACAGCATGCTCCGGAGCTGCCATGTGTCCAACCATCGGATCTTCAACCTCAAACCTCCGGAAGACTCCACAACAGCTCCAGATCTTCCAAGGGGAATCAAGGACTTCAATACCTAATTAAGTGTCATTAATACTATGTTAATGACACACGATCGGACGACCGTTATTACTAGTAACGGCGCTGTCAAAGCCCGTTACTCGGTCATTAAGGGTAATTAAGCGCATAAAATGTGTATCAATATTAGTAACCGCCGGGGCCACATGTCGGGCCAGGCCAACTTGTAACGGACTGTCCTTATACAATAAAAGGACATGCCGACGATACATAGAAGGGGAGACTGACCTGACCTGCTCAGGGCTAGTATGATCGACCCACACGTGCTCTCAACTCACGTTGAGCTCATACATCCAATACAACACCAACACACCCCGTGGAGTAGGGTATTATGCTTAGGCGGCCCGAACCACGTAAATCTTTGTGTCTCCTGTGTCATTTTACACATCACCTTCTTGAATCTCCGCACACCCACACCGAACCTCAAACTCTGCAAACACTTTTAGTAGTGTCGGGAGATCTGCCGGATCAAAACCACCAATAGACGCCAAGTTTTAACCTTTAACCCACTTCGTGCATGAATCAAAAAACATCTCCAGTCGTGATGTTGTGTTTCTCTTGTTTTTTTTGATATTTTTTCTTTTCATGTTTTGTCATGTTGTTTTCTTTGATGCAAACGGGGCTAAACAAAAGACGAGCGCACATAGGGGAAACACAACAAGTGCAACATTCATCAGAGACGAGCATGCATATATAGGAGAAACAAATCAACATGCCTTATACAAGTCTATTTTATATACAGTACTCCCTTTGTTCACTTTTCATTGGCGTTGGGAGAACTAGGGGTAGCGCATCCAAAAGGGAATGGAGGGAATATAACCCATAGAGTACAACACGTTATGGCGAAACAGGTCATACTCGTGCTCAATACTACAGTTCTCAGTACAGAAGACGGTCCACTCGCACCACCCTCGTAGGCCGCAGCGGGCAGGCCCCTGGTTCCCCCCTGTTGGGCAACGACAAAATTAATCGTCAATTTCAGGCAGCGCCACGGGCGGCGGTCCCGGAGGAGGCCTACACAGAAACCTCCAGCTCAGGAAAACATCGAGTCTCTGCATGGCTTGATTCCGACACCGGCAGCACTCCGTGTTGGTCCTCTTCATCGCGATGGACCCAGCCGCGTTGTCGCTGACGTGGGCCTCGCCTTCGACCTGCCGGATATACTCGAGGGCGTCGCAGTCCCCGCGGTCGGCGTCGTAGTGGAGCATGGCGAGGACGTAGGCCGCCACCTTGTGGCCATTCGCGGCCGCCCAGGCAAGGAACTGGGTGCCCCGCTGCGCCTGCGCGCGGCCGTAGTTGAAGACGAGGTCGAACCCGGTGACATAGCATGCATGAGGGTTGCCCACGTTGGCCAGGCGCTCCACGAGGGTGTCGTAGCTCCCGTTCCCGTGCTGTTGGAACCACTCCCAGCTGCTCTCCCACTCCAGCGCCATGCGCCTTCCCACGGCGGGATCACGGCACGCCGCGTGCATGGCCTTGCAGGTGGCGCGCAGACTGGAGAGGTCGTCCATGGGCTGGGTGGAGGTTGCGGTGACCCACCCCGCGATCAGGACCGCAATATCGTGCGGCAAGGGGAACTCCATGGGCTTCGAAGGGAACAAATGAGGGCGCGCGCGACAGAGAGGAAGAGTACGCGCAGAGAAGAGGATGGTGTGTGTGGCGGAGTAGAGGATGGTGTGTCGTCTTACTACTCTTTATTAGTACACGCGGAGAAGACGATGAGATGCCCGGTGATTTTTAGTACGCGCGGAGAAGAGGGATGGTGGTGTGTGGGCAGTTATTTCCAGCCAATTTTTTTGTCCCAGCTCAACTTTACTTTCATTGTATGGTCATGTCAGGTGTGTGCTCTGCACATTTTCAGCTACTGTCCTTTGTTGCCGTAGCAACTTGTTGGCATTGAATGGAAAGTGGGAGGATATGTATTGATGAAGGGTGTTAGGGTAAGTTTATGTGTTGACTAATGTGCGGTTTGAATCATAAAAATTAGTTTTTCTTTGTTGTTTTTAGTTGCTTCTGTTTTGTAAATATTGTTAATGAATGAAATCTATTTTTGTTCATCTATGTGACTGAATATTACTTGTGTATCTTGTGTTCTTTTGTGAGATGCGTGATTGAATATTGTTAATGAATGAGTATCTTGTGTGTTCTTCAACTGTGTGAATGAATGAATGTGTAGTGTGTTCATCGAGTTCCTCAGACTCGGGTATCATAAGGTAATTATCTTAGGCGGTTGGTAATTCAAACTCGTCTAAGAAGAAGATTATCTCAGGCGGTTGGTAAGTAATACCCGACTGAGATAAAAATCTTCCTTGACGGTTATTAAGTACCAACCGCCTGTGAAGATATTTACTTCTTCTTAATTAATATTCTTGATTAAATGTGGGTTCTTTAAAAAGGCAAAATTCCGCTTTCTTGTAATATTATTGATAAGTAAAGGTTACCATTAAATTTCACTTCATAAATCTTTTGAAATCAGTTAGAACATAAAAAACATTCAACAAATGATATTTTTCATTTTTCTATCTTGATGAATATAATGCCTTTTTCATTTATCTTTTCAGTGGACATTTTTACTCATCATACCAACCTCTATGAATTTTTTCAGATTTTTGTAAATTTTTTTGAATCAATGTGTGCTCATAATTTGATGAATGCCTCATATGTATATGAGCATTTAGTTAGAATGATGGATAATTTGAAGTTTGACATGTTGGAATGCTTTTAAAAAAAATTAACAAAATTCATACATGTATAAATGATACAAATATGTTCATACAAACAGATTTAAGTGAAGGATCTTTTTTTTACGAGATACACAAATGTGAATAATATGTGAGTAGAAATTAATTTGATATTTACCAAAACATTACAATGTCAGCTATACAAGTTTTAATTTTTTTTTTGTTCAGGTGGTACATGTTAATTTATACAAATGTAGAAGAAAGAATCATATAATTTGGACACAATTGCAGAATCTAAACATGTTTGAGTATTTATATTGGAATCTAAATAAAAAAGAAGCAAGGGATAAGGAAACTGAAGAACAGTATCGGGCATTATCTCAGACGGATGGTAAGTAATACCCGACTAAGATAAAAATCTTCCTTGACGGTTATTAAGTACCAACCGCCTGTGAAGTTATTTACTTCTTCTTAATTAATATTCTTGATTAAATGTGGGTCCTTTAAAAAGGCAAAATTCCACTTTCTTGTTATATTATTGATAAGTAAAGGTTACCGTTAAATTTCACTTCATAAATCTTTTGAAATTGGTCAGAACATAAAAAACATACAACAAATGATATTTTTCATTTTTCTATCTTGATGAATATAATGCCTTTTTCATTTACTTTTTCAGTGGACATTTTTACTCATCATACTAACCTCTATGATTTTTTTCAGATTTTTTTTAATTTTTTTGAATCAATGTGTGTTCATAATTTGATGAATGCCTCATATGTATATGAGCATTTAGTTAGAATGATGGATAATTTGAAGTTTGACATGTTGGAATGCTTTTAAAAAAATTAACAACATCCATACATGTATAAATGATACAAATATGTTCATACAAACAAATTTGAGTGAAGGATCTTTTTTTTTTACGAGATACACAAATGTGAATAATATGTGAGTAGAAATTAATTTGATATTTACCAAAACATTACAATGTCAGCTATACAAGTTTTAAAATTTTTTGTTCAGGTGGTAGATGTTAATTTTATACAAATGTACAAGAAAGAATCATATAATTTGGACACAATTTGCAGAATCTAAACATGTTTGAGTATTTATATTGGAATCTAAATAAAAAAGAAGCAAGGGATAAGGAAACTTAAGAACAGTATCGGGCATTATCTCAGACGGTTGGTAAGTAATACTCAACTAAGATAAAAATCTTCCTTGACGGTTATTTAGTACCAACCGCCTGTGAAGATATTTACTTCTTCTTAATTAATATTCTTGATTAAATGTGGGTCCTTTAAAAAGGCATAATTCCTCCTTGTCCCCAAACCGGTGGAGTTGCCAGGAGATCGCCCGCAGCGGGGCCCGCAAAGCGGTCTATAAAGTAGTAGTAACAGGAAAATGCAATAGGCTGGTAGCTAGGACTAGAAAGAAAAAAGTGAAGACAATACGAGGAAGAAAATGTTTGAAAAAAGGAAGGACAACCGAAAGGTTAAACAGGAAATCTTTTCACAGAAATTAATCCAGTCCCAATCCTCTCAAACATAGGCTCCCTTTGAAGGATAGGATTTGTAAAGGATTTTTAGTTTCCATAGGAAACGTAACACATGAGCTAGGACACTTTGGTAGCCATACTAAAAGAGCTGCTTATCCGCCTCATCCACTTCCCCATGCCGCCAGTAGAATCTCTTCGGCCGCGGGAAGGTGTCCCCCGAAGAGTTCGAGGACACCGAGGAGTGTCCGTCAGAAGAGTCGCCTGATGACGAGGAGGCCTGGGAGTTGGGGTGGACCGGCTGCGTATAGTCGTGGTAGTGATCGAGGTGGATGATGAGCTCCGTCGTGAGGCCGCCAGGCCGGACCACTGCGGCATGGTTGAAAGGTTCCGCCGGCGGCCCGCCGTTACTCCTAGTCCCCAAACGTGGACACGGTGAAAGCCCAATGCAGGATTTCAAGTTGGTGATGGATGGCCAGGGTGATCTCCATGGGCGTCGCCTCGCTGCGACCTCCTCTGGGTCCCAGAACAGCTGCTTGGCGGCGCAAACGGATAAACTCCATCGTCATGAGGCAATTGTTGACCACTGTGCATTGCCCCTCACGAGGGCGCAGGGATGGTGAGCCTGCAGGTACCTGCTCGCGTCTAACATGGTTGCGAGGCATGGCACTACAACAACATAGGCAAAGGACTTCTCAGGCAACACACGGGAGCATGGATGGGAATCAGTCGGGAACTTGAGCCTGGAAGCAATAGGGGGGGAGTGTGGTTTAAGAAGGCGAGGATGAAGAGGCCAAACATCGGAAGCAACGTCCCTTGAGGATCTCACGAAAATCCGGTGATAGGACCGGACCTTTCAAGGCCTTTGGCTCTGTGCAAGCGTCATGAATGCGCGAAGGCCCAACTTGAATATAAAGTGAATCAGTGTAGTTTCAGCCCACAAATAACAAGCGGCCCAGCTTTTTCGTCCTGCCTGCCTGCCTGCCCGCGGCGGGAAATTTTTGTCACGCCGAATGAAGGAGGAAAATAAGAAATGAAAATAATATTTTATGACGGTACCCTTCGACCCGCAACGCCGGCCCCCTCTCCGCAACGCTCTTGTAGGTGCATCCGCCGGCCGCCATGCTTGTAGGAGCATCCGCGGGCCGCCACGCTTGGAGGAGCATTCGCCGGCCACCACGCTTGGAGGAGCATCTGCCGACCGCCACGCTTGGAGGAGCATCCGCCGGCCGCTATGCTTGGAGGAGCATCCGTCGGCCGCCACGCTTGTAGGAGCATCCGCCGCCGCCACTCTTGTAGGAGCATCCGCCGGCCGCTAAGCTTGGAGGACCAACCGCCGGCCGCCACGCTTGGAGGAGCATCCGCCGGCCGCCACGCTTGTAGGAGAATCTGTCGGCCGTAGCGCGTGGAGTAACAACAGCTACGTACAATTGCTCACAAAATGTGTTCTTGTACATCTATCCTCTTACGGATAGGCTGATGGCTGATTGAATTGTAGGAAGTGATGTCAGAAGATAAGACATGGATGGGAAAAGACAGGCATACGAGGGAGTGGCAGGATGGAATGAAGTCATTTTAAAATTTTGCATTTCAGGGCACTCGTGAAGGAGGAACTATGCCTTGTACTTGCACGAGATGTCGTAATATTTGCCACAAGACACGCATGGGAGTTCATTTACACCTGCTTAGAAATGGGATGGTATTGGATTATACTTGTTGGATACACCATGGAGAAATACGAGTTTAGGAAAATATTGTCGAGGAATCAGCAAATAATGAGGAGATAATTTTTGATGATGGTGCTATGCAAAATATGTTGTACAGTCTACTTAGAGGCACTGATCATGGTAGTACTTCAACAGATGTTGATGATCAAGAAAATGCTATAAACCAGCAGGAGCCAACTTGGGGTGCAAAGAAATTCTATGACGTAATAACTGATGCCAAAAAGGAGTTGTATCCAGGTTGTTCGCAGCTGACCCAATTATCCTACATTGTCAGGTTCTACCAGATAAAGTGTTTAACTGGTATGAGCAAAGTAGCTTGTATGATGTTTCTTGAACTATTCTCATTCGCGCTTCCAAAGGGCCACTGCATTCCTAATACACTTGATAAACTTCAGAAGGTTGTTCGTGACCTCGGGCTGGACTACTAAAAGATCGATGCATGTGTCAATGACTGTGTGTTATTCCGGAAGGATTATTCTCTGCTGAATAGTTGCCCAAAATGTGGTAAATTAAGATGGAAAAATAGTACTGCTGGGGATGCAAGAGAGGCTTTACCTTGTGGAAAATTCAAGAAGCTTGTAGCACGCAAGGTTCTACGTTATTTCCCTCTTATTCCCCATCTACAAAGGTTTTATATGGGAGAATCAACGGTATCAAACATGCGCTGGCACAAAGAAGGTCGTACTGATGATGGAATATTACGCCATCCTGCCGATTCGAAAGCATGGAAGTATTTTGATAGCATTCACCCAAATTTCTCATCTGATCCTCGCAACATAAGACTTGGGCTAGCATCTAATGGTTTCAATCCTTTTGGAGTAATGAATGTTTCTTACAGTACATGGCCTGCGATTCTAATCCCTTACAATCTACCACCCTTGTTGTGTATGAAGCAATCTTATTGGGTGATGTCAATGATAATTCCTGGGCCAAAGTCACCTGGAAACAACATTGATGTGTATCTGCAACCTTTGATTGATGAGCTACTGAAATTATGGTCTGATGGTGTTGAAACATATGACAGTTTAAAGAAAGAGACATTTGTCATGCGAGCTTCTTTATTGTGCACAATAAATGATTTTCGAGCATATGCAATGCTATGTGGATGGAGCACAAAAGGGAAGCTAGCATGTCCATACTGCCATATAAACACTGACGCCTTCTAGTTGAAATATGGACGAAAGCATTGTTACATGGTTCATCGTCGTTTCCTACCTCAGGATCACAGATGGCATTGAAACAAAGGTTCTTTCAACAACAAGGCAGAGAATAGAGAGGCTCCAACATCACTCTCTGGTGACGAAGTACTCCAACAATACGAGTGTTTTGATCAAGTGAGTTTTGGACCGACGAATAATAAGAGAAAGCACACCGAGGAAAATAGATGGCATAATTGGAAGAAGAAAAGTATATTTTTCGACCTCCCTTATTGGAAGACATTGCTAATAAGGCATAACTTGGATGTCATGCACATTGAGAAAAACATTTGTGATAGCATATTGGGGACATTGCTTGCTATGGATGGTAAAACAAAAGAAAGTCTACAAGCTCGTCTTGATATGAAGGATATGGGTATACAGCCAGATCAACATCCGAAGTTCATAAAGGGCAAGTACACATTCCCACCAGCATTATATACTTTGGGCAAAGATGATAAGACCACCTTGTGCAAGTTTTTGGGGAATGTGAAGGTGCCCGATGGTTATGCCTCAAACATCAAGAGATGTGTGGACATAAAAGCATGTAAGGTATCGGGTCTAAAAACTCATGACTGCCATATTATATTTTAGAAGCTCCTTCCTATTGCAATACGTAACATATTGCCTGAAAAGGTTGTTGCACCTTTAATGAGTTTAGCATATTCTTTTCTGGAATTTGTTCTAAAGAATTGGTGGAACCAGATTTGGACAAGATGAGCAAACAAATTCCTGAAACAATTTGTAAGCTTGAGATGTTGTTTCCTCCCGCTTTCTTTGATATCATGGTACATCTTCCAACCCATCTTGCCGAAGAAGCACAGTTGGGTGTACCTGTTCCTTACAGATGGATGTATCCAATTGAGAGGTACCTTGGTACATTGAAGAGGTATGTACGCAACAAAGCTCATCCGGGGGGTTCTATAGCTGAGGGATATATTGCCGAAGAGTGTATGACTTTTTGTAGTCAGTTTTTGGATAACACCAGCACCAAGCGTAAGAGGCCAGAACGTCATGAAGCTGCAGCTACAAATGAACCTTCTGTTGATAATTCTAACATATTTACAGAAGTTGATAATTCTAAAAAAGGGTATAAATGGGACCAACTTACTATGGTGGAACTACATAACATCAGTCATTATCTTATTACTAACGTTGAAGAGGCCGCTCCATGGATCAAGTAATAACGTATAACTCAGATGTTGTATACTATATATATATGGCTTATTGTAGATGGCTAATTTAATTTTGTACCCTTTTCAGTGAGCATATTGAAGAGCTGAAAAAGATTCATTCTCGTGATGTTGATAAACGCCATAGAGATGAGTTTGTTGATTGGTTTCAGAAAAGAGTAAGTACATGCAAGTTTGCACTTTGATGAAATATTGAACAAATATGTGTTCTGAAATTTGTTTGTCGTTGATAACCCCTGTTATACTAATGTGTACAGATTACGACATTACACAAAGAAGGCAAAGCAACCGATTATCTGTATGCATTATCTAGAGGACCTGATTGTCGGGCACATTTTTTTAGTCGGTTATTCATCAATGGCTTCTTCTTTCGAACTGCAGATGTGGAAAAAGATTTACGGAACCAAAACAGTGGTATTGTTGTTCGGGGCACTGATCATGATTGGTTTGGAGTAATCAAGAAAATCATTGCTGTTGATTTTGAAAAAAATCAAGAGGTTTTGTTATTTCAGTGTGAATGGTTTGATCGGCCTTTTGGAAGCAGTCAGAACCAAAGCAGAGGCTACAAAAAGGATCAATACGGAATGATAGATGTTGACACTACTCTGTTTCGATTCCAGTATGAGCCTTACATTCTAGCCACCCAAGCAGAACAAGTTTTTTATGTTCCAAGTGTGAAGCATCCTAAATGGGCTAAAGTTGTTAAAACGAAGCCACAAAACCTTTTTTCCATGCCCCCTGGAGACAGTGAAAATAATGTGACTGAGACGATGGACGCTGAGACATTTCATGTTGATCTGCTTACTGATGATATCAATAATGAGGATACGACCGCATGGGCTAGGAATGACATTGAGGGAGCTAGTGGAATGCTTCCACTCTTATAATGACAACGTCAGGTGATCGGTTTGAGGTAGATGGAGTTGCATCAGAAAATGAAGACGATGACCACGACGATACATATACCAATGATGGTCATGTAGCTCCATTGTGGGGGGACGACAACGAAGATGATGATTTTTAGTATAATTAAGTACGTGACATGTAGCTCCACAATGAATTTATCCGTCCGAACCCGACATTTATTTTTCAGTTATTTATATTTGCTACCCGAAAAGTACCCGATACCCGATATTTCGGTCTTTTCAGTTCCGGTCTCGGTTTTATTGGTTTTGGTTTTTCGGTCTCGGTTTATTTGCCCACCCCTAATTTACGTAGTAGTAGCATATATATGGGATATACAATATAAAACTTTTTCAAAGGGAAGTCTTTGGTTTCGTCAAATCTATCTTTCAGATTTACGCAATTTTGATCCGTTTTAACAATACAAGAATTGTACTTTTGGATTCACCATGAAAAATATTTCCATAATATACAATCTAGTACAACATGTTATTGAAGTTAATAAATTCCATATAAATCATTTGTCAAAGGTAATTAGTTCGACCAAAACAGAAATAGAGTTGAGTTGGGGCGAAGGAAGTATTATACGTTGCTGTTTGCCGCATAAGGTTTTGTCCTTCGTTCAAGCCGTAGCCATTTGTACAAGCGGCTGATGCGACCAGGCGCACCGAGCTTCGTGCGCACCAGTCACCGAGGCGCCTTAGATGCGCGCAGCGCATGCATTGAAATCACCTGCGGTACTTTTAAATCTGCGCGTTGGTGTTCTCCCCCTCATATTTGTTGATGCGTTAATACCCGATGTTTTACATCGTTGAGTATGTTACAGATCATCAGCGTCTTTAGTCTAGCACTGAGTCGTCAGGAGGCAAAAAGTAATGAAGATCATTGATAAGCACTACGCCGAGGAGAACGCGAAAATTGTTTGCTGATTCGTGGCAACAGATCCTAATGCAACGACTATGTTCTGTGGCAATAGAGTTGTAACGCCACGAACCAGTATTTCGTGGCAACACATCCTAATGCAACGATTCTGTTTCGTTGCATTACGGTCCAAATGCAACTGTTTGCTGATTTGTGGCAACAGATCCTAATGCAACGACTGTGTTCCGTGGCAATAAAGCTGTAACACCACGAACCAGTATTTCGTGGCAACAGATCCTAAGGCAACGACTGTGTTTCGTGGCATTAAAGCTGTAACGCCACCAACCAGTAATTTGTGGCAACAGATCCTAATGCAACAATTATGTTCCATGGCAATAAAGCTGTAATGCCACGAACAAGTATTTCGTGGCAACACATCCTAATGCAACGATTCTGTTTCGTTTCATTACGGTCCAAATGCAACTGTTTGCTGACTCGTGGCAACAGATCCTAATGCAACGACTTTGTTCTGTGGCAATAAATCTGTAACGCCACGAACCAGTAATTCGTGGCAACAGATCCTAATGCAACGACTGTGTTCCGTGGCAATAAAGCTATACTGCCACTAACTGGTAATTCGTGGCAACAGATCCTAATGCAACGACTGTGTTCCATGGCAATAAAGCTGTAACGCCACGAACCAGTATTTCATGGCAACACATCCTAATGCAACAATTTTGTTTCGTTGCATTACGGTCCAAATGCAACTGTTTGCTGATTCATGGCAACAGATCCTAATGCAACGACTGTGTTCCGTGGCAATAAAGCTGTAACGCCACGAACCCGTATTTTGTGGCAACAGATCCTAATGCAACAACTGTGTTTCGTGGCAATAAAGCTGTAATGCCACGAACCAGTAATTCGTTGCCTTAGATCCTAATGCAACGATTGTGTTTCATGGCAATAAAGTTGTAACGCCACAAACCAGTATTTCGTGGCAACACATCCTAATGCAACGATTCTATTTCGTTGCATTACGGTCCAAATGCAACTGTTTGCTGACTCGTGGCAATAGATCCTAATGCAACGACTGTGTTCCGTGGCAATAAAGTTGTAACGCCACGAACCAGTATTTCGTGGTAACATATCCTAATGCAACGACTGTGTTCCGTGGCAATAAAGCTGTAATGCCACGAACCAGTAATTCGTGGCAACAGATCCTAATGCAACGATTGTGTTCCATGGCAATAAAGTTGTAATGCCACGAACCAGAGTATCGTGGCAACACATACTAATGCAACGATTCTGTTTCGTTGCATTACGGTCCAAATGCAACTGTTTGCTGATTCGTGGCAACAGATCCTAATGCAACGACTGTGTTCCATGGCAATAAAGCTGTAACACCACTAACCAGTAATTCATGGCAATAGATCCTAATGCAACGACTGTGTTCTGTGGCAATAAAGCTGTAACACCACGAACCGATATTTCGTGGCAACATATCCTAATGCAACGACCGTGTTCCATGGCAATAAAGCTGTAACACCACGAACCAGTAATTCGTGGCAACAAATCCTAATGCAACGACTGTTTTCCGTGGCAATAAAGCTGTAATGCCACGAACCAGCATTTTGTGGCAACAGATCCTAATGCAACGATTGTGATCCGTTGCATTTGCATCCTGACGCCACAAACTAGTGAATCGTGGCAACAGATCCTAATGCAATGATTGTGTTCCATGGCGATAGATCCTAGTGCCACAATCTAGTGAATCGTGGCAAAAAGCCAAGCTTACTGCAACAATTTAGTATTCGTTGCAGCACAATCGTTGCAACAGGTCAGAATTCTTGTAGTTCTTGGCAGTGGGTACTTATTCTTGATGGTCACGGCATTCAAAGCACGATAATCCACACATAATCTTTGAGTTCCATCCTTCTTAGGTACAAATATGACCGGTGCACTCCAAGGGGATGAACTAGGGCGGATGTATACTTTCTCCAACAGCTCTCTAATGTGATCCTTTAGCTCGGCTAATTGTTTAGCGTCCATTCTATATGGCCTCTTATATGTTGGGGTCGTCCCAGGCACTAGCTCAATGATGAATTCAATTTCTCAGTTAGGAGGCATACCCAGTAACTCCTCAGGGAACACATCGAGGAAGTCACTTACAACTCGAATCCCTTCAGCAACCTCAGTTTGATTGAGCCTGATCCTCTGTGTTGGAGCTTGATCTGGAGAGAACTCAATCTTTGTACCATCAGTATGGGTCAATGAGACTGTCCTTGTGGCGCAGTGAATCACCCCATGGTATTTGGTCAACGAATCCATCCCCAGGATAATATCTAGCCCTTGAGATTTCAGAACAATAAGGTTCGCTGAGAAAACTACCCCCCTTATGTCTAGCCTTACATTAGGGCATACTTGCCGTGTTATCATTTCTCCTCCAGGGGAGTGAACTATAAGCTGGTGAGTCATTAAGTGCACTACCATGTCATGCCTCCTCATGAATTCCTTAGATATGAATGAATGCATAGCACCAGAATCAAGCAACACTGTAGCTAGATGACAATCAGCAGGAAACGTACCAACAACCACATGTGGTGCATTATGCGCCTCCTCAAGTGCCACGTGGTTGACTCTCCCCCGTGTAGGTGGCTGCAGCGACTTTTTCGGGCAACGATTGGCAAAGTGTCCCATCTCACCACAGTTATAACACTGCACGATTGCATTGTTACCTTGGGCTCTATTACCTCCTTGCTGATTCTGCAGCAGCTGACCAATAGGGCAAGGTGCTGGAGCTGCTAGGCGAGGTGGTTGCATTGTTGTCATGGAGCCTGTGGTGGTTGGCGCATTTGCTGGTTGTATGGTGTAGGTGGCCTGTAAAAGGGGTTTGGGAACCTCTGTCCTGTGTAAGAGTTTATAGGACGAGTCATAGGTGCCGCAGGCTTCGGGGCAAAGCGAGGGCACACATTATTACCAGAAGTGTGTCCTTGAGCCAACTTCCTCTTCCTATCATCATCATCAAGCTCTTTCTTGGTCCTTTCTACTTCAAAAGCCTTGTCAACCAACTTCTGGAAACTATTGTAGTCACAGGAAACCATGGCGAACTTCAGCTCCTTGTCAAGCCCCTTCTCAAAACAAAACTGTTTCTTAGAGTCAGTGTCCACATCTGCTGGTGCATAGCGAGACAATTATGTGAATTTGTTCAAGTAATCTCGCACACTCATACGGCCTTGCTTCAGCATGAGAAACTCCTCACGTCTGGCCTAGACCTCTCATTTGAGCACAAAATGATTGTAGAAGTTAGTCTTGAACTCATCCCAAGTGATATTATCTGGGTTCTGATGGGCTTCAGTGAAAGCAGTCCACCAATCGGCTGCAGGTCCCTGGAGTTGGTGAGAGGCTAACAATACCTTCTCCCTTCCTTCACATTGAATAATTCTCAGCTTGCTCTCAACTGTTCTCAGCCAATTGTCAGCATCCATTGCATCACTAGCAGTGGCAAAGGTGGATGGATGGGTGTTAAGAAAGTCTCTTATATGGGATCGGGGTCCTGGTGCTGGTTGTGGTTGGGGCTGATTTGGTGGTAGAGGTGGAGGGGCTTGCTGCGCTTGCTGCATGTTGGCCACCACTTGTGTCAAGTTCTGCCTCATCTGCATCTGCATGGCCATCATTTGTTGCATGTGATTCACCGCAGGTGCTCCACGGGCACCTCTCCCATTCCATTGTGTTAATTGGAATCCCACAGCTTCATCATTGCCGAGGGGCATGCCACGGCCACGACCACGACCTCTTCCCCTGCCTGCCATCTGAGTTACGAAGGAAATATAATCTTAGGTACTACTACAACTAAGGGAAGACTACTATACGATACCCTTACTATATGCGAAAATCATAACAAACATGAGTATAGATAAAAGGTCTTTATTAATAGCTCACTGATTAAGGAAGTATCAAAAAGGTGTGGTTGTGAACAAGTCGCCAAGTCGTTCCACAACTCACACAACACATCAAAAGAAAAACATGAATGAAGTAGCACATCTCAAGGTCACACGGGTACGTCTACATCGCTCTTATTTAACTAATTAGGGGGGGGGATGTGCCTATCCTTGAGTCATGGCATAGGTCGAGGACTACTAGTCATCCAGCGGAAAATCCTTTGGGTCCTCATCGTCGTCCTCATCGGGGTCCTCGTCGGGGTCCTTGTCGTCGTCCTCAGGGCCGTGTGGTGGTGAGGCAAGAAGCAGCGGTGGAGCGGAAGACGCCTCTGTGGATGGCTCCTTGTCAGAAGACTCCTCAGAAGAAGATGACCCATGTTGGCCGTCACGACGATCTGGAATGTTCCGGTTCCACGTCGAAGTGTCAGACGTGTAGCCGTCCGGGTCCTCTTCGGTGATACGACGATACCTCCTAATCACCGCCTCGTAGCGTTGGGCGAGGTCACGACCGTATTGGATCTACTACTGCGCCTTCTGAAGTCGGGCACTGAGGTGTGCGACATCGTCAACAGTCTTACGAGACTGTGGAAGGTCCAGGGGTCCCTCCACGTGCCTGGAGACGAAGTTTGCAGTGCCACTGGGACGCTGCGGAACGAAGGTGTGCATCATGTCCTCCAAACGGAAATGATAGGTATGGCTCCAGTAGGTAATGACTTCCCAGCTAGAATCCTGCTCTGCGCATCGACGGGAGCTCCTCCAAGCAGGACTGCGGTGAACCTTCATGAGCTCGTTGCCGTAGTAGATAGATTTTGCTGGTCCACTCGACCTTGCCTGGGCGTTGCAGTGCAACTGAGTGGTAGGAGAGTGGGAGGCTGTGGTGATAGTAGCCAGCAGCACGAAGCACAGCTCAGAGACGAAGTCGCAGGCGACCTTCAGCCGTGCCGTCTGAACGGGTCACAACAGGACGACGGGGGTTGAAGTGTGGGAAGCGACTGGACAGCCTATGCTGGGGCAAACATCCACCGGTCGACTTATGGGGGGTCATCTTGGTGTGGGCCATCTACAAATTTTGAAACATGAGAGTGTCAGTAACAAAACATATAAATAAAGGAGTAAATAAAACAAGCAAACAAGGTAGGGAATACAAAGCAATTTTATAAATTACTTTTTTTTAGAATATAGTAGGGTCCTTAAGTCATCCTTTTCTATCTAGGTTATATCCTACGGGCGACACAGCTCTGATACCACTTTGTCACACCCGGTCCCAACAAGACAACTGGATGGCTTCCACAAGTATGTCAGGATCAGTTTACATCATACATGTGTAGACGAAAGTGTAATTTGATTTATTACAAGCCATGTTCGAATACATAACTCTCTTATAATAATGACCCGTAGTTCTAAATGAGATTACAAGCAAAGCTACGGAAAAGTAAACTAGTGCGGCTCCATGCACAGGCGTTGCCCAAGGGTTGCGCCAACCTGGAATGTCTCGTCGCGATCAGCATAGAAGTCTTCATTCTCCACTTCTTCTCCATTGTAGACTGAGAAAAGATAAGCAACAAGCAAGTTTGAGTACCAACGGTACTCAACAAGTGGGGAAAGAGATGACATGCAAACTTCTAGAAGGCCAAAACCGGGTTAAACACTATAGCATTACATCCTATCCTTAGCTTTCATTAGCACCTACTACTAAGTGAGTGAACCCAACCATAACCCATTTATAAGCCAAATCCCAACCAACTGAACCACCATTCCTATCCATTGGCTAATTGTGAATTGGACACTGTTGAAGTGTAGCTACGACACTTCCCCCGATACTACTAATGCGTAGCCCGCGGAGGTTCTTGTTATGGTTGGGGTATGCAGAGATCAAGATCAAGATGGCGACACCAGAGATTTACGTGGTTCGGGCCGCCTGAGCATAACACCCTACTCTACAGAGTGTGTGTGTGTGTGTGTGTGTTTGTATGTTGTATTATGAATTGCTAGAAAGCGTAGTCTCTGACTCCGCTTGGCCTCGTCCTTTGTATCGTGCGGCTCAGTCCTTTTATAGTCCAAGGACTGACTGTTACCTCATTAGTCTGACCCGACATGTGGCCCTGGCGTATTAAATAGCCTAATACACTGTCTATGGGTATTAAGCATGGTTAATAGTGTGATAACGTCCCTTAATTGCTGTGTTACCTCCATTAATGGTGCTCTGATCGTATGTCGTTAATACAGCATTCACGTCATGTAATCAAGTCTTGTAACTGCCGCTTTAATTGTCCCTTGAAGACCCGTGCTGAAGAAGATCTGCCAGAGTATACGTTGATGAAGGTCCGGAGGATCCACACGTGGCAACTTTGGAGCTTCCCTTTGTGGGGAGGTGGCTCCGGCACTGCTGCACACGTGTCAACACCGGAGCTTCCCTCTGCTAGGGGTCAGGTCCGGGGTCATTATACATGTGTTGATCGTGGACCTTCCCTGTGTTGAGGGGTTACCTCCGAATTTACATTACACGCATCAATCTCCAGAGCTACCCATATGAGGGATGCGGGTCCGATGTAATATGACTTGTGGGGCCTGAGGAGGCCTTCAATTTTGACAGGTAGAACTCTTTTGCACTTCTTGCGGTATCATAGGGTACCCGGTACGCAGGGTACCAACAGTGGCCCCCGAGCCCACCTTTGGGAGAAACCCTTTGGGTTAAGTTATTCTACCAAAGGTGGGGCCATCCTTGATTCCCGCGCTTAGACTTCAAAAGTCTTGTAATTTGGAGTTGGGGCGATGGTCCGGGGTTAAACCATCACCACGTGGATTGTTATGAATGCGACAGATGAGATCTTTGAGTGCGGATCTCATGCAATTGAAGGTCGCCAGTTCCCGATACAAAAACCATATCGGTTCCGAGCGCCTTGGTAGGGTGCCGCCTTTGGGTCTCCCGCCGTCCATCATGACAACAGTTTGCCTGAGGTAATAACCTCGTTCTCTTCATCGGGGTGGCCCTGGACCCATTTGTCATGGACGGGGTAGATTTTTGAAATGTGACCCCACTCTGGTTGCGGTTTCCATTCAAGCGTCCCAGAGGCTTACTTAAGAAGGAAAGCATGCGCGGTTTGGGGACTCTTTACGGTTTCGATCAAACTTGCGCTTAGAGCCTCCCAAACTTCACCTAGCTTTCTCTTCCTTTGCTCACTTTGCCGTGATGGTGTTGGGTCTTCCCAAGAGCCGACTTAAGAGCAAGGAAGATTTGATGAAGGTCCGGACCTACATGGGGTGGTCCAGTGACTCCTGCAACCACCTGATCCGCACCGGCAAGCTTCTGTTCAAGAAGGAGCGTGTTGGCAACATGGTGTACTTCTTGGCGTACACCATGGTGGGATTGATCCCACCTTTTCAACCTTTCTTTTGATGCTACTAGACTTTTATGGTCTCCAGCTATATCATCTTGCCCCCCATTCTCTTCTTCTAGTGGTGACTTTCGTCCACTTTTGCGAGATGTGGGTGGGTGTTCCCCCCTGCATCGAGCTGTTTCGCACCTTCTTCACCATCCACACCACCGGCAAGGGGACTGAGCTTCTTGACTTCTACTATTTCATGAAGCGCAAGAACTGCCCCTTCAAATATTTGAAGTCATTTCCTTCCGGCAAATGGGATGATTGGAAGAAGGACTGGGTCATAGTTGCAGTGGAGGAGCACGAGAGGTTGGAGCTGCCCGAAGGACTCCCCAACGTTGACACCGACACTTGGAGTGTAGTTCCGGTGCTGTCGGATGCCTTCAACCCCGTCCTGATCAAAATTTGCGAATGCGTGGAGGGTGGAGTGACCCCTCAGATGGTCTTCTGCAACTTCCTAGTCAACAGATGGGCCCTGCTGAGGAAGAGGGAGAATCTCGCATGGGCCCTCAACAACGTGATGGATGACGATCGGATTGAAACTGGTCTGAAATCCAACTTGGATGACGAAGCTTTGAAGCTTCATCTCAAGAAATTCCAGCACGAGATAAATGTTGACGGCGACGGCTTAGTTCCACCGGCAGCTTTCCTGCCTCTGAACATGGAGGCGCAGTTCAGCAGAGAGCTCCAGAGGATGATGCCGGTGCTTGATGACCTTGGTGAGGCGGAAAGGCGTTTGACATCCAGGGTGGTAATCCCTGGAGCTTCCGAAGGATGGCCTGCCTCCGCCCCAAGCCGGAGGGTTGAGGACATAGGCAAGGGCAAGGGCAAGGAGCTAGCTGAACCTTCCAGCCGAAAGAGGAAGCTGAAGCATGCTGATGGGAGGTCCGTCTGGACTGCTCCCTCTACAACAGCTCCGTCTCCCCGGTGGAGGAGATCTTCCGTGGCTGCACCTTCTCTGGCACAGGCGTCTCCAAGAGGCGCCAGCTCTGGGCAGTCAACCCCAGCTCTAGTACTGGCTAAGAATTCCGGGTCCGGGATTTCTTCCCGACCAAGAGAGGTTCTGGCCGAAAGGACTCCGGCTGCTGCAAGTGGCTCTTAACTGAGGTTCGAAGCCGTTGTCTCACCAGACTTGGTGGGCTCTGGCTCCGGGCCTCAGAAGAAGAGGTTCCGAGGCGACTGGGGTGGTAGCATGCCTAGGTAAGCATTGATTGCTCACCTTAACATGCTAGTCTTATTTTTTATGTGCCTTTAGTCTTCTCTTCCCTTTATTTCTAGGGTGTCAAAGAAAGGGTCAGGGTCTTCGGTGCCTGTCGCAACGACCGGGGCTGCACATGCCAAAGCTTCGGCTTCAAGCATTGAGCCTCCTCCTCAAGTGGTGGCAGAAGTCGCGACAACTTCAGCACCAGCTGTCGTGGACTTGGATTCGAAGTCCTCACCGGAAGCTCCCGTGGTAGCGCCGGACCACGGGGAAGAAGTCGAAGATGTACCCCTAGCGATGGTGGCGAGGGCTAAAGCTCTAGTACCGGAGATGCCAGAAGCTCCGACCTTTTAGCCGGAAGTCGTCGAAGCCCTATCCGCTGAGCTAGAGGTAATTGAAGCCCCGACCATTAAGCTAGAAATGGTTGAAGGTCTGACCCTTGGGCCAGAAGATGTTGAACATCCGGAGGCTGAGCCGTAAATGCTTGAAGTTTCGGTCGTTGGACCAGAAGTGACGAACGCGCTGGTGTCTGAGCCGGCTGTGGCAGGGGGGTCGGATGAAGCCCCAACTGCTGCCCTGGAAGTAGCTGTCCCGAAGGTGCCTGGGCTAGAGCGAGAGCAGCACAAAGAACTAGCAACGGGTCCTCCACCCTCGGAGCCAAGAACTGAAAGCCCGGAGGTAGCACCTTTGACTTCTGCTCCAGAGGTGGGAGTTCCTCCAGTGGCTCCTCTTCTGCTGCTGTTGAAGGGCTCCCAGAGAGCGGTCCCAATGCCGCAAAAGCTCAAGGGTCCTCTCTTGTAGAGTGGGATCCAATTTTTGTAATGGAGAACCCTTTAGAACCAGCGGAGTTGGTCCCAGCAGGCCCGAAGCCTATCCCTCTGGCGTTGTCCATAGACAACGCTTGCTCCAGCCTACAAAAAGTCCAACTCGCCTTTGATCATGAAAGCAAAGCCCTGGAGGAGGAGCGCAACACCTTGAGGCATTGGTGTAACAAAGTCCACTTCGAGACCACGCTTGCACAGACAAGGCTGGTTGATCAGAAGGAGTGGATCAAGAGGGAGAATGCCCAGTTGGAATACTGGGACAAGCTGTAGAGTAGGAAGCCTCCATCCGGGTGCTCGACGCTAACTCCAGGGAGATCCTTGAGCAAGACAAGGAGAGGTGTGATGTTTCTGATGAGCATCACCAAAACCTCAATGAATCGAACGAGGTTCTCCTGAAGCGTCGGGCGGACCTTGAGGCGAGGGAAGAAAAACTCCTGGAGCAGCAGGAGGATGTTGTGAAGAGGGAAGCGGAGGTCACCTAGAAGTTGACTCTGGGTGAACAAAATTTGGCAGATCGCAGTAGAAAGTTGGATCTATGGGGCAAATAAGAGAAAGAGAAGTACTGGAAACTGGGGCAGGAGCTCTCGAAAAGAGAGGCTGACGTTGCCACCAGGGAAGGGAAGGCGAAAGGCTGGGAGAAGGACTTGGCGGAAAGGCGGAACCGCATCCACCTCCGGGAGATGGAGCTGACTGACCGTGAGAAGCAAGTTGCTGAGAGTATGCAGCAACATGATAAATTGGTCGAGTGCCTTGCTCAGGAAGGTTCGGATCTTGTGGCTGCCCGGAAGTCACTGGAAGAGCTGCAGAGCTTTAAGTAGACGGAGTCCATTCAAGTGTGGGACATCTTGGGGCGGGCCAACGATGCACTGACACCACTAGGCTTCAGTCTCATACGTCTGGACAACCCAGAGCTGGACTTGGACCGAGCGTTGGTGGCCCTCAATGGTGCTGGCGGCAAACTTGATGCGATGGGCGATGTTATTACGGACCAACTCGAGAAAGAGGGGAAATCTTTGGCTACTAACATCGCAGAATATGTGCTGACATGTTACGTAAGCCGAGACCCCCAATTCTAGCTGGACCCAGTGCTTGAAGGTCCCATTGCTGAAGAGGAAGATGCCACCAAGGCCACCATCCAAGAGGTTGCCAAGAAATTCGCCACATTCTTCTGCAGGACTTAGATCCTCTAGTAGCTAGGACTTCTTCCTTTTGCCTTCTATTGTAATCCCAAAATTGTAATCCAATGCTTTAAATTAATAAAATCCATTTTGCCATGAACTTCACTTTATTTTTGTCTTCAATATAGTGTGCTCTGTCTTGCTGGCCCCCTAGTATATGTGCACAATTGAAACGTGTACATGTACCAAAGGATTTGATAGTATATTGATGACTTGAACGCTTTGCACTTTTAGATTTTATGTCCGAAGTCTTCAATTCTGAGGTGTCGACAGCAGGCCCCCTGGGATTGGCGGAGCTTGGTAGCTCCGACAGTACCCAATATCGACATATTAACATTGTCGATCGGAGCTTGGTAGCTCCTGATGTCGCCACATGAATAGTTGAATTTGGGCCCCCTAGGGGTTGTTGGAGTTTAGTAGCTCCGACGTCAAGCACCACCGCTTTGAATTTCTGTTATTGCTGCACACTAAATACAAGGAAAAAGTAAAATTTGTCCTATTGTCTATAAATCGTTTGTGTCTTATTGTTCTTACTTGAGTTTTATTCTGAAGCAACTCGATATGGTAGCGAGTATATTGATGTAACTCTTCCGGACCCATAAGCTTTTTTAGTACTCACCCTACTGAGGCCTGCCGGAGTGTAGGTAGAGTGGCGTACTTAGGGTGCAGTACCAGGCTATGTCGATAGCACACTCCGGACCTATGTTGGCTTGGAGTTTAGGCAATTAGACTATACAGCATGTTAAGACCCAAAGAGATCAAAAATATAACTTGCAACGCATATGAATCACTTGGGTAAAAACTAACAAAGAATTGCACAACTTCATTATAGACAAGAAGGTTAAAAACAATAATTTGATAGGTCGAGCATTGTACAAAGTTAAATGCACGTGGAGTCTGTTTTCACACAACAATGTCTTTCATTATAGGTCTGGATTACAGGGGAGACAAGGACACACCTAGGGTGCGGGACCAAGCTCAGTGTGCTATACACCTTGTACTAAACCAGGGTAGGTAGTTACACTTTTAGTGTTGTGACTGTATGAAGTGTACTTGAACTTCTCGGACCTTCCCGGAGGGGTCCAGATGTTCTCCGGGAGGACCTACCCCTGTCTGTTTATCGACTCTATAACGTACATCATGTGTAATTACAGACTCACCTCTGTGATTCTAAGCATAAAACTTACGAAGGTTCCCGCTGTTCCAAGGATTAGGAAACAGAATCCCATCCTCAATTGCCAAGCGAACGCATCCAGGACGGGATACTTTGATCACTCGGAATGGACCTTCCCACCTGGGGGAAAGTTTATTCATTCCTTCACGAATTAGTATCTTTCGAAGCACCAGATCGCCTTCCTCGAGTTGTCGGTTGCACACATGCCTTTGATGATAGGGCCGGAGCGCTGGCGATAACGTGCATTTCGAACAGTTGCTTGGAACCTTCCTTCGTCTACGAGGTCAAGGTCTTCATGCCGGAGCTTGTCTTGCGTGGCTTCGTTGAAGGTCCGGACCCGGAGGGACCCCAAGGTGATCTTCGGAGGAAGGACTGCTTTAGCTCCGTACAATAGGAAGAATGGAGTTTCTCTGGTTGACCTATTTGGAGTTGTCCTGTTCACCCACAATGTGGACGGGAGCTCCTCAATCCAGTTGGCTCCATGCTTTTTCAGGCGCTCATATGTGCGCGTCTTGAGTCCTTTTAAAATTTCTGCATTTGCTCTCTCGGCTTGGCCATTACTTGCTGGATGAGCTGCTGAGGCGTAGCTGAGTTGAATACCAAGGTCTTCACAATATTCTTGAAATGCATCACATGTAAATTGGGATCCGTTGTCAATTATGACTTTATTTGGAACTCCAAATCTGCATATAATGGACTTCAAGAACTTGATTGTTGATTGCTTGTTGATTGTCACAACTGGAATTGCTTACGGCCACTTGGTGAACTTGTAAATGGTGACATGCAGGAACCTGTAACCTCCGACGGCTTTTGGGAAAGGTCCCAAGATGTCCATGCCCCACACAGCGAATGGCCATGTAGGAGGTATCATTTGTAGTGAGTGAGCCGGTGTGTGAATCTGTTTTGCGTGAAACTGGCACGCTTCACATTTTTCACTAGCTCAACCGCATCCTAAAGTGCTGTAGGCCAGTAAAAGCCATGCCGAGAGGCTTTACCGACCAGCGTGCCAGAAGAAGCATGGTTCCCACACTTGCCTCCATGGATTTCCGCGAGGAGCTTGTGACCATCTTCCCTTGCAATGCACCGCATTATGATGCCATTGGCACCGCGCCGGTAGAGATCCCCTTCTACCAACGTGTATCTTTTAGCCAATCTGACAATCCGATCAGCGGATACACTGTCTTCAGGAATGATATTGTCTTTCAAGTAGCTTCAGATCTCTGAGATCCATGCATCAGAGCTTACTTGAGCTTCTGAGTCTTGCGTGCTGGGTTGCTCGGAGCTTCCGACAGCACCTACGACCCTTGGTGGACGCCACGGTAGCAGGGCCATCGTGACTGCCAGCTTCGTGGTGCTGGTCTTGCCCCCTTCGCTCAGTTCGGTAGGTTGAGCTGTTGGTTTTGACAACCTCCGGACGAAGATTCCATCAGGAGCCGGATCTTTGGTTGAGGCTTTCGTCGAGAGTTTTTCGGCTTCAGCATTATGAATACGCTGAACATGGTGGAGATCCAGGACTTTGAAGTCCTTCTGAAGCCTCTGGACTTCAAGGAGATAAGAAGCTAGTTGAGGATTGTTGCTGGAGCATTCACCTTTGACTTGTTTAATGATGAGTTGTGAATCCCCCTTCACCAACAACTATTTGACACCAAAAGATGGTGCCACCTTGAGTCAGTAGATGAGAGCTTCATACTCCACCATGTTGTTGGTTGCCTTGAAATCAAGGTGGACCATGTACTTGACCTTCTCCCCAGTCGGAGCCAGGAGAAGTATTCCAGCTCCGGTCCCCTGCTTCTGCATGGAGCCATCGAAGTAAAGAGTCTAGTGAGGCTCGGTGAAGACCGGAACCTTGGATTCTGGTTTCTGCTCATTGTGACCCCCAGGGTTTGATGGAGAAGGAGTCCATTCCGCCATGAAGTCAGCCAAGGCTTGAGTTTTGGTTGCTTGTCGTGACACGAATTCTAGATTCAATTCGGCCAGTTCCGCTACCCACTTTGCAATGTTCCCAGTAGAGTTAGGGTTATGCAAAATAGCACGCAGTGGAATAGAAGTTACCACTGATATTTTGTGGGCATGGAAGTAGTGACGAAGCTTCCTTGAGGCAATAAGAACTACGTAAAGCAGCTTATGCACCTCAATGTATCTTGTCTTGGCGTCATGGAGGACTTTGCTGATGAAGTACACGGGGTGTTGGATGGTCCAAACCCTTTTAGAAGGACCCAAAGCTTCTTCTCCAACGACCCAGACCCTCATGGAGGGTTCCGGACCTTCATGCTGTGCTTCTTGGACCCTCCCGGAGGGGTCAAAAACTCCTTCTTATTCGTACCAGACCTTGCTAGAATGATCCAGATCATCTTGGTCGGCCAGATGAACTTCCTCAAGTACATGAGGTTGATCCCCTAGCATTTCGTCTTCATGCTCCGTGTTTGGGGGCTGGGACCCAGACATGCCTTCAGGTGATTCCAGACGCTCCTGGAGGGGTCTAGGTTTCTGGAATGGATGTGGCTCCGGTCTTTCCGTGACCAGGACAATACTGACAACTTCGGTGGTTGCCGAAATGTAAAGCAGTAAAGGCTCACCGGGATTCGGAGCTACCAATATCGACAGTGTGGTGAGGAGCTGTTTTAGCTCTTGAAACGCCTTTTCTGCTTCTTCAGACTAGTGAAATGATCCGGACTTCCTCAAGATTTTGAGGAAGGGTAGCACCCGTTCTGCCAGTCTTGAGATAAACCGGTTGGGTGCAACTAGACATCTAGTTAACTTCTGGACATCCTTAATGCGGCCAGGGGGCCGCATATCTTCCATGGCCTTGATCTTCACCAGATTTGCTTCAATTCCTTGGTGAGTCACCAAGAAACCCAGAAGCTTCTCGGAGCTAACACTGAAGACACAATTGTCAGGGTTTAGCTTGGTGCGCATGGTGCGCAGCTTGTCGAAGACAACTTGTATGTTATCAAGGAGTGACTCCTTGTTTTTGATCTTCACAATGATGTCGTCGACGTACACCTCCACCACATCTCTAATTAGATCTCCAAATGTTTTTTACATAGCTCGCACAAATGTTGATGCAACATTTGAAAGACCGAATGGCATGGCAGTATAACAGTACAATCCATCTACTGTTATGAAGGTAGTATGCCATTCATCTTCCTTAAACATTTGGATTTGATGATATCCAGAATATGCATCTAAGAAACACAATAGCTCACACCCGGAGGTGGAGTCCACTAACTGATCTATTCTAGGTAGTGGAAATGGATCCTTTGGACATGACTTATTTAAGGTGGTGTAGTCGATACACATCCGAAGCTTCCCGCCGGCCTTGGGTACAACAACTGGGTTTGCCAGCCATTTAGGATGGAAGACTTCCCAGATGAATCCATCTTCAAGCAACTTCTTGATTTCCTGTCGAATGAAGTTTTGTCGCTCGATTGATTGCTTCTGGGGCTTCTGGTGTACAGGCCATGCGTCATGGTAAATCTTCAGATTGTGCTCAATCACCTCCCTAGGGATCCCAGGAATTTGTGACGGTTTCCAGGAAAACACATCGACATTAACCCACAGGAAAGTGATGAGCGCGAGTTCCTATTTGTTGTTCAGACATCCAAATATACGGGTAGTCTGAGTAGTGTCGGAACCAATTTGGACTACTTTTATAGGAACGTCGGTGTCGCCGCTTGGTTGCACACGGGGTGCAGATTTAGATCCTTTACGACGAATGCTTGGAGGGTTCGGAGCTGGCTCCTTACCAGATGCTTCCTCTTGCACTGTGGTAAGCACATAGAGTTCTTCTAAAGTAGTAACTCCTACGGTGCGATCTCCGAGGTTCCGGAGAACGCCCGTGGGTGTTGGCATCTTGAACACTAAGTAACCATAATGAGCTGCGGCCATGAACTTGTACAAGGTTGGCTTGCCCAGAATGGCATTGAACGGCAGAATTATCTGCGCGACATTGAAGACCAATTTCTAAGTTTTGTAGTTCTCCCGAGTCCCGAAGCTCACTGAGAGTGTGATGGAACCAAGAGGAGTAATGGTTCTCGGACCTACCCCAGAGAAAGGTCAGGATGGGCGAAGGTCCGAAGGCCAGAGCTGAAGCTTAACGAAAGCTTCGAAGCTTATGAGGTTTAGTCCTGAACCTCCGTCCACCATTACATGGTGGATTTGAATATTGTTAATGGTGGGTGACACCATCAACGGAAGTCGGCTAGCCCCGATCATGTTTTGGGGCAGTCTGAAGCATCAAAAATGATGGGGGTATCCATCCACTTCCGATGAGGCCCTGCTTTTTAGCAGTGGGAGCTTCCACGGCCATGACCCATCGCATTGTCTTGAGGATGCGGCAAGAGGTGATGTCTCAAAAACCACCATAGATGGTGTTTAGGGTCTTCTGACACTCATTGTCAGAGACGTCGGAGTCGTCGTCGACAGTGTTGTAAACAACTTTCAGGACCTTCTTGGGATCCTGGAAACCTAGCTCCTCTTCACCCGGAGCTTTGTCAACTTTTTGCTTTCCTTCCCGCTGACGGAAAGGAGGTTCTTCCCGGTGCTTGTTATAGCGCTCGGCAAGGTTCTGGACCTCCCGACATTCTTCCAGGCTGTGTCTGTCCATCTTGTGAATCGGACACCGCGCCTTTGAACTGTTGCCATCTTCCGTCGAAGGACAAGGCCGTTTCTCAGGGCGTGGCCCCCAGCCACCCGGAGCTACAGCAGCTGCAGCGGCTGGTGCGCCAGCCAACAACTTCTTCTTGCTGTTGGGCTTCTTTTTCTTTTTGCCACTACCGGTGGTAGTGACTTCAGTCTTGGAGGACTTCTTGTTGGCCTCCGGAGCTGGCTTGGAGTGCATTTCACGGCCCTCCGCAGCTTTAGCACATTTATCTGCTAGGCTGAAGAGTTTCGTGATGCTGGTGACTTCTTTGATGGCCAGCTTCTCCATCATCTTTTTATCTCAAACACCTTGTCTGAATGCAACGATAACATAAGAGCTTGAAATTGAAGGAATAGTATTTCGTACCTAAGAAAACCGCTGGATGAAGGATCGCAGCGATTCCCCTGATGTCTGCTTTACAACAAATAGATCCAATTCGGTGCTAGGCCGGGTGTAAGAACTCCCGAAGTTGGCAGTGAATTGCTGGCATAGCTCCACCCAACTATTAATGGAGTTGGGTGGAAGACTCATGAACCAGGACCTTGCAGTCCTAGTTAAAGCCACTAGGAAGTAATTGGCCATAACAGCCTCATCACCTCCCGCTGCTAGTATGGTAGTGGAGTAGATTTGAAGAAATTTGGCGGGGTTGACAGTCCTGTCGAATTTTTTTGGCAAGTGAGGCCGGAACTTTTGTGGCCATCTGACCATACGCAAATGCATAACCAGGGTAGAACAGCCTCCTCCCACTCCCTGAGGAGCTGGGTTGTCCCGAGCCTCTCGCCTCTCATGAGAACACTCAATATGGATGCGGCCGTCATGCTGCCGGTAACGGCGATCCAGTTCCGACCGCAAGTCATGAGTTGGAATCCTCGTAATAGTGTGAGTGCGTCGTGCCCCGGGAGGCAACAAGGTCACTTGCTGAGATGCAACACGTCTCCTCTGCTGTGAGACTTGCAGACCAAGTCGGTCTGACAAGGTCTATCATTGGGATGGTGCTCGCCCCAAAGGGGGAGGACCTTGATTGCTGATGCCAGCGGCTACAGCTGCAACAAGATGGTCAACATCAGCCCTCAATTGCTCCATAGCACCCTGGGGTGCTCCTGGAGGCGGTGGGTGTTGTAGGAGAGCCCGCGCAACAATGAGCGTGTGCTGAGGGTTGTTTTTTGTCGATGCAGTGATCGACGCAGATACCCCATCTTGTTGACCATCGTTGTTTGCCAGAACAGATGGTGGCTGTGGTGCCATGGTGCCTGCTGGAACAACAGCACCTGCTGGTTGTGGCACATTGAGGGTATTGCCACCAGCAGGTTGTTTAGCTCGATTGCCGTTGGAAGATCCTGCGGCGGAATTCACCATCTTGAGATCTCAGGTGATGATATCTCCCCTTCCTGGCGCACCAAATGTCGAAGGGCAGCTACGACACTTCCCCCGGTACTACTAAAGTGTAGCCCGCGGAGGTTCTTGTTATGGTTGGGGCACATAGAGATCAAGATGAAGATGGCGACAACATAGATTTATGTGGTTCGGGCCACCTGAGCGTAACAGCCTACTCAACGGAGTGCGTGTGTGTATGTTGTATTATGAATTGCTAGAAAACGTAGTCTCTGACTCAGCTTGGCCTTGTCCTTTGTATCGTGCAGCTCAGTCCTTTTATAGTCCAAGGACTGACCGTTACATCATTAGCCTAGCCCGACATGTGGCCCTGGCGTATTAAATAGCCTAACACACTATCTATGGGTATTAAGCATGGTTAATAGTGTGATAACGTGCCTTAATGGCTGCGTTACCTCCTTTAACAACGCTCTGATCGTGTGTCATTAAAACAACATTAACAACACATAATCATGTCTTGTAACTGCCGCTTTGATTGTCCCTTGAAGACCCGTGCTGAAGGAGATCTACCAGAGTATACGTTGATGGAGGTCCGGAGGATCCACACGTGGCAACTTCGGAGCTTCCCTTTGTGGGGAGGTGGCTCCGACACCGCTGCACACGTGTCAACACTGGAGCTTCCCTCTGCTGGGGGCCTGGTTCGGGGTCATTATACACATGTTGATCGCGGAGCTTCCCTGTGTTGAGGGGTTACCTCCGGATTTACATTACACGCGTCAATCTCCAGAGCTACCCATATGAGGGATGCGGGTCCGGTGTAATATGACATGTGGGGCCTGAGGAGGCCTTCAATTTTGACAAGCATAACTCTTTTGCACTTCTTGTGATATTATAGGGTACCCGGTACGCAGGGTACTGATAGACACCAAGCCGCTCTTGTCCGTGAGCACGGCTGTCATGACAGTTTCTAAATCTCTGCAGAGAATGTACCCTTTACCCACAAGCCGTGATTTCATCCCCTGTTGCCAGGTGGACTAAGCAAACCTCCCTGATGCCCGTGGTCGCAAACCACATTGCACACTTTATTTGATGTGTGGCCAGGATATCACTACGAGGTCTTTACAAAGGTTCTCCCGACGTGTACTAGCCCTCTGAGGTTTCGCCCCTATACAAAAGTGTGAGCCGCTAAATCGCGTCTCAACACCGCAGTTGCCCCCTCTTGAGCCATGCGGATCCCAAGGCCGTACACCCTGAACTAATTCCCCACACTATCCAATCACCCATACTACGCCGGGAGAGGCCTAATTAATCGACCAAGCTGCCCCATACTCAGTCTTGTGGTGATACTATAAAGCTTTCTTGTTTTCTCCATAAACCGGTCCTTAGAATCTGGCAAGGTTCATGCCCCAAGACCCGGGTCTCGTGCATACTGCACCATATTATAGAAAGCAACCTTCTAGATTCCTATCCACTACAATTCATTTCACAATATCACAATAAATGATCATAAGAATTAATAGTATAGCATGTATGTAGAGAATTTCCTTCCCAATACTAAGCATGGCTAAGTGTAAAATTAATAATAACATACACCCAAACCAACCCGGTGACAAGGAATTATATGGAAGGGTAAAGTAAATAGTATTCAAATTATTAAGCATGCAACTAACTAAAACTTAATAAAACAGGTGCAAAATGGTCAAGGAACTTGCCTTCCTGGAAGTGTGGGTCAGTGAAGTGGTAGTTCTGAAGATTATAGGCCGGCTCGAGAACCGACTCTAAAACACCATCGCATGTGGAACTAGAAATAGCAACACACAATAAGAAACAAGAAAGCATAGGCACATCACAAATAAACAATCACAAAAGAAAACCTATGCAGTTATGTCGCTATTATTACTTTCTTAGTTGTAATCTTAGTTAGTGATGTGAGTTGAAGTTTGGGTTTTAGTGTCCATATGTGTTTATTAAAAATTCAGTACAATCAGCAAATTAAATACATCATTTTATCCTAGTTAGATTAGAAAATGCTAATAAAATAATATACTAAGTGATTTGTGCAAAAATGGAGAGTATACAAGTGATTTTATGCAAATAACTATTAAAACAAGGGCTTAAATGTAAAACAGACAACAGCGAGGGCCTAGAAATAATTTATAACATGATCAGGGACTGAATAATAAATTTACAGAGGCTAAACATTAATTCTGGTGAAAACAGGGGCTAAACTGCATTATTTTTTCATTTTAATAGTGCTGACAGAAATAAATTAGAGTAAGGGGCTATTTCATAAATTCTAGGGCTTATGTGCAATTTCATTTAAATGCGCAGGGGGTTATGTGTGAAACAAGCGAAGGGGTATGCTCATTTGAATATGGGTCGTTGGATCGACAAGGAGCGGCCCAAATTTTAAATTGTCGAAAGGGTACGCTTGAGCTAATCTCGGTCGTCGGTCGAGGATGGGCCACGTCGCCCAGGCGGCACCAGAGGCGGCGCACGCCCAAAAGCGCGATGACGCTCGGCAGTCACAGCGGCGAACAGTGGCGGGGATCGCCGGAGATGGCCGAAATGGCGAAATCGATGCCAAAACTACGCTGATACGGTGGAAAAGAGAGAGGGGATGAGGAGAGCTCACCTAGGGGTGTTGCAGAGCTCGGAATGGGGCGGAGGTGTGTCGGCGACGGTAAGAGGCAGTGGAGGTTGTTGGACTTCGGCGAATCTGGGGAAACAGCAACACAATTCCCGAGCGAAGGTGTCCGACGAGTCCCTGGAAGCATGGCACATGCGTCAGACCAAGAGGGAGGGAGAAATAGTGGGTGAAGCGACGGGAACGTTGGTAACAAACATTGAACACTGGCGGCTAGGGTTTCGAGCTCGGGGTGGGGAAAACGGAGGCGCCGGCCGGATTTTATAGGGGAATCGAGGGCGGCGATGGATGGAAAGTGATCCCATGCGAAGGAAAGTGATCGGGGCCCTTTAATCCAGCGATTCCTTGCCGGCATTTGGAAACCAGCGAGATTTTGGGGGCGCTGTCGCGCGCGGCGGAAGGAAAGGGAAAGCCCTGACAGGCAGATACCAGCGTGCAGAGGGGAAGGGAGAAAGGAAAGGGGCGGCTGGACTTGGGCCACAGCGGGGGTTTTGGCCGACGGGGGAGAAAAGAAAAGGGGGAGGGGAGAGGAGATGCGCCGCGGCCAGAGATTAGGCCCACGCGGGTTTTCTTTTTATTTTTCCTTTTTCTCTTTTCTATTCTTTTCATTTGATTTGTACATTCAAATTTCAAATAGATTCTAGCGCATTTTGAAATTGATTTTTCAAATGAAAGGCAAATGCATGCAGTTTTCTTAGTATAATTCACTTCATTTCACAATTTGAAATTTTGGGTGTTACACTTCATTGTTAAAAAAGGGACACAAATAAGATTTTGGGAGGACATATGATTCTGTTCTCAACCCCTTAAAGAGATACCCATCACTATATAAAATCATCCACCGTCCAAATGCTCTCGTGTCTGATGTGATGTGCAAAGAACCATTAAATATTTCCTTCAAAAGATCATTACCAGGTAACAAGCTTTATGAATGGCATGACCGTTAATCAACATCAGATTAGAATATGGGAGAGATAGATTTAGATGGAACCTCCACAAAGATGGATAATTTACGGTGAGATCATTGTATTTATATCCAATGGATCAAAATATTCCATTCTAAAATAAGCATATTTGGAAACTTAAGATCCCGTTAAAGATCAAGATTTTCCTTTGGTATCTTGAAAGGGGGTCACTCTAACCAAAGATAATCTTGTAAGGAAGAATTGGAAGGATAGTCAAAATGTTGTTTCTGTAACTGTAATGAAACAATTAAACACTTCTTCTTCTTCAATTGCCATCATGCACAGGTAATTTGAGGAATTGTGTATACAGCTACCGGGTTACAACCATCAAAATCAACGACCCATATGTTGGGAAATTTGCTTCGTAACTTTACATGAAGGATATAAGAATATTGTGGATTGGAGAAGCCGAATTATGTTGGGCAATATGTTGATGTCATAATGATATAATATTTGATAACAACCCATATTCTTCATTTATGTAGGCTATTTTTAGGAGAATGTACTGCTGCGAGGTTCGCATTGCTATAGACGAATGATAACACAAAGGAGATATTCCATAAAGTGAGTCAATTGTTAGAAAATGCAGCTATGGAGCTATTAGCTAGATTTGGTTAGGGTTCATTTCAATAGACTTTGTTTTTATTAATGAATTTTTAGTTGGTTTCTCCGGTGTGATCAGTAATATTGATGTTATTGTAATAATTAGGGGCTAATTACTCCACCACGTGACAGCCCTAGCCGCCACCCCTCGCAGGCCTCACGTTGAGACCCTTGCCACATACCCGGTGCTAGCAAACCGGCGCACGACATTCTTCCCTGTATGTGTGGACTCCGTGGAGGCGCTACTGCTACTGCTGAGCTGATCAGCTGTGATGAATGTGATCGTCTACCTGCTGTCGTGATGAGGACAAGGAGGAGACAAATGAGATCGTCTACTTCCCCTACACAGACGCGCGTCTATGTTCTGCTGCGCTGCGCGTCTAGTGGTAATGATCTATGATCTTTGTACACGCATGTTTGTTGGGTGATGCAGTAGAATTGCTAGAGTAGTGTACCGCCAGTTTTCTAATAGCGGCATCAGAGCCGACTTGCATAGTTTTGGTCTGGATCTTGTCAGTAGATGGGAACTACTGCAGACATGTTCATACAATGAATTTTATCGCACAGTTTTTGTGGTTTGGAATTGTTAGAGTAGATTGCGATCGTATATGACTAAAGGGTCAGTTCGTGCTCCTTCTCTGCTGTGTGGCAACCTGTCCCTACCGGCTGGAATCACCCATCAGGACTAATCGTGTACATAGCTAACAGATTGAGCCAACAGACCACAGTCATGAGTCGCGATCTTCTCATGAATAACCAGTCACATTGAAAATTGAGGCATTTTGATGGCCCGGATTAAGGTTGATTTCATCAATCCGATGAGATTTTAATAGTGATTTCATACACCGTTTGCTATCTGCTATATCGACTAATAATGTCGTTTTGCGCTAGAAACCTGTCGGTACCCTCTGTACCGGATACCCCTTGGGATTGCAAAGATCGCAAGGAAACTCCATCTACCAGATTCGAAGACCTCCGAAGGCCCCACATGTCAGACGTAACCGGACCTGCTTCCCCGACATGGTTAGTCCCAGGGCTGTCACGTGTATCATAAGACCGGAGCTATCACCCACACATGGGAAAGCTCCGGACGTAATACCGGTATGGCACCCCCGGACGTAACCCCAGACAGAGAGAAGCTCCGGTACTGACACGTGTCCAACAGCACCAGACCTACCCGTCCACGACGGTAAGCTCCAGAGCTGCCACGTGGCAACCGCCGAACCTTCATCTTCAACTATCAGGCCGATGGACGCCCCAACGGCTCCGGACCTTCAAGGATCAATCAAAGACTTCAAAACCCGATTAAGTGTCATTCATACCATATTAATGACACATGATCAAATGGCCCTTAATATTGGTAACGGCACTGTTAAGGCCCGTTACCAGGCTATTAAGTGTAATTAACCTCATTAATTGTGTATCAAGCATGTGTAACTGCCGGGGCCACCTGTCGGGCCAGGCTAACGGTGTAACGACCAGTCCTTGTACTATAAAAGGACTGGTCGACGATACACAAGGGATGGTTCCAGACCACGACTGAACTCCCTGAGCTAGTCGAGCTTCTTCTTCTGGAGCTTCTTCTAGACTCACATGCTTAATACATCACAAACGCACCTCGTGGAGTAGGGTATTACGCTCAGGCGGCCCGAACCACATAAATCTTTGTGTACACGTGTCTTTCACCTTCTTGAATCTCTGCGCGCCTTCACCGACCTACAACTCCTCGATCTACAAAAGGTAGTGTTGGGAGATCTGCCGGATCCAAACACCGACAGTTGGCGCGCAAGGTAGGGGCGCCCTAGATTTCGAGTATGGTGAACTCAGCTGCTGGATCATCCAACGGCAACCCCGCTGTTCAACCCGCTAGGGGCAATCCCTCCAACATGCAGCAACCAGCAGGTGTCGTGGCTCCAGCAGTAGTCATGCCTCCACCACCACCGCCTGCACCAGCACGTCAAGCTGAGCAGCATGATGGTGCATCGGCGTCGGTCACTGCATCGGCGAATAACAACAACCCTGAACACGCGCTTCAGGCAACACGTGCTCTCCTCCAACATACACCACCTCCAGGTGCATCCCAGGGTGCAATTGAGTAGTGGAGGGCTAATGTGGAACATCTGGTTGCAGCAGCAGCCGACCGCATCAGCAACCAAGGTCCTCCTCCTTCGGGGCGGGCCCCATCGCAGCGCCGGACCGTGTCTGGCAGACTTCGTCCGCATGCTTCCTAGAATAGGAGGCGTGCTGCGTCACAACAAGCTACATCGCTACCTTTTGGGGCGCGACGTACTCATACGGTAACCAGGCTTTCAACTCATGACCTCCGGGCGGAGCTTGATCGCCGTTACCGTCAATAGGACGACCGTGTCCATATCGAGTGTGCTCGCGAAAGGCGAGAGGCTCGAGATAGTCATGCTCCCGAGGGAGTAGGAGGAGGCTGTTCTGCACTAGTCAGATGGCCACAAAAGTTCCGACCTCACCTGCCGGAGAAATTTGACGGGACAGTTAATTCCGCTGAGTTTCTCCAAATTTACACCACCGCCATCCTTGCGGCCGGAGGTAACAAGGCTGTAATGGCCAACTACTTCCCAGTGGCCTTGACTGGGACCGCCAGGTCCTGGTTCATGAGCCTTTCTCACAACTCCATCAATAGTTGGGAGGAATTGTGCCAACAGTTCACTGCCAATTTCGGGAGTTCATACACCTGACCAGGCACCGAACTGGACCTTTTTGCAGTTGTGCAGAAGGGGGGAGAATCCCTATGCTCATTCATCTAGAGGTTCTCCCAGGTACGAAACACCATTCCTTCTATCTCTAGCGCCTCTGTTATCATGGCATTTAGACAGGGCGTACGAGATAAGAAGATGCTGGAGATGTTGACGGTCAACGAGATCACCAGCATCACGGAACTCTTCAGCTTGGCAGACAATTGTGCCAAAGTTGTGGAGGGCCGTGAAATGCACTCCAAACCACCTCCGGAGGATGGCAAAAAATCCTCCAAAGGCGAAGCCACTACCTCCAGGAGTGGCAAAAAGAAGAAAAAGTCCAACGACAGGAAGAAGCCATCGGTCGGCACATCTACCATTGCAGCTGCTGCAGCTCCGGGTGGCCGGGGGCCACGCCCCGAGAAACGACCTAGGCCGTCCTCTGAAGACGGTGGCAACTCCAAAGTGTGGTGTCCTATCCACAAGTCAAATGGACACAACTTGGAGGTCTGCCAGGAGGTCCAAAACCTTGTCGAGCGCTACAAAAAGCGCCGGGAAGATGTTCCTTTCTGTCAGAGGGAAGGAAAATAGAAGGTCGATGAAGCTCCAGCTGAAGAGGAGTTAGGCTTCCAGGACCCTAAAAAGGTCCTGAAGGCTGTTTACACCTCCATCGACGACGACTCCGACGTCTCTAATAATGAGCATCGGAAGACCATGAACACCATTTTTGGTGGTTCATGGGACATCACCCCCCGTTGTGTCCTCAAGGCCATGCGGCGAGACATGGCCTCAGTAGCTCCTACAGCAAGGGCAGAGCCTCATCGAAAGTGGATGAACACTATCATCACTTTTGATGCTTCAGACTGCCCTCGGAACATGATCGGAGCTGGTCAGCTACCTTTGATGGTATCACCTACAATCAATAACATTCAACTCCACCATGTAATGGTGGACGGAGGTTCAGGGCTGAATTTCATAAGCTTCGAAGCTTTCGTCAAGCTTCAGCTCCGACCTTCGAACCTTCGCCCCTCCTCACCTTCGCTGGAGTAGGTCCGGGGGCCATAACCCCACTGGGTGCAATTACTCTCCCCGTGACCTTTGGGACTCGGGAGAATTATCGCACTGAGAAGTTGATCTTTGACATCCTCAGATTAACTTGCCTTTCAACGCCATTCTAGGCAGGCCTACTTTGTACAAATTCATGGCTGCTGCTCATTATGTCTACCTGGTGTTGAAGATGTGAACACCAGCTGGCGTTCTCCGGATCCGCGGAGACCGCACTGCCGGAGTGACTGCTCTAGAAGAACTTCATGCGCTTGCTACAGCGCAGGAGGAAGAATCCAGGCAAGAACAAGCTCTGAAACCCCCGAGCATTCGTCAACAAGGCTCAGCCTCCACACCTCGCGTGCAACCAAGCGACGACACCGACATCCCCATCAAAGTTGTCCAAATCGGTTCCGATGCCGCTCAGACCACCCGTATATCGGTAGGTTTGAATGACAAATAGGAACTTGCGCTCATCACTTTCCTCCGGGCTAATGTCGACGTGTTTGCCTGGCAACCGTCACAAATGCCTGGGATCCCTAGGGAAGTGATCGAGTATAATCTGAAGATCTATCCTGACACTCGGCCCGTATATCAGAAGCCTCAGAAGCAATCCGTAGAGCGGCAGAACTTCATACGACAAGAAGTGAAGAATTTGCTCAAAGCTGGATTCATCCGAGAAGTCTTCGATCCAAAATGGCTGGCAAACCCAGTTGTTGTACCCAAGGCCGGTGGGAAGCTTCGGATGTGTATCGACTACACAACACTGAATAAGGCATGCCCAAAAGATCCATTCCCACTACCTAGAATAGATCAGATAGTGGATTCCACCTCCGAGTGTGAATTACTTTGTTTCCTAGACGCATATTCTGGGTACCATCAAATCAGAATGTCTAGGGAAGATGAAGAACATACTTCTTTTATCACAGTAGATGGATTGTACTGTTATACTGCCATGCCATTTGGTCTCAAGAATGCAGCTTCAACATTTGTATGAGCCATGTACAAAACCTTTGGAGAGCTCATCAGAGACATAGTGGAAGTGTATGTTGATGACATCGTCGTCAAGATCAAGGACAAGGAGTCACTCCTTGACACCTTGCAAGCTGTCTTCGACAAGCTGTGGGTCACCCGCACGAAGCTGAACCCAGACAAGTGCGTCTTCGGGGTTAGCTCCGGAAATCTTCTTGGTTTCCTGGTAAACCACCGGGGCATAGAGGCAAATATAGCAAAGATTAAAGCCATTGAAGAGATGCGGCCACCAGCCCGCATCAAGGACGTCCAGAAACTGACTGGATGTCTAGCCGCCCTCAACTGGTTCATCTCAAGACTGGCAGAACGAGCACTACCCTTCTTCAAGCTATTGAGGAAGTCCGGACCATTTCAATGGTCTGAAGAAGCAAAAAAGGCGTTCCAAGAGCTACAGCAGCTCCTCACCACTCTACCAACCTTGGTAGCTCCGAACCCTGGTGAGCCCTTACTACTTTACATTTCAGCAACCGACGAGGTTGTTAGCATGGTCCTGGTTGCGGAGAGACCAGAACCATCCCAAGCTCAGGAATCCAGACCCCTCTGGGAGGGTCCGGAGGTTCCTGAAGGTGAGTCTGGGTCCCAGCCCCCACACTTGGATCTACAGGGAGTTATTCCAGAAGATTTGGACCCCTCCGGGAGGGTCCGGGTCGCTCCAAAAGAAGCTTCAGGTTCCTCCAGCAAGGACCCGAAGGTCCCCGAAGCAGGTCCGGACCCTTCCGAGAGGGTCCTGGTCGATGTGGAGGAAGCTCTGGCCCCCCGGGAGGGTCCGGACAGTCCAACGCCCAGTGTACTTCATCAGCGAAGTACTACATGATGCCAAGACTCGATACCTAGAGGTGCACAAGCTGCTCTACGCAGTTCTCATCGCCTCCAGGAACCTTCGCCATTACTTCCAAGCTCACAAGATCTCAGTGGTGACCTCTTACCCACTGCGTGCGATCTTGCATAATCCGAACTCTACTAGGAACATTGCAAAGTGATCACCGGAATTTTTCGAATTCGATCTTGAATTCGTCCCAAGACAAGCAATCAAGAGTCAAGCATTGGCATACTTCATCGCGGAATGGACCCCCTCTCCATCAAACCCTGGGGGCCCTAGTGAGCAGAAGCCGGAACTCAAGGCTCTGGTCTTCACCGAACCTCACTGGACCCTCTACTTCGATGGCTCATGCAAAAGCAGGGGGCCGGAGCTGGAGTCCTTCTCCTCACTCCAACCGGGGAGAAGGTAAAATACATGGTCCACCTTGACTTCAAGGCGACCAACAACATGGCGGAGTATGAAGCACTCATTTATAGACTAAAGGTGGCACTATCATATGGTGTCAAGCAGCTGTCGGTCAAGGGAGATTCGCAGCTCATCATTAAATAGGTGAAGGGTGAATGCTACTGTAACAATCCCCAACTAGCTTCTTATCTCCTTGAAGTCTAGAGGCTTCAGAAGGACTTCAAAGTCCTGGATCTCCACCATGTCCAGCGTGTCCATAACACTAAAGTTGACGAACTCTCGACGAAAGCGTCAACTGGAGCTCTGGCTCCTGACGGAACCTTCGTTCGGAGGTTGTCAAAACCCACAGCTCAGCCTGCCGAACTGAGTGAAGGGGGCGAGACCAGCATCCCGAAGCTGGCGGTCCCGATGGCCCTATTACCATGGCAGTCATCAAGGGTCGTAGGTGCTGCCGGAAGCTCCGAGCAACCTAGCACGCAAGACTCAAATGCTCATGCAAGCTCCGATGCATGGATCTCGGAGATCCAGAGCTACTTGAAAGACAATATCCTTCCCGACGATGATGTATCCGCTGACCGGATAGTCAGATTGGCTAAAAGATACACGCTAGTAGAAGGGGATCTCTACCGGCGCGGTTCCAACGGCGTCCTAATGCGGTGCATCACAAGGGAAGAAGGCTGCGAGCTCCTCGCAGAAATCCATGGAGGCGAGTGAGGGAACCCCGCGTCTTCCCGCACGCTGGTCGGTAAATCCTTCCGGCATGGCTTCTACTGGCCTACAGCGCTCCAGGATGCAACTGAGCTGGTGAAGAAATGCAAAGCATGTCAGTTCCATGCAAAGAAAATTCACACACCAGCTCAACCTCTACAAATGATACCTCCTACATGGCCTTTCGCTGTGTGGGGGATGGACATCTTGGGACCTTTCCCAAGAGCCGTTGGAGGTTACAAGTTCCTGTATGTCGCCATCGACAAGTTCACAAAATGGCCGGAAGCAACTCCAGTTGTGACAATAAACAATCATAACATATAATGGGACCCAATTCACAAGCTTTGCTTTCCAAGGATACTGCGAAGACCTCAGCATCCAAGTCAGCTACGCCTCCGTAGATCACCCGGCAAGCAATGGCCAAGCCGAGAGAGCAAATGCAGAAATCCTGAAAGGACTCAAGACGCGCACATATGAGTGCCTGAAAAAACATGGAGCCAACTGGATAGAAGAGCTTCCGCCCTCTCTATGGGCCAACAGGACAACTCCAAACTGGTCAACTGGAGAGACACCCTTCTTCCTGGTGTATGGAGCTGAAGCAGTCCTTCCTCCGGAAATCACCTTGGGATCGCTCCGGGTCCAGACCTCCGACAAAGCCACGCAGGACCAACTCCAGCGTGAAGACCTTGACCTACTTGAAGAGGGAAGGTGTCGAGCAGCTGTTCGGAATGCCTGATACCGTCAAGCTCTTCGGCGCTATCACCAACGGCATGTTCACAGTCGACAGCTCAAGGAAGGCGATCTGGTGCTATGGAGAATACAATCCAGAGAATGGTTAAACAAACTCTCCCTCAGCTGGGAGGGACCCTTTCGAGTGATCAAAGTATCCCGTCCCGGATGCGTTCGCTTGGCAACCGAGGATGGGACACCTCTCCCAAATCCTTGGAACATTGAGTACCTTCGTAAGTTCTACGCTTAATATCACGGAGGTGAGTCTGTAATTACATGTGATGTATGTTATAGAGTCATTGTACAGAGTCGGGTAGCTCCTTCGGGAGGGCAGCCGGACCTACCCTGCTAGGTCCGCAACGTCCATGCAACACTTGTCACAGTCTCAGAACTAAAAGTGTAGCTAGCTACCTTGGGTCAAACGAGAAATGAAACACACTTAACCTGGTTCCATACCCTAAGAGTGTACTTGTTTCCCCTGTACCCCGGACCTATAATGAAAGACATCATTGTGTGAAAACAGACTCCACGTGCATTTACTTTGTACAGGCTCAATATTTTTTATTTTTCTCTTTCTTATCTATAACAAAGTTGTGCAGTTCTTAAGAAACTTTAGCTCGACTAGTTCATATACAATTTGAGTTGCATTGTCTATCCTTCGGGGTTCAAACATTGTTGATGGCCTACTTGTCTGAATGCCTCCAGGCCAATCTAGGGCCGGAGTGTGCTATCGACTTAGCCTAGTCATGCACCCTAGGTATGCCACTCTACCTACACCCCGACAGGCCGAAGTAAGGCGAGTCCAGAAATGATCGGACCTGAAGGAAGCAAGACGGCGCTCTTGATTGTATTTAGGATTGTGTTCGAGCTAAAACTTTCTTGGGAACAGTAAGCCGCAATGAAGTTATAGATAGGAAACGGATTTTACTGTTTTTCTTGACTTTAGTGTGCAGGAAAAATAAATAAGTTCCAACACCCTCTAGGCGGCTTGTGGTTGATGTTCAAACATTGACATCGAGCATCTCTGGAGCTACTCAGTTCCGGCAAAGCTAAGGGGCAAGCCGTCAACGTGAATATGTTGGAAAGACTCTAAAGTGGAGTCTGACGTTGACACAACACGTGTTAACGAAGGTCACTGCTGGAGCAACCAAGCTCCGACACCCCAGAATGCTAACCACCGATGCTTTACGCGTTGATGGAGACTACAGCCAGAGCTACTAAGCTCCAGGGATGGTCAATGTCGGAGCCACTAAGCTCCGACAGCCTCAGAGGGCCTACACTATCGAAGACTTCAGACCTACATTCTACAAGTTCAAAGCATGCAAGTCGTCAACAATCGTTACATCCTCTTGGTGCATGTTCACAATCAAATTGTGTACATCTACAAGGGGGCCAAGTGAAACAAAGGTGGTGTTGAAGACAAAAAATGAAATTCGAATTCACAAAAATTTGGATTTCATTCACCTGGAGACAAGAGATTACAAAATTGGAGAAGAAAAAGAGAGAATACAACTGGGAGCTACAGAGAGATGGTCCTAGACCCTATAAAAGAATTGGGCAACCTTCTGGGCCACCTCCAACACGTTGGCTCGGGCGGCTTCACCCTCTCCTTCGATGGGGCCTTCAAGCACTGGGTCCAGAGGGAATTGGGGGTCCCGGCTGGTGTAGCACGTCAGCACAAACTCTGCGACGTTCTTCGCCAGGGACTGACCCTCTGTTTCCAGTTGGTCCGCGATGACATCGCTCATCTTGGAGAGATTGTTGCCTTCTGAACTCAGCGCCTCCAACGCCTGGTCCAGCTTTGGCTCCGGATCATCCAGACGCACGGGACTGAAGCCCATTGGCGTCAGCGCACCGTTGGCCTTGCCCAGGAAGTCCCAATCTTGTTGGGACTCCGCAACCCTTGCACCACGCATCTCCGCCAAGGATCTTTTGGCCGCCGCAAGCTCTGAGCTCTCCCGAGCAAGACGCTCCACCTCTTTATCATTCTACTGAATCGTTTCAGCAACCTGCCTTTCGAGTTTGCTGAGCTCTTCCTCCCGGAGGTGGATCTCATTCCGGCGGTTGACCAGATCCTCCTCTCGGCCCTGTACTTTCTTCTCCATGGTGGCAATGGCATTCTCCTGCTTGTAGAGATCTTGCCCTCGCTCCCAGGCCTTCTTCTCCTCCTCCTTCCAATGATCGCTCCCAGAGCTGTCTTTTGGACAAGATCTTCCTCCCTCTTCACGAGGTCGTCCCGCAGCTCCAGGAACTTCTGCTCCTCATCTTCGAGCCGTCTCTCCCGCGCTTCAAGAGCCTCCCGACGCTTGACGAGACTATCGTGGATGGCGGCGAGCCTTTCCCAGCGTTCATCCGCTGCGCTATTTGCAGCCTTGGCCTGCTCATAGATGGCCCAGGACTGGTTGTCGAGGGTCCGCGTCATGCTTTCCCTCTCATCCAACAACTTACCCCAGTACTCCAGGCAGACCTTCTCCCTTTGAACCCACTCCTTGTCGTCAGCCAGCCTCGACTGCGCCAGCTTGGTCTCAAAATGGAGTCAGTTGCACCACCTCCTAAGGGTTTGGCGTTCCTCCTCGAGGGCCTTGCTGTCGTGGTAGAAAGCCAGCTGACCTGGCGAAGGCTGGAGCATGCGTTGTCAATAGACAACGATAGGGGGCTCGGGTCCGGATGTACTGGGGTCCTCTCCGCTGGCTCCAGCGGATCTTCAACGACAAAAATTGGGTCCCACTCTACAAGAGCGGTCCCCTGAGCTTCCACGGCACTAGGGTCGTCCTCTGGGATAGCGTCGGCCACCATCGAGGAAGTACTTGTAGCCGAAGTTCTAACCTCCGGAATTGGCTTTGAAGGCCCAGCCGCCAGGTCATCAATAACTGGCCCCTCAGGCAGGGGGCCAGCAGCTTCATCTTGGCACCCTGGCTCAGCAGGGGGCACCTCCGGGATCACCGCTTCCTGAGCGGGTGTTGAAGGTTCGGTCGAAGCAGAAGCTACTTCTGGCTCCGGCGCAGGCACCTCATCTGCCGCTGGCTCAGGTGCTAGCGCTTCGACCACCATGGGCTCTGGCGCTGGCATTTCGACCGCCATAGGCTCAGGCGCCGACGCCTCTGCAGCAACTGGCTCAGACGCCGGAACCTCTTCAACGGCCGGCTCTATAGCCGGAACTTCTGCAGCAACCGGCTCTACCGCCAGAGCTTCCTCGACAACCGACATAAGTGCCAGAGCTTCATCAACACCCGGCTCTACCGCCGGGACCTCATCAACCACCGGCTCGGTTGCTTGGGATTCAACAACATCAGGCTCTATGGGTGGAATCGCAGCTCCCTCCGGCTCTGCGGCCGGAGCGTCCAACATCTCAGCATCCAAGCCCGGAGCTCCAACCTCCGGGGCTGGCGCTGCTGGTACATATTCATTCCTGTGGTCCGGCGCTACCACATGAGCTTCTGAGGATGAGTCGAGGTCCAAAACCACGACAGCCAGCGTCGGGGCTGCCGCAGCCTCAGCCACCACTTGGGGCAGCGCTGGGATCGGAGCCGGAGCTTCAGCCTGCACAGCCTCAACCGCTACTGCAGGGACCGGAGTTTCAGCCCCTTTCTTAGGCATGCTGTGGATGAAGGACGAAGAAACTCAAAATGCAGTTATAATAATAAAACAATTGATTGACGTAAAAAATCAAAAATTACCTCGGAAGGCTTCCGCACCATTTAGCACGGAATCTCTTCTCCGGATGCTCCGGACTAGCCCCAACCACCACTGGCGTGGTAGTCTCGGAGGGTCCCCTGGAACTTGATGCTGCTATCGGCGTTGCTCTGGTCGAGGCCTCCTTCGATCGGGAAGGACCTCCGGACCCAGAGCCCTCAGCTAGCCCTGGAACCAGAGTCACCTGGCCGGAGCTAGCACCCCGGGAAGAAGCCGCTACTGGAGTAGATGCCACCGTCGTAGACCTCCCCCTCTGGGGAGAAGGAGACGCCGTAGAAGAAGTATGCCTGGCGGACCTTCTGTCGGCATGCTTCCTCTTATGGCTCGAGGGCTCAGGCCAATTCCTTGCCCTTGCCGATGAATTCGGTTCTTGGCTTCGGAGCAGGGACGGAGCCGCCTTCTGGAGCTTCAGAGATCGCCACTCCGGTGATCGAACGCCTCTCAACGATACCGAGGTCGTCAAGCACCGGCATCGTCCGCTGGAGCTCCCTGCTGAACTCTGCCTCCATGTTGAGAGGGAGGAAAGCTGCCGGAAGAGCTAAGTCGTCGCTCTCAACATCGATGCTGTGCTGGAACTTCTCAAGGTGGAACTCCAAAGTTGCACCCTCCATGTTAGACTTCAAACCGTCTCGATCCGGTCGTCGTCCAACATACTGTTGAGGGCCCAAGCAAGTTTTTCCCTCCTCTTCAGTGGAGCCCACTTGTTGGTCAGGAAGTTGCGAAACACCGCCCGAGGAGTCACCCCTCCTTCCACGCACAAGCGGATCCTGGTCAGAGCAGGGTTGAAGGCGTCCAATAACACCGGAGCTTCACTACAAACTGCAGTGTCAATTTTGGGGAGGCCTTCCGGCAGCTCCAACTTCTCGTGCTCCTCCACCCTGATGACAATCCAATCCTTCTTCCAGTCGTCCCACTTCCCAGAAGGGAACGACCGCAAGTACTTGTACGGGCACTTCTTGCACTTCACAAAATATTAGAAGCCAAGGTACTCGTCACTCCTGCCCGTAGTTTGGACAGTGAAGAAGGTGCGGAAGAGCTCAATGCAGGGGGGAATGCCCACCCACATCTCGCAGAAGTGGACAAAGATTGACACCAGCAGAATGGAGTGGGGGCCAAGGTAGTACAGCTCCAGACCATAGAAGTTCAGCAGCATCAAGAAGAAATAGGAGAAAGGTGGGATTAGTCCCACCATGGCGTACGCAGAGAAGTACACCATGTCGCCGGTGTGTTCCTTCTCGAACGGAAGCTTGCCGACGCGGACCAAGTGGTTGAAGAAGTCAGGGGACCATCCCACGAGGGCACCGACCTTCTTCAAATCATCATCAGACTTCAGTCGGCTCTGGCGGAGACCCAACTCCATCGCGACACAGCAAGGAAAGAGAGGAAAAGCAAGCGAAAGTTTGGAAGGTTTGAGCGCAAGTTCGAATGAAAGGCGTAAAGAACCCCAAACGGTGCGTGCTTTCCTTCTTAAGTAAGCCCTCACAATGCCTGGGTGGAAACCGCAGAGGAGCCGACGACACCAGTCAAAAATTTCACCCCGCCAATGACAAGGGGGCCCGGGGCCACCCTGATGATCAAGTCGAGGTTCTTACCCCAGGCGAACAGTTGTCATCATGAAAGGCGGGAAACCCGAAGGCGGCGGCCTGACAAGGCGCGAGGAACCGATATGATTTTCATATCGGGAACCGGCAACCTTCAATTGCGTGAGATCCGCACGCTGAGATCTCACCTGCCGCCTCCTAGATACGCCACACGGCGAAAGTTTAACTGCAAACTATCGCCAATGGCACGACCAAAGACCCTTGAAGACACGGCTCAAAATACGAAGAATGGAGTCACCTCTGGTGAAATGACTTCATCCAAAAGGTCTCTCCCGGAGGTGAGCCCAGGGGGCCACTGTCGGTACCCTCCGTACCGGATACCCCTTGGGATTGCAAAGATCACAAGGAAACTCCATCTACCAGATTTGAAGACCTCCGAAGGCCCCACATGTTAGACGTAATCGGACCTGCTTCCCCGACATGGTTAGTCCCAGGGCCGCCACGTGTATCATAAGACCGGAGCTAACATCCACACATGGGAAAGCTCCGGACGAAATACCGGTATGGCACCCCCGAACCTAACCCCAGACAGAGGGAAGCTCCAGTACTGACACGTGTCCAACAGCACCGGACCTACCCATCCACGACGGTAAGCTCCAGAGCTTCCACGTGGCAACCGCTGGACCTTCAAATTCAACTATCAGGCCGATGGACCTCCCAACGGCTCCGGACCTTCAAGGATCAATCAAAGACTTCAAGACCCGATTAAGTGTCATTAATACCATATTAATGACACATGATCGGATGGCCCTTAATACTAGGTTGGCACTATTAAGGCCTGTTACCAGGCTATTAAGGGTAATTAACCTCATTAATTGTGTATCAAGCATGTGTAACCGCCGGGGCCACCTGTCGGGCCAGGCTAACGGTGTAACGACCAGTCCTTGTACTATAAAAGGACTGGTCGATGATACACAAGGGACGGTTCTAGACCATGACTGAACTCCCTGAGCTAGTCGAGCTTCTTCTTCTGGAGCTTCTTCTAGACTCGCACGCTTAATACATCACCAACACACCCCGTGGAGTAGGGGATTACGCTCAGGCGGCCCGAACCACGTAAATCTCTATGTACACGTGTCTTTCACCTTCTTGAATCTTTGTGCACCTTTCATCGAACTACAACTCCTCGATCTACCAAAGGTAGTGTCGAGAGATCTGCCGGATCCAAACACCGACAAAACCGTTCTACGCTTAACTCGTTTTTGCAGGGAATGATGTGAATGGTATGGCCTTAATATGATGTGATGATCTGTGTGTAATATTCATGCAGCCTGTGTATTGCAAATTTAACACAACCGGGTTGAGGTTGTCACATAATTGTATAACGACCTGCGTATCAACCTATGATGCTTGATCTCTCACGTAATTTATTTGGTATCTATTAGTTGTATTAGATTCTTTTGATCATGGAGATGTCTTCAAGCATGGTGGAGATGGAGATCACCACAAGAAGGGAGGCATGGCAGCTCAGATCATGATAGATCCATGGCGATGGAGACGATAATGCTTCTAAAGGCCATACTATTCACAATGTGATATGATCATGTACCTGCGATGTTTACGTATTACTATTCTTTTCATGCTTTTCACATGGTGGATGTTTTGTCATTATAGAATAGCTTCCCTCGCAAAAGTTGAGTATTTGATGTCATTTACCAATAGCTTCACCTATGTTATTTTGATCGTTGTGTGGTAGGTTTGCCAAAGCAACATACCATCATCGGTCAAGCTCAGCCCTCAGGTCCTCCATGGGGATCCGAATAGCATTAGCCAGCATGGTGGAACGGGAGTCGAAGGTGCGACGGTCGATGGATGGCATGTGTGATAGTGACATGTGACGCCTCCATCTGTTGGGGGAGTTGATGGCCGCAACGATGAAGTGGTCGATGTCTTGGACCCACTGCTGAGTCGCTCCCTAGGAAGCGTTCAAGGACGGTGGATGGTGGAGAAGGGCTCTAGCTGATGCCAGAGCGCTCTCCGGACTTGCAGCCGACAGCTCTGGGGGGCGCTAACTGGGTCGGGACGTGCCCAGAAGCGCCACCCTGGCCAGCTGCATCTGTGCGGTGGATCTGGTCACCAGGCGGCGGCCTCAGAAACCGCCATCCATGGGCTTGATGAACACCATTGCGGTGAAAGTGCAACCACTTTTTTGAGGAAAAAAATCCCGTATCTGGCGCGCCAAATGTCGAAGTGTTAATGCGACACTTCCCTCGGATCTGCTAAGGAGCAGCCCGCGGAGGTTCTTTCATCGGCAGGGCTTATTCCTCTATTGAGTGATCGCACATATGAGAGTGTAAGACTATAGTTTTTACGTGGTTCAGGCCACAAGAGCATAACACCCTACTCCACGGTGAGGTTGTATTGTTGGTGTGTGTGTGTGTGTGTGTGAATACGTAGATTGGGAATCCTTTGTAACGGTGGTGGTTTGGTCGTTTTATAGTCAAGGCCAGACACCTTACAAGTGGGGTCCGGGGCCCAACAGGTGGCCCCAGGGTGATCTTATCCTAAAGATCTAAGGCTTCTTGTATAAGCTTCTTCTGACCGCAGCTTGAAGACTTGTTGTCTTGCCGCCTCAGTCGCTAGTGGCCTATGTATAGTCGTTGATGATGGCAGGGAATGTCCTGTCCAACTGTCTCTGTCGTCGTAAGCTACCCACTTGGCAGAGTAGGGTAGGCCTGCAATGCCTTCACTATGGTGCGATTGGGTGCAGCGATACTTGACAGTAGGCGTGCGCTGCGTCGTGGGCCTAGGGAAGATGCGAGTCTTCAATGCTTGATTTAGACAAGGTGCACCACCCTCTTAACTCATGCAACCCACCATCCGGCGCAAGTTGCAGGGTACATCGTAGCTCAGGAGCTAGCCCCTGCGGGGGAGGCCAGGTCCGGATCCGCGGAGCACGTGGCTGCCCCGGAGCCCATTCCTGAGCAAAGCAGGGGATCCAGGGCCGCGGGACATGTGGCAGAGCTCGAGCCTGCCTCTGCAGGAGGTGGCCTGTCTAGTGCCTCAAACCACGTGGCAGCACTGGAGCCCTCTTCCATGGGGGAGCGAGATCCTGTCCTGCTAGACACGTGGCCACTTCAGAGCTCGTCTCCAAAGGGGGAGTTGGATTCTCCCTTGGAGTCGATGTGGATGCTCCAGACCCCGCATCTAAGGTAGAGGGGTCAGGGCCTTCTAGACATGTGGTGCCCTCGGACCCTTCCTTGGCAGGAAGGCAGGACTCCTAGGCGGCTTTAGCTTGTGCGTGAGGGTACTCGGTATACCGGGTACTGATAGGAACAAATAAGTTTCAAATAATAACGGTGGTCTTTTGTTAAATGTCTCCCTCGACGGTTGAGTCTCTTTAACAGCAGGGAAGTCGAGGCATCGTGCCTCTTGAGAGCCATCGGCCTTTATTGCAACACTGGGGTGCCTGCCTGATTCCCTTTCTTATCAAGTGCTCGTCCTCAAGTTCACTATAAACTCCCCTCCACCCAGTGCCTCCCCCTGCAACCTCGTTGCCATTGACATGGAAAACTTCCCTATCAATCCCACTCGATTCTTGCCAACTCTCTTCAACCTTGAAGATGGTGGACAACATCGGAGAGGAAGGCTTGTCTGCTACATTTCTGGTGAAATCACGAAGGGGTGCGAAGAGATGGCACTGCAATTTCAGAGGAGGTACTTTCGCCAACTCAACGCCTGAACATGATGAACCATATTGCTGCTTATGTGGAAACATAACTGCATAAGAATCTATCAAACTATGGTACACATCCATTTGGCATAGGCCTTCTTCAGTTCAATGACATTACTGATAGAGACCTGCTGATAGCGGCGAACCCACACTGGGTGGATAATCACCAGTTCTGCTTTGTACCTCATGATGAAGCGCCCATCAATTTTCGTCGGATTGTGTTTGCAAAAAAATGTTGGATTTTATTCCCAAAACAAAGACATTCCATTTTGAGAATTACTGGACAGACGTACCAGGGTTTTTCGATGTTGTTCAAGAAGCTTGGCTATCTGGACCTTTTAGGTCAAACGCAGCCACAATAATTTCAGCAAAATTTAAAGTCCTCAGAAGTCCTCAGGAAAGACTTAAGAATCTGGAGTAAAAGAGAAGCTAGTATCTTTACATTAATAAAAGAATGTGAAAACGTGTTGCAAATACTAGATGCACTGGAGAAAATTCGGCCACTGTTTCTTCAAGAATGCAAATTTAGGAAAAATTTAAAAAAGCACATCATCAGACTGCTTCAATACCAGAATGAATTTTGGAAGAAAAGATATACAGTAAAATGGACAAAATTAGGAAATCATTTGACAAAGTTCTTTCATGCGGCAGCAACAGAGCGGCATAGAGTAAATAATATGGCCAGCTTAATCATTGACGAAAACATCTCCTTAACTTCACACAATGAAAAGGCTGAACATCTATGGCATGTATTCAAGGAATGATCGACTCGCTCCAGGGATATACAAATGTTATTTAACCTGGACAACATGATATTGAGATTTGAATGCCTCTCCTCCTTAGATTCACCCGTCACATATGGAGAAATTGAAAGCATTATAAAGAATCTACCCATTGATAAAGCGTCTGGACAAGATCGGTTTAATGGGAAGTTTATTAAGAGCTGCTGACATATCATCAAAGAAGACATATTAGCTCTCTGTCATGAATTCTTCTGCAACAATCTGGATATTAAAGCTATCAATACATCTTACATACCTTGATACCCAAGGTTTCCAATCCATTGAAAGTAACAGGTTATAGACCCGTTTCTTTGGTACATAGTATTATCAAAATAATTGGAGGGGGAAAATCAATCCATTAACATGACAAGGGGTTACGTATTGGATTACAATACTTGGGGGCCAAGAGGCCTCACCCGAAATGCCTAAAATACCCCTACCCCTAATACAAAAAGAGAGAAATACTGGCACTGTCTAACACCCCCCGCAGTCCCAACATCTAGCTGGGGCAAATGTTGAGACTGGACCGAAACTCAGTGAACAACAACGAAGGGAGACCCTTTGTGAAAATGGCGGCGAACTGCGATGTCGTTAGGATGTGGAGGACCCAGACCTCGCCACGAGCATCCTGCTCACGAACAAAGTGAAGATCAATCTCCACATGATTCGTGTGCTGATGCTGGACGGGGTTGGTGGAAAGGTAGATGGCGCTGACATTGTTGCAGTAGACCAACATGCTCTGAGTGACGGGGGAGTGGAGCTCCTGCAACAAGTTGTGGAGCCAGGTGGCCTCAACCGCGCTATTGGCCACAACATGATACTTCACCTCAGCACTCGATCACGACACCACAGGCTACCGCTTCGAGGACCAGGAGACGAGGTTGCCTCCCAAGAAGACAGCGTAGCTAGAGGTAGACCAACAGGTGTCCGGGCAACCCGCCCAGTCAGCGTCGGTTTAGACGACCATCTCAGAGGTTGAGTCACCCCGGAGGAGGAGGCCGTGGTCAAAGGTGCCGCACAGGTACCGAAGTATCCGCTTCACAGTGGCGAGATGCGGCTCCCGCGGATCATGCATGTGAAGGCACACCTACTGAACCGCATAGGAGATGTCCGGCCAAGTGAAGGTGAGGTACTAAATGGCACCTGCAAGACTCCTGTAAGAGTTGGGGTCAGCGACAGGGGAGCCATCGACGGAGGAGACCTTCGCCTGTGTGTCCACCAGAGTGGAGCACGACTTGCAATCAGCTATGCCCGCTGGCTGCAGCATGTCAAGGCAGTACTGTCGCTGGTGTAGGAATAGGCCGCCTGAGCGATGCTCGACTGTAACACCAAGGAAATGGTCGAGGTGGCCCAGATCCTTCATTGCGAACTCTCGATGCAGGGCGGAGATCATGTGCTGAAGGAGAACCAGACTGGACACCGTGACGACGATGTCGTTGACGTACATGAGAATGTAGACAGTGTCACCCTCACTCCTGTAGATAAAGAGTGAGGTGTCTGACTTTGCCTTAACGAAGTGGAGCGAGACCAAGAAGGAGGCGAACCGCCTATACCAAGCTCGGGGTGCCTGCTTCAGGCCATACATGGACTTGTTCAGCTAGCAGACCATGTCTGGGCGAGATGAATCAATGAACCTTGTTGGCTGACTGCATTACACCGTCTCTATCAGCATGACATGGAGGAAGGCATTCTTGATGTCCAACTGATGGACAGGCCAATAATGCGAGAGAGCCAGTGACGGAACTGTACAAACCATCGCCAGCTTCACCAGCGGGCTAAAGGTCTTGTCGTAGTCAACACCAGGGTGCTGAGTGAAGCCTCTACGAACCCACCAAGCCTTGTACCTCTCTAGAGACCCATCCGCCCTCCTCTTATGCGTGAACAGCAACTTGCCCGTGACAACATTGCCACGTTCGAGACGGGGAACCAGGTCCCAAGTCCGGTTGGTAAGCAGAGCCGCATACTCCTCCTCGATAGCCCGACGCTGGTGGGGATCGACGAGTGCGCTACGAACAGAGGAGGAGATAGGCGAGATTGGTGAGGAGTCAAGCGGTGGAGAGGATGTCGAGGAGAGGATGACCCCGGAGAACCGCTCCACTGGACGGAGGACCCCAGCGGCACGCCTGGTCACCATCAGGTGAACGTGCTTAGGGGTACGATGGAGCAGTGGGGGGCGGTACATCGGGGGCTCGGTGCGGGAGGAGGGCGGAACACTAACCCACACTCGTCACTAATAGACAAGAGCGGGGTCAGCGTACTGCAGCACCGGTGCCACGCGAGGTGCAGCGGTCGATTTCGGGGATGACAGGCCCGCAGCAAACAACGTCGAAGATGTCAGGGCCGCGCGTGGGGCAGCGGTCGACATCAGGGACGTCAGGCCACACGTGGCGCAGCGGTCGACGTCGGGGCCGCGCGTGGTGCAGCGGGCCATGTCGGGGATGCCGGCACCGAGCAGGGCACAACAGGCGACGTCGGGGACGTCAGGGCCACGTAGGGCGCAGCAGGCGAAGTCGAGGACATCGGTGCCGTGCCGGGCGCAACAGGCGATGACGGGGCCACATGTGACACAGGAAGCGGCGTTGGGGATGCCAGAACCGCGCATGGCGTGGCAGGTAGCATCTGGGAGCCCGGAGCACCAACCCGAGCTCTTTGCTGATAGACAAGAGTAGGGTTGGCAAAACGGGACGCCGAGGTCATTTGTGGTGCAGCAAGCAGCATCAGGGACGCCGGGGCTGCTCATGGCTTAGTGGGAGGCGTACCTGCAAGAGGAAAAGGCCATGGTAGCTGGATAGGATCGACCTCGGGTTTAGTAGAAAAAAGGGAATCCAACTCAGGGTCAGAGCCAGAGGAGGAAGTGAAGAAGGGAAAGGAGGACTCGTCGAAGATGACGTGTCGGGAGATCAAGACACGGTGGGTAGTAAGGTCAAGACACTGATACCCCTTATGATCAGGGGAGTACCCAAGGAAGACGCACCGAGTCGAGCGAGGCACAAGCTTATTTGGGGCCGTAGCAGAGAGGTTAGGGTAGCATGCGCACCCGAACACATGAAGGTGGTCATAAAGAGGAGTGGTGCCAAACAAGGCAAAGTGGGGAGTGGGGAAACTAATCGCCTTCGTGGTAAGACGATTGATAGGATAGTTGGCGGTGTGAAGAGCCTCAACCCAGTTACGAGCAGGGGTGGAGGACTGGAACATCATAGAGCGCATGACATCATTGTTGGTGCGAATCATACACTCGTCCTTGCCATTTTTAGGCGATGTGTATGGGAAAGACATGCGCAATTGGACGCCGTGAGAGAGAAGAAAGTCACAGAACGCAGAGTTATCAAACTCGCGCCCGTTGTTGCACTGGACGGCCCTGATAGTGCACCCGAACTGAGTAGACACCCAAGCAAAGAAGTGAGAGAGAGTGATGAATGTATCAGACTTCTTATGCAAGGAAAAAGTCCAAGAATAGTGTGAAAAATCATCAAGCACCACCAAATAGTATTTATATTCGAAAACACTAAGAATAGGAGAAGTACACATGCCACAGTGAATGAGATCAAAAATGCACTCAACATGACTAATAGAGCTCGAGAATGGAAGTCGAACATGGCGACCGAGCCGACAGGCATGACACACAGACTCACGAGTGCCCCTAGTACATGAAATCACTGAACTACTAGACAACTTGTACATGAAATCTACACCAGGGTGGCCAAGTCGGTGATGCCAAGTGGTGGAAGAAGCTGTCGTAGTAAGAAATAAGGCGTAGACAAAGTGGAAGCAGGAAGACAAAGAGTGTACAAGGGCCCTGAGCTCTCACACCGATGAAGAAGACGCCAGGTAGTAATATCCTTCACAGATAAACCAAAAGGATCAAACTCAATAGAAACATGGTTATCAGTGGTGAAACGATGAACATAAAGGAGGTTCTGAATAATGTCAGGAGCAATGAGAACATTATTAAGCTAGAAAGAACCTGGAAACCCCGAGTCACCTACTGAGGTGACAGAAAGAACAGACCCATTCCTGACGACAATGGATAAAGGACAAGAAGGGTGAGGAGGGTGGGTGGAAGAAAGTATACCAGCATCAGGAGTGGTGTGGTAGGAGGCGCTGAAATCCGCAACCCAGTCAAGACCAAGTGATGTGAGGGTCATCATGTTGAAGGACGCATCAAGCGACTCCCGATCCCACCCCGAGGGCTTGTGGTACTGCATCGGAGAGCCAGAGGGTCCTGCTGGGGTCGGTGGCCCGCTAGCAAGATAGCCAGGCTCGCCGTAGGCTGGAGTGGCTATGTACGTCGGCTGAGGGCGCGGCGAGCGAAGTGGAAGTAGACCCAGAGACGGCCCAGGCCACATGGAGATCTGGCCAGTCCACGGGTTGTACGGTGTGGTACAGGGAGCTCCGCCCCGAGCGGTGCCACCGCCTCCACCACTAGCACCCCCTCCACCACTGGTACTACCTCCACCACGACCATCACAGCCGTTGCGCTTTAGGCGACAATGGTTACCACCACCAGGACCGGCAGGGGCCCCTGGGGTGGCAGAAGGGGTGGGTAGGCGTGGTCATGGTCCTCCTGAAGACGCAGCGAGTGGAGGAGGGCGCGGGGACCGTCCGGCACCGTAGAAGGTTGTGGCAGTCGAGAAACTAGAGGCGCCTCCAGTAGTGAGCTCCTCAAGCTCGAAGTCAGACCAGACTCTATCGAAGGTCGACATGGCTCCGTACGAAGAAGCAGCGACCGAAGGTGAGAGTAGCGCTCGTTCAAGCCCTAGAGGACCTGAAGAACGAGTGAACAGTCCGAGACAGGATCACCATGGTTGTGCAGTGCATCCGCCATACCCTTCAGCTGGCATTAGTAGTCAGAGACAGAAAGATCACCCTATACTGTGGTCCCAAACCGCGCCTTGATGTGGAAAGCTCGAGTCGCTCGGTTCCCCTAAAACTACTTCTTGAGGATCAGCCACACCCGATGAGTAGTGCTGCTGTCGCGCTGCTCGACGATGTCCTGGAGCTCATCAGAGAGGGACCCAAAGACCCATCAAAGGACCAAGCTGTCCATGCTGAGCCAGGAGTCATCCAGCGGTGAATCATCCCTGAGGACGTGGTCATCAAGACGGTGACGTCTGAGGTCGCGGATGACCTGCTTACGCCACCTGGGGTACAATGTAGAGTCACTGTTGAGTACCACCAGGACGAGTGTCCAGATGTTCTGAACACCAGCAGCCTGAGCGTGAAGCACAGCAACGAGGGATGCTGCGTAGGCGGTGTGAACCGCTCCGTCACCTGGAGAGGGCTCGTAGGTGGCACTCCACGTCCGGTGCCTGGTCTCCTTGAGCTGGTGAGTAAGAGCGGCCACCGAGGCACGCTCCTGCGCTCCAGGGCAAGAGCGAGGGTCTGCTCACACTCGCGAGCAGCGGCAAGAGCAGCGGCGACTGTGGAGGACAGTCCTGTGGTGGCATCGACGTCCACCGCGCCATTAGCTGCAGCGTTGTGTCCAGCAAAGACTGCCAGATCGTCAAGGATGGCGAAGGTAGCAGTCGTGGTGTAACTCGGTGGTGGTGCTCGAGGCGCCCTCATGGCAGCGGCAAAGGAGAGGATAGGGTGTTGGGGTTCTGCAGCACAGGGAGGACACTCCAAGATGAGGCGGCGGTGGGAGAAGGCGCAACAGGGCCGTTGGCAGCTGTCCAGGACAAGGCGGTGGCGGGAAGAGGTGCTGCAGGGCCGCCGACGACCATCCAGGATGAGACAGCGGCAGGAGCGGGGGCGCCAGGCCAGCCGAGGATGGCAGCGGCGGCTGGACGCCCAGATCCAACCGCGCCGGGCAACCCCACGGCGATAACAGGGGCGACAGCACCTGCAGCGGTGAGATCGGGCACGCCAGGCCAGCCAGGGGCGGCAGCGTCTGCTGGACACCCAGATCCAACCGCGCCAGGCCAGCCCACGGCTGCACGAGGGGCGGCGGCACTAGGGGCAGCGGTGCCAGGGGCGGCGGTGCTAGGGGCAGCGGCGCCTGCACCAGGCCAACCCACGGCTGCACCAGGGGCAGCGGCGGCCGGCGGCGCCGTACATCCAGTGCTGGAGGGCATCTACGGCGGCCATGGGGAGGGGGCGCCGGCGTCCAGCGGCACTATGGTCAGGGAGAGAGAGGGGCTAGGGTTAGGGTTTCATTTCCTGGACTAGTATGATACCAAATTGGAGGGAGAAAATCAATCCATTAACATGACAAGGGGTTGCATATAGGGTTCATACTTGGGGGCCAAGAGGCCTCACCCGAAATGACTAAAATACCCCTACCCTTAATACAAGAAGAGAGAAATACTGGCACTGTCTAACAAAAATAATCACAAAAGTTATGGCAGATCGGCTACAAAAGGTGCTTCATCCTATTCTCCACAAGAATCAGTATGGCTTCATAAAGGTAGAACTATTCAAGATTGTGTAGCATGGGAGTATGAATATATCTTCAGATGCTATAGAGCTAGAGAAAAATTGTAGTGCTCAAACTTGATTCTGCCAAGGCCTTTGACACAGTTGACCACAACAACATCATCTTGGTTATGCAGCAGCTTGGTTTTCCCCCAATTTGGCTATCTTGGATAGAACAAATCTTCAAAAATGAAACGGCTGCAATCTTGTTAAATAGAGTGTCGGGTAAACCATTTACATGTTCTAGGGGAGTACACCAAGGAGATCCTATTTCTCCTCTTTTATTTGTTATCCTCGGTGAACTCTTGCAATACCTCCTCAATACTATGATGCATAAAAATCTGCTTGTTGTCCCCTTAGCAGAAATCACTACTGAATATCCAGTACTACAATATGCAGATGATACCCTAATGGTTGTCAAAGCATCACAATGGGATTTATTTTGTCTCAAAAACATCCTTTGCAGCTTCTTAACTTCAACGGGTGTTAAGATTAACTATAATAAATCATGCATTGTCCCAATAAACATCTCACAGGATAAAGCCAAACTATTGGCCAAAGTATTTGGATGTCAGCTAGTTGCATTCCCTATCACTTATCTAGGAATGCCACTTAGCTTAATTAAGCCATCAGTGGAGGATTATAAACCGCTGATATCTAATATTAGGCAAAGACTATCTGCAACATCCAGGTTCTTATCCCTTGCTGGAAGATCACAACTGGTAAATTCAGTATTATCTGCTCAACCCACATTCCTGATGAGCAATTTACTGATCCCGACCTCAGTAATAGAACAAATTGATTAAGCAAGGAAACAATGTCTTTGGACAGGACCTGAAACTATTAATCGAGGCAAAGTACTGGTGGCATGGGAGAAATGCCAAAAACCGAAGAAAAAAAGGAGGATTGGGAGTCATTAACCTTTGATATCACAATAAGGCCCTATTATTTGACGTACTCTTTACTGTGGGATTGTACATGTGACTTGATTCAAGTACATGTTCAAAAAAGGATTCCCCATTCCTACAGATGGAAAATACTAGGCTAACACTTAAGGGGGAAGGAGTGCACCCTAGTAACAAGTGTTGGACACCATTGTATTACACCCAATTTACGTCAACACGGAACCAACAAGCTGGGAATTGATCTTAAAACAAGCAAGAATAAGTATGACATTAACTTATCGGATCAAAGAGAAGAGGAAAGGAAGAACTGCCACTACATATCACTCTAGTGGCTTTGAACCCAATGCTTAGTGGTACTCAACCATTGAGTTAAGGCAGTTAGTTGATTTTTTCACGCTGAAAAGCTCCAATGTTTCCTCTTCTAGGACAAGGAACCATGGGTAGGTAGTGTGACTTTGAGATTGTTCAGTGATGACTTAGGTTTTTAACCCTAACTGTTGCTCAAACACAGTCCTTTGTCGACCGCCTATTGAAACCTACTGAAGTAGATGTTAGATACTTGCTCTTCGAAGGTTACTCTCTTTGCCACTTCTGAGGATAACCCACCTCACCTACTTAAAGGTAGACATAGTAAGTTAAGAACACTTCGAGATGAGAAACATGAACCTTTGCTAATACAATGCAATTCTCTTGTTCTAAGTGGTGGTTAGAAGGTCTCATGGAACTTCTTGCTAACACTCTTATCTTGAGACTATCGAACTTGGTCGAGACATGAAAGTAGCATTCCTTGTCTAGCACCTTTCATGACCAAGTTACTCAATCCTTTTGTATTTGGGATACTTTTTGTCATGTTTGAATTGTCTTACCTATTCTTGCTCAAACTACAAAAATGAATGCATCAGACCTTATGCATAATTTCCCGGGGGATTGCATTGTGTGTGCATAACATCATCCGATTTGTGATGCATCATGATACATGAGTAATATTAACTTTTGCAAGGATATGTAACCCCATTCAAATACTTAAGTAGTGTCTAATAGTCGTGAATTGTGAACAACTTTATCATTCACAATGCTGGTTGATTAATTCATTATCTTGATTACTACAAGAGAAACCAATTACTTGACACCCTTATAGCTAAGCCACCATTGAGTTTCTATCCTTGGCTTGTTGAGACTCAAGTACCTTGATTATTGGAAATAACTATTTTCTAGTTGCAAGGATTTCCATATGACTCCTCCATCTCGCGATAACCTTGTATTCTCTCTAACGTCGAGATGTAAGATTAATTGCCAAGCTGGTGGAACTCCTTGACTTATTTTGCATGGTGACATTGCTTTGTCTAACAAACCTTGTAGTCACCATCTATTGTACATCTTTGTATTTTGATGACATAACAGAAACCGGACCTTGAATTCTTTTATATCAGTACAAAGCATTTCATCTTTGACTTATTTATTGAGAACACAATTTCTTATGAGTCGATCATTCCTTGTTTGGATCTCAATACACGTTGATTCTTATTCTGTGAAGATACTGAGTCAAATCCTTACTTACGCAGCCAAAGCAAGGTAAGTCGCAAGGATAGCGACATCTTATATTGCAAGACATCATTGTCATCAAGGAAAGTAGAGAGCAAATATTGGATATTGGAATCAAGATTTGGACAGTAACGTCTTCAAAGGAGAACACAAATTTCCGAAGCTAAGGACTGTAGGGTTGAATGCGTCTTTCTTATGGAAATAGGATACATCAGTTAAGACTAAAGAAGGAGACTTCAGAACACCGTCAGAGATGTAAAAGGAAAAGACATATACTCTACAGTTCAATCTCGCCTACATCAAGTATCTGGATTAAGATCACTAGGGAAAATGTTCATATCACAAGGAATCAGAAGATGTGGTGCAGTAGACAAATTAACTGCATCATTACGGAACTGGTGTGAAAATGCAAAGAGTTCATCCATCCAAATAAGCGGGATAGTTATTGTCATCGCCAATGACTCGCCCTACCATTCTCTGTTCACTAGAATCTCGGGATGAGATTTCTTTACGGGGAAGCGTTGCAAGAGCCCACTTTTGAGAGGAAAAAGAAACAAAAATACAAACTTAATTTTTTTGTACTTAAACTGGGAATTCAAGCTTACATGTAATATATTAGTTAATAAATGATGTTCAAAATAGAGACTTCTTAAAACTTTACTCCTAATAAGAGCTTGTGAATATATGAATACATTTAAACAATTAAATATAACAATGAGGAATTCCAAATACAATTCAAAAGTCAAAAGTCAAGAGTCAGTCTTGTAGGTCAAGTTCAAAAATTGAAAATGCAATAGCAAATGCAAATTCCAAATTCAAACTAAAGCAAATGAGAAGTCCTCAAAATGAAGAGTGTTTAATTCAACTCATGAACTAAGTAGAGAGAGGAACAAAATTACAAATAGGGCACATGTGAGATTAATAATAAATCAAACTTTAAAAGAGATCATTCAAATTTAAATTTTGAATTCCCTATTCAAACTAGGCAAGTTTCAAATTTGAATACATCAATGAACTTCTCATGATAAGGTTAGTTAGTCTACCAAGTTTCACTTTGTATAAAACAAATCTACTCCTTTGTTCCAATGCAACATAAGATGGCAATTCAAATTTGAATTTCACCTTCAAACTTTGTTAATTATCGATTTAGAACTCATCATTGGACTATAATCTTGCTGCCAAATTTGAATATTTTTGGAGGCTGTTTGAATAAAGAAATAACTTAACAGAGAGTGAGTAAGGAGAGTACAGTTATTGAGCCCCGCATGTAAGTCAGTGAAGTATTTCACCTTTTCTTCCTTCTCAGTTGAGCACGCCACGGGCGCACTGCATGTGCCAGCAGCTGCTTACCGCCATGCATCAAGCCGACTTCTCTCTGCCCTTATCGTCTTCTTCGCTCACTTCTCATCTTGTAGCTCATGCTCATTCTCTGCTCAGCTAGGGTTTGCCTCGCTCTCTGTTTTGCTCCCGCGCCCAACGGAGCTCGGGCTGTCTGCTCCTCTGCGTGGCGCTGTGTCGCCGCTCCGCTCCTGCTACCCTGCCGAAGCCTAGAACCAGTGCATGCGCGTGTCACTTTCCTCCCTGCCTCGGCCCCAAGCTTGTTGCTGCGCCATCCCTCAAGAACAGAGGAGTTTTTCCCCATCTTCTGCCGCTGCCCGTCGGCCCAACAGTGACAGCTTTCTTCTCTTGCTTTGCAGCTCGGTCAAGTGTCCCTAAAGCATCGCCAAGGCTTCCTCAACATCTATGACATGCTGCTGCGTCGTCTCTCGCCTTCCCCTGGCTGGCCACGGCGGAACTTTCTTCTTCCTCCTCGGTTTGGGCAGCCACAACGTCTCGACGCTGCCCCACGGCCTCATCCCCGTTGAGCGCCAATCAATGGTCATCAAGGTCCACAACCCTCTCCTCTCCGCGCCCCTCTGATTAATTGAGTTCTCATGCCCTGGGCTAGCAGGAATATCAAATCTCGTGGCTGCCGTTCGTCAACCTAGGTCTGCGGTTATCACCACTTTGCAGCCAATTTCCTTCCAAATAGAGCTTAAGTTAGAGTGTCCCATAGTTCAAGGGTGCTGTAGGATCGAATTCCCAACTTGTTTGCTCATTGGCGAGCCATGTCCAGGCCGCCGCCGGAACCATAGCCGCCACCCTCGCAGCTACCATTCTGGCCATCACCGAGTGCCGCCATGTTGCCCAAAGGGTGTTCTCGAATCCTTGGATTCGTTTCCACTTTTGTCCCACTGATGTTCGTCAACTATGCACACGGCAACGCCCACAAATTTCCACTGATCCGGCGTGCCTCTGTCCTGAGGTTGAGGAACCTGCAGGCTGTGCCCCTGCTGTCAGTCTCTTCTCTCTTTCACCCCTGGCGCGGATTCTTTGTGATGTAGGATCTAGTATGGCTACATCCTTCTCGTTCAATGGCCATGTGTGGCCTCTTCCTGATTGGTCAGTTTGAATCTCATGGGCCCAGCTGCTGTAATTGATTTATTGACCCAATAGAAAAGAAAAACAGAAACTAGTTCGAACTTGTAAAAATCACAGAAATTCGTAGAAAGCTCCTAAAAATGTGAAACAACATTTGTTGGTTTCCTGGGAGTCTCTACTTTGCAATGGAAAAGTTTATTTGACATGAGCCATCCTATGAATTGTCCAAAAATTCTGAGAAGCCTCACCATAGAATAATACTTCTGCAAGCTCCAGATCTTCAAAAATTCTGAAAATATTCATGTGCGCTTCCCATCATCTCTAGAGGACACTGTAAAATTTATAGGTTAGTTTTACTTGAAGAAATTTAAAAATAAATCACTAAGTTCCCTATGTTAAATAAAATGTAGATAATTGACCATAATTCTATAAATCCTAAAAATTTGTGGGAAACTTCCTTATTATGTCTTACATCTCCAGTAAATCACTCCTGTCCCGAAATTAATAAAAAATAGTGGGAATTTGGTTAATCAAGTGTACTTTGCATGTTTTCTCAACATAACGAGTCACTTATGTAATTTGCCATAATCCTTGCCATTTCTCTCCATCCACTTTTGGACTTCTTTGCTGTCACTTATTCATGCAATCCTTTTTCTTCTTCATCCTCACTATCTGATCATTACCACAGTGGTAATCCATGTATCTCAATCTTTATGATTATTATGACCCATAAGTGATCTTCCTACATAACCTAAGACTTATGAAGGGAATATTCCTAGAAATGCTTTAAGAGACAGCCATACCTCCCCTTTGATTCCTCCTAGTCCTTAATTTCCTTTGTATTCACAAGCTAATTTGATTCTTAAATCATAAAGTAAATTTTCTATGCATGTTCATATCGATAGGATTCATGACGAGGAAGATCCACGAGGAGCACAACTCGGAGGAGAAGGACTAGCGTGGACCCCGCTATGAGCAAGAATTGGCCAAGCAGCACAAAAGAACAAGATTTGTCCAAGCAACAGTAAAGACAAGGAATGAAGAGGAACGACGAGGAGCTTCACCAAGATGATCAAACACTGACTTCACAACATTTACACTGGCCGCAACCTAAGACAAGCCCCGATTTGCATTTAAGTTATTTAATAAGTTTTGGTTTTATAATATATAGCATGGTTAGTATGGACTGTTGCATTAAGTCTAGGATGTATGATACTCCACATGCATGACCCAAGAATATCTGCAGTCTCGGTAGAATAAGACTTTACATGATTATAACTGATATATTAAAGTTGAGGAATATGGATGGAATTGAGTTGAGGAAAGGAAAGGAATGGTATGGCTCGAGTAGACGAACTCTACTCGTGAACAGTAATAAGCGGGCTCAATTGGGACGGAACTGGAGATCGGGCAGGAAGGTTAGGACGCTAAAAAACGTGGTTTTGTGGGCATATTTTCTGCCCGTGTCGATTAAGGACAGTATCGTGTGCGGCCCTGCTGGGCAAGTTTGAATATGTACCGGATGCATACTGGCTCTAGTGGACCCAACAAACTGATGTAACTTGTTAACTTGAGTGTTGAGGCATACCCCACCATCTTAGATACCACACACGTTGACAGGAGGGTAGAGGTCATTGCGGCGTACTCGTATGTGAGGTTTACTGTCGAGAAGGTGGGACCAGTTCAATGCTTGGGTGTCTTGTGAAAGGTGGCCATACACGACGTCAACGAAATTGGTTTATCCCCTCTTTCAGACGGGCGTGTATATCTTGCAAGCCAGGTGTATCTTGATTCGAATCACCGTCATTCGCAGAAAGAAGCATACTTGTTCACTGCGCTGTGACGTAGTAACAACTGGAACTGGATGGAACCTATTGTATGGTTAAGCAACTTGGTTGAAGTAGTTGATTGAAGAACTAAAGTTATGATTTTAAGCAACTTCACATGCTATTGTAAAACTAAAGCAAATATCTACTAATAGTGAATATTTACTTGTTGCAGTTTAAATTCAAGTATTACGTTCCTTGCATGTAGAGTTCAATGCTCTTAGGTGAGACAGTTAAGTCTTGCTGAGGCTTGTGCTTACGGTTGCATTTATACGAGTTTTGCAGGTATATAGCTATGAAGGTTTCTAGGCTTTGCCCTCGTCATGGTATATATCCAATGGAAGCCCTGGACACCGAGTGGAGTATCTGCAGGCTGGATACGACCACTACTACTGTAGTATAAGTTTGAGAGAGTAGTATGAAGACTTCCGCTGATGTAAGCTCTTTTGTATAAAACTATGAGATTAATGTATGTTTCTCACTTATGTTATAAGTTCCTTGTTCTTTTCTGTGTTTTGCTATTGGTTGTCACATTGCACGACACCATCCAATGTGATTCCTAGTTTGTCTGGACCCAGGTCCTCACATTGGCACCACAATTAGCGCGCAAATCAGTCTTTACCGCCATCAGGGAGCCACGGGAGAGTGGCACACGTTAATTGACCGCGTTTGACACGAGAACTGAGTCGACCGACCTGGTCCTTCCCCCCCGGCCCGACTGTGTTTCTCGTGGTGACTGATAGGTGGGCCTAGATCCCCTTCCCACGTGAATCGACATTGGATCCCCTCGGATATGCCTGGAAATGGGTCCATGGATCTATGCGATGCCACGTGTCATCGCCTAATTGGTCGAATGGTGACTTTTTTATTGCTCCCTGCATTCTTGGGTATTTTGGGGCTTAATTCACCTGCATGCAAATCGACACTAACACTTGTAAAATTTGTTAGTATTAACTCATACACTACGTTGTGTTATCTTTTTTATAATATTTATGCGGTGAATTGACGGTCAAATTTAGCATCTAAGGACCGTCATCAATTAGCCTACACCATACTGATTAGGCCAGTCTTGATTTCGAAGTTTACGTCTCCCGTGTTGACATTAAGCTCAGTAGGCACATTGTCAGCAGAGGGAGCTCAAAACTCACAAATGGTCTTCTGAGCTATTGGCTTTTATCGTGATGGTGCGGAAATGACGGGCTTCCTTGTCGACAGGATCACCTAAGGAGGAACAACACGAGGTCGAACTCTTCTTAGTAGGGATTTGGGATCTTCAATGTACTTTGCCGGTAAACGGAAACCAGTCATACACTACCCTGTTTTCATATCAAAGAATGCGGACACAAAACAAGGATATCCAAAAAAACCTACTAGAATCCTATCTACCATATGATCATGTAAATCTTTTGTGCCTTCCCAAACAACAGCGCTAGAAATGCTTGTTGGTAGTTCTTACATCTGCAATTCATCCTAGCAGCAAATGCTAGTTCTGCAGAGGCACTAGGCTAACCTAAGCCAAATCAAGATGAATTCCGCAAGCACACGGAAGGTAACACTATAGCATTTCACTCGAGAATATTCCCTAGGATATCATATTTGTTTTATCCCAAAGGAAGGCAATTGAAGAGTGGCAAGATCAAAGGAGAAATAGGGTGTTCTAGTGGGGATTTCAATAGGATGGATAAATGATGTAGGGGGGTACTGTGACACACACCTAAGCAATCTACTCTAAAGGGTATGGAAGTCCTAGTGAAGGTCAAATTACGAGATGGAGTTACTGCTACTATGCTCTAACTACTCATATACATAGCCTATTAGTGTACGCATGAGTATGCCAACGATCAATACTAGGGCTTAGTGGTCAAACACATCAGGCACGGGTTTATCCCTAACAACATTAGGACATTCCCGCTACGAGCCTATTGCGTAGCCAAACGTGGGAGAGTACAAAGGACGGACAAGGCTGTCACCACCTGCCGCCTACCCCTACAACCCGTGGGTCTACGAGATATCCAACGCTACTTAACTATCTAAGCACCACACTTACATGTTAAGTAAATACCTTAAGAGCCTAGGTACTATCACCATCCTAATGCAATGACTAACCTAAACATCGTTGCATGTTGGATCCAAGCACTCACATATTCATATTAACATGATCATATTATTACCTAATTAGACTATAGTGGTGGTGTATGATGTTTATGATATCATGATATGAGCATTATGACTAGACCATAATAACATCTACACCTAGCACATACATGGACTCCACAATCAAACAAGAAACACTTTTTTCCAAGTACATAAATAAAGAGAGACTAATAATAATATTATTACAAAGCATAAAGTCACAAAGTAAAGAAAAGATACATGAGCCATACCTTTCCCAATTTGGACTTGGGACTACAGGCTCCTCTCTACAGCCTAACCTCACTAAGGACTAGAGAGAACTAGTGTATACATGAGAGAATGCTTGAGTGGTGTGTGTGAGAAGTGAAGCTTTCCCCCCTATTTATACATGGAGTAGAGGTGGTTCCCGCCACCAAAAGCGCGCAAATCAGTCACCACCGCCTTTAGGGCACCATATGAGAGTGACACACATCAGCTGACTGAGTTTGGCACCCAGAACAAGTCGGCCGAGCCAGGGGTCGGTCGATTTGGTCCTCGCCCCCCCCCTCGGTCGTTGATGAGGAAATCACAACAGCGGAGACGCACATTGAACTGCAAGGACCAATGACAAGAGCATGAGCACGGTTATTAAATCAGCAGGTGAATTCGTTCCTAACTTCTTTTGCATGTGAGTTTGAGAATAGATTGCTATGTGAAGATTTAATTGTTATTAGGAATAAGGAGAAGATTAACAAGTGAAGGAAGTAGGCCTTGGGAGCATGGAGAACCAGCTGGGACGTCCACAAGTTGATGGAAACAGTTTACAACTCGGACTCGAGTTCAACTCAGAGTCTAGGAGCAGTCCACCTTAAAACAGAGGACCAGGAGGCATACGGACTCCGTTTTCGACATTCTACATATGAACGGAAAGAGGAGAAGATAAACTTTCCAATGGTTCTGGTCCCACCTCAAAATTCCTCCGGAGTCATTGGGAATCGTCGAAACAAGTCAAGTCCAGATTTCTGTCTGGTGCTGCGCCACCGAATCGGGCCTTTGGGCCTTGTATCCCCTAAGAGTCCATTAGGGACGCGTCTAATCGTTTTTTGGTCAAACCCTAGACTATAAATACTGCAGCCGCCAGTCATATTCGGTGGGTTTTGCTTAGATCAATAATATCACCATTCTACGGTTTGTGAGACCCCAACTTCGCGATTTCAAATCGTGTCTTCTATGTTCTTGCTCGTGTTATCGGTTGCACTTGCAGGGATTAGCCTTCTTGGCGAGGTCAAGCGTGTGCAGCACGGTTGATAACCAACAGAGCCGTGGTGTAGTGATTGCAGGGGTACTCGTACCGCTCGAGTGCCGCGGATCATCAATGTCGAGTTCTCCACCCCAATCGACATACCTTTCGGAAGATCGGGCCTAAACCTACTCATCAATTGGTATCAGATTTCCAGGTTGCCCGTGAGGTATCTTTGTTTTTCCTTCCATTAGATCAATTTTGTTTCGTACCAAGAGTCCACAGAAAAGCCACAAAAAAATTAGATCATTTTTACCGCTTCCTAGACTATAGTGCCTGCAGTTTCTTTTTTCAGTTTGCATTGTTGAGTTTGCATTCGTGTGGTTGAGTTTTGTTGCTGGTTTAGCTTTGAGTTTTTGGGTCCTATTTATCGTGTTTCGTCCTTGTTTTCTTGCTGTTCGACACCTATTGCACAATCCCTAAATAACAAACCGATCCACCACATTCATCGATTTGCCCTAGGTAGCCACCTTGCGTGAACTCCCGCATCGCCAGCCCTAGAATAGGTGACAAACCTTTGTGCCACTCATCCTTGAATCATCACACACCACCCCATTAGTTGCTGTGCAAATTACCGATCGTTTTCATATCCGATTGCGAGTTCTGTTCTCAAACCGAGTTGGAATCAACATAAAAAAAATGTAACTCGGACAGCCTACCTTAAAACGGCCATAACTTTCACATACGAACTCGAAATCGGGCAAATTTTTTTCAAATTCATCTACGTGAAATTTTGCATCCGATTTTCCGATGTGTAGCCGCGTTCGGCCAAATTAGATTGCCCGAATTCCCCTCGAAAGATAGGCTATCCGGCCTCCGAAGTTTCAGCACGAATTTTAAAGAATCTTCTTGATTTTCTATAGGCCGCATATTACATCCAATTGAGATGCAAATTTGTGTGCTTCCTATATTTGTTCTCATGAGTAAATAAAAAATATCAAAAAAACATTACAAAAAAGAAAAAAATAGTGAAGAGCACGCATATTAAAGCAGTTGGCCTATACCACTTGGTGCTGTTTTGTTGGCTATATCATTCTGTCTTTATTTTGCCTTGATACTTCCTTGTGTTGTGCTAGGATCCAGGGCACTCGGTTGACCAGCAACAGTTTCCTACATTGAATACTTAATCAACTTTGTTTAGCTGTTAACGATTTCCTGCTTATTAACCACCATATTGTGCCATCCAAGCTCCACCTTTCTCTTGAGCATAACAGGTACCTTTGCAATCATCCCAAGCTTCATTGGTTCATCTCACCGTCCACACCACCTGCTGTGTTGGTAAGAACACTTGTAAGAGCGTGGTAAGACGCTTGAGCGAGAGAGATTGTTTTCTTCCACCTTCCACATTGTCACTGTAGTTGATAGGGATAACATATTCTTTTGTTGTCTTTTGTTTCCTACTAACAATGGCAGGAGAAGACAATGATGATGAATTTTTTCAACATGTTGAGTTACGTGATATGATGAAGACCATGACGGATATGTTCGCCAAATACAACGCAGCAACGGAGGAGTCATTGGCAAACTTGACTCGCCAACTGGATGACCTTGCTCTTCGGATGAATACTTTTGAGGCTCAGTTGCCTCTCGCTGGAAGACAAGAAGACAATGCTTATGATGAACTGGAAGATCACAATAATCAACCAAGACTGCCACTTTATCGTCGAGGTATGGGAGGCAATAATCATAACAATTATAATCGTCCTCCTGATGATCCTTTTGCTAAAGTGAAATTTACTATACCCTCTTTTTCTGGTGCTTATGATGCTGAGGCTTATCTTGATTGGGAGATGACAGTAGAGTAAAAATTTAATTCCCATCTTGTTCCTGAACAACATAGAGTTCGTCAAGCCACTAGTGAGTTTAAGGACTTTGCTATCATATTGTGCAATGAACTTGTTAAAACTAGAACTAATCCTCCAACATGGGATAGATTAAAGGAAGCTATGCGTGTTCGATTTGTTCCTCCATTTTTTCAGTGGGACCTTCGCAAAAAAATGCAGCGTTTAGACCAAGGTAACATGTCCGTAGAGGAGTACTATCAAGAGTTACAAAAGGGTATGCTGCGTTGTGGGGTAGTAGAGGACATGGATGATAAAATAGCTCATTTTTATGGGGGGTTGAGGCGTGAAATTCAGGACATTGTTGATTACAAGGAATATGATACTATTAACAGATTGTTTCAGCTTGCTATGTTGGCAGAAAAAGAATTGCAGGGCCGACAACAACAGCAACAACGCACGAGGAGCAACTTCACGCCGCGTGCAGCGACTACACCATCCAAAACAGCACCATCTTCGACCCCCCGTGCAGAGACTACACCACCCAATGGCAGCCAACGAACTATACCTGCTGCTCCACCTTCTCGCGTGCCGAAAGGCAGTAAGGCGTTCAAGCCTTCGTCGTCCACTCCTTCTACGGGTCATACTTTCGACATTAAGTGTCACCGCTTCCAGGGACTTGGTCATATGATGAGAGATTGCCCGAGCAAACGAGCATACATAGCACGCGACGATGGCGGGTATGATAGTACTTCGGATGTTGAAGATGAATATTCTCTTGCTATTGACTTTACATATCCAAATGACGAACACACCGAAGAAGAGGTACTTGGTACAGCGGCGGCGGAGAACTATAGAAGCATCATTGTGCAGCGTGCCTTGAGCTCCAAAGTGGAGACCGACGACAAGCTACAACGACACAACCTCTTCCACATGTTTCTCGTCGTCAAGGACTGCCGTGTACACACTATAATTGATGGAGGTAGCTGCAATAACTTGGTGAACACGGACGTCGTCAAGAAACTCGGTTTGACAACAAGAGCACACCCTCATCTGTACCACATTCAATGGTTCAACAACAATGGTAAGGTTCGGGTAACACAAACAGCGAGAATACATTTTTCAATTGGTTCATACCATGATTTTGCTGATTTTGATGTTGTTTCTATGGATGCTTGTTCTCTTTTATTGGGTCGTCCTTGGGAATTTGATACATATGCTATTCATAATGGTAGAACCAATAAATATACTCTCATGCATAAGGGAAAGAAAATGACTTTGCTCCCCATGACTCCTGCTGAAATTGTGCATTTTGAGAAGTGTAAAATTCGTGAGGGCAAAGCAACAAAATTAGGATCTGAAAAACAGCAAGTTATTAAGTTAAAATCACCACCGTTGCTCGCAACTAAATCTGAACTTGCTGATTTATTCGATGCTAAGGGGGTGTGCTATGCTTTAGTTTACAAAGAAGCCATGTTTTCGCTTCATGAATTGTCTATTGCATTGCCCCCTGCTGTTGCTAACCTTTTGCAGGAGTTTGAGGATGTGTTTCCCTCCGAGATACCCCCTGGTTTACCACCGATGAGAGGCATTGAACACAAGATCGATTTGATTCCAGGAGCAAGTTTGCCAAATCGTGCAGCATACAGGGCGAATCCACAAGAAACTATAGAAATTCAGCGACAAGTCCAAGGTCTTTTGGACCACGGGTACATTCGTGAAAGCCTTAGCCCTTGTTCCGTTCCTGTTCTTTTGGTTCCTAAGAAAGATGGTAGTTGGCGCATGTGTGTTGATTATCGAGCGATTAATAACATCACCATTCGATATCATTATCCTATTCCTCGATTAGATGACATGCTTGATGAATTGAGTGGTGCTATCATCTTCACAAAAATTGACTTGCGTAGTGGTTACCACCAAATTAGAATGGCACTAGGAGATGAATGGAAAACTGCATTCAAAACCAAGTTTGGACTTTATGAGTGGTTAGTCATGCCTTTTGGTTTAACTAATGCACCCAACACCTTTATGCAATTAATGAACGAGGTTTTATGTGCTTTTATTGGACAATTTGGGGTGGTTTACTTCGATAATATCCTCATTTACAGCAAGTCATATGATGAACATCTTGATCATTTACGTGCTGTTTTTACTGTTTTGAGAGATGCACGTTTGTTTGGTAACCTCGAAAAGTGCGTCTTTTGCACCAATCGAGTCTTGTTTCTTGGATATGTCATTTCCTCGCAGGGAATTGAGATGGATGAGGCAAAAATTGAAGCAATCACCAGCTGGCCAGCCCCAACAACCGTCACACAGGTTCGTAGTTTTCTTGGTCTTGCAGGTTTTTATCGGTGCTTTGTGCGGGATTTCAGCACCATTGCAGCACCTCTACATGAGCTAACAAAGAAGGGAGTGCCATTTCGATGGGGAGAACAGCAGAAACACGCTTTTAATGCTCTCAAATCGAAGCTTACACAAGCACCATTGCTACAACTTCCTGATTTTGACAAGACCTTTGAGCTAGAATGCGATGCAAGCGGCATTGGTATTGGAGGCGTTCTCATACAAGGAGGTAAACCCGTTGCTTTCTTTAGTGAAAAACTTCATGGTCCTTCTCAGAATTATTCTACTTATGATAAGGAATTGTATGCCTTAGTGCGTGTATTACAAACTTGGCAACATTATCTTTGGTCTAAGGAGTCTGTCATACATTCCGATCATGAATCATTGAAGTATCTTAAGTGTCAAACCAATCTGAATAAATGACATGCTAAATGGATTGAGTTCATAGAGTCGTTTCCATACATCATTAAGCGTAAGAAAGGGAAGGAAAATATCATTGCCCGATGCATTATCTAGGCATTATACCATGCTGTCCTAACTTGATCATAAAATCTTTGGTTTGGAAACAATAAAAGCATTATACCCTACTGATTTGGACTTCAAAGATGCTTTTGAAAATTGTAGAGAAGGAAGAACTTGGAATAAATATGTGATGCGAGAGGGTCTCCTCTATCGTGCTAACAAGCTATGCGTTCCAGCTAGCTCCGTTCGTCTATTACTTTTGCAGGAAGCACATAGAGGAGGTTTGATGGGACATTTTGGAGTGAAGAAAACTGAATACGTGCTGTCCACACACTTCTTTTGGCCAAAGATGAGGCGTGATGTCGAGCGCTACGTGTCAGATGCACTACTTGCAACAAAGCTAAGCCTCGCCTTAACCCACATGGTCTTTATATGCCTCTTCCTATTCCTAGTGCACCTTGGGAGGATATTTCTATGGACTTTGTTTTGGGATTGCCTAGGACTAAGAGGGGGGGATAGTATTTTTGTAGTTGTTGATCGTTTTTCCAAAATGGCACACTTTATACCTTGTCATAAGAATGATAATGCCTCACACATTGCTGATTTACTTATGACGAAAATTGTTCGTTTACATGGTGTGCCAAATAACATTGTTTCTGATCGTGATGCAAAATTTTTAAGTCATTTTTGGAGAACTTTATGGTATAAATTGGGAACCAAGTTGCTGTTTTCAACTACATGTCACCCACAAACGGATGGACAGACCGAGGTAGTTAATCGTACTTTATCCACTATGTTGCGGGCGGTCTTGAAAACAAATTTGAAGTTGTGAGAGGAGTATTTACCATATATAGAATTTGCTTACAACAGATCCGTTCACTCCACGACAAAGGTAAGTCCACTCCAGGTAGTGTATGGTTTCAATCCCCGTGCTCCTATTGATTTACTACCTTTGCCTCCTTCTGAAACTATAAATTTAGATGCTACACAACGATCTGAATTCATTCTTAAGATGCATGAAACTACAAAGAAAAATATTGAAATGATGAATGAGAAGTATAGGATTGCAGGTAGTAAAGGTAGAAAAGAAGTAAAACTTGAACCAAGTGATTTGGTGTGGTTACATTTGAGAAAAGAGTGATTTCCCGACCTGAGAAAATCTAAACTTATGCCACGAGCTGCTGGTCCTTTTAAGATCGTTGAAAAGATTAATGATAATGCATATAAGCTTGAATTGCCTCCCGATTTTGGGGTTAGTCCTACATTTAACATTTCAGATTTGCGACCGTACTTGGGAGAAGAAGATGAACTTGAGTCGAGGACGACTCCAATTCAAGAGGGGGAGGATGATGAGGACATCACAACAGTGGAGATGCACATTGAACAGCAAGGACCAATCACAAGAGCACGAGCACAATTATTAAATCAGCAGGTGAATTCGTTCCTAACTTCTTTTGCATGTGAGTTTGAGAAGAGATTGCTACGTGATGATTTAATTGTTATTAGGAATAATGGAGAAGATCAACAAGTGAAGGAAGGAGGCCTTGGGAGCGTGGAGAACCAGCTGGGACGTCCACAAGTTGATGGAAACAGTTTACAACTCGTACTCGAGTTCAACTCGGAGTCCAGGAGCAGTCCACCTTAAAACAGACGCCCAGGAGGCATACGGACTCCGTTTTCGACGTTCTACATATGCACAGAAAGAGGAGAAGATAAAATTTTCAATGGTTCTGGTCCCACCTCAAAATTCCTCCAGAGTCATTAAGAATCGTCGAAACAAGTCGAGTACAGATTTCTGTCCGGTGCTGCGCCACCGAATCGGGCCTTTGAGCCTTGTATCCCCTAAGAGTCCATTAGGGAAGTGTCTAATCGTGTTTTGGTCGAACCCTAGCCTATAAATACTGCAGCCACCAGTCATATTTGGTGGGTTTTGCTTAGATCAATAATATCGCCATTCTACGGTTTGTGAGACCCCAACTTCACGATTTCAGATCGTGTCTTCTACGTTCTTGCTCGTGTTCTCGGTTGAACTTGCAGGGATTAGCCTTCTTGGCGAGGTCAAGCGTGTGCAGCATGGTTGATAACCAATGGAGTCGTAGTGTAGTGATTGCAGGGGTACTCGTACCGCTCGTGTGCCACGGATCATCAACGCCGAGTTCTCCACCCCAATCGACATACCTTTTGGAAGATCAGGCCTAAACCTACTCATCAGTCGTGCTTTCTCATGGTGCCTGACAGGTGGGTCAAGGCCTCACCCCCGCGTGAATTGACGTTGGATTCCCTCGGATACACCTAGTATTGGATACATGGATCCATGTGATACCACATGTCATCGTGTGATTGGTGGGGTGACACTTTTCAAGATTGCTCCCCACATTCTTCATCAATTCTGCATAAAAACTTATTCATGCACTATTTCTCCACATATTTGAGTTATATGTCGGTCGAAATTGGTAAGTACAAGTGGAATTAAGTCAAAACTAAGGGTGATGTGTGTAAGAAATATTTATTCCTTCACATATTTGAGTTATATTGTCGGTCGAAATTGGTATGTAACGACCGTCAACAGACCCCCCATGCTTACCCTTTGTTTGCCCCGAAGCAAATATAAAGACTTAGGTTATTGGTCAGAAGTTGCTACAATGTTCATTTTTTCAAAAGTACCAAGTGCACAACTAAATATTCTACCTTGTATTGAATAACTTATCTATAGTACCTCACGCCTTCTTTATAGTCATTATCGGGCTTATACCTCATCCTTTTCTTTAGTGGTTGAAGGATACAATAACAAAGTGAGCATGCATCAACTAATGCTTAAGTTCCGCTCGAATTCTGGAGAGTTTTCAAATGGTGTTTGAATTTAAGTTCCTCAAATGATGCTTCCAATCACTCTTATGTGAGAAGTGGTATTTATATCCTCACCAATGCAATGACTTTCCTGTCCTTCATCTAAATAAGGCTTATATGTGGAGCTTTGTAGGGATCAACGTTAAGCATAATTGCAACTCATATATTGCTAAATCAAAAGAGTAAACCTTAGGAGAAAACAAATCATACTTTTGATCAAGATTTGTGCAATTGTGAGGCATACTTGTGAAGTGGAAATATGAAGATGACTCCTTTGTATGCACTCCCTTTATTTTGAAGATGAAACGTGGCAACGAGTGCTCTACATGCAGTTGGCACTAGGCTAACCTAAGCCAAAGCAAGATGAGTTCTGCAAGCGCACAGAAAGTAACGCTGTAGCATTTCACCCGAGAGTATTCTATAGGGTATCATATTTATTTTATCCCAAGGGAAGGCAAGTGAAGTGTGGAAAAATCATAGATAGAGTAGGGTGTTCTAGTGAGAATCCTAGTAGGATGAATAAATGATGTAGTGGGGGTAGTGTGGTACACACCTAAGCAATCTACTCTAATGAGTAAGGATGTCCTAGTGAGGGTTAAGTTACGAGGCAAAACTACTCTGACAGTGCTCTAATTACATATATACATATCCTAAACTGCTAATAGTGAATACTAGGACTTAGTGGTCGAACACATTGGGCACGGGTTTACCCATGGCAAAACCAATATAATTCCCACAAAGAGCCTGTGGTGTAGCCAAACGTGGGGGGTACAAAGGACTGGCAGGACTGTCACCACCTGCCGCCTACCCCTACAACCCGTGGGTCTACAAAACATCCAACGCTAATTAATTATCTATGCTCCAGGCTTACATGTTAAGTACATGGCTTTAGAGCTGCAGTACAAGTACCTTCCTACGGTCATGACTAACATAACATCGTTGAACCAATGGTGAGACCAAACACTAACATTATCATTACCTAATTAGACTATAGTGGAAGTGTATGGTGTTTTTCTTACATTCTTTAGTTTAGCTGTTATTCTATTTGTTCTGTCGTGTTGGTTGATTGGCTTATTCCAAGCTGTTTGGAAGATAGAACTAAAATCTTCATGCTCCAACCAATAATTTTCAAATCTGAATACCTGAGTTTCTGGTACTTGTATTTTGATGGAGATGACACAAGGTACATGGTCTGAAGTGTCTCTGGTCAAAGTCTTTGCTATAGTTCCTCGAAAAACTAGCGACCATGAGTTGGATATGAAAAACCAATCCAGTCTTTTTAGTAATGGATCTTGCTGTTTATTTGACCATGTAAAGGTTTGTCCTATCAGGGTTATCTCAATGATTCTCAGGTTGCTAATTGCCGTATTGAAAGACAACATCAGGTTGATATCCCCTCCTGGTTTATTTCTATTTTCTTGTCGGCGTATTAGATTAAAATCACCTACTATAAGCCATAATTGATCATCCAGCATTGTGATGTTGCTGAACCACTCCAGAAATGCTTCCTTTCCTTGGGGGTGCAGGGTGCTTAAATATTTGTGAGAATCCAACTTTGTCCATAGATCTTTGATGTGAATTCAACTGATTGTGCAAATTCATTTTGGAAGCATAGTGTTCCATCTAGCTTCGAGCTTCCGTAGACGATCAAGGAGCCCCCAGAGTTGTCGATCGATGGAATATACGTGAACTTATCAAAACTGGTTGGGCAGAATTTTTTAATATAAATAGCATTGAAGACCTCCCTTTTAGTTTCCTGTAGGCACACAATGTCATAATTTGTTTCTCTTACTTTGTTCCGTATAGAATTCCACTTCTTACTGGAGCTTATGCCTCTTATGTTGTGACAGAGGACATGACAATCTCTATTTGCATTTCTGATATCGTGATCCATTGAAAACATAAAAGTGGATAGAAGATATCTTGACTGTGTACATAATACAAGTCAGCGGTACAGATGTCACAAACAGTACATTGGTACCAGATTAACCACCGCTGGAACAGAGTCAGTCTCCAAATGAGCTGAGAGAATAAAATTTCATATAGTATTAAGTCAAACACATTGTTTAGTACCGCTTGAGTCATCATAGTCTTGATAATCCATCAATCAGAGTATATAGAAAAAGTAAAACCAAGCTGCTATAGACAAATAAATCAGCACCACCTTTTTTTGACTGTAAAAAAAGGTGGTGCTGATTTATTTATCTATAGCAGCTTGGTTTTGCACCACCATAACCCATAAGGTTACAGGTCTTTTAGTTCTCAATGTTGGAGCGCTTTGCGTCATTGACTGAGTTTTTATACTGGTTTCCCTGAGTACTACTTGTTCTAGCTTTCCGACCATCAGATTTGCTTCTCTTTGTAGATGGCTTCACAACTTTATTGGCAGTCTTCCTTGTTCTCAGATTCATCGGGGATAGCTCACTAGGGGTCATCTCACAGAACTGTTCACCCAACTTTTTAATTATTTTTGTGGAGAGAGTAGGGGGAGGGGGGGTCTAGACAAGATGCCATGCAATTTCTATCACAGCATTTTGCTGGTTTGAAACCAGCGTTTTTGTCCTTGAATCTCGGACTCCTCCTCAGATTAGTATTCACTAATTATATTTGTTACTGCACCTTGTGGGAATGCCCAGGTTCCTCCCTTTCCACAACGAGGGCGGTGCTGACCACCTAATATGTTGCCGCTATGTAGAGGAGGAGTTGCTCATTCGGCTCGGGGGACGCCAGATTTGGGGGATTAGTGAAGAAAGCTTTTCTCTGATCCTAGGCGGATTGCGCTTTCTCAGTCCATATGAACAGTTCTGTTTTCTTCACCACCTGGTAAAGGGGTAGTCCTTGTTCCCCAAGTTAGGAAACAAAACGACTTAACGCCACGAGGCACCCCATTAGCCTCGGTACCCCCTTGACGTCATGGACGGGTCCATATCGGCAATGGTCGTGATCTTTTCGGGATTCGCTTCAATGCCATGCTCCGAGATAATGGAACTTAGCAATTTGCCTCTAGGCATGCCGAAGACGCATTTTTTGGGTTGAGCTTGATGTTGTTGCTTTGGAGGTTGGCGAAGGTTTCCTCGAGGTCAGAGACGAGTTCCGTGCCTTTTTTGGATTTTACCATGACGCTGTCAACCTATACTTCCAGACTACGCTCGAGCTACTCCTATAGACATTTTTGCATGCATCATTGATATGTCGCCCCCACATTCTTCAGCCCCTATGGCATCCTTACGTTGCAGTAGGAACCATGGGGGTGATGAACGCAGTAGCCAGTTGTTCTTCCTCGCAGAGGGTGATCTGGTGGTAGCCCGAGTAGGCACCCAAGAAACTCACAGATTCACTCCTTGAGGTCAGGTCGACGACCTGGTCGATTTGAGGTAGTAAGAAGGGATCTTTCAGGCATGCCTTGTTGAGGCTCGTGTAGTCGATGCACATTCTCCACTTCCTCTCTTTTTCTGACTAGGACGGGTTTGGCCAACCATTCGGGATGTTGGACCTCCTTGATGAAGTCAGCCGTGAGAAGATTACCAATTTCAACCCTGATAGCCAGTCATTTTTCCTTGTCAAAATGTCGCAACCTCTGTTTGACAAGCTTGAATCCCAACTTTATGTTCAGGGTGTGCTCGGTGACTTCCTCGGGATGCCCGACATGTCTGAAGTTTGCCAAGCAAAGATATCCCGATTAGTGTGGAGGAAGTCAACGAGTGCGCTTTCCTATTTGTCTGGCAGCGCATCACCAATCCGCACTGTCCTCATTGAGTACGAGGGGGTCAACTTGGATTGTCTTGGTGTCTTCGGCGGGTTTGAAGGCACCGGAGGTCGACGCTCGGTTAGTCTCAGGCGAGCTTGAGGCAATGGTAGCTTTCAAGCTCGGCCGCAACCACTGCTAGGGAAGCCTGCTTGTAGCTGTCCTGCTTGCACAACAAGGCTTGTTGGAACTTTGCATCCAATGTAATGACGTCGCGAGGAGCCAGGATTTTCAGCTTTAGGTAAGTGTAGTTCAGGATGGCCATGAACTTCGCGTAGCAGGCCCTTCCCATGATAGCGTGATAGGACACTTCAAAGTTGGCAACCTCTAATGGTGAGGGTCTCTGTGCAGAAGTTTGACTTATCCTCAAACGTCGAGAAGGTCGTTTTGTCTGAGCGACATTGCCCACTTCTCGAGTATAATGTCGTGGAAGGGAGCTTTCTTAGAACGAAGGCGGCAACACAGGATCCGTCACGTCCAGAGTCCCCACATAGAGGATGTTGAGGTTGCTTCCTATTGACGGTCCTTAATTGCCAAATTCGACCGCCGACTCTCTGCATAAAAGATATGGATTGGACAACCAACATAGTGGTAGGAGTTATTTACTAACTATTTCCACAAGTGTTGGTGTAATTTTGTATATAGGTGAATTATGCCCATAATTAGAGGTATTTATAAGGGACAATCTAAGAAAAACACCTTCCGACCAATCTGGTGCAAGCATGAGGATTTATGGGCCCACTCGGAGGAGAAAACAAACTAACAGACACCGAAATGACCCATACCCATGATGGGGCCCACATAATAGTGTCACAGAGAAGTTTCAGCACGATTGGAGCCATTGGGGGTTCGGCCGAAGAGGTAAACGCGCCAAACACGGTCAACCGCCACGTGTTGGCTCTTCACGGCTTGGAGATCACGATGGCGACTGATTCCCTCATTTCTTCTGGTGCCAAACCAACCTTTGGAGGGTGTAAATAGGGGGTAGGGGACTCCCTCACTCCAGACACTAGAAGCTTGAGCCTGGTACTCCACTCCAAAGGCGTAGCGCTGCCCAAGTGCTTAGAAAATAGGGAGAGAGTGAGAAAGAGAAGGCGAAGGAGGCTTAGGCTCGCCGGGCTTCTTCCACCCTTGTACCTCGACAGTTCTTTCCATCCCAAGTAAGGTACATGATTTTCAAATGAGTTCACTTATTTAATTCAAGCAAGTTAATTCCTTAGTTGCTTGTTCATTCATTGCTCTATTCATTTAGAGGCCCTAATCTTTGCTAGAGAGGTTAGGGAAGTAATCGATAGCGTAGGCGTGGTGTCTAGGCTTGACGTTATCTTTGATTATCTCGTAGTCCACGGGTTGTAAAGGTAGACGGTAGGTGGTGACAGCCCTATCCGTCCGTTGTAATCCTCTACGTTCGACTCTGACGTAGGCTCTTGGCAGGAGTCGCCTGGCAGACCAGGGTAAACCCGTGCCCAATACAAGCAACTATTGACCGTCTTGCTTTGAATTAGAACCCCTTCTCATAGGAAATCTGTGAAAGCCCACATTCGAAAAGAACACTAATTCGTAAATGTGAACTTTAAATTTTTTAATAGGAATCCAAATGCACATGAACTATGTTCACTAATAAAGGAGGTTAAGAATAGGACTTCTAAAAAATTCACATGAGATGAAAGATTAGGATGGTATGTTTACACTTAAGCAAATAATTAGGAAAAAGGGGGAAATGTCAAATACAGTTCAAAAGACAAAATGTCATACAAATACAAGTTTCAAAATCAGTTAAGAGTACAGGTAAAAGCCCTAAAAACCCTAATGAAGATTTCAGCTCAAGAATCAAGTGGAGAAAATAAAATTTTGAAATAAAAACCTAGTGCTCACATAGGGTTTTTAATTGAACTCAAAAAGGGAGTTTCAAATTCAAATTAAAAATCTCCTATTCAAATCAGTCAAACTCCAAACTTAAGTTCACTAGAGTGTTTTCCATAATTCAGTTAGCCTTCCTGGTTTACAATTTTTGCACCTCATTGGCTATTTTATTCCATCAAGCCATATTGGAGAGTTCATATTCAAATTTGAATTCAAATCCTGTTTTCAGCTTTGTCAAACTTTGGATTGGAGTTCAAATATGAATTCCTCTTAATTGATTTGCCCCAGCTGCCAAATTTCATGATTTTTTAAATGTTTGTTTGTTTAGCAAGTAACTTAACAGAGAAGGGATGAGAGAGGGGTAATGTTGGTCCTGCATGTCAGATTCCCAAGGCTGAATCCGACTCTGTTCTTTCACTCACAGCATGCCACCGCGATTGTTGCATGTCGAGCGAGCTCCCTAGCTGCCTGCTTGATTCCAGCGCAGAGGATTCGCCCTAATCCACCTCAACATGCGTCTTTATCCTGCCTTTGGCCAGCAACAGGCGAGTTCTTGCCTCTGCTCTTCTCCCTAGCACAGGAACTTGGTTCTTCGTCGTCCTCTCTCTGTGCCGGCGAAAATCAGCAAAACCAGATGGATTTGGTCCCTCTTCCTCTGAGCTTTAATGTCCCTCAGAGTGTTGCACATCTCCCTGATACTTTCTTTGGCCAGCTAAAGCTTTCCCTGAGGTGAACAAAGAGTTCTTGTGGCCGCCAAGTTGCAGACCGCCCCTGCTCAAGTCATGGCCGACGTGTTCCCGATGCTTCGAGCAGTATCCCGTCCACCCTGGTTTAGCAAAAAGGTGCGCCAGCACCTTCTCCTTCTTTTGCTCAACTTTAATCATCGGGTTGCCCTGTGTGGCAATATTTTCCTCGGCTTGTATCCTAGGACAACATCTAGTTCCTTTCTCAATTCGTCTTACACACTAGCTCTTGGATCAATCTTGTTAGCAAACATGCTCTATCACACGGACTCTTAGGAGCAAATCAATCAGAAAATAACAGCTTAACCAAGTTGGACATCGATTTTCCCCTAATTCAACCATGGAACCTAGGTCATCGAAGAACACCACGTTGCGGTCGATTTCCTTGCAATCAAAGTTTAGATTTGAGTTCCCCATAGTGCAAAAGTGCTCTAGGATCTAAATCCAAGCTGAATAGACTAGTGTCCACGCAGTTCCTCCACGGTCGCCGAGCTAGCAGCCGCTGCCGCCGTCGAAAGACTTGATCCCATGGCCGCCACACCTGGAATTGTTGCCCAATGGGTGTTCTAGGATCCGTGGATCAATTCTTGTTTTTGCATCCCTTCCTTTTATTGATCCCTGCCACGGGACATACGAGCGAAGTCATTAACAAGCCTACAATTTCAGGCTGTCTGGAGGTAGAAGAAGAAGTTGACCGAGGACCCCACTGTCAGCCACATTTAAATCCCAGATTTTCTTACAACTTAGAAAATCTATATCTCCTAGATTATTTGTCCAACAATTCTCAAATAGATTTTGTTAGAACCAGGGTGAGCTATAAATTCAAATGGTGTATTTATATCAGTACGAAAATCCATAATTGTACCTCAATAATTCCATTAGTAAAATGCTTTTAGAATTAATTCCTGATGTTCTGTTTATTAGAAAAATCTCAAATTTGTCAAGATCCCTCCATTTAATATCTTTGAACTGTGGTAAAAATTTTAGAGCCATTTGAATTATTTTGATATGTAAAATTTAGATTCAAAGCTGTTTGAACATGGAAAATTGCAAAACATCTAGAATTTTTTTCAGAAATGTGTCCAAATCAATATCTCCATGTAGAATGCTTAGAAAATTATGAAATCAATTTTTTTGGATCACTCTTGACCTCCCCTAATCAGAAAACTAATTCTGGGCCATGTTATAGCTCCAGATTTTTTTATGAAAATTCTGGGAAGTGTTAATTTGCATAGATTTTTAGAGAACACAATACACCTTCAACATAGCTAGATTTTGGCCAGAAGTTCGCGCATATTACCTCTTGTTCACTGTAAAGTTTCCAGCAGCAGTGGACTTGATTTAGTACAGTAATCTGTGTTTTATATTTCTATCTTCAAAACATTGCTCATTTCATTTCATATCACCATTTCTCCTCTGTTTCATCCTGATTCTCCCCTGTTGTTGTACATCCCAGCCGCAGGTCCTTCCCTTCATAACTAGTTTTAGTCCTTCTTGAGTTATGAACAACTTCAATTCTGAAGTTACTTAATTGAATTCTCTTATTGGCATATTACACTTCATACCAAATCTTCATTTGTCTCCCTTTGGGTTCATTTGTTTGCTGTATACAACAGCAGCAAGCCAGTCATACTTGACTAGATGTAATCCTTCTCGAGTTAAGCATTTGCACTGATCATATTCACTAAGTGGCATTCACTTTATATGCATGTTCATGTCGATAGTAAATACGACGAAGGCTATGATGGGAAGTTCGACCTGGAGGCGAGGAATTCTCATTTGATAAGCTATGATAAGTCCATGGAGGAGTTATTAACTGATCTTCACTGTCATTTATTTCTCAATCAAAGGCAAGTCCCGGTTTACATTTAAGTTGTTTCTAAAAAAAATTCTTTTACCACTAAGATGAATAGTATATGAATTGTGCATTAGGTCTATTTGTGATTTATAATCCTCCTGCATGACCCACAATCCTATAAAGTGTATGGGTAGGTTTATAGCTCAACATGTAGAATTGTCATGCTAATGTTGTAGAGAATCCGGTAGAAGTCGAGTGGTAGGAATCCACTGGCGAGATAGTGAGATCATCATACGGGATTGGTTATTATTAATAATGACTTTTGAAACTGAATATGAGACCGTGCAGGGGTTAGGGTGCAGCGGGACATGGTCTGGGTGCGTAGTCCTGTCTGTGTCGATTGAAGACCGATCCGTATGCGGTCCTGTTAGGCAAGTTTGAATTGTACCAAAGGCATACTGGATATGGGACCTAGGAAACCGATCTAACTTGTTCACCTTAACGTCGAGGCATAACCCACCACCTTATAGGTGCGGGTTGAGGGCAACAAGGTGTAAACCTGCCAGCGGGCACAGTCACACTGCGTGTGGGGGCCTCCTACTCGTAGCGGTGGGACCTGTTCGGCATGTAGGTGTCGAGTGAAAGGTTGCTGCAAACAACATCAGTGGAGCGTGCCTTCGTAGCTCCGAGTGTGGGTGTATGTGTCGTGCTATCCGGGTGTTGTTGATTCGAATCACCGTCACTCGTGGTTATGGATTGAGCATACTTGATCATTGAGTCATGACGTAGTAATAAAGAGTAGTTGGAATATTATAAATCTCCTGCCATGATTATTTTTGTATTGCAACTTGTATGGATTAGAAATAGCACAATTAAGTTTACATTTGCTAAACATTTAACTTGAATAAAGATTATGCAAATTTGAGCATGTAACATCAAGGATGAAGCGTTTCTTGTCTGATTGTGGAGTCTGTGATGTGTCATGCTCAAGGAATGCCATTTGTTACCTTAAAACTAAGCTAAGGATTTACTATTAGACGAATCCTTTATGCAAATTCAGCTTTCCTATATTAGAAGTCTCAAGCATGTAGAGTTCCATGTTTAGGTGAGACGGTTAAGTCTTGCTGAGCTTTTGTGCTCACGGTTGCTTTATATGTGGTTTTGCAGGTTTTGTTATATTGTTGCTGTTATAGGTTGTCCGTGAGACCTCGAGTTGTTGATATGTATCTCTCACATGACACCACGCGGCTGCCTTCTAATCTTTGTGTTGCTAGTGAGAAGTGTTCGCGGGCATGGATAGCTTCTCTTTTGTGTAGATAGGTTGAGAGTGTGAGTAATGTACTTTCCGCTGCGTGTGTACCCCTGTTGTACACTATGTTTGTAAACAATATCTTATTGTGAAATAAAAACTTTATTTCTTTACTATGTCTTTTTGTGTGTGCTGTTGGGTGCCGCATCGCACAGCACCACCCAATGTGATTCCTGTAATGTCGAGACCCCGGTCTGCAGAAAATCCACTCTATCCCTTGCCTACCACCAAGCTTTGTGTCCTTGGGTGAACTAGTTAGAAGATCACACATTCCTTGGATTCGATACCCTTGGGAATACTCTTTAAGGGGATGTGCTACAACGGTTTTTCCGTGCACTTGCAAATTTTCATTTGTGACTTACCTGCCGTCTACAAGCATTTTTGGCACTGTTGCCAGGGAATGGTTGTTGTTGATCTTCGAACCATGGTCACCCTCGTATCTATTTTTTTATATTTATTCCTTATTTATCTACCATCTAAACTATGGAGCAACCCACCATTCTTTCTCTATCTGCTCCTAAGGGTGAGTTCTGTGAGCCTCTGCCATCAGAGGATCCCATTTGCTCAACTAGCTATGAACTCCACACTGGCTTTATAGCCATGGTTCAGGAGCAATCCTTCTCAGGGTTAGATTGTGAGAATCCCTACCATCACCTGCGGGAGTTTGATCAATTGTGTTCATGCCTTCTAATCAAGGGCGTGACACAAGAAACCCTTGCGAGGAAACTGTATCCCTTTCCCTCAAGGGACGAGCGAAGCAGTGTTACACTTATACCTTTGGGAGTGCAAATGGAAAATGGAAGGAACTTCGAGAGAATTTTTGTCTTGCATTATTTCCACTTTCCCAAGTTTCCTCTCTACGAAGGGAAATTCTCAACTTTTAGCAAATCGAGAAGGAATCTATAGGTGTATCCTGGCTAGATTCTCATTGCTATCCAAATCAGACCCGGACATGTCCATTCCTAAACATGTGTTATTACAACACATTTGTTTCGGGCTTGACAAAGAATCTGCCCTATACCTCGACATAACGACTAGATGCTCTTTCCTCCATAAGAAACCGAATGAAGGGAAATTCTAGAATGCATTCTAGAAAAGACATCCTTCATCACCGGTCTTAATGAACCTCCTCAAGAGGAAGCCGAGTCGAGACATGAGGATTCCCCTATATTCACTCTGGAACCCATACCATGTTCATCTCAAGTTGTGACTATGAAATCCTCACCCGAACCAAAGACACCAAAGGAAGAAGAAATTCGACCTTCAGAGTTTCCATTATACTTTGAGGAAGATCTTTTTGAAGATTTTGAGAATGCCAACCATCATTACATCCCTCACTCCTTGATCCGCCCAAAGGAAAATTCCTTCAAGAAACGATCAAGGAGTTTGCCTCAATCATGAGTAGGGAATGGATGGTAGAGGTTGAGCTTTCACCTAAAATAATTAGCGAAAAAATCACCCCCAACAACCGTTCGATGTCTTATTCGAGGGGTAATGTTGAACATCCTTTATAATCCCATAGTTGGAGACAATATCATTTCCGAGAATGGTGCTTTAGCCATTTTGGGTGGTCTACCCTGAACTCCAACGAGAAAATCCTTCAGAGACTCCTATGGAAACATCAAGGAAGGATATGGGATTTTACAAAACGTGTCTATAAGACATGAGAACATAGAGTTCTGCCTTGATTTTCATGTCTTTGAAGTCCAAGACTTCGTTTTAATGATAGGGTTACCCATTGACAAATTACTTGTGGATACACCCTCAAAAGCAGCCTAGATGTTAAACTCAAAGGGATGAAGTTTTCCATTCCCATTCTGCAATCCAAGTACACATTAACAGAACCTCCCCCCGAGAGTGAGCCAATCGAGGAAGCCATGGCCCTTCAATTCTTAGACTCTCCTGAAAATGAAGAAGAAAAACAATTCATCCAAGAAAAGGATGATTTGCAGGAGACATTTGATTTGCCCAAAGAAGAGCCATCACAAAAGCCCCCGATTGTGTTGAAAACACTACCTCCAGGCCTATGCTATGCTTTCCTACACGGTGATGCGGAAGCTTGTGTCAGCATAAGTGACAAGCTTTCACAAGACAAAACTGCCAAACTCATGATCGTCTTAGAAAACCATAGATCCGTCCTAAGCTACTCACTCCAAGACCTTAAGGGAATCAACCCCATTCTTTGCACCCATCACATTCCCACAAATCCATTAAGCACTCCATCTAGGGAACCTCAAAGGAGGTTGAACAATGCTATGCGGGGGTTGTCAAGAAGGAGGTCTTGAAACTCTTGCATGTCGGGATAATTTATCCCGTTCCTCACAGTGAGTGGGTTAGCCTTGTCCAAGTAGTGCCCAAGAAAGGAGGAATGATGGTCATTCGAAATGAGAGGAATGAACTCATTCCTCAACGAACATTACAGGAATCAGGAAATAGAGCATCGGTAATATAGGTGTCGATTCCCTATTAAAATGGACGTACATACTTTAGAAGCGTCGGGGTACCGATGGCTATAGCCGCCGTCCTTTATTCGACGTATTTTACAGCTATAACCGTCGGGCCCGACGGCTCTAAGTTTTATAAGCGTCGGTCCCTACCCCTGACTCCTGTACACTGTTAAGACCGTCGGTCACACTGACACTTTTAAGTCTGACAAATCCAAAAAAAAATCCCGCTCCGGTTTCAATCCCCGGTTCCTGGAGAAGCTCACACAGCTCAAATGAACAACAATTCCAGATCCATATGAACAATAATCTTCTCAAATGGACAACATACATGAACAATTCAAACACTCACGATTTTGATTTCAGATGAACATCAATATGTTCCTTTGCAAAATGAACACAAGCATGAATACAAGCACGTCGATCTGCCAAACACAAAATGAACACAAGCACGAAAAAAAGACACTAACGACGGCCATCTCCCCGGCCTCCTTCGTAGCCGACAGAGCCTCCTCCTCTTCTGCGTCCTTCGCAGCTGACGAGGACTCTTCTTCGGCCTCCTTTGCAGCCGCTGGGGCCTCCTCCTCTTTGGCCCCCTTCGCAGCCACCGGGACCTAGGAACCGATCGTCGTGGCGACTGAATCTTGGAGACTCGCCACCAGATCTCAAGGGTGACGACCGTGGGAGGTGTCATGGACTCATCAGATCCCGCATCTCATTGTCGTGGTGGCCGTGGAGCACCGGACAACAAGCGCGAGCCTCGACAGATCTGGAGCTCACCCCCTTCGCCTCGTTGCCGGATCCGTCATCGTATGGGCGACAGTCGCGGGAGGCGGCGGTGGGCCCGCGTTGAGCCCATGGGCAGGATAGCCAGAGTCGACGGGGAGGAAAGCTGAAGCCCGAGGGGACGGAGCGCCGTGGGGTGCAGAGGTGGCGGCGCGCCATGGGGAGGCAGCGGCGTGCCTTGTGGATGGGGGGGACGGCGGTGGGGATTTTGGGAGAGTCGGCGGCAGCCACAGGACCTGGCGATCAGATGAGCACGGGGGTGATTTTTGTGGTGGCTGCCTCGGGACCTGGCGAGCGAATGAGGACGAGGCCTTAAAAAAATCCAGGGACACAGTCTTGCAGCAGTGGGAACTGGCGGTAATTAAAAATTTCGTAATCGACAAAAATTTCATATGGAATCGTGCTCCTTTACAGTCGTCGATTGTTGAGGACCGCCGGCGGTTTTAATAGTATGGCTGTCAGTTTTTGTTGTGGACCCGACACTTTTATTTAAATCCGTCAGTTTTTATTCAGGCACCGATGTCTTTATTTATTGCTGTCGGTTTTCTTTATCCTGGCGTCCTTATATTATTTAAATGCGACAGCCCCGACGTTTTTAAAGAACCTGACGGCCTATTGCTGTTTTCTTGTAGTGGAACCATCACAGGGTGGAGGATGTGTATTGATTACAGGAAACTCAACAAGGAAACAATGAAAGATCATTTCCCGCTGCCTTTCATTGATGAAATGCTTGAGCGACTAGCGAAATATTCCTTATTTTGTTTTCTTGATGGGTATTATGGTTACCATCGAATTCCCATCCACCCTAATGATCAAAGTAAGACCACCTTTACATGCCCTTACGGAACATATGCCGATAGGCGAACGTCGTTCGGGTTGTGTAGTGCACCCTCTTCATTCCAAAGGTGCATGATGTCTATTCTCTCAGACATGATCAAGGAAATCATGGAAGTTTTCATGGACGACGTTGCTGCCTATGGAAAACTTTTGATCATTGTCTTGAGAACCTAGACAGGGTCTTACAAAGATGCCAAGAGAAGGACCTGGTGCTAAATTGGGGAAAGTGTCATTTTATGGTCCGTGAAGGCATCTCCTTAGGACACTTGGTGTCTGAAAGGGGAATTGAGGTGGACAAAGCTAAAAATTAAGTTATTTAAAAGCTTCCACCTCCCACCAACATTAATGGTATCCGTAGCTTTTTAGGCCATGCGGCGTTCTACCAACAATTTATCAAGGATTTTTCCAAAATCGCTAGACCCCTCACTAGCCTATTAGCTAAGGATGTGCCCTTTGATTTCGATGATGAGTGTCACCATTCTTTTGACATCTTCAAGAAGGCACTCATCATAGCTCTAATCATTCAAACCCCTAATTGGACACTACCATTCGAAATCATGTGTGATGCTAGTGATTATGCTGTTGGAGCAGTCCTTGACCAAACAAAGGATAAGAAGCATCATATAATAGCCTACGCTGGCAAGACTCTAACATGAGCTCAGCTTAACTATAACCCACAACTGAAAAGGATCTCCTAGCAGTTGTCTTTGCTATCAATAAGTTTAGATCATACTTGGTTGGAGCAAAAGTCATAGTCTACATAGACCATGCTGCATTGAAATATTTGCTCACCAAGAAAGATGCTAAACCTAGGCTAAACCGATGGATTCTCCTACTCCAAGAGTTTGATCTGGAGATAAGGGATAAAAAGGGAGTAGAGAATTTTGTCGTTGATCACCTCACATGTATGGAAATCCCGAATACACCAGACATACCTATCAATGATTTCCTACGTGATGATATGTTGCTCAAGGTGACCGACTCTAACCCTTGGTATGCGTACATCGTAAACTTCATGGTTACAAGGTACGTGCCACCAGGGCAGGATAGGAAAAGACTCATTTTTGAGAGCCAACATCACTTGTGTGATGATCCATATATCTATAGGGTATGTTCCGATGGGCTGCTTAGAAGGTGCGTCCCAACAGTTGAAGGCACCAAAATCACCAAAAGATGTCATGCGGACCCCTATGGCGGGCACTACGGTGTTTACTGTGCTCAGGCAAAGATCTGGCAAAACGGATTCTTTTGGCCCTCAATGTATGAGGATAGTAAGGAATTTGTTCGAAGATGTCAGGAATGCCAAATGCATGGAGGAATCACTGCTCGCCATGCGGTGCCCCTCACATACAATCTCCAAGTAGAATTATTTTATGTGTGGGGGATCGACTTCATGGAACCATTTCCAAAGTCCTATGATTGCGAGTATATTTTGGTGGTTGTAGATTATGTGTCCAAATGGGCAGAAGCATTACCATGCAAACATGCCGATGCCAAGACCGCTCGGGAAATGTTTTCTGAATGGTTATAAGTGATGGAGGGTCTCATTTCACCGATAAGACCTTACGGAGCTTTATGAAGGAGCTTGGAGTTAGGCATAACATTGCAACTGCGTACAATCCCCAAACAAGTGGTCAAGCAGAAACTTCAAACAAATAAATCAAGAATATTTTGCAAAAGACCTTCTTTGAGATGGGGAATGGATAGAAGAGCAAACTACTCGATGCACTTTGGGCATACATGAAAGTACATCTAGACATCCCTTGTGGGTTTTGGTTGATTAATGACAAACAAATGATATCCTAACAAAATTATTGAGATGAGCGCAGGTTTTAAAGAGATTAGAAGGAAATCACAAAAAGGAAGGAGAATGAGGATCCAAAAGGAAAAGAGCTCAAGACTTGAAAAGAATAGATTTATTTTGTAAGGAGTGTGTCAGAGAAACACACCCCAAGAGCTCAAGTGAAAAAGATTGCACTCACTGCACAAATATAAGGAAGAGCGGACTAGTCCTATATCCACCGGACTAGTCCGATTTCTCTTTGGAAAGAAAACGGACAAGTCCCCATGTGCGGACTTGCCCGCAGCTCTTCACATTTGCACCACACCGGACAAGTCTGATATCCACCAGACTAGTCCGAAAAGTTTCTGAGTAAAAATCGGACAAGTCCTCCAAGTGCGAACTTATCCTCAGTCCTACACTTTTTCACCACACCGGACAAGTCTGATATCTACCGCACTAGTCTGAAAACTTTCTAAGCCAGGATCGGACTAGTCCGCAACTTAACGGACTAGTCTGGTATCCAGCAACACTTAGGGTTTTTCACACATGCACACCAGACTAGTACGGTGTCGGCCACGGACTAGTCCGGACGTCGCAAACCCTGATGGTAACCTTTGGAAACCCTAGTATAAAAAGAGGTGCACGGTCACACAACAAACCCTCTCGACTCTCTGCGCCGTCACACCTCCCAAGAGCCCAAAAATACTTCTCTCCACTCATTCTAAACCTAAAAGGATCAAATCTTTGAGGATTAGGGATTGGACAAAGGAGATAACTCGTTCTACACGATCTTGAGCTCTTGGGTTTGATTTCTCGCACACTCTCATTGATTATTGTACATCTTTTGAGTGTGTTTGGTGGTGTTCATTTGCTGTAATCTTTGGGGAGCCCTCAACTTGTGAGAAGGCCCCTTGAATGAGTTATTTAACCCCTGTGTGGTTAGTGATTTTGAATCAGCCTCCGTGGCGATTCAACGAGGGAAGGGTTAGCTAAGACCCGGTCCTCTGTGGACTCCTCAACGGGGACGTAGATTCCTCCGTGGAATTGAACCCCGGGATAAAATCTTGTCTCGCGTGTTGTTGTTCTACATTTTGATCATATTTTAAGGTTTGCAAATTCTTGTTTAATTTTCATCGAAACATTGTAATAAACTTGATAGTTGCAATATCATACTTCATCATCATAATATACTAAAGTTGTCAATTGCTTTCCGCAACATAGACTATTAGAAGTAAAATTAAAGATCTACTTTGTTTTTTTCAAGTCCGCGTATATCGGACTAGTCCGCACCATAACGGACTATTCCGGCCTCCCTGTATTTGATCTCTTTGTTAAGTGTTTCAGGGATTGATAAAAGTTCAAAAAGTCTATTCACCCCCTCTAGGCTGCATTCAATTGGTATCAGAGCCAAACTCTTCAAAAGAGACTCACCGCTTGAAGAGACGATGTCGGACATCAAGGGTGAACACAAGGGCTTCAACAACAAAAAGGTTGATGATGAAAGGAACCAAAAACTAGAGAAACTCCTCGATGCCATTCAAGACTGTGAGGATGATGATGAGGAGATGCTTGAACTCAAGGCTCTTCTGCGGAAGAAGGCACTCTCTCCAAAAGGAAAGTTGATTGAAGATGAGAAGAAAAAGGGGAGTAGTCACACAAACTACTCCCGATATCCTTTTAACTATGAGTGCTTAATTTCAAATAATAGTCATTACATGTCAATTCCTTTAGGCAAAGCACCTTAATTTGATGGAAATGACTATACAATGTGGAGACAAAAATGCACCTTATATCTCTTAACCCAAGTCTTTGGCATATAGTGTGTACATGGATAGATATTCCAAATGACGATGAAGAGCTAACTCCAAGTCAAGAGCAAACTATTCATCGAAATGCTCAAGCCGCACCTGTAATTGCATCATCATTGAGTCGAGACGAGTTCACCAACATGGATGGACTCGATATTGCCAAGGAAATCTGGGATACTCTCAAAACCGCACATGAAGGTGATCGTCATGTACGCGAAGCTAAAATTGAGATGATTGAAGGTTAATTGGGAAGATTTGCTATAGAAGAAGGTGAATCACCCCAAGATATGTACAATCGACTGAAGTCTCTCATCAACAAAGTCCGAGCTTACGGTAGCAAGAAGTGGACAGATCATGAAGTGGTGAAACTGATTCTTTGGGCATTCATGCCTTGGAACTTGACGATCTGCTCTATGATTAGAGAAAGTCCAGGGTATCGAAAAATGACCTCAGACTAAATTCTTGGCAAGATCATCAACTTCAAAATAATGGAGAAGGAAGCCAAGCATGTCAAGGAACTTGCCGACCTTACCTCAGCAAAGAAGAAAGGAGTTGCTCTAAAGGCAACCTACAAGCATGCATCAATAGAAGCTCAAGAAGCTCCTGAGGAACATGATGGTGATATTGAAAGCAATGATGTCGATGAAGAAGACATGATCTTGTTCATGAAAAGTTCAAGAAATTGATTAGAAGAAGAAAGGGTGGTAGCTCAAATGAAGGAAGACATAGGGACAAACAAAGACCCAAGATGAGACGTGCATGCGATAATTGTTGAGAGTATGATCATTTCATAGTAGATTGTCCACATGAAGATAATAAGAGGAAGAGTAAAGACAACAAGCCTCAACAAAAGAAGTATTCAAGAAAAAGAAGCAATATGGCCAAGCATATCTAGGGAAGCAGTGGGACTCCAATGATGAGTCCTCATCTGAGGAAGAATAGGAGATGGCCACTATAGCGATCAAGAAGCCGACCAAGAAGTTCAATCTTTTCCCAACCATGGGCGCATAGAAGGACACTGACTACACATTTCTAATGGCCAAGGAAGGAAAAAGAAAGGTTATAACTAAATCTTCCTCCTCGATTTCTTTTACTAGTGATATTGATAATTCTAGTGATGATGAGGACATGCTTAGTGGTTAAGAAAAAAGACTACTGCTAAAATGAAATTTCTAATGGATAAAATTTTTGATAAGGAGGAGCTAGTCAATCTCCAGGAAGATATGATCATTCTTCAAAAGGAGGAATATCTTCAGATTGAAAAGCTCCTTGAGCTTGAAAAGGAGCGAAGTAAATCACTGGAACTTGAGTTAGCTTCAAGCAAGGAAGCTTGTTTGAAGTTAAAAGACTATAAAGGATGAACTTGCTAACTTAACCAAAGTTAACAAGATCCTTGAGAGACAAGTTGAGTCACTCAAGCAAAGTGGTTCTTCATCCTCTTCAAGCTCACCTTCTCAACATATCAAATCTGAAATTGTCATTAAATGTACATGTGCTAAAAATAACACCAACTTGATAGAAAAGTCCAACTTGAAAAAAGACAAGCATCCCTCCCAAAGCGGCATATTTGACAAGGAGAAGGTCAAGTATGCACGCAGTGCATACTCAGTCACAAGACCTCCTAATGTTAAATATGGCATTGGATATTCTTATGGTGAAATTCAAAACGCTAGAAGTCACGAGAATGACAAGGATTGCATTGCTTTTGTATAGGGAAACTCTTCCCAAGTTGGAAAACATGATAACATTGATAAATTGAACATTGTGAACTCATATGGACAACAAATCATGTTTAGAACCTTTGATGCTTCATATGTGCTTATGAAAAATGGTTATGGAAAAGCTTATGCTAAATATGTTGGGCCACGCCATGAGAACACCAAGTCTCGTTTGTGGGTGGTCAAATCACTTGTGACTAACCTCAAGGGACCCAAGCAAGCTTGGGTACCTAAGACCAAAGCATAATTTCTTTTTGCAGGCTTATTCATCCGGTGGAGTAAAATGGCTGCTAGATAGTGGATGCACAAATCACATGACCGGAGAAATAAAAATGTTTGTGGAGTATGAACAAAATGAAGACTCAAGCAAAGGCATCTATTTTGGTGATAACAGTCAAGGAAGGGTGCTAGGTACAGGTAAAATTGCAATTTCATCACAGCATACACTTTCTCATGTTTTACATGTTGATTCCTTAGATTATAACCTCTTGTCCATATCTCAACTATGTGACAAAGGTTATATTTGTTTATTCACTAATGAGGGTGTGACCGTCTCTAGAAGGATTGATAACTCTATTGCATTCAAGGGTGTGTTAAAGAGAAAACTTTATCTAGTTTACTTCAACAAAGATAAAGCCGGACTTGACACATGCTTGATTGCAAAAACTAACATAGGTTGGCTGTGGCATAGACGGCTAGCACATGTTGGTATGAGGAATCTACAAAAACTTCTAAAAGGCGATCACATCCGAGGTTTAAAGGATCTTGTTTTTGAGAAAGACAGGCCTTGTAGTGCGTGCCAAGCCGGGAAGCAAGTAGGAGTACCCCATCCCCCGAAGAAGTTCATGACTACAACAAGACCGCTCGAGCTCCTTCACATGGTCCTATTTGGTCCAATTGCTTACATAAGCATCGGCGGTAATAAATAGGTTTAGTCATTATCAATGATTTTTCACACTTCATGTGGGTTTTTTTTGCATGATAAGACATAAACTCAAGGAACACTCAAGAAGTTTCTTAGGCGAGCTCAAAATGAATTCTCATTGATGATCAAGAACATATGAAGTGACAATGAAACAAAATTCAAGAATACTCAAGTTGAGGAGTATCTAGACGAAGAAGGAATAAAGCACGAATTTTTAGCACCCTACTCTCCTCAACAAAACGGGGTAGCCGAAAGGAAGAACCGAACACTCATTGAGATGGCGAGGACAATGCTCAATGAATACAAGACTTTGGACTGGTTTTTGGGCTAAAGCGGTTAACACCGCATGTCACGCCATAAACCGACTATACCTTCATCATTTGCTCGAGAAAACATCATATGAACTACTCATTGGTAACAAACCAAATATTTCATACTTTTGAGTTTTTGGTTCAAAATGTTATATTCTAAACAAGAAGCCTAGGGCTTCGAAGTCCGATGAATATTTCTTGCTTGGCTATGATTCGAACTCCTACGCTTATCGTGTCTTCAAAAAGGCCTCTGGACTTGTTGAAGTAGCACGTGACGTAGTGTTCGATGAAACTAACTGCTCTCAAGTAGAGCAAGTTGACAAGTGTGTGCTAGATCAAGAAGAAGCTTCATGTCAAGCATTGAGAAGAATGGCGCTGGGCAATATTCGACCACAAGCATCACCTCAAAATCTGAATGAAGAAGATGAACCACAAACGGAGGAAAATGATCAAGGGGGAGCTTCCACACAACATCAAACTCAAGGAGATCAAGATAATCAAAACATTAATGAGGGCAAATATCCAGGGGGAGACGAAAAAGATGATGATCATGAGGATTCAAGACCACAAGTGCCACATCCAAGAGTACCCAAGGCATACAAAGAGATCACCCCGTTGACTACATAATTGGTGACATCCAAAAGGGAGTGACAACTAGATCTCAGATAGCTAATTTCTGTGAATACTATTCTTTTCAATCCTCTTTGGAACCATACAGGGTTGAAGATGCATTAAGAGATCTTGACTGGGTGATAGCGATGCAAGAAGAATTGAACAACTTTAAGAGGAATGAAGTATGGGAACATGTTGAAAGACCCAAGTTCAACATCGTCGGCACTAAATGGGTCTTCTGCAATAAGCAAGACAAGCACAGAGTGGTGACAAGGAACAAGGCACATTTTGTGGCCAAATGTTACTCACAAGTCAAAGGTTTGGATTTCAACGAGACTTTTGGTCCCGTATCTAGGCTTGAATCAATTCGTATATTACTTGCATATGCTACTCACCATGATTTCAAGCTATATCAAATGGACATCAAAAGCACCTTACTCAATGGACCGATCAAGGAGGAAGTGTACATGGAGCAACCCCCTGGGTTTGAATATCAAGAGTACCCCGACCATGTATTCAAACTGCGTAAGGCTCTCTATGGCCTCAAACAAGCTCCTAGAGCTTGGTATGAGTGCCTCAGAGATTTTCTAGTTGAAAATGCCTTCAAAATTTGTAAAGCTGATTACACTTTGTTTACCAAGCACTTTGATGATGATCTATTCATTTGTCAAATTTATGTTGATGATATCATATTTGGTTCAAGTAACAAATCTTTTTGTCAATAATTTAGAAAAATCATGACATATAGATTCGAGATGTCCATGATGGGAGAGCTGAGATACATTTTGGGATTCCAAGTGAAACAACTAAAGGAAGGAACGTTCATATGTCAAACAAAGTACACCCAAGACATTCTCAAGAAATTTGGCATGGACAAAGCAAAGCCCATAAAGACTCCCATGGCGACAAATGGACACTTAGACCTCAATGAAGATGGACCTAACGTTGGTCAAAAGGTATATTGTTCCATGATTGGCTCTCTACTTTATTTATGTGCATCTAGGCCAGATATCATGTTGAGTGTATGTTTGTGTGCAAGGTTTCAAGCCAATCCTAAGGAATGTCATTTGACAACCATAAAAGGATCTTGCGATATTTAGTTCATACACCCAACCTAGGCCTTTGGTATCCTAAGGGCTCAAAGTTCAATCTCATTGGATACTCCGATGCAGATTATGCCGGATGCAAAGTGGATAGAAAAAGTACCTCAGGAACTTGCCAATTCTTGGGTAGGTCCCTAGTTTCGTGGTCCTCCAAGAAACAAAACTCCATTGCCTTGTCCACAGCCGAAGCGCAGTATGTTGCACTCAGGAGATGTTGTGCACAACTCCTTTGGATGCGACAAACTCTAAGGGACTACGGTTACAATATGAACCGTATTCCGCTCCTTTGTGATAATGAGAGTGCAATTAAGATAGCACATAACCCTATTGAGCACTCTAGAATCAAACACATTGATATCCGACATCACTTTCTGAGAGACCATTAAATGAAAGGAGACATAGCCATTTCCCATGTCAAAACTGAGAAACAACTAGTCGATATCTTCACCAAGCCACTTGATGAAAAACGCTTTTGTGAGCTTCGAAATGAACTAAATAACCTTGATGCTCGAAACATGGCTTGAAATCTTGCATATCTGTATGCCATCTACAAAATCAAGTTCTTTTTGTTGAAAACTCATCTTTCCCTATTTTCTCTTAAAAACTATGTTAATTATTAGATCTTGATGAATTAAGGTCATAGCTTGATTGTTGTGTGTTTACTGATCATATTCATCAAGAATATTTGTGTGTCCTTGTCCCCTATTTCTTTATTAGGCACCTTCGGATATATAAGAAAGGATTTATATTTCCCAGTCCAGGTGACCACAGAGTAGTCCGTGGTTACCCCAGACTAATCCGCACACTGCAGACTAGTCCGCGAAGTGTTCGCTTGTCCAGACTAGTCTGGTATGAGCACAGACTAGTCCGGTGTATCGACGCCTTAACCCCTTAGGCTGGTGCAAACCCTTCTTCTTCCTCCTCACAACTTCCCTCAAATTTTCTCTCCTCACTCAAGTGCTCCCAAGGCGATTTTGCGAGTTCTCCCACAAATCCTCTCAAATCTCCGTGGGAATCGATCTACATTGCAAGGAGATCGAAGACCCCGGACTAATCCGCACCATCAACTCTTCCACCTCCTCAAATCGGAGGATTTGGTAATTTTTCTCACCAAACCCTAACTCTTCAATTCTCCTTGGTATTGCTCAAATAGCTTGATTCCACTTTCCAATACATGTTTCCTTGATGTCTTCCATCTACTCTATTTCACTTTTACATTGAGAAACTCCAAAATTTTCATTTAGCTTGGGTTTGAACAGCCGCATACCGGACTAGTCAGTTATCTGTGCGGACAAGTACAGTACTCCGGACTAGTCCGCACCTGATCTATGGACAAGTCCAGTGTGTACTGATCAAATCTCTAGTGTATCTCTACTCAATGCAGTCCCTTGTCACCAATTCTTATCTATGTCCTGTATCTCTTCTTTGTCAGGATAATGTCGACCTCAGACGAGAATCTCTCTGACTTTGAGGCCGAAATGGATCTAGAGACATTGCCTCATGCTTCAGATCCTCGTTCCAACAAAAGGCAAGAGCGTGCTGCTGAGTCTTCTCCCGCTCCACCTCGGGTGCGGTGAAAAGTCCCAGCTAAGAAACCACCTTCCCAAGGGCAAAGATGTAGTTGGATCTAGCTCAAAAACTGTAAGGACCAAATGCCCAAGAGGGGGGGGGGGGGGTGAATTGGGCTTCTTTTGAAAAATTCTAAGCAATAAAACTTAATTTCTAAAGCCCAATTCCCTACGCAAACTATCTATGCATTCTAGTAGATAGAAACTTTGCGGAATATAAAATGCATAAAAGTAAGGGAAAGGAGAAGGATGCAAACTCCCGAGGAGACACGAGGATTTATCCCGTGGTTCGACAAGATCGTCAAGATCTTCCTACATCCACGTTGTGGCACCTACCAAAGGGTTTTGCCACACCCAAGTCACCGAGACGAGGGATCTTCACTATTCCTCTCCGTTCGCCTCCCTTGGCAAGGTGGAGCTCAAGCCTTGTACAACTTCGACCTTCCGGGCTTCCACAAACGCCTTGGCAAGCTCCGGAAGTCTCCTCACAATTACAAATACCAAGGGCACTCCCTTGAGGCTCTCACTATCCTAGAGAGTCCACTCACCCAGAATGGAGGCACACAAGCTCTCTCTCTAGCTAGATCTAGCCTAACTCTTGGTGTATGGGTGATCAAAATGATGTGGAAGTGATTGCTCTTCGTCTTGAATGCTTGTGGATGTGTTGATAGTTTCTGGTGATCAAGACTTTGCGAAATGACAGGATTAGGGGGTATTTATAGCCAGCCTCCCCGAAATAGCCATTGGAAAAGTAGGCTAACAGAACTTTACTGTGAACACCGGATGATCCGATGTCTCCCCTTTAGTTATCATCGGTCAAGTTACTTTAGCTGACGTCATTGTGTCAGATATGGCCGTTGTTAGACCGATGTTGATCCTGTCTTCTCATCGGATGATCCGGTGGCTCTTCCTCCAGAATTTTCTCAAACTTGATGCTTACTGGAGTAATCGACCGATGTGTGCTTCTCTGTACATCGGATGATCCGGTGCTACACTTGGTCCAATGATATTGCAAACTGTACTGATGGACCGATGTTGCTGAGCCATTCACATCGGATGATCCGGTGAGTACTTTGTTCTAAGGTCTTCTTCTTCAGTTGAACCAACTCGACCGATGTGTTGTTCTGAGGTATCATCGGTTGATCCAGTGAGTTGATTTTGTTTGCTTTGAGTTGTTTCTAAGTTATTTTTGTGTCTTGCTCGATTGACCTCTTTGACATTTATTGCAAAGGCATTTCTGATGATCTTTAAGCATTGAATGTTGTCAATTTAAAGTTGAATGACTTTGACATAAGAACTTTCACTTCTCATCTTCATATCATTGATTTGATCTCATACATTGATTGTTAGGGGTCTCCAGTGACATATTGATTTCATTTTATTGAGTGATTATGGGGACCTTGCATTCACAAATTCATTAGTAAAATCCAATGGTTGTCATTAATCACTGAAACCATACCTCATGGGGGCCTAGATGCTTTCAATCTCCCCCTTTTTGGTGATTGATGACAACACAACAATTTAAAGCGCAATAGCAATGAATTTGATAGAATGAAACTTAAAAGAATGAAACTTAAAGGATATGCAAACTTAAAGGATATGCAATGAATACAAGATATCACACTTATTATTTGAAAGCTCAAAATCAATCAATAACTCAAGTGTGAATAAGTGAGTAACACCAAATAAGCTCAATCGATTAATTAACATAAGAGTACTCAATGAACACCAAATGAGTAGCAAAAGCATCGAATTACACAAGATAATTAGATAAAATCCAAATTACAAAAGATAACTCATAAAAAAGACTCCCCCTGAGATTAAGACACTCCCCCTGAGACTAAGCAGACCTCCCCCTGACTCCTCCTGAGACTCCCCCTGAGACTAAGACACTCCCCCTGAGACTAAGCAGACCTCCCCCTGACTCCTCTAACTCTTTTCCCCCTTTGGCATCAAGACACCAAAAAGGGATCCGAGTGCCTAAGGATCCTGAGTACTAGGCGCGATGACAAACTGATCACCGTCGCTATCGTCGGAGCTACTGGCTGGAGTAGCGGTGGAAGAAGCTGCCGAAGCCGTAGGAGCCACCGTCGGTGCCTGCTGTTTAGGAGCTGCTGGAACAGGGGCACTGACGACGGAGGCTGGCGTCTGCTGAAACAGTGTCGTGGCCGGCAGCGGGGAGTGAATCGGAGCACCAGGAGCCAGAAGTGGAGACATGCTGATGGAGGGAATCGGCGTAGACGCCACCGGGGCGGCAGCTGGAGCCAGGACTGGTGGTGGTGGAGCGACTCCTGGTAGCTGTGACGGGAGGGCAATCCCGGTCTCGGTGTAGAGGTTGGTGATCAACCCCAGGATGCCCATCGCCTGCTGCATCTGCTGCTGCTGGTTGAGGGTGCGCTGGTGCATCTGGTCTATGAGCCCAGTCAGCCGGTCAGTGTCCTCACGCCTCTCACGGGTGATCTGATGTTGCATCTCCTGTTGCTGCTGCTGGAGCTCAAGGAGGCGGGCAGCCTGCTCCGCTCAGGCCTGCTCAGCTGCCAACCTGTCCAGACGCTGCTACTCAACCATCTGCTGGAGGAGCGAAGTCAGCTCTGACGGCTGAGTGACCTGTGCCTCAATGACGGGAGGTGGAGTAGGTGGTGGCACTGTAGAGCCTCCAGCCTCCGCGTCGTGCTGCCTGGGTGAGGGAGGAGGTGGAAAGTACTCCTCGACACTGTCGTCGGTGTCGCTCTCGGACCATATGTGCTGCAGGTCCTCACCCTGTGCCTCTGCCTCAGCTAGCCTCTCATCCTGCTTCTCCAAGTCCGACCAGTCCTCCTCAGAAAGACGAGCCCTGACCTGACGTTAGACTGGATAGCCAAGGCAGCGGTCTCCAGGATCTGGAGCACAGTAGTGGCTAAACCGTGTGACGCTCTCGTCAGTGAGGCGGTCATGCACGGCGGACTCCTCAGGTACCATCATGGTGAGCAGGTAGCTGATCCAGTGTCCATACACGAGCTACCTCATCATCCCCACTCCATCTGTGATCACGTCCTCCATCTCGCATATGAGGACGTCCACTATGTCGAACTCCATCTCGTTCATGATGTAGAACAGGAGAGTTTGCTGTAGACTGGTGAACCCCTACAAGTAACCTAACCTCGGCAAGAGTGTGCGGTGCAAGGCGAGGTGCATTGTGCGCACAGCTGGGGTCAATAGAGCCGGTACCTTTGGCTGGTCTGGAGAGAAGGTAGGGCCAAACAGGGAACGGATCTCCTCTAGAGCTGGTGCCACTCCTCCAGTGAGCGGCCTCCTCGGCGGGTCTGCCTGACCATATACTCTCTCATGCACGCAAGTGTCGTGTAGGTCCACGCCTAGCAGCTGTGCCAGTGTCTGCCTCGTCAAGTGGTAGTGCTGTCCCATGAACATGAAATCAATCGATCTTCTACCCTCAGAGACGTAGAGAGTAGCGTAGAACACGCGTACCCAGTCCTCCACGTAGGCACTCCTCTCATAGGACATCAGGTGCACCAGCCCTCTGTACCTCTCAAAGTAGGGTCGTATCTCCGTCTCTGCTGCGAGGGCAAGCTGATGCCAATCCAGAAAGTTGTGCTGGAACAACTTGTGGCCTCGGTGTCTGTAAGTCTCATAGAGAGACGCCTGCATCACAGTCCAGAAACGACTGTCTACAAGGGCTTCCCGGGGCTGCGGGTACCACTCCTCAAGCAGCACACTCCACCTGAGTCTACGAAGTTGCTTGGCCTTCATCTTTTGGTAGTCGGTCAACCGGACTCCTTCAGCGACATGGACAGTGGTGTCCATCTTGTAGATGGCTCGCTGGGCCTCCCTATCCTCATGACAATCGGCAGTCGTCGGTCTCGGACGTGGAGCTGCTGCGGGATGACCCCCACGGGTCCGGGCTGAGCGCCGGCGGATGAGAGGCTCTACCGGCTCTTCTTCGGCCTCGGAGTCATCGATCACAGGAGGCTGCCTCGGACAAGCCTCACGGATCCTCAGTGATCCCCCTCGGCCATGCTCACGCTCGTCGGCGGCGTGAGCGGCCATCAACGCCTTCTTCTCCTCCTTTGAAAATTTTTGCTTCTTCGCGGCCGGCTCCGCGATGGCCTTGCCCTTGTTCTTCTTGTCGCGAGCCATTGCGATCGGGCGATTGAACGGGGTCGGAACGGCGACGCGGAGATCAATGCAGCCGGAAACCCTAGCGGCTACGATCGTGGAGGCACCACGACGGCGAGATGTGCGTGTGGGGCGGCTGGTGGTGTACGGGAGGAAGCGGCGGCGGCGCTGTGGTGATGAGGGAGAGCGGCGGCGGCGCTCGGTGGAGCAGCGGCGGCAACTGGTGGAGCGGTGGCGGCGACTTGGTGGCGGCGGCTGCGGTGGAGAGCGGCGGCGCTGGCGAGCGGCAGCGAGCGGCGGCGGCCGGAGGGCGGCGGCGGCGTCCAGCGGTGGTGGTGCGTGAGGCGGCGACCGGAGATCGGCGGGCGGCGACGGGCGGCTGCGGTGGAAGGTGACGGGGTCAGGAAGAGAGAGAGAAGGAGGCGTACGACCGTTTAAATAGTGGGTCCCAAACCCTAGCCGTCTTTTTAACACCGGATGGACTGATGTTGAACGATAGATGCATCGGTCGAATGCCACAGTAAGGATATTCAAAAAGGTACCGTTGTCACCGGATGGACCGACGTTGAAGGATGGGATCATCAGTCGAATGGCACAGTAAGGGTATTCAAAAATGGAATGTTGACACCGGATGGTCCGACGAGGGAGGAAGTAGCATCGGTGGAATTTGGCACAGCTCCAGAATTGTGAACACCGGATGGTCCGATGTTTTTCAGAATGAACTCGTTGGATGATTTGAGATACTAACTGAACTGACCCTTGGAGATTGAACACCAATTGATCCGATGAGGGATTAACCTAGGCATCGGATAATCCGATGAGAGCAGAACAAAAACATCCCATATATGTCCTTTGACCAAACAAACAAGCAAAGAGAAACACATGTCTTAGGTCTTTTTGGGCAACCCCTTACCCCTCAAAAATGCTAATATGCCAATAACTTGGCTAATCCTTAAAACAAATAGAACACCAAAGAAAGAAATGGGAAGGAAATTATCCAAATAAAATGTAAGGCCCATGCTTTGTGAGCTAGAGTATGAAGACTTCTATCTCTTTGAAGCGTGTTCCTCTAGGCATTAATGCACCTAACATTTTGTTCTTTCCACCTTGTATGAGTTGAGATATTGCATTTCAAAACAAGTCTCTTTCTCATGAGGTGGGTTCCCCTTTGTGACAATCTACCGTATGCAATGCCAAACATTTTATAATGCAAGAAATATTAAGTCTATATGGCAGGCATCATGCAAGGCATAAAATAAATCTATCTTGCCAAATTTGAACCTTTCAAAGGCTTCTTCAGGAAGAGCTACTCTCCAAACCTTGGGACAACCCAAAAGAACCTCCATTCCAAGCTAACCCTTGCTCACCCCTATCCTTTGAGAGTTAGGCAAGACCTATATGAAGTGCATTCTTACATGATGTTCGTTGCATCTAGAACATTTAACTCACTTCTTAGCCTAGAAAAAAGTTTTCTCATCTAGTGGTTTAGTGAAGATATCCGCCAATTGTTCTTCGGACCTAACACCTCGCAATGAGATGTCTCCCTTAGCTTCATGGTCCCTCAAGAAATGATGGCGAATATCAATGTGCTTAGTGCGGGAGTGTTGAACGGGGTTTTTAGCTATCTTAACCGCACTTTCATTGTCACAATGGAGAGGTACACAACCAAGTTTAATACCAAAGTCCAAAAGGGTTTGTTTCATATAAAGAATTTGGGCACAACATGCACCGGCCGCTATATATTCCGCTTCTGCCGTGGACAGGGCGACAGAATTTTGCTTCTTGCTAGACCAAGATACTAGGGAACGCCCAAGCAAGTGGCACCCACCGGAGGTACTCTTGTGATCTACGTGGCATCCAGCAAAGTCCGAATCCGAGTATCCCAAGAGGTGGAATTTTGCACCTTTAGGGTACCACAAGCCCATACTAGGGGTATGCTTAAGATACCTAAGTATCCTAAAGACTGCCTTCCTATGCGATTCTTTAGGTGCCGCTTGAAAGCGAGCACACAAGCATACACTAAACATGATATCAGGCCTAGATGTGGTAAGATAAAGCAATGAGCCAATCATAGAACAGTAGTTAGATTGATCAATAGGTTTACCGTACTTATCCGCGTTGAGATGACAATTTGTTGCCATTGGAGTACTTCTTGAGCTACAATCTCCCATCTCAAATTTCTTCAAGAGGTCCTTGGTGTACTTCTCTTGATAGACGAAGGTCCCCTCTTGAAGTTGCTTGATTTGAAATCCAAGGAAGAAGTTGAGCTCTCCAATCATTGACATCTTGAATTCCCTAGACATCATTTTGCCAAACTCATGGCTAAGAGCTTCGTTAGTTGAACCAAAAATAATATCATCAACATAAATTTGACAAATGAACAAATCTCCGTTGATGTCCTTGGTGAAGAGTGTAGTGTCCACCCTCCCGATCTTGAATCCTTACATGATGAGGAAATCCGGTAGTCGTTCGTACCACACCCTAGGTGCTTGCTTGAGCCCGTAGAGTGCCTTGTGCAACCTATACACATGATTAGGATTCCTCGGATCTTCAAACCCGGGAGGTTGTTCAACACAAACAAGCTCGTTAATGTAAACATTAAGAAAGGCACTTTTCACATCCATTTGATAAAGTCTAATGCTATTATGTGATGCAAAGGCAAGAAGTATACGGATGGCTTCTAGTCGGGCGACCGGGGCAAATGTCTCCCTAAAATCTAGTCCTTCAACTTGCGAGAACCCTTTGGCCACAAGTCTAGCCTTGTTGCGGACCACAACGCCATTCTCGTCTTGTTTGTTGCGGTACACCCACTTTGTTCCGATGATGTTCTTGTCCTTGGGTCGCTCCTCCAACACCCAAACTTCATTGCGGATGAAGTTGTTGAGTTCTTCTTGCATAGCCATCACCCAATTTGGGTCTTGGAGTGCTCCCTCAATGTGAGTGGGTTCTACACACGAAACAAACGAGTAGTGCTCACAAAATGAAGCGAAATGGCGAGAACGTGTACTTACACCCCCTGACGGATTTCCAATGATTTGATCCATTGGATGCGCCTTGGAGATGCGTCCATGCCTCATAAGTGGTTGCGAAGCACTTGGCGATGGTGATGCATGTTGCTCCTCTTGTGGTTGGAATTGATCAAGGACTTCTTCTTCTTCTTGATGTTGTTGTGCTTGTGAGTCTTGAGTTGGCAATGGATCATCCTTCTCTTCTTCGTCAACTTGAGGCGCCATAGAGGTGTTGTTGTTGGGACTTGAGGCTCCCCCTTGATCATGGCTCTCTTCAACTTCGTGCTTGATGTCTCCAATGGTCATGTTCTTCATGGCTTCTCATAGAGGCTCATCATCTATTTCATCATGACCAAAACTCTCCTCTTGGGAGCCATTAGTCTCATCAAACTCAACATCACAACTTTCCTCAACTAAACCGGAGGTTTGGTTGAATACTCGGTATGCTTTTGAGTTTGATGCATAACCAAGGAATATACCAACATCACATCTTCTTTCAAACTTACCGAGCCTTTTCTTGCGGTAGATGTAGCACTTGCATCCAAAGACTCAAAAGTAGGAGATGTTGGGCTTTCTCCCAATGAGAAGCTCGTACGGGGTCTTTTGAAGTAGTCGATGGAGATAGACCCTATTTGCAGCATGGCACACCGTGTTGATTGCTTCGGCCCAAAACTTCTCCGACGTGCCGTAGTCATCAAGAATTGCTCTTGCAAGAGTGATGAGTGTCTTGTTCTTTCTTTCAACGACACCATTTTGTTGAGGAGTGTATGTGGCCGAAAACTCATGTTTCACTCCTTCACGGTCACACCACTCCCCAATGTTGTAGTTCTTGAATTCGGTGCCGTTTTCACTCCGGACCTTGATGATGGGAAGTTGAAATTCCCTTTGAGCGCGGTTTGTGAAGGTCTTGAACACTTCCGGAGTTTCACTCTTGTCACCTAGAAATAAAGTCCAAGCATAGCGAGAATAGTCATCAACAATAACAAGACAATAGAGGTTACCACCAAGGATTTGATATGTGGACGGTCCGAAGAGGTCCATGTGGAGTAGCTCAAGTGGCTTGGAGGTTGACACCATTGTCTTCATTGGGTGGTGTGAAGCAACTTGCTTCCCGGCTTGACAAGTGCTACAAAGCTTGTTCTTCTCAAATATGACATCCTTCACGCCGGTCACCATCCCAAGCTTGAATGACTTCTTGAGTTTGCTCATCCCAATGTGCGGTATGCGTCGGTGCCATAGCCAACCCAAGCTTGTCTTAGTGAAAAGACAAGTGGTCAAGCTAGCATTCTTGTTGGCGAAGTCCACTAGGTAGAGATGTCCATGCCGAAATCCTTTGAAGACTATGTCTTGGCTAGTTTCACTACTCACAACAACATCATTTTTGCTAAATGTGGATGTTAGTCCAAGATCACATAGTTGTGCAATAGAAAGTAAATTAAAACTAAGTGACTTAACGTACAAGACATTAGAAATAGATAAGTCATTTGAAATAGCAATTTTACCTAAGCCTATTACCTTGCCCTTAGAGTTATCACCAAAGGTTACTTGTTCATGATTGCTGGGGTTTTCTATGGTGGTGAACATACCATCATTGCCGGTCATATGTTGGGTGCACCCGCTATCGAGTACCCAATGCTTTCCTCCGGCTTTGTAGTTCACCTGGACACATGAATTCAATTTTTAACTTTAGGCACCCAAGCCAACTTAGGTCCTTGTATGTGTGATACAAGTGTCTTTGGGACCCAAAGTTGCTTGGGGAGCTTCCCCTTCATGCCCTTCATGTCCTTGCCAATGAACCTAGCCTTCACCTTGCCATCTACTTTACTTAAGAGATAATAGCGATCATTGAAAGTTGATTTATAATTAGTAGGAAGCTTGGGAGAGGGTCGGTTAGGAAGAGGACACTCCCTTGTGTGGTGACCGGTGACCTCACAATGTTGGCAATAAGAACCAACTTCTTTGATGAAGCTTGTTCTTAGTTCCGGTGAGGGCACCTATCCTTTGTTGGGCATCGGGAAGGATCCAAGTCCTCTTTTGTTGAAGGCCTTTGCTTGTTGGAAGATAATTTCCTTGTGTTTGACCTCCTCTTTTGAAAGTCTAGCCACACTAGTGTGGAGACTCTCAATTTCTTCCAACAAGTCCTTCACCCTAGCATTATCTTTCAAAGGCAAAGACTTGTGCAAAGCATTAGTGGCGTGAGAAGTAATGGATATCTTATCATTAAGAGTTTGCTTCTTCATATTTTTCAACTCTTGATCAAGCATGTCATGAGCAAGGTTAAGTGTTTGATATTCTTGTATTAACTTGTTGTGCTCTTCCAAGAGTGTTTGGTGTGCTAAGTTAAGTTCATGATTATCTATCTTGATTTTAGCCTTTTCTTCCTCAATTTGCTTGACATGGGACTTGAGCGTGTCATGCTCTTTGAGTATGCTTTCATACTTGTCAAGCAAATCAAGGTTAGCACTCTCAAGTCTAGCACGAGTTTCTTCAAGCACTTTAACCTTACTCTTTTCCCTCTTAATGATAGCATGATATTCATTTATCAAAGAAGTTAAATCATCGGGGGAAATCTCATCATCGCTAGAGTTGTCACATACCTTGGTGTTACCTTTCGCCATGAGGCACATGGGCGGTGGATGAAGAGGTGCATCATCATTGTTGGCGATGGCGAGGCCGGTCAAGCTTTCTTCTTCCTCTTCACTCTCTTCATCACTTGTTTCTTCATCGGTGACCCATTCATTTGCCTCACACATGAACACCTTTTGTGGGCCATTTCTCTTCTTTGGGAAGAACCTTGCCTTCTTGCCCTTGTCATGTTTCTTCTTCCCAAAGGATCTTGGCTTTGGTTTGGCTTCTTCTTCATCATCATCACTTCCTTCAAGCTTGCGATGCTTGCTCTTGTGGTTCTCTCTTCGTTTGTCCGGTCTTGGACAATCATAGGAGATGTGGCCTTGATCACCACAATTGTAGCATGTCTTGTGATCATCTCTACTTGGTAGGAATGCTCTCTTCTTGGGATCAAATGTGTATCCCTTCTTAGTGATCTTGGAGTTCAAGCGTGAGAACTTCCTCATCATCAATGCAAGCTCATCATCTTCATCTTCGCTTGATGCTTGCTCTTCTTCACTTGAGCTAGGCTCGACCACCTTCTTCTTCTTGAAGCTTGTTTTCTTGGTGGAGGCCTTTAGGGAAATTGTCTTTGAAGATGATTGCTCCATCATCCCAAGTAAACTCATCTCATGAGCGTGTATTTCTCCAATGAGCTCCAAAACTTCAATGTGGTCAAGTGACTCTTTTTGGATCATGGAGTTGATGATGTTGTACTTTGGCTTGGGGAGGAGCATGAGGATCTTGCGGTTGATGAGTCCCTTTCCAAGAGAAGCAATGTCAAGAGCATTTATTTCTTCAATAAGCACATTTAAGCGAGAGAACATCTCATTGACATTTTCATGAGGTATAATCTTAAATTCATCATATTTTGCTTTAAGCATGTGATATTTAAGTTCCTTAACTCTAGAAGAACCTTCATGAATCTCTATTAAGCAAGCCCAAATTTCACAAGCTTTTTCCTTGCTAGCAATCCTAGAAAACACATCTTGACTAATACATTCATAGATTGCATTCCTAGCTTTAGCATCCCATTTTAATTTGATCACCAACATAATTGTGTTCTCCAAAACCCGTGTGGGTCGCTTCCCATACTTTGGGCACAATAGCCTCTAGATAAGCGCGCATGCGTGCTTTCCAATAGGCAAAGTTCTTGCCCTCGAAGATAGGAACCGAACCCCCAACCTTGGCCATTTTAGCTCTCTACCGGTGAAGTAGAATGATCCTATGAGCAACCTCACTCTGATACCAATCATAAGGACCAAATGCCCAAGAGGGGGGGTGAATTGGGCTTCTTTTGAAAAATTCTAAGCAATAAAACTTAATTTCTAAAGCCCAATTCCCTACGCAAACTATCTATGCATTCTAGTAGATAGAAACTTCGCGGAATATAAAATGCATAAAAGTAAGGGAAAGAAGAAGGATGCAAACTCCCGAGGAGACACGGGGATTTATCCCGTGGTTCGGCAATATGGTCAAGATCTTCCTACATCCACGTTGTGGCACCCACCAAAGGGATTTGCCACACCCAAGTCACCGAGACGAGGGATCTTCACTATTCCTCTCCGTTCGCCTCCCTTGGCAAGGTGGAGCTCAAGACTTGTACAACTTCGACCTTCCGGGCTTCCACAAACGCCTTGGCAAGCTCCAGAAGTCTCCTCACAATTACAAACACCAAGGGCACTCCCTTGAGGCTCTCACTATCCTAGAGAGTCCACTCACCCAGAATGGAGGCACACAAGCTCTCTCTCTAGCTAGATCTAGCCTAACTCTTGGTGTATGGTTGATCGAAATGATGTGGAAGTGATTGCTCTTCGTCTTGAATGCTTGTGGATGTGTTGATAGTGTCTGGTAATCAAGACTTCGCGAAATGACAGGATTAGGGGGTATTTATAGCCAGCCTCCCCGAAATAGCCGTTGGAAAAGTAGGCTGACAAAACTTTACTGTGAACACCGGATGATCCGATGTCTCCCCTTTAGTTATCATCGGTCAAGTTACTTTAGCTAATGTCATTGTGTCAGATATGACCGTTGTTAGACCGATGTTGATCCTGTCTTCTCATCGGATGATCGGTGGCTCTTCCTCCAGAATTTTCTCAAACTTGATGCTTACTGGAGTAATCGACTGATGTGTGCTTCTCTGTACATCGGATGATCTGGTGCTACACTTGGTCCAATGATATTGCAAACTGTATTGATGGACCGATGTTGCTGAGCCATTCACATCGGATGATCCGGTGAGTACTTTGTTCTGAGGTCTTCTTCTTTAGTTGAACCAACTCGACCGATGTGTTGTTCTGAGGTATCATCGGTTTATCCGGTGAGTTGATTTTGTTTGCTTTGAGTTGTTTCTAAGTGATTTTTGTGTCTTGCTCGATTGACCTCTTTGACATTTATTGCAAAGGCATTTCTGATGATCTTTAAGCATTGAATGTTGTCAATTTAAAGTTGAATGACTTTGACATAAGAGCTTTCACTTCTCGTCTTCATATCATTGATTTGATCTCATACATTGATTGTTAGGGGTCTCCAGTGACATATTGATTTCATTTATTGAGTGATTATGGGGACCTTGCATTCACAAATTCATTAGTAAAATCCAATGGTTGTCATTAATCACTGAAACCATACCTCATGGGGGCCTAGATGCTTTCAACAACTCCTCGCCAAGCTAAGGGCAAATGGAAAGGAATTGCCTCTGGCCCCTTGAAGATGGCTCCTCCAAGACAAGGGAATATAAATTCTTCAAAGGAGAGATTCACTGGAAAGGGCAGCGATGTTGCTTGGAAGTTCAGGCAGGTCGACGCTTACAGCAGTGGGAAGGTAGCTGTTGATCCGAGGTTTTGGAGTAATTTCGATTCGGATTACTACAGCAGTGTCTACCTCAACATGAAGACTCAGTTGTATGAAGTCCATGGATAGACTGGAACTACTTTGGAAGTAAAAGCTGTGCTGCATTTGATGAGGTACTGGCCACTGCAGAGAGGCATGGTCTAAAGGATATGTTATCCTTTAGATACAACTGGAATGATGAATTGATAACCCAATTCTATGCCACTTGCCACTTTGCCAGTATGGGTGAAGAAAGAGTAACTTGGATGACTCATGGATCAATCTACTCTGTCACCTATGTTGACTTTGCAAAGTTGTTACATCTTGAGGATACCGGGAACCATGAGATTGTGATCCACAATGACATCCCTCTGTAGAAGGACAAGATGGAGTTCCTCTATGACACTCGTCTCCGTTACAATCCCCCATCGACCAAGAACACGAAGGAATTCTTCATTGTCCTCAATCTAGTGCTTCGAAAGACCATTTCTTCTAAGGATGGGGATGCAGGCAGCGTCCAAGGGTACCTGAGAATCTTGATGAAGGTCATAAGCAGGAGAAGAAGGTTTGATGTGTTCAACAATATTTGGAATGACATGGTGAACATCTCTTGCACTCCCAGCCGCTCTTGTGGCTATGAGCCATATATTATGTTCATGATTGAGAAGGTCATAGGAATCGAGTTTATTAAGGACGTGGAGTACACTGCCTTGAGGCCTCAAAAGTCTCCCACTACGGGAAACGCGACAATAGACGATGACAAAAATAATTGACGACGGCCCCGTCGTTCCTTATATAATTGACGATGGCTAAATACGACCGTCGTCAAAAAGTCCATTATCGACGACGGCCAGTCCGCAACCATCGTCTATTAATTATAGACGACAATCCACCATCGTCAATTAAGGCACATCATAAATATCGGCCAAAAGCGGGCCCACCCGAGCGGTTATCGACGACGGTCAGAATGCACCATCGTCCATAGAAGCTCATCAACGACGGTTGACCTACACCGTTGCCGATAACAAATTTTCAGTGTACCCCCCGCGCCTGCAAATTATTCCTGCCTGTCTCCGCACCGCCGCCCGCGCCTATGACACCGCCGCCTGCGCCCCTGCCTCCGCCGCCACCATGCCACCGTCGAAGGCAGTCGCTGTCGCCGTTCTCCGCCTCCCAGGTACGCCACCACCTCTCCCCATCTCCCCCTGCCTCCCATCACCCGTCCTCTTGCTGCACTGCTGCCCTCTCCCCTCCCCTGCGCCACCTTCGCTGCCGCCCCTCCCTGGCACCGCCCTCGCCGCCGTCCCCTCCCCTGTGCCACTCCGTCCCCTGCGCCGCCCCCTTCTAATGCCGCCCTCGCTGATGCCTCCTCCCCTGCGCTTCCCTCGTCACCCCTCCCCTCCCCTGCACCGCCGTTTCCTCCCCTCCCCTGCCTCGCTCTCGCCACCGCCCCTCCCCTGCGCTACCCTTGCCGCCGCCTCCCTCCCCAGCAGTGCCGCCCCCTCCACTATGCCGCCTCATCCCCTGTGTCGCTCCCTCCTTTTGCCGCCCTCGCCTCCGCCCCCTCCCCTGCACCACCCTCGCCGCTGCCCCCTCCCTGCGTCGCCCCCACCCCCGCGCCCCCCCACTGTGCCGCCCCCTCCCCTACACTACCCTCGCCCCCGGTAGGAAGAGGGAAGAAGGCCGAGACGGCGCCCGCCGACCGGGTCTATGGCGGCGAGCTCGGGCAAAGGGAGGCGTCAGGCGAAGGGCGCCACCACGACGAGACAGATGGACATGGTAGAATCTGTTTGTTGCTCAATTACTGTCTTGTTCATCGGTGTCTAGATCATCGTCATCATTAACCGTTGAAGTTGTTGGCCCCTCGTCATCCACCACCAGATCAGGCGCAAGCGCCGCAACGGTGGGATCCGGCAAGCTGTCCAGGTGGAAGAGTTGGTTCCAGAGCACGTCGTGGAGGCTATCAAAGAGCCTCTTATTGATGGATTCCATGGCCCACTCGAGGCGGTGGAGCAGCTCGGTGGTGTTCTTATTGTACATGAAGAGGACGTTGTAGAGGTCGAAGCTGTTGCTGCAGGTGTTGTCGATGAGCTGCAACAACGTGTCGTAGACCTTGGTGCTGATGGGCGTCAGCTTGACCTCCAGCGGCGCCAGCATCCGCCCGATCGTGTGGGTCAGGAATCGCATCTTGGCGGAGTGCTCGTCGTGCACGCCGCAGGGCATCTCCACCATTTGGCACCCCTCCAGCACAAACATGCCGAGGAACGCTGTGGAGACCGGAGTCCACACATCCGAGGATATCATTGGGTGGTGCCGTGCGATGCGGCACCTAACAGCACACACGAAAAGGATACCAAAACGTACAATGTTTTCATTTCAGAATAATCAGAGTTTACAAAAAAAATGTACAATAGAAGTACACACGCAGCGGAACTACATACTCATATTCTCACCTATCTAAGCATAAGAGAAGACATCCATGACCTAGGACGCTTCTCACTAGCAACATGATGATCATTCAGCAGCGGCGTGGTTCACATGAGATTTATCTCGATACCTCGAGATCTCATGTACAACCTGAACAGCAGAAATGAACCTAATACCTGCAAAAATCGTTAAAGCATAAACGTGAGCATAAGGCTCAGCAAGACTAACCCGTCTTACTAGACATATGCAAGGGTGAGTACTAAACATTGGTAAGGAATAGCATAAATAGACTTGCCTACAAGTAAATCCTTATAATCATGTTTTAAGTAGCAAATGACATTCTTCGAGCACGGCACATCATAGACTCCACAATCAAACAAGAAATGCTTTGCTGATGATATGACATGCTCAAAGCACATAATGCTATTACAGCTAAAGTATGGGGAAACTGTAAACTTTAGTTTTTCTATCTCTAAGTCATACAAGGTTGCAAAGCAATTATAATTCAATACAATATATTTTTCTGGCTTCTTTAGTATTTACTACGTCACGACAGCGACGGACAAGTGGTAATCTATTACCGCGAAGGACGGTGATTGCAATCAGGACACACCCGGACTGCACGACACACACACCCGTGTGGAGACACATACGTGCTCTCCTCCCCGCATCATACGTAGCCACCTTTCACCCAAGACCCCAATGTTGACAAACCCCTTCATCCCGAGCAAAAGGTCCCCTACACGGACACGTCAAAACGTTCAACAAGGAGATTTACACCTTTCTGCCTTCGCATCTTCATTCAAGGACAACCGAGGAGTCTCCACACTACAGTCTGGAGTTACATCAGTTTAATGGGCCCATATACCATTATGCAACCGGTACAGTTCAAGATGGCCCAACGGTGCCGCCTACGGCACGGTCCTCAAGCGACACAGGCAGGGCTATGCGCCCGAGACTCCATCTCGTCAACTCCTATTCCCCCTGCCCGGTCTCATATTTATTTCATAAGACATTTTTAATCTTCCACCCTCATGTGAACTATTATTCCTATCTCGCGAGTAGATTCCAACTACTCGGCTTCTATCCGATTTCCTATACATTAGCAAAGCAGTTACTACAGGTCAAACTGTAACTTGTTCCGACCAAACCCTGGGATTTGTGGTCATGCAAGTGGAGTATCAATCACCTTATACGTAAATGCACAATATCAACTAAGGACGTAATGTGAGAAATACTACAAAACTTTGAAAAGCTCTTAAATGCAAACCGGGGCTTGCCTTAGTTTGCGACTCGATTAAATGTCAATTTTCAAGGGTCCTTCTCTGAAGGCTCCGCCAAGGACTTCAAGTGGACACCCTGGCCTTCTCCTCCAACCGATGCTGTTCGTCAATATCGATCACTACACGACATGTATATATGAACGCTAGTAAATTATAATGTAGATATAGTTCATAAGCTTCTAACTATGGTTATAGTGAGTGAATGATTTTCTTTGGCCTTGGGATTTTTATGTTAGATGTTAGGGACTACAAGGAATACTCTTGCAAAGAACAGGAGATGATCAAAGTAGTTTGTTGTCTCTAAAATTATGGCAAGCAATACAATTCCAAGAATTTTAGAGAAGAAACTTTAGCTTTGACATAGCTACCAGTTGATGATCATGATAGAAGGGGTTACCCTGGTTCTAGTAAAATCGGTTTAATAAATTTCTAAGCATTTGTGAAGGAGATATTGAATTTGCAAGTTGCTAGGAATTTCTTGAATTATTTTATAACTGATTTTTTAGTTTTTTAATTAACATTCAGTTGGCAACTGAATTGGAACAAGGAGACTAAGTCAATTAAATCTCAAATTTTTGCAGGAGTTAGTATATGACTAAAGGAACATCCAGTTCAAATTTGGGACATAACAAAACAACTGAATAACTGTACTAATTCAATGACTAAAAAAGGTAATTGAATTATACAGAGGGTTATACAGATGAAATGACTCCCAAAACTTTTCTCGGAATCAGGAATAAGATCGTGTATTTTGTGTGAATTTCGGGGATTTTTCCAGTGGAAAGTTTATCTGGGAAAAATACATTTGTATCTGGAAAGATGGCTTTCTACAGAATTGAAAAATGAATTTCATAGATCCTAATTGGTATTGACAGAAACTAGAGCTCAGGGACTTTCAAAAAAAATTTCTTTGAAGATTTTTGGAGCAATCTATAGGATGATATGCATTTTTGAAGTTTGCACAATTTTCTGGAAATGGAAAAATGGTTGAATGGCTGACATTGGGGCCCACTCTCAGCACCTTCTTCAACCTCCAGCTGCGCCCTTCAGTTCGCGCCCAGTGCACATATACTGCACGAATAGCATTCGGCGTTCCCGCTCCTAGAAGCATCAAAAGACCACAACCCTAAAATAAAAGTTGTTCACGGTATCCTGGAACACGCTGTGGACATGGTTTCCCGGTGCCAATGTCACCAAAATGGTGCCAGCAACGGCGGCAGCGGCGGTGAGCTCGGCGGCCATGTCAAGAAGGTCCACCTCAGCCTTAAACCGATGCATAATGATGTCTAGAAGTACCCTAGGTGTTGAAGGAACATGATAGAGTACTCGAATTGTGGAGGAAATGGCTTGAAATAGGATCTCGATGGTGAACCGCGCCATTTTTGTAAGCGGTGGGGAAAAACTCATGGAACTCGACCGTTACTCGATGGCTGCTACTGAAACTTGGCAGAAGTGTGCTCCATGAGGTGGTACACAACATTCATGAACGAATTGGGAAATGGTTACACGTAGAAACGAAATTAAACCAACGACCTAGTGACCTAGTTATGAACTAGCTCTGGTAAAACTTGAAATAAGCGAGCTAGGAGCGAGGTCCCGGGCTGAAACTTTGTGGGTAGACTCTATGTCGTATGGTGCACCTTTTTGCTTTTGGAGAGTAGTTGAGAACAGGAGTGTATCGACCTGTCCACGATAGAGTAGACACGGCAGTTTGAAGCCTGCACCGCAAGCTCCGGAAACACTGCGAAATACAACACCAAACGGCGATGAATCGATGAACCGGTTGCACCAGAGGGTAGCTAGCAATCTTGTGCTTCATTTTTATATTGGCCACATGAGCAAACGAAGAAGGAATCGAGGTGTACGAACCTGGAACAAGGAGGAAGGTCCTGCATGAGAGAACAGAGAGCAGAGGAATGTTTGCTCTCCAGTCCAGGGAGAAATAGAGAGAGAACTCAGAGGGAAAGCACGAAGGAAGAGAGAGAGTAGAATGGATAGGCTTGGACTACTTGAGGTAAAGATCAAGTCATGCTGGAGGAAAAATTTCCATTTGCTGGCTGCATGTATCACGGTGGCAGGCTCACAGCAATCAGAGGAGTCGGTAACTGCATTTGTGTGGCTTCCATGTGGGCCCTACTTTGATTTTCATCCATATCCTCTCTGCTACTTTTAATTTCTCCTCAAACTTCGTTCAAAAATTCCCAATGGTGTGAGATCTAAGAAAAATGTGGGGAATCCAAATGTGAAATCAAATTTCAGTTCCGACAAAGTTTGAGCCAGATTTAATTTCAAATTTGAATTCAAATAGTATTTAATTTGCTCAGGTGAATAATTAGTATATCAGGCTCAAAAATCTTGAAACTTTGAATTTAGCCTTTTGGAACCATGAGGGCCATCTAGAAAAATTGGGACTTCATTTCGACAAAGTTAAGTACACGTCAACCTTTTGAGTCGACGTTGAATTAAACTCTCAGTGTGTGTCCAAGTTAATGGAGACTTGCTTCAAAAATCTTGAAACCTTGCCGAGAGTCTAATTAGAATATTAGAAGGCTATAGAAAAATTTATAGCCTCAGATTTGAATATTGTTGACAGGGCCAAATGTACAGTAGTATATTCAATTTGCAATTAATTTGAATATATATTGGGTACTGCATATTAATTTGACCTAGGATCCTCCATTCAAATAATTCCAAACTTTGAAGAGAGGTCAAAGAATTAATCTAAGATTATTGGTGAAGTCCATTCCTCATTTTAATAAAATTTAAGCATGAGTGGAAGAAATTATTTGATGAGATCAAGTTCATAAGCATAGTTATAATTGGTCTCCATTAGGGTTGATAACCAACTTACAACTGAACTTCATATGAAGGAAAAAGTGGGATTTTACATTCCTTCCCCCATAAAAGAATCTCGTCCCGAGATTACAACAGGAAGGATAAAAGGAAAAAGATCTAATGCACATATGACGTTAACAAGTCCGGATAGTTCGATCTAAGAAAATCCTCGCTTTCCCAAGTCGCTTCATCAGCGGTATGGTTGTTCCACAAGACTTTGTAAAAGTGCAAAGTGCGGTTTCTTGTGGTGTGAGTCTTCTCATCGATGATCTTGACCGGATGCTCAGAATTAGTGAGATTAGGCAATAGAGCGTCAAGATCTTCCGTGCGGACTTCAGCTGGGGATTTAAGACACTTCCGCAACTATGAGATGTGGAATACATTATGAATTCTAGAGAGAGATGCCGGTAACTCCAGACGATAGGCCATAGGTCCACATTTCTCAGTGATAGCGAACGGCCCGATGAATCGTGGAGCCAGCTTTCCCTTCACCCCAAAACGGTGAATCCCTTTCATTGGAGATACATGAAGGTAAACGTGATCCCCAATGTCGAAGTGAAGAGGTCGAAGTCGTTTATCTGCATAACTTTTCTGTCGAGATTGAGCAGCCTTGAGATTGGCTTAGATCACTCGCACTCATTCTTCAGCTTCATTGACAAGATCAATGCCATATGTCACTCTTTCACCAGACTCACACCAATTCAATAGTGTGCGGCACTTCCTGCCATAGAGAGCTTCATATGGCGCCATCTGGATACTAGCTTGATAGTCATTGTTATATGAAAACTCCGCCAATGGTAGATGATCATCCCAATTTTTACCATGGTGGATGGCACAAGCTCGTAACATGTCCTCAAGGACTTGATTTACTCGCTCCGTCTGACCATTAGTCTGTGGATGATAAGCAGAGCTTCGAATCAACTTGGTACCCAATGATGTGTGGAGCTGCTCCCAAAAGCGAGCAACAAATAAGGATCCACGATCTGAAATGATAGTGCGGGGTACTCCATGTAGGCACATGATCCTTGTGATATACAACTCCGCATACTTGGGACCTCGATAGTTGGTGTTGACAGGGATAAAATGAGCTGATTTGGTCAACCGATCAACTATCACCCAAATCGAATCATGCTTACGGAAAGTGAGAGGTAACCCTACAATGAAATCCATGCTGATGTCTTCCCACTTCCATGCCGGTATGTTTAAAGGTTGTAACTGTATGGCTTGCCTCAAATGGTCGGCTTTCACTCGCCGACATGTATCACATTCGGATACATACTTTGCTATTTCTCGCTTCATCTGTCACCACCAGAATTTCTTCTTCAGATCTTGTTACATCTTGTTGCTACCCGGATGAATAGAGTACTTGGATAAGTGTGCTTCATCCAAGATCTTCTTTGGGAGCTCCATGTCATGGGGTATGACTATACGGTCTTTAAACCAAATAGTACCATGATCATCACATCGAAAACATTTCATCTCTCCCTTCTTCACTCTTCGTCGAATGTGCGACATTCCCTTGTCTTCTTTCTGGGCCTCTACGATATCTTCCCTGATGGTAGGGATGAGGGCTAGATTGTAGAGCGCTCCATACGGAACTAAGTATAAACTCGGCTCATTCTCTTCCATTGAAATGATCGACAGATGATTGACATGATACTTGCGGCTCAGCGCATCTGCAACCACATTTGCTTTGCCAGGATGGTAGTGGATGTCAATCTCATAGTCTTTGATCAATTCCAACCACCTTCGCTGTCACATATTCAAATCTTTCTGGGTGAAAATATACTTCAAACTCTTGTGATCAGTGTAGAGATGCACTAGATTGCCTAATAGATAGTGTCTCCACATCTTCAATGCGACCACCACAGCAGCGAGCTCAAGATCATGAGTCGAATAATGTTGTTCATGATTCCGAAGCTGCCGGGATCCATACGCGATCACCCTTCTATCTTGCATGAGTACACAACCAAGACCAATGCCAAATGCATCGCAATAGACATCAAATGGTTTAGTTTTGTCCAGCTGAGCCAACACGGGTGCTGTTGTGAGGTGTTTAACCAAAGCTTGAAATGCTTCTTCACATTCTTTAATCCATACATATCTTGTTCCCTTCTTCAGTAGTTCTGTCATTGGTTTAGCTATCTTTGAGAAACTCGGAATGAACCTCCGATAATAGCCAGCCAAGCCAAGGAAACTACGAACTTCATGTACGGACTTGGGAGATTTCCACTTCAGGACTTGTACAATTTGGCTTGGATCAACGACAATACCATCAGCCGATATGATATGCCCTAGAAATGGCACTTGGCGGATCCAAAACTCACACTTGCTGAACTTTGCATACAGTTTGTGATCTCTTAAATGTTGTAGCAGAATATGCAAGTGTTTAGCGTGTTCTTCTTCAGATTTAGAATACACCAAGATGTCGTCAATGAATACCACGACAAGCTTGTACAACTCCGGCATAAACACCAAATTCATGAGATACATGAAGTGAGCTGGTGAATTGGTCAACTCAAAGGACATGACGAGATACTCATATAGCCCATACCTCGTCGAAAATGCGGTTTTGGAATGTCCTCAGGTCAAATCTTAATCTGATGATAACCTGAACGAAGGTATATCTTTGAGAATACCTTAGCACCCACTAGTTGATCGAATAAAATATCGATGCGTGGTAGTGGATACTTGTTCTTGATGGTGACCGCATTCAGTGGACGATAGTCCACACACAACCTTAAAGTCTAATCCTTCTTCTTCACAAACAACGCGGAACAACCCCAAGGTGATGAACTTGGGCGAATAAAACCCTTGCTCAATAAGTCATTCAGCTGCTCCTTCAATTCCGCAAGTTCCTTCGGTGCCATCCTATACGGTTTCCTTGAGATTGGCATGGTTCCCGGCGCTAGTTCAATCTTGAACTCGACGTCTCGTTCTGGTGGCATGCCCGGGAGATCGTCAGGAAACACGTCTGTATATTCACACACTACAGGGATATCCTCAAGCTTCTTGGCACTTGTGTGATGCACCGCTGAGACTCTTGGTGCGGTATTCAAAAGATTTAAAGTGTTGCTCCCATGGAATTTAGAATTCAGTTGGACGGTCCGCAAACTGATATCAAAGATAGCTCCATGATGTGTCAACCACGACATTCCCAAGATGAGGTCAATCTGCTGACCTTCGAAAATGATGAGGTTCACTGGATAGATACTTCCACCTATGCACAAAGGTGCTCGAGAAATAACCACATTAGCTGAAATCTTGCCTCCAGGTGAACTGACACAAAAAGGATGTGAGACAGTCACAATTGGCACTTGATGTTTCAGCACAAAAGACTTGCTCACAAAGTTATGAGTAGCTCCAGAGTCAAACAGAACGACTACTGGTTGATCATATAAAGTAAACATGCCTGCTAAAACAGGCTCCCCTTCTGGAATGTCCTCAATTGCAGCGTAATTAACACTGGCAGACTTCGATGAGGTCTTCTTTTTAAATTTATGGTGCTTATTAGAATTTTTGGAAAAGGACAATTTAACATGGTCACGTTCCTCCTTGCGATGTTCCCGTGCTAAATGCATTTTGTGCTTTCCACTGAATTGGGGTGGACTGACCACATGCACATCTTGCAGAGATTGGGCTGCAAGAGTGAGATCATACTGCTGCGATGGAGAATCAGGACACACTTGCACGCTTTGTTGAGGTGCAATTAAAGTCTCCACTGGATAGGAGTGATACCGAACCTGTTGTGGTTGCTCACTCGACCAAAGCTATCGATCGAACGGTAAGCAATATTCCGCTCGATCCTCCTGAGGAATATCACTGATAATCTTTAGTGATGTCTTCCTCTTCCTCTTCTCTGCCTGATAGCGAGGAGTTGCATCCTCCTGAAAAATAGCGGCACCAACCAAGTCATTGTAGTTGCCATTATTGAATAACACCAGTCGAGCTCAAAGTTCGACGTTCAGTCCTCGAAAGAAATAATCGCACTTCAACGCATCTGTATTCACATACTCAGGCGCATATTGAGCCAAACGATTGAACGCCTTGGAGTATTTATAAGCACTCATTTCTCCTTGCTTCAACTCCACAAACTCCCCCAACTTGGTTTTAATCATCTAGGTAGAAATGTGGTGTGCACGAAAAGCATCACGGAACTCCGCCCAGGTCACACGATGACCGTCAGAGAGAGTGGTGCGATATTCAGACCACCAAGCTCCTGCGGATCTATGAAGCTATTGAGCGGCAAATAAGACCTTCTGATACTCATCACACTGAAGTAACTCAAATTTGGCTTCAATCACCCGAAGCCAATGCTCTGACTCCAATGGTTCCCAGGCTTCTGTGAAAACCGGTGGTTGAGTTGCCAAGAAATCCAGATATGTGACTTGAGGTTGATCAAGTGGTCGAGCCTCAGGTTGTACACTCTGCTGTACCAACGTCTGCAGCGACTCGGCCATACTTGCTAAGACTTCTGCCAATCCGGTTGATGATGGCACTGGTGGTAGAGTTGAGTCATCTCCACCATGAGTAGAATTACCCGGTTCACCCTCAAAATGAGTGTGATCCATGCTAGAAGAGTGAGCATTACGGTTAAGATCCAAAGTTGCAATACCAACTGGAGTCATGATGAAGACCGTAATATGCATCACGTTACAATGCAGTAGGCAAGGTGTAAATAAAGATTAGAACCTTGAACTAGACCCAAATAAGTGATACTGCCCACCAATCACTTAACATGGTGTTTCCACTTTACGTTAGTCAATCATGTGGAGTAATCACCCCTAGACCTGATGAGTGACATAAGAAGGTGAAACTAAAACGATTTGAGTTGACAATATCGCATACTGGTATGCCGTCGAGTTTCTGGTCCATCAGACCAGTCTGTAGAAACGTAATTATTTCTCACAGTTAAATGTAGAATTTGGTGTGGAGTTCAACTACAAATTTATAGTAAACTCAAAAACCTTCCCAGAATGTATTACTTTGCCCCCATAGCAATTCTGGAATGGAAGATATAGAAACTTGATTAATGGTTACAAGACAGTTCAAATCTGGAATATGAACTTCAGTTCTGTTCCAGCAGACCATCCTGTATAAATTCGAAATTTGCTCCACGTAAATGGCAGGAATAGGATTTGGGTTGAATACAAAAGTTTTATAGAACTTCATAACCTTTCCATACTGTACTTGAACACCTCCAGGTGAGCTCTGGATTAAAAGTTATACAGGTCTGAAGTTGACTAAATTTTCTGGAAATTTTGACAGAACCTCCCCTGTATATGTGGGTTTTGTCCACAGTTTATACAGGTATATCAAAACAATATCTTGAGGTAATGACAAAATAAACATGGTACCAAATCATGTTAATATTCCAGAAATAGATTTGTTTCAGGCTTACAAAGTCGTTATACAGGTCAAAGCTTGCAAATTCCGACTCTGCACAAATGATTTCTGGTCCTGGACTGCCAGAACAGTGTTTGCGAGAATTGGAATTGGACTCTGGTAATGAAAGATTCAGACCATGAGTTGAATAGAGAGTTGATAAAGGACTTCCTAAGCTTTCCATAAATGTATACATATGACTATGTCAAGCTTTAATATTAGGAGATATGACTGTCTAAAGTCGACAGATGAGTTGACTGGTTTTCTGCCATCAAATCTGCAGTGTACCAGTTTCAACCTGGGATTTGGATTAGTTCAGTGTCGAATTAGAAAACACTTAAATTTACAAAGTTGTAGAGATGCTTATGACCTCTCCAGATATGTATCACAATAGGGCAGAAGATTTTATACAAGAAGTTATGGTGAAAATACAGAGACTGTGTAATTGGGTAAGACATTTGTAGTAGTTTTTGTGGAGTTCAGTTTACACCAAGGTAGGATCATTTTCAGTCCTAAAGACCAATATAAACTTTGTAGTGGACTTGATGATCTTTCTATCAATATAGCATATCCTTATGTTATTTTTCAACTAACCAAGATTACGACCTGGCGAAGTTGAGCGAACTTCTGCCAGAAATAAAGAATCTTGATTCTTCATGAGTTATGAGTGATATTCACCTTGCAATGTCCAAAACTTACCAGCAATTGGTAGTCGGACCTTCCAAAAATGGAAAGCAACCATTCTGATGTTGGGGATGGTCAAGTATCCATGTCAATACTGACGGTACTACGTGCCTCACAAAAGAAAATTCTAACCGGTATATCCGAATACGTTTATAGGTGGTCCTAATATCGTTCACTCGAAAACGTGTGCTACACGGGTTGCTACCGTAGTCAATGCTGCAAAAGACAAACAATCCCCTTTCACACTTTCACACCTCAAGGGCAGCACGGGGAAACACGATAGGAAGTCACAATAATATACAAAAGTAAATGCGTACGACTCTGGTGTGAGTCGCCCTCGAGCGAGGTCATGTCTCGAGGTACATGGCTGTAAATACGTCTGTACAGCAAAGACTCCCGTACGAACCGGCTTATACACGCTCAAGCATATGAGTTTCGCATGCTCCCATAGAATATGAATGATTCTAGAGGGACATACTATCGGGTTATACATTACCCGACGGGGGCTCCCACTAACTTTGAAGCACGCTGGAGTACCGCGTGTCATAGGTTCTCCGAAACATGGAAAGTTTCAGAGACTCCTATTAACTTTTCCGTGCCAAGCCACGGAAAACTTCCATGCTACCTCTTGCATGGTGATCTTACCGCAATTGATCCGCTTACAGTGGCGTATCTTACCTCTTACCTGACGTCAGAGCATCGTTACAAAATTAATAACATATAAGTTAGTTTACCACCTTTATAACTTATACTAATAATAGTCCTTAATGGGCATATAGCTAATCCTCACTCGGCTACTTCGGAGTTTTCGAAAATAGGCTCTTTTTGAGCGGCTATTCCCAATGAAGCTCTGATACCATGTCTGTGGAGACCGGAGTCCACACATCCGAGGATCTCATTGGGTGGTGCCGTGCGATGCGGCACCTAACAACACACACAAAAAGGATACCAAAACGTACAAAGTTTTCATTTCAGAATAATCAGAGTTTACAAAAAAATGTACAATAGAAGTACACACGCAGCGGAACTACATACTCATATTCTCACCTATCTAAGCATAAGAGAAGACGTCCATGCCCTAGGACGCTTCTCACTAGCAACATGACGATCATTCAGCAGCGGCGTGGTTCACATGAGATTTATCTCGATACCTCGAGATCTCATGTACAACCTGAACAACAGAAATGAACCTAATACCTGCAAAAATCGTTAAAGCGCAAACGTGAGCATAAGGATCAGCAAGACTAACCCGTCTTACTAGACATATGCAAGGGTGAGTACTAAACATAGGTAAGGAATAGCATAAATAGACTCACCTACAAGTAAATCCTTATAATCATGTTTTAAGAGGCAAATGACATTCTTCGAGCACGGCACATCATAGACTCCACAATCAAACAAGAAACACTTTGTCGATGATATGACTTGCTCAAAGCACATAATGCTATTACAGCTAAAGTATGGGGAAACTGTAAACTTTAGTTTTTCTATCTCTAAGTCATACAAGGTTGCAAAGCAATTATACTTCAATACAATATATTTTTCTGGCTTCTTTAGTATTTACTACGTCACGACAGCGACGGACAAGTGGTACTCTATTACCGCGAGGGACGGTGATTGCAATCAGGACACACCCGGACTGCACGACACGCACACCCGCGTGGGAGACACATACATGCTCTCCTCCCTGCGTCATACGTGGTAACCTTTCACCCAAGACCCCAATGTCGACAAACCCCTTCATCCTGAGCAAAAGGTCCCCTACACGGACACGTCAAAACGTTCTGCAAGGAGATTTACACCTTTCTACCTTCGCATCTCCATTCAAGGACAACCGAGGAGTCTCCACACTACAGTCTGGAGTTACATCAGTTTAATGGTCCCATATACTATCATGCAACTGGTACAGTTCAAGCTTGCCCAATGGTGCCGCATACGGCACGGTCCTCAAGCGACACAGGCAGGGCTATGCGCCCGAGACTCCATCTCACCGACTCCTATTCCCCTGCCCGGTCTCATATTTATTTCATAAGCCATTTTTAATCTTCCACCCTCATGTGAACTGTTATTCCTATATCGCGAGTAGATTCCAACTACTCGACTTCTACCAGATTTCCTATACATTAGCAAAGCAGTTACTACAGGTCAAACGGTAACTCGTTCTGACCAAACCCTGGGATTTGTGGTCATGCAAGTGGAGTATCAATCACCTTATACGTAAATGCACAATATTAACTAAGGACGTAATGTGAGAATACTGCAAAACTTTGAAAAGCTCTTAAATGCAAACCGGGGCTTGCCTTAGTTTGCGACTCGATTAAATGTCAATTGTTAAGGGTCCTTCTCTGAAGGCTCCGCCAAGGACTTCAAGTGGACACCCTGGCCTTCTCCTCCAAGCGACGCTGTTCATCAATATCGATCACTACACGACATGTATATATGAACACTAGTAAATTATAATGTAGATATAGTTCATAAGCTTCTAACTATAGTTATAGTGAGTGAATGATTTTCTTTGGCCTTAGGATTTTTATGGTAGATGTTAGGGACTACAAGGAGTACTCTTGCAAAGAACATGAGATGATCAAAGTAGTTTGTTGTCTCTAAAGTTATGGCAAGCAATACACTTCCAAGAATTTTAGAGAAGAAACTGTAGCTTTGACATAGCTACCAGTTGATGATCATGATAGAAGGGGTTACCCTGGTTCTAGGAAAATCGGTTTAATAAATTTCTAAGCATTTGTGAAGGAGATATTGAATTTGCAAGTTGCTAGGAATTTCTTGAATTATTTTATAACTGAATTTTTAGTTTTTCAATTAACATTCAGTTGGCAACTGAATTAGAACAAGGAGACTAAGTCAATTAAATTTCAAATTTTTACAGGAGTTAGTATATGACTAAAGAAGCACCCAGTTCAGATTTGGGACATAACAAAACAACTGAATAACTGTACTAATTCAATGACTGAAAAAGGTAATTGAATTATACAGAGGGTTATACAGGTGCAATGGCTCCCAAAACTTTTCTGGATATCAAGAATAAGATCTTGTATTTTATGTGAATTTTGGGGATCTTTCCAGTAGAAAGTTTATCTGTGAAAAATACATTTGTATCGGGAAAGATGGCTTCCTACAGAATTGAAAAACGAATTTCATAGATCCTAATTGGTATTGACAGAAACTAGAGCTCATGGGCTTTCAAAAAAAATTTGTTTGAAGATTTTTGGAGCATTCTATAGAATGATATGCATTTTTGAAGTTTGCACAATTTTCTGGAAATGGAAAAATGGTTGAATGGCTGACATTGGGGCCCACTCTCAGCACCTTCTTCAACCTCCAGCTGCGCCCTTCAGTTCGCGCCCAGTGCACATATACTGCACGAATGGCATTCGGCGTTCCCGCTCTTAGAAGCATCAAAAGACCACAACCCAAAATAAAAGTTGTTCCTAGTATCCTGGAACACGCAGTGGACATGGTTTCCCGGTGCCAATGTCACCAAAATGGTGCCAGCAACGGCGGCAGCGGTGGTGAGCTCGGCGGCTATGTCAAGAAGGTCCACCCCAGCCTTAAACCGATGCATAATGATGTCTATAAGTACCCTAGGTGTTGAAGGAACATGATAGAGTACTCGAATTGTGGAGGAAATGGCTTGAAATAGGATCTCGGCGGTGAACCACTCCATTTTTGTAAGCGGTGGGGAAAAACTCGTGGAACTCGACCGTTACTCGATGGCTGCTACTGAAACTTGGCAGAAGTGTGCTCCATGAGGTGGTACACAACATTCATGAACATATTAGAAAATGGTTGCATGTAGAAACGAAATTAAACCGACGACCTAGTGACCTAGTTATGAACTAGCTCTGGCAAAACATGAAATAAGCAAGCTAGGAGCAAAGTCCTGGGCTGAAACTTTGTGGGTAGACTCTATGTGGTATGGTGCACCTTTTTTCTTTTGGAGAGTAGTTGAGAACGGGGGTGTATCGACCTGTGCACGATAGAGTAGACGCGGCAGTTTGAAGCCTGCACCGCAAGCTCCGGAAACACTGCAAAATACAACACCAAACGGCAATGAATCGATGAACCGGTTGCACCAGAGGGTAGCTAGCAATCTTGTGCTTCATTTTCGTGTTGGCAACATGAGCAAACGAAGAAGGAATCGAGGTGTACGAACCTGGAACAAGGAGGAAGGTCCTGCATGAGAGAACAGAGAGCAGAGGAACGTTTGCTCTACAGTCCAGGGAGAAAGAGAGAGAACTCAGAGGGAAAGCACGGAGGAAGAGAGAGAGTAGAATGGATAGGCTTGGACTACTTGAGGTAAAGATCAAGCTATGTTGGAGGAAAAATTTGCATGTGCTGGCTGCATGTATCACGGTGGCAGGCTCACAACAATCAGAGGAGTCGGTAACTGCATTTGTGTGGCTTCTATGTGGGCCCTACTTTGATTTTCATCCCTATCCTCTCTGCTACTTTGATTTCTCCTCAAACATTGTTCAAAAATTCCCAAATTTGGTGTGAGATCTAAGAAAAATATCAGGAATCCAAATGTGAAATCAAATTTCAGTTCCGACAAAGTTTGAGCCAGATTTAATTTCAAATTTGAATTCAAATAGTATTTAATTTGCTCAGGTGAATAATTAGTATATGAGGCTCAAAAATCTTGAAACTTTGAATTTAGCCTTTTGGAACCATGAGGGCCATCTAGAAAAATTGGGACTTCATTTCGACAAAGTTAAGTACACGTCAACCTTTTGAGTCGACGTTGAATTAAACTCTCAGTGCGTGTCCAAGTTAATGGAGACTTGCTTCAAAAATCTTGAAACCTTGCCGAGAGTCTAATTAGAATATTATAAGGCTATAGAAAAATTTATAGCCTCATATTTGAATATTTTTGACAGGGCCAAATGTACAACAGTATATTCAATTTGCAATTAATTTGAATATATATTGGGTACTGCATATTAATTTGACCTAGGATCCTCCATTCAAATAATTCCAAACTTTGAAGAGAGGTCAAAAAATTAATCTAAGATTATTGGTGAAGTCCATTCCTCATGTTAATAAAATTTAAGCATGAGTGGAAGAAATTATTTGATGAGATCAAGTTCATAAGCATAGTTATAATTGGTCTCCATTAGGGATGATAACCAACTTACAACTGAACTTCATATGAAGGAAAAAGTGGGATTTTACAAATGCCTCCACGCGAGGGCGGCGCGCGGGGCAGTTGTTGCCGATACGGACCCTGTCGAACACGAAGGGGATGCCGGCCCAGCCGTCGCACGCCAACTCCGGGCCGAACATAGGGTGTGTGTAGATGATGCCCAAGTCATCGGGGAGGTTCTCGAGGAGGAGCTTCTTGGGGAACTCCTTCACAGAGAGCACGTCGATGAAGAGGATGCTGGTGAAGACGAGGGTGCTGCCAAGGTCTAGCTGGACTTGCCCTTCTGAATCAACGTCGATGGGGTTAAAAGCAGTGTCCATGGCTCCTCTCTTCTTCGTTTACTCTCTCTCCTCTCTCTCTCCCTCTCTCCTCATCTCCCTCTATCTCCATGTCCCTCTACCTTTCCCTCTCACCTCATCCCCATATCCCTTTCTCTCTCCCTCCCTCTCTCCCTCACTCGGCGACCTCGCGTCGACCGTCGAGGTAGTGCTGGTACACGTACGAGCGCCAGCTCAACAAAGGTGAATGACAACGGTGCGAACGAAATATGACTCACAACATACGTATGAGTGCTATAACTGTATAGCACATATGTAGGACTGCTATAGCTGTATAGCAGTCACACCCCTTTTTACTTCAAAAATTGCACCAGATAGGGGGGTGTAGTGTTAAATAGGCGGCGTTATGCTGCCAAAATTTCGTCTGAATCTGGACCGCGCGTCTCTTCATGAGCACGCTCTGCTCGGTCACTCTTGGGTGGGTTTAGGACCTATCTGCCTAGTTGTAGGGCCATCGGCTCGCACTCAAGCTACGAACGAGTACTTCAAGTTGCATCCAAATGAGCGTGAGCCGGGGAAGGACTCGTCCAACATGTACTTGACGGAGGCGCATTACGCAGAGATAAAGCTTTTAGTTTACTTTGCTTCATTATCTGAATATGATCAATATTTTCATTCAATACTAAATTTGTGCAGGTCAGTGTAGCGTGGCTTGACAGCCGTTCGGACGCATACCGTGCCCTGTGTGCTCTTTGGGCGAGCGAGGACTTCCAGGCACTTCCTAAAACCCGTCGAAGGAGTAGAGGGACGGATGGAAAACATCGCTTCGGTGGGGATGGCTACGTACACCTCGCTAAAAGGATGGTAAGTGCTACTCGCATTCTATTAAGTAATTTTATAATCTTCATTGTGCTAACATGTATCGATAGGAGTACGAGAGCGGTCACCAGCCGGCACCTATCGAGGTGTGGAAGAGGGTCACTTGGGAAGTGACCCGTCGCAGCCTGACCAACTGTCTTCTCAGATGGTGACACAAACTTTGGTGAGTTATTTTTTCAACTTAATTGAATTCTCTTTAATAGTTCTAATGATGTTATTTTTCTATATTTTCAGGCAATGTACGTGGAGGAAGCGCGGAGGATTCGAGGCGAAGAGTTCGATTGGCAGAGTGGGCCAATTGTCCCCGAAGCTGCATATGCAAGCGGTGGTGGCAAACCTCACAGACAGTGAGCTTTGTTAGTTTTTAGTTTACTATTACCAACTTCGAGATACAAAAATTTAATAGTCTTGCTTCGTTGTGCAGGTTAGCCATCTTCGATGGAGTGGTCGACTCGAGGCAGGTGCGAGCTTCCTTGAGGGCTTCATTGCATCAGGGCGGGTCTAGTAGTAGCCGTTCGAGCCGAGACATGGAGCTCGATAGTCTTCGAGAGGAGCTCCAGAGGACTCAAGAAACGCTCAGGGCGAGGGATAAGGCGCAGAGGGCTAGGGACGAGGCGTAGAGGGCTAGGGACGACTATCAAAACTCGTTCATGCTACAGATGCAAGTTGCTGTGAGGGTACATTCTAGATGTTGTACTTAACATTTTTAATATATAAATGACATGTATAATGATTTGCTTTGTGTTTGCAGGCTATGTTTCCAGGACAACCGCCTGTCCTTCCGCAATAGGTGCCCCAGCGATACAGCAACCACTGGTGACGACGACAACAGTCCAGGTACAAAATTTAGTAAAATATGCTTTTTTTACTTGTTACATGTCTAACCACACTTGCACATCACAGGGATCGGGAACAGAGGCTCAAACTCCGTCGCCTCAGATTCCGGCGCTTGGACGACTGCAGGAGGACTTTCCGAACTCCGGTGGCAGCGGATGGGGTAGCGTCTAACAGTCAGGTCAGCTCCTCACTTGTTAGTTTCAGTTTTCAGTTTCAAAAGAATCAAAACTGATCGTACTCATATCAATCTTGCCTCAAACCGACCAGTCCCTTGTCAAACCAAAATTTGGATATGAAAACAGAAGTTTCATAACTTTTGTTTAATACCAAAGTTAAATTTAACTTCAACAACTTTCTAACACTTATTTATGTGCCCATACTAATTTTGGATCAAGAGTTATAAGGTTCCAAAGTTAACAGAATTCAGGAAATTTTTTGACAGCATCTCCTTTGAAAGTTGCTGAAATGATATAGTTTTCCAAATATTTTTGATCCGAATTGGACGAAACTTTAAATTAAAAAGTTGTAATATATCTCATATGCTTTTCAGAAATGTACCATATTATCTCAAGAGATTTTTGTATAGGATGTATAGAAGCTATTTTATGTTTATGTTCTTCAAGATAGTTGCTGGTATTTTGAACTTTTGACAATGAACCTGCTGGAGTTATATGCATTACTAGTATACTGCATGGTGTATTTGCCATCATAAAATGATTTGCAATAAAGATTACACTCAGCATACCTGATGCACATCAATCAGCTTGTACAGTTGCTGAACTATCTTCTCGATGGATTCATCAGTGCCAGGAACCACTGTTGTAATACGCGAAATGTCTTCTTTTTTGGCTGGGCCAACAGCAAGGCTCTGACAAGAAGAATGTTCTTGTTAATAAACAATTAAGCACTATACATAGCAAGGAACATACATTTTTATAAGGAAAACCTATATATTGTAGCCCCTGCGAGCAAAAACCCCTGTTACTAGGAGTGAACAGCAAAGTTGTAAAGGACTTCCATACCTTCCTTAACCAACAAGTTCTCATATTTTTTGAGTCCGTGTAACTACTAGCTAGCAACTAAAGTGTTATCTGTTTTTCAGGAATTTCGAAGGCGAGGAGGCAACGCCAGTGCCAGAGCCGGAATCCAGGGGCTTCACCAAGCTTCTTATGTTTTGCGGTTGTATTTTGCTTCGTCCGAACTTGCAATGTGTGTAGTGGTGTGTGTATAGTGTTCTGAAATGCTTGTTAATATATATATATATATATATATATATATATATATATATATATATATATATTTTGAAGTGCCTGTGTGATCTGGCCATCGAGTTAGGGCAGTATTTTCTGTTTTTTTTAATGCATAGCTTATCGATGATGGTTTTTGGGAAACCGTCGTCAATACTGGCAAGTTATGGACGACGGTTGCCCAAAAACCGTCGTCGATAAGCGTCTAGTATTGTCGATAGTAGCCGTTATACCATCATTGATAATCCTACTATTGACAACGGTTCAGGAAATCGTCGACGATAAGATTTCCCCGCTGCCACGTGGATGGAGGCCCTTATCGATGACAGCTAAATCCGGCAATCGTTAATAAAATAAGAGACGACGGTTACCGTTGTTGATAAGGTTATAGATGACAAATTGTCGTAACGGCCGGAAACACCCATCGATAAGTCTATACCGTCGTTGATTACTTATGGACAATGGTATTGTCCTTATAGACGACAGTTTCTAGCTGTCATCTATTATCGCGATTCCTGTAGTGGCCTCAAGACGCTCTCCCAATAGCTCCCTTTTCTGCGTCAAGTGAAGAGCCCCAAGGAGAGCCCAAGAAGAAGCAAGGGCTCCCTCTAGCTCTAGGGCCCCTCCATTTCACAAGAAGTCCAATAGTGGGATAATGAAGTATCTTGCTGTGATCTTTGGTTTTTGCCGCAAATCAGAAGTGAAGCTTCATAACATCAACAAGGAAAGTGTTGGTATTTCTTAACACCACAGAGTTATCTGCAAGCGCACGGAAATACCGTTGTAGCACTTCCCCTTAAAGAGTATTCCCAAGGGCATCGAATCCAAAGAACGTGTGTGCTAATCTTTCGAACTAGCTCACCCAAGGACACAAAGTTGTTTGGTAGGCAAGGAACAGAGAGGAATTCAATGTATTGATCCTAATTCAAGGTTGTTTGCAGTAGATGCTTGCTTCGAGCACGGTCTTACTCCTAGCAATACTAGGATGACTCCCGCCAGGAGCCTATGGCATAGCCGAACGTGGAGGATTACGAAGGACAAATAGGGCTGTCACCACCTACCGCCTACCTATTCAATCTGTGGGTCTACGACATATCCACTGATGATTTATAACCTAAGCACCATGCTTACGTTCTAAATCACTACTCTAGTTGTTTCGAACACAAAACTACAACTAGAGCCTCTAATGAATTGAAGCAGTGAACCCACAAGTAACTACTTTTGCAAACTACTAAGAATAAAAGATCAAACTTGTATTGAATTCACAAAGGCTTACTTGATTGAGTAAAACTTTTGTAGGGGTACAAGTGTAGAAGAGGGACTTGACAAGCCCAAGCCTCCTTCTCCTAGACTCTTCACCACACTCTCCTTCTACTTTGGTAGCCTCTAGGTCTACTCTAAACCTTTGTAGTGTAGCACTATTCTCAACTTTTGGTGTGTGTGAGAAGTGAGGTGAGGGGGGTCTATTTATAGGTGGAGAAGGGTCGGTTCCTGCCACAATTAATGCGCGAATCAGTCACCATTGACTCCAGGGAGCCGGGAGGAGCCAACACGTGTCATTTAACCGGGTTTCGCAGCAAGAAGGGGTCGGTCGAACCCCTGGTTCGGCCGACCTAGTCAAGCCTTCCCTTGGGGAGTGCTTCCTCCATGTGGCTTCCAGGTGGGCCCCCTTGATGTATATGGGTGCAACACCGTTGAATCTCCTCGTATTCTTCTGTTTGTGGGCCATTTGATCCATGTGTTTCCACATGCCATCGCCTGATTCGTTGAAATCCATTTTCATGGGTTCATCCCTACATGTTTTGGTATTTTGGGTAATAATTCACCTGCATACATATAAACACCAACACTTGTGGAATTGGGTTAGTGTATAGCCCTACCACTATGTTTTTTGTTTCTTTTATGCACATTATGAGGTGAATTGATGGTCAAAATATGGTACTTAAGGACCGTCAACAAACTCCCCCACACTTAGTCCTTTGCTCGCCCTTGAGTGAAGGCAAGAAGAACTAGAGTGTTGTCATGAATTTGCTATAAGGTAGAAAATAATGATACTAGATATTTCAACTTATACCCAAATTCATGGATCCCCTTTGTGTATGTGGCTACCACATCAATCTTGGGTGTTTGAAAAGTGAAACAGTTAGAACGAAGTTCCCTTGGATCATTCTCTGCTGAAATGATTTGGCAATTGCTATATTTGAAAGTCATAGCAAGATTTACCCTTGCCTTCTCGATCGGAATCTCTCAAAGTGTTTGAGTCCTCACCATGGCATGTTTTGCCAATTCTTGTCCCTATACTAAAAGTGGCTACATCTGGAGCTTGGTAGGGATGAATGTGGCACACATTTGCAATGCATATGTTACTAAGTCAAAAACTTGATCCTATGAGAGACTTATGCAATGAACAAAGTGAAGGGAAAATTCTTGTGCACATGAATGGAATGGAGGGGTGAGGTAATAACTCCCATGAATTTGCTCTTTTTTTAAGGGATGAAACATGGCTACTTTTTTTTTGAGCACTCTTACTTTTTTTCAAGAGTGGATGCATTTTCTTTTTCTTGTAGCCATGTCTTCTACTCCTTTTTATTTTTAGAGAGGATTTCATTTGTATTGTATGGAGTTTCTTTTTGACTGATGGGTGGATGGATGCAATCTCTCAATGTGAGAAATTTTGCATGAATGGAGTGCACAAGAGTTTTCAATTCAAAAATTTCATGCATGTCACTCAATTGGGCCACGTGTTTGACAAAGTTCAATGAAAAACAAAGTGGCATATGCTTGTGGTTTTCAATGAATGTATCATATGGCCTTGGTGGGTATATAAACTTCCAATGAGAGATTTAGGCAAAGTTCAAGACTTCAAATAGTTACAAATGTCAAAATCAATTTCAAACAAAAGGATGATTTCTAAAGAACTCATTTACCATATCACACTAGTCAAATACCTAGATGATGTGTTTTTCCTATTGAATTATGGGAATCATAAACAAGGTAATGAATTGAAATATAAAGTATTCAAATTTTCAGCTTAAGCAAATTCTTAACTACCAATTATTTTTTCAATTTGTTGAGTTGATTCATTTTAGATATGCAATGAAAAATATGAAATCAACTCAAACAGCAAGGTAGTGCATAAAATTGGGGAAAAGCAATCCAAACTGATTTTCTGGAGCGAAACGGAGTAGTACGGTGCAGAAAACAAGTCGGCCGACCAGGGGGTTCAGCCGACCTCCTGTTGGCTCTTCTATGGCTATGTTTCGTCGTGTTGTTTTGCTCATTCGGTCGTGACGTGTTTTGATATGCAACGTTGATTTTTCACGTCGGGATTTCGTGACTTGGAGACATGTTTCCCTCACATTTGTTTCCTGAATTCTTTATTCAACAAAATAAACTAAAGGGGGAACTTTACTGGTGTTAGATGAACCGGTAAGTTCACTTTACTGAAATCAAAATATGGGGATGCTTACATTATTTAACCTAGCTTTAGAAAACAAATGTTTTTTTTTTAAATAAAATCCTAAGTAGTAAGCATCCTATGCTGTCGGGACATCTAAACTATGGTGCGTTGTAGATGTCAGGCTCCCCGACAGCATTGCACAAGCGTCGTAGTTTGGCGCTCATGCCACAACAAACACCGTCAATCTCCTCCTTGAGGGCCATGATGTCGTCCTTCAGTTCTGCCCTCTCGATGCGCCCTTCAGCCACCAAGTAAGTCAACTTCTTGTTCCCCAAGCAGAGAGAAGCGAAATCCTTGGTCAGCTGTGCCACTTTAGGGGCATGAGGAGAGTCCTCATCACTGCCCTCGAACTGACCGGGTGGCCTGTTGATGGCAGGTGGTGGGACGTGTCGCCTAATCTTGGAGGGCGACGAGCTCGTCGACTCCTTCATCGCCATATTATCCACGCACTTGAATACGCCCTTAGCGTAGCCTCCTTCGGGTTTGTGCTCCCCGTGGATAAGAAAGCGATCTCCCATGCGTTCCGGCGAGGTACAGGTGGGTGTCTTGTAGTGGTGGCTCAATACATCGCCCTTCTTAGTCTTCAGTGTTTACATGAACTCCTTGCCAGGCAACAACAATGGGAGAGACTTGTCTTTTCCGTGGAAAAGATGTGTCTTGACTGGGTTCAGTCCAGCCAAAGTCGGATGGCATGGCGTTGTCAACTTCATCGGTGTTCTCCTAGGGGAGAGCGATCGGACAGCACTACGAGGTGTAGGGCTGCGCCGCGCGGAGTCGTCGCAGGGGGGATCATGGCAAGGGGCTTGACATCGATCGCCATGACGGACTCCAAGGAGAGGGAAGTTTTGTTGTTGGCCGGTGTAATGTTCCCGCTCACGTTGAAGGTTGAGCTGGAGGAGGCGTGAGGCACAATCTTCTTATCGGCCATAATGAGGACGGGAGGAAGATGATGATTCAATGAGGTGTATAATTTTCCTCTCTGTTTCAATCCTTTAAATAGGCGGTGAATGATGCGTTTCACAGAGGATTTTGTGGAGGATATCGAGGAGGATCAACACGAGAAAACAGAACGCGAACGGTGCGAAGGGAGAGTCGGCCGACCCTAGGGTTCGGACGACCCCCTTCTGGCTCCGTTCGGGCCACATTTTCTCGGGACGATTAAATGGGCCTCATAGATGAAGAATTGGATGGGCCCATTAGTTGGACGTGGAGAATTTAAACAGAATTGAAAGAAATGGCATGGAAAATTAGATTTACCATGTTAAATTCTTTTTCTGTATCCTTTTGGGAATCGAGAAATAATTTGAGTCAGTGCCCATTCACTTTGAATAGTTGACCGTCATCACCTTGGAGTGTGATTGCTCCATGGGATGAAGTCTCTACTACAGTGAAGGATCCTTCCCATTTACTTCTAAGCTTCCGATGTACAAAGAGTTTAACCCTAGAGTGAAAGAGTAAAACTTTATCTCCAGGTTTGAACTCTTTCGGCGTAATCCTCTTATCGTGTCATCTTTTGGTTCTTTCTTTATAAATTCTGGCACTATGGTACGCCTTATCTCTCCATTCCTCCAACTCAGAGATTTGCTTCAATCGGTGATTTCCATCTTCGTTAAGATTCATGTTCCATTGCTTGATGGCCCAATACGCTCTATGTTCCAATTCTACGGGAAGATGGCAAGTCTTCCCATAGACAAGTTGGAAAGGAGACATGCCGATAGGTGTCTTGTAGGCAGTACGATATGCCCACAATGCGTCGGGTAGCTTTTGCTTCCATCTCGTTCCCATTTCCGAGACAGTCTTTTGCAGAATATTCTTAATTTGCTTATTAGATGTTTCTGCTTGACCATTTGTCTGTGGGTGGTATGGGGCAGCAATGTTATGCTGGACTCCAAGTTTCCTTAAAAAGTTCCGAAAGGTCTTATCTATGAAATGAGACCCTCCATCACTTATGACCATACGGGGAGTTCCAAAGCATGGGAAAATGATCTCATGGAACATTTTCCTTGCTTGCTTGGAATCAGCATTTTTGCATGGCAATGCTTCTACCCATTTTGACACATAATCGACGGCAACCAGAATATACACGCAATCATAAGACCTAGGAAAAGGTCCCATGAAATCAATACCCCATACATAAAATAATTCCAATCAGAGATTGTATGTTAGGGGCATCGCATTGCGAGTAGAGATTCCTTCATGCTCTGGCATTTCCAACATCTGCGAATGAATTCCTTGGTATCTTCATACATTGAAGGCCAATAGAATCCACTCTGCCAGATCTTTGCTTGAGTACGGTAAACACCGTAATGACCACCATAGGGGCCAGCATGACATTTCTCTATAATTTTGGTGCCTTCGATTGATGGGACACACTTTATAAGAAGGCCATCGACACATACTCGATAGAGGTAAGGGTCATCCCAAAGGTGGCTACAACTCTCATAAATGAGTTTTTTTTTTGTTCTCCCCTGGTGGTACGTATCCCGTGCCCATAAAGTTCACGATATCCGCAAACCAAGGGTGAGAGTCTGTCACCTTGAGGAGCATATCATCTCTTAGGAAGTCATTAATAGGTATGTCCATGGTTTGTGTGACTTCCATACGTGAAAGATGATCTGCTACTGAATTCTCTACTCCTTTCCTATCTCTTATTTCCAGATCAAATTCTTGGAGTAGAAGAATCTATCGAATTAGCCTGGGTTTAGCATCCTTTTTGGTAAGCAGATATTTCAAAGCAGCATGGTCTGTGTAGACTATAATCTTTGCTCCAACCAAATAGGATCTAAACTTGTCAATAGCAAAAACTACTGCTAGGAGCTCTTTCTCAGTTGTGGCATAATTGAGTTGGGCTCCTGTCAGAGTTTTGCTAGCGTAGGCTATTGTGTGATGCTTTTTATCTTTGGATTGGCCTAAGACCGCACCAACAGCAAAGTCACTGGCATCACACATGATTTTGAATGGCAGTGTCCAATCAGGAGGTTGGATAATTGGAGCTGAGATGAGTGCCTTTTTGAGTATATCAAATTATTTAGGGCATTCATCATCGAAATCAAAGGGAGCTTCTGTAGCTAATAGGTTGGTGAGGGGTCTAGCAATTTTGGAGAAATCCTTAATAAATCGTGGTAGAACCCCGCATGACCTAAAAAGCTGCTGATTCCCTTAACATTGGTGGAAGTTTTTTAATAACTTCAATTTTAGCTTTGTCCACGTCTATCCCTCTCTCGGACACCAAGTGTCCGGGAACGATGCCTTCCCGAACCATGAAATGGCACTTTTCTCAATTAAGTACAAGGTCCTTCTCCTGGCATCTTTGTAAGACCCTGTCTAAATTTTCTAGACAAGGATCAAAAGTTTTTCCATAGATGGAGAAATCGTCCATGAAAACTTCCATGATATCCTCGATCATGTCTAAAAATATAGACATCATGCATAGGAGCATTACACAGTACAAAGGACATACGCTGGTAGGCATAGGTCCCGTAAGGACATGTGAACGTGGTCTTACTTTGATCATCGGGGTGGATAGGAATTTGATGATATCCTGAATACGCATCAAGGAAACAGAAGTAGGAGTGTTTTGCCAATCGCTCTAACATCTCATCGATGAAGGGCAATGGAAAATGGTCTTTCCTTGTTGCCTTGTTAAGTTTTCGGTAGTCAATGCACATACTCCATCCTGTGACGGTCTGTTGAGGAATTAATTCATTCCTCTCGTTTTGAACGACCGTCATACCTACCTTCTTAGGCACTACTTGAACTGGACTTACCCATTCACTATGAGGAACAGGGTAAATAATCCCGGCATGCAGAAGTTTTAAGACTTCTTTCTTGACAACTTCCCGCATCGCATTATTCAATCGCCTTTGAGGTTCCCTTGAGGGGACACTCTCAGGGTCAATAGGAATACGATGGATGCATAACGCTGGACTAATTCCCTTGAGATCCAGAAGTGAATATCCAAAAACAGCTCTATGCCTTTCTAACATGGCTATGAGTTTGAGCGTTTCATCATTTGAAAGCTTGTCACTTATGATGACAGGGGCTTCCAAGTCGCCATTTAGAAAGGCATAACGTAGGCCTGGAGGTAGAATCTTGAGCTCAACAGGAGTTTTTGGGGAGGGCTCTTCTTTTGGCAATTCAATTTCCTCCTGAAATTCATCCTCCTCTTGGACGAAGTCTTCTTCTCCTTTAATTTTAGGGGGTTTGAAAAATTGAAGAGTCCTAACCTCCTCCATCGGCTCATCTTGGATGGGAGATTCTGCAGATGTGTTATTTGAATGTAGAATAGGCATGGAGAAATTTCTCCCTCCAAGATTGATATTGAGGCTTCCTTCCAAAGGAACTTCCATGAGAAATTTTTCTATGGGAATCCCTATCATGATGTCGAAATCTTGGATTTCGAACACGTGAAAATCTAGGAGAGCCTCAACATCTTTGTGTCTAACAGACACTTGTTGTAGAACCCCACATCCTTCAAGAATGGTTCCGAATGATTCTCGGAAGGATTTGCGTGTTGGTGCCAATATCACATCGCCAAGAATGGCGAGAGCACAAGAATCAGAAATGAGATTTGCTCCAACAGTAGGGTTGTATAGGATTCTCATTGGTGTCCCTCTAATAGAACATAAAATGGTAGCCAAAGGTGGGGTCATCCGAAGAACTTCAGGTGAATCCTTGACTTCAGCTGTCCACTCTGTGCTCAGAGGTCAACTCCTTGACCATCTGACAGACGAACACCCAGTCAGGTGGTTCAGGTGGAGATGGTGGCAATGAAGGTTTCCTATAGCAACAATACTTCAAGGTATTTCCATAATCTTCAAAAAGCTCTTCCTCAAAGTAAAATGGAAACTACGAGGGTTGAATTTCTTCTACCTTTGTAGTCTTAGGTTTGGGAGAGGATTCCTCTCGCAAGGCTCGGGGTAAACAAGAAATGGGTTCATCCTTGTCCAAGAGTGTATCCTCCGTTCTTGACACGACTTCCTCTTGGGGAGGCTCATTAAGACCCATAATGAAGGAAGAATTTTCAAGAATTCTGTCCAGAAGATTCTTGCCTTCTTCTGGAGTCTTATGGAGGAAAGATCTTTTAGCCGTAATTTCAAGATATAGGGCAGACTCTTTGTTCAATCCCATGAAGAAATGTTGCAAAAGCATTGGATCAGGGATTAACAAATATGGGCCAGAATTTTTCAAAAGAGAAAATCTGTCCCAAGCCGCACCTATGGATTCCTTCTCAATCTGCTGGAAGCATAGTACTTCCTTTCGTAAGGAAACAATTCGGGCAATGGGAAAGAAAACAAGACAAAATTTGTCTCGTAATTCACTTCAATCACCGTTTGTCTTCCAACGTAGTGGTTGTACCATTCTTTGGCTTTTTCCTTGAGGGAAAAAGGAAACAACTTGCATTTGAGAGTTTCCTGTGTTATACCTTTGATTAGAAGGCATGAAACAATTGTTCGAACTCTTGTAGATGGTGGTAAGGGTTTTCAAAATCCGTTCCTGAGAAGGATTTTTCCCAAACCATGGCTATAAAGCTAGGGCGAAGTTCATAGCTGGTTGAACAAATAGGTTCCGCCGAAGGCGGTGGCTCACAGAACTTGCCCTTCAAAGCAGAGTAAGAAATAATGGTGGGTTGCTCCATTTATATCGTGGTGGTAAGGTAAGAATAAGAAAGGTAAGATGATAGATAAGGGGGATATGATACGAGGGTAATTTTTGTTCGAAGATTAACAGCAACCGTCCCCCGACAACGGCGCCAAAATGCTTGTTGGTATTTCTTAACACCACAGAGTTATCCGCAAGCGCACAGAAATACCGTTGTAGCACTTCCCCTTAAAGAGTATTCCCAAGGGTATCGAATCCAAAAAACGTGTGTGCTAATCTTTCGAACTAGCTCACCCAAGGACACAAAGTTGTTTGGTAGGCAAGGAATAGAGAGGATCAAAGTATTGATCCTAATTCAAGGTAGTTTGCAGTAGATGCTTGCTTCGGGCACGGGCTTACTCCTAGCAATACTAGGACGACTCCCGCCAAGAGCCTATGGCATAGCCGAACATGGAGGATTACGAAGGACAGATAGGGCTGTCACCACCTACTGCCTACCTCTTCAATCCGTGGGTCTACGAGATATCCACTAATGATTTATAACCTAAGCACCACGCTTACGTTCTAAATCACTACTCTAGTTGTTTCGAACACAAAGCTACAACTAGAGACTCTAATGAATTGAAGCAGTGAACCCACAAGTAACTACTTGTGCAAACTACTAAGAATAAAAGATCAAACTTGTATTGAATTCACAAAGGCTTACTTGATTGAGTAAAACCTTTGTAGGAGTACAAGTGTAGAAGAGGGACTTGACAAGCCCAAGCCTCCTTCTCCTAGACTCTTCACCACACTCTCCTTCTACTTTGGTAGCCTCTAGGACTACTCTAAACCTTTGGAGTGTGGCACTATGCTGAACTTTTGGTGTGTGTGAGAAGTGAGGTGAGGGGGTCTATTTATAGGTGGATAAGGGTCGGTTCCCGCCACAATTAACACGCGAATCAGTCACCATTGACTCCAGAGAGCCAGGAGGAGCCAACACGTGTCATTTGACCGGGTTTGGCGCCAGGAAGGGGTCGGTCGAACCCCTAGTTCGGCCGACCTGGTGAAGCCTCCCCTCGGGGAGTGCCTCCTCCAGGTGGCTTCTAGGTGGGATCCCTTGATGTATATTGGTGCAACACCGTTGGATCTCCTCTTATTCTTCTGTTTGTGGGCCATTTGATCCATGTGTTGCCACGTGTCATCGCCTGATTCATTGAAATCCATTTTCATGGATTCATCCCTGCATGTTTTGGTATTTTGGGTAATAATTCACCTGCATACAAATAAACACCAACACATGTGGAATTGGGTTAGTGTATAGCCCTACCACTATGTTTTGTGTTTCTTTTATGCACATTATGAGTTGAATTGACGGTCAAAATATGGTACTTAAGGACCGTCAAGCAAGAAAGGAGCAACTGTGGTACAAGAAGGAAAATGTCAAAGCCATTTGCCAAAAACTAAAGATTGAGCTAGTTGGGTCTTCTGTTATTTCAGAGGACTTTGGATCTAATTTCTCGGATCTTCCATCTCTCACCAACTTCGAGCTTGCTTACTTTTGCCTTAGGGGCACGATGAGTGGTTCCTCTCCTCCTCCTCATCAACCAAATGAAGAAGAAAGTGAAGGAAGGACCGAAAGCAAGGATGGAGCCAACAATGATGGGTAGATCCCTCTTTCTCTTCCTTTTTTGGTGCCTTGATGCCAAAGGGGGTGAGATTGAGGGGGGTCGTAGGGGGGGAGTCCTAGGTCTTTGCTTAGATTAAGGGGGAGTCTTAGATTATGTCTTTATGCTATACTTTTATGCACTTGGTCATGTTAGACTATCTTATGCTTTTGGACATCTATTATTAAGTTATGATTATGCTTTACTATGATCAATGTTTCATGCTTTAACGTTGCTGTGTGTACTTGATAATCCTTATGATGTTATGATTATGCTTTTTAGCTCATTCACATCAATATTATTGCTCACAAACACATAGTTTTGCACCCCACCATAAAGAGTGCACATATGAGTATTACTTCTACATTTACTATTTTTATCCAAATTCATATGTGCACACTTTATGAAAATCTGAAATTTTCATCATATTTTTGAAATCTCAATTGGTTGTGATCAATCACAAAAAAGGGGGAGATTGAAAGTGCATCTAGGCATCCTTTGTTGGTTTTGGTTGATTAATGACAAACAAATGAGATCCTTGCAAAATTGTTGAGATGAGCGTGGGTCTTAAAGAGATTAGAAGGAAATCACAAAAAGAAAGGAAAATGAGAATCCAAAAGGAAAAGAGCTTAAGACTTGAAAAGAATAGATTTATTTTGTAAGGAGTGTGTCGGAGAAACACACCGCAAGAGCTCAAGTGAAAAAGATTGCACTCACTGCAGAAATATCAGGAAGAGCAGACTAGTCCGATTTCTCTCTGGACAGAAAACGAACAAGTCCCCAAGTGCGGACTTGTCCGCAGCTCTTCACATTTGCACCACACCGGACAAGTCCGATATCCATCGGACTAGTCCAAAAAGTTTCTGAGTAAAAATCGGACAAGTCCTCCAAGTGTGGACTTGTCCTCAGTTCTACACTTTTTCACCACACCGGACAAGTCCGATATCTACCGGACTAGTCCAAAAACTTTCTGAGCCAGGATCGGACTAGTCTGCACCTTAATGGACTAGTCCAGTATCCATCAACACTTAGGGTTTTTCACACACGCACACCGGACTAGTCCCTTGTCGGCCACGGACTAGTCAGGACCTAGCAAACCCTAACGGTAACCTTTGGAAACCCTAGTATAAAAAGAAGTGCACGGCCACACAACAAACTCTCTCGACTTCCTGTGCCATCACACCTCCAAAGAGCCAAAAAATACTTCTCTCCACTCATTCTAAACCTAAAAGTATCAAATCTTTGATGATTGGGGATTGGACAAAGGAGCGAACTTGTTCTATACGATCTTGAGCTCCTGTGTTTGATCTCTCGCACACTCTCATTGCTTATTGTACATCTTTTGAGTGTGTTTGGTGGTGTTCATTTGCTGTAATCTTTTGGGAGCCCTATACTTGTGAGAAGGCCCCTTGAACGAGTTATTTAAACCCTATGTTGTTAGTGATTGAGAATCAGCCTACGTGGCGATTCAACGAGGGAAGGGTTAGTAAAGACCCAATCCTCCGTGGACTCCTCAACGGGGATGTAGATTCCTCCGTTGAATCGAACCTCGGGATAAAATATTGTCTCGCGTGTTCTTGTTCTACGTTTTGATCATATTTTAGGGTTTGCAAATTCTTGTTTAATTTTCATCGAAACATTGTTTTAAACCTGTAGTTGCAATATCATACTTCATCATCATAATATACTTAAGTTGTCAATTGCTTTCCGCTGCATAGACTACTATAAGTAAAATTAAAGATCCACTTTGTTTTTTCAAGTCCGCGTATACTGGACTAGTCCGCACCATAACGGACTAGTCCTGCCTCCCTGTATTTGATCTCTTTGTTAAGTGTTTCATGCATCGATAAAAGTTCAAAAAGCATATTCACCCCCTCTAGGCTGCTTTTAATACTGTTCCGCCTATAAGACACCCATTGCAATGTTACCTTTCCAAACTATCTACGGGAAAGCTTGTCATTTACCCATAGAATTGGAACATAGAGCGTATTGGGCTATCAAGAAGTGGAACATGGATCTCCACGATGCTGGAAAGTTGCACAAGATGCAAATTTCTGAACTAGAAGAATGGAGGGATAAGGCATACCATAGTGCCAAGATCTATAAGGAGAAAACCAAGACGTGGCACGGTAAAAGATTTATGCCTAAGGAGTTCAAGCCTCGAGATAAAGTCCTACTTTTCAACTCTAAAGTCAAACTTTTTGGACATGGGAAACTTAAAAGCAAATGGGAAGTTTCATATACTATGGCAAATACTACATCTCATGGAGGAATTACACTTAATGATGAAGGTCATCTATTAAAAGTAAATGGCATTGTCGAAGTGTTCTTGCGACACTTCTCCCAGATCTGCTATGCGAGCAGCCCGTGGAGGTTTTTGATCGGCAAGGATTAGTCCTTAAGAGAGATTGTGCGTATGAGAGATGGTGAGATGGTGGTTTTACATGGCTCGGGACGCTGGAGCATAATACCCTATTCCACGGTGAGGCTTGTATTGCTGGTGTGAATGCGTGTGTTTAGAGTGTATGCATTGGATTGGGGATCCTTTGTAACAGTGGAAGTCCGATCCTTTTATAGACAAGGTCAGACACCTTACAAGTGGGGTTTGGGGCCCGCCAGGTGGCCCAGAGGTGATCTTATACTAAATATCTTAGACTTCTCGCATGTCTCCTCTGACCATGGCTTGAAGACATGCCGTCTTGCTACCTCAGACGCCAGTGGTCCATGTGTAGTCATTGATGACGGCAGGGAATGTCCCGTCGAACTATCCCTGTTACCGTAAGCTACCCACTTGGCAGAGTGGGGTAGGCCTGCGACGTCTTCACTGCGATGCGATTGGGCATAGCAGTAGCTGACAGTAGGCGTGCGCTATGTCATGCGCCTGGGGAAGGCGTGTGTCTTCAATGCTTGATTTAGACAAGGCGCACCGCCACCTTAACTCCCGCAACCCACCACTCAGGGCAAGTTGCAGGGTATGTGGCAGCTTGGCAGCTAGCCTTTGTTGGGGAGGCCGGGTCTCGAGCCGCAGACCACATGGCAGCCCCGGAGATCGTTCCTGAGTAGAGCGGGGGATCCAGGGCCGCGGGACATGTGGTAGAGCCAGAGCTCGCCTCCGCGGGAGGTGGCTGAACTAGTGCTTCGAACCATGTGGCAGCACAAGGGCCTACTCCTATGGGGGAGTGGGGTCCCGTCTTGCTAGACACGTGGCCGCTTGGGAGCCCATCTCCTCGGCGGAGCTGGACCACGTCTTGAGGTCCATGTGGAAGCATTGGATCCCGTATCTGAGGTAGGGAGGGGTCCGGGCCTTCAGAACACGTGGCACCCTTGAACCCTGCCTCAGTAGAAAGGCAGAGCACATAAGTGCTTTTAGCTTGTGCGTGAGGGTACCTGGTATGCCGGGTACCGGCAGCGGCCCCTGGGTCCACCCTGGGGGGGGGGGGGGAGTTGATGAGCCCGTGTGTGGATCCCTATCCCTGCTTTCCCGTGCTGCCTTTTGATTTCATCTTGATCAGTCGAAGCAGTGCGTGCCTATGCCATCATGGCCACGCGCCCCCCTCTGGTTGAGGGGTCGTGGTGATAGGATTTGTACTTGCCGCAGCTTCTTTATCGCGATGGTTCCCAATGTGGCTGTTACACTTCTGCTGCTCTCGCTCTGCCTTTATGGGAACCGACGGGTTGCCTTCTAAGGTGGGGGCCCGCTCGGGACAATCTCTCTGACATGGGACCTGTGCCCCACTGTCATGTATGTTGTGGGTTGAGGAGCGGGTTTCGGGCCCATGCGACTTGCACGATGCGCTCGAATGTCGCCAGGGTGTTTAAAAGGAAACCTTTGTAGGAAAATGTGGTTCCTCCCTTACTCCCACCCCAACATTCAAGCCTTCGTCTTCCTCCTTGAGCACTCGAGCTTTCCTCACCTTCGAGGTTCTCAACTCTTGCTCCAACGGACTCGGCCTTGCCTCCTTCTCACGTCGTGGACGTAGCACCCGTGAGGCGGCTGTTTGGCTGGGAGAACGTGGAGCAGTGGGATCTGATTTGTCTCGGCTACCTGCCTCTGGATTTGGAGGAGAAAGAGATCGTCTTCTAAACTTTAAATGTGTACTTTGACTTTGTTCCTCCCGTTTCCTCACTCCTTGTGATGCTTCTGGAGGTCCTCGAGCTGCAGCTTCATCACTTGTCACCGAACTCTCTGGTGGTGGCGGTGGTGTTCTCGCACTTTTGCGAGATGTTCGTTGAGGTGTAACGGTCTATCAGTACCCTGGATACCAAGTACCCCCTGATACTTTGGATAAAGTCATGGAGTTCCGCCCTCCAATGTTGAAGAGTTCTGAAGGCAACACGTGTCCCGCAACACTGGGCCCGCCTCCCTAGTTTGGGTAGCTCTGGAGCTACCACGTGTCCTGCAGGGCCGGACCTACCTTCCTTCACAGGATAGCTCCAGTGCTGCCACGTGTCTAGTAGATCGGACCTAACCCCCGGTAGAGGGAAGCTCCGGTGCTGCCACGTATCAAGTAGCTCCGGACCTGCCTCCCCGCAGAGGGAAGCTCCAGAGCTGCCACGTGTTAGACCTCTGGAAGTAAACCTGCAACAGGAAGACAACTGGTTCTCCAACAGCACGGACATTCAAGAGGCTATTAAACAACCATTACAAGACCTGTTTAACGTGTCATTAATGTTGTATTAATGACGCATGATAAAAGGGTTATCAAGACTAATAATACCGCCATTAAGGCACGCTATCAGTCTGTTAATCACCCATAATATCAGTAGAGCGTGTATAAGGTGTTAATGATAGCAAAGGCCACTTGTCGGGCCAGGCATACACTGTAATGGCCAGTCCTTAGCATATAAAAGGGCTACACCATACGGTAGAGGACAAGCTTAGAAGCATACAAGCAATCTCAGACACTCGCTATGCAAAGACGCTGATACAATCAACAACCACCCCGTGGAGTAGGGTATTATGCTCAGGCAGCTCGAACCATGTAAAAACCCTCAGTGTTCACCTCTTAATCTTGATCTTACACGTGCCCCAACCGAATACAAACCTACGCAGACTATGCTTTAGTAGTACAGAGTAATTGTCATTGCTACACTTCAACATATGGCGCGCCAGGAAAGGGGGCCTAAGATCTCAAGATAGTGAATTCCGTCGCTGCTTTGTCCAACGGTTTGTCTGAGCAGCCTGCTGGAGGAAATCCCTCCAACGTGTAGTAGCTAGCCAACGCTGTTGTCCTGGCAGGTGTCATTCCACCACCACCTCCACCATCTCAGCAGGATGGTATATTTGCATCGGTCACTACATCGACCAACAACCCAGTGAACATGTTGAACACGATGCAAACTCTGCATTAGCATGCACCAGTGTAGGGAGGTCCTCCTGCCATGTTGGAACAGTGGCCTGCTGATGTGGAGCATTTGGTTATAGCTGCAGCCAATGCTATCAGCAACCAAGGTCCGCCCCATGCTGGGCAGGCACCTTCAAGGAACAGGACCTTGTCTGGTAGACTTGGTCCTCAGGCATCACAACACAGGAGACGTGCGCCCTCCAAGCAAGTGACGCCACTGGCCTGCAGGGCTCGCCGCACTCATACGACATCGAGGCTCCCAACGCATGACCTCCGGCCAGAGCTTGATCGCCACTACATGAGGCAGGACGACCGCGTCTATATCGAGCGTGTTCTTGGGAGGCGAGAGGCTCGAGGAAACCCTTCTCCATTGGGATTAGGTGGCGGCTGTTCAGCCCATGCCATGCATCTTCACATGGCTGATTGGCCACCTAAGTTTCGGTCTCATCTGTGAGAAAAATACGATGGGACAGTCAATCCCGCCGAGTTTCTTCAAATTTACTCCGCTACCATCCTCGCAGCTGGAGGCAATGAGGCCGTGATGGCCAACTATTCCCCCGTGACTCTAATAGGGACTGCAAGATCCTGGTTCATGAGTCTACCCCTAACTCCCTTTATAGTTGGGAGGAACTCTGTCGCCAGTTCATCGCCAATTTCGGGAGCTCCTACACCCGACCTAGCACTGAGCTAGATCTGTTCGCCGTACAACAGATGGCGTGAGAGTCGCTGCAATCATTCATCCAGTGGTTTTCTTATGTATGGAATATGATTCCTTCTATCTCTAATGCCTCTGTCATTGTTGCATTCTGACAGGGAGTTGGAGACAAGAAGATGTTGGAGAAGCTAGCAACCAAAGATGTCAGCAGCGTCATGAAGCTCTTCAGCCCAGCTGACAAATGTGTTAAGGCTACGGAGGGCCAATAGATGCACTCCAAACCAGCTGCGAAGGCTGGTAAACCCTCCTCCAAGGCTGAAGATACTGCCTCAAGCAGTGGAAAAAAAAAGAAGTCCAATGACAAGAATAAGTTGTTGGCCAGTACGCCTACAGCTGTTTCTACAACAGCTTCTGGTGGCCGGGGGCCACGCTAGGAAAAACGACCCCAACCATCGTCCGAGAATGGAGAGGTGAGAAGATGTGGTGTCCGATCCATAAATCGAACACCCATAACCTTGAAGACTGTCGCGAGGTCAAGCAGCTTGTTGAATGCAACAACAAGCGCCAAGAAGAAACCCCTTTCTGCCAATGGGAAGGGGAATAGAAAGTCGACGAAGCTCCGTCTGATTAGGAGCTAGGCTTCCAAGATGCCAAGAAGTCCTTGAAGGCCACCTACAACACCACGACGACAACTCTAATATCTTGAACAACGAGCGTCGGAAGACTCTCCATATGATATATGGAGGGTCCTGGGATATTACCTTTCGGCGTATCCTCAAAAGAATGCGTCGGGTGATGGTTGCCACAACTCCCACCACCAAGGCAGAACCTCATTGGAAGTGGATTGATATTGCCATCACTTTTGATGCTTCAGATTGCCGAAGAACTTGACCGGAGCTGGTTAGTGGCCTTTGATGGTCTCTCTTACAATCAACAACATGTAGCTCTACCATGTACTGGTAAATAGAGGTGCAACGCTCAACCTCCTTAGCTTCGCAACTTTTGTGAAGCTCCAGCTTAGCCTATCGGACACTAGGACCTAACTTCCTTTCTCTGGAGTAGGTCGAGGAGCCATCACTCCTCTCAGATCAGTTACACTCTTGGTGACCTTCAGAACTCGGAACAACTATAGGTCTGAGAAGTTGGTGTTTAATGTGGCACACATCACCCTTCCCTTCAATGCCATCCTAGGAAGGCCACCCCTGTATACGTTCATGGCCGTAGCTAATTACGGCTATCTGGTGTTCAATATGATGACTCCTTTAGGTGTCCTTCGGATCCGTGCGGATCGCATTGCTGGAGTCACTGCGCTTGAAGAACATCATGCGCTCGCAACGGCGCAAGAAGAAAAATCTGGCAAGGAGCAACCAACTCCACAATCTTCATGCTCACATCAGTGTGGCTCAACCTCTGCACCTCGTGTGCAAACAAGTGGCGACACCGACATCCGCATCAAAGTCATCTAAATTGGTTCCGATGCTACCCAGACAACTCATATATCGGGAGGTATGGATGAAAAATAGGAACTCGTGCTCATCACTTTCCTACGAGCGAATGTCGATTTGTTTGTATGGCAACCGTCACAGATGCCTGGGATCCCTAGGGAGATGATTGAACACAACCTGATATACCCCGATGCACGGCCAGTACATCAGAAGCCCCGGAAGCAATCTGTCGTGCGGCAGAACTTCATCAGACAAGAAATCAAGAAGCTGCTTGACGCGGGTTTCGTCCGGGAGTTTCACCATCCTCGGTGGCTAGCAAACCCAATCGTTGTACCAAGGGCCGACAGGAAGCTTCGTATGTGCATCGACTACACCACTTTGAATAAGGCATGCCCAAAAGACCAATTTCGGCTTCCTAGAATAGATCAGATAGTGGATTCTACCTTCGGTTGTGAATTACTGTGTTTCCTAGATGCATATTCCGGATATCATCAGATTCAAATGTCTAGGGAAGATGAAGAGCATACTGCCTTCATTACAGTAGATGGGTTGTATTGTTACACTGTCATGCCTTCCGATCTAAAAAATGCTGCTTCAACTTTTGTGCGAGCCGTGCACAAAACGTTCGGAGAGCTCATTAGAGATTTGGTGGAGGTCTACGTCGATGACATCGTCATCAAAGTGAAGAACAAGGAATCACTCCTTGATAATATGCAAGCCGTCTTCGAAAAGCCGCGCTCAACCTAGACAAGTGCGTCTTCGGGGGTTAACTCCGAAAATGTAACACCCTCATTTTCATCCATCATGCATTGCATACCATCTAATACGTGTTTAAAATTAAGTAACATAAAAAGGAACAAGTTTAAGTGAATTAGAAGCAAAACTGCACTCAAAAGTTCTGAGAATTGCGGAATTGTCCGTTTTTGGTGTAGACTAGTTCGATTTCTCTCTAACCTCTCTTTGGACATGTCCGTTTCTGCTGCTGACTAGTCCGTTTTCTCTCTGTTCTATTTTTGGACTTGTCAGGTCTAGTGCGGACTATTCTGTCCACCCCATCTTTCGAAAATTTCGCCAAGTCCATAGACTTGTCCGGACTTGTCCGTTTTCTGCCGGACTTGTCCGTGTTGCTCTCTGACTAATATCGGAGTTGTCCTATTTTGGCCAGACTTGTCTGTTTCTCTCTGACTAGCTATCGGACTAGTCCGGTCCATTGCGGACTTATCCGGTATTCGCGACTCCAATTCAATTTGTTCCTCCATGACTTGTTTTGGGTTTTTACCTTAAGTGGGCCCAAGGACGTCGTGTCTAACCTTTTTGGAGCCCATGTGGGACCCACACTAGCCACCACCCACCCCCAAACTTGAAATCCATCAAACCCTACACCTCCACCCCTATATAAACAACCCAACACCCCAACTTCTCATCTCTTTGCCACTTTTGAAAGACACCATGTAAAAGCCCTAAAATTTCATAGTGCAAAGTTCAGATTGGAAAATTAAAAATTTGAAGGGGAAAAAGAACTAAACAGGGAATGGGAAAATGAAGTGAGTTAAACCCTATACGAAGGAATTCAAAATTTTAAAGATAGATCCTGTTAAAACCTTGCCAAAATAAAAATTTGAGTTCACCATTAGCTTCCAAATATTCCAAATAGCATCCCTGTCAAATTTCATAAAATTTGGAGCATATTTTCTATTCAATTCAATGTGTACATTGAATTCCATTCAAATTCAAATTTGAATTTGAATTTCAGATAAAACTTGTCCAAATTTGAAATCAATTTCTAGAATCTGAATCTACACCTTTGATTTGGCCTCTCCACAAAAATCTGGAATTCTTGGACAAATATAGGTGGGAGAATTGAAGGACCAGAGAAGAAGACTTTAGGGGGCTGTGGGACCCACTAGCCAACGAAGCTACTACGTGAGCACTCTGTTTCTCACCCTGGCAACATCGCACGACATGCAACGCCAGCAAGCTGCTTGCCTGCTTGCATCATGGCATGCTCCCTACACCTCTGTGAGACCTATGTGTGCTGAATACATTGGCTTGTACTGAATAAATTGGCTTTGATGATATAAGTTCTAAAATTCTGCCAAAACACCCTTTTTAGCAAGGTCCGACTCTAGCTCCGAGCTTCTGCAAGGTCTGACTTGCTTTGTCAAGGTTCAACATGTTTTTAGGTAGCTCCGATGAGCTTTGTCTTTAGCTCCGGCATGTCTTTGATAGCTCCGACATGTCTTTGTTAAGCTCCGATATGTTTTGCTAGGTCCGACTTATGTTGGTTAGCTCTGACATGTTTTTCTAGCTCCGGTGCTCGGTTGTACTAGCTTTGGTAAGCTCCGACGCTAGGTTGTACTAGCTTTGGTAAGCTCTGGCGCTAGGTTGTACTAGCTTTTTTAAGCTCCAGCTCAAGCTCCGGTTAGCTTTGACAAGGTTCGGAGTTTGATTGCAGTGGTTCTGCTTTTATCCTGCATTGTTTCAAACTTGCTTTACACTTATGGAAAGTTGCTTAGTATTCTTTTACTAAGTTTTTGGTGTGTTTTGGTGGTTATGTTTGATATCATTTTGCTATGTTTTGCAACATGCTTACGTGAGGTGCTCACGTAAGGTGTTGTGGTTATCGGAACTAACGAGAGTCAAGTCGATGACTTGTGCTCGGAAGTATTGGTTGTTTATTTATGTGCAGGTGTTGCTTGAGTTCAAGACATGGCTGGTGACGGGATCCATTGAACTAGTCTTAGGAAGAAGATGAGGTTCACCAACCAAGTTTGGGAGGAATTGTGGTTGAGTTGATCGGGAGGTCATGCCACATGTTTGAATCAAGAACAATGCATATGAAGGTATCATAGACATCGTTGGAAGTTGTTTGCACGTATGCAAGGAGTGCATGGACGTGGCTACATGGTTCTGATGCGTGATAAAGAGATGTGACCTAAAGAATTGGTCGGAAAGATCCTACCGACTAGGTTATGGACTCAGGCTGCGGCTGAGTCGGGTTTGACTCAAATATGGAAAGATTTGAGTTGGTTATGATGGGAATTCGTGTGGATCACGAATTTGAGTTGTTTAAGGAATGTGGGATACGTTCCTAAGGTTTTTGGAAGTCTTAAGATTGCTTCTATATGTATATAGAAGAGTCTTGAGCAGTTATGGAAAGTTTCGATTCGTGAATTGAGTATGATTAGAGTCCTAGTTAAGTTTGGATTGGTCTAAGGGCTGGTTATATAAGCAAGGGAGGCCAGAGCTCGTGGTGCACAACTTTGGGGCTGTTCCTTTTGTGTTCTATTGAATAAAATTCGTAGTTGAAAGGAACTTTTGTGCCTTGTTCGTCCGACTTGTTTTCTTCAAGTCTTTCTCGTCGAGTATCTGCACAACACTACCTTGCTTCGGTGGTTTTATCATAACTCGAGTTTTACAGCTCCGATTGGCGTGATTCTTGTTGGGTTGTCTTCACAACTTTCTTTCAAAATTTCACGGTCATTGGATTTGTGGTTTCTGATCTACACGAGTTTCTTTGCAGTATTCCAGGACTGTTTTTCTCGGGTAGGACAGATTGAACTTTGTTTGATCTTTCAATCGTAACTTGAGTTTCTCTCGATGGATTTTTATGATTCTTGTTGTGATGTCTTCGAGACTTGATTCTCTACAATCTATAATAGATTTTTCACAATTAAACACGTTTAGATTAGTCACACACGTGGTTTCTTTAACAGATCAGTTTTCTATCGAGGGGTGTTTTTGTTGCTTCTGCTGAAAAGTTTTAATATACCATTCACCCCTCTCTGGTAGCTTTACCGTGCTCTCCGATCCTAGAATTGGTATCAGAGCCACAGTGCTCTATTCTTCGTGATTTGCACGTGTTTTGACTAGTCATCATGGAGAAATACTCCGCAAAACCTTGTGTCTTTAGTGGTATTGATTTTCAAGTTTGGAAGGCACGTAGGGAATCCTTCATCCAGGCTCAAGGCTTCGCAATATGGGAGAAGGTGTACAAGACTTACGAACTGCCGTCAAACGATCAAGTTACAACTACAAATCTGAGAGATGTCGACAACAACAACAAAGCTCGAAACTTGATCATACAAGGATTAACTCAAAGCGACTTCGACCGTGTTCCACACCTACAATCTGCATACGATGTGTGGAAAGCACTTTGCGACTACCACGAAGGATCTAACACGATCAAGGAGGTAAAACAAGATATGTTCAAAAAGGAATACACGTGTTTTGAGATGCAACCCGGTGAGTCCATTGATGACCTCTTTGCTCGCTTTAATAAAATTATCAGCAACTTGCATAACGTCAATGTTAATTTTTCAGATGCTGAAAATGCTAGGCAATTACTAAGTGCATTAGACATGTCAATTTGGGAGATGAAATTCACATCCATTCATGAATCTACTGTCATGAGTACACTTACTTTAGATGTTCTTTATTCTAAATTGAAACTCATGAAATTGACATAATCTCACATAAGAACCCCAACAAGCCTCTTGCATTTGTTTATCAATGTGATATGCCTAGCTCCGACCAATCGTCATCTTGTGGTACACTTGCTTTGTTGTCCTCTATAACCCTTTATTGAGGAGTTTCCAGAGGAGGAGCTAGTACTTCTCTCTACTAGGTTCTCGAAAGCATTGCAAAATGTGAGAACTAGAAGGAGAGGAAACTTCGGACCTCAACGATGTTTCGAATGTGGTTAGACAGGACATTTTCGTTCAGATTGCCCTATCCTTTCAGGTCCTACTTCTTGGGATGAAAAGCAAACAAGGACGAAGCACTTCTCTGCAAAAGATACGAAGAAAAAGCAGGGTTTTACAGGACGTTAATTGATGAGAAGTTTTATCTCCGCACTTTAAGAACTTGGCTCAAGTGATGTGGACAATGGAAGTGATGAAGATGAAGATAATTTGGCAAACTTGTGCTTCATGGCAGGCAAGTCAATATCAAGTATGGAGGAGGTTGAACACAACAGCGACAATGAAGAGGTATGTCCTACTTGCGAAGAAATTTGTGATGTTATTTCTCGTGCCACTGTTATAGTTAAGAAAAAAGACAAAAATCTTAGGGACAATGCTGTTAAAATTGAGTCACTAGAATCTAAATGAATCATTTGAAATCCTTGATTCCTAGTGATGATTTTTGTTCCTCATGTGACTTAATATATGAACAATTGTCCTCATTAAGAAGTGCACACACCTCCACACTTGATAAACTTGAGTTAGAAATTGAAAAGAACAGAGAGCTTGCTGCACTTAATGATAAAAACTTGAAAGATGCTAGCTGCTCTACAATTGATTTGCATTGTTCTACTTGTGATGATCTTGATAAGAAACTACAAGATGCTATGAATGAAATTTCTATATTGAACAATGCTTTACGTTCTCATGAAGTTAATTATTGTTCCAATTGCAAATTAAAAGGAAAAACTTCATGTGAAAATTGCCTTGATCTGTCCAATAAACTTGATGTCATGCATAGGACATTAGATAGGTTTTGTAATGGGAATAAAAACCTAAACTTGCTGCTGAATTCTTCCAAGTCTTGCAATGATAAAACTGGTTTATGTTTTGATTCTCATGCTCATGATAAGGCACATCCACATAAAATTGTAAGGTTATTAGGAAGTGGTTTGATTCAAACAGTTCCTAAACTAAAAGAAGTGGTTTTCAAATCTGCAGGAGTGTTGTCTCATTCGGATTCAAATTAAAAATGTTGCTTGCTCATCTAGACATGAACACAAAGTTAAATTTCATTGTACCTACTGTGGCAGAGATGGTCATGTCATAGATTTTTTTTATAGACTAGCTAAACAACAGAAAAAGGAAAAAATGACTGCTAGATCACATAACTTTCATGCAAAATTTGCTGCACTTGCTAAACCGAATGATAGGAACATGCAATCTGCTGTAATGAGTCGAAAACATGCAAATTTTGCTCCCAAACCTACTATTTTTCGTGCTACACATGTAACATCTCGTAGGACAGTAGTTGGGTATAAAAATTCTCAAGCTTTGGCTCATAAACCTGCTGTTTTATCTCAGCTTTCACGTGTTATTCCTGCGGGACGTCGTGTGACTCAGGACTGAATTCCTAAATGCCTTTTGACTAACCCCAGTATCGAGTCATCGACGTATTGTGCTTCTATATAGGTTACATGCTTGAGGAAGGAGAACATTTGGATTGTGGATTCAGGTTGCTCACGCCACATGACCGGTAATAAAGAATGGTTCTCCTCCCTCTCTTTTGTGTCACGTCTAGAGAATGTTACTTTTGCCGATAATTCTTCAACACTTATAATTGCTAAGGGTTTGGTTAGAGTAAATGATCACTACACTTTGAAGGATGTGGCACTTGTTAAAAATTTGAAATACATCTTGCTTTCTGTTTCACAACAACTAGATGAAAATCTGGAAATTGCTGCAAAGTTGTAAATTCAAACAGCGAGCTTATTTTTAACATGTCACGGTTTGGAAGAGTTTTTAAAGCTGATTTTGATATGCCTTCGTCTAAGCATAGGTGTCTAGTTACTAGTGATTCAAAGGACTTATATTTTTGGCATCGTAGACTTGGTCACGTAGGCTTTGATCATCTAACGCGTGTTAGTGCTCTTGATCGCATACGTAGGGTGCCTAAGCCTAAAGGGGACAAAGAAATTTGTGCTCTTCTTGTAGAAATGCTAAGATGGTTGCAGGTTCGCATACTCCTCTCACAATGACCATGACAACTGAACTGGGTCAACTTTTGCACCTTGACACCGTAGGACCTTCACGTGTTCAATCCTTCGGAGGTAAATGGTATGTTCTTGTGATTGTTGATGATTATTCTAGATACTCTTGTGTTTACTTTATGGCATATAAGACTAAAGCTATTAGTCACTTTGGAACTTTATTTCTTAGATTATCATATGATCAACCAGGATCTTTAAAAACAATTAGAAGTGATAACAGAACCGAATTTAAAAACCAATTTTTTGATCACTTTTGTACTGAAAATGGAATAGATCATCAATTTTCTTCACCATATGTACCTCAACAAAATGGTGTTGTAGAAAGAAAGAACATAACCTTAGTTGAAATGGCTAGGACTATGCTTGAAGAATATCAAACTCCTAGGAAATTTTGGCCTAATGCGATTGCAACTGCTTGTTATGTCTCAAATCATGTTTTCTTGCGCGCTAAGCTGGGTAAAACACCATATGAGCTCCGGTTTGGACATAGGACTAGTGTTACACACTTTTGGGTCTTTGGTTGCAAATGCTTTGTTAAGAAACATGGTAATCTTGATAAATTTGAACTAAGATCCATTGATGACATCTTTCTTGGTTATCCATCTCATACTAGAGGATACCGAGTGCTTTTACTTGACACTAACAAAATTGTGGAGACTTGTGAGGTGTCTTTTGATGAAGCTAGCACAAGTACTAGCTCAAACATTGCAGGTCCGGATCCATATCCGCAGGGGGAGAGCATTTTTGTTGAAGATGAGGAAGAAGTGATGCTGCTGCCCGAAAATTCAGCAGCTAATGACATTGTTCCAGCTCTTGATTTTGATTCACAACCAGCACCGACGACCATCATTGCTGGTCCAGATCCTCCTCAAGTCACAAGAACATCGATTTGTAATGAACATGAAGAAGAAGAAGCTTGTGAAGTGTCCACTCCCCTTCGGGTTCTCAAAAGTCATCATCCACAACAAATTATTGGAAGCTTGCATGAAAGAGTCACACTGTCCAGCTATGATGAGTTCGGAATTTGAAATAAGTATGATGGGAGAACTCACATACTTTTTGGGGCTGCAAATCAAGCAGACCAATGAGGGTACCTTTGTGCATCAAACGAAGTATACAAAAGACCTCCTAAGGCGCTTCAAGATGGACAAAAGCAAGCCTCTTCGGACACCAATGGGAACAACATAAACACTTGAACTTGATGAAGATGGTGAACCCGTTGATCAAAAAGAATATAGAAGCATGATCGGGTCACTTTTGTACCTCACGGCATCAAGACCGGACATACAATTCAGCGTATGTCTTTGTGCATGGTTTCAAGCCTCCCCACGTGCTTCACATCGTCAAGCCCGCAAAATGATTCTCAGGTACTTACATGGAACTCAAGAATTTGGCATTTTTCTTCCTTCTTCCTCAATAGTTACTTTGAAAGCCTTTTCTGATACTGATTTTGGACGTTGTAGGATTGATAGGAAAAGTACTTCGGATGCTTGTCATTTTCTTGGTAATTCACTTGTTGCTTGGTCCTCTAGGAAACAAAGTTCAGTTGCACAATCTATAGCCAAATATGAATATGTAGCTGCTGCTAGTGCTTGTTCACAAATTCTTTGGATTGTTCAAACACTTAAGGACTATGGGATTGATCTAGATAGTGTTCCACTGTTTTGTGATAACACTAGTGCCATTTGCATTGCTAAAACCCCCGTGCAACATTCAAGAACTAAGCACATTGATATTAGGTATCACTTTCTCTGTGATAATGTTGAAAAAGGAAACACTGTGCTTCACCATGTAGATACCGAACAACAATTGGCTGACATTTTTACAAAACCTTTGGATTTCACTCGTTTTTGTTACATTCGTAGTGAAATAGGGGTTATGCATCCTCATGGCTTACATTGAGGGGGAGTTTTAAAACTTGGAAGTCTATGTGTGAATCTGAAATTAAAATAATATGAGCATAGTATTTCATACATATATGACTTTGTGATTCTTTTTACATGCTGAAAGTTCTTACTACATTACTCATGTTATACATTTTGTAGTTTTTGCCATGACTAGTAATTGGAATAATTACTTACACTAAATCTGGTCATGATCGAACTTTCTTGCTGTTTTGAACTTGTTACTTGCTCACAAGTGCTTTTAATCATAAAGAATTTGTCAAGTAATCAACTCACATGTTGAGTTTTTATGATCAAATATAAATTGAGAAAAGATCAATAGAATATGCATGCATTGCACTTCTTCTTTTGAGATGACTTATCATTGCACATAGATATGAACTTGAAGAAGTTGTGTATGACTAAGATCATGTCCTTAAGCTTCTGATTGTCAAATGACATAGGCTTGGCTTGGTTGGTTAGAATAAGGTGGATGCGCATATAATCTCTTGCAAATATCATATGATCTAAACTTGTGCTTTGAAAAATAATAAAATGCAGCAACGAGTGTCATGCTTTCAGGTCTTGAAATAGTTAAGTTTGTGAGATCATGACTTGCTTAAATTGAAAATTACATTTGATCTCTAGCATGGCTTACACTACTTTATGTATCTCATTGTTGTGATAGTGTAAGTTACTTGATAGTATGACTTGGATGAGCTTTGTTTTATATGTATATGTTATAACATGCTCATAACAATTAAAATTTCTCTTTTGTACCTTGCTGAATACATTGTCAAAGGAGGAGAAATTGATCACACGTTGCACATATTCACAAGTGTTTTTGGCACGATTGCACGATTCTTCTCAGGGGGAGAAGTATGCAAGGGGGAGAAATATGTATAAAGGAGAGAAATTGTTTCTATCTTATTTGATTTTCAAAAGGAGAGAAATTGTTTTTCAAAACTTTTCATGTGGATAAGCCAAATGTCCGGGATTTTAAATGGTGTTGCCAATGCATTCATCAAGGGGGAGATTGTGAGACCTATGTGTGCTGAATACATTGGCTTGTACTGAATACATTGGCTTTGATGATATAAGTTCTAAAATTCTGCTAAAATGACCTTTTTAGCAAGGTCTGACTCTAGCTCCGAGCTTCTGCAAAGTCCGACAATAGGTCCGACTTGCTTTGTCAAGGTCCAACATGTTTTTGGGTAGCTCCGGTGAGCTTTGTATTTATCTCTGGCATGTCTTTGATAGCTCCGGCATGTCTTTGTTAAGCTCTGATATGTTTTGCTTGGTCCGACTTATGTTGGTTAGCTCCGACATGTTTTTCTAGCTCCGGCACTAGGTTTTACTGGCTTTGATAAGCTTCGGCGCTAGGTTGTACTAGCTTTGGTAGGCTCTAGCTCAAGCTACGGTTAGCTTTGACAAGGTTCAGAGTTTGATTGCAGTGGTTCTGCTTTTATCTTGCAATGTTTCTTACTTGCTTTACACTTATGAAAAGTTTTCTTAGTATTCTTTTACTAAGTTTTTGGTGTGTTCTGGTGGTTATGGTTGATATCATTTTGCTATGTTTTGCAACATGCTTACGTGAGGTGCTCACGTAAGGTGTTGTGGTTATCGTAACTACCGAGAGTCAAGTTGAGGACTTGTGCTCGGAAGTATTGGTTGTTTATTCATGTGCAGGTGTTGCTTGAGTTCAAGACATGGCTGGGGACGGGATCCATTGAACTAGTCTTAGGGAGAAGATGAGCTTCAACAACAAATTTTGGGAGGAATTGTGGTTGAGTTGATCGGGAGGTCGCGCAACATGTTTGAATCAAGAACAATGCATATGAAGGTATCGTATACGTCGTTGGAAGATGTTTGCACATATGCAAGGAGTGCATGGATGTGGATACATGGTTCCGAGGCATGATGAAGAGATGTGGACATAAAGAATTGGTTGGAAAGGTCCAACCGACTAGGTTATGGACTCAGGCTGCGGCTGAGTCGAGTTTGACTCAAATATGGAAAGATTTGAGTTGGTTATGATGGGATTTTGTGTGGGTCACAAATTTGAGTTGTTTTAGGAATGTGGGATACATTACTAAGGTGTTTAGAGGTCTTAAGATTTCTTCTATCTATGTATAGAAGAGTCTTGAGCAGTTATGGAAAGTTTCAATTCGTGAATTGAGTAGGATTAGAGTCCTTTTTAAGTTTGGATTGGCCTAAGGGCTGGTTATATAAGCAAGGGAGTCCAGAGATCGTGGTACATGACTTTGGGGCTGTTCCTCTTGTGTTCTATTGAATAAAATTTGTAATTGAAAGGAACTTTTGTGTCTTGTTCGTCCGACTTGTTTTCTTCAAGTCTTTCTCATCGAGTTTCTGCACAGCACTATCTTGCTTTGGTGGTTTTGTCGTAACTCGAGATTTACAGATCCGATTGACATGATTCTTTTTGGGTTATCTTCAAAACATAATTTTCTATCATCTGTCAAAATTTCACGGTCATTGGATTTGCGGTTTCTGATCTACACGAGTTTCTATGCAGTATTGCAGAACTGTTTTTCTCGGGTAGGACAGATTGACCTTTGTTCAATCTTTTGATCGTAACTTGAGTATCTCTCGACGGGTTTTCATGATTCTTGTTGTGACGTCTTAATGACTTTATAATCTACAATATTTACTAGATTTGTCACAGTTTAACACGTTTAGATTAGTCACACACACGGTTTCTTTAACAGATCAGTTTTCTGTAGAGGGGTGTTTTTGTTGCTTCTGCTAAAAAGTTTTAATCTACCATTCACCTTTCCTCTGGTAGCTTTACACGTGCTCTCCGATCCTACAACCTCCCATATCTATCTTCGGTTCCTGACCAAAGTGGAAAAGCATCGACGCTTCTTCCTCTGTTTCTCTCCCGAGTGCACCCCCTCGCCACCTCTGTTCACTCGACCAGCTCAAGATTCTGGCCAAGTTTCTTCATCCTCTCAACAGAAAATTGGTGCACACGACTTCTCTCTATCTTATGCAGCTTTTGATTCAGTGTTTCATCGGCTACAACACTGGTATTTTGCAGTGTTGCGGACGCTGCCGCATGGAAGCCCACTGCCTCCCCATCGCACCGGTGCCACAGGCCAGCTCCGGAGCTGCTCCCAGAAGCAAACAGGGTCACCGGGACATCACCTTTCTCACGGTAAAAACTGTTCTTCATTTCGTCCCCTATTGAGCAAGTATTTCTCGATTTACTTTCATAACAAGGTTACACTTCATGTTAGGTCGTGAGAGCAATTCGTGTTCTATGTGGAGAAGTCCCTTGAGACAGCCAGATATTAGTTTCTATACCTCCTAGCACACCCCCGGGATCAATCCTCAGTGAAAATAATCGACCACCGATGGAGTATTTCAAGTTTTCCTCATCGCCTTTGAAAAGCACCGCTGCTCGCTGTCGAGCTTGCGTTGGTCGGCCGTTATGCGGTGTTTGCACCTCTTTTTCACCTTCCTCATGCTCCCAGGAACCTCCCCAGCTATTCCTCGAAGTGTTTGCGCCATTTCCAAGCGCTTCCGATATGGGAAAAACCCTAGCCGCCGCCGCCATTGCGCACTAGATTCCGGCAATCGCCGGTTTTCGACGACCTCCCCATCGTGCTCAGCACCTCAAATAACGGTTAGGCAGCGGGATGCAGAGAGAAAGAAGGCTGGGTAAACCGGGTCGGCGAGCTCGCCGTAGAGCGCTGCCCCCGAGCCAAGGTTGAAGACGACCCGACGGGCCCTGCATGTCAGCCTCTGTTTTTCCTCACTCGGATCGGCTGTGGCTGGTGATCTTTTGGGTCTACGTGGGTTAATCAAGTGATCTCTTGTGTGGCCCTTCCTAATTGGTTGATTTTAATCTAGTGGGCCCAAATTGATTAATTCAAACTTTTCCTTTTCTAAATAATTCCAGATTTTGAGCAAACTTCTAAATTCAATTACTCCTAGACGAACGCCGCCTCTGCTCCACTGTCCCTAGTCCTCAACAAGCGGTGCCACAACTCAACCTCAACAGCAAAAAGGATCGCCATCCCAAGCTCTTTCTCACGGTAAAAGCCGTGCCTCTTTTCATTCAGTATCGAGCAGTATCTTCCAGTCTTTCTTTCGACTGTTGCCATTGAACTGGCTCACTTCTCGGTTTAATTCCGTTTCTACATGTAATAATTCTTCAATCCAGTTAAGGATTATATTCAGTAACTCCTAGCGCACCCCCTGCCAAAAATCAGTAGACGCCATCGAATGAACCTTGAGATATTCAAGTTTTCCCCACCGCAATAGAACCCCATCGGTCCCTAGTCGAAGTCGACTTTGCCGGCAATGTCACCCCTTCCTAACATCAAAATCATCATCCTCATGCTCCCAGGAATGTTTCTAGCTTTTTCTTGAGCCTTTTGCGCCATCCCCATGCAATTCCGACGATAGCCGAAACCCTGGCTCCACCGCTGTCGTTGCACCGCCATCTCCGGCTGTCGCCGCCGCGATTGGACCTCACCATCGTGTTGTGCGGTCGATTTTATGGTTTGGTGATCAGTACCGAGGTGAGTGGAGGTCGATGCAGCTGTCGTGGCAAGCTTGCCGGTGCAGTGCCACCGCGGCCGAGTGGCGCGTCGCAAGGAAGACGAAGACCACGGGCCCCACGTGTCAGTGACACATGTGAGCGCACGGATCAGCTACGGTCCAAGGATCCCATGTGGCTACGTGGGTTGGTTCTGTGGCCCCCGTGCGGCTTCAACCCGATTGGCCCATTTCAAATATGTGGGCCCAACCCTTTATTCAAATAATTTCCAATTGAAATTTTATTCTAGATTTTGCCCCAACTTGGAAAATCCATAACTCCTAGTAAAATTGCTCAAAAATTTCCAAATAAATTCTGATAGACTCATCTCAATCTCTAATTTGCAGTAATTTAATTTATTGGACATGAAACTCCCAATTGTTTTATAATTAGTTCCTTTGAGCTAACTGCTTGGGAAATTAATTACTCCTATTCTGTTAATTGGAAACTTCCCAATTTTGGTCAGAACACTCTTATTAACACACTTGATTTCCAGTAAAAGTTTCAAGTTCATTGGATTTTAATTACTGGGTTGATCAGTGTTCAAAATCTCTGTGTAGTTATAAATTGAGAAAAATACAAAATCAATTTCAGAAATTTCCCCAAACTTGTAAAATCAGTTTCTCCCAGTCGGAAGCTTAGAATATTGTGAAACAAATTTTCCTAGAACCAGTGAGACCCCCTCTACATGGTACAATCACTGGTAGCCATGATAGATCTCCAAGATTTCAACCAAAAAATAGAGAATGTTATTGCTTACCATAATTTGTAGGAACAACAAACTTCCTTGATCATCTCCTGTTCTTTGCAAGAGTCTCCACTATGGTCACTAGTACCTACCATAAAAGTCCCAAGGCCAATTAAGATCATTATCTTATTGTGATCATAAGATATTATCTTATGACCTTGAGCATATAATTTATTTTCAAAGTCATTCATATATACTATATGCATAACGTGTAGTGACTGAAGTCGAGGAGCAGCCAGAAGCTTTGGAAGTCCAGCTACCAAGAACTAACATAGACTTAGACTCGCATTCAGGCAAGCCCCGGTTTGCATTTAAGTTCCTTACAGTGTCTTTGCCGTTTTCATTCACCTTATGTCTTCAGATGTTTGTGCATTACATTTAAGGTGTTTGACATCCACTTGCATGACCAAAGAACCCAGAGAGTGGTTAGAATAGCTCACAGACTCGTGTAGTAACTGCCATGCTTATATTCATAGGAATCCGGTAGAAGTCGAGTAGTGGGAATCTACTCGCGAGATAGGATTTTATCACACGGATGGATTGGATGAAGAAATGGCTTATGAATATGAAATTGAGACCGTACAGCGGGTAGGATGCAGTGAGACGTGGTCTCACGTGCGTAGCCCTGCTTGTGTCGATTGAGGACCGATTCGTGTGCGGCCCCGTTGGACAAGCTTGAATTGCACTGGTGACATACTGGAGAAATGGGCTCCAGCAAACTGACGTAGCTTGATACTGGTTTGTCGAGGCATACCGTTCTGTTTTATAGGCGTAGGTTGAGGGCAGCAAGGTGTAAATCAGCTGGTGGGCACGTCAGAGTACGCCCCACGCAGTGACCTCCTGCTCGTGACGGATCGACCGGTTCGACATTCAAGTGTTTAGTGAAAGGTGGCTATATACGACTAGTTCTGAAGTGTTACGTAGGTACTTCTATAAGTACTCGCTGACATTTCCGAAAGTGCGTATGTGTCGTGTTGTTCCGGGTGTGTTCTGATTGCAATCACCGTCCCTCGTGGTAATAGAGTACCACTTGTTCAATATGTTGTGACGTAGTAAATACTGAAGAAGTCAGGAGCATATGATGTATTGCATTATAATTGTTTTGCAACCTTGTATGGCTTAGTAATAACAAATTTAAAAGTTTATAGTTTCCCCATACTTTACCTGTAATAGCATTATGTGCTTTGGGCATGTCATATCATCGGATGTCATGTGCTAGTTAAAACATGACTTTAAGGATCCACTTGTAGGCGTGTCCTTTAGGCTATTCCTTACCATGCTTAGTATTCACCCCTGCATATGTCTAGTGAGACGGGTTAGTCTTGCTGAGCCTTGTGCTCACATTTGCAGTTAACAAGTTTTTGCAGATTATGAGACTGATGACGGGTTTGATGACGAGGCTACAACCCCTCAAGGTTTTACAGCCGAGTGGGAACCCTGCACGCCACCGTAAGTTGGGTGTTGATAGTGCGAAGTATCCAGGGCATGGATGACTTTGCTTTTGCATAGCTAGTGTCGAGATCGTAGCTATGATGTATAGTTCTCTCTTCTTTTTGTTTAGTATTGTAAAACTTCTGCTGTGTTTATAAATAAAGACTTGGTATTGTAATTTGTTCTCGTTCTTTTCTTGTATACTGATGGGTGTCGCATCGCACGACACCACCCAATGAGATCCTTGGAGGTCGGGATTCTGGTCCCCACAGACATGGTATCAGAGCATCATTGGGAACAGTGTACTTGAAAAGAGCATATTTTCAAAACCTAGGATTGTTGAGTGAGAAATTAGCTATATGCCCTTATAAGGAGTATTATTAGTATAAGATATAAAGGTGGTAAACTAACTTATGTGTTATTAATTCTGTAATGACCCTCCGACGTCAGGTAAGAGGTAAGGTACACCATCGTAAGCGGATCAATTGCGGTAAGCTCATCATGCGAGAGGTAGCATGGAAGTCTTTCCGTGGCTTGGCACAGAAATGTTAATAGAAGTCTCTGAAGCTTTCCATGTTTCTGAGAACCTATGACACGCGGTACCCCAACGTGCTTCAAAGTTAGTGGGAGACCCCGTCGGGTGGTGTATAACCCGATAGTATGCATCTCTATAATTATTCATGTTCTATGGGGGCATGCGAAACACGTACGCCCGAGCGTGTATCAGTCGGTTTTTGCGGGAGTCTTTGTTGTACAGACGTAGTACAGCCACATACCTCGAGACATGACATCGCTCGAGGGCGACTCACACCAGAGTCGTATACATTTACTTTCATATATATTATTATTGTGACCGCCTGTCATGTTTCCCCGTGCCGCCCTTTAGGTGTGAAGGTGTGAAAGGGGATTGTTTGTATTCTGCAGCATTTACTACAGTAGCGACCCGTGTAGAACACGTCCACCTATAAACGTATCCGGAAATACCGGTTTGAATTTTCTTTGGTGAGGCACGTAGTACCGTCAGTATCGACTTTTATACTTGACCATCCCCAACGACAGAATGGTTGCATTACATTTTGGAAAGTCTGACTATCAGGTGCTGGTAGGTTTGGACTCCGCAAAATGAGTTTCGACTCGACAAAGGGTTAGAACCAAGGTTCTTGATTTCTTGCTGAAGTTTGCTCAACTGCGCCAGGTTGTAATCTTGGTTAGTTAGGAATAAACATAGTGGTATGCTATATGGGTGGAGAGCTCTCGAAGACCTCTACAACTTTTCTGTTGACCATCAAGGCAGAAAAGCTTGATAATCAGTTGAAATTTGGGGTATGCTTAAACTGCTCCAGATGACCCTACCATTGTACCAGTCTCTGTATTTTTGCAATGACTCACTGTAGAAAAATCTTCTGCCTCATTGTGGTACATATCTTGAAAGTGTAGAAGGATATCTACAGTTCTGTTATTTAAAGTTTTTCCTTATTCGAATTTGAGGCAATTCAAATTTTGAGCTCAAAACAGTTTACTGCAGGGCTGCTGTTGAACAACAGTCGGTTCATCTGTTAAGTTTAGATAGCTCTAGCTTTTGATCCAGAATAGTGACATGGTCATATATATACATTTATGGAAATCTTAGGAAGTCCTCAATCAACTTTATGTTGCACTCATGGCCTGTATATTGGTGTAACTGTGTTTAATTCCTATGGTCGCAAACCTTGTTCTGGCAGACCAGAACTTGAAACTGTTTGCACATAGTTTTGAATTAGCGCGCTATACCTGTATAACAAATGTTTCATGGCCGAAATCTTTTACTTATGTATTGTTAACTTGATGTTATACAATGTTTATTTTGACATTACCTCAATATATTGTTATGATATACCTGTATAAATTGTGGAAATCACCACATATACAGGAGAGGTTCTGTCAAAATTTCCAGAAAACTTGGGTCAATTTTAAACCTGTATAGATTCTATTTCCTAGCTCACCTGGAGCTGTATGAGTACAATCTGGAAAGGTTGTAAAGTGTAATACAACCTTCGTATTCAACCCAACATATATTTCTGACTTTTCCTGTATGAAAATTTTGAATTTACACAGGAAGGTCAGCTGGGACAGACTGTGATTACAACTCCAGTTTTAAATTTTCTTAAACTATTGGGAGTTGGAATCCTTCTCATTGTTCCAGTATCTTTTCCTCAGATGGCTGATTCGATGGTATATTTACCAAACGGATGGGTGTTTGATAAGTGTGCTCTTCTGAAAGGTTTTCCGGATTTGTTGATAGCAATGCTTCAACGGTTTGGGTATCGCGAAATAACGGACTATTAGGGCAAGGAGATCGATGACGGAGGTGTGACAAGATGCACCGTTTATGTCAATGTACCTGCTGCTCCATTGGATATTGGATGGGCTCCTTTCTCCATACAAGTGCAAGGGATTCAATTGGAAGACACGTGGTGTTATGCCGCGAGTGTTGCCATAATGAGGTTTTGCAAACTTCATTATTGTGCTATGGTGGGCACTCCATTCGCGCTCTTTCCAGTTGACGGTAGAGCTGGTGAAGAGTGGGTGAGTCGGATGGTTGCAGCATATGGACATCCTGAAGAATTACCCAAGATGATCTTAGTGTCATATGCAGCATCAGCGTGTCAAGAGAGCCTTGAACAGCATGCTAGCCTTGGAAGAATGATGAGTGACCTGAAGCAAGCTCTTATTCGAGGTGATCACTTTGAGGGGGCCAATGACTCACTTAGGGCCACAATTGATCCTCTCAATCGACGTATAAAATTAAGGGAGAATCAGTGGCACTTGGCTATTAAAGCTCGATCAGAGGCTCATATGGAAATGCAATACGCGGAAAGTGCGTTGGAAGCAAGTCAACTTGAGGTGCAACTATTGGATGAACAGTTGGGTGAGATGACTCAAGAAAGGGATCAATCCAGGGGGGAGACTCAGGATTCGAAGGCCAGTTGCGAGAATGCACAGAAAGAACTGGAAGACTTGAGGATGTTTCTTCTACAGGCTGATGTGCAATCTTTAGTTGCGGCGACATCATCGATGGTGGGTTAAGTAGCAACTCGTGCTCCAACACCCGCACCTGTGGCACCAATTTCTGAGGATGAAGGGGAAGAAGAAGATCCACTACAGGAAATGCGAGCACTTATGTAAAAGCCCGCTTTTCGGAAGAACAAAAACGCAAAAATGCGAACTTAAAAATTTTGAAAGTGGACTTGGAAATCCAAACTCACATGAACCATATGAGTTAACCAATGTTCACTAAAAATAGGAAATTGTTAAAATTTTACATATAGAACATGGTTGCTAATGTATATTGGGACTTAAGGTGTAAAATCCTTAATTTCCAAGTATTCACATTTTTCATGAAAAATTAAAGGAGATGAGAAAACAAAATAGAGAGAAAGAAAAAGGAATTATTCCAACCCTAAAATGGGACATTCAAAAATATTCAAGTCTAAGGCTGTAAATTTTTCCATGACCTTCTAATATTCCAAATTGACTCTCGGTAAAGTTTCAAAAATTTTGAAGCACGTTTTCCATTTATTGGACACGTACTGAGAGTTTAACCAGAGTCGACTTCAAACTTAAACTTTGCACTTAACCTTGTCCAAATCAACTCCAAATTTTTCCGGAGGTCCCTTATGGTTCAAAAAGGGTAACTTCAATGTTTCAGTATTTTTGAACCTAACCTACCATTTATTTCATTGAATCAAGTATCATCGCTTGAATTCAAATTCAAACCTGAGTTCAAAGTTCAACTTGCTCAGTTCTGAAATCTGATTGCACCATAAAATTCTTCACATTTTATTTAGTCATTGGGCCAAAGTTGAATATTTTTGAAGCATGTTTGCTAGCCCTAATTGAAATTGGAAAGAGGAATGAGGGAGGTGGGTCCCACAAGTGGTCCCCACAGGTCAGGTCGGCAATTGCCCACAGCGTGACACCGATACCCTACATGTGCCACCGTGATGAACATATTGGTCATTATCTACCGCGCCCGACTCCTTCCTATCCACAGCACCGCTCGCGCCAAGCCACAACGACGGTCGCGCGCCTTTTCTGCGTCCGGCCGCCTCCTCGCCTCTGCTCCGGCCCCTGCGCCATGGTGTCGGCACCCCTCCCAACACCGACCGCCAGCCGTCCGTCCGCTCGCCTGGCCGCCTGCGCCAGTGCCACGCCACCACGCGCCGCCAACACTGCGCTGCGCTCCAAATCCCGGCTTCCCCTTGACCACCGCGGCCCTGCCGCTGCGCGCTCGCCACCTCCTGGCCGCCGCTCGCCCAGAGACGCACCACCCCGCCAGCCGCGCGCCTCCTCTCCAGGCCGCCGGCTGTCTCTGCTCCTGCGCCTCCCACGCCGTCTGCCGCTCGCCCTGGCCGCGCCGCTCCATCGTCGAGCTGCTCCGTTGCCGCGCCACCCGGCTCTGCTCGCGTCGCGCTGCTGCGCCCCGCGCTCAGCCGCCCACAGCGCAACCAGCTCGCGTCCCTCGCCACGCCGACGCTTCACCTCCCGGCCGCACCCCCACTGGCCCACCTCTGCCCTGCACTGCCTGCGCCGCTGATGTCGTGCGCGCCATGGCGCTCTGCTCCGTCCCCATCGTCCTCAAGGTGAGTGCCTTGGCCTGTGCTCCTCTCCTCCCCCTCGCTGCCTCCCGGCCTCGCCCCTGCGCGCTGCTCTCTGCCGCTGGCGGCGTGCCATGGACGCCTTCTGCTCGCCCAATCCATGCCGCCGGGACGCAAGCCGCATCTCGCTCGGCCCTTATTGACCCATGCAGCGCTGTGCCCCTACGTGCCTCGCCCCGATGTCTCGCCATCGTTCCACGCCACGCGCTCCATGCCACATCGTGCGTCGTGTAGTGCCTGCTCGACGAAATGCCACTATGATGCTTCACTGCTATGTGTCGTGCCACTGCTCGTCGCGCTCTTGTGTGCCATGGTCATCAACGTGTCGCAGTGACCATCACCGTGCTCACGATGTCACGGTGACTGCACACTCTTATTCTCATCCACACCGGCCATGCTTTGTGATTCCCTTGTGTGTGTCACGTCACCACAAGTGTTGTGTTGTTGCCCTGCTCATGCCATGGTCACGTTGGTGTGTTGACCATGGTGAGCGCATCACCCATCCTACATCATAACTTCGATGCACAAAGGGGAGCCTAGCGTATTGCGTTGTGCCCCTACACCCTACAACTCCACTAGAGTTGCCTTTAGGTCGTTTACCTTTCACTTGGCACACCAGCTCAAGCCAATGTTTTGCCATCGTTGTCTGCTTGACGTTGTCACGACGTTTCACGTCATGGGTGTGTCCTTGCAACAAGGCAAGGAATACCGGGGATATACATAGTGCGGGAACACAACCACGACATATCAGGTGATGGCCGTTTGGCCAAATTAGGGTTTAGTCGAGGTGATATTCATCAAGTCCTAGGTGTAGCCAAGGTGCTTGATGAAATGCCTTCTAGGTCAAACCAGGTGTGTCAGTGATCACCGATGACCTGGGGTAGAGGTATGCAAGAACGTTGCGACCAGCAAGGAGAACTAGACCAAGGGGAACCATGGATAAGAGTTCCTTGGTTGTGTCGAGGATGTTCTCTAGCCGTCCACAGGATTGGTTAACTTGGTGTACCACTTCATCGACGGCAGGTTCGTCGAGTCACTTATCAACAACCGAGTCGACATCACTACCCTTAAGACTCACAAGGTGGTGTTCGGGATTCCGCTCACCCCATTGACAAGTCCGGGTTGATGTGGACGTCGCTAAGATGATCTTCTCGAGATGGCAAAGCATGCCTTCACGGCAAGGTCTCGCATCATGTTTAAGTCCCAGGAGCTTACCGAGCTCACCTGGACAAGCTTGCGGAAGACACTACATTAGTGTCATCGTGTAGGCACCTGAACGATGCTTGCGACATTAGTCGTAGCAACTGGTTTACCTAAAAGCGGTTTGAATGTTGTCTTGGTACTCATGTTAGGTTAACAGTGCTTGTAATGACTTCTTAAGTCCAAGCCATGTTGATCTAAATTCACTCCCAAGTGTCATTAGGTTCCATCATGGTTCATCCTAAGTCAGGACCCTACGACAACATTGCTCACTTAACTAGGTTTACTCCTTTATGAGTTAAGTCAAGTTCATTGGTCGATTACTAAATCGTGACCTTCGTCTTGTACATCCACTCATACTAAAGCTTTCGATGTCCCACCTTGATTTTTGGGTCGTCCTTACACTTCTCCGCCCAACACTTCTTCACCATTCAGAATTGTCAATCTCACGTGGCATAGCTTGAAGTGTGGTATGCTAAGTTGCAATGTAGCTTTATGTTGTACCTTTCAGTTCATACCAACACTACTATGTCCACCTTGACTCATCCTCTGGTTACCCACACAACAGAGGCATATCTGTCCTTCCTAGTCAAACTCCTCGTTCTTAAAGTTTACACAACCCCGTGGAGTCTATTATTAAACTACTTAATTACTTAATTACTTATATGCATATCATGTCAATAGGAACGTGCTGATAGGTGATCGACAAGAAACTTCGATTGGAGGAGAAGGCCAAGGTGTTTCCACTTGAAGTTCCGTGGCACACTCTTTGGAGGAAAGCACAAGACTTAACGACTGACATTGACTTAGTGCAAACTAAGGCAAGCCCCGGTTTGCATTTAAGTGCCTTTTAAAGTTTTGCTTTCATACACACTGTATTAAATAGACTTAATATGTGCATTAGGTCTATGTTGATTGAATACCCCACATGCATGACCAAATAATCCTTGACGTGGATGGGTAGTATAAGACCCCCTCTATTTATATTGCTATGCCTAATGTTTAGTTAGAAGATTGGTAGAAGTCGAGTATGTCGGATACTACTCGTGAGATTGGTCACATTTTACTGATCACAAGTCAAGTAGTTGAATCCTACTTGCGAGAGAAGTTGAGTGAGAGAAACCTACTCGTGAGTTGTTACCATAATGTTAACTCTTTAATATGAGACGTGGACGAGGATTTGTGTAGGTTGGTTTGCCCACATCGTGCCTGGGTCCGTAATGACGAGGCAGGTGTTGGGAGATGGATTGGTAGCCCCGTCTGTGTTGGTTAAGGCCCATCCGTATGCGGCCCCTTCGAACAAGCTTGACTTGTACCAGCGACATACTGGACATATGGACTCTAGTAAACTGACGTAACTCGATAACTGGGATGTCGAAGCCCATTAACTCACCATCGATAGGGGTGGGTTGAGGACAGTAAGGTGTAAATCGGTCGGCGGACACAAGAGGTGTTCCGTGCGGAGACCTTCTGTTCGCGGAGGTGAGACGGGTTCAGTGTTCGGGTTTCTTGTGAAAGGTGGCCATATACGACTAGTACTGAAGTGCTACGTAGGTATTGATGTACTCGCTGACACTTCCGAACGTGCGTATGTGTCGTGTTGTCCGGGTGTGTCCTGATTGCAATCACCGTCCCTTACGGTAATAGAGTACCACTTGTTCACTGAGCCGTGACGTAGTAAATACTGAAGAAATAGAAGAATATGATATATTGACTTATAATTGCTTTGCAACCATGTATGGCTTAGAGATAGCATAATTACAGTTTACAGATTCCAGACACTTAACCTGAATAGCATTTGTGCTTTGGGCATGTCATATCATCGGCGAAGCATTTCTTGTTTGATTGTGGAGTCTATGATGTGCCATGCCCAAGGAACGTCAGTTGCTACTTAAAAACTTGACTCTAAGGATCCACTTATAGGCGAGTCTACTTATGCTATTCCCTACCTATGTTTAGACTTCTCCTTGCATATGTCTAGTGAGATGGGTTAGTCTTGCTGAGCCTTATGCTCACGTTTGCGCTTTAACGATTTTTGGAGGTATTAGTTTTATTTCTGTTGTTCAGGTTGTACATGAGACTCGAGGTGTCGAGATAAATCTCATGTGAACCATGCCGCTACTGAATGTTCTTCTTGTTGCTAGTGAGAAGCGTCCTAGGGCATGGACGTCTTCTCTCCTGCTTAATTAGGTGAGATTATGAGTATGTATTTTCCGCTGCGTGTGTACCCCTGTTGTACACTCTTTTGTAAACTATTCTTATTATGAAATGAAAACTTTATATGTTTTGGTATCCTTTTCGTGTGTGCTGTTAGGTGCCACATCGCACGGCACCACCCAATGAGATCCTCGGAGGTGTGGACCCCAGTCCCCATAGACATGGTATCAGAGCTTCATTGGGAATAGCACACTCAAAAAGAGCCTATTTTCGAAAACTCCGAAGTAGTCTAGTGAGGTTTAGTTATATGCCCATTAAGGACTATTGCTAGCATAAGTTATAAAGGTGGTGAACTAACTTGTTATATTATTTTGTAATGACGCTCCGTCTTCAAGGTAAGAGGTAGGGTACGCCATCGAGAGCGGGTCAATGTCGGTAAACTCTGCATACAAGATGTGGTATGTGATATTTCCGTGGCTTTGCACGGAAAGTCAATATGAGTCTCTGAAACTTTTTCATGTTTCCAAGAACATATGACACGCGGTACCCCAGCGTAACACAAAAATAGTGGGAGCCCCCGTCGGGTGTTGTATAACCCGATAGTATGCATCTCTAGAACCATTCATGTTCTATGGGAGCATGCAAAACACGTATGCCCGAGCGTGTATATGTCGGTTCGTGCGAGAGTCTTTGCTGTACAGACGTAGTACAACCATGTACCTCGAGACATGACTTTGCTCGAGGGCGACTCACACTAGAGTCGTATACATTTACTTTTATATATATTATTGTGACTGCCTATCGTGTTTCCCCGTACCGCCCTTGAGGTGTGAAGGTGTGAAAGGGGATTGTTTGTCTTCTGTAGGTACACTAACTCCGGTAGCGACCCGTGTAGCAAATGTTAGTGAGTCGATATTAGGACCACCTATAGATGTATCCGGATATACCGGGTTAGACTTTTCTTTTGGTAAGACACGTAGTACTGTCAGTATCACAATTGATACTTTGACCATCCCCCACGAAAGAATGGCTTCATCATCATCTTGTAAGATCCAACTACCAGTTGCTGGTAAGTTATGGGTCAAAGTTTAGACATGGATAGTGCAATGCGAAGAAGGATGAAGATTAAGGCTTTTGTGTACTCTTGACGGAATCTAGCTCGATTTTGTCAAGAGGTGCTTCTAGTTAAACTTCATAGAACCTAATAGTATGCCATATGAATGGAGAAGGTCTTCAATTCCTCTACGACATATTCTTTGACAATTTGGAACGGAAAGCACTTTGAACCGGTCCGAATCCTTGAAAACCATCAATTATTCACCTCCTCGATCTAATGAGTCCTTATCCATTTTGATCATAACTCCTTATAGATTTCATCTCGACAGACCTATTTTATATTGTGGGAAAGCGTAGAAAGTCATCTACAACATTTCATTTGAACTCCAAGTATGAATCTTCAAGTAACTCGATGAAAAATTTGAAGTTACCTACTCTTTACCAATCTGGACCAGCTGGGGACAGATCTGTGTACAGTCACGATTTCGACGATAACTCTTTGTAGAATCGTCAAATACCTTTGTGTAATACATTTCCAGAAACCTTGCGACTTGTACAACAAGTTTGTAATGGGACTTGCTGTCATATTGTGAGGTTATCCATCTGAAAATCAGTGATGAAATCAGCAATAAACCCACCAAGTTCTGTCAAATTAATTTCTGAAACATGAACACCTTGTTCCACTTCAAAAATCCATATCTCTTCCATCTGGAGGGCTATGAAGGAAAATGAATACTTTTTGGAAAGCCTTTGAAGTATTCTATATGTTTTCTATTGACCCCCAAGCCAAAAGACCATTGTAAGATGGTGAAAATCCTCTCCAACTAACTCAGCTGCTGTTCTGAAACTGTGTAAGACAGCATCTGAATTTTTGCCGTAACTCTTTGTAGAAAGCTCTTCTATTCCATTATGATCGGTTTCTGGAAAGGGGAAGGGATATTCTACAACTTTGTTATTCAATGTTACCTCAAATTCAGTTTAGAAATAATTAGAAACTGGAGTTGAAGATAGTACATGTATATAGGTGCTATTTAAAACAGTCAGAAAAAAATTCTGAACTTTGAATGGCCATAACTCTTAAACTATAAATGCAACCTATGCATTTTTATATACGTATGGAAATCTTAAAGAGTCCTCTATCAACTTACTATTCAACACAAAGGCTAAAACTCGCAAGAACATGGTCTAAATCGAAGTATCGTTTAAAGTGTCAAAACATACCAGAATATGGACCGCTATATATTCAGTTACTGTTCAGACCGTAATTTCTAGTAGACTCATCGATTGGCTTTGGGTTTTACATTTATGAAATCCTGATAATGTATGCAACCAGTTTGATATGTGTTATTTTTTCAAATGTTGCTTGTTTGTATATCTGAAAATTGTGGACAAAATCAGCCTTAAACAAAGGAGGTGCTGTCCGATTTTCAGAAAAACTGTCAACTTGCAAATGCCATATCTTGTCAACCAGAAGTGCTACGAGGGCAAGTAAGTACTCCTTAGAAAGATTTGGAAGTACTTTACAAGTTCTCTATTCTTCTCAAGACCAAAATTCTTTTCTAGGTGGGTGAAATTTGAATAATCGCAGAGACTGTCCAGGCACACCCAAACTGGACAGCAATCTGTACACCTCTGAATTTAATCCATAACTCGGAGAACCATGATCCAATGGTGTCGCGCGAGTAACCGTCGGAAAGGTTAGAGAGTCAGCTACATTTTTTGCAATTGGCTCCAGACCTGAATCGGTCATCTACCTATTCCAAATCGAGTTTGAATGCAGAATGGTCAATCTGAACTGAATTCAAATTCTGAATGCTGAAATTTTATCCAACTTCAAAAATTCATATCTCTTGAACCAGGACTGATATGAAGACAAGTAAATACATTATGGAAATCTTATTACATTGGATACAACTTTGTAAATAATAATATGTCCATATTTCCATCAGAACAGCCTGAAAACTTTATATCAAAACTGCTACTTTTTAAACAGGTTCTGCTGAAAGTGCTGAAAAATCTGCTGACTTTAAAATTGCATAACCTGCAAACCAGGGATGATCTAGAGGCAAACCAATACTTTTTGGAAACGTCTTGAAGTGTACTTTAACTTTTTTATGCACATTAAGATCTGATTTTGCATTTCACTGGATCAAAATTGAGTTTGCGTTCAGACTGGTCGTTTGTCACCATAGCCTAGCCAGTTTGAACCTTTTGGTTTTTGTTAGGCATTTGGTTCTCGAGTTCAACTCGAGGAGTTTCATAACATCACAGGTGTTGTGATTCAACAATAATTACCATTAGAGTTGAGTATTAAACTCAATCAAATCTCTTTGGCTCAATTGCTCATGTTAGTGTTCTAATTAGGCAACCGTGCACCTCACACTTTAAGGTGGTATTGAGCATGTGTTGCACTTCCATTAGTCGACGACCCTCCCCGTAAGGATCATTTGGGGTAAGTTTCTCGCTTACCTAGCTTGAACCTTAAGGGGGAAGGAGTGCACCTAGTAATCAATGTGATACGTTCACCTAGGTGTCATACCAAGGTACATCGACACTGAACCAACGTGCTGGAAGCAATGCTCAAGTAAGTAGGACCGAGTACAAATTGACTCATTGGGGCAATGAGAAGCTTAATTAACGGATCTTCTAGAACCCCGTTCCTTGGAGAACTCGATCATCGAGTTAAAGAAGTCAGTTGATTCTTCACGCTAAACCACTCCCTTGCTTCAGTCTCTGAGACGAGAAGCCATAGGTGAGTAGTATGAGCTGGAAATTCTTTTGCAAGAACGTGGATCACTAACCAAGGTCGTGCCTAGCACAATACCTTGTCAACTACTTAGTGCAACCTACGGAAGTGATGAGAACCTTACTCTTCAAAGTTTATTCTCTTTGCATCTTCTGAAGGCAACCCTACTGCACCTTTTAAAGGTTAGACATACTACCTTAGGAATCCTACGTGATGAAAAACTTGACCCTTTGTTAAGGAATCACAACTACCTGTAAGCTGTGATTAGCAAGCTTCAGGGAACTTCACATCAACAAGAAGTTCAATCATTTTGTTCCATTATGTACACTCTGTTGCCTTGAGATGAACCTCATCCTTCCTTGCTAATGTTCTTACCTTGAAATTCTTGAACTTGGTCAAGACATGAAAGTGACATTCGTCGTTCGACACTTTTAATGACCAAGTCACTTAATCCTTCTGTATCTAGGGTACTTCTGTTTGTGTTTGAGTTTTCTTACCTATTTTTGCTCAAAGCATAATACTGAATGCACCATACCTTGCATAGTTATCCGCAGGTTTGCATTGTGTCTGCATAACATCATCCGGTTTGTGATGCATCATGAAACGTAATTACTAATGAGTTTTGAGCAAGGATATGTGACCCTGTTTAGATACTTAAGTAGTGCCTAACATTTTTGAGTTGTGATCAATTTTATCGTTCGCAACGCCTTCAACTGGTTTCATTATCTTGAGTAGCACAAGGGACACCTTGTGACTAAAACACAGTTGAGTCCTTGTCCTTGACTTGTTGAAACTCAAATCGTGAGTACAGGCAACTGACTGTTTCTAGCTGCGAGGAGTTTCTTATTGACTTCTCGACCTCGCTAGAGCCTTAAAATCTTTCTATTCGCGAGATTATTATTGATTACCAAACTTTGGAACTCTTTGACTTGTACTGCCTGATGGCATTGCTTCGGCTACAAAACCAAAGCAGAAAAGTCTTCATATGAGAAACATCCAGAGTTAAGGACGCTTACCTATCATAGAACTCTAAGTACCTCCTCAATGAAGAAGGTTACATCATTTTGACGGATCGAAGACGACCTCAACACCTCAACATAAATTTTTAAGACCCAAGTTTTACGATGTGATATTGTCATGTCGAGCCTCCTGTCAAGGTTATCAACTTAAAGACTGGAATCACTCGAAGCAAACTTTAGAATTTCTTAAGATGCTTGAAGATAATCACTATTTCGTAGAACCCAAGTCTTTAAGGGCATTGCCATTTTTCTTAGTCAATGACCCTCTTTTACGGATCGTTCCCTCATCGTTTCTGTTATTCTACTTGTTAGAATCTCGTGACAAGATTCCTTTAAGGGGGGAGGATTGTAAAAGCCCGCTTTTCAGAACAAAAAAAACACAAAAATGCAAACTTAAAATTTTTGAAAGTGGACTTGGAAATCCAATTTCACATGAACCATATGAGTTAACCAATGTTCACTAAAAATAGGAAATTGTTAAAATTTTACATATAGAACATTGTTGCTAATGTATATTGGAACTTAAGGTGTAAAATCCTTAATTTCCAAGTATTCACATTTTTCATGAAAAATTAAAGGAGAAAAGAAAACAAAATAGAGAGAAAGAAAAAGGAATTATTCCAACCCTAAAATGGGACATTCAAAATATTCAAGTCTAAGGCTATAAATTTTTCCATGACCTTCTCATATTCCCAATTGACTCTCGGTAAAGTTTCAAAATTTTCGAAGCACGTTTTCTATTTATTGGACACGTACTGAGAGTTTAACCATAGTCGACTTCAAATTTAAACTTTGTACTTAACCTTGTCCAAATCAACTCCAAATTTTTCCGGAGGTCCCTTATGGTTCAAAAAGGGTAACTTCAATGTTTCAGGATTTTTGAACCTAACCTACCATTTATTTCATTGAATCAAGTATCACCGCTTGAATTCAAATTCAAACCTGAGTTCCAAATTCAACTTGCTCAGTTCTAAAATCTGATTGCACCATAAAATTCTTCACATTTTATTTTGTCATTGGGCCAAAGTTGAATATTTTTGAAGCATGTTTGCTAGCCCTAATTGAAATTGGAAAGAGGAATGAGGGAGGTGGGTCCCACAAGTGGTCCCCACAGGTCAGGTCGGCAACTGCCCACAACGTGACACTGATACCCTGCATGTGCCACCGCGATGAACACATCGGTCCTTATCTACCGCGCCCGACTACTTCCTATCCACAGCACCGCTCGCGCCCAGCCACGACGACGGCCGCGCGCCTTCTCCACGTCCGGCCGCCTCCTCGCCTCTGCTCCGGCCCCTGCGCCACGGCGCTGGCACCCCGCCCAAAACCGACCGCCAGCCGTACGTCCGCTCGCCTGGCCGCCGGCGCCAGCGCCACACCACTACGCGCTGCCAACGTCGCGCTGCGCTCCTCCTCCCGACTTCCGCTCGACCACCGCGGCCCTGCCGCTGCGCGCTCGCCAACTCCTATCCATCGCTCGCCCGGAGCCGCACCACCCCGCCAGCCGCGTGCCTCCTCACCCGGCCGCCAGCCGTCTCTACTCCTGCGCCTCCCACGCCGGCCGCCGCTCGCCCTGGCCGTGCCACTCCATCGCCGAGCTGCTCCGTCGCCGTGCCACTCGGCTCTGCTCGCGTCGTGATGCTGCGCCCCGCGCTCGGCCGCCCATGGCGCCACCAGCTCGTGTCCCTCTCCACGTCGGCGCTTCACCTCCCGGCCGCGCCCCCACTGGCCCGCCTCTGCTCTGCACCGCCTGCGCCGCCGACGTCGTGCGCACCATGGCGCTCTGCTCCATCCCCATTGTCCTCAAGGTGAGTGCTTTGGCCCGTGCTCCTCTCCTCCCCCTCGCCGCCTCCCAGCCTCGCCCCTACGCGTTGCTCTATGCCGCCGGTGGCATGCCATGGATGCCTTCTGCTCGCCCAATCCATGTCGCCGGGACGCAAGCCGCATCTCGCCCGGTCCTTGCTGATCCATGCAGCGCCATGCCCCTACGTGCCTTGCCCAGATGTCTTGCCTTCGTGCCATGCTGCACGCTCCATGCCACATCGTAAGTCATGCAGTGCCTGCTCGACAAAATGCCGCTATGATGCTTCACTGCTATGTGTCGTGCCACTGCTCGTCGCGCTCTAGTGTGCCATGGTCATCAACGTGTTGCAGTGACCATCACCGTGCTCACGATGTCACGGTGACTGCACACTCTTATCCTCATCCACACCGGCCATGCTTTGTGATTCCCTTGTGTGTTTCACGTCACCACCAGGGTTGTGTTGTTGCCCTGCTCGTGCCATGGTCATGCCGATGCGTTAACCATGGTGAGCGCGTCGCCCACCCTGCATCATAACTTTGATGCACAAAGGGGAGCCTAGCGTATTGCGTTGTGCCGCTACACCCTACAACTCCGCTAGAGTTTCCTTTAGGTTGTTTACCTTTCACTTGGCACAACAGCTCAAGCCAATGTTTTTCCGTCGTTGTCCGCTTGACGTCGTCACGACTTTTCACGTCATGGGTGTGTCCTTGCAACAAGGCAAGGAATAACCGGAATATAGATAGTGCGTGAACACAACCACGACACATCGGGTGATGGCCGTTTGGCCAAATTAGGGTTTAGTCGAGGTGAGATTCATCAAGTCCTAGGTGTAGCCAAGGTGCTCGATGAAATGCCTTCTAGGTCAAACCAGGTGTGTTGGTGATCACCGATGACCTGGGGTAGAGGTATGCAAGAACGTTGCGACCAACAAGGATAACTAGACTAAGGGGAACCTTGGATAAGAGTTCCTTGGTTGTGTCGAGGATGTTCTCTAGCCGCCCACAGGATTGGTTAACTTGGTGTACCACTTCATCGACGGCAGGTTCGTCGAGTCGCTTATCAACAACCGAGTCGACATCACTAGCATTAGTGTCATCATATAAGAACCTGAACGATGCTTGCGAGATTAGTCGTAGCAAATGGTTTACCTAAAAGCGGTTTGAATGTTGTCTTGAACTCATGCTAGGTTAACAGTGCTTGTAATGACTTCTGAAGTCCAAGCCATGTTGATCTCAATTCAGTCCCAAGTGTCGTTAGGTTCCATCATGGTTCATCATAAGTCAGGACCCTACGACAGCACTGCTCACTTAACTAGGTTTACTCCTTTATGAGTTAAGTCAAATTCATTGGTCGACTGCTAAATCGCGACCTTCGCCTTGTACACTCCACTCATACTCAAGCTTTCGATGTCCCACCTTGATTTTTGGGTCATCCTTACACTTCTCCGCCCAACACTTCTTCACCATTCAGAATTGTCAATCTCATGTGGCTTAGCTTGAAGTGGTATGCTAAGTTGCAATGTAGCTTTATGTTGTACCTTTCAGTTCATACCGACACTACTATGTCCACCTTGACTCATCCTCTTGTTACCCACACAACAGAGGCATATCTGTCCTTCCTAGTCAAACTCCTCGTTCTTAAAGTTTACACAACCTCGTGGAGTCTATTATTAAACTACTTAATTACTTATATGCATATCATGTTGATAGGAATGTGCTGATAGGTGATCGACAAGAAACTTTGCTTGGAGGAGAAGGCCAAGGTGTTTCCACTTGAAGTTCCATGGCAGACTCTTTGGAGGAAAGCACAAGACTTAACGACTGACATTGACTTAGCGCAAACTATGGCAAGCCCCGGTTTGCATTTAAGTGCCTTTTAAAGTTTTGCTTTCATACACACTGTATTAAATTGACTTAATATGTGCATTAGGTCTATGTTGATTGAATACCCCACATGCATGACCAAATAATCCTTGAAGTGGATGGGTAGTATAAGACCCCCTCGATTTATATTGCTATGCTTAATGTTTAGTTAGAAGATCGGTAGAAGTCGGGTATGTCGGATACTACTCGCAAGATTGGTCACATTTTATTGATCACAAGTCAAGTAGTTGAATCCTACTTGCGAGAGAAGTCGAGTAAGGGAAACCTACTCGCGAGTTATTACCATAACATTAACTCTTTAATATGAGACGTGGACAGGGATTTGTGTAGGTTGGTTTGCCCACATCAAGCCTGGGTCAGTAATGACGAGGCAGGTGTTGGGAGATGGATTGGTAGCCCCGTCTGTGTCGGTTAAGGCCCGTCCGTATGCGGCCCCTTCGAACAAGCTTGACTTGTACCAGTGACGTACTGGACATATGGACTCCAGTAAACTGACGTAACTCGATAACTGGGATGTCGAAGCCCATTAACTCACCATCGATAGGGGTGGGTTGAGAATAGTAAGGTGTAAATCGGTCGGCGGACACAAGAGGTGTTCCGTGCGGAGACCTTCTATTCGCAGAGGTGAGACGGGTTCGGCGTTCAGGTTTCTTGTGAAAGGTGGCCATATACGACTAGTAGTGAAGTGTTATGTAGGTACTGATGTACTCGCTAACACTTCCGAACGTGCGTATATGTCGTGTTGTCCGGGTGTGTCCTGATTGCAATCACCATCCCTCGCGGTAATAGAGTACCACTTGTTCACTGAGCTGTGATGTAGTAAATACTGAAGAAATCAGAAGAATATGATATATTGACTTATAATTACTTTGCAACCATGTATGGCTTAGAGATAGCATAATTACAGTTTACAGATTCCAGACACTTAACCTGAATAGCATTTGTGCTTTGGGCATGTCATATCATCGGCAAAGCATTTCTTGTTTGATTGTGGAGGCTATGATGTGCCGTGCCCAAGGAACGTCAGTTGGTACTTAAAAACTTGACTCTAAGGATCCACTTATAGGCGAGTCTACTTATGCTATTCCCTACCTATGTTTAGACTTTCCCTTGCATATGTCTAGTGAGACGGGATAGTCTTGCTGAGCCTTATGCTCACGTTTGTGCTTTAACGATTTTTGCAGGTATTAGTTTTCTTTCTGCTGTTCAGGTTGTACATGAGACTCGAGGTGTCGAGATAAATCTCATGTGAATCACGCCGCTACTGAATGTTCTTCTTGTTGCAAGTGAGAAGCGTCCTAGGGCATGGACGTCTTCTCTCCTACTTAATTAGGTGAGATTATGAGTATGTATTTTCCGCTACATGTGTACCCCTGTTGTACACTCTTTTGTAAACTATTCTTATTATGAAATGAAAACATTGTATGTTTTGGTATCCTTTTCGTGTGTGCTGTTAGGTGCCGCATCGCATGGCACCACCCAATGAGATCCTCGGAGGTGTGGACCCCGGTCCCCATAGACATGGTATTAGAGCTTCATTGGGAATAGCACGATCGAAAAGACCTATTTTCGAAAACTCCGAAGTAGTCGAGTGAGGTTTAGCTATATGCCCATTAAGGACTATTACTAGCATAAGTCATAAAGGTGGTGAACTAACTTGTTATATTATTCTATAACGACGCTCCATCTTCAAGTTAAGAGGTAAGGTACACCATTGAGAGCGGATCAATCTCGGTAAACTCTGCATACGAGATGTGGTATGTGATATTTCTGTGGCTTTGCACGGAAAGTCAATATGAGTCTCTGAAACTTTTCCATGTTTCTAAGAACATATGACACGCGGTACCCCAGCGTGACACAAAATTAGTGGGAGCCCCCGTCGGGTGGTGTATAACTCGATAGTATGCATCTCTAGAACCATTCATGTTCTATGGGAGCATGCGAAACACGTATGCCCGAGCGTGTATAAGCCGGTTCGTGCGGGAGTCTTTGCTGTACAGACGTAGTATAGCCATAATGGCCGACGTAAGTTACGCTTAACTTGCGTCGGCCGCTTTAATGGTCGACGTAAGTAAATAAGGCCATTGAAATTATATTAATAAGCCGACGTAAGTTACCGAATTTAACCTACCCGCGCACGCCTCTCTTTCTCCTTAACCCGCGCGCCGCTTCTGTCCGTCGCTCCCTCGCCCGACACCACCGCCGCGCCCGCCGTCGCTGCTGCTGCGCCCACCGCCTTCTGACGCCGCCGCCGCCAGTTACTCCTCCCCTCCCCTCCGCTCCCCTCACCGACTGCTGCCCCCCCCCCCCCCCCCCCCCCCCCGCCCCCTCCCCGAGCGCCCCCCTTCCCAGGCCCACTGCTGTCGGCCCGACCCTCCCCGCGCCCTCCCCGAGCGCCGCCCCCCTCCGCCCCTCCTATGCCCTCCCTCCACCTCCCCTCCCCGGCCCCCCTCCCCCTCCCCTTCCCGACTGAGTGTCACCCCCCTCACCCTCCCTGCAGAGGTCCCCCCATCCTCCCCCTCCCCTCCCCGTGGCCCCCCTCCCCTCCACAGAGCCCCCCCCACCCCCCATCCTGCAGAGGTCCACCCCACCCTCCCCCTCCCCTCCCCGAGGCCCCCCTCCCCTCCACAAACCCCCCACCCCCACCCCCCAAACACCACCCCACCCCACCCCCTCAATTTCAAATTTGAAATTCAATTGAATTGCATTGTGAAAAATTGATTTGAATTGAATTGTTCAAATTTGAAATTGAATTGAATTGTTTAAATTATGCTTAAATTGCTTAATTGTTTATTTAATTATGCTTAATTAGTTAATTTGCTTACTTTATATTATGTTTATTTAGTTATGCTTAAGTTGTTAAGTTGCTTAATTGTGCTTAATTTGCTTAGTGTAGATTATGCTTAATTAGTGTAGTGTAGATTATGCTTAATTGGTTTCTGTCAAGGGCGGCGTCGGGGGTGGCCGGCCGTCGGGGCACTTAGGTTCTCTCGTGGCTATAGATGGCCTATGGGTTGTGCCGCGCCGGCCGGCTCGAGCCTGGCCAGTCTCGTGCATGAAAACATTATGCCTGGCATGGCCCGCAGATTTGCCGTGCCGGGCCGGGCTGGCACGACGGGCCATAATCCAAGGCCAAGCACGACGGATCCCATTTTCCCCTGTCGGGCCATGCCAGGCCCGTTCGCGGGTTGAGCATGTCTATAAGTTTCTTCGGCTCGTCGTAGATCTACCGGGGTCCTCGCCTCACCTCCTCTAGATGAGAGTCTAGAAGTTGTCGCTCGTCGAGCTCGCCTGAGGTGCCGGAGGTGAGGGAGGGAGCCGAGGGCGGCTGAGCGGGGTCTAAGGTCAAGCCCGAGCATGGCCCGTGTCGGGCTTCGAGCTGGCCCAAACCCAGTTCACTGTCTCTCTCATTATTTTCTCTATGTGCATAAATTAACGAGAAACTAACGGTAATTTGTGTGGATATTAATTGCAGAGTCAAACATTTGCGAAGATCGTAGTTGGATGTACACTGGTTGGAAGAGCAGAATTGGTGGTCACTCAGATGAGTGGTACGCCAAGACAGAAGCTTTTGTGGAACGAGCTTTTTCGTTGTCAAATAGAGACAAGGTGCGGTGCCCATGTACGAAATGCCGAAACGGAACATTTTTGGACAAAGTGGAACTTACAATGCACTTGTGTCGAAACAGTTACGTGTCACATTATAAGTTGTGGAACTTCCACGGCGAGACAACTTCTCAAGCTATATAAGAAGTGGAAGCGGACAATGATGATGCCACGAAGGTTGATATGATGGATGAGATGCTGGAAGCTATACGACCAGAGCTTACAGAGGATCCTCAAACAGCAGAGGTTAAAAAGTTCTTCAAACATCTCAAAGATTCAGAAGAGTCGCTGCATGGGCACACTAAAATGACAATCCTCAATTTTGTGACTAGACTTATGGCACTTAAGTCGAAGTTCTTCTTTTCTAATAACTGTTACAACAAGCTCATCAATTTGTTCAACGATGCCCTTCCACATCCCAACAAAGTGCCTGAAGATATGTATAAGTCGAAGAAAATTCTTTCTGGTCTCGGTATGAAGTATGAGAAGATTGATGTGTGTCCAGACAACTGTATGCTTTTCTGGAGAGAGCATGCTAATGAGAACAAATGTTTGAAATATGGTCAACCGAGGTTTGTCGAAGTTGTTAATAATGATGGTGATACTGTGACGACGGAAGTCGCACGTAAGCAGCTTCGTTACTTACCCGTGACACCGAGGTTGAAGCGGTTGTTCCTTTCAAAAAAAAATTGCCAGACACATGATATGGCACAAAGAAGGTGAGCGTTAGAACAATGGAGTCATGACGCACCTGTCCGATGGTGAGGCATGGAAGGTGCTAGACCTGTTCGACCCAGAATTTAGTCGTGAAGCAAGAAATGTTCGCATCGGGTTGGCGACAGATGGGTTCACACCGTTCAGCACAAACGCCGCACCATACTCCTGTTGACCCATCTTTGTCATTCCGTACAATCTTCCACCAACTTTTTTCATGAAGAATGAGTTCATGTTTCTTAGCCTCATTGTACCTGGGCTGGATCATCTTGGGTCACGTCTCAACGTGATGTTGAAACCGTTGATAGAAGAGTTGAAAATGTTGTGGACAGGAGTCGAAGCATACGACTGCTACAAGAAGCAGAAATTCAACCTTCAAGCTGCTTATTTATGGTCTGTCCATGATTTTCCAGCATACGACATGTTTTCTGGATGTAGCACTCATGGTCGTTTGACGTGTCCGATATGTGCCTGGGATACCGATTGCTTTCGACTTACCCATGGAGGCAAGATATCTTACTTCGATTGTCATAGATGTTAGCTGCCTCCGAATCACTTGTTTAGACAACAGAGAAATGTCTTTAGAAAGAACACTGTTGTCACTAAAGGACCACCGAAACGTCTTAATGGCTCAGAAATATCTGATATGTTTGACAAATTGGTGCCAGATGAAGGTCGTCCTGGATATTTCGAAGGTTTCAGAGACAAACACAATTGGACTCACATATGTGGACTTTGGGAGCTACCATATGAGAAGTCATTGATTCTAAGGCACAACATTGATGTCATGCATCAAGAGCGTAACATGGCCAAATGTATCATAAGCACATGCATGGACATGACGGGCAAAACAAAAGACAATTTAAAGGCTCGAAAGGATCTCACCGAGCTTTGTAACGCGCTCCTTTCTGTCTTCGACCTAAAGAAAAGAAACAAGTTCTCGAATGCTTGCAAAGGTTGAAATTCCCATATGGTTATGCAGCTAGTCTGAGACAAGCCGTGAATTTGAAAACGGGAAAGATCATTGGGTTGAAGAGTCATGATTATCACATAATCATGGAAAGACTTCTGCCTGTTATGTTTCGAGGCTACTTTGATGATGCGTTGTGGAAGGTGTTAGCAGAGTTTAGCCACTTCTATAGGCAACTCTGTGCTAAAGAAATCATGCTTGAGATGATGACTCAGTTGGAGAAGGAGATTTCGGTACTTTTGTGTAAGATGAAAAATTTTTTCCTCCAGGATTTTTCAATCCAATGCAACATCTCTTAATTCATCTTCCATTTGAAGCAAAAATGGGCGGTAGCATGCAATATAGGTGGATGTATCATATTGAAAGAGCACTCAGATATATGAAACCAATGGTTGGTAACAGGGCAAGGGTTGAAGGTTGCATCGCTGAAGCTTTTACTCTTAAGGAAGTAGGATACTTCTAAAGTGTTTACTTTGCAGAGGAACACAATGTTAATACTTCGGTAATGCGGTACAATATGGATGAGCAACCTCCTTGTAGCGATCTCTCTATTTTTGCAACAATAGGCACTACTGTTGGTAGTTACACTTCCTACGACGTTAGCGAAAAAGAAAGGTGTGCTGCTTTCTTGTACATGTACGCTAATATGGAAGAAATGAATGAATATTTCAAGTAAGTGTTTCTACTACACTTATGCTTTTCACCATCTTTTCCATCACATGTATTCTAAAAGGTTCTCTTTTCGTGTAGTATGTTCGACAAGCAAAATTGGAGACATAGACATCAACCCACAAGCAAGCAAATAGAACAGATTCGACGGGAAGGAATAAACGGGGGATCTTTCCTGGTTTCGATATCTTGTAACATTTTCTTGTTAAATTATCAATGTTAACAACATTTTCTTATAACGTAAGAATGCTTACATTTTCTAATAACTTCACACCTTGGACAGTGCAAGAAAGATGCCAATGTCTATGAAGATTTGCAACAACTATCATGTGGAGTGGTTAATGTTAGAAGCTATGGTCGATATGACATCAACGGCTTTCGTTACGTACAACTCAATTTGAATCACTTCGTCCTCTCGCGGCAACATGTAATACCGGAGTTGTGATGAGGGCAATCAATTCGCAAGAAAACAAAACTCAGTACTACAGAATTATTAAAAGAATCCTTTAATTCACTTTTGTCGGACACAAGACAATTTGAGCAGTATTCTTTGACTGCGAATGGTTTGATTCCATTCGTGGAATTCGAGTAAACGAATTTGGCATGGTCGAAGTAAAACACAAGGAACGGTTGAAAGGATTCGATTCATTAGTTCTTGCACACCAAGTAGAGCAAGTGTACTATCTACCTTATCCATGCAGTAAATTCAAAGCTTGGTGGGTGGTACATAAGGTGAATCCTCGTGAGCGGTTATACACTCCAGGAGATGATGATTATCATGAGGAAGCTGAGGCTGATGTGGTCTAACAAGAGGAAGAGTTGCCAGACTCCTTCTTAGTCGAGCTCGGTGTAGGACTCGATGACCAAGTTGGAGACGCTCAAGATATCGAGACTGGCACGGAAGCGGAAACATAATGAGAATCAGAAACTGAAGATATCGATGACTTAGTCGAACCTGCTGATTTGCGCAAATGAAAATGATATGCGGAAGAAGAAGATCGATGGGCTAGTTTAAGGAGTAGGGTTCATGACCATGATGTTAATGAATTTTAAAGTAACGTTTTATTCACTCGCTTAACATTAATTTTGCATATTATGTTTGCATATTAATCATTAATTCATTGCAACAGGATGTCGTTGTCAAAGGGGAAGGTGAAGGGGAAGGGGAAGCCAGTGATAGGGTTTGAGATGCCACGAGACCCTTGCTCAGGGACCTCGTTACCTTTGAGCCGATGTTCCCTCTTTTTGGCTCAGCTCCACCCTCAGTTCACGTGTGCTTTCAGTGGACGGAGGTAAATTTTAGTTTACAATAAAGTTATTTTATAAATTGCAGTTGTTAATAATTATTTATTGTCAATCTTTTTCTTTTGTGCAGTCTGACTCAAAGTCTTCTAATTCTGAGTCAGAGGCTAGGGGGCCACTACAGGAGCCCGAGTCAGAGGCGGGGCCGTTACAGGAGCCCTCTAGCGCTAGCCTCCCTTTGGAGCCGGCTAGCGCTAGCCTTCCTCTACAGGCGGCTACCGCTAGCCTTCCTTTGGACTCCGGTGGTTCTGCAGAGCCTTCAGGGTCACAGGACGCAGAGGCGTCGCAGCAGAGGCAACGGACAAGGAGGACCCACTTTGTGGCTCCTCCTCCGGTTACTTCTCAGCGGCCACGATCCGTCCTGTTGGTGACAGGTAAAAATTGTATATAGTATATTGAATATTAGATGTTGTTTTCCATTACTTAATGATTTAATATATTTTGCAGATGTCGGTATGACTTTTCATTCACGGGGGCCACGAAACATCACAGGCAGGTTAACGGTGTCTTGAGTGCTATCGTGAAGTCGCACTACCCCAGTGTCATTGACGGTTTCCCTGCCCTATCGTGGGACGACTACGCTCATGTCTCTCACCCGGTCCACAGCACGGCTCAGGGAGCCGTGTGGCATAATTTTATGGTAAGTTTATCTGTTTTATTTTTTCATCTCGTTTGAATTGTTAATGCATATCACTTAAATATTTGTTTGATTAAAGATGAGGTACCAAGTAGAGGAACCGGGCATGGAGGACCACGTGAGACGCGTGTTCCATTACAATGCTCGGAAGCTCACGACGGCGGCGTTGTCGAACGCCCGGATTTAGGCCGTCAATGCGTACTACAAGCGGCACCCCTGGGAGCAAGAGCAGGAGCAGGAGCAGCAAAGGGGTCCATTTTGGAAGGACTCCGATGCGTACTTGACAGAGGAGCAGTATGCAGAGTATCTACAATATCTGTCTATGTTAACTGCATTGATGAAAAATGAAATATGTGCAGGTTACTATTTCCTGGTTACAGGGTAACACCGAGGCGTACTTAGCTCTATGTCAGTACTGGGCTAGCGTCACTTTCATTAATAAGTCCACAAAGGCTAGATAGTGCCGCATGGGGTCCGACGGCAAGCACAACTATGGCGGCGACGACTACTTGCGTTTGGCTAAACGCATGGTAAGTATTTTTTTCAATTTATTTATATGTTCCTAATATATTTATCTCACTAACACGGCTATACAGGAGCGAGAGATGGGTCATGAGCCGACCCCGACCCAGGTTTGGAAGAGAGGTCACAAGGGGAGTGACCCTTCTCAGCCAGGGCAGTGTAGTCAGGTCGCAGCCGATCGACTGGTAAGTTTTCAAAATTCATCGATTTCATTATAACTAATACTATTATTGACATGCTTACAAGATTTATTTGTTTTGTAGGCAAAGTATGAGCAGGAGGTCGCGAATATACACGGTGCGTATTACGATTGGGAAAGCGCGTAGATCGACCCCCAAGCCGCGTACGCAAGCGGAGGCGGAAAGGCCCATGGACGGTGAGTTGTTCGTGTGCTTCATTTCTTTTTCAATTTATATTCTTCTACTTAGTGTTTTCATTCTTTTGCAGGTTTGCCATTTTTTATGGAGTTGTCGACTCGAGGTCGACACGACCTTTGAGAGGCGCTTCATCGTTGCAGGCCTCGTCCGTTGGGACCACCAGTGGTTGTCTCTCGCAGACCCAGTTGGAGCTCCTCACTTTGAAGGAGACGTTGACGCAGAACCAGACAGAGCTGGAGAGGTCGAGAGAGGAGCAGCAGAGGACAGCCTTAATGATGGCCTAGATGCAAACAGTAGTGGCGGTAAGTAATTTAAAGTACCGTAGTTAAATTTCATGGCATTTCAATAACATATATCTTCTAATATTTTGCAATGGCAGGCTCTTGCTCGACACAACAGTCAGGATATCGAGATTACTATGCTTCCGTTGCAGCGGACACCAGAGCAGTTGATAAACTCTTTCTTTAATATTATGCTAAGCTTCTTAAATGAATTATCCACTCTTTCACATTCTAGGAGTCGGCAATATCCTATCCTATTGTTGGGACGAGCAATTGCTATGAAATGAACTTTACTTCTAGAGTGTACACCTTTACAAAGTTTTACCTCCATTTGTTGCTTGCATGCATCACTTAATATCAAAATAACCATAAAATCATATGAAGTAAGTGGAATTTGGTAAAATTTGTTTCATTTCATATTATGTGATAGTTCATGCTTTAAATGGATCGATTGAAGTATAATTTGGTTGTGCAATTCTTTACAAGGCTAATACAGGGAATATATATGGTTCTTTTGCAGGGTTCGGGAAATGCGGCTCAAACTCCTTTGCCACATCCACAGGCACCCGGAGGAACGCGCCGAGAAGATCTCGGCTTCGAAGGTAGCGGAAGGGCAAGCGTGTAGCCCGGTGAATGGTTCTGAAACCTTTTTGTGTTGTTGTGGATGTTTTGAATGTTTTGTGGACTATTTTTTGATTTGTGTACTGTATAAATTGTTTGTGCATTGTTTTGTGATCTGTCTTGAGCTCGCAATCCTGTGAGGTAGTCAGTTTTTGTTTTTTTTTAAAAAAAAATGAAAACTTAACTTATGTCGGCTATGGCCAGACCGACGTAAGTTAGCCCAGTTTAACTTACGTCGGTCAGACTATACCGACGTAAGTTGAACCACTTAACTTACGTCGGTTTCGCGCAACCGACTTAAGTTATGCCGCTTAACTTACATCCACCAGCAGCAACCGACGTAAGTGCTCTGGCCCAGCCCGCGGCCCATCCCGGTAAATAACTCACGTCGGTTGCCGGATACCAACGTAATTAAGTAACTTACGTCGGTGGCCAACGTAAGTAACCCTAATTATGTCCAAATTGCTTCTCGGCTGGCAGCTGATGTAATTAAGGGAAAATCTACGTAATTAAGTAACTTATGTTGGTTTAGGCCTTAATTATGTTGGCCCTGGCTGACATAATTGATCGAGATTCCTATAGTGATCCCTAGGAACTCGAGTACGTTGAATAGGACGTATCGAAGGGGGATGGAGCAGCACTTCTGCCATCACGGGGCAACGCATAGTTTAGTAGATGCTTATGTTTATTTTGTGGCCATGTTTGTGTCATATTAAGAATAGCAGTGGGTATGTATAAGAAGACAAGGTGTGTATGACATCTCATGGGGACCAAGTATGGTAGAGATGCACTTCCGTAGTGGGAGTCCATCGTTTTAGAGTTCAGTTAAACTTGGTCATGAGATAATATATCTTGTATAAAGTTTGTACTTTATCAATAGATGTGAATGTTAAGCACTTATTCCCTTGTCAATATTCGCACTACTGTAATATGAAATGGATGAAGGAAAAGTAAACATGTGCTGATTTTAAGTCAATTGGATGCAGAATGGTGCGTACGCGCTCGGCGCGTGAAATGGGAGGTTCAAGTTGTGGTCGTGAGGACGAATCTCCGACCCAGGAGCCAGCTGCGACACCGCAGCAACAAGTTCCACCACCACCACCTCCTGAACTTCCGAGGAGTCTAGCTGAGGTTATCATCGCAGTGCTCGGCTCGTGTGACGAGCAAACAAGTTGTTGCGGACTTTGGTTCAGCATTCGTCCCGTCAAGGGGGGGGGGCGACCAGATGCGGGTCCACGACAACCTTCTCCGAGTTCATTCTCGGACTTCATATCAACGCACCCGCTGGTCTTCATGGAGGCCGGTGAACTGTTGGAGGTGGACAACTGGCTCCGCTCCATTGAAGGAAAGTTAGGTTTGCTACGTATGATTGAACATCAGAAGACCCTGTTCGCGGCCCAACAGTTATAAGGGTCTACTGGTGCGTGGTGGAAATATTATCTTGCTGCACGACCAGCCGACTATGCCGTGAGCTGGGAGGAGTTCATGGAGGTTTTTCACGCCTATCACATACCTACCGATGTTATGAGGAGGAAGCTTCAAGAGTTCTTGGAGCTGAGGCAAGGAGGAAGGAGTGCTTACGAGTACTCCAAGGCATTCAACCACTTGGCCCAGTATGCTGAGGACCAAGTTCCTACTGTAGACCGGAAGCGTGAATGCTTCTATCGGGGTTTGAACACCAAGATGAAGGATAATCTTGCCTTGTTCAACAGCGGCAGCTTCAACAACATGGTCAATGCCACGATCGTGCAGGAGGACCCTACTAGGGAGCTGTTCTCCGACAAGAAGAAAAGGAGTGCTCCGCAGGGCAGTGGAGGGGGTGCTCCTCAGAAGTACCCAATGGTGTATCGATCACCATCCGGCGAGAGGTGGCAGCTGCCATCATGACCACCGATGTTTTGTGGTCGCCCATTCAAGAACGCCGGCTCTCGCCCACAGCAGCAACAGGGGATGATTCCGCGTGCACTTCCACGTCCACCGTGTGCACCGGGATTCCGTCGTCTCTTCCGTGCCGATCAGGCCCCGTACACGTGTTTCACGTGTGGTTGTACGGGTCACGTCGCCAAGGACTACCCGCAGAGTGGAGGACAGTCACTGTACCAGGGGGCAAACCAGCCCACAAGAAGCCCAAGAAGCCAGCCATCAGAATGGGCAACATCCACCACCTCGCCATCGAGGACGTTCCGGAAGGCGCACCCATACTCACGGGTACGTTCTCTCTCATTGGTCATCCTGTAGTCATCCTGTTTGACTCCAGTGCTTCCCACAACTTTATTAGCAAGTCTTATGTCATTCAATATCAGTTGCCTATCATTTCCACAAAAACCCCATATATGATTTGTTCTCTGGGTGGGAGAGTAGTAGCAAATGATATGGTTCATAGGGTACCTCTTAATCTTGGTGGGAACATATACCCTACCTCTCTTATATTACTGGAGCATCAAAAGCTAGATGTCATCTTAGGGAAGGCATGGTTGCAACATAATGGTGCTATTATAGACATCATTCCTCGGAGAATATATCTGAATTCTCCACTCCACCCTTCCCAAGCTCTCACTCTTGAGAGTAATATCCAAGTGACTCAAACTACTTACAACACTGAGGCCTATAAACTTGAGGTCATTCTAGTGGTATGTGAGTATCCGGACGTATGTCCCGAAAATCTTCCTGGTATGCCACCAGAAAGAGATGTCGAGTTTAAGATTGAACTTGTACTGGGAACAGTGCCAATCTCGAGGAAGCCGTATATGATGGCACTTAAGGAACTTGCAGAACTGAAAGAGCAGCTGAAGGAACTTATGGACAAGGGTTTCATTCGTCCAAGTTCATCACCTTGGGGTTGTTCTGCATTGTTCGTGGAGAAGAAGGATAAAATGTTGAGACTATGTGTGGACTATCGTCCACTCAATGTTGTCACGATCAAGAATAAGTATCCACTGCCACACATCGATATTCTATTCAATCAATTGGTGGGTGCTAGGGTATTTTCAAAGATGGATCTTTGCTCTAGATATCATCAGATCAGGATTCGACCAGAGGATATACCTAATACGGCATTCTCGACGAGGTATGGATTGTATGAGTACCTTTTCATGTCCTTTGGATTGACCAATGCACTGGCCATTTCATGTATCTCATGAATTCAATGTTCAAGAAGGAATTGGACAAGTTTGTCATGGTCTTCATCGACGACATCCTTGTGTACTCAAAATCCGAAGAAGAACATGCACAACATTTGCATATCGTGCTTGAACGATTGCGAGACCACAAGTTCTATGCCAAGTTCAGCAAATGTGAGTTTTGGATCAGCCAAGTGCCATTTATAGGGCACATCATCTCTGTCGAGGGGATTGCAGTTGATCCAAGCAAGATTAAGCAAGTACTCAAATGGAAGTCTCCAAAGTTTGTGCATGAAGTTCGAAGCTTCCTGGGTTTAGTAGGATATTATCGGAGGTTCATTCCAAGTTTCTCCAAGATAGCTAAACAAATGAAGGAACTTCTGAAGAAAGGGAAGAAGTATTGAAAGTGCATCTAGGAATCTGTCGGTGGTTTGGATCCGGCAGATCTCCCGACACTACTAAAGTGTTAGAGGAGTTTAATGTTCGGTGTGGGCGCGCGGAGATTCAAGAAGGTGAATTGCAAATAGCACAGGAGACACGGAGATTTACGTGGTTCGAGCCGCCTGAGCATAATACCCTACTCCACGGGTGTGTTGGTGTTGTATTAGTTGTATGAGCTTGCGTCGAGCGTATATGAGCCTGTGTAGAACGTATCTGAACATGTAGAGTCCATCGTCGGTCTGCCCTTTTATAGTACAAGGACAGGCCGTTACAAGTTAGCCTGGCCCGACATGTGGCCCCGACGGTTACTAGTATTGATACTCATTCAACACATTTAATTGCCCTTAATGACCGGGTAATGGGATTTGACAGCACCGTTACTGGTAATTAAGGTCGTCTGATCGTGTGTCATTAATATGGTATTAATGACACTTAATCGGGTCTTGAATTTCTTGATTCCTCTTTGAAGATCCGAGCTGTTGTGGATTCTTCCGGAGGTTAGAGGCTGAAGATCCGACGGTTGGACACGTGGTAGCTCTGGAGCATACTGTGGAAACAGGTAGCTCCGGAGCTACCTGACATGTGTCAGTTCCATAGCTTCCCTCGGTCTGGGGTTAGGTCCGGGGGTGCCATTTCGGTACATAGCCCGGAGCTTCCCCCTTGCGGGCGGTAGCTCCGGTCTGACACTACACATGGCGACCCTGGGATTAACCATGCTGGAGAAGCGGGTCTGGTTATGTCTGACATGTGGGCCTCCGAAGGTCTTCAAATCAAATAGATGACTTTCCCTTAAGATCTTTGTAATCTCAAGGGGTGTACGGTTCCCAGGGTACCGACAGTGGCCCCCTGGGCCCACCTCTGGGGAAGACCCCTTGGGTGAGGTCATTCCGCCGGAGGTGGGTCCATCCTAGTGACTTTTGAACTGAATCTTCAAAGGTCTTCGAAAGTGCCGTTGGCGAGGGTTTGGAGTTAAATCCCCGCCGTGTGGTGCATCCCGCGTGCGGCAGATGAGATCTTTGGCGTGCGGATCTCACGCAATTGAAGGTCGCCGGTTCCCGATACGAAAACTGTATCGGTTCTGCGCGCCTTGTCAGGTCGCCGCCTTCGGGCTTCCCGCCTCATGATGACAACCGTTCGCCTGGGTAAGAACCTCGACTTGATCGTCGGGGTGGTCCCGGGCCCTTTTGTCATCTGCTGGGTGGAATTTTTGAGTGGTATCTTCGACTTCCTTGCGGTTTCCATACAAGCGTTGCGAGGGATTACTTAAGAAGGAAAGCACACACTGTCTGGAGTTCTTTACGCCTCTCATCTGTTCTTGCGCTCAAACTCCCAACTTGTGCTTCACTTTTCCTCTCTTGCCTTGCTGTGCTACGATGGAGTTGGGTCTCCGCGAGAGCCGTTTGAAGACCGACGGCGACCTGAAGAAGGTCCGGACCCTCATGGGATGGTCCTCGGACTTCTTCAATCGCTTGGTCTGTGCCAGGGGAGAGCTCCCGTTTGAGAAGGAGCACGCCGGCGAAATGGTGTACTTCTCCTCGTACGCCATGGTGGGGTTGATCCCACCTTTTTCTTCCTTTTTCTTGATGCTGCTAGACTTTTATTGTCTGCAGCTATACCACCTTGGCCCTCACTCCATTCTCCTTGTGTCTATCTTCGTCCACTTCTGTGAGATGTGGGTGGGCATCCCCCCTGCATTGAACTCTTCCTGACCTTCTTCACTGTCCATACTCTGGTCGTTTCCCTCTGGGAAGTGGGATGACTGGAAGAAGGACTGGATAGTCATCCAAGTGGAGGAGCACGAGAGGCTGGAGCTGCCCGAAGGCCTCCCCAACATTGACACGATGATCTGGAGTGAAGCTCCGGTGCTGGCAGACGCCTTCAACCCTGTTCTGACCAGGATCCGCCAGTGCGTGGAGTGTGGATTAACCCCTCAGGCGGTGTTTTGTAACTTCCTGGTCAACAGGTGGGCATCGCTGAAGAGGAGAGAAAAACTCACTTGGGCCCTCAATAGTGTGATGGACGACGACCGGGTCGAGACCGGGGTGAAGTCCAACATGGTGGGGACAACCTTGGAGTTCCACCTCAAGAAGTTCCAGCACGGCATCGATGTTGAGGGTGACGACTTGACTCCGCCATCAGCTTTTCTTCCTCTGAACATGGAAGTTGAGTTCATTAGGGAGCTCCGGCGGAAGATGCCCGTGCTTGACGACCTTGGTGTCGTCGAGAGAAGATCAACCACCAGGGTGGCGATCCCTGGAGTGTCCGAAGATGGCTCCGACCCTGCCTCGAAGCCAAGGGTTGAGGTCGTCGGCAAGGGCAAGGAGCCGGCGGATGAACCCTTGAGCCGGAAGAGGAAGCTGCAGCACGCCGACGGAAGGTCCGTCAGGCCTGCCACCTCTGCATCGGCTCCTTCTCCCCAGAGGGGGAGGTCTTCGGCAACTGCGGCGATTGTACCCGCAGTGGGGTCCTCCCGGGGAGCTAGCTCCAGGCATGCGACTCCGGCACCAGGACCGGTGGAGGCCTCTAGGTCCGGAGGTTCTTCCCGATCGAGGGGAGCCTCGACCAGGGAAGCGCCCGTGGCTGCTATTAGTTTCGGGGGGCCTTTCGGAGCTTCCACGCCGGTGGCGGCTATGACCAGCCCGGAACGTCCGGGAAAAAGGTTCCGCGCAAGCTGGTGCGGAAGTCTCCCAAGGTAATTTTTAATCTTTGCCTTGGACAGTTGTTTAGTTGTAGTAACTATTTTTTAAGTTTCTTCATCCATCATCTGCAGCGTTCCCAAGAAGAGGATTGAGGCTCCACCCTCAGCCTCAGCAACTAAAGCTGTGAGGGCGAAAGCTTCTGCTCCTGACCTGGTGCCGCCCCAAGTGGTGGCTGAAGCTGCGACAGCTCCGGCGTCGGCTGTCGTGGTCATGGACCTCGACTCATCCCCAGAGACTCCCGTGGTAGCGCTGGACCGCGAGAGAGAAGATGCGCCAGCGGCACCTGTCTCGGAGGTTGAAGCTCCGGGTCCTGGTGCTGAGATGATGGAAGCTCCGGCTGTTGAGCCGGAGGAAGTAGTAATTCCGGCCTCAGAGCCGAAAATTGTCGAAGCCCCGGCGGTTGAGCCGGAGGTGATTGAAGTCCCGGCGTGCGCGCCGGAAGCTGAGGAAGTTCCGGCAGTTGGGCCGGCTACCTCTGAAGCACCGGCCGCAGAGCCGGTCATTGTTGGAGCTCCGGCCGCAGGGTCAGTCGATGCTGAAGATCTTCCGGCTCCCGAGCCGGTTGCTGAAGAGGCGTCAGAGCCTGAGCCCCCATCAAAGGAGGTGCCCAGACCGGAACCAGCAGCGGCCCCTACTCCGGAAGTGACGACGTCAGAGGTACCCGCGGCTGAGTCGGAGTGCCCTGGCAAAGTCACTGGCCCCCTGCCTGAGGGGATGAATGAAGACCCGGCGGCGGGGCCTTCCTCGATGGCGACTGAAGCTATCCCGGAGGACGGCCCTAGTGCCATGGAGACCCAGGGGACCACTCTTGTGGAGTGGGACCCAATTTTTGTATCTGAAAACCCGCTGGAACCAGCGGAGGAGACCCCAGCAGGTCCGGAACCTATCCCATTGTCACTGTCTATTGACAACGCATGTTCCAGTCTGCGTCAAGTTCAATTGGCCTTCTTCCACGACAGCAAGGCTCTTGAAGAGGAACGCCAAACCCTTAGGCGGTGGCGTAACCGGCTCTACTTCAAGACCAAGCTGGTGCAGTCGAGGCTAGCGGATGACAAAGAGTGGATCAAGCGGGAGAAGATATGCCTAGAGTACTGGGGCAAGTTACTGGATGACAGGGAGAGTATGACTCGTGCCCTTGACGCTCAATCCCGGGAGATTTATGAGCAGACCAAAGCAGCTCATAGTGCGGCCGATGAACTCCAAGAAAGGCTTGAGGCCATTAACACTACACTCATCAAGCGCCTGGAGGCACTTGAGGAGAGGGAGAAACGGCTCGAAGATGAAGAGCAGAAACTCCTTGAGCTGCGGGATGACGTCCTGAGGAGGGAGGAGGAGCTCACCGAGAAGGTGGCTCTGGCTGACAAGGGCCTAGAGGAGCGCGCCCAGAAATTGGAAGAGCGCTGCCATGAGGAAGAGGAGAAGGCCTGGGTGCGAGGGCAGGAACTCTATGAGCAAGAGTGTGCCCTAGCTGCCAGGGAGAAGAAAGTGAGGGGCAGGGAGAAGGACCTGGTCGACTGCCGGAACAAGATCCACCTCCGGGAGGAGGAGCTCGGAAAACTCGAAAAGCGGGTTGCTGAAAAGATTCAGCAAAACGGCAAAGAAGTTGAGCGCCTCGCTCGCGAGAATTCTGAACTGGTGGCGGCCAGGAGATCCTTGGAAGAAATAAAGGGCTTGAGGACTGCGGACTCCCTATAGATTTGGGAGTTCCTGGGCAAGTCCAACAACACGCTGACACCGATGGGCTTCAGCCCCGTGCGCCCGGATGATCCGGAGCCGGAGCCAGACCTGGCGTTGCAGGCGTTGAGCTCGGCAGGCAGCAAACTCTCCAAGGTGGGCAATGTCATCGCGGACCAATTGGGGGTTGAGGGGCAATCCCTGGCGAAGAACATCGCAAAATATGTGCTGACGTGCTACACCAGCCGGAACTCCCAATTTCCTCTGGACCCGGTGCTTGAAGGTCCCGTCGAAGGAGAAGGCGAAGCTGCCCGAGCCAACGTATCGGAGGTTGCCCAGAAGGTCGCGTAATTCTTCCATAGGGTCTAGAACCATCTCTGTATTTCTCACTTGTATTCTCTTCTTCTTACTCAATTTTGTAATCCCTTGCCTCCAGATGTAATCCCTTGTCTCCAGATGAATGAAATCCCCAAATTTTTGTGAATTTCACTTTTTGTCTTCAACACTTTTGTCTTCACTTGGCCCCCTGTTAGATGTACAGAATTTGATTGTGAACATGTACCAAGAGGATATTGCGTTTTGTTGAAGACTCATTTGCTCTGAACTTGTAGAATGTAGGTCCGAAGTCTTCGATAGTGAAGGCCCCCTGAGGTTGTCGGAGCTTAGAAGCTCCAGCATTGTCTATCGTCGAAGCTTAGTAGCTCCGGCAATAGTCTCTATCAACGCGTAGAGTATCGATAGTTAGTCCTCCGGGGTGTTGGAGCTTAGTAGCTCCGGCAGTGACCCTTGCCAACACTTAGTTTGTTAGCAGCAGACTCCATTTGCGGGGTCTTCTCACCATCTTTTATTTAGCGTCGACGGCTGGCCCCCCTAGCTTTACCGGAGCTTGATTACTCTGGTGATGCTCGTTTTCAATGCGTAACATCGATTACAAGCCACCTAGGGGAGTCGGAGCTTTGTTAGCTCCGGCTTTTCTCCATCAACGTAGATTTTATTTTTCCTGCACACTTAAGCCAAGAAAAATAGTAAAATTCATTTCTTGTCTATAACTTCGTCGCGGCTTAAGATTCTCAAGAAGATCTTAAGTCAAACGCGATTTTAAATACAACCAAATGCATTGTCTTTTCTTCCAGATCCAACTATACATGGACCCGCCTTACTTCGGCCTGCCGGGGTGTAGGTAGAGTGGCGTACTTAGGGTGCTTGACCAGGCTAAGTCGATAGCACACTCCAGCCCTAGATTGGCTTGGCGGCTTTCAGACGAGGTGGCCATGAACAATATTTGAATCCAAAAGAATCGACAATACAACTCGTATCGTATATGAACCGGTCAAAATAAAATTTCTTAAGAATTGCACGTCTTTGTTATAGACAAGAAAGAGAAAAATAAAAAATGTTGAGCCTGTACAAAATAAATGCACGTGGAGTCTGTTTCACCTGAAGATGTCTTTCATTATAGGTCCGGGGTACAGGGGAAACAAGTACACTCTTAGGGTACGGAACCAGGCTAAGCGTGTTTCATTTCTCGTTTGACCCAGGGTAGCTAGCCACACTTTTAGTCCTGAGACTGTGACAAGTGTTGCATGAACTTTGCGGACCTTTAGGGAAAGGTCCGGCTGTTCTCCCGAAGGAACTACCCGACTCTGTACAATGACTCTATAACATACACCCCAAGTTATTACAGACTCACCCCCGTGATATTAAGTGTAGAACTTACGGAGGTGCTCAATGTTCCAATGATTTGGGAGAGGTGTCCCATCCTCGGTAGCCAAGCGAACGCTCCCGGGACGGGATACATTAATCACTCGGAAGGGTCCCTCCTAGCTGGGGGAGAGTTTGTTTAACCCTTCTCTGGATTGTATTCTCCGTAGCACCAGGTCGCCTTCCTCGAGCTGTCGGTTGTGTACATGCCGCTGATGATAGTGCTGAAGGGCTTGGCGGTATCGGGCATTCCGAACAGCTGCTTGGCACCTTCCCTCCACAAGGAGGTCTAGGTCTTCACGCCGGAGCTGGTCCTGCATGGCTTCGTCGAAGGTCCGGACCCGGAGTGACCCCAAGGTGATTTCTAGAGGAAGGATTGCTTCAGCTCCATACAGCAGGAAGAAGGGTGTCTCTCCAGTTGACCGGTTTGGAGATGTCCTGTTGGCCCAGAGAGTGGACGGAAGCTCTTCAATCCAGTTGGCACCATGTTTTTTCAAGCGCTCATAGGTGCGCGTTTTGAGTCCTTTAAGGATTTCAGCATTTGCTCTCTCGGCTTGACCGTTGCTTACTGGGTGAGCTACGGAGGCGTAGCAAACTTGAATGCTGAGGTCTTCGCAATATCCTTGAAATGCAGAGCTTGTGAATTGGGTCCCATTATCAGTGATGATTTTGTTTGGGACTCCAAATCTGCATACAGTGGACTGCAAAAAGTTGATAGCAGATTGCTTGTTGATTGTCACAACTGGAGTTGCTTCCGGCCACTTGGTGAACTTGTCAATGGCAACGTACAGGAACTTGTAACCTCCGATGGCTCTTGGGAAAGGTCCCAAGATGTCCATCCCCCACACAACGAAGGGCCATGTAGGAGGTATCATTTGTAGGGGCTGAGCCGGTGTGTGAATTTGCTTTGCATGAAATTGACATGCTTCACATTTCTTCACTAGCTCAGTTGCATCCTTGAGTGCTGTAGGCCAGTAGAAGCCATGCCGAAAGGCTTTACCAACCAGCGTGCGGGAAGACGCGTGGTTCCCACAGTTGCCTCCATGGATTTCTTTGAGGAGCTCGCAGCCTTCTTCCCATGCGATGCACCGCATTAGGATGCCGTTGGCACCACGCCGGTAGAGATCCCCTTCTACCAACGTGTATCTTTTAGCCAATCTGACTACCCGGTTAGCGGATACATCATCGTCAGGAAGGATGTTGTCTTTCAAGTAATTCCGGATCTCCGAGATCCATGCATCGGAACTAACTTGAGCATTTGAGTCTTGCGTGCTGGGTTGCTCGGAGCTTCCGGCAGCACCTATGACCCTTGATGGCTGCCATGGTACCAGGCCATTGGGACCGCCAGCTTCGGGATGCTGATCTCGCCCCCTTCGCTCAGTTCGGCAGGCTAAGCTGTGGGTTTTGACAACCTCCGGACAAAAGTTCCGTCAGGAGCCAGAGCTCCGGTTGACGCTTTCGTCGAGAGTTCGTCGGCTTCAGCGTTGTGGGCACGCTGGACATGGTGGAGATCTAGGACTTCGAAGTCCTTCTGAAGCCTCTGGACTTCAAGGAGGTAAGAAGCTAGCTGGAGATTGTTGCAGGAGCATTCACCCTTCACTTGCTTAATGATGAGCTGCGAATCTCCCTTGACCAGCAGTTGCTTAACACCGTATGACAGTGCCACCTTTAGTCCGTAGATGAGTGCTTCGTACTCCGCCATGTTGTTGGTCGCCTTGAAGTCAAGGTGTACCATGTATTTTACCTTCTTCCCAGTTGGTGCAAGGAGAAGGATTCCAGCTCCGGCCCCTGCTTTTGCATGGAGCCGTTGAAGTAGAGGGTCCAATGAGGCTCGGTGAAGACCGGAGCTTCGTGTTCTAGCTTCTGCTCACTGGAGCCCCCAGGGTTCGATGGAGAGGGAGTCCATTCTGCCATGAAGTCTGCCAATGCTTGACTCTTGACCGCTTGCCTTGAAATGAATTCGAGATCGAATTCGGCCAATTCCGCTGCCCACTTTGCAATATTCCCAGTTGAGTTGGGATTATGCAAGATTGCTCAAAGTGGGTAAGAGGTCACCATTGAGATCTTGTGAGCTTGGAAATAATGGCGAAGCTTCCTAGAGGCGATAAGAATTACATAGAGCAGCTTATGCACCTCTTGGTATTGAGTCTTGGCATCATGTAGTACTTCACTGATGAAGTACATCGGGCGCTGAATGGTCCGGACCCTCCCGGAGCGGCCCGGAGCTTCCTCTTCACTGACCCGGATCCTCCCGGAGGGATCCGGATTTTCTTCGGGGACCTCCGGGTTCTGGCTGGAGGAACCCGGAGCTTCTTCAGGAGTGACCTAGACCCTTCCGAAGGGGTCTGGGTCTTCTGAAGCAACTTCTTGTGGATTCGAGTCTGGGAACTGGGACCCAGACTCGCTTTTAGGATCCTCCGGACCCTCCCGAAGGGGTCTGGATTCCTGAGTATGGGGTAGTTCTAGTCTCTCTACGACCAGGACCATACTGACGACTTCGTCAGTGGCTGAAATGTAAAGCAACAAAGGCTCACCAGGGTTCGGAGCTACCAGAGTTGGTAGGGTGGTGAGGAACTATTTTAGCTCCTAGAACGCCTTTTCTACTTCTTCAGACCATTGGAATGGTTCGGACTTCCTCAATAACTTGAAGAAGGGGAGTGCCCATTCCGCCAATCCTGAAATGAACCGGCTGAGGGCTACTAGACATCCAGTTAGCTTTTGGACATCTTTGAGGCGGGCTGGTGGCCGCATGTCTTCAATGGCTTTGATCTTCGCCGGATTAGCTTCTATGCCCTGGTGACTTACCAGGAAACCAAGAAGTTTTCCGGAGCTAACCCCGAAGACACACTTGTCTGGGTTTAGCTTTGTGCGGGTGACTCGCAGCTTATCGAAGACAGCCTGTAAGGTGTCAAGAAGTGACTCCTTGTTCTTAACCTTGACCACGATGTCATCAACATACACTTCCACTATGTCTCTGATGAGGTCTTCAAAGGTTTTATACATAGCTCGTACAAAGGTTGAAGCTGCATTCTTGAGACCAAAAGGCATGGCTGTATAACAGTACAATCCATCTACTGTGATGAAAGAGGTATGCTCTTCATCTTCCCTAGACATTCTGATTTGATGATACCCAGAATATGCGTCTAGGAAACACATTAATTCACACCCGGAGGTGGAATCCACTATCTGATCTATTCTAGGTAGTGGGAATGGATCTTTTGGACATGCCTTATTTAGTGTTGTGTAGTCGATACACATCCGAAGCTTCCCGCCGGCCTTGGGCACAACGACTGGGTTTGCCAGCCATTTTGGATGGAAGACTTCTCGGATGAATCCAGCTTCGAGGAACTTCTTCACTTCTTGTCGAATGAAGTTCTGTCGCTCTACAGATTGCTTCTGAGGCTTCTGGTGCACAGGTCGGGCGTTAGGGTAGATCTTCAGATTGTGCTCAATCACTTCCCTAGGGATCCCAGACATTTGTGACGGTTGCCAGGCAAACACGTCGACATTAGCCCGGAGGAAAGTGATGAGCGCGAGTTCCTATTTGTCGTTCAATCCTCCAGATATACGGGTGGTCTGAGCGGCATTAGAACCAATTTGGACGACTTTGATGGGGATGTCGGCGTCGCCGCTTGGCTGCACACGAGGTGAAGATGTCGAGCCTCGTTGATGAATGCTCAGGGGTTTTGGAGCTTGCTTCTACCTGTAGTCCTCCTCTTGCGCCGTGGTAAGTGCATGGAGTTCTTCCAGAGCAGTTACTCCTGCAGTACGATCTCCGCGGATCCGGAGAACGCCTACTGGTGTTGGCATCTTTAACACCAGGTAGCCATAATGAGCAGCTGCCATGAATTTGTACAAGGCAGGCCTACCCAAGATGGCATTGAAGGGTAAGTTCATCTGAGCAACGTCAAAGACCAACTTCTCGGTGCGATACTTCTCCAATGTCCCGAAGGTAACGGGGAGAGTAATGGCTCCGAGTGGGGTAATGGCCCCCGGACCTACTCCGAAGAAAGGTCGGGAGGGGTGGAGATCCGAAGGTCGGAGCTGAAGCTTGGTGAAAGCTTCGACGCTTATGAGGTTAAGCCCCGAACCTCTGTCTACCATGACATGGTGGAGCTGGATGTTATTGATGGTAGGAGATACCATCAAAGGTAGCTGACCTGCTCCAACCATGCTTCGAGGGCAGTCCGAAGCATCAAAAGTGATGGCTGTGTCCATCCACTTGCGATGAGGCTCCGGTCTGGCTATAGGAGCTGCAACAGCCATGTCCCGACACATAGTCTTGATGACGCGGCGGGAGGTGATGTCCCATGACCCACCAAAGATGGTTTTCATTGTCTTCCGACGCTCGTTGTCGGAGACGTCAGAATCGTCGTCGACGGAGGTGTAGACGACCTTCAGGACCTTTTTGGGATCCTAAAAACCTAACTCCTCTTCAGCCGGAGCTTCATCGACTTTTTGTTTTCCTTCCCTCTGTCGGAAAGGAGCTTCTTCCCGACGCTTGTTGTAGCGCTCGACAAGGTTTTGGACCTCCCGGCAGTCTTCCAAACTGTGGCTGCCCGTTTTATGAATTGGAAACCACATCTTGGGTTTGGCACCGTCTTCAGAAGACGGTCGAGGTCGCTTCTCGGGGCGTGGCCCCCGGCCACCCGGAGCTGCAGTAGCTGCAACACTGGATGTACCGGCCGATGGCTTCTTCTTGCCGTTGGTCTTCTTCTTCTTCTTGCCACTCCCGGAGGTAGCAGCTTCTCCTTTGGAGGATTTCTTGTTATCCTCCGGAGTTGGTTTGGAGTGCATCTCACGGCCCTCCGCAGCTCTGGCACATTTTTCGGCCAAACTGAAGAGTTCTGTGACACTGGTGATCTCCTTGATCGCCAGTTTCTCCAGCATCTTCTTGTCTCGTACACCCTGTCTGAATGCCACAATGACAGAGGCGCTAGAGATAGAAGGGATAGTGCTTCGTACCTGGGAGAACCTCTGGATGAATGATCGCAGGGATTCTCCCCCTTTTTGCATGACTGCAAAAAGGTCTAGTTCAGTGCCTGGTCGGGTGTATGAACTCCCGAAGTTGGCGGTGAACTGCCGGCACAGCTCCTCCCAACTGTTGATGGAGTTGGGTGGAAGGCTCATAAACCAGGACCTGGCGGTCCCAGTTAAAGCCACTGGGAAATAATTGGCCATTACGGCCTCATTTCCTCCAGCTACCAAGATAGCAGTGGAGTAGATCTAAAGAAATTCGACAGGATTGACGGTCCCATCGAACTTCTCCGGCAGGTGAGGTCGGAACTTCTGTGGCCACCTGACCATACGTAGATGCATGGCCAGGGCTGAACAGCCTCCTCCTACTCCCTCAGGAGCAGGAACGTCTTGAGCTTCTCGTCTTTCACGAGCACGCTCAATATGGACTCGGCCGTCCTGTTGACGGTATCGGCGATCAAGCTCCGCCCGGAGGACCTGAGTTGAAAGCCTGGATACCGTGTGAGTGCGTTGTGCCCCGGAGGGCAATGAAGTCACCTGCTGTGACGCAGCACGTCTCCTGTTGTTGGAAACGTGCGGACCAAGTCTGCCAGACAAGGTCCGCCGCTGCGACGGGGCCTGTCCTGAAGGAGGAGGGCCCTGGTTGCTGATGCGGTCGGCTGCTGCTGCAACCAGATGTTCCACATCAGCTCTCCACTGCTCCAGTGCATCTCGAGATGCATCTGGAGGTGGTGGGCGTTGGAGAAGAGCACGCGCTGCATGGAGCGCGTGTTCCGGGTTGTCATGATTTCCCGACGCAATGACTGACACCGGTGCACCATCACGTTGTCCAGCTTGATTTGCTGGTGGAGGTGGCGGTGGTGGCAGTGTGACTGGTGCTGAGGCTCCTGCTGGTGGTTGCATATTGGAGGGATTGCCCCCAACAGCTTGAACAGCAGGATGACCGTTGGATGATCCAGCAGCTGAGTTCACCATTCTCGAAATCTCAGGCGCCCCTACCTGGCGCGCCAACTGTCGGTGGTTTGGATCCGGCAGATCTCCCGATACTACTAAAGTGTTAGAGGAGTTTGATGTTCGGTGTGGGCGCACGGAGATTCAAGAAGGTGAATTGCAAATAGCACAGGAGACACGGAGATTTACGTGGTTCGGGCCGCCTGAGCGTAATACCCTACTCCACGGGTGTGTTGGTGTTGTATTAGCTGTATGAGCTTGCATCGAGCGTATATAAGCCTGTGTAGAACGTATCTGAACGTGTAGAGTCCATCGTCGGCCTGTCCTTTTATAGTACAAGGTCAGGCCATTACAAGTTAGCTTGGCCCGACATGTGGCCCCGGCGGTTACTTGTATTGATACTCATTCAACACATTTAATTGCCCTTAATGACCGGGTAATGGGCTTTGACAGCACCGTTACTGGTAATTAAGGTCGTCCGATCGTGTGTCATTAATATGGTATTAATGACACTTAATCGGGTCTTGAAGTTCTTGATTCCTCTTTGAAGATCCGAAGCCGTTGTGGAGTCTTCCGGAGGTTAGAGGCTGAAGATCCGACGGTTGGACACGTGGTAGCTCCGGAGCATACTGTGGGAACAGGTAGCTCCGGAGCTACGTGACACGTGTCAGTTCCGGAGCTTCCCTCGGTCTGGGGTTAGGTCCGGGGGTGCCATTTCGGTACATAGCCCGGAGCTTCCCCCTTGCGGGCAGTAGCTCCGGTCTGACAGTACACGTGGCGACCCTGGGATTAACCATGCTGGAGAAGCGGGTCCGGTTATGTCTGACATGTGGGCCTCCGAAGGTCTTCAAATCAAATAGATGACTTTCCCTTGAGATCTTTGTAATCTCAAGGGGTGTACGGTTCCCAGGGTACCGACAGAATCCCTTGTGGGTTTTGGATGATTTATGACAAGCAAATGAGATCCTAACCCCCTTGTTGAGATAAGCACAGGTTTTAATAGCAAAATAAGCAAAGTGCCAAAAAAAGGGAGAATGAGGAGCAACGTAGAAATGAGCTCAAGGAAGAAGAATAGTAGATCATTGTGTATGGAGTGTGTTAAGGAAACACACCCCAAGAGCTCAATAACAATTAAACACACACATTGGACAAAGTTATACAGGACCGGACTTGTCCGAATGTCACCAGACTAGTCCGATATCCTCTCTGCAATAAATCAGACAAGTCCTATATCCATCGGACTAGTCTGATACCTCTCTGACTAGAATCGAACTAGTCCTTCCCAGTGCAGACTAGTCCTCAAAACACTTCACAAGTAACACTAAATCGCACAAGTCCGATCACCATCAGACTAGTCCGATATCCATTATGATCCAAATCGGACAAGTCCGATAATAGCACGGACTAGTCCGAAAAACCCTCTGACCTAAATCGGACAAGTCCTCCAAGTGCGGACTTGTCACCCAATTCACTTAGGGTTTCACTGCACGGACAAGTCCGATGTCCATCGGACTAGTCTAAAGATTTCCAGAAGCGAAATCGACAAGTCCGCCCCTAGCCAGACTAGTCCGATATTCTGGGACACTTAGGGTTTGCTACACACACCACACCGGACTAGTCCAGTGTCCACCACGGACTAGTTCGATCTTTCTAACCCTAACGGACACTTTTGGAAACCCCATATAAATAGAGGTGCACGGCCCAACTTTAAACTCTCTCGAACCCTAGCGCCGTCACACCTCCCAAGAGCCTCCAAAAACACATCTCTCCATGAAATTAAGTGCAACAAAGATCAATCCTTTCAGGAAACACTCTAGATCATTGGAGAGACACGTTCAACACTCATTGAGCTCTTGGTTTGATTTTCTAACACACTCCTGTGATTTCATTGTAATCTTTTGAGTGTGTTCTTGGTGGTATTTCGTGTTGTAATCTAAGGGAGCCCTCAACGTGTGAGAAGGCCCCTTTGAATTCTGTTATTCACCCCTTTGTGATAAGTGGAAGAGGATTGACCTTCGTGGTGATCCAACGAGGGTAGGGTTGGAGAAGACCCGGTCCTTTTGTGGACCCCTCAACATGGACGTAGGTTGCCTTTGTGTGAGCCGAACTATGGGATAAATCCTTGGGTCTTTCTTGGTGTTCATCGTTCTTATTCATCAAAATAATCTAGGGTTTCAATCATTATTGCATACTTTACGTTGAATCATTAAATATAAGATTGAATTGTGATAGACCCTAGTCCATAATCTTGCAACAATTCACTTGACTATATATTTCCACTGCATACATCGAAGAATCAAATTAATCGATCAAACTTAATCAAACTAGTCGATACACACCAGACTAGTCCGCACTTTATCGAACTAGTTCGATATCTCTGGTTTTGAATGGGTTGTTCAGTGTTGCAGGTTCCGACAAATTTCAAAAAGGCCTATTCACCCCCCCCCTCTAGGCCACATTCAATTGGTATCAGAGCAGGTTTTTCAAGAAAGAGACCAATCGCTCGAAGAAGATCATGTCGAACATGAAGGACATCCACAAGAGCAACAACCAAGAAAAGGTTGATGATGACAAGAACCTAAAGGTGGAGAAGCTCCTCGAAGCCATTCAAGACTTCGAGGACGACTATGAGGAGACGCTAGAACTAAAGGCACTCATAAGAAAGAAGACACTTTCCAAAGGGAAAGTGAAGATTGAAGAAAAGAAGAAGGGGGGTAGTCACACCGACTACTCCCGATATCCTTTTAACTATGATCGTCTCAAATCCAATAATAATCATTATTTGTCTATCCCACTTGGAGAAGCCCCACGTTTCGATGGAAGTGATTACTCAATGTGGAGGCAAAATATGAAATGCATCTAATTTCCCTCAATCCGAGTTTATGGCATATTGTGTGCATAGGGATAGATATCCCGGACGATGACGAAGAGCTCACACCAAGCCAAGAGCAGGCAATTCATCGAAATGCTCAAGCCGCAACCGTAATTACCTCTTCGCTCAGTCGGGACGAGTTCACCAAGGTGGATGGACTCGAGATTACTAAGGAGATATGGGACACACTACAAACTGCACATGAAGGTGATCGACATGTGCGTGAAGCAAAGATCAAAATGATTGAAGGCGAATTAGGAAGATTCGCAATTGAAGAAGACGAGTCACCCCAAGACATGTACAACCGATTAAAGACACTCGTCAACAAGGTCAGATCATACGGAAGTAAGAACTGGAATGAACATGAGGTGGTAAAGCTCATCCTTAGAGAATTCATGCCTCGCAACATCACCCTATGCTCCATGATCAAAGAAAGCCCCGGATACAAAAGGATGACTCCAGATGAATTGCTTGGAAAGATCATCAACTTTGAGATGATGGAAAAAAAGCAAAGCATGTCAAGGAGATTGCCGACCTCACCTCGGCAAAGAAGAAAGGGGTTGCTTTGAAGTCCACCCTCAAGCCCCTATCTAAAGAAGCTCGAGAAGCTCAGCTAGAAGAAGAAAGTGATGATTAGAGCAGTGAATTAGATGAAGAAGACATGATATTGTTCATGAAGAAATTCAAGAGAATAATGAAGAAGAGACAAGGTGCTAAATCAAGCGAAGGAAAGTACAAGGAAAGAACAAAGCCAAAGTTGAGGCGGGCATGCTATAATTGTGGTGAGTATAGCCACTTTATAGTTGATTTCCCATATGAAGAGAACAAGAAAAAGACCAAAGAAGCCAAGCCTCAACCCAAGAAATTCTTCAAGAAGAAGAAACAAGCTGAACAAGCCCACATAGGGAAAGAGTGGGACTCAAATGATGAGTCCTCATCATCCGAAGAAGAAGATATGGCTAGCATAGCCATCGAGAAGACATCCAAGAAGTCTACTCTCTTCCCTAAACTCGGCGCATGGAAGGGAGATGGCACTTTTCTTATGGCAAAGCAAGGTAAATGCAAGGTAACTATTAAACCCCATTCCGTGCATTCCTATTCTAGTGATGATGAAATCAATAGTGATAATGAGGATATGCTTGTTGGACTAGATAGGAAAACTACCATAAAATGAAATTTTTATTTGATCAACTTGTTGAGAAGGAGAGGTTGATACATCGTCAAGAGGACATGATCATATCCCAAAGGAGGAATATGTCAAACTTGACAAGCTTCTAGAACTTGAAAAGGAACATAGCAATTCACTAGAGCTTGAGTTAGCTTCAAGCAAGGAAACTTGCTTGGAGTTAACTGACTCAAATGCTACAATCAAGGACCAACTTGCTGACCTGATCAATGTTAACAAGACCCTTGAAGTGCAAGTTGAGTCACTCAAGCAAGGTGAACCTTCTTCCTCTTCAAGTTCACCTTCTCAACCCACTAAAACTGAGGTTGCTTATGTTTGTACATGTAAGAAAGTTGACACCAGTTTGAAGGACAAGCCAACCTCTACAAAGGATAGACATCCTGCCCAAAGTGGAATATTTGACAAGGAGAAGATCAAATATGCACATAGTGCATACTTGGTCAAAAGACCTCCAAATGTCAAATATGGCATTGGTTACTCTTATGGTGAAAAGCAACATGCTAGAAGCCATAAGAATAACAAGGAGAGGATACCTTTATAATGGGAAGACCCTCTCAAACTGGAAAGTCAAAGATTAAAACAGTAATCACACATGAACAACGGACAAGTCCGGTCAGTGTCCGGACAAGTCCGGCCTCCCAGACTAGTCCTGTACATAAACAACAACAGTTATTGTTTAGAACTTCTAATGCCTCGTATGTCTTAATGAGAAATAATTTTGGCAAAGTTTATGCTCATTATGTTGGGCCACACCATGAGAACACCAAGTCTCATGTGTGGGTGCCCAAATGTCTTGTAACTAACCTCCAAGGACCCAAGCAAGCTTGGGTACCTCTAATTTGATTTTGCGGGCTTATTCCTCCGGTGGATCTAAATGGGTGCTAGACAGTGGTTGCACCAACCATATGACCGGAGAAAGAAGAATGTTCATGGAATATGAAGAAAATGAGGATCCAAACGAGGGCATCTACTTTGGAGATAATAGTCAAGGAAAGGTGCTCAGTACCGTAAAATTGCAATATCTTCTAAGCACACGCATTCTCTTGTTTTACATGTTGAATCCTTAGATTATAACCTGCTGTCCATATCTCAATTATGTGACAAAGGTTATAATTGCTTGTTCACTAACGAGGGTGTGACTATCTCTAGGAGGAGTGATGGTTCCATTGCATTCAAGGGTATGTTGAATGGAAAGCATTACCTTGTTGACTTCAACAAGGATAATGTCGAACTTGACACATGCTTGATTGCAAAGACCAACATGAGTTGGACATGGCATAGACGGCTAGCGCATGTTGGTATGAGGAACCTTCAAAATCTCCTCAAGGGCGACCACATCCGAGGTTTGAAGGATGTTGTGTTTGAGAAAGACAAACCTTGTAGCACGTGCCAAACCGGGAAGCAAGTTTGAGCACCTCACCCCCGCCAAGAATGTCATAACTACAAGAAGACCGCTCGAGCTTCTTCACATGGACTTGTTTGGTCCAGTTCCCTACATAAGCATCAGTGGTAACAAATATGGTTTATTAGTTGTTGATGATTTCTCTCGCTTCACTTGGGTTTTCTTTATGCATGATAAGTCAAAAACACAAGGAATACTCAAGAAGTTCTTCAAGCAAGCTCAAAACGAATTCTCATTGACAATCAAGAACATTCAAAGCGACAACGGCATGGAGTTCAAGAACACACAAGTGGAGGAGTACCTTGATGAAGAAGGCATAAAGCATGAGTTTTCAGCTCCGTACTCCCCACAACAAAATGGAGTTGCCGAAAGAAAGAACTAAACCCTCATAGAGATGGCAAGAACAATGCTCGATGAGTACAAGACCTCAGATCGATTTTGGGCGGAAGCAATTAACACCGCTTGCCACGCCACAAATCGACTTTATCTTCATCGACTACTCAAGAAGACATCCTATGAGCTACTCAACAGTAACAAACCCAATATTTCATATTTTAGAGTTTTCGGTTCTCCATGCTACATTTTAAACAAGAAGCCTAGGACTTCAAAGTTTGCTTCAAAGTTCGATGAAGGTTTCTTGCTTGGTTATGATTCGAACACTTACGCCTATCGTGTTTTCAACAAGACCTCCAGACTTGTCGAAGTAGCACGTGATGTAGTGTTCGATGAGACTAACGGCTCCCAAAAGGAGCAAGTTGATCCATGTGTACTAGGTAAAGAAGAAGCTCCTTGTCAAGCATTGAAAATAATGGCCTTAGGTGAAGTTCGACCACAAGAGTCACCTCTACACGTGTATGAGGAAGATGAACCACAAGAGGAGGTCAATGATCAAGGGGGAGCTTCCACACAAGATTAACCACAAGAATATGAAGATGATCAACAAATCAACGAGGACAACAATTTAGGGGGAGAACAAGATCATCATGAAGATACAACGCCTCAAGTGCCACACCCAAGAGTACACCAATGCGTCCAAAGGGATCACCCAATCGACAATATCATCGGTGACATCGAAAAGGGAGTGACCACTAGATCTCGCATAGCTAACTTTTGTGAGCACTATTCGTTTGTATCCTTTTTGGAACCACGCAGGGTTGAGGATGCATCGAATGATCCGAACTGGGTGGTGGCAATGCAAGAAGAATTGAACAACTTCAAGCGGAACGAGGTGTGGGAACTTGTGGCAAGACCCAATGCGAACATAGTCGGCACCAAGTGGGTCTACCGCAACAAACAAGATGAACACGGGGTGGTGCCAAGGAACAAGGCACGACTTGTGGGCAAAGGGTATTCACAAGTCGAAGGTTTGGATTTCGATGAGACCTTTGCTCCCATAGCTAGACTTGAATCCATTAGAATATTACTTGCATATGCTACTCATCATGATTTCAAGCTGTATCAAATGGATGTGAAAAGCGCCTTCCTCAACAAACCAATCAAGGAGGAGGTGTATGTGGAGCAAACCCCTGGTTTTGAAGACGAAGAGTTCCCCGACCACGTATTTAAACTGCGTAAGGCTCTCTACGGCCTCAAACAAGCTCCTAGAGCTTGGTATGAGTGTCTGAGAGATTTCTTAATTGAAAATGGCTTTAAGATTGGCAAAGTAGATTATACACTATTTACAAAGAATTTTGACAATGATCTCTTTATTTGTCAAATTTACGTTGATGATATAATCTTTGGATCAACTAATCAATCTTTTTGTGAGGAATTTAGTAAAATCATGACAGATAGGTTTGAAATGTCAATGATGGGAGAACTAAAGTACTTCTTGGAATTCCAAGTGTGGCAACAAAAAGAAGGGACGTTCATAAGCCAAACCAAGTACACGCAAGACATACTCAAGAAGTTTGGTATGGACAAGGCGAAGCCTATAAAGACTCCCATGGCAACAAATGGCCACTTGGATCTCAATGAAGATGGACCTAGTGTCGACCAAAAGGTATATCACTCCATGATTGGATCTCTACTCTATTTATGTGCATCTAGGCCAGATATTATGTTGAGTGTGTGTTTGTGTGCAAGATTTCAAGCCAATCCTAAGGAGTGTCATTTGACAGCCGTAAAAAGGATCTTGAGATATTTAGTTCATACACCCAACCTTGGTCTTTGGTATCCAAAAGGCTCCAAATTCAATCTCATTGGTTACTCCGATGCAGATTATGCCGGATGCAAGGTAGATAGAAAGAGTACCTCTAGTACATGCCAATTCCTAGGAAGATCTTTAGTTTCTTGGTCCTCCAAGAAACAAAATTATATTGCCTTACCCACAGCCGAAGCGGAGTATGTTTGTGACGCCCGGTTCCGAAAATGAACCAAGCTAACGCATATGTGTGCCCAGGATGTTCAACACACATACACGAGTGATTCACAAATGATAAACAGATAATTACCACAGCTCAAATTATTAAATAAGTACTCTTATTACATAATTCATTATATCCTCGAATACAAGCTCTAATAGATATTAATGACAAGTTTGAACTAATGCAGCGGAAATAAACTAATAAGCAACTAAGCAAACTAAGCAAAAGGGATAGCGCAGCTCCAATAACACCACAGGCAAAGCTGACGGTAGACACGGCCTAGAACTCTGCATTATCGCCATTAAACTCACAATTCTGACCTGCAACTGTGGTGGGGATTGCAAGAGTGAGTACATGTCGTACTCAGCAAGTGTGAAAGTATGACATGTGGCTTATTCAAATGACGAATGTAATAATGGCTAAGTGCTGAAAAGTACAGTAAAACATTTGAAAAGCATTATACTATGTCTATGTGAACCAATCCCATCATAACCATCATATTAACAAAATATAAACCATGTCCAATTATTGCCAACATCATCATTATCCATGTCCAGTTACCATAACTCAAATTCATATCCATAACCATAATCCATAAACCATCCATAACCATTACCAAACCATAACCATAAACCAACCATCCCAAAATCCCAAATCCAACTCTAATCATGTAGGTCATCCAGGCGCTCATAACCGGGAGCACGACTATCATGATAGTTTTTAACAATCTGCAGAGGTTGTACCACTTTACCCACATGTTCGTGATTTCATCACCTTTTGATGACTAAGAAACCTCCATTATGCCATCTCACACTTCCGTAGGTGTGTGGCCAAGAGATCACAAAATAGCCTTTCAAAAGGGACTACTAGTATGTACGGGCCCACTAAGGTTTCACCGCCAGGCTTGAATCTCCATTCTCCCACCCACGGGCCCCCTCGTGTGCCATGCGGATCCCAGGGCAGTCCTCCTCGACTCCCATTCCCCGCGTCATCCAATGGTCCATACAATACTAGCAGCGCTCCTAATTATTCAGCTACGCCGCACCCATACTTGGCCTTGTGGTGGCACTGTTGACCTGGCATATTCTCGCATGAACCGGTCCTTAGATCTAAGGCAAGCAAACCACCATAACATCCAACCCATCCACATACCAAGCTTGCTTAGATCACCCATCATATTGACCAGTTCACATTAACCATAATATCATTGATGCATAATTAAATGTGTAGTGTTGTTTGCCATCCCAATTAATTAAGCGAAGCAAAAAGGTAAAAACCCTTCCCGACTCACTACCATGAATTCCAGGTGACAAGGGTGGTCAAACAAAACTAGTAAACTTCCTACCATAGGATTCCCATCAATTTGACACAAGCATGCAAGTTCGCAAACAAAACATTTATTTTAAAACAGGATCAATATGCTTCAAGGAAACTTGCCTTGCTCCGATGAATGGGGTTGCTGAAGCGCTTCAAAGTCTTGATTTTGGAAATCCTCGTATGCGGCCTCTTGAGCACGTTCCTCTACGCGTGATCATACATACAAGAAAATACATACAATTCAACATGATGCACACACATTGATCAACATGCAATGACATGTATGCATGCACAATTCAATAATTAATTAACTACGGTTGTTTATTAATTAGATGCAACTAGTTCATACGTGTTCATATGAGTTTAAGGGAGTTTTAGAGCGGATTAATGCTTGCTGAAAATAAAAAGACGACGCAACTACAATCAATTTACGTCTATTAGATTCAATATGGTCGCTAAAATTCGCATTGGGAACATGGCCTACCGTAGATGCGATGGCTTCGATGATCGCGGGATGGGGACGATGCGTAGACGAAGTAGATGCGTGAGATCCTCCGGCGGCACGACGACGGCGACGCGATGGCGACGACGATCTCCAGCGAACGGTGGGGCCCTCCTCTTTTTCTTCTTCTCCTTCCCCTCTTTTTCCCTGGCGGCGCAACTCTCTGGTGCCCCTTTTTTCCTGTACCGGCGGCAGAGCCTTTTATTTTCTAGGCGGCGGCGTTTTCTGCTCTCGGGAAAAAAAAACCTACGGAGCTCGCGTCCTTTATATAAGCGGTGTGACGCGGCATCAGGAGCCGAGTCGGTCACGGGTCGCGTCGATCGCGGGAGTCAACCGGGAGTCAGGCGCCGGGCGTACGCGAGCGGGACCCAGCGGCGCGCGGTTCAGCGTGGGCACTGCGCGCGTCGGGTGGGCGGCGGGCGCGGGAGTGCGGTACGGCGGGTCAGCGGGGTGGGGTCCAGCGGCGGGGCCCGGGCGCGTGTGTGGGAGAGCGGGCGGTGTCGGCCGGTTGCGCGGGACGCGCTGCGCGCAGGAGGCTGGCTGGGCCGGTCGGGCGGCCTGGCCCGCGGTTCCCTTTTTTTCTTTTCTCTTTTTTTATATACATATACTTTTTTTTCATTATATTATTTATTTATTGATATTTTCCTTTTTTTTGTATTATTATTATTATATATTTTATTTATCTTATTCATTTATTCATTTATTATTTTTATATATATATATATTTATTATTATATATAATTTATTTATATGTATTTCTTTTTACATATTATTATTATTATTTTTACATTTATTCCCTATTACAAGTTTTAGGCTATAATTATTATTCTCTTTCTTCTTTTTGCTACACCATATATGTATGGTTTATCATTTTTCTTTTATTCTATTAATATTTAATGCATGAACATGTATGCAATGCATGATGCGAAAATTGAGGGTGTTACAAACCTACCCCCCTTAAAGTGAATCTCGCCCTCGAGATTCGATAGCATGGAGAAAAGATGAGGGAATTCTGCCTTCAGGTCTTCTTCACGTTCCCATGTAGCTTCGGTTTCCGTATGGTGTTTTCATTGCACTTTGCACCAACGGATCCTCTTATTTCTCGTGACCCTTTCCTTTATGTCCAAAATTTTGATAGGTTGCTCGACATAGGACAAATCCTCTTGAAGTTCTAACTCGTCCATCGGCACTTGTTCTTCCGGTACCCTGAGATACTTCTTGAGTTGAGAGACGTGAAATACGTCGTGTACATCGGAGAGATACGTCGGCAGCTCAAGTCAATAAGCTACCTCTCCTCGCTTGTCCAGAATCTTAAATGGTTCGATGTAACGTGGTGCCAGTTTTCCTTTGACGTTAAACCATCGCTGACCTCTGATAGGTGACATTTTGAGGTATACAAAATCTCCAACTTCAAAAGTCAGACTCCTTCGCCTATTATCAGCATAACCTTTCTGTCGAGACTGGGCAACCTTTAAGTTTTCCTGTATTATGGACTTGCCTTTCAGCATCTTGTAACACGTCGAGACCAAACACTTGATTCTCTCCAGTTTCATTCCAAAACAAGGGAGTCCTACACTTCCTTCCGTACAATGCTTCGTAGGGTGACATTTTCAGACTTGCTTGATAGCTATTGTTGTACCAGAATTCAGCGTACGGCAAACTTTTATCCCAACTTTTCCCATGCTTTAATGCACAAGCTCTTAACATGTCTTCCAAAATTTGGTTGGTCCTCTTGGTTTGTCCATCTGTTTGAGGGTGATACGCCGAACTGAAGTTCAACCTTGTTCTCATTGCTTCATGCAATTTCTGCCAAAACCTGGAGGTAAACTGAGAACCTCTATCCGAGACTATCTTCTTCGGTACTCCGTGTCGGCACACAATATGTTCCATATACAATTCTGCTAGCTTCGCGGTGGTATATGTGGTCTTGACAGGGATGAAGTGAGCTGATTTTGTCAATCGATCCACAATAACCCATATTGAATCATAGCCAGACTGAGTTCGCGGTAATCCAACTATAAAGTCCATACCAATCTCTTCCCACTTCCACTCCGGGATCTTCAATGGTTGTAGCAATCCGGCTGGCCTTTGATGTTCAGCTTTCACTCATCGGCACACATCGCAAAGTGCAACATATTCGGCTATGTCCTTTTTCATGCTGGCCCACCAGTAGCATGTCTTTAAGTCCTTGTACATCTTCGTACAGCCAGGATGAATTGAGTAAGGCGAGTCATGTGCCTCCTTCAATATTGTTTCTCGAATATGCCTGACATTAGGTACCACAATCCTCTTTCCAAGCCATAAGGTACCATGTTCGTCCTCATCAAATCCGAATTCTTTTCCTTCTTGGGTCCTTACCTTGATTTCCTGTATTTCCTTGTCCTTTGTCTGTCCTTCCCGTATTTCCTGCTCTAATGTTGGGTTGACTTCCATCGTTCCCATCTCATTTATGAATCCAAGATTCAACCGTTCAAACTCCTTGCATAACTCAGATGGCAGCTCTCGAACTGTGAGTTGATGACTTACTCCTTTTCGGCTCAAAGCATCGGCCACTACATTGGCCTTCCCTGGGTGATAGTTGATTCCCACATCATAATCCTTGATGAGCTCCAACCATCGGCGTTGCCTCAAATTCAGATCCATTTGCGTAAATATGTACTTGAGACTCTTGTGATCCGTATAAATCTCACATCGGTGACCAAAAACATAGTGTCTCCATATCTTCAAGGCGTGTACCATGGCTGCGAGTTCAAGATCGTGTGTAGGATAATTCAACTCATGTTTCTTTAGTTGCCTCGATGCATAAGCTACCACTTGGCCTTCTTGCATGAGCACACATCCTAATCCTTGTCTTGATGCATCACAATATATATCAAAACTCTTGCTCACGTCCGGTAATACTAACACCGGCGCGGTCGTCAACCTTTTCTTTAACTCCTCGAAGCTATCCTGACAAGCTTGAGTCCATCGGAATGCCTTCCCTTTCATGAGTAATTCGGTCATAGGCTTGGCTATTTTGGAGAAATCCTTGATGAATCGGCGGTAATATCCAGCCATTCCAAGGAAACTCGGAATTTCCTTAACATTCTGTGGCGGTTCCCACTTAAGCACATCTCTCACCTTCCCTGGGTCAACTGATACTCCTCCTCCGGAAATAATATGGCCTAAGAAAGAAACTTCCCGTAACCAGAATTGACATTTACTGAACTTGGCATACAATTGATGCTCCCTCAATTTCTGCAGCGTAAGCCTCAAGTGTTCCTCGTGTTCCTTCTCATCCTTCGAGTAGATCATAATATCATCGATGAACACTACAATGAACTTATCCAGATATTCCATGAAGACCTTATTCATGAGATACATAAAGTACGCAGGCGCGTTCGTCAATCCAAATGACATGACGGTGTACTCATAAGATCCATATCGTGTCCGAAATGCTGTCTTGGGTATATCCGATGGTCTAATCTTCATTTGGAAGTATCCTGACCGCAAGTCGATCTTGGAGAAGATACAGGCACCCTTCATTTGGTCGAACAAATCCTCTATACGTGGCAGTGAGTACTTATTCTTAATTGTCACTTTGTTGAGAGACCTATAGTCCACACACATCCTCTGGGTTCCATCCTTCTTATCTACGAAGAGCACTGGGGCTCCCCACGGGGATGATCTTGGGCGTATAAAACCCTTCTCTAGCTGCTCTTGAATTTGCTTCTTGAGCTCTGCTAATTCCTTAGGAGGCATCCTATACGGCCTCTTAGCTATAGGTGCAGTTCCGGGTATCAACTCAATGGCGAATTCTATGTCACGGTCAGGTGGCATACCTGGCAACTCATCTGGAAACACATCCGGATATTCGCGAACGATCGGAATGCTTTCCAATGTCACTTCTTCCATGTGATTCAGCATCGCTTTCTCTCTTGCGGGTTGGGCTGCCTCAACTTCGATGCATGTACCATGTTCACTTGTCAACTGCACAATCCTCTCGGCACATTGAATGACTCCATTATACTTGCTCAGCCAGTCCATTCCAAGTATTATGTCTATTCCTTGGGAGTCCAAGACTATGAGGTTTGCGAGAAAGTCTACCCCCCTTATTTTAATGCTTACTTTCGGACATACTATATTTGTCCTCATCTCTCTGCCAGGAGAACTTACTAGCATAGTTTGCTTCATATGAGATATAGGCAAATTGTACTTGGCAACATACTTTGACGAGATGAATGAATGAGATGCTCCTGAATCAAATAAAACAGTCGCGGGGTTGGAGTCGGCGAGAAACATACCAATCACGACGTCATCAGCTTGCTGGGCTTCCTCAGTAGAGACATGATTCACATTGCCACGAGCAAAATTCTGCTGTCCACGGTTGCCTTGTGGTGCTCCTCCATTTGGTCGCGGGTTATTTGGCCTTGGTTCATTGTTCATAGGTCCATAGTTTCTCCTGGGGCATTGACTTGCAAAGTGTCCGGGTTCTCCACACACATAGCATGTCTTACCACCCGTAGCATTAGGGAGGTTTGGGCGCAACTGGTTTTGAGCGTTTGCCACCATGTTAGGACGCGGCGCAGGTGGCACAGGATAGCGAGGCGCTTGCATGGCGGGGTGTTGCTGCGGTGGCTGATTTGGGCGGGGCGGATAAGTAGCGCGGTATGCAGGAGCAGATGGGTTGTAGTGTGGTGCAGTAGGTGGTGCATAGCGGGGGCGAACATTGCTTCCTTGCTGCGGTCCATGATGTGGCATCTTCCTCTAATTGTATTGCTCCATCTCACGAATCTTGTTCTCAACCACAATAGCCTTGTCAACAAGCTTTTGGAAGTTTGGATAATCAGTATTGAGCAACTGGACTTGAATTTCATTGTTGAGACCCCTCATAAACAGATATTGCTTCCTACTATCAGTTTTGATGTCTTCTGGAGCATATCTTGATAATTGAGTGAATTTGTTGAGATACTCACTCACGCTCATCCTTCCTTGTCTGAGATTTTCAAAGTCTTGTCTTCTCAGTATCATAACTCCTTCAGGTACAAAGTGGGAACAGAAACTCTGCTTAAAATCAGCCCAAGTGATTGCCTCCTGATTATCATGAGCGTTGCAAAGAGCTTCCCACCAGTCAGCGGCTGCTCCAACTAGTTGATGTGATGCAAAGAGAACCTTCTCCCTATCAGTGCACTGGACAATAGCAAGTTTCTTCTCAACGGACTTCAGCCAATCATCAGCATCCATTGGGTCTGTGGCTTGTGCAAAGGTGGGCGGTCTGGTCCTCATGAACTCTCCCAAACGGTTATGAGGAGGCGGGGGTGGCGGTGGAGGTATATGAGGCTGATTGTTGTTGTTGCCAGCCTGCAGCTATCCCATAGTTTGTATCATGGTCTGCATGAGCTGGTTCTGCATAGCTAACAGTTGTTCAATATTGATAGCTCCATGAGCATGTCCCTGGTTGTTCTGAGGTACTTCATTGCGCTCCTCCTCATCGTTGGCATCCCTCTGGTTGCGAGTCCTCACCATCTTGAGAAAAGCAATAGGTAAGAGTTAAGAAACGTCCCCAACTATATGGATCAAGAGATATGAAGCTAACCAACTAGCTATACTAGCCTAGGTGGACATGGCAATGCTAAAGCATCCCAAAATCCTCTATTAAGCACACAAGCAAACAATATATAGCAAACAGCACACCAAAAAAGAACACATCGATTCTTGAGTGCTCCTATGTGCTCTAAAGTGTCCATTCTATCTAGGTTGCGTCCTACGGTCAACCTGTGGCTCTGATACCAATCTGTGACGCCCGGTTCCGAAAATGAACCAAGCTAACGCATATGTGTGCCCAGGATGTTCAACACACATACACGAGTGATTCACAAATGATAAACAGATAATTACCACAGCTCAAATTATTAAATAAGTACTCTTATTACATAATTCATTATATCCTCGAATACAAGCTCTAATAGATATTAATGACAAGTTTGAACTAATGCAGCAGAAATAAACTAATAAGCAACTAAGCAAACTAAGCAAAAGGGATAGCACAACTCCACTAACACCACAGGCAAAGCTGACAGTAGACACAGCCTAGAACTCCGCATTATCGCCATTAAACTCACAATTCTGACCTGCAACTGTGGGGGGGATTGCAAGAGTGAGTACATGTCGTACTCAACAAGTGTGGAAAGTATGACATGTGGCTTATTCAAATGACGAATGTAATAATGGCTAAGTGCTGAAAAGTACAATAAAACATTTGAAAAGCATTATACTATGTCTATGTGAACCAATCCCATCATAACCATCATATTAACAAAATATAAACCATGTCCAATTATTGCCAACATCATCATTATCCATGTCCAGTTACCATAACTCAAATTCATATCCATAACCATAATCCATAAACCATCCATAACCATTACCAACCCATAACCATAAACCAACCATCCCAAAATCCCAAATCCAACTCTAATCATGTAGGTCATCCAGGCACTCATAACCGGGAGCACGGCTATCATGATAGTTTTTAACAATATTCTCGCATATTCTCGCATGAACCGGTCCTTAGATCTAAGGCAAGAAAACCACCATAACATCCAACCCATCCACATACCAAGCTTGCTTAGATCACCCATCATATTGACCAGTTCACATTAACCATAATATCATTGATGCATAATTAAATGTGTAGTGTTGTTTGCCATCCCAATTAATTAAGCGAAGCAAAAAGGTAAAAACCCTTCCCGACTCACTACCATGAATTCCAGGTGACAAGGGTGGTCAAACAAAACTAGTAAACTTCCTACCATAGGATTCCCATCAATTTGACACAAGCATGCAAGTTCGCAAACAAAACATTTATTTTAAAACAGGATCAATATGCTTCAAGGACACTTGCCTTGCTCCAACGGATGGGGTTGCTCAAGCGCTTCAAAGTCTTGATTTTGGAAATCCTCGTATGCGGCCTCTTGAGCACGTTCCTCTACGCGTGATCATACATACAAGAAAATACATACAATTCAACATGATGCACACACATTGATCAACATGCAATGACATTGTATGCATGCACAATTCAATAATTAATTAACTACAGTTGTTTATTAATTAGATGCAACTAGTTCATACGTGTTCATATGAGTTTACGGGAGTTTTAGAGCGGATTAATGCTTGCTGAAAATAAAAAGACGATGCAACTACGATCAATTTACGTCTATTAGATTCAATATGGTTGCTAAAATTCGCATCGGGAACATGGCCTACCGTAGATGCGATGGCTTCGATGATCGCGGGATGGGGACGATGCGTAGACGAAGTAGATGTGTGAGATCCTCCGGCGGCACGACGACGGCGACGCGATGGCGACGACGATCTCCAGCGAACGGTGGGGCCCTCCTCTTTTTCTTCTTTTCCTTCCCCTCTTTTTCCCTGGCGGCGCAACTCTCTGGTGCCCCTTTTTTCCTGTACCGGCAGCGGGGCCTTTTCTTTTCTAGGCGGCGGCGTTTTCTGCTCTCGGAAAAAAAAAACCTACGGAGCTCGCGTCCTTTATATAAGCAGTGGGACGCGGCATCAGGAGCCGAGTCGGTCACGGGTCGCGTCGATCGCGCGAGTCAACCGGGAGTCGGGCGCCGGGCGTACGCGAGCGAGACCCAGCGGCGCGCGGTTCGGCGCGGGCGCTGCGCGCGTCGGGTGGGCAGCGGGCGCGGGAGTGCGGTACGGCGGGGTCAGCGGGGTGGGGTCCAGCGGCGGGGCCCGGGCGCGTGTGCGGGAGAGCGGGCGGTGTCGGCCAGTTGCGCGGGAGGCTGGCTGGGCCGGTCGGGCGGCCTGGCCGGCGGTTCCCTTTTTTTCTTTTCTCTTTTTTTATATACATATACTTTCTTTTTTTTCATTATATTATTTATTTATTTATATTTTCTTTTTTTTGTATTATTATTATAATATATTTTATTTATCTTATTCATTTATTTATTTATTATTTATTTATTTATATATATATTTATTATTATATATAATTTATTTATATATATTTCTTTTTACATATTATTATTATTTTTACATTTATTCCCTATTACAAGTTTTAGGCTATAATTATTATTTTCTCTTTCTTCTTTTTGCTACACCATATATGTATGGTTTATCATTTTTCTTTTATTCTATTAATATTTAATGCATGAACATGTATGCAATGCATGATGTGAAAATTGAGGGTGTTACAATGTTGCAGCCTGGAGTTGTTGTGCACAACTCCTTTGGATGCGACAAACTCTAAGGGATTACAGTTACAATATGAACCATATTCCACTCCTTTGTGACAATGAGAGTGCCATTAAAATTGCCCACAACCCAGTTGAGCACTCTAGAACCAAACACATAGACATAAGGCATCACTTCTTGAGAGACCACTCCATGAAAGGAGATATAGACATTTCCCATGTCAACACCCAAAAGCAATTGACCGACATATTCGACAAGCCACTTGATGAAAAGCGCTTTTGTGAACTCGAAAATGAACTAAATATTCTTGATGCTCGGAGTGTGGCTTGAAATGTTGCATACCTGTATGAATTCTTCAAAATATGTTGATTGGATTGTGAAAATCATCTCTCTCAATTTTCTTCCGAAAACTATGTTAATTATTAGATCTTGGTGAATTATGATCATTGCTTGATTGTTGTATGCTTACTGATCATATTCATCAGGATTATTTGATTTTATTTGCCTCCCTATTTTCTAAATATGTACCTTCAAATATATATGAATGGGCTAAGAAATTCTTGCCTGGTGACCAAGGACTAGTCAGTTGATACCCATACTAGTGCGCCCATGCAGACTAGTCCGCGGAGTGTCGGTTAGGCCGAACTAGTCCGGTAGCTAACGGACTAGTCCGATATAGTCCTCTGGAAAAGTTCGGACTAGTCCGGTCATCTCTGGACTTGTCCAATTTTTTGTGTCCATAACCCTAGCCGCTGCCAAACCCTAATTTCTTAACCTCCACTCTTGTCTCACGCGTTCTCTCTCTTCCACTCGAGCTCCCAAGGCGATTTTGCATCCCCTCCACCAAAAAGCTCCGCATTTGGGTGGAGATCAAGCATCCTTGCTCGAAGATTGAAGTTCTCGGACAAGTCTGAACATCAACACCTCCCTCTTAGAGAATCAATCGATTTCTTCGACAATTTTCACCCTAACCCTAGAAATCCCAAATTTCTTCATGTTGATCAAATAGCCTAGCATATTTCACTATATACATGCCTCCTTGATGTATTACATTTATGATAGGCTAGTTCTGCATTAGAAATCCACATTTGCACAGTCGCTTAGGTTTTTGAGGATGAATACCGGACTAGTACGGTCCATGCACGGACAAGTCCGGCCCCCAGACTAGTCCGTGCCTATACACCGGACAAGTCCGATCTTTCTGAACTCAAAACCTAACTTTTCAATTCCTCAATGCAATTCCTTGCTATCCATTTCACACCTATGCCTTGTATCATTCATTCTCATTCATGCCACTCATTCTCAGGTCATGTCGAGCTCGAACAATGAGGTTTCCCACTTTGAGGCCGAGATGGACCACGAGGTGGCACATCAGACCTCGACGGGTGTTGGCAAGAAGCGCCAAGAGTGACCTTCCGAGCCTGCTCCGTCTCCTCCACAGGCTCGGAGGAAAGTGCTAGCAAAGAAGTTGGCCTCCAAGGTGCCAGCTTCTAGGGCTACCATCGGTGGTGGCCCTAGCTCGACAAGTGCCCGCCTAGCCAAAGGCAAGGGAAAAGGGATAGCGACGGGGCCAGTTGGCCCGTTGAAGCTCCATGCTCCGAGGGAAGGGGTTCGGGACCCCACTGAAGAGAAGTTCAACGAGAAATGGCAGTAATTCATCGGCAAAGTTCAGAAGCATTGATTGGTATGGCCGACCGAAGCAAGCTGCTGACGGAAGATTTTGGTGCAACTTCCATGCAGATTTCTACAAATCTGTGTATCTCCCAATGAAGACACCAGTTGTGCGCAATCAATGGATTGATTGGGCACACTTTGAGAAGAAGGGCTACTCCCCGTTCACTGAAGTGGTGGAGGACATTGAGAGGCATGGCTTGAAGGATCTCTTTGCCTTCAGAAACAACTAGAATGATGAGTTCATAGCACCATTCTTTGCAACATGCCATTTCTCAAGTGAAGATGAGGAAAGTGTTACTTGGATGACTCATGGATCCAAGTACAATATAACTCAAGAAGATTTTGCAAGCCTGCTTCACCTTGCCACCTCAAGATCTGACCGCTTGATCATCCACAACATAGGTGTCATTGAGAAGGATAGGATGAAGTTCCTATATGAACCAAACTCCAAGTTCAACCCTCCATCCACAAAGAACATGAAGCCGTTCTTGGTGGTGCTCAATAGAGTCTCGAGGAAGACCATCGCTCCCAAGGATGGAGATGCCGGGAGTGTGCAGGGTTATCTCCGGACATTGATGAGAGTGATAAGCAAGGACCGCCAGTTTGATGTGGCGAACTACATTTGGAATGACATGGTCAACTTATCCTGCACACCCAACAGGTCTTGTGGGTATGCCCCATATCTGATGTTTGTGATCGAGAAGGTCACCCGGATTGAATTTGTCAAGGATGTGGAGCATCTACCCTTGAGGCCTTAGATGCCTCAGAAGCCAAGTGTCCAGGCTGCTCCCTCGCCGGCCTCCAGTCCTGAGGCACCGGCAATAAGGGCTGAAGATGCAAGAGTTGCCCCTGCCAGTAGGGTAGCCCCTCAAAGGGGATCAACCAGTGGGATCTTCAAATACCTGGCTGCCATCTTCGCTTCCTGCAAAAAGGCCAAAGTGAATGCCCATAAGCTCAACAAGACAAGAAAGGAAGATATGAAGTATGTGAAGGCAAATGTGAAGCAAATTTGCCAAAAACTGGAGATTGAACCCATTGGGTCTACAGTAATCTCTGAAGATTCAGACTGAGACTTCACCGAGCTCGGGCCATTGACCCCCTCCGAGCTTGCCTACTTTGGCATTGGGGGCTCGAGTGGCTCCGCACCTCCTCCTCCTCGTCCTCCTCATCAGGCTGAAGATGAATATGACGAAGACGACGATGAGAGGACTGACAGCGAAGAGTGAAGACCTTAGGACCCTCCTCTCCTTCCTTTTGGCATCTTTATGCCAAAGGGGGAGAGATTGAGGGGGAGTCTTAGCCTTAGCTGTAGGATGCGAGGAGAGAGCTCTCTTTGATGCTTGTTGACTATTTTGCGGGTTGTAAAGCTTTAACTATGTTCTTAAGTTAATTATGGTTCTGTGATGCAATGTTATGATCTTTTGAGAAGTATTTGTTGGAATCAGTGATTGCTCCTAAAATGTCATATATGCTTGCTTTTGGTAGATAATGTCAATTATGTCACTCTTACTGTTTAAATGTACTTAGTTATGCATCCCACTATAAAGAATGCACATATAGATTATGTTTTCACTGCTTGATGTATTTTAGACTCATATGTGCATACTTTATGAAAATCTCAATTTTTATCATATTTTGTGAAATCTCAATTGGTTGTCATGAATCACCGAAAAGGGGGAGATTGAAAGTGCATCTAGGAATCCCTTGTGGGTTTTGGATGATTTATGACAAGCAAATGAGATCCTAACCTCTTTGTTGAGATGAGCACAGGTTTTAACAGCAAAATAAGCAAAGTGCCAAAAAGAAGGGACAATGAGGAGCAAAGTGGAAATGAGCTCAAGGAAGAAGAATAGTAGATCATTGTGTATGGAGTGTGTTAAGGAAACACACCCCAAGAGCTCAATCACAATTAAACACACACATTGCACAAAGTTATACAAGACCAGACCAGTCCGAATGTCACCGGACTAGTCCGATATCCTCTCTGCACAAAATTAGACAAGTCCGATATCCATCAGACTAGTCTGATATCTCTCTGACTAGAATCAGGCTAGTCCTTCCCAGTGCAGACTAGTCCTCAAAACACTTGACAAGTCACACAAAATCGGACAAGTCCGATCACCACCGGACTAGTCCGATATCCATTTTGATCCAAATCGGACAAGTCCAATAATAGCACGGACTAGTCCAAAAAACCCTCTGACCTAAATCGGACAAGTCCTCCAAGTGCGGACTTGTCACCCAATTCACTTAGGGTTTCACTACACGGACAAGTCCGATGTCCAATGGACTAGTCCGAAGATTTCCAGAAGCGAAATAGGACAAGTCCGCCCCTAGCCGCACTAGTCCGATATTTCAGGACACTTAGGGTTTGCTACACACAGCACACTGGACTAGTCTGGTGTCCACCACGGACTAGTCCGATCTTTCTAAACCCTAACGGTCACTTTTAGAAACCCCATATAAATAGAGGTTCACGGCCCAACTTTAAACTCTCTCGAACCCTAGCACCGTTACACCTCCCAAGAGCCTCCAAAAACACATCTCTCCACAAAATTAAGTGCAACAAAGATCAATCCTTTGAGGAAACACTAGATCATTGGAGACACATTCAACACTCATTGAGCTCTTGGTTTGATTCTCTAACACACTCCTATGATTTCATTGTAACTTTTGAGTGTATTCTTGGTGGTATTTCGTGTTGTAATCTAAGGGGCCCTCAACGTGTGAGAAGGCCCCTTTGAATTCGGTTATTCACCCCTTTGTGATAAGTGGAAGAGGATTGGCCTTTGTGGCGATCCGACGATGGTAGGGTTGGAGAAGACCCAGTCCTTTTGTGGACTCCTCAACGTGGAAGTAGGTTGTCTTTTTGGGAGCCGAACCACGGGATAAATCCTTGTGTCTTTCTTGCTGTTGATCGTTCTTATTCATCACAACAATCTAGGGTTTCAATCATTATTACATACTTTATGTTGAATCATTAAATATAAGATTGAATTGTGATAGACCCTAGTCCATAATCTTGCAACACTTCATTTGACTATATATTTCTGCTGCATACATCGAAGAATCAAATTAATCAATCAAACTTAATCAAACTAGTCAGTACACACTGGAATAGTCCTCACTTTACCGGACTAGTCCGATATCTCTAGTTTTGAACTGGTTGTTAAGTGTTGCAGGTTCTGACGAATTTCAAGAAGGCCTATTCACCCCGCTCTAGGCCACATTCAAGTATGTATGGACAAAGGAATGTGAGGAAGGTTTTCAAGCATTAGTGAAACACCCCACAATAGCGCCAATATTAGCCCAACCAGACACAACCAAGTCATTTGATGTTTATTGTGATGCATCTGGGATTGGTTTGGGTTTTGTATTAATGCAAGACAGAAGGGTGATCGCTTATAGATCACGGCAGCTTCGGAACCACGAGCATCATTATCCAACTCATTTTCTTGAGCTCGCTGCCGTGGTACTTGCATTGAAGACGTGGAGACACTATTTATTTGGCAACCTAGTGCATCTTTACACCGATCACAAAAGCTTGAAGTACATCTTCACCCAAAAGGACTTGAATATGCGACAACGAAGGTGGTTGGAATTGATCAAAGACTATGAGATTGAGATCCACTACCATCCTGGCAAAGTGAATGTAGTTGCAGATGCGTTGAGTCGCAAGTCCCATGTCAATAATCTTTCTATCACCTTGATAGAAGAAGAAGAAACGAGTCTCTACTTGGTTCCATATGGGGCGCTCTACAATCTAGCTCTCATTCCTACCATAAGGGAAGAAATTGTGGAGGCTCAGAAGAAAGACAAGGGCATATCGCATATTCGCCGAAGAAAGAAGAAGGGGGAGATGAAGTGTTTCTGATGTGATGATGATGGTACCATATGGTTCAAAGACTGCATCGTGTTGCCCCACAATGTGGGACTTCGGAAGAAGATTTTGGATGAAGCTCATTTGTCCAAGTATTCTATTCATCCGGGAAGTAACAAATTGTACCAAGACTTAAAGAAGAAATTTTGGTGGACTTGGATGAAGAGGGAGATAGCAAAGTACATATCCGAATGTCATACGTGTCGGTGGGTGAAAGTTGACCATCTGAAGACAGCAGGGCAACTACAACCTTTAAATATACTGGCCTACAAATGGGAGGACATCAGCATGGATTTCATTGTGGGATTGCCTCTCACATTTCATAAGCATGATTCCATTTGGGTGATAGTTGATCGATTGATCAAGTCGGCTCATTTTATACCCGTCAATGTCAACTACCATGCCCCAAAGTACGCAGAGTTGTATATTGCTAGAATCATGGGCTTACATGGAGTACCTCGCACCATTATCTCAGATCATGGAGCCGTATTCGTTGCTCGATTTTTGGAGCAGCTCCACGCATCGTTGGGTACCAAGTTGATTTGACGCTCAGCTTACCATCCTCAGACTAATGGTCAAACGAAGCGAGTAAACCAAGTGCTAGAAGATATGCTCCGCGTCTGCGCCATCCACCATGGTAAGAATTGGGATGATCACCTACCATTGGTGGAGTTTTCATACAACAACGGTTATCAGGCTAGCATGCAGATGGCACCATATGAAGCTCTATATGGCTGGAAGTGCCGCACACCCTTGAACTGGTGTGAATCCGGTGAACGAGTGATATATGGTATTGACTTGGTGAATGAAGCCGAAGAACGAGTACGAGTTATTCAAGCGAAACTCAAGGCAGCTCAGTCTCGTCAAAAAAGCTATGCGGACAAACGACGTCGACCCCTTCACTTTGATGTCGGGGATCACATTTATCTTTGTGTATCCCCAATGAAAGGGATTCATCACTTCAAAGTAAAAGGGAAGCTAGCTCCACGTTTCATTGGGCCGTTCGCAATAATTGAACAATGCGGACCTGTGGCCTATCAGCTAGAGCTGCCAGCGTCGCTTTCAAGGGTCCACAATGTGTTTCACATTTCACAGTTGCAGAAATGTCTCAAGGCCCCACCTGACGTCCGTATGGAGGATTTGGAAGCTCTCCAACCAGATCTTACTTACTCTGAGCATCCAACCCAGATAATTGATGAGAAGAATCGCACCACAAGAAGCCGCACCTTGCATTTCTACAAGGTCTTGTGGGGCAACCACACCGCTGAAGAAGCAACGTGGGAAAGCGAGGAATATCTTAGAACAAACTATCCGGACATATTAGCGGCATATGTTCATTAGGTCTTTTTTTATCCTTCCTTTTGTAATCTCGGGACGAGATTCTTTTAAGGCAGGGGGGAATGTAAAATCCTAGTTTTCCTTATTATCAAGTTCAGTACCAGTTGGTTGTCAATCATAGTGAAGATCAATTATGGTTGTACACATAAACTTGATATCATCAATAATCTTTCTTTTACTCATATTGAAATTTTAGTAATAGAAGGAATGAACTTAATCAATGACCTTAGAATAATTCAAGTGATTTCTACAAATTTTGGAAGCTATTGAATAAAAATTTCTAGGGCAAATTACTATGCAGTACTAATATATTCAAATTAATTTGAATATAGCCCTGTACATTTAGGCCCTGTCAAAATATTCAAATCTGAGGCCATAAATTTTTCCATGGCCTCATAATATTCCAAGTAAACTTCCTGCCAAGTTTCAAGATTTTCGAATTCCATTTTCTATTTTATTTGAGACGCTTAGCAAATTCGAGCCATATTTAGAGTTCAAATTTTGAATTCTGTTCAACTTAGTTGAACATCAAGATTTTAACACACCATCATGGTAAGCATGAGTTTCTTAATTTATCCACAAAGTTTCAAAATATTTGAAGCTCAATTGCTATTTAACTCAGTGACCCCATTGAATTTCATTCAAATTCAAATTCAAATTCAAATTTGAAATTCAAATGAAACTTGACCAAATTCGAAATCCAATTTCAGAATCATGTTCTAAATATTTATTTGAGCCACTCCACAGAAATCTAGAATTTTTGGATGAAGTTTGGTATGAGAATTAAAGTTGCAGAGAAGGGAAGAGGATAAGGAGCGGTGGGACCCACTGTCAGCCTCACACACTCGGTTGAACCGACGGACGTGCTCTGTATACGGCTATCCCCGCTGATCGATGCCGGGAGGGCTCGCCACCGTGACACGGCATGCAAGCAGGCAGCTGGGTGGCCTAAACACCCCCCCTGTCCTATAAATACATGTCCCCTGGCCGTCGGCGTCGAGCTCCGTCTCATCTTCGCCCCGCCGTCGCCATTCTCGCCGCTTTCTCTTCCTCCCCGGTGAGCGCTTTCTCCTCGCGTTATTTTCCTTTGATGCAAACAGCAAAGTTGGCGCCAAGTATGTGCTCTATCATCTACGCCAACTCGCTTACCATTTTGCTCATTGTGTTGGCTGTAGTTTGGAGTTCCGCGGACACCACTGAAGTTGAGGACGAATGCCGCCTCTGCTCCACGGTCACTAGTCCTCAACAAGCGGCGCCACAACTCAGCCTCAACAGAAAAAAGGATCGCCATCCCGAGCTCTTTCTCATGGTAAAGGTCGTGCCTCTTTTCATTCAGTATCGAGCAGTATCTTCCAGTCTTTGTTTTGGCCGTTGCCATTGAACTACCTCACTTCTCAGTTTAATTTTGTTTCTACATGTAATAATTCTTCAATCCAGTTAAAGATTCTATTCAGTACCTCCTAGTGCACCCCCCTGCCAAAAATCAGTAGACGCCATCGAATGAACCTTGAGATATTAAAGTTTTCCCCACTGCCAATAGAACCCTGTCGGTCCCTAGTCAAAGTCGACTTTGCCGGCGATGTCACCCCTTCCTAACATGATAATCATCATCCTCATGCTCCCAGGAATGTTTCTAGCTTTTTTTGAGCCTTTTGCGCCATCCCCATGCGATTCCGACGATAGCCGAAACCCTAGCTCCGCCGCTGTCGTCGCACCGCCATCTCCGGTCGTCGCTGCCAAGATTGGACCTCACCATCATGTTGTGCGGTCGATTTTATGGTTTGGCAGTCATTACCGAGGCGAGTGGAGGTCGACGCAGCCATCACGGTGAGCTCGCCGGCGTAGCGCCACCGTGGCCGAGCAGCGCGTCGCGAGGAAGACGAAGATCTCGGGCCCCACGTGTCAGTGACGCGTGCGAGCGCGCAGATCAGCTGCGGTCCAAGGATGCCGTGTGGCTAGGCAGGTTGATTCTGTGGACTCCGTGCAGATTCAACCTGATTAACCCATTCCAAATACGTGGGCCCAACCCTTTATTCAAATAATTTCCAATTGAAATTTTATTCCAAATTTTGCCCCAACTTGGAAAATCCATAACTCCTAGTAGAATTGCTCAAAAATTTCCCAATAAATTCTGGTAGACTCATCTCAATATATAATTTGCATAATGCAATTTATTTGACATGAAACTCCCAAAATTTTTATAATTATTTCCTTTGAGCTAACTGCTTGGGAAATTAATTAATCCTATTCTGTTAATTGGAAAATTCCCAATTTTGGTCAGAACACTCTTATTAATACACTTGATATCCAGTAAAACTTTCGTGTTCATTACTGGGTTGATCAGTGTTCCAAATCTCTATATAGTTATAAATTGAGAAAAATACAAAATCAATTTCAGAAATTTCCCCAAACTTGTAAAATCAGTTTCTCCCTCTAGGAAGCTTAGAAAATTGTGAAACAAATTTTCCTAGAACCAGTGAGACCCGCTCTACATGGTACAACCACTGGTAGCCATGATAGATCTCCAAGATTTCATCCAAAAATTAGAGAAAGTTATTGCTTACCATAATTTTAGGAACAACAAACTTCCTTGATCATCTCTTGTTCTTTGCAAGAGTCTCCACTATGGTCACTAGTATCTACCATAAAAGTCTCAATGCCCATTAAGATCATTATCTTATTTTGATCATAAGATATTAGTTTATGACCTTAAACATATTGATTATTTTCAAAGTCATTCTTATATAGTATATGCATAACGTGTAGTGACTGAAGTCGAGGAGCAGCTGGAAGCTTTGGAAGTCCCACTACCAGAAACTAACATAGACTCAAATTCGCATTCAGGTAAGCCCCGGTTTGCATTTAAGTTCTTTACAGCATCTTTGCCGTTTTCATTCACCTTACGTCTTCAGATGTTTGTGCATTACATTTAAGGTGTTTGACAACCACTTACATGACCAAAGAACCCAGGGAGTGATTAGAATAGCTCACAGACTCGTGTAGTAACTGCCATGCTTATATTCATAGGAATCCGGTAGAAGTCGAGTAGTGGAAATCTACTCGCGAGATAGGATTTTATCACACGGATGGATTGGATGAAGGAATGGCTTATGAATATGAAATTGAGACCGAGCAGCAGGTAGGATGCAGTGAGACGTGGCTTCACGTGCGTAGCCCTGCTTGTGTCGATTGAGGACTGATTCGTGTGCGGCCCCGATGGACAAGCTTGAATTGTATCGGTGACATACCGGAGAAATGGGCTCCAGCAAACTGACGTAGCTTGATACTGGTTTGTCGAGGCATACCGTTCTGTTTTATAGGCATAGGTTGAGGGCACCTAGGTGTAAATCAGCTGGTGGGCACGTCAGAGTACGCCCCACGCAGTGACCTACTGCTCATGACAGATCGACCGGTTCGACATTCAAGTGTTTAGTGAAAGGTGGCCATATACGACTAGTACTGAAGTGTTATGTAGGTACTTCTGTAAGTACTCGCTGACATTTCCGAAAGTGTGTATGTGTCATGTTGTTCCAGGTGCATCCTGATTGCAATCACCGTCCCTCGCGGTAATAGAGTACCACTTGTTCACTGTGTCGTGACATAGTAAATACTGAAGAAGATAGGAGAATAGGATGTATTGCATTATAATTGTTTTGCAACCTAGTATGTCTTAGAGATAGCAAAATTAAAAGTTTACAGTTTCCCCATACTTTACCTGTAATAGCATTATGTGCTTTGGGCATGTCATATAATCGGCAAAGCATTTCTTGTTTGATCGTGGAGTCTATGATGTGTCGTGCCTGAAGAATGTCATGTGCTACTTAAAACATGACTTTAAGGATCCACTTGTAGGCATGTCCTTTATGCTATTCCTTACCATGTTTAGTATTTACCCCTGCATATGTCTAGTGAGACGGGTTAGTCATGCCGAGCCTTATGCTCACATTTGCAGTTAATAAGTTTTTGTAGATTATGCGACTGATGATGGGTTCGATGACGAGATTGCACCCCCAACAGGGTTTACAACCGAGTGGGAACCCTGCACGCCGCCGTAAGTTGGATGTTGCTAGTGCAAAGTATCCAGTGCATGGATGACTTTGCTTTTGCATAGCTAGTGCTGAGAGCGTAGCTATGATGTATAGTTATCTCTCCTTTTTGTTTAGTATTGTAAAACTTCTGCTGTGTTTATAAATAAAGACTTGGTATTGTAATTTGTTCTCGTTCTTTTCTTTTATACTGATAGGTGTCGCATTGCACGACACCACCCAATCAGATCCTTGGAGGTTGGGATTCCAGTCCCCACAGAATATGAATTGGAGACCGAGCAGCGGGATAGGAGGCAGCGAGAAGTGGTCTCACGTGCGTAGCCCTGCTTGTGTTGATTGAGGACCAATCCATGTGCGACCCTGCTGGACAAGTTTGAACTGTACTATATGCATACTGGGCCTATGGAACCTAGGAAACCGATGTAACTTGATAACTTGGTGGTCGAGGCATAGCCCACTGTCGATAGGGGTGGGTTGACGGTAGCAAGGTGTAAATCTACCGGCGGGCATAGACACGCTCCATGCAGGGACTTACGCCTGCGATGGTGGGACCGGTTCAACTTTTGAGTTTCTTATGAAAGGTTGCTGCATATGACGTCGCGAGGAGCATTGCACATTTTCACGCACGGGTGTACATGACGTGTTATGCGGGTGTCTACTGATTGCAATCACCGTCTCTCACGATTATTTGAGTACCACTTGTTCACTACGCCGTGACGTAGTGAATACTGAAGAAGCCAGGAGAATATGATGTATTGAATTATAATTGCTTTGCAACTAGGATTGCTATAGAATATGCTCACTAAAGTTACTTTTATTAAACCTTTAAGTTGTTGTTAACAACTTGAAAATTAAGGATCAACTTGTAGGCGAGTCATTTACTGCTATATCTATTCCTATGTTAAGTATCCCTGCATGTAGAGTTCCATGTTTAGGTGAGACGGTTATGTCTTGTTGAGCCTTCGTGCTCACGGTTGCTATATTAAGTTGTTTGCAGGTGAGACGTATGAGGAAGGGCCCGAAGATGAGGCGATGCCCCCGTCGGGGTATACTGCCGAGTGGGAGCCCTGCATGCCGCCGTGATCTTTTGTGTGCTTCTAGTGTGTAGCGTCCTTGGGCTGGACGGCTTCACTTTTGCATAGCTAGGATGAGAGTTTAGCTATGAGTATTCAATTCGCTGTACATTGTATATTGTAAAAGACTTCCGCTATTTCTATAAATAAAACTTTGTATTTTGTCGTATTCTTTTTGTGTTTGTTGTTGGGTGCCACATTGCACAGCACCACCCTCTGCAATTCCTGGAATGTGTGGACCCGATTCTCACACACCAAACTCTAGTTCGTGGGGCCGCCATCAAGAGGAGATCCAGCGACAAGAAGAAGAGGAGGAAACGAAAGAGGATCAAGTGAACAAGACCTTCATGGAGTTTTTGTTCTTCATTACCAGTTCACCCTCAACTCTTCATCATCAACCCTAGAGCATCAAGATCCAAGTGTTGCCTCAGAACACTTGATCCTTGGAGTTCTAAACACGTGGTACATCTTATACTTTCTCTTTTTCCACGTGAATTCAACCCCAATTCTCCCAAATCTCGCAGATGAAGAAATTCGCTGGTTCTGCGAAGGGCGGACTAGTCCGGTCCCTGGCGGACTTGTCCGGTCTCTAGATTTAATTGGTGCTGAATTAACTCCAATTTGATTCAAATCAACTTGAAACCTATCCAAACTTGTTAAACACTATTGTAGCTAGTTAGTAAACATTAATAACAACTCATTAACAAGTTTTACCTCACAATTGCATTAATCATGCATATCATGGCATATTGAGTACTATATGAGCATTTATTGATTGTAATGTCTGTTTTGTATGTTTGTCGCGCGGAATAGAAGGTGTTGCGCTAGAGGGTTCTATCGAGGACCTCCAGCACTAGAACATCGAAGCTTTTGACCTAACCAAGCTCAGGAGCAAGGCAATTGTCCTTGACCATATTGATCCAATTTTTAAATGTTTTGTTTGCAAAACTGCATGCTTGTGTCAAATTGATGGGAAACCCACTTATAGGTGTTTACTAGACTTGTTGGACCTTCCTTGTCGCTTGGGACATGTTGTAGAAAGTCGGGAAGGGTATTTGCACTTTTTGCTTCGCTCTAATTAATTGAGATTGGAAAACAACCTAATGACTTAACTATGAATTAATGCATCTATGGATGATGTGAACTGATGAATATGGTTAATTGGGAACATGGGATTTGGGAGATCTAAGCAAGCATGGTTTGTGGTTTGGGTTGGATTTTATGGTGGTTTGCTTGCCTTAGATCTAAGGACCGGTTCATGCGAGAATAGGCCAGGACTAAAGTGCCACCACAAGGCCAAGTATAGGCATGGCTTAGCCAATTAATTTGGAGTATTACCAGCATTGATTTGGATCATTTGGAGGAGCGGGAAATGGGAGTCGGTTGGGTTTGCAATAGTTGTGGGACAGCCCTGGGATCCGAACGGCACAAGAGGGGGCCCTTGGTTGGATGTGCTCATTTGGAGGCATCACCACGGGTGAAACCTTAGTGGGTCTGAATATGCTGGTAGTCCCTTTGTAAAGGTTATTTTTTGATCTCTTGGCCATACACCTAAGGAAGTGTAATTGGCATAAGGGAGGATTCTTTAGTCGTCGATGGGTGATGAAATCACAAACTTGTGGGTAAAGTGCTACAACCTCTACAAAGTGTTTAAAACGATGATGATAGCCGTGCTCCCGGTTAAGAGCACCTGGATGACCTACATGATTAGAGGGAATTTGGGATGGTTGGTTATGGTTATGGTTGGTTATGGATTGCGTTATGATAAATGAACATGGATGATGATGGTAATAATCTGGTATATAGATGGATAATTGATTATGAAGACGTATTATGTTAATTATTTGGGGATTATGATGGGATCAACTTCACATAGACATTTTAGGATGCTCTTTAAATGTTTTAAATGTACTTTTTATCAAATATCCATTATTTATTATCGTCCTTGTTTAAGATACATGTCATACTTTCTGATGATGACATCACTCCTATGCATATACACAACACTCCATTCAATATACAAGATGCAATCAATATGATTCACACACACCAATTAATTTCAGAGGTGAGCTCGTTCTTATATGTTTCCTTATATATTTTTGAGAATAGATTGCTACCTAATGACTTAATTGTGATTAGGATCCATGGAGAGGTTCAAGGAGTACTTGGAGGAAGTATTAGGGACGTGGAAGACCAGAGAATTCGTTCAAAGAAGATGGAAACCGAACCAAACTCAAAATTGTATCCAACTCGAAGTCCAGGAGCAGTACGCACTAAAACGGACGCCCAGTACGCATACGAACCACGTTTTGGACGTTATACATATGCACAGAAAGGGGAGAGGATAAAATTTCTAATGGCGCTGGTCCCATGTCAAAATTCCTTCGGAGTCGACAGGAATCGTCAAAACAAAATCAAGTTCAGAATCTGTCAGGGTGTTGCACCATCGTATTGGGCCATTGGGCCTTGTATCAAGTCTAAGTCCATTATTTTCGTATATTAGGGTTAGGTCACGACCCCAACACCCCATTAGACGTGCTCCCACCTATATATACTCCATAGTAGCCGCCATGAACAATTTGGTTTTTCTTAGATCAATAATATCGTCGTTCTTCAGTTTGTGAAACCCCAACTTCGCGATTTCAGATCGTGTCTACCTTGTTCTTTCTTGTGTTCTCGGTTGCATTGTAAGGATTAGCCTTCTTGGTGAGGTAAATCGTGTGAAGCACGGTTGATAACCAACAGAGCGGTGGTGTAGTGATTGCAGGGGTTGTTCGTGTTCTACTCGAGAGCCTCGGATCATCAACGTCAAGATCTCCACATCAATCGATTCATCTATTACCTTTCGGAAGATCGGGCCTAAATCTTTTTCCTATCAATTGGTATCAGATTTCCAGGTTGCCCGTTAGGTAATTCATCTATCCATTACATTAGTTTTGTTATTCATACCTAGAGTCTACAAGAAAGCCACAAAAAAATTGCAGATTAGTAGATCTGTTTATTATTTTGTCCAAACCACCGTTGAGCCTTTGCAACATTCATTTTCGGTTTGGTTTTGTTGAGTTTGTGTCTGTTGTTGAGTCATATTGCTGGTTTAGAAAGTGTTTTTGGTCTTAGTTTGAGTTTTGCATTGTGTGATTCATCCTTTTGAATCACGTCATCACGTCCAGATTAGATTCACCTCTGTCCAATTTCATACTTTCATCATATCTCATACATACGAACTCGGATTTTGGTGTTCTTGTATTTTCTGGAAATCTTAAGAAGTGCTCTATAACTTTCATATTCATCATTTGCCCAGAAAATATAGTTATCGATGTCTAAATTGCATTAGATCCGAATCTGTTATTGACCTAAAAATTCTGAACAGTCTGTATTTCGGGGGTAATATCTCCTATCGTTGTTTTCCAAAATAGGTCTTCCATATATTGAAATTAAAGAGGAGACACATATCTACAATCTTGCTGTTGTTAGTTTTTCTATTTGGAGCCTCTAAGTATGCCTATTTGTCCTTGGACGACTGATCAGAAAATCTGTGACAGACCCACAAGATATCTTTGATTGATTTTCATTGTGTTCTTCCCTTGCAGCACATTCTGAAAAAAAAAAAGAAAAAAGAAAAAGGCAAGTGCAAAACAAGAAAAAAAAGCTGCACAAAAAAAAAAGAAAAAAAACAAAAAAACAGAAGTGCTTGCATTCTTTGTGTCATCTAGTTTTGTCTCATGTCTTGCTAGCTTGAACTACTAGGAACACATTTAGGCCAACAACTTTGACATGTACTTTGGACACTTATTCAACTTTACTATCTGATTTCACTGTTGCTAATCCTTGCTACATATAAATTGCCATCCAAGCTACACCTTACTCTTGAGCAGAATCGATACACCTTTGCAATCATCTCACACTTCATTGGTTTCTTCATACCGGCCAGCGTTTGCCACCTGCAGTGTCAATAAGAACAATTGTAAGAGCGTGGTAAGACGCTTGAGAGTGTGTGATTCTACTTCCACTTTGCAATTACACTTTGTAGTTGATAGGGATAACATATTTTTTTTGTGTTGTCTTATGTTTGCTACTAACAATGTCAGGTAAAAGCAAGAATCATGCATTATATGCTGAGATGATAGACATGATTAAGACAGCGCTGGAGTTGCTCACTAAAAATCAAACATCAACCAGGGTTTCACATGACATTCAGACTATCTTTACAACACCTTCCATAAGAAGTAATTACATTCTCCCATCTCTTCCTTCTTATGATGGTTTTGGTTATGATGAATATATTACTTGGGAAATAGAGGTGGATAAAATTTTTGGACAATGTCATATGTGTGAGAGGAGAAAGATTAGAAATGTTGCAAGTGCATTAGTAGATTGTGCACTAACTTGGTGGAACAATTTAAATGAATTAGAAAAACCTCGAACATGGAAAGAAACGAAAATTCTTATGCGAGAAACTTTTGCTAATGTATCTATGTGCAAAGAAGAAATTCAGCAATTTGAGGAGAAATTTCTTGTTGTACCTCATTTTGTGTCTATCGTTTTGCAGGACTGTAGGATCGAAGAGCACGTGAAAAGCTACCAGAGGGGGGTGAATGGTAGATTTAAAAATCTTACGCAGCAGAAACAATTAAACCCCAAACCCTTTCGGCAGAAAAACGACCTGTTAAAGAAATCATGTGTGAGACTAATCTAAACATGTTTCACCGTGACAAAAGTTATATATATCAGAGAGAATCAAGTCACGAAGACAACACAAAAAGAATTACTCAAATCCGTTGAGAAAAACTCAAGTTATGATCGAAAGATCAAACGAAGATCAATCTGACCTACTCGAGAAAAAAAACAGTTCTGGAACACAGCAAAGAAACTCGTGTAGATCAAAAACCACAAATCCAATGACCGTGAAATTTTGACAGATGATAGATAATCAAGTTGTGAAGACCAAAAAGAATAACGTCAATTGGATATATAAAACTCGAGTTATGATAAAACCACCAACGAAAGGTAGTGCTGTCTAGAAACTCGACGAGTAAAACTTTTCTGGACAAGTCGGACGAACAAGGCACAAAAGTTCCTTCAAACTACGAATTTTATTCAATAGAACACAAGAGGAACAGCCCCAAAGTCGTCTACCACGAGCTCTGGGCTCCCTTGCTTATATAACCAGCCCTTAGGCCAACCCAATATCAACTAGGACTCCAATCCTACTCAGATCACGAATCCTAACTTTCCATAACTGCTCAAGATTCTTCTATACGCAGATAGAAGCAATCTTAAGACTTCCAAACACCTTAGGAACGTATCCCACATTCCTAAACAACTCAAATTCATGACACACACGAAATCCTAACATAACCAACTCGATACTTTCCATACCGAGCCATAACCGACTCTGCCGCAGCCAAAGTCATCAACCGGTACGATCCGATCATTCCAACCAGATCTTTCCTTCCTTATCCCATCTTCGGAACCATGTTGCCACGTCATGCACCGCATGCATACGTGCGAACACCTTCCTTCGACGTCCAGTAACATTCATATGCACTGCCCTTGATTCAATCATCCTGCGCGACCTCCTGATCAGCTCAACCACAATTCCTCCTTAATTTTGGTTGTTGGAACCTCATCTCCTCCCTGAGACTAGTCCAATGGATCCCGTCACCAGCCATGACTTGAAATCAAGCAACACCTGCACATGAATAAACAACCAATCCATACGAGCCCAAGTCCTCGACTTGACTCAAGTTAGTTCCAAACACAACACCCTACATGAGAACCTCACATAAGCATGTTGCAAAACCACAGTAACACAATATTATCCATATCAACCAAAACGCACCAAAAACTTAGTAAAAGAATATTAAGCAAACTTTCCAACAATGTAAAGCAAGTACGAAACATTGCAAATGAAAAGCAGAAGCACTGCGATCAAGTTCCGGACCTTGCCAGAGCAACCCGGACCTTGAGCCAGAGCTAACAAAAGCTAGTAGAACCTAGCACCGGAGCTTACCAAAACTAGTACAATGAAGCACCTGCCGGAGCTTACCAAAACTAGTAGATCCTAGCACCGGAGCTTACCAAAAACTAGTCAACCCAAAACCAGAGCTTAGACAAAGTACGTCGGAGCTTAGCAAAAGCATGCCGGAGCTATCAAATATATGCCGGAGCTAATAAAGACATGCCGGAGCTAAAGATAAAGCTCACCGGAGCTGACCAAAGCTAGTCGGACCTAGCATCGAATATAACCGGAGCTATCCAAACCAAGCCGGACCTACCGTCAGACCTTGCTGTAGCTCAGAGCTAGAGTCGGACCTTGATAAAAAGGTGTTCTGGTGATATTCAAAGCTTTTATCATCAAAGCCAAGTGTTTTCACTTCAAGCCAATGTATTCAGCACATATAGGTCTTACAAGGACAATATAGAAAATAATATAGATGATGCAAAAGAGAACGAGGCTTTCGACAACACTTGTGAAATTTTAGATGGATCAACTCATAATGCACTCGGAATCACTGCTGAAAATGGTAAGGCAAAACATTATACAAATACAGAAGGTGAGAAGTTTTTGGATGTTCTGAAATTTTCCACCAATCATGCTATTTTCGAGGAGCAACTATTAGAATCGTTTATTTATACACCATTATCACATGTTGATTTTTCTGCTGATCATTGTGCTAAGAAAGAGTTTTGTGCTGATAACTCTATTATACCTATACAAAAACAAGTTAATGTACAAGATGATTGTGTTTTGGATTCACCTACTTGTGCTGAAATTCATAATTTGATCACCGCTACTACTGAAAATGATGAGCTGAAATTTTTGTCTTCTCTAAATACTTTGGGTTATATTGAATTTGACACTCTTTGTGACTTAAATATTGTAGAGCGGAGAATATTTTCACAATCTGAATTGCCTTTATTTAGTAGAAATATTTTTCATGCTATAGGCAACTATGAAGATAGTGGTGAATTTATGGTGCATAAAGTTTACATATGTTCAAATGTGCAAGCTCCTTTTGTGCTGCAACAACATGGTGAAATGAATGGATGCACTAACACTAATAATGTATTGTCAAATTTTTCTAGCATTTTTTTATTGCAGCAAGGACAACAAATAAAAAAAAGCATTGTTCACTGCAGTTGTGCAATATGGACAGTGTTCATTCTACCCCCAAAGCAATCCTTTTTCCTGGACATACGAGCAAGCCGAGGACGGCTTGTCATAAAGAAGGGGAGAATGATGAGATCATGCACATTATTATTGCACCTACAAACATGACACAATGTTTATTTGTTTGGGAGTCTGGTTCAAGTGAATGTGCACTCTTATTTGATGGACAAGATCAAAATGGTGCACTATGTCGTCCACCACCTTGGCCTCCTCCTGCACACAAGAGGATTTGATGGCGTTGCACATATGGACCCACACATGGGAGAAGATGAACTTGAGTCGAGGATGACTCCAATTCAAGAAGGGGAGGATGATGAGGACATCACTCCTATGCATATACACAACACTCCATTCAATAGACAAGATGCAATCAATATGATTCACACACACCAATTAATTTCAGAGGTGAGATCGTTCTTATATGTTTTCTTATATATTTTTGAGAATAGATTGCTACCTAATGACTTAATTGTGATTAGGATCCATGGAGAGGTTCAAGGAGTACATGGAGGAAGTATTAGAGACGTGGAAGACCAGAGAATTCGTTCAAAGAAGATGGAAACCGAACCAAACTCAAAATTGTATCCAACTCGGAGTCCAGGAGCAGTATGCACTAAAACGGATACCCAGGACGCATACGAACTCCGTTTTGGACGTTCTACATATGCACAGAAAGGGGAGAGGATAACCTTTCTAATGGCGCTGGTCCCATGTCAAAATTCCTTCGGAGTGGACAGGAATCGTCGAAACACAATCGAGTTCAGAATCTGTCAGGGCGCTGCGCCACCGTATTGGGCCATTGGGCCTTGTATCAAGTCTAAGTCCATTATTTTCATATATTAGGGTTAGGTCACGACCCCAACACCCCATTATACGTGCTCCCACCTATATATACTCCATAGTAGCCGCCATGAACAATTGTGTTTTGCTTAGATCAATGATATCGCCGTTCTTCGGTTTGTGAAACCCCAACTTCGCGATTTCAGATCGTGTCTACCTTGTTCTTGCTTGTGTTCTCGGTTTCTTTGCAGGGATTAGCCTTCTTGGCGAGGTCAATCGTGTGAAGCACGGTTGATAACCAACGGAGCGGTGGTGTAGTGATTGCAGGGGCTGTTCGTGTTCTACTCGAGAGCCTCAGATCATCAACATCGAGATCTCCACATCAATCGATTTATCTATTACCTTTCGGAAGATCGAACCTAAATCTTTTTCCTATCACTTTCCCACACTTGCTGAGTACAACATGTACTCACCCTTGTAATTCCCCCACCAACAGTTTGAGGTGATGTCTGTGAGTATCGTGATGATAATGCGGAGTACTAGGATGTGTGCTGTCGTCGACTCGCCTGTGGAGTTGCTTGGAGCTGCGCTATCCCTTATGCTTAGTTTGCTTAGTTGTTTAGCTTCATACTTAGATTATTTCTGCTGCAGTAGTATTATCATTAATGATCATTAGAGTTGTGATTTGAGGATTATTTAAACTCAAGTTATGATCGAAAGATCAAACAAAGATCAATATGACCTACTCGAGAAAAAAACAGTCCTGGAACGCAGCAAAGAAACTCGTGTAGATCAAAAACCACAAATCCAATGATCGTGAAATTTTGACAGATGATAGATAATCAAGTTGTGAAGACAACCCAAAAAGAACCACGTCAATTGGATCTGTAAAACTCGAGTTATGATAAAACCACCGACGAAAGGTAGTGCTGTCTAGAAACTCGACGAGTAAAACTTGTCTGGAACAAGTCGGACGAACAAGGCACAAAAGTTCCTTAGAACTACGAATTTTATTCAATAGAACACAAGAGGAACAGCCCCAAAGTCGTCTACCACGAGCTCTGGGCTCCCTTGCTTATATAACCAGCCCTTAGGCCAACCCAATATCAACTAGGACTCCAATCCTACTCAGATCACGAATCCTAACTTTCCATAACTGCTCAAGATTCTTCTATACGCAGATAGAAGCAATCTTAAGACTTCCAAACACCTTAGGAACGTATCCCACATTCCTAAACAACTAAAATTTGTGACACACACGAAATCTAACATAACCAACTCGATACTTTCCATACAGAGCCATAACCGACTCCGCCGCAGCCAAAGTCATCAACCGGTACGATCCGATCCTTCCAACCAGATCTTTCCTTCCTTATCCCATCTTCGGAACCATGTTGCCACATCATGCACCGCATGCATACGTGCGAACACCTTCCTTCGACGTCCAGTAACATTCATATGCACTGCTCTTGATTCAATCATCCTGCACGACCACCTGATCAGCTCAACCACAATTCCTCCTGAATTTGGTTGTTGGAACCTCATCTCCTCCCTGAGACTAGTCCAATGGATCCCATCACCAGCCATGACTTGAAATCAAGCAACACCTGCACATGAATAAACAACCAAACCATACGAGCCTAAGTCCTCGACTTGACTCAAGTTAGTTCCGAACACAACACCCTACGTGAGAACCTCACATAAGCATGTTGCAAAACCACAGTAACACAATATTATCCATATCAACCAAAACGCACCAAAAACTTAGTAAAAGAATACTAAGCAAACTTTCCAACAATGTAAAGCAAGTACGAAACATTGCAAATGAAAAGCAGAAGCACTGCGGTCAAGTTCCGGACCTTGCCAGGGCAACCCGGACCTTGAGCTGGAGCTAACAAAAGCTAGTAGAACCTAGCGACGGAGCTTACCAAAACTAGTACAATGAAGCACCTGCCGGAGCTTACCAAAACTAGTAGATCCTAGCACCGGAGCTTACCAAAAACTAGTCAACCCAAAACCGGAGCTTAGACAAAGTACGTCGGAGCTTAGCAAAAGCATGCCAGAGCTAATAAAGACATGCCGGAGCTAAAGATAAAGCTCACGGGAGCTGACCAAAGCTAGTCGGACCTAGCATCGAACATAACCGGAGCTACCCAAACCAAGCCGGACCTACCAGCGGACCTTGCTGTAGCTCAGAGCTAGAGTTGGACCTTGATAAAAAGGTGTTTTGGTGATATTCAAAGATTTTATCATCAAAGCCAATTTTTTTCACTACAAGCCAATGTATTCAGCACATATAGATCTTACAATCTCCCCCTTGATGAATGCATTGGCAACACCATTTAAAATCCGAACATTGGCTTATTCACATAAAAGTTTTGAAAGCAATTTCTCCCCCTTTGTAAATCAAAAGTAAAATGAGAAGAAAAATTATCCCATATTATCTCTCCCCCTTTATTATCTCTCCTTATGCAGATATTCTCTTTCTCTTCATGCGTATCTCTCCCCCTTTGACAATGTATTCAGCAAGTCATGAGCATATAAACAATTTGTCTCTCCCCCTTTAGTTGTTATGAGCATATTATAACATATACATATAAAACTAAGCTCATCCAAGTCATACTATCAAGTAACTTACACTATCACATCAATGAGATACATAAAGTAGTGTAAGCCATGCTAGAGATCAAATGTAATTTTCAATTTAAGCAAGTCATGATCTCACAAACTTAACTATTTCAAACTTGAAAGCATGACACTAGTTGCTGCATTTTATTATTTTTAAAAGCATAAATTTAGATCATATGAAATCTGCAAGAGATTATATACGCATCTGCCTTATTCTAACCAACCAAGCCAAGCCTATGTCATTTGACAATCAGAAGCTTAAGGACATGGTTTTAGTCATACACAACTTCTTCCAAGTTCATATCTAAGTGCAATGACAAGCCATCTCAAAAGAAGAAGTGCGATGCATGCATATTCTCTTGATCTTTTCTCAATTTATATTTGTTCATAAAAACTCAACATGTGAGTTGATTACTTGATTAATTCTTTATGATTAAAAGCATTTGTGAGCATGCAACAAGTTCAAAACAGCAAGAAAGTTCGACCATGACCAGATTTAGTGTAAATAATTTTTCCAATTACTAGACATAGCAAAAACTACAAAATGTATAACACGAGTAATGTAGTAAGAACTTTCAGCATGTAAAAGGAATCACAAAGTCATATATGTATGAAATACTATGCTCATATTATTTTAATTTCAGATTCACACATAGACTTCCCAAGTTTAAAAAACTCCCCCTCAATTTAAGCCATGAGGATGCATAACCCCTATTTCACTACGATTGTAACAAAAACGAGTGAAATCCAAAGGTTTTGTAAAAATGTTAGCCAATTGATGTTCGATATCTACATGGTGAAGCACAATGTTTCCTTTTTCAACATTATCTCGGAGAAAGTGATAACTAATATCAATGTGCTTAGTTCTAGAATGTTGCACGGGGTTTTTAGCAATGCAAATGGCACTAGTGTTATCACAGAATAGTGGAACACTATCTAGATCAACCCCATAGTCCTTAAGTATTTGAACAATCCAAAGAATTTGTGAGCAAGCACTAGCAGCAGCTACATATTCAGATTCGGCTGTGGATTGTGCAACTGAATTTTGTTTTCTAGAGGACCAAGCAACAAGAGAATTACCAAGAAAATGACAAGCACCGGAAGTACTTTTCCTATCAATCCTACAACCCCCAAAATCAGCATCCAAAAAAGCTTTCAAAGTAACGGTTGAGGAAGAAGGAAGAAAAATGCCAAATTCTTGAGTTCCATGTAAGTACCTGAGAATCCTTTTGACGGCTTGACGATGTGAAACACGTGGGGAAGCTTGAAACCGTGCACAAAGACATACGCTGAATTGTATGTCTGGTCTTGATGCCGTGAGGTACAAAAGTGATCCGATCATGCTTCTATATTCTTTTTGATCCACGGGTTCACCATCTTCATCAAGTTCAGGTGTTGTTGCTGTTCCCATAGGTGTCCGAAGAGGCTTGCTTTTGTCCATGTTGAAGCGCCTTAGGAGGTCTTTGGTATACTTCGTTTGATGCACAAAAGTGCCCTCCTTGGTTTGCTTGATTTGCAGCCCCAAAAAGTAAGTGAGTTCACCCATCATACTCATTTCAAATTCGGAACTCATCATTGCTGAAAACTTGGACACAAGATCACGAGAAGCACAACCAAAGATAATATCATCCACATACACTTGAACGAATAATGAGTCATTGCCATGCTTAAGCACAAAAAGAGTTTTATCAACCTTGCCCATGGTAAACCCCTTTTCAAGTAAGAATGTTTTTAACCTATCATACAATGCTCTAGGGGCTTGTTTGAGACCGTATAAGGCTTTGGATAGTTTGTAAACATGATTAGGAAAATCTGGATTTTCAAAACCCGGTGGTTGTTTGACATAAACCTCCTCATCTATGTAGCCATTAAGAAAAGCACTTTTAACATCCATTTGATATAGCTTAAAACCTTTAGATGCCGCAAAAGCTAACAAAATTCTTATGGCTTCTAATCTAGCGACAGGAGCAAAAGTTTCATCAAAATCTAGACCTTCAACTTGAGTGAAACCTTGAGCAACCAACCTAGCCTTATTCCTAACCACAACCCCATCCTCACTTTGTTTATTTTTATATACCCATTTAGTTCCAATTAAAGTGTGACCTTGAGGTGGAGGTACAAGTTTCCAAACATTATTTCTTTCAAAATTTTCTAACTCTTCTTGCATGGCAATAATCCAAGATCCATTAGTGAGTGCGTGTGATATATCTTTGGGTTCAAAAGAAGCAACGAAAGCAGAATGAGCATAAGAGTTTGGATCGCAAAACCTGGACCGTGTGACTCGTTCGTGCAAGCTTCCAATCATCTGTTGTGGGGGATGATCTTTGTAAAAATGTAGGGGAACAGATGTCTCACAAGCTTCTTCTTCATTAGGTTCATCGTAGATTGATGAGCTTGTGACTTGTGGATGATCAGGACCAGCATAGGTGATAGCCGGAGCTTGTTCAATGTCCGGAGCTGGACACGTGTCAACTTCGGAACTACCAGGCGGTATCACCGGCTCTTCTTCATCTTCGAAAATACCCTCCCCCTGAGGATACGGATCTGGTCCTGCAACACCGGAGCTAGTACCTGGGCTAGCTTCATCAAAAGACACTTCACAAGTCTCCACAATTTTGTTAGTGTCAAGTAAAAGCACACGGTAGCCTTTAGTATGAGATGGATAACCAAGAAACATGCCATCAATGGATCTAGGTTCAAATTTATTCAAGATTACCATGTTTCTTAACAAAGCATTTGCAACCAAAGACCCGAAAGTGTGTAACACTAGGCCTATGTCCAAACCGGAGCTCATATGGTGTTTTACCTAGCTTAGCACGCAAGAAAATACGATTTGAGACATAACAAGCGGTTGCTAACGCATCAGCCCAAAATTTCCTAGGAGTTTGATGTTCATCAAGCATAGTCCTAGCCATCTCAACTAAGGTTCTGTTCTTCCTTTCTACAACACCGTTTTGTTGAGGTACATATGGTGAAGAGAATTGATGATCTATTCTATTTTCAGCACAAAAGTGATCAAAAGATTGATTTTTAAATTCAGTTCCATTATCACTTCTAATTGCTTTTAATGATCCTGGGTGATCAATTGGTAATCTAAGAAATAAAGTTCTAAAGTGACTAAAAACTTCATTCTTAGACGCCATAAAGTAAACCCAAGAGTATCTAGAATAATCATCAACGATAACAAGAACATACCATTTACCTCCAAAGGATTGAACACGTGAAGGTCCTACGGTATCAAGATGCAAAAGTTGACATGGTTCAGTTGTCATGATCATTGTGAGAGGAGTATGTGAACCTGCAACCATCTTAGCATGTCTACAAGAAGAGCACACAATTTCTTTGTCCAATTTAAGCTTAGGCAACCCACGTATGCGATCAAGAGCACTAACACGCGTTAGGTGATCAAAGCCTACGTGACCAAGTCTACGATGCCAAAAATATAAGTCCTTTGAATCATTAGCAACTAGACACCTATGCTTAGATGAAGACATATCAAAATCAGCTTTAAAAACTCTTCCAAACCGAGATATGTTAAAAATAAGCTCACTATTTGAACCTACAACTTTGCATCAGTTTTTATTGAAAATAATATCTAGATTTTCATCTAGCAATTGTGAAACATAAAGCAAGTTGTATTTCTAATTTTTGAAAAGTGCCACATCCTTGAAAGTGTAGTGATCATTTACTCTAACCGAACCCTTAGCAATTATAGGAGTTGAAGAATTATCGGCAAAAGTAACATTTTCTACACGTGACACAAAAGAGAGAGAGGAGAACCAATCTTTGTTACCGGTCATGTGGCGTGAGCAACCTGAATCCACAATCCAAATGTTCTCCTTCCTCAAACGTGTAACCTACATAGAAGCACAATACGTCGATGACTCAATACTGGGGTTAGTCAAAAGGCATTTAGGTATCCAGTACTGAGTCACAGGACGTGCAGTAGGAAAAACACGTGAAAGCTAAGATAAAACAGCAGGTTTATGAGTCGAAGTTTGAGGTTTTCTATTCTTAACTCTTTTAGCACAAAAACCAGTAGCTCTGGAGGTAAAAGCAGCAGTTCCAAAAGACAAGGCTGAAGCTCCGGAAGCTAAAGTTCCGAAGGAAACAACAGAAGGTCCGGGAGCTCTCGGAGCTATCGGAACTATCGGAGCTGCTTTTGCGGATTTCTTACCAGAAGGTCTGGAAGCTACCTTTTCAAATTTCTGACTCACTAAAGCAGGTTGTGTTTTTGTAATTGCATGAAAGTTATAAGATCTAGCAATTTTTCTTTCCTTTTTCTGTTGTTTAGCTAGTCTATAACAAACATCTATGACATGACCATCTCTACCACAGTAGGTACAATGAAATTTAACTTTGTGTTCATGTCTAGATGAGCAATCAACATTTTTATTTGATACCGAATGAGACAACACTCCTGCAGATTTGAAAACCACTTCTTTTTGTTTAGGAACTGTTTGAACCAAACCACTTCCTAATGAATTTACAATTTTAGGTGGATGTGCCTTAGCATGAGCATCAGAATCAAAACCTAAACCAGTTTTATTATTGCAAGACTTGGAAGAATTCAGCAGCAAGTTTAGGTTCTTATTCCCATTACAAAACCGATCTAATGTCCTATGCATGTCATCAAGTTTATTGGACAGATCAAGGCAATTTTCACATGAAGTTTTTTCTTTTAGTTTGCAATTGGAACAAAATTTAACTTCATGAGAACGTAAAGCATTGTTCAATATAGAAATTTCATTCATAGCATCTTGCAGTTTTTTATCAAGATCATCACAACTAGAACAATGCAAATCAATAGTAGAACAACTAGCATCTTTCAAGTTTTTATCATTAAGTGCAGCATGCTCTTTGTTCTTTTTAATTTCTTCATCAAGTCTATCTAGAGTGGAGGAGTGTGCACTTCTTAATGTGGACAATTGTTCATAGATTAAGTCACATGAGGGACATGCATCATCACTAGGAATCAAAGTTTTTAAACGGTTAATTTCAGATTCTAGTGATTCAATTTTAGCAGCATTATCCCTAAGCTTTTTGTCCTTTTTCTTGACAATAATAGTTGCACGAGAAATAGCATCACAAATTTCACTGCTGGTAGAACGTACCTCATCGTCTTCACTGTTGTGTTCTGCATCCTCCTGACTTGATCTTGATCTTGTTTTGCCCGCCATGAAGCATAAGTTGGCCAGATCGTCATCATCTTCATCACTTTCAAAGTCTACATCACTTGAACTAAGTTCTTGAAGTGCGGTGATGAAGCTGTTAATCATCTTGCGTCCTATGGTACCCTTCTTTTTCTTTTTGTTGGAATTTCTAGAGGAGGTCCGGACCTTGCTTTGTTTTTCTTCCCAGGTGGTCAGACCTGAAAGGTTAGGGCATTCTGTACGAAAGTGTCCTGTTTTACCACATTCAAAACGGCGTTGAGGTCCGGAGCTTCCTCTCCTTCTAGTTCTCAAATTTTGCAATGCTTTTGAGAATCTAGTAGAGATGAGTGCCAACTCCTCTTCTGGAAGTTCTTCGATCTGTTCCAGGGTTAGTGAGAACAACAAAGCAAGAGTATTGCAAGATGATGATTGGCCAGAGCTAGACATATCACGTTGTGAAACAAATGCAATAGACTTATTTGTGTTCTTACGTGCTAGAATGTCAATTTCATGAGTTTTTAGTTTAGAATAGAGTACATATAATGTAAGAGAACTCATGATAGTAGATTCATGAATAGATGTTACTTTCATCTCCCAAATTGACATGTCTATTGCACTAAGAAGTTGCCTAGCATTCTCAGCATCAGAAAAATTAACATTGACACTACGTAAGTTGCTGAGAATTTTATTAAAACGAGCAAAAAGGTCATCGATAGACTAACCTGGTTGCATCTCAAAACGCATATATTCCTTTTTGAACATATCTTGTTTTACCTCCTTGATTGTGCTGGAGCCTTCATGGTAATCACAGAGAGCTCTCCAAACATCGTATGCTGATCGGAGGTGTGCGACACGATCAAAGTCGCTTTGAGTGAGTCCTTGGATGATCAAGTTTCGGGCTTTGTTGTTGTTGTCGATGTCCCGTAGGTTTGTGGCCATGACTTTATCATTGGGTGGCACTTCATAAGGCTTATACACCTTCTCCCATATTGCAAAGCCTTGTGCCTGGATGAAAGCCTCCATGCGTGCCTTCCAAACCTGGAAATCAATACCAGCAAACACACAAGGTTTGGCGGAGTACTTCTCCATGATGATTAGTCAAAAACACGTGCAAATCTCAAAGATTAGAGCACCGTGGCTCTGATACCAATTGTAGGATCGAAGAGCACGTGAAAAGCTACCAGAGGGGGGGTGAATGGTAGATTTAAAAATCTTACGCAGCGGAAGCAATTAAACCCCAAACCCTTTCGGCAGAAAAACGATCTGTTAAAGAAATCGTGTGTGAGACTAATCTAAACGTGTTTCACCGTGACAAAAGTGATATATATCAGAGAAAATCAAGTCACTAAGACAACAAAAAAAGAATTACTCAAATCCGTCGAGAAAAACTCAAGTTATGATCGAAAGATCAAACAAAGATCAATCTGACCTACTCGAGAAAAAACAGTTCTGGAATGCAGCAAAGAAACTCGTGTAGATCAAAAACCACAAATCCAATGACCGTGAAATTTTGACAGATGATATATAATCAAGTTGTGAAGACAACCCAAAAAGAATCACGTCAATTGGATCTGTAAAACTCGATTTATGATAAAACCACCGACGAAAGGTAGTGCTGTCTAGAAACTCAACGAGTAAAACTTGTTTGGAACAAGTCGGACGAACAAGGCACAAAAGTTCCTTAAACTACGAATTTTATTCAATAGAACACAAGAGGAACAGCCCCAAAGTCTTCTACCACGAGCTCTGGGCTCCCTTGCTTATATAACCAGCCCTTAGGCCAACCCAATATCAACTAGAACTCCAATCCTACTCAGATCACGAATCCTAACTTTCCATAACTACTCAAGATTCTTCTATACGCAGATAGAAGCAATCTTAAGACTTCCAAACACCTTAGGAACGTATCCCACATTCCTAAACAACTCAAATTCGTGACACACACGAAATCCTAACATAACCAACTCGATACTTTCCATACCGAGCCATAACCGACTCTGCCGCAGTCAAAGTCACCAACCGGTACGATCCGATCCTTCCAACCAGATCTTTCCTTCCTTATCCCGTCTTCGGAACCATGTTGCCACGTCATGCACCGCATGCATACGTGCGAACACCTTCCTTCGACGTCCAGTAACATTCATATGCACTGCCCCTGATTCAATCATCCTGCGCGACCTCCTGATCAGCTCAACCACAATTCCTCCTGAATTTGGTTGTTGGAACCTCATCTCCTCCCTGAGACTAGTCCAATGGATCCCGTCACCAGCCATGACTTGAAATCAAGCAACACCTGCACATGAATAAACAACCAATCCATACGAGCCCAAGTCCTCGACTTGACTCAAGTTAGTTCTGAACACAACACCCTACGTGAGAACCTCACATAAGCATGTTGCAAAACCACAGTAACACAATATTATCCATATCAACCAAAACGCACCAAAAACTTAGTAAAAGAATACTAAGCAAACTTTCCAACAATGTAAAGCAAGTACGAAACATTGCAAATGAAAAACAGAAGCACTGCGGTCAAGTTCCGGACCTTGCCAGAGCAACCCGGACCTTGAGCCAGAGCTAACAAAATCTAGTAGAACCTAGCGCCGGAGCTTACCAAAACTAGTACAATGAAGCACCTGCCGGAGCTTACCAAAACTAGTAGATCCTAGCACCGGAGCTTACCAAAAACTAGTCAACCCAAAACCGGAGCTTAGACAAAGTACGTCAGAGCTTAGCAAAAGCATGACGGAGCTATCAAATACATGCCGGAGCTAATAAAGACATGCCGGAGCTAAAGATAAAGCTCATCGGAGCTGACCAAAGCTAGTCGGACCTAGCATCGAACATAACCGGAGCTACCCAAACCAAGCCGGACCTACCGTCGGACCTTGCTGTAGCTCAGAGCTAGAGTCGGACCTTGATAAAAAGGTGTTTCGGTGATATTCAAAGCTTTTATCATCAAAGCCAAGTGTTTTCACTACAAGCCAATGTATTCAGCACATATAGGTCTTACAAGGACAATATAGAAAATAATATAGATGATGCAAAAGAGAACGAGGCTTTCGACAACACTTGTGAAATTTTAGATGGATCAACTCATAATGCACTCGGAATCACTGCTGAAAATGGTAAGGCAAAACACTATACAAATACAGAAGGTGAGAAGTTTTTGGATGTTCTGAAATTTTCCACCAATCATGCTATTTTCGAGGAGCAACTATTAGAATCGTTTATTTATACACCATTGTGACATGTTGATTTCTCTGCTTATCGTTGCGCTAAGAAAGAGTTTTGTGCTGATAACTCTATTATACCTATACAAAAACAAGTTAATATACAAGATGATTGTGTTTTGGATTCACCTACTTGTGCTGAAATTCATAATTTGGTCACCGCTACTACTGAAAATGATGAGCTGAAATTTTTGTCTTCTCTAAATACTTTGGGTTATATTGAATTTGACACTCTTTGTGACTTAAATATTGTAGAGCGGAGAATATTTTCACAATCTGAATTGCCTTTATTTAGTAGAAATATTTTTCATGCTATAGGCAACTATGAAGATAGTGGTGAATTTATGGTGCATAAAGTTTACATATGTAAAAATGTGCAAGCTCCTTTTGTGCTGCAACAACATGGTGAAATAAATGGATGCACTAACACTAATAATGTATTTTCAAGTTTTTCTAGCATTCTTTTATTGCAGCAAAGACAACAAATAAAAAAAAAGTATTGTTCACTGCAGTTGTGCAATATGGACAGTGTTCATTCTACCCCCAAAGCAATCCTTTTTCCTGGACATACGAGCAAGCCGAGGACGGCTTGTCATAAAGAAGGGGAGAATGATGAGATCATGCACATTATTATTGCACCTACAAACATGACACAATGTTTATTTGTTTGGGATTCTGGATCAAGTGAATGTGCACTCTTATTTGATGGACAAGATCAAAATGGTGCACTATGTCGTCCACCACCTTGGCCTCCTCCTTTGATGCACACAAGAGGATTTGATGGCGTTGCACATATGGACCCACACATGGGAGAAGATGAACTTGAGTCGAGGATGACTCCAATTCAAGAAGGGGAGGATGATGAGGACATCACTCCTATGCATATACACAACACTCCGTTCAATATACAAGATGCAATCAATATGATTCACACACACCAATTAATTTCAGAGGTGAGATCGTTCTTATATGTTTCCTTATATATTTTTGAGAATAGATTGCTACCTAATGACTTAATTGTGATTAGGATCCATGGAGAGGTTCAAGGAGTACTTGGAGGAAGTATTAGAGACGTGGAAGACCAGAGAATTCATTCAAAGAAGATGGAAACCGAACCAAACTCAAAATTGTATCCAACTCGGAGTCCTGGAGCAGTACGCACTAAAATGGATGCCCAGGACGCATACGAACTCCGTTTTGGACGTTCTACATGTGAACGGAAAGGGGAGAGGATAACCATTCTAATGGCGCTGGTCCCATGTCAAAATACCTTCGGAGTCAACAGGAATCGTCGAAACACAATCGAGTTCAGAATCTGTCAGGGCGCTGCGCCACCGTATTGGGCCATTGGGCCTTGTATCAAGTCTAAGTCCATTATTTTCGTATCTTAGGGTTAGGTCACGACCCCAACACCCCATTATACGTGCTCCCACCTATATATACTCCATAGTAGCCGCCATGAACAATTGGGTTTTTCTTAGATCAATAATATCGCAGTTCTTCGGTTTGTGAAACCCCAACTTCGCGATTTCAGATCGTGTCTACCTTGTTCTTGCTTGTGTTCTCGGTTGCTTTGCAGGGATTAGCCTTCTTGGCGAGGTCAATCGTGTGAAGCACGGTTGATAACCAACGGAGCGGTGGTGTAGTGATTGCAGGGGCTGTTCGTGTTATACTCGAGAGCCTCGGATCATCAACGTCGAGATCTCCACATCAATCGATTAATCTATTACCTTTCAGAAGATCGGGCCTAAATCTTTTTCCTACCACTTTCCCACACTTGCTGAGTACGACGTGTACTCACCCTTGCAATTCCCCCACCAACAGTTTGAGGTGATGTCTGGGAGTATCGTGATGATAATGCGGAGTACTAGGATGTGTGCTGTCGTCAACTCGCCTGTGGAGTTGCTTGGAGCAGCGCTATCCCTTATGCTTAGTTTGCTTAGTTGTTTAGCTTCATACTTAGATTATTTCTGCTGCAGTAGTATTATCATTAATGATCATTAGAGTTGTTATTTGAGGATTATTTAAATATTGTAATAAAAGTACTTATTTAATAATTTGAGCTATGGTAATTATCTGTTTATCATTTGTGAATGACTTGTGTATGTGTGTTAAACATCTTGGGCACACAAATAGTGCACTTTGTTCATTTTCCGGAACCGGGTGTCACAAATGATATCTGAGTTACAGGTTGACCATAGGACACAGCCTAGATAGAATGGACACTTTAGAGCACATAGAAGTACTCAGGAAGCGTTGTGGTTTGTTTGGTGTGCTGATTGCTATATAATGTTGCTTGTATGCTTTTGTGCTTAGTAGAGGATTGTGGGATGTTTTAGCACTTGCCACATCTATATAGGCTAGTATAGGTAGTTGCTTAGTTCATATCCCTTGATGCATATAGTTGGGGACGTTTTCTAAATTCTTCCATCTCTTGCTTTCCTTCAAATGGTGAGAACTCGCAACCAGAGGAATGCCAATGATGAGGAGGAGAACAATGGAGCACCTTAGAACAACAAAGGACCTGGACCCGAGGCTATCAACCTTGGGTAGCTTTTGGCTATGCAAAACCAGCTCATGCAGACCATGATACAAACTATGGGATTGCTACAGGCTGGTAACAACAACAATCAATCCCACATGCCTCCACCACCACCACGCCCACCACCTCATAACCGGTTGGGAGAGTTTATGAGGACCAGGCCACTTACCTTTGCTCAAGCTATTGATCCTATGGAGGCATATGATTGGTTGAAGTCCATGGAGAAGAAGCTTGCTATTGTCCAATGCAGCGACCGGGAGAAGGTCCTATTTGCTTCTCATCAACTAGTTAGAGCAGCTGCGGATTGGTGGGACTCGCTATGCAACGCCCATGAAAATCAAGAGAGGATCACTTGGGCTCAATTCAAGGAGAGCTTCTGTTCTCATTATGTGCCAGAAGGTGTTATGATCCTAAAGAGATAATAATTTGAGAACTTGAGGCAAGGAAAATCAAGCGTGAGTGAATATCTTGGTAAATTCACTCGACTTTCAAGGTATGCGCTAGAAGATGTCAGCTGGGATAGCCGGAAGAAATATTTGTTTATGAGGGGCCTTAACAATGAGATCCAAGTGCAATTGCTCAACTGTGATTATGCAAACTTTCAGAAGCTTGTGGACAAAGCAATTGTGGTTGAGAACAATATTCGTGAGATGGAGTAAGAAACTAAGAGGAAAGCACCATATCAAGGATAGCTGCAAGGAAGCAATGTTCACCCCCGCTTTGCACCACCAATGCACCATACTACAACCCCTCGACTCCTGCATATCGTGCTACTATTCCACCATGTCCAGATCAACCAATCCAGCAACACCCTGCTATGCAAGCACCTCGTCCTCCAATGCCTCAAGCGCCCCGCGCCAACTTTCCTGCCAATGCCCAAAATCAAGTTCGCCCTAACAATGCTGATGTAGCAAGGTCATGCTATACTTGTGGTGAGGTAGGACACTATGCATCTCAATGTCCTAAGTTAGGCCTTGGTCAAGGAAGCAATGCTCTAAGATAGAACCCAAGACCGAATGGAGGTGCGCCACAAGGCAACCGTGGACAACAGAATTTTGCTCGTGGCAATGTGAACCATGTCCCTACGGAGGAAGCGCAACAAGCGGATGACGTGGGGATCAGTATGTTTCTCGCAAACTCCAACCCGGTGACTATGTTAATTGAATTTGTGGCATCGAAGTATGTTGCAAAGTATAGTTTTCCTATCTCTCATATGAAGTATACTTTGTTGGTTAAATCTCCTGGAGGAGAGATGAGGACGAATATAATATGTCCAAAAGTAAGCCTTAGAATAGGGGGGTAGACTTCTTTGCCAACCTCATTGTTTTGGAATCTCAAGGATTGGAAATTATACTTGGTATGGACTTGTTGAGGAAGCACAAAGGAGTTATACAATGTGCCACAAAGACGGTGAAGTTGACCAATGAGGAAGGGATCACCATAGAATTTGAAGCATCTCAACATGCACCAAAGAAATTGCAGCTGAATCACATGGACGATGCCGCAATTGAGGAGATTCTAGTGGTGTGTGAATTCATGGATGTGTTTCCGGATGAGTCGCTAGGTATGCCACCTGATCGAGATAGAGAATTTGCTATTGAATTAATACCTAGAACTGCACCTATAGCTAAGAGACCATATAGGATGCCTCCTAAGGAGTAAGTGGAACTCAAGAAGCAGATTCAAGAGGAACTAGAGAAGCGTCGTATTCGCGCAAGCTCTTCACCTTGGGGAGCGCCCGTACTTTTTGTGGACAAGAATGGATCCCAAAGGATGTGTGCGGACTACCGGGCCCTCAATGAGGTGACAATCAAGAACAAGTATACATTGCCCTGTGTAGAGGATTTGTTTGATCAAATGAAGGGTGCATGTGTTTTCTCCAAGATTGACTTGAGGTCGGGTTACTTTCAAATGAAGACTAGACCATCAGACATACCCAAAACAGCTTTCCAGACACGATATGGGTCTTATGAGTACACCGTTATGCTTTTTTGATTGACGAGTCCACCTGTGTACTTCATGTACCTCATGAATAAGGTCTTCATTAAGTATTTGTATAGTGTCGGTACCTTCAAGACTGGGTACCCCCTCATACAAGAAGAAGCTCCGGACTTGACCTCCCCACTGAGGCATCCTCCAGAGTTCCACGCATCCTCTAGCTCCAGACCCTTGCTCCCACCGAGGAGGGATCCGGAGCTGCCACACGTCCTTTTGCTTCGGGCCCTTGCTCTCACCAAGGAGGGCTCCGGAGCTACCACGCAGCCTCTGGCATCGGACCCTCGCTCCCACCGAGGAGGGCTCTGGAGCTAGAGTGTATCCCACGACCTGCAATAAGCTGTGGGCCTTAGAGAGTAAAGGGCGGTGTGTCATGTCTAGTCATGCATTGAAGGCACACGTCTTTTCTAGACGCACGATGATGCACACGCCCCCTGTCAGGTACCGCTGCGACCAATCGCGTTACAGTGAAGACGCCGCAGGCCTATCCCACTCCACCAAGTGGGTAGATTACGGCGATAGAGACAGTTTGACGGGTCATCCCCTGCCAATGTCAGCAACGGCGCATAGGCTACTGACGACGCAGGTGGCAAGACGGCGAGTCTTCAAGTCCACAGTCAGAGCAAGCTTATGGAAGAAGCCTTAGATCTTTAGGATAAGATTGCCCCAGGACCACCTATCGAGCCTTGGGACCCCACTTGTAAGGCATCCAGACTTGTCTATAAAAGGCCCGGACCGCCACCATTACAAAAGACCAGACCAGAACATCACACATGCATAACCACATACTAGCAATACCATCCATCGTGGATTAGGGTGTTACGCTCCTTGCAGCCCGAACCATGTAAAAACCATTGTCTCATACTTCCATCCCCTAGAACACTTGATTGAGGCCTAAGCCCCACCGAACAGGAACCTCCTCAGGCTGCTCGTTAGCAGATCCGGGGGAAGTGTCGCTCTAACACTTTGACATTTGGCACGCCGGGTAGGGGGGGCTTTTTCTCTCAGGAAGTTGCGCCTCCATCGCCACCAAAGCATCCAGCTTTGGCACCACCCACAGGGCCTGTCGTTGACGTTCTTCGCGTTGATGGTGGGCACTGCCAAAGCATCTAGCTTCAGCACCACCCAGGGGCCCGCCATCGACGTTCTTCATGTTGATGGTGGTTTCCACAAGAGCATCCAGCTTCGGCACCAGCCAGGGGGCCCTCCGTCGATGTTTTCTGCGTTGATGGTGAGCGCCTCTAAAGCATCCAACTTCGGCACCACCCAGGGGGCTCGCCGTCGACATTCTTCGCGTTGATGGTGAGCACAGCCGGAGCATCTAGCTCCGACACCACCCAAGAGAACCGCCATCGACATTCTTCGTGTTGATGATGGGGGCCGCCGGAGCATCGAGCTCCGACACCACCCAGGGGGCCCGCTATCGACGTTCTTCACGTTGATGATGGGCGCCGCCAGAGCATCCAACTCTAGCACCACTCAGGGGGCCCACCGTTGACGTTCTTCGTGTTGATGGTGGGCGCCGCTAGAGCATCCAACTCCAGTACTGCCCAGGGGGCCCTCCATCAATGTCCTTCGCATTGATGGTGGGCGCCGTTAGAGCATCTAGCTCCAGCACCACTTAGGAGGCCCGATGTTGATGTTTCTTCTCGTTGACGATGGGCGATGCTGGAGCATCCAGCTCCGGCACCTCCCAGGGGGCCCGCCGTTGTTGTTCCACTAGTTGAGGGTGGGCTCTGCCTTTGTTCGGCTGCTACCTCGTTGCCATCGCCGCCAGAGACTTCCCCAGCGATGACATCACATCTCAATTCAAGTTTGGCACTCCCCAGGGGGCCCGCCAGTGTTAACTATCCAAGCTCCCGCGCTCTGCCGGGGGCCCGCCAGTGACATCCTACGACTAAGTGGTTGTCGGGCCCAACCAGTCGGCCACACCTACCAGGGGGCCTCTAAGGGGTCTCATGGGCAGGATATCAAGTGGTTTCCCACCACCACGGCGACAACGATATCACCAAGGCGTTATAGTCAGGTCGACCCGAAGATTCGCTGTAAGTTTTACATTTGGCACGATGGGAAGTCCAAAGTATGCAGTCTGCTCAGTCTGGTCCTGCACCCTAAGCGTGTACACTATGCCTCCCCAACGCCACTTCGGTAAAGCTTCACCCTGGGCGTAGTGGTAGGATTGTTTTTTTTTCTCTAAAAAGGGTGTGATAGAGTCTAGGAGCAGCGCTCAAAGCAACTAAGCTTCGATGGGTCCAGTCTAGGGTGTTTAGCCTGCTTAGTCTGGTTCCGTACCCTAAGCCTGTACATTTTGCCTCCCTTGTCATCCGGAGCGGGTCATTGCCTTCTTGTAAAGCCTGCCTCCTCCTATGATTAAAAGTTAGAAGAACCACCGTCTTGCCCTATGCTCTGCTTATGTTAATTTAATTACACGTTAATTTTATGATCTTCAAATCATGCTCGTTCTCGTATATTCTGTCATATGCTCGGTCACTCTCTCTATCTCGCGCCTAGTGGAGTTATGCAATCCTAGTGCAGGCGGGCCTCCTTGAGGTACTTGCAACGTGTTTGTGGTCTCTCGACTGCCCCCTTGTTTGGGGTCTTGTGTCGCCAGACGGTCTCCTCCACGAAAGGGCTACGCCAAACCGGAGGTCCGGGGTGTGTTACCCACTTAGCCTGGTTCCGTACCCTAAGCGTGCACACCCTGCCTCCCAGCGTTGCGGCTAAGTACTGGGAGCCAGACAGTTCACACCCCAAATAAGGCGGGAACCGAGCCCCGGATGCTAACGCACTGAATTACCAAAGCCCCGCTCCTCAGCTTAGGATCGTAAGGCATAACAAAACTAAAGAGTTGGAAGGGAGTGACCGATGAGCAAAATTATTTACATTATGCTTTAATTTTTTGCTTACTTTCACATATCATCTTCCATATGCCCTGTTACATTTCTTTTATCTCGTCCTAGTTTGAGTTGTGCTATCCTGCTAAAGGCGGATCCGCATGAGGTACCTGCAATGTGTTTGGGGTCCGATGGTCATTTTCTTGATCGGGGTCCATGGTTCCGAATGGTTCTCACTCATGAAAGGCTAATGTCGAGCTAGAGGTTAAGGGTGTGCAGGTTGCTTAGCCTGGTTCCGTACCCTAAGCGTGTGCACCTTGTCTCCCAGTGCTAACAGCTAAGTACAAGAGGCCTGACGGCTCATGCTTTGAGCTATGCAGTGACCATAACCTGAATATTGTCGCATCGAATTACCCATGCCCCGTATCATAGCTAAGGACCATAAGCTATAATGAAACTAAAGAGCAGGGAAGTGGTTACCGATGAGCAAAATTACTTTTTATCTATCGTGTGTGTAGGACATACAGAGAGCTGCCATCGACGTTCTACACATCCGTCGTAGCCGCCAGCGTTATTTCTCCAAGCTCCGGTGCCCCCCAAGGGGGCCAATGGTGCTGTCAATGCTTCTCCGAACTCCAGCGCCCCCCCAAGGGGGCTGCTGGCGTCACCTCTCTGAGCTTTGGAGCCCCACTAGGGGGTCGCCGGTGTCACTTCTTCAAGCTTGAGCGCTCCCAAGGGCCCATCACCGATGCTTCTCCAAGATCTAGCGCCTCCCAAAGGGCTGCTGGCGTCACTTTTTCGAGCTTCAGCGCCCCCAAGGGGGCCACCAGCGTCACTTCTTCGAGCTTCGGCGCCTCCCAAGGGGCCGCTGGCATCACTGATGCGAGCTCTGGCGCCTCCAAGGGGGCCACCTGCGTGACTTCTCCGAGCTCCGGTGCCCCCAAGGAGGCCGCAAGCGTCACATCTCCAAGCTCTGATGCCCCCAAAGGGGTCGTTGGCTTCACTTCTCCAAGCTCCAGCGCTCCCAGGGGGCCCGCTGCCATCAATTTTACAAGACAAGATGAAGGCCCCACCTTCAGGATCGTCACCTCTTCCAAGGTGGGCCCGGAGGCCACTGTTGGTACCCTCAAGACCGGGTACCCCCGCATACAAGAAGAAGCTCCGGACCCAACCTCCTAGTTGAGGCGCCCTCCGGAGCTGCCACATGTCCTCTGGCTCTAGACCATTGCTCCCACCGAGGAGGGCTCCGAGGCTGCCACGCGTCCTTCGGCTCCGGGCCCTTGCTCCCAACAAGGAGGGCTTCAGAGATTCCATGCAGCCTTTGGCATAGGACCCTCGCTCCCACCGAGGAGGGCTCCGGAGCTGGAGTGTGTCCCACGACCTGCAATAAGCTGTGAGCCCTGGAGAGTAAAGGGCGATGTGTTATGTCCAGTCACGCGTTGAAGGCACGTGCCTTTTCCAGACGCACGATGATGCACACGCCCCCTGTCAGGTACCGCTGCAACCAATCGCATCACAGTGAAGACGTCGTAGGCCTATCCCACTCCGCCAAGTGGGTATCTTAGAGTGACAGGGACAGTTGGACGGGACATCCCCTGCCAATGTCAGCAACGTCGCATGGGCTACTGACGACGCAGGAGGCAGACAGTGAGTCTTCAAGTCCACAGTCAGAGCAAGCTTACGGAAGAAGCCTTAGATCTTTAGGATAAGATCGCCCCAGGACCACTTATTGGGCCCCGGGACCCCAGTTGTAAGGCGTCCAACCTTGTCTATAAAAGGCTCAGACCACCACCGTCACAAAAGACCAGACCAAAACATCACAAGCGCATACACACATACTAGCAATACCATCCACCGCGGAGTAGGGTGTTACGCTCCTTGCGGCCCGAACCACATAAAAACCACTGTCTCATACTTCCATCCGCTAGAACACTTGATTGAGGCCTAAGCCCTGCCGAACAAGAACCTCCACGGCCTACTCCTTAGCAGATCCGGGGGAAGTGTCGCTCTAACACTTCGACAGATAGGTTCATGGTAGTGTTCATTGATGATATCATGATCTACTTGAAGAGCGAAGAGGAGCATGAAGAGCATTTGAGGCTCACATTGCAGAAACTGAGGGAAAACCAATTATATGCCAAGTTCAACAAGTGCTAGTTTTGGTTATAGGAGGTGTCATTCTTGGGCCATATCATATCGGGAGGATGAGTATCGGTTGACCTAGGAAAAGTGAGAGACATGTTGAAATGGGAACCGCCACAGAATGTGAAGGAGATTAGAAGTTTTCTTGGAATGACTGGATATTACTACCGGTTCATCAAGGACTTTTTTAAGATAGCCAAACCAATGACATAATTGCTAATGAAGGGGAAAGCTTTCCGATGGACTCAAGATTGTCAAGACAACTTTGAGGAGTTGAAGAAGAGGTTAACTACAACCCCAGTCTTGATATTGTCGGATGTGAACAAAAGTTTTAATCCTATTGTGATGCTTAAAGACAAGGACTTGAATGTGTGCTCATGCAACAAGGTCATGTGGTAGCCTATGCATCAAAATAATTGAATAAACATGAGCAGAATTATCCAACGCATGATCTCGAACTTGTAGCCTTGGTACATGACTTGAAGATTTAGAGACATTACATTCTTGGTCATAGATGTGAGATTTATACGGATCAAAAGAGTCTCAAGTAAATTTTCACACAAACGGATCTAAATTTGAGGAAAGAAGATGGTTGGAGCTCATCAAGGATTATGATGTGGGAATTAATTATCACCCAGAAAAGGCTAATGTAGTGGTCGATGCCTTGAGTAGGAAAGGAGTAAGCCACCAACTCGCGGTTCGAGAGTTGCCATCCGAGCTATGCAAGGAGTTTGAATGATTGAACCTTGAATTTGTGAATGAGATGGGAATAATGGAGTTAAAACCGACCTTGGAGCAGGAAATTTGAGAAGGTGAGACCAAGGATGGGGAAATTTAGGAAATCAAGGAAAGGACCCAAGAAGGGAGAGAATTTAGATTTGATGAGGACGAACATGGTACTTTATGGCATAGGAAGAGGATTGTGGTGTCTAATGTTAAGCATATTCGAGAAACGATATTGAAGGAGGAATATGACTCACCTTACTCAATACGTTCCGACTGTACGAAGATGTACAAGGACTTAAAAACATGTTATGGGTTGGCCTGTATGAAAAAGGACATAGCAGAGTATGTTGCACTATGTGATGTATGCCAACAAGTCAAAGCTGAAAAACAAAGGCCAGTTGGACTATTGCAGCCGTCGAAGATTCCAGAATGGAAGTGGGAAGAAATTGGTATGGACTTCATAGTTGGATTACCGTGAACCCAGTCCGGTTATGACTCAATATGGGTTATTGTGGATCGGTTGACCAAATCAGCTCATTTCATACCAGTCAAGACCACATATACCACTGCGAAGTTAGCATAATTGTACATGGAGCATATTGTGTGCTGACATGGAGTTCCGAAGAAAACAGTCTCGAACCGAGGTTCTCAATTTACCTCTAGGTTCTGGGAGAAACAACATGAAGCTATGGGTACAAAGTTAAATTTCAGCTCAGCATACCACCCGCAAACCGATGGACAGACCGAGAGGACAAATCAAATATTAGAAGATATGTTAAAAGCTTGTGATTTGAAGTGTGGATGCAGTTGGCACATAAGCTTGCCTTATCCTGAGTTCTCCAACCATAAAAGTTACCAAGCCAGCTTGAAGATGTAGCCATATGAAGCACTATATGAAAGGAAGTGTAGCACACCTTTGTTTTGGAATGAGATAGGGGAGAGCCAAGTGTTTGGACCGGATGTGTTGCAAGAGGTTGAAAAGCAAGTTCAGATAATCCGCAAAAATTTGAGGGCCACTCAAACAAGACAAAATGGCTATGCGGATAATAGGTGGAGAAACTTAGCCTTTGAAGTGGGAGACTTCGTATATCTCAAAGTGTCACCTATGCGAGGTCATAAGCGGTTTAATATCAGAGGCAAGTTGGCACCCCACTATATTGGACCATTCAGGATTTTGGCCAAACATGGAGAAGTGACGTATAAGTTGGAGATGCCAGCACATGTTTCCGATGTTCACGATGTGTTTCACGTTTCACAGCTCAAGAAGTGCTTAAGGGTACCAAAAGAACAAGTGCTAATGGAAGAATTGGAATTAGAAGCAGATTTGACTTATGCCGAGCAACCAGTAAAAATCTTGGAAACCAAGGAGAGCATAACAAGGAACAAGATCATTAGATGGTGTAAAGTACAATGGAAGCATCATACAGAATTGGAAGCAACTTGGGAGCTGGAAGATGATCTCAAGAAGGATTTTCCCTATCTCTTTCCTTCTATGTCGAATCTTGAGGGCGAGATTCATTTTAAGGGGGGTAGGTTTGTAACACTCTCATTTTCATCCATCATTCATTACATACATTCTAATACATGTTTAAAATTAAGTAACATAAAAAGGAACAAGTTTAAAATGAATAAGAACCAAAACCGCACTCAAAAGTTCTGAGAATTGCGGACTTGTCTGTTTTTGGTGCGGACTAGTACAATTTGTCTCTAAACTCTCTTCGGACAATCAGTTTTTGCTGCGGACTAGTCCGTTTTCTCTCTATTCTGTTTTCGGACTTGTCCGGTCTGGTGCGGACTAGTCTGTTTACCCCATCCTTCGAAAATTTTGCCAAGTCCCTGGACTTTTCTGTTTTCTGCCGGACTTGTCCGTGTTGCTTTCTGACTAATATCGGACTTGTCCAATTTTGGCCAGACTTGTCCGTTTTCTCTCTGACTAGCTATCGGACTAGTTCGGTCCATTGCAGACTTGTCCGGTATTCACGACTTCGATTCAATCTGCTCCTCCACGACTTGTTCTGGGTTTTTACCTTATGTGGGACCAAGGATATCGTGTAGAACCTTTTTGGAGCCCATGTGGCACACCGGCCTCCACCCACCCCCAATCTCGAAATCCATCAAACCCTACACTTCCAACCCCATATAAACAACCCAAGACGCCAACTTCTCATCTCTTTGCCACTTTTGAAAGACCACCAAACCCTAGTCTGTGGGAGCCTCCATCAAGAGGAGATCCAATAGCAAGAAGAAGATAAGGAAATAAAAGAGGATGAAGTGAACAAGATCTTCATCGAGTTTTCGTTCTTCATAACCAATCCACCCTCAACTCTTTATTATCAACCCTAGATCGTTAAGATCCAAGTGTTGCCACCGAACTCTTGATCCTTGGAGTTCTAAACACGAGGTAAACCTTCTACTTTCTCTTTTTCCACGTGAATTCAATCCCAATTCTCCCAAATCTCACAGATCAAGAAAACCCTAATTCGCTGGTTCTGCGCAGGGCGGACTAGTCCGGTCTCTAGCGGACTTGTCCGGTCTCTAGATTTAATTGGTGCTGAATTAACTCCAATTTGGTTCAAATCAACTCGAAATTTGTCAAAACTTGTTAAACACTATTGTAACTAGTTAGTAAACATTAATAGCAACTAATTAACAAGTTTCACCTCACAATTGCATTAATCATGCATATCATGGCATATTGAGTACTATATGAGCATTTATTGATTGTAATGTTTGTTTTCTATGTTTGTCAGGCAGAATAGAAGGTGTTACGCTAGAGGGTGTTATCGAGGACATCCAGCACCATAACATTGAAGCTTTTGACCCTAACCAAGCTCAAGAGCAAGGCAAGTGTCCTTGACCATATTGATCCTGTTTTTAAATGTTTTGTTTGCAAAACTGCATGCTTGCGTCAAATTGATGGGAAACCCACTTATAGGTGTTTACTAGACTTGTTTGACCATCCTTGTCGCTAGGGACATGTTGTAGAAAGTCGGGAAGGGTATTTGCACTTTTTGCTTCGGTGTAATTAATTGGGATGGGAAAACAACCAAATGACTTAACTATGAATTAATGCATCTATAAATGATGTGAACTGATGAATATGGTTAATTGGTAACATGAGACTTGGGAGATCTAAGCAGGCATGGTTTGTGGTTTGAGTTGGATGTTATCGTGGTTTGCTTTCCTTAGATCTAAGAACCGGTTCATGCGAGAATAGGCCAGGACTATAGTGCCACCACAAGGCCAAGTATGAGCGCGGCTTACACAATTAATTAGGAGTATTACCAGCATTGATTTGGATCATTTGGAGGAGCGTTGAATGGGAGTCGGTTGGGTTTGCAATAGTGGTAGGACTGCCTTGGGTTCTGAACGGCACAAGAGGGGGCCCATGGTTGGATGCGCTCAGTTGGAGGCATCACCACCGGTGAAACCTTAGTGGGTCTGAAAATGCTAGTAGTCCCTTTGAAGGCTATTTTGTGATATCATGGCCATACACCTAAGGAAGTGTAATTGGCATAAGAGAGGTTTCTTTAGTCGCCGACGGGTGACGAAATCATGAACTTGTGGGTAAAGTGGTACAACCTTTGCAGAGTGTTTAAAACTATCATGATAGCCGTGCTCCCAGATAAGAGCACCTGGATGACCTACATGATTAGAGGGAATTTGGGATGGTTGGTTATGGTTATGGTTGGTTATGGTTAGGGTTATGGATTGAGTTATGATAAATGAACATGGATGATGATGGTAATAATCTGGTATAGGGATGGATAATTGATTATGATTTTGAATTATGTTAACTATTTGGGGATTATGATGGGATCAACTTCACATAGACATTTTTAGGATGCTCTTTACTTGTTTTAAATGTACTTTTCAGCAAATAGCCATTATTTATTATCATCCTTGTTTAAGCTACATGTCATACTTTCCCACACTTGTTGAGTACGACATGTACTCACCCTTGAAATTCCTCCACCAACAGTTTCAGATGATGTCTGGTAGTATCGTGATGATAATGCGGAGCACTAAGTTGTGTGCTGCCATCGACTTGCCTGTGGAGTTGCTCGAAGCCGCGCTATCCCTCATGCTTAGTTTGCTTAGTTGCTTAGCTTCATACTTAGATTATTTTCGCTACAGTAGTATTATCATTAATGATCATTGGAGTTGTGATTTGAGGATTATTTGAATATTGTACTAAAAGAAATTATTTAATAATTTGAGCTTTGGTAATTATCCATTTGTCATTTGTGAATCACTTGTGTATGTGTGTTAAACATCCTGGCAAACATATACTGCATTTGGTTTATTTTCGGAATTGGGTGTCACAGGAAAGCTCTTTGGTTTATTGGTGACTTGAAAGTTGCCTAGAGGAGGGGTGAATAGGCAATAATATCTGAAATGACTTAATCAAACGAGATTCAATCCCTGTGGCCAGACCAGTTTGTACAGGGTCAGATTAGTCCGCTCAACACAGGGTAAAACCCTAAAACTTGGTGTCTACAAGTTATTTGCAGAATTAAAGTTCACCCAAAAGATAAGCAATGTGTGGTAAACTAGTGAAGCTCAGATTGTTTAGTTTAAACACTTAGATTCCAAGTTTACAATAATGATCAAGGTGAAGAGCAATAAGAGCAATATAAACCCTAATAGCAATGCTAGTGATCACAAAAGGTGAAAGACAAGTGAAACGAGATTTCTCCCGTGGTTCAGCTCCATGAAGAAGCCTACCTCCACGTTGAGAAGTCCACACATGGACTAGGTTTCACTTGACCCTTCTCTCACCAAGCCACCATGATAGCCGGCTTGGTTTCCACTATATCAATGGGTAATCACCAAGTTTGATGGGGCTGCTCACAACTTGAGGCTCCCGCAAATCAATACAATGAGGAGCACACGAAGCTCAACTCACACAAGCCACAAAACACAACACGATGTGCAAGAGATCAAACCGAGAGCCAAAGCACAATGATCTTCCTTTACTCTCCTCCCCAAACCCTAATCTCTTCAAGATTTGCTCTTAGAGGGTTAGTAGGACGAGTAGAAGGCTTTGGAAGGCTATAGGATGCTTGTGGCGGCGCTAGGGTCGAAGACTTGTTCAAATTAGCCTGGGGATCCCCTTTTATAGGGGTCCCGATCCCCTACTGTTGACCTCAGCAGAGGGGCAGACTAGTCTGGCCTCTGACCCCGAACTTGTCCGGCCCTATGGGACCACTGACCTCTGGTCAATTCCCGACAACTGCCACACTGAGCAACGATCGTCACGCTACCCGCCAAATTTCCAAATTCAAACGGTCACAAGACAACGGACTAGTCCAGTCCAAAACGGACTAGTCCGATGTAGGACAGAACCGTTTGGTTCGTCCCAAAATAGACTCTTCTGGGTTGCCCCGGACTAGTCCGGCCCTCTAGGGTTTCTCTCGGTTTATCACACTAAGTCTCAAACGGACAAGTCCGTACCCAAATGAACAAGTCCAAACTACTCCAAAGAGCTTTAGTCTGTCCAAAAACGGACAAGTTCAGACTTCTCGGACTTAGCTCCAAATTCACTCAGATTCAGTCCGGAGACGTTTGGTCCGTCTCAAAACGGACTAGTCTGCCATGGCCGGACTAGTTCGGCCTTGAGGCTCGGACTAGTCCGGCCTTCTATGGTTTTTCTCATTTTAGGCTTCTCACTTAGGTTTTTCTCTAAACCACCACTTTGAGCCCCTTGGTATGATCTCAATGCACATGATACATCCACCCTCTCACATGATACGACTCATATAAGCTCAATACAATAGAAACTCTAATTTCTACGCTTGAGTCTTTGATGCCCATTTTCTCCTTTTCCTTTTTGAGGGTTTTGATCTTATTTCATTCCTTGTACATGTTCTTAAGATCAACTTAGCTCATTAGCCTCTTAATTGTCGTCATCAATCATCCAAAACCCACGAGGATGCCTATATGCACTTTCAATCTCCCCCTTTTTGGTAATTGATGACAACACATTAATACTTTAACAATAAGGATAATAATTTGTTTTCATAACATGTATTTGTATGAGTGACTCCCCCTCAATGTATGCATCATGAGTAAGAGAGATTGAGAGAGTTCTCATACATATACACATTATGGTGGGGTGCCTAAGTGATGTGTTCATAAAGTGTGACAAGACAACAATTATGCAAGATAGACATGTAAATGAGGCAACACGTCACAAATATAGGTAAGATACATGAATACATAGATTAAGTCTTACAATACAACTTGAAATGAGTTTTAAAACATAAGTCCTTCATAGATCAATACTCTCACAAAATAATCTATCTTATGTCTCACCCCTTCATCTCTCCCCCTATATCTCTCCCACTAGATCTAAGTGCCCCATCCAAGCTATCTCTCCCCCTTTGGCATCAAGACACCAAAAAGGAAAAGAGGAGAGGAAGGTCCCTTAGGTCTACTCATCATCGGAGTCGTCCTCATCATTGCCTCCTTGGCGCCCGTTGTCGCTCTCCATGGCCTCCGGCTCAATATGGTCATCATCATCATCAGTCGGGGCTGCGGTGGAAGTCCCAGCTTCTCCAAACTGAGCGAGCTCCTCGGCAGTGAACTCCGGAAAAGAAGTGAGCTCACCATCGCTCTCCTCGGTGGGGGACATTGGAATGTCCAGCTTGTCGCACATCGTCTTGAGATACTTCTCATTGCGACGCTCCATGCAACGTTGTCGAATTTTTGTCTTCCGACAAGAGGAGAAGAGAGCCTTGAAGCATTTGAAGAATCCACTCCTGCATTGTGTCAAAGGCGAAGGTGGTGGAGGAGATGGCACTAAGCGAGAGGAAGAAGCGGGAGGATCTGCATTCTTCCTCCTAGGAGCAGCCGGCTCCAGAGGAGGGAGTTGCGATTAAAGCCTCCGATGAGTGATATTTTTCTTGAACGTGAGCCCGGAGATCTTCTCGATCATGTACATAATGTACAGAGCGCATCCACATGATCGGTTGGGGGTGTGAGAGATGTTGAAGATGTCATCAAAGATATAGTCCACCACATTGAAGTGGACATATCCATTAATGAGGACCATCAAGTGCCTCAAATTTCCTTGTATAATCCCCGCATCTCCATCAATGGGGGCAATGGTCTTTCTGAGGACCTGGTTGAGCACACTATAGAAGGGCTTGATGTTTCTTATGTGCCCGGCCTCATACTGTGCATGACTTAGGTACATGTACTCCAAGGAGTCAAGATAAAATGGTAGAATTCATAAAATAAACCTAGGTTAGGGTTTTCACTTTGTAACCTGAACTTGTCCGTCCAGGGGCCGGACTAGTCCGCACTAGGTCAGACTTGTCTGCCCTATGGTCGGACTTGTCCGATTCACATAGCAAGAACCCTAATCTAGAGAGATTTTGCAAAAACTACGGACCCTACCACAAAAATATAGGTACATGATCACACTGATGTGCACAACAACATTTGTGAAGAAGTTTCTATTAATGGACCCAAAAGAATTGAATTTCAAGGATTTTGGGGTTACTTCAAGAATACCTCTTCTGATCTTCGACTTGACGAAATGTAGAAGAGGAATCGGCCTCCGATGCTTGGGGAAAGATTCCTAAGCACCTTAGGACTTCAATCCACCGCTTGGAATCAAGATTTTGTGGAGGGAATCGAAAATCGCCGTTTGAGAGACAGTTTTCGAGCATTTTTGGAGAGAGAGTGTTTGAATTGAAGTGGAGAGGTCGAGGGCTCCCTGGGGAGGTTAAGTCCCCAAGGGCCGGACTAGTCCAGTCAGGGACCCAGACTTGTCTGGCCTCCGGACTGGGTCCGGACAACCTAAGCCATTGGACTAGTCCAGTCCACTGGAGTGGACTAGTCCTGTCCTAAGACCTAAAGCTCGTATATATTGAGTTTTTAGTGGAGATTTGATCCTTTTGGACTATATTCCACAAAAGATCTTTGTAAATATGGTTAGTAAGCGATCAACAATAAAAATATGACCATGATTCACAAGGATTCAGTAATTCCAAGTAATTTATAGAAAAATTGAGGAGGATGAGTTTTTTGCAAGCATGTGTGAATTTTGAATATAACAATCAGATGTGCAAGACTTAAACCACATTTTGAGAATCTAGGATATTTAGCTCACTCCTATGTTCAGAAAACCTTTTCTCATCTAGGGGCTTGGTAAATATATCGGCCAATTGTTTATCGGTTCTCACATGGGAAATTGCAATGTCTCGTTTGATGGAGTGATCTCTCAACAAATGGTGGCGAATATGGACGTGCTTGGTCCTTGAGTGTTCAACTGGATTGTGGGCTATTTTGATGGCACTCTCATTGTCACATAGGAGAGGGATATGGTGCAAGTTTATGCCATAGTCCCTAAGAGTTTGTCGCATCCAAAGAAGTTGTGCACAACAACTTCCCGCGGCGACATACTCCGCTTCGACTGTGGAAAGAGCAATGGAGTTTTGTTTCTTTGAGGACCAAGACAATAGAGATCTAACAAGGAATTGGCAAGTTCCCGATGTACTCTTCCTATCAACTTTGCACCCCGCATAGTCCACATTAGAATATCCAATGAGTTTAAACTTAGAGCCTTTGGGGTACCAAAGTCCTAGGCTTGGTGTGTGAACCAAATATCTAAGAATTCTCTTAACGGCGATCAAATGACACACCTTAGGAGCGGCTTGAAATCTAGCACACATACACACACTAAGCATGATATCCGGCCTAGATACACATAAGTAAAGCAATGAGCCTATCATGGAACGATATACCTTTTGGTCCACACTTGGACCATCTTCATTAAGATCGAGATGCCCATTGGTTGCCATAGGAGTCTTGATTGGTTTGGCCTTGCCCATGTCAAACTTCTTGAGTATATCTTGTGTGTACTTGGTTTGACTAATGAATGTGCCTTCCTTAAGTTGCTTCACTTGAAAACCTAGAAAGAACTTCAACTCCCCTGTCATGGACATCTCAAATCTTTTCGTCATTATCTTGGAAAACTCATCATAAAAAGCTTTGTCAGTAGAACCAAATATAATGTCATCAACATATATTTGGCAAACAAACAAATCATCATTGAAGTGCTTAGTGAATAGAGTATAGTCCACCTTCCCAATCTTGAAACCATTTTGAGTTATAAAGTCTCTAAGGCACTCATACCAAGCTCTAGGAGCTTGTTTGAGTCCATAGAGAGCCTTATGCAATTTGTACACATGGTTTGGGAATTCTTCATCTTCAAATTTGGGGGGTTGATCCACATACACCTCTTCCTTGATTGGACCATTGAGGAATGCGCTCTTGACGTCCATTTGATATAGCTTAAAATCATGGTGAGTAGCAAAGGCAAGTAATATACGAATTGATTCAAGCCTAGCTACGGGAGTAAAGGTTTCTTCGAAATCCAAACCTTCGACTTGTGAATACCCTTTGGCCACAAGTTGTGCCTTGTTCCTTGTAACCACCCCATGTTCATCTTGTTTGTTGCGGAACACCAATTTGGTGCCTACAACATTCGCACTAGGCCTCTTCACAAGCTCCCATACTTGATTTCTTTCAAATTTGTTGAGCTCTTCTTGCATGCCCATCACCCAATTCGGATCTCGTAGTGCTTCTTCAACCTTGTGGGGCTCCAAGGAAGAAACAAAGGAGTAATGTTCACAAAATTTTACAACACGAGATCGAGTAGTTAACCCCTTGGAGATGTCTCCAAGTATATTGTCAATGGGATGGTCCCGTTGGATGCTTTGATGCACTCTTGGGTGAGGCGCTTGAGGTCTTGATTCATCATCTTGGTCTTCCTCATCCTCATTGTCTCCCCCTTGATTGATGCCTCCATTTTCATCTTCTTGGAGCGCATCTTTGGGAACTTGATCTTGATCATTTGAGGAATGGCTTGTTTGATGTGTAGGATGGTCACTTGCATCTTGAGGTTGTTCTTGTGGTCGTATGTCTCCAAGTGCCATCCTTCAAATCACCACTTGTGGAGCTTCTTCTTGATCTATCACATGACGATCAACTTGCTCCACTCGGGAGCCATTAGTCTCATCAAACACTACATCACGTGCTACTTCAACAATCTTGAAGATTTGTTAAAGACACGATAGGCGTAAGTGTTTGAGTCATAGCCAAGCAAGAAACCCTCATAGGACTTAGAAGCAAACTTTGAAGTCCTAGGCTTCTTGTTAGGAATGTAGCATTTGCTCCCAAAAACACAAAAGTAAGAGATGTTGGGCTTGTTACCGGTTAGGAGCTCATATGATGTCTTCTTAAGTATGCGGTGAAGATACAACCGGTTTATGGCATGGCAAGCGGTGTTAACCGCTTCTGCCCAAAACCGGTCTGACATCTTGTACTCATCAAGCATGGTTCTTGACATCTGAATTAGAGTCCTATTCTTCCTCTCGGCCACCCCATTTTGTTGAGGGGAGTAGGGGGCCGAGAACTCATGCTTGATGCCTTCTTCATCAAAAAATTCTTCAACTCGAGTATTCTTGAATTCGGTGCCATTTGTCACTCCTTATGGTCTTGATACTCAAGGAGAACTCATTTTGAGCTCTCTTCAAGTATCTCTTGAGAACACCTTGAGTCTCGCTCTTGTCATGCAAAAAGAATACCCAAGTGAAACGTGAAAAGTCATCAACAATAACAAGACCATATTTGTTACCACCAATACTAATGTAGGCGATTGTAACAAGAGATTCGTATGTAGAAGCTCCAATGGTCTTGATGTTGTCATAATGTTCTTGGATGGATGTGGTGCTCCAACTTGCTTTTCCGGCTTGGCATGCACTACATGGCCTATCCTTTTCAAACACAACATTCTTTAAACCACGGATGTGCTCGCCCTTAAGGAGTTTTTGCAAATTCCTCATCCCAACATGTGCTAGCCTCCTATGCCAAAGCCATCCCATGTTAGTTTTTGCAATTAATCATGTAACAAGTTGGGCTTTATCCACGGAGAAATCCACAAGATAGAGCTTTCCCTTGAGTACACCCTTAAAGGCAATTAAGCCATTGCTTCTCCTTTTGATGGTCACACCCTCATTAGTGAATAAACAATTATAACCTTTGTCACATAGTTGTGATATGGACAAGAGGTTATAATCAAGTGAATCAACATGTAAAACATTTGAAATAGTATGATTAGGGGATATAGCAATTTTACCAGTGCCAAGGATCTTTCCTTAGCTATTGTACCAAAAATAGATTCCTTCACTTGGATCTTTATTTAGTTCATACTCCACGAACATCTTCCTCTCTCCGGTCATATGATTTGTGCATCCACTATCAAGAACGCACTTGGTTCCACCAGAGGAGTATGCCTACAAGAAAGATTTAAGCATTGGCTTTAGGTACCCAAGCGGTGTTGGGTCCTTTGATGTTAGTCAAGAGGCACTTGGGCACCCACACACAAGGTTTGGGACTTGTACGGTGTGGCCCAACATACCTAGCATACGCCTTTCCAAATTTGTTCCTCAATAAAACATATGAAGCATCAAAATCATGGAACAACGGATGAGGTTCTTTCTTAGGCATTTTTGGTGAAGTAGCAATGTCCTTCCCTTTGTTGTTATATGAGACTCCTTTGACAAAAACAATCAAGTGTTTGCCATTCTTGGGAGTTTTGGCGTTTTGCCTAATCCCCCTAGAATAACCAAGACCATCCTTGACAAGGGGATGTCTTGTGTTGGTATATGCACTACGTGCATATGCCACCTTCTCCTTGCCAAAGAAGCCACCCTTGGGTGCTTGATTGGTTTGTGCCAACTTTAGCTTATCTTTAAGCTTTATGATTAAGTTTGAGCATTTACAAGGTTGAGATGCTTCAGATTTAATATTTGTGGAAGGTGAGCTTGTAGAGGAAGAAGGTGCATTGACCTTGAGAGACTTCACTTGCGTCTCAAGGATCTTGTTAGCTTTTGTCAAACTAACAAGTTCATCCTTGAGCACAATAGTAGTGTTCTCAAGGTTTGAGCAAGTTTCCTTGCTCAAAGCGAGTTCATGCTCAAGTGCCTTGCTTCTTTCTCTTTCAAGCTCGAAGAGCTCCTCAACCTCTTGACATCTCTCCTTTTGTTGGATGAGCATGTCCTCGTGACGGTTGATGAGTTCTTCCTTCTCAAATATCTCTTCTGTTAACAATCTCAATCTCTTTAAGGTGCTTTTGCTCATGTCTTTAAGCATATGTTCATTTTCACTACTGCTATCAATGTCATCATGTGAAGAAATTGAAGAAGATGATTTAGATTTAACCTTCTTTCTTCCCTCCTTGGCCATGAGACATGTTGGCCTTGAAGTCTCCAATTTGGGGAAGAGCTTGTTCTCCGTTGTTGTCTTCTTCATAGCAATAGTTGCTACCTTCTCATATTCATCGGAGGAGGATTCCTCATTTGAATCCCACTCCTTTCCAAGGTGGGCATGTCCGGATTGCTTCTTCTTCCTGAACTACTTCTTCTCTTTGGACTTGCCCTCCTTCTTCTTCTTGTTTTCTTCATGTGGACAATATACAATGAAGTGGCCATATTCTCCACAATTGTAGCAAGCCCTTTTTTATCTTGTCTTGGGCTTGTCTTTGCTTCTCCTTTCATTTTGGTAGCTCCCCCTCCTCCTTCTAAACATCCTCTTAAAGTGGTTGCTGAAGAGAGCCTCTTCCTCATCGGTATCGGGACTCTCTTCATCACTCTCTTCCTTTTCTTGTGATCTTGAGTACGTTGCTTTGAATGCAACATCCCTTTTCTTGTAGGATGAAAGCTTTTGTAGATCATTGTAGAACATCGCTTCTTGCTCCATCATCTCATGGTTGATGATTCTCCCTAGAACTTCTTCGGGAGTCATCTTGTGGAAGCCCAGACTTTCACGAATTAGGGAGCAAAGAGTGACGTTTCGAGGCATGAATGCTCGAATCACCCTCTTTACCACCTCGTGGTCGGTCCACCGGGTGCTTCCATATGACCGACTCTTATTGATGAGAGTCTTGAAGTGGTCATACATATCTTGGGGAGATTCACCCTCCATGATGGTGAATCTCCCAAGCTCTCCTTCGATCATCTCGATCTTTGCATCCCTAATGATGCGGTTGCGTTCGTGCGCCGTCTTGAGGGTATCCCAAATCTTCTGGGCAACCTCCAACCCTTCAATGCGGTTGATCTCCTCACGAGTCAAAGAGGAGGTAATCACTCCAACGGCTTGAGAATTGTGATGTAGATGAACGGTTTGCTCCGGAGTGATGTCTTCCTCATTCTTCAGAAGATGAACACCTGTCATCACAATTTGCCACAATCTAGGGTTTAAGGAAATGAGGTGCATCTTCATATTATGCTTCCACATAGAATAATCATTTTCGTCAAATTGAGGAGGTTTGCCAATGGGAATAGAAAAATAATGGTTGCTTGCGGTAAGTTGCTCATAATTGTAAGGATATCGGGAGTAGTCTTGTGAACTACTCCCATTGTCGATGTTGATCGGAGCAATTGGCTTGATCTCCTTCTTGGGCACGTTGAGCTTCTCACAAAGCCGTGCTTTGAGCATCCGAACTTATTCATCGTTATTTGAATCATCTTGAAGAACATCAACGTTCTTCGTCTTGGTGACATCGACGACCACTGGAACTTTGTTGTAACCCCTTCCGGCCATTACTTCCCCAAGTTGTTAGACTCTTGGGGAGAAGCCTTCTCTGATACCAATTGAAAGTTGCCTAGAGGGGGTGAATAGGCAATAATACCTGAAATGACTTAATCAAACGAGATTAAATCCCTGTGGCCAGACTAGTCTGTACAGGGACGGACTATTCCGCTCAACACAGGGTAAAAACCCTAAAACTTCGTTTCTACAAGTTATTTGTGGAATTAAAGTTCACCCAAAATATAAGCAATGTGTGGTAAACTAGTGAAGCTTAGATTGTGAAGTTTAAACACTTAGATTCCACGTTTACAATAATAATCAAGGTGAAGAGCAATATAAACACTAATAGCAATGCTAGTGATCACAAAAGGCGAAAGACAAGTGAAACGAGATTTATCCCGTGGTTTAACTCCACGAAGAAGCCTACCTCAACGTTGAGAAGTCCACACAAGGACCGGGTCTCACTTGACCCTTCTCTCACCAAGCCACCACAATGGCTGGCTTGGTTTCCACTATATCAATGGGTAATCACCAAGTGATGGAGCTGCTCAGAACTTGAGGCTCCCACAAATCAGTTCAATGAGGAGCACACAAAGCTCAACTCACACAAGCCACAAAACACAACACGATGTGCAAGAGATCAAAACGAGAGCCAAAGCGCGATGATATTCCTTTACTCTCCTCCCCAAACCCTAATCTCTTCAAGATTTGCTCTTAGAGGGTTAGTAGGACGAGTAGAAGGCTATGGAAGGCTCTAGGATGCTTGTGGCAGCGCTAGGGTTCAAGACTTGTTCAAATGAGCCTGGCGGTCCCCTTTTTATAGGGGTCCCGAGCCCCTACTGCTGACCTCAGCAGAGGGGCGGACTAGTCCGACCTCTGACGCCGGACTAGTCCGGCCCTATGGGACCACTGACCTCTGGTCAGTTCCCGACAACTGCCACACTGAGCAACGATCGTCACGCTACCCGCCAAATTTCCAAATTCAAATGGCCACTAGATAACGGACTAGTCCGGTCCAAAATGGACTAGTCCGAAGTAGGACAGATTCGTTTGGTCCGTCCCAAAATAGACTCTTCTGGGTTGCCCCGGACTAGTCCAGTCACAGGGGCGGACTAGTCCAGCCCTCTAGGGTTTCTCTCGGTTTATCACACTAAGTCTCAAACGGACAAGTCTGTACCCGAATGGACAAGTACGAACTACTCCAGAGAGCTTTAGTCCGTCCAAAAATGGACAAGTCTGGACTTCTCGAACTTAGCTCCAAATTCACTCAGATTCTATCCAGACACGTTTGGTCTGTCTCAAAACGGACTAGTCTGCCATGGCCGAACTAGTCCGGCCTAGAGGCCCGGACTAGTCCGGCCTCCTAGGATTTTTCTTATTTTAGGCTTCTCACTTAGGTTTTTCTCTAAACCACCACTTTGAGCCACTTGGTACGATCTCAATGCACATGATACATCCACCCTCTCACATGATACGGCTCATATAAGCTCAATACCATAGAAACCCCAATTTCTACGCTTGAGTTTTTGACGCCCGTTTTCTCCTTTTCATTTTTGAGGGTTTTGATCTTATTTCATTCCTTGTACCTGTGCTTAAGATCAACTTAGCTTATTAGCCTCTTAATTGTCATCATCAATCATACAAAACCCATGCGGATGCCTAGATGCACTTTCATGACTCACTGGGGAATTGAGGCAAATCCGGCCAAAATCAAGGCCATTGAAGAGATGTGGCCTCCAGCCCGCATCAAGGACGTCAAGAAGCTAACTAGGGTTCTAGCTGCACTCAGCCAATTCATCTCAAGGCTTGTAGAGCGGGCGCTTCCCTTCTTCAAATTATTAAGGAAGGACGGACCATTCCAGTGGTTTGAAGAAGCAGAGAAGGCATTCTAGGAGCTCAAGAAGTTCCTCACCACACTACCAGTTTTGGTAGCTCTGAAACCAGGTGAGCCTCTTCTGCTTTATATTTCAGCAACTATGGAGGTTGTCAGCATCGTTCTGGTTGTGGATAGACCAGAGCCATCAACAACTCTGTAGCCTAGACCCCTCCGGGAGGGTCCAGAGCAACCGGAAGGCAAGTCTGGGTCCTGGCCCCCAAGCACGGATCCTAAAGGCAAGATACATGTGGATCATCCTCTCCCAACCGAGTGAGTTCCTGCGGTTCAAGAAAAAGGTTCAGACCCCTCTGGGAAGGTTCGCGCTTAACAAGAAGAAGCTCTGGACCCTTCTGGGACGGTCTGGGTTGATGAAGAGGAAGCTTTGGGCCCCTCCAAAAAGGTCTGGACTGTCCAGTGGCTGGTGTACTTCATCAGCGAAGTACTCCACAACACCAAGACTCGATACATTGAGGTGCATAAGCTGTTATATGCAATTCTTATTGCCTCAAGAAAGCTTTATCACTACTTCCAAGCCCACAAGATATCAGTAGTAACCTCCTATCCACTGCGTGCTATTTTACATGATCCCAATTCTACGGGAAATGTCGCCAAGTGGGTAGCGGAGTTGGCAGAATTCAATCTCGAATTTCTGTCGCGACATGCGATCAATAGTCAAGCGCTGGCAGACTTCATGGCATAATGGACTTCATCTTCATAAAGTCTGGAGGGTTCAAGTGAGCTAAAGTCGGAACCAAAGGGCCCAGTCTTTACTGAGCCTCACTGGACTCTCTACTTTGATGGCTTTGTGCAGAAGCAGGGGGCCAAAGCTGGAATACTTCTCCTCGCTCCAACCGGGGAGAAGGTGAAGTACATTGTGTGTCTTGACTTCAAGGCAAGTAACAACATGGCAAAGTACGAATCTCTCATCTACGGACAAAAGGTGGCGTTGTCATATGGCGTCCGGCAGCCGCGGGTGAAGGGTGACTCGCAACTCATCAACAAATAAGTTAAAGGTGAATGCAGTTGCAACAACCCTCAACTTGCTGCCTATATACTTGAAGTCCAGAAGCTGCAGAAGGACATCCACGTCCTCGATCTCCGCCATGTCCAGCGTCTCCACAACGCTGAAGCCGACGACCTCTCGACGAAGGCTTCAACCAGGACTCAAGCACCCAATGGGGTTTTTGTTAGGAGATTGTCATCACCTGCCGCTCAACCTGACGAACTGAGTGATGGGGGCGAGACCAGCACCCCGAAGTTGGTGGTCCCTGTCCCTGTTACCATGCGCCCACCAAGGATTGTAGGCGCTGCAGGAAGCTCCGAGCAACCCAGTACACTAGATCTATAAGCTCAAGTTAGCTCCGATGCATGGATCTCAGAGATCCGGAGCTACTTGAAGGATAACATCCTTCTGGAAGACGGTGCTTCCGCTGAGCATGTCATCTAATTGGCTAAAAGATACACGTTGGTAGAAGGTGATCTCTACCGTCGTGGTGCCAACGGCATTCTAATGTGGTGCATTTCCCAGGAAGAAGGTCGCGAGTTACTCGCGGAGATCCATGGAGGCGAGTGTGGGAATCACGCATCACCTCGCACGTTGGTCGGTAAGGCCTTTTGGCATGGTTTTTATTGGCCTAAAACACTCCAGGATGCAGTCGTGTTGGTAAAGAAGTGTGAAAGCATGGTAGTTTCATGCAAAGCAGATTGACACACCAGCTCAGTCACTGCAGATGATACCTCTCACATGGCCATTCGCTGTGGGACATTTTGGGACCTTTTCCAAAAGCCGTCAGAGGTTACAAGTTCCTGTATTTTGCCATCAACAAGTTCACAAAGTGGCCGATAGCTACTCCAGTTGTGACAATCAACAAGCAATTTGTGATCAAGTTCTTGAAGTCCATCATATGCATATTTGGAGTTCCAAACAGAGTCATCACTGGCAACAGAATCCAATTCACAAGTGCAGCCTTTCAAGAATATTGTGAAGATCTTGGCATACAAGTAATCTACGCATCAATAGCTCACCCCGCAAGCAATGGCCAAGATGAGAGAGCAAATGCAGAGATACTCAAGGGACTCAAGACATTCACATACGAGCGCTTGAAGAAACATGGCGCCAACTAGATTGAAGAACTTCCGTCCGCTCTATGGGCAAGCAGGACAACACCTAGTCGGGCTACTGGAGAGACACCTTTCTTTTTGGTGTACGGAGCTGGAGCAGTCCTTCCTCCGGAGATCACCATGGGGTCCCTCCAAGTCTGGACCTTCGACAAAGCCATGCAGGAAAAGCTCCAGCGTGAAGACCTGAACCTCGTCGACCAGGGAAGGTGCCAAGTAGCCGTTTGGAATGCATGATACCACTAGGCGCTCCAACGCTATCACCAAAGACATGTCCACAACCAACAACTAGAAGAAGGCGATCTGGTGCTGCTGAGAATATTAACTTGCGAAGGGATGAACAAACTCTCCCCCATATGGGAAGGTCCCTTCCGAGTGATTAAAGTTGCCCATCTCAGTTGTGTCCGCTTGGCAATAGAGGATGGGACCCCATTTCCCAATCCATGGAAAATCGGGCACCTCCGTAAGTTTTACGCTTAGTTTCATGGAGGTGAGTCTGTATTTACAAATAGAGCCGGGTAGGTCCTAGTTAAAAAGCACACTTAACTTGGTCATTGTACTTTAAGTGCGTCTTTACCTTCCCTGGGTTAGAACAGGATGAATAGCACACTTAACTTGGTTCCGTACTTTAAGTGTGTCCTTGTCTCCCTGTTATTTGGACCTATAATGAAATACATTGTTGTGTAAAAGTAGACTCCACGTACATTACTTTTGTGCAAGCTCTTTACTTTTATCATCTTTTCCTTCTTGTTTATAGCAATGTTGTGCAATCCCTTTGAACTTTAGTCCTGGATATTCGTGTGATATATAAGTTGTATTGGTAATCACCTTTTGGGTCCTAGTACTTCTAGATGGTCTACTCGCCTGAAAACAAAAAGCCAATGACGGGTCTGGAGTGCGCTATCGACTTAGCCTCGTCAGGTACCCTAAGTACGCCGCTCTACCTATATCCTGGCAGATCTCAGTAGGGCGGGTCCAGAAGGCATTCATACTCAAAGGGATTTAACTAATACACTTATGTTACTCCATTTAGTTCCTTAGAACCTAAAATTCAAAGAAGGATAATAAGCCGCAAATAAGTTATAGACAAGATGACAAATTTTATTGCTTTTCTTGTTTCTTATGCGCAGGAAAAATGAATATTCGATGGCGATTTGCTCAGTGATGGTGGATGCTGTTGGAGCACTTAGCTCCGACAACCCCCAGGGGGCCTGCCATCGATGTTCCAAGCGTTGACAGTGGGCGCTGTCGAAGCAAACAAGCTCCGACACCTCCCAGGGGACCCGTCGTCGATGTTCCAAGTGTTAACAGTGGGTGCCGTTGAAGCTACCAAGCTCCAACAACCCCTAGAGGGCCTATCCTTGATGTTCTAAGCATTGATAGTGGGCGCTGTCGAAGCTACGAAGCTCTGACAACCTCTAGGGGACCCACCGTCAATGTTCTAAGCGTTGATAGTGGGCGCCGTTGAAGCTACGAAGCTTCGACAATCCCAGGGGGCCCTCCGTCGATGTTCTAAGCGTTGATAGTGGGCGCCGTCGAAGCTACAAAGCTCTGACACCTCCAGGGGGGGCCGCTATCAATGTTCTACGTGTTGGTAGTGGACGTCGTCGAAGCTACCAAGCTCCGACAACTCTCAGGGGGCCCGCCATTGACGTTCAAAGCGTTGACAGTGGGCGCTGTCGAAGCTACCAAGCTCCGACAACCACCAGGGGGCCCGCCATTGATGTTATAAGTGTTTATAGTGGGCGATGTTGAAGCTACCAAGCTCCGACAACCCCTAGGGGGCCCACCGTCAGTGTTCTAAGCATTGATTGTGGGCGTCGTCGAAGCTACAAAGCTCCGACACCTTCCTAGGGGCACGCCATCGATGTTCTACGCGTTGACAGTGGACGTCGTCGAAGTTACCAAGCTCCGACAACTCTTAGGGGGCCCGCTGTCGACGTTCAAAGCATTGACAGTGGGCGCTGTTGAAGCTACCAAGCTCTGACAACCCCCAATGGCCCACCATCAAATTTCTAAGCGTTGATATGGGGCGCTGTCGAAGCTACGAATCTCCAAAAACCCCGAGGGGACCCACCATCAATGTTCTATGTGTTGATAGTGGGCGCCGTCGAAGCTACAAAGCTCTGACAATCCCCAGGGGGCATGCCGTCGACATTCTAAACATTGACAGTGGGTGTCGTCGATGCTACAAAGCTCGAACACCTCCAGGGGGCCACCGTCGACGTTCTATGCATTGACAGTGGATGCCATTGGGGCTGTGAAGCTCTAACAACTCCCTGGGGGCCCACCGTTGACGTTCCAAGCGTTAACAGTGGGCGCCGTCAAAGCTACCAAGCTCCGACAACTCCCAGGGGGCCCGTTGTCGACGTATCAAAGGGTCCTCGGAGATGTCGGAGGTAAACCTCAGACCTTGGAGCTATCATTTTAGCTACGAGTTCAAAGTCAAGTCTTCAAGACATTGTCAAATCCTTTTGGTAAATGTTCACAACCAAATTGTGTGCATCTACCAGGGGGCCGATAAGGCAAAGGGCATTGTATTAAAGACACACAAAAAATGGAATTCAAAAGAATTTCATTCATTCAATATCAGAGGATTACAAGATGAAGGCAAAAAAGGAGAGGTCCTAACTACTAGTGTTCCTATTGAAGAATGAGGCAACTGTCTGGGTAGCTTCTTGAACGCTGGCCCTGGCGGCTTCTTCTTCCTCGGCAATGAGTCCTTCGAACACTGGAGTTAAAGACATCTGGGGGTCTCAACTCTTGAAACACGCCAACACATACTCGACAACGTTCTTGGCCAGGGACCTTCCTTCCGTCTCTAGATTGTCGATGATCACCTCTCCCATATCATCCAGCTTTGCTGGGACCAGGTTGAAACTAAATGGCAATAGAGCTTCATTGGCTTGCCCCAAAAAATTCCAAACTTGCTGGGACATAGTTATCCTCCAGAGATCTCCTGGCAGCCAATTATTCTGCAGAACCCTCCTTGGAGAAGCGCTCAATTTCCTTAGCATGTTGCTGGATCATTTCGGCCACCTACTTCTCTTGGTCGCTGAGCTCCCTCTCTCGGAGGTGAATGCGGTTCCACCAATCTGCCAAGTCCTTCTCCTTGGCCTTCACCTTCTCCTCCCTGATGGAGATGTCAGTCTCTCTTTTGGAGACATTTACCCGTGCCGACCATATCCGGTCCTTCTCTTGTTCGCAACACAGATTGAACTGTTCTACGCGATCAACCATGCTTTACTCCCCCAGGGACAGTTTTTGGGAGAGCGCATCCTCCCTCTTCACGAGGTCTTCCTCCTTGTCTAGGAGTTCATACTCCCTTATGTCAAGAGCTTCCCGACGCTTGAGGAGTTGTTCCCTCAATTCATCGAGGGTCTTCGAGCGGCTGTCATCCCATTCACTGACCTTCTGAGCATGCTCGTAGACCTCCCGGGTATTCTCATCGAGGGCCTTGATGATGGTCTCTCTCTCATTGAGCGCGCGGTCTAACCGCGCCAGCCGGGTCTTCTCCTTCTCCACCCACTCCTGGTGGCCCGCAAGCCTTGATTACGTCAGCCTCATCTCAAAGTGAAGCCTATTGTACCAACGCCTCAAAGGTGTTGCGCTCCTCTTCGAGAGTCTTGCTTTCGTAGTTCAAGGCGAGCTGGACTTGGTGAAGACTTGAGCAGGCATTGTCAATTGACAACGCCAAAGGAATTGGCTCCGGACCTGCATGAGTTTCCTCTGGCGGTTCTAAAGGATCCTCTAGAATAACTGAAGGAGCCCACAGCGCGAGATCATTCTCCAGCAGCTCAATGTCAGCAGGGCTGATCTTCGGGAGCTCGTCCACCTCCATGGTGGTCGAGGAAGGTCCCACAGCTGGGACTTCTATCTCTGGAGCAGATTAGGAGGGTCCCTTAGCTGGATCTTCAATCTTCAGCCCAGAGGGCAGAGGACCTGTGGCCAGATCCATTGGTTGTGCCGGCTCGAAGATGGTCACCTCCGGAGATGTTGCCTCCGAGGCTTGCACCAAAGCTTCAGCCGAAGCTTTAGACACTTGTGGCACTGATGCCGGAGCTTCTGTCGCTGACTCCAAAACCGTTGGAGCTTCCTCAAGTACTTCTTCCACGTGGTCTAGCACTACCACAAGATCTTTTGGCATCAGCACCAGACTTGTCTCCACGACATCCGGCGTCGGAGTTGTCGTGTCATCCGTCACCACCACTAGGGGAGAGGCAGGAGTTGGGACAGGAGCTTCAACCTGCGCAGCCTCTGATGTTGCAGCTTGTGCTAGAGCTGCAACCACCTTTCTTGACATTCAGGAAGCAGAGAGTAGGGAATTCAAGACAAAGAAAGAAATAAAATCCAGACAAAAGCTGGAGCTAGAGCCTGCCGTCGTCGATGTGGCGGATGCTCCAGGCCCCGTATCAGGTGTTAAGGCAGCCGCCAATGCTACCACGTCTGGTAACCCCATCGTAGGAGGAATTGCTTCGGACGCAAAGCCCTATGTTGGCTCTAGGGCGAGAGTCAACTTGCTGGAGCCAGCGCCCTCTGTGGGCACTGGAGCCGAAGGACCAGCCGAAGCTCGGGACACGACCACCAATGACCTATGCCGAGGCTGAGGAGTCACTTCTTTCAGAGCTTCCCTCACACTACTCCCATCGCTTCTTGGCATCTTCCGCTTGCGACTCGAAACTTCGACGGGAGCCTTCTCTTTGTCTTGGCTGGAGGTTGATTTCTTGAAAGTGAAGCCACGAGACATTTTCCTTTGCCAGTATCAGCCTCCTTCTAGCTTGGAGCAGCATGAGTCCTCTCCGAACCTCGGGGAATGGAGAACCTCGCATTTCCTCGCTTCTCCACCACGCCCAGGTCATCAAGCTACGGCAACCCCTTCCGCAATTCCCTCCTAAACTCCAGAACCTTATTCAGAGGGAGGAATTCTGCTATAGGGGTCAGGTCATTCAGATTGATGGCTCCTTGATGTAGCTTTTGAAGATGAAGCTTCAAAGTCTTTTCATCCAAATTAGACCAGAGACCAGTTTCAATCCAGTTGGTGTCCATCACTCCATTGAAAACCCATGCGGGCCAATCCCTCTTCTTTAGGGGAGCCCACCGATTGATCAGGAAGTTGTCGATCACCATCTGGGGAGTCACTCCTCCCTCCACACATTGTTGTATCATTGTCAGGATGGGTTTGTACACCTCGTATAGCTCCGGGAGTACCTCCCAAGCGTCGGTGTCAATGTTGGGGAGTCCTTCGGGCAGCTCCAGCATATCATGGTGATCCACACTGATAATCACCAATTCTTTCTTCCAGTCGTCCAACTTCCTGGAGGGTAATGTCTTCAAGTACTTGAAGGGAGAATTCTTGTGCTTCACAAAATAATAGAAGCCAAGTAACTCATTCCCCTTCCCAGTGGTGTGGACCGTGAAGAAGGTCCAGAAGAGCTCGACACAGGGCGGCATACCCCACCCATATCTCGCAAAAGTGGACGAAAGTCGCCACTACCAAGAAGGAGTGGGGGCCGAGGTGATGAAGCTACAGACCATAGAAGTCTGACAGCATTAGCAAGAAGCTAAGGGTTGGATGAGCCCCACCATGGCTAATGCAGTGAAGTAGATGATTTCGTTGGCGTGTTCCTTCTTGAAGGGGAGCTTGCTGACACGAATTGAGTTGTTGAAGGAGTCGCTCAACCACCCCATGTAGGTGCGGACCCTCGACAAATCTTCATCTTTCTTGATCCGACTGCAAGGAAGACCCAACTTCATTGCCGCAAAGTGGAGCGGAATTGGAAGAAAGTTTGCAAGGGTGGAGAGTTCTAAGCGCAAGTTCAGATGAAGGCGTAAAGAGTTCTCTCCTCGTGCGGACTTTCTCCCTTTTGTAAGCTTCCGCAACACTTGGATGAAAACTACCTTCGGAATCGAATCTTAAATGACCTCGTAAATGACAAGGGGGCACGGATCCAATTTGTTAAAAAAAAGTTGCACCAGGCGAACCATTGTCATGATGGGAAGTTGGAAGCCCGAGGGCAGCAGCCTGATAGGGATACAAAGATTATGCTGGGAACCGATACGAATTTCGTATCGGGAACCAGTGAACTTCAATTGCGTGAAATCCGCACACCAGGATCCCACTCACCAAATTAAGAAGGGCCACGCGGCGACAGCGTAACTGCATGCCGCCGTCCCAAATGCCCAGGAAAAGACCTTTGAAGTAGCAACGAGGGAATCAATTATGGCCCCACCTCTAATAGTGAGACCTCTCCCAGAGTTGTGCCCGGGGGCCACTTTAGGTACCCTGGATACCAGGTACCCCGTGATACTATGGATAAAGTCATAGAGTTTCGCCCTCCAATGTTCAAGACTTCCAAAGGCAAAACATGTCCTGTAGCACTGGGCCCGCCTCCCTTGTTTGGGTAGCTCTGGAGCTACCACGCGTCCTATAGGGGCAGACCTACGACGTGTCCAGTAGCTCCGGACCTAACCCCTAGTAGAGGGAAGCTACAATGCTTCCACGTATCAAGTAGCTTCGGACCTGCCTCCCGACATAGGGAAGCTCCAGAGCTGCCATGTGTCAGACCTCCGGAACTAAACCTACAATAGGAAGATAGCTGGATCTCCAATGGCATGGACATTCAAGTGGCTATTAAATAGCCGTTAGAAGACCTGGTTGACGCGTCATTAATGTTGTATTAATGACGCATGATCAATGGGTTATCAAGACTGATAATACCACCATTAAGGCACATTATCAGTCTTTTAATCACCCATAACATCATTAGATCGTTTATAGGGTGTTAATGAGAGCCGGGGCCACTTGTCGGGCCAGGCATACACTGTAACGGCCGGTCCTTAGCATATAAAAGGGTTGCGCCATATGGTAGAGTAGAATCTCAAAGGCATACAAGCAATCTCAGACACTCGCTATGCAAGGACACTCATACAATCAACAACCACCCTGTGGAGTAGGGTATTACACTCAGGTGGCCCGAACCAAGTAAAAACCCTTGGTGTTCAACTCTTGTTCTTGATCTTACGCGCACCCCAACCAAATACAAACCTCCGCGGACTAGCTTTAGTAGAACCAGTGCAAATGTTGTTGCTACACTTCAACACCGTTCGTGCTGTTGTTCTGGCAATTTTTCGTGCTGAGGCGGACTAGGAAGAGCAAGACGAACTTCCTCAATGCCTACTACTTCTGGCATCGGGCCAATAACCTCTTCAAGTACATCACCCCGCTTTCCACCGCGAGATGGGATGGCTAGAGGGGTGATTGGGTGACCGTACATGCCGATGCCCATGATTGCATGGTCCTGCCCACCGACTAGCTGACACTTAGGAAGAAGACCTTGGAGGTGCGCCCGAAGTTGGAGCCGACATATGCCCTAGTGATGGAGAGGATCCGATACCTGGGGGATCATGATTTGTTGTGGTTGATGGTGCTGGCAGACTTTGTGTGTCGATGCCTGGCCCCCCTACAACATCGTTATCGCGCTGCGTGGCTATACTTCAGGCTGCGGGATGACAATAAGATAGTGAGGGGTCATGACATGGAGATGACCCCACAAGAGGTGTTTGATGTGATGTCCAAGGAATGTGATGAATTTTTGTCTTTTGATGTCTTCAACCTTCCGCAACAATGTTCACCACTTTGCACGGATTGAAACCTCAGGGTGAAAATCCTCATGGAGATGCCAAACTTGGACGTGTTGCGGCAGGTTGGAGATGCGGACCATGGAATGGTCATCACCGACACTCCACAGGAGTCTGCACTCGCTCGAGGCTCCGAGGTGCCAAAGGTAGAAGATCCATCCTTCGACAGGGGTAATGGCAAAGCGCTGGTCCGTGATATGGGGAAGGGAAAGTCACCGAAGGTCGAGGTTGCGAAAGACAAACGTCCTCGGTCACTGCTGAGGGCACCGCTGAGGGTGGCCTTTGTTCCAAGCCTATGACCGATGGAGAGTTCATCCTCTACCTCGAGTGTTGGAGGTTCTTCGAACAGAGGCCCGACCCGCCAAGCGATCAGCCTGCTATTGGCTGTGTAAGATCTATGTGTGCTGAATACATTGGCTTGTAGTGAATACACTTGGCTTTGATGATAAAAGTTTTAAATATCACCAAAACACCTTTTTGTCAAGGTCCGACTCTAGCTCCGAGCTATAGCAAGGTCTGTGGTTTTGGGTAGCTCCGGCAACGTTAGATGCTAGGTCCGGCTTCTTGGTAAGGTACGACTAGCTTTGGTTAGCTCCGGTGAGCTTTATCTTTAGCTCCGGCATGTCCTTGTTAGCTCCGGCATGTCTTTGTTAGCTCCGGCATTTTTTTAGCTCTGACATATACTTGATAGCTCCGGCATGCTTTTGCTAAGCTCCGACGTACTTTGTCTAGCTCCGGTTTTGGGTTTACTAGTTTTGACTAGTTTTGGTAAGCTTCGGCGCTAGGTTCTACTAGTTTTTGTTAGCTCCAGCTCAAGCTCCGGGTTGCTCTGGCAAGGTCTGGAACTTGACCTAAGTGCTTCTGCTTTTCATTTACAATGTTTCGTACATGCTTTACATTGTTGGAAAGATTGCTTAGTATTCATTTGCTAAGTTTTTGGTGCGTTTTGGATGATATGGATGATATCATGTTACTGTGGTTTTGCAACATGCTTATGTGAGGTTCTCACGTAAGGTGTTGTGTTCGAAACTAACTTGAGTCAAGTCGAGGACTTGGGCTCGTATGGATTGGTTGTTTATTCATGTGCAGGTGTTGCTTGAGTTCAAGTCATGGCTGGTGACAGGATCCATTGGACTAGTCTCAGGAGGAGATGAGGTTCCAACAACCAAGTTCAGGAGGAATTGTGGTTGAGCGGGTCAGGAGGTCGCGCAGGATGATTGAATCAAGGGTAGTGCATATGAAGGTCGAAGGAAGGTGTTCGCACGTGTGCATGAGGTGCATGACATGGCAATATGCTCCTAGAGAAGGATTATGGAAGGAAGATCTGATTAGAAGGATCGGATCGTACCAGTTGATGACTTTGGCTGCGGCGGAGTCGGTTATGGCTCGGTATGGAAAGTATCGAGTTGGTTATGTTAGGATTTCGTGTGGGTCACGAATTTGAGTTGTTTAGGAATGTGGGATACGTTCCTAAGGTGTTTGGAAGTCTTAAGACTGCTTCTATCTGCGTATAGAAGAGTCCTAAGCAGTTATGGAAAGTTCCGATTGTGATCGGATTAGGATTGGAGTCCTAGTTGAGATTGGGATGGCCTAAGGGCTGGTTATATAAGCGAGGGAAGGCCAAAGCTCGAGGTAGACGACTTTGGGGGCTGTTCCTATTGTGTTCTATTGAATAAAATTCATAGTTTGAAGGAACTTTTGTGCCTTGTTCGTCCAACTTGTTCCAGACAAGTTTTACTCGTCGAGTTTCTGGACAGCACTACCTTTCGTCGGTGGTTTTATCATAACTCGAGTTTTACTGATCCAATTGACGTGATTCTTTTTGGGTTGTCTTCACAACTTGACTGTCTATCATCTGTTAAAATTTCACGGTCATTGGATTTGTGGTTTTTGATCTACACGAGTTTCTTTGCAGCATTCCAAAACTGTTTTTTCTCGAGTAGGTCAGATTTACCCGTGTTTGATCTTTTGATCATAACCTGAGTTTTTCTCAACGGATTTGAGTAATTCTTTTTGTGTTGTCTTCGTGGCTTGATTCTCTCTGATATACATCACTTTTGTCACGGTGAAAGACATTTAGATTAGTCTCACACACGATTTCTTTAAGAGATCGTTTTTCTGCCGAAAGGGTTTGAGGTTTAATTGTTTCCGCTGCATAAGATTTTTAAATCTACCATTCACCCCCCCTCTGGTAGATTTTCACGTGCTCTTCAATCCTACAATTGGTATCAGATCCACGGTGCTCTAATATTTGTGATTTGCACGTGTTTTTGACTAATCATCATGGAGAAGTACTCCGCCAAACCTTGTGTGTTTGCTGGTATTGATTTTCAGGTTTGGAAGGCACGCATGGAGGCTTTTATCCAGGCACAAGGCTTTGCAATATGGTAGAAGGTTTATAAGCCTTATGAAGTGCCACCCAATGATCAAGTCACGGCCACAAACCTACGGGACGTCGACAACAACAACAAAGCCCGAAACTTGATCATCCAAGGACTCACTCAAAGCGACTTTGATCATGTCGCGCACCTCCGATCAGCATACGATGTTTAGAGAGCTCTCTGTGATTATCATGAAGGCTCCAACACAATCAAGGAGGTAAAACAAGATATGTTCAAAAAGGAATATATGCGTTTTGAGATGCAACCAGGTGAGTCTATCGATGATCTCTTTGCTCGTTTCAATAAAATTCTCAGCAACTTACGCAGTATCAATGTTAATTTTTCTGATGCTGAGAATGCTAGGCAACTTCTTAGTGCATTAGACATGTCAATTTGGGAGATGAAGGTAACATCTATTCGTGAATCAACTGTCATGAGTTCTCTTACATTAGATGTACTTTACTATAAACTAAAAACTCATGAAATTGACATCCTAGCACGTAAGAACCCAAACAAGTCTATTGCATTTGTCTCACAACGTGATATGTCTAGCTCCGGCCAATCATCATCCTGCAATACTCTTGCTTTGTTGTCCTCACTAATCCTGGAACAGATCGAAGAATTTCCAGAAGAGGACTTGGCACTCATCTCTACTAGATTCTCAAAAGCATTGCAAAATGTGAGAACTAGAAGGAGAGGAAGCTCCGGACCTCAACGCTGTTTTGAATGTGGTAAAATAGGACACTTTCGTACAGAATACCCTAACCTTTCAGGTCCGACCACCCGGGAAGAAAAACAAAGCAAGGTCCGGACCTCCTCTGGAAACTCCAACAAGAAGAAGAAGGGTACCATAGGACGCAAGATGATTAACAGCTTCATCACCGTACTTCAAGAACTTAGTTCAAGTGATGTAGACTTTGAAAGTGATGAAGATGATGACGACCTGGCCAACTTATGCTTCATGGCGGGCAAATCAAGATCAAGATCAAGTCAGGAGGATGCAGAACACAGCAGTGAAGATGATGAGGTATGTTCTACCTGCAATGAAATGTGTGATGCTATTTCTCGTGCAACTAGTATTGTCAAGAAAAAGGACAAAAAGATTAGGGATAATGCTGCTAAAATTGAATCACTAGAATCTGAAATTAATCGTTTAAAAACTTTGATTCCTAGTGATGATGCATGTCCCTCATGTGACTTAATCTATGAACAATTGTCCACATTAAGAAGTGCACACTACTCCACTCTAGATAGACTTGATGAAGAAATTAAAAAGAACAAAGAGCTTGCTGCACTTAATGATAAAAACTTGAAAGATGCTAGCTGTTCTACAATTGATTTGCATTGTTCTACTTGTGATGATCTTGATAAGAAACTACAGGATGCTATGAATGAAATTTCTATATTGAACAATGCTTTACATTCTCATGAAGTTAAATTTTGTTCCAATTGCAAACTAAAAGGAAAAACTTCATGTGAAAATTGTCTTGATTTGTCCAATAAACTTGACAACATGCATAGGACATTAGATCGGTTTTGTAATGTGAATAAGAACCTAAACTTACTGCTGAATTCTTCCAAGTCTTGCAATAACAAAATTGGTTTAGGTTTTGATTCTCATGCTCATGCTAAGGCACATCCACCTAAAATTGTAAAGTCATTAGGAGGTGGTTTGATTCAGACAGTTCCTAAACAAAAAGGAGTTGTTTTCAAATCTGCAGGAGTGTTGCCTCATTTGGTATCAAATAAAAATATTGCTTGCTCATCTAGACATGAACACAAAGTTAAATTTCATTGTACCTTCTGTGGTAGAGATGGTCATGTCATAGATTTTTGTTATAGACTAGCTAAACAGCAGAAAAAGGAAAGAAAAATTGCTAGATCCTATAATTTCCATGCAATTAGAAAAACACAACCTGCTTTAATGAGTCAGAAATTTGAAAAGGTAGCTTCTGGAACTTTTGGCAAGAAATCTACAAAGGCAGCTATGGTAGTTCTGATAGCTCCGAGAGCTCCCGGATCTTCTGTTGTTCCCTTTGGAGCTTCAGTTTTTGCCTCCAGATCTTCTGCTTTTACCTCCGGAGCTACTGGTTTTCAATCTAAACAAGTAACAACTTCTAAATCAACTGTTAAGAACAGAAAACCTCAATCCTTGACTCATAAACCTGTTGTTTTATCTCAGCTTTCGCGTGTTTTTCCTACTGCACGTCGTGTGACTCAGTACTGGATACCTAAATGCCTTTTGACTAACCCCAGTATTGAGTCATCGATGCATTGTGCTTCTATGTAGGTTACACGTTTGAGGAAGGAGAACATTTGGATTGTGGATTCAGGTTGCTCACGCCACATGACCGGTAACAAAGATTGGTTCTCCTCCCTCTCTTTTGTGTCACGTGTAGAGAATGTTACTTTTGCCGATAATTCTTCAACTCCTATAATTGCTAAGGGTTCGGTTAGAGTAAATGATCACTACACTTTGAAGGATGTGGCACTTGTGAAAAATTTGAAATACAACTTGCTTTCTGTTTCACAATTGCTAGATGAAAATCTAGAAATTATTTTCAATAAAAACTGCTGCAAAGTTGTAGGTTCAAATAGTGAGCTTATTTTTAACATGTCTCGGTTTGGAAGAGTTTTTAAAGCTGATTTTGACATGTCTTCCTCTAAGCATAGGTGTCTAGTTGCTAATGATTCAAAGGACTTATATTTTTGGCATCGTAGACTTGGTCACGTAGGCTTTGATCACCTAACGTGTGTTAGTGCTCTTGATCGCATACGTGGGCTGCCTAAGCTTAAAGGGGACAAAGATATTGTGTGCTCTTCTTGTAGACATGCTAAGATGGTTGCAGGTTCACATACTCCTCTCACAATGATCATGGCAACTGAACCATGTCAACTTTTGCATCTTGACACCGTAGGACCTTCACGTGTTCAATCCTTCGGAGGTAAATGGTATGTTCTTGTTATCGTTGATGATTATTCTAGATACTCTTGGGTTTACTTTATGGCGTCTAAGAATGAAGTTTTTAGTCACTTTAGAACTTTATTTCTTAGATTATCAATTGATCACCCAGGATCATTAAAAGCAATTAGAAGTGATAATGGAACCGAATTTAAAAATCAATCTTTTGATCACTTTTGTGCTGAAAATAGAATAGATCATCAATTCTCTTCACCATATGTACCTCAACAAAACGGTGTTGTAGAAAGAAAGAACAGAACCTTAGTTGAGATGGCTAGGACTATGCTTGATGAATATCAAACTCCTAGGAAATTTTGGGCTGATGCATTAGCAACCGCTTGTTATGTCTCAAATCGTGTTTTCTTGCGTTCTAAGCTAGGAAAAACACCATATGAGCTTCGGTTTGGACATAGGCCTAGTGTTACACACTTTCGGGTCTTTGGTTGCAAATGCTTTGTTAAGAAACATGGTAATCTTGATAAATTTGAACCTAGATCTATTGATGGCATGTTTCTTGGTTATCCATCTCATACTAGAGGCTACCGTGTGCTTTTACTTGACACTAACAAAATTGTGGATACTTGTGAAGTGTCTTTTGATGAAGCTAGCCCAGGTACTAGCTCCGATGTTGCAGGACCAGATCCGCATCCTCAGGGGGAGGATATTTTCGAAGATGAAGAAGAGCCGGTAATACTGCCTGGTAGTTCCGAAGTTGACACGTGTCCAGCTCCGGACATTGAACAAGCTCCGGCTATCACCTGTGCTGGTCCTGATCATCCACAAGTTACAAGCTCATCAATCTACGATGAACCTAATGAAGAAGAAGCTTGTGAGATATCTGTTCCCCTACGTTTTTACAAAGATCATCTCCCACAACAGATGATTGGAAGCTTGCACGAACGAGTCACCTGGTCCAGGTTTTGCGATCCAAACTCTCATGCTCATTCTGCTTTTGTTGCTTCTTTTGAACCCAAAGATATATCACACGCACTCACTAATGAATCTTGGATTATTGCCATGCAAGATAAGTTAGAAAATTTTGAAAGAAATAATGTTTGGAAACTTGTACCTCCACCTCTAGGTCACACTTAGTTTGGAACTAAATGGGTATATAAAAATAAACAAAGTGAGGATGGGGTTGTTGTTAGGAATAAGGCTAGGTTGGTTGCTCAAGGTTTCACTCAAGTTGAAGGTCTAGATTTTGATGAAACTTTTGCTCCTGTCGCTAGATTAGAAGCCATAAGTATTTTGTTAGCTTTTGCAGCACCTAAAGGTTTTAAGCTATATCAAATGGATGTTAAAAGTGCTTTTCTTAATGGCTACATAGAAGAGGAGGTTTATGTCAAACAACCACCAGGTTTTGAAAATCCAGATTTTCCTAATCATGTTTACAAACTGTCCAAAGCCTTATACGGTCTCAAACAAGCCACTAGAGCATGGTATGACAGGTTAAAAACATTCTTACTTGAAAAGGGGTTTACCATGGGCAAGGTTGATAAAACTCTTTTTGTGCTTAAACATGGCAATGACTCATTATTCGTTCAAGTGTATGTGGATGATATTATCTTTGGTTGTGCTTCTCATGATCTTGTGTCCAAGTTTTCAGCAATGATGAGTTCCGAATTTGAAATGAGTATGATGGGTGAACTCACTTACTTTTTGGGGCTGCAAATCAAGCAAACCAAGGAGGGTACCTTTGTGCATCAAACGAAGTATACCAAAGACCTCCTAAGGCGCTTCAACATGGACAAAAGCAAGCCTCTTCGGACACCAATGGGAACAGCAACAACACTTGAACTTGATGAAGATGGGAATCCGTGGATCAAAAAGAATATAGAAGCATGATCAGATCACTTTTGTACCTCACGGCATCAAGACCGGACATACAATTCAGTGTATGTCTTTGTGCACGGTTTCAAGCTTCCCCACGTGTTTCACATCGTCAAGCCGTCAAAAGGATTCTTAGGTACTTACATGGAACTCAAGAATTTGGCATTTTTCTTCCTTCTTCCTCAACCGTTACTTTGAACGCTTTTTCGGATGCTGATTTTGGGGGTTGTAGGATTGATAGGAAAAGTACTTCCAGTGCTTGTCATTTTCTTGGTAATTCTCTTGTTGCTTGGTCCTCTAGAAAACAAAATTCAGTTGCACAATCCACAGCCGAATCTGAATATGTAGCTGCGGCTAGTGCTTGCTCACAAATTCTTTGGATTGTTCAAACACTTAAGGACTATTGGGTTGATCTAGATAGTGTTCCACTGTTTTGTGATAACACTAGTGCTATTTGTATTGCCAAAAACCCCGTGCAACATTCTAGAACTAAGCACATTGATATTAGGTATCACTTTCTCCGAGATAACGTTGAAAAAGGAAACATTGTGCTTCACCATGTAGATACCGAACATCAATTGGCTGACATTTTTACAAAACCTTTGGATTTCACTCGTTTTTGTTACATTCGTAGTGAAATAGGGGTTATGCATCATCATGGCTTAAATTGAGGGGGGGTTTTTTGAAACTTGGGAAGTCTATGTGTGAATCTGAAATTAAAATAATATGAGTATAATATTTCATACATATATGACTTTGTGATTCCTTTTACATGCTGAAAGTTCTTACTACATTACTCGTGTTATACATTTTGTAGTTTTTGCCATGTCTAGTAATTGGAATAATTACTTACACTAAATCTGGTCATGGTCGAACTTTCTTGCTGTTTTGAACTTGTTGCATGCTCACAAATGCTTTTAATCATTAAGAATTCATCAAGTAATCAACTCACATGTTGAGTTTTTATGAACAAATATAAATTGAGAAAAGATCAATTGAATATGCATGCATCGCACTTCTTCTTTTGAGATAGCTTGTCATTGCACTTAGATATGAACTTGGAAGAAGTTGTGTATGACTAAAACCATGTCCTTAAGCTTCTGATTGTCAAATGACATAGGCTTGGCTTGGTTGGTTAGAATAAGGCAGATGTGCATAAAATCTCTTGCAAATATCCTATGATCTAAATTTATGCTTTAAAAAAGTGCAGCAACTAGTGTCATGCTTCCAGGTTTTTAAATAGATAAGTTTATGAGATCATGACTTGCTTAAATTGAAAAATTACATTTGATCTCTAGCATGGCTTACACTACCTTATGTATTTCATTGATGTGATAATGTAAGGTACTTGATAGTATGACTTGGATGAGCTTTGGTTATATGTATATGTTATAATATGCTCATAACAACTAAAGAGGGAGAGATAATTTGTTTATATGCTCATGACTTGCTGAATACATTGTCAAAGGGGGAGAGATAAGCATGAAAAGAAAGAGAATAAGGAGAGATAATAAAGGGGGAGAGATAATGACAGATAATATGGGATAATTTTTCTTCTCATTTTACTTTTGATTTACAAAGGGGGAGAAATTGCTTTCAAAACTTTTATGTGAATAAGCCAATGTTCGGATTTTAAATGGTGTTTCCAATGCATTCATCAAGGGGGAGATTGTAAGATCTATGTGTGCTGAATACATTGGCTTGTAGTGAATACACTTGGCTTTGATGATAAAAGTTTTAAATATCACCAAAACACCTTTTTGTCAAGGTCCGACTCTAGCTCCGAGCTATAGCAAGGTCCGACCATAGGTCCGGCTGGTTTTGGGTAGCTCCGGCAACGTTAGATGCTAGGTCCGGCTTCTTGGTAAGGTACGACTAGCTTTGGTTAGCTCCGGTGAGCTTTATCTTTAGCTCCGGCATGTCCTTGTTAGCTCCGGCATGTCTTTGTTAGCTCCGGCATTTTTTTTAGCTTCGACATATACTTGATAGCTCCGGCATGCTTTTGCTAAGCTCCGACTTACTTTGTCTAGCTCCGGTTTTGGGTTGACTAGTTTTGACTAGTTTTGGTAAGCTCCGGCGCTAGGTTCTACTAATTTTTGTTAGCTCCGGCTCAAGCTCCGGGTTGCTCTGGCAAGGTCCGGAACTTGACCTAAGTGCTTCTGCTTTTCATTTGCAATGTTTCGTACATGCTTTACATTGTTGGAAAGATTGCTTAGTATTCATTTGCTAAGTTTTTGGTGCGTTTTGGATGATATGGATGATATCGTGTTACTGTGGTTTTGCAACATGCTTATGTGAGGTTCTCACGTAAGGTGTTGTGTTCGGAACTAACTTGAGTCAAGTCGAGGACTTGGGCTCATATGGATTGGTTGTTTATTCATGTGCAGGTGTTGCTTGAGTTCAAGTCATGGCTGGTGACAGGATCCATTGGACTAGTCTCAGGAGGAGATGAGGTTCCAACAACCAAGTTCAGGAGGAACTGTGGTTGAGCGGGTCAGGAGGTCGCGCAGGATGATTGAATCAAGGGCAGTGCATATGAAGGTCGAAGGAAGGTGTTCGCACGTGTGCATGAGGTGCATGACGTGGCAATATGCTTCTAGAGACGGATTATGAAAGGAAGATCTGATTGGAAGGATCGGATCGTATCGGTTGATGACTTTGGCTGCGGCGGAGTCGGTTATGGCTCGGTATGGAAAGTATCGAGTTAGTTATGTTAGGATTTCGTGTTGGTCACGAATTTGAGTTGTTTAGGAATGTGGGATACGTTCCTAAGGTGTTTGGAAGTCTTAAGATTGCTTCTATCTGCGTATAGAAGAGTCCTAAGCAGTTATGGAAAGTTCCGATTGTGATCGGATTAGGATTGGAGTCCTAGTTGAGATTGGGATGGCCTAAGGGCTGGTTATATAAGTGAGGGAAGGCCAAAGCTCGAGGTAGACGACTTTGGGGGCTGTTCCTCTTGTGTTCTATTGAATAAAATTCATAGTTTGAAGAACTTTGTGCCGTGTTCGTCCAACTTGTTCCAGACAAGTTTTACTCGTCGAGTTTCTGGACAGCACTACCTTTCGTCGGTGGTTTTATCATAACTCGAGTTTTACTGATCCAATTGACGTGATTCTTTTTGGGTTGTCTTCACAACTTGACTGTCTATTATCTGTCAAAAGTTCACGGTCATTGGATTTGTGGTTTTTGATCTACACGAGTTTCTTTGCAGCATTCCAGAACTGTTTTTTCTCGAGTAGGTCAGATTGACCAGTGTTTGATCTTTTGATCATAACCTGAGTTTTTCTCAACGGATTTGAGTAATTCTTTTTGTGTTGTCTTCGTGGCTTGATTCTCTCTGATATCCATCACTTTTGTCACGGTGAAACACATTTAGATTAGTCTCACACACGATTTCTTTAAGAGATCATTTTTCTGCCGAAAGAGTTTGGGGTTTAATTGTTTCCGCTGCATAAGATTTTTAAATCTACCATTCACCCCCCCCCCTCTGGTAGCTTCTCTGCCACCAGTGCAGCGTAAGGCGCCGGTGGGGGGTCCAGGTGCGCTACATCTATGGAACCTCAGGCCAAGAGGCCTCCGGGCACCAGCGATCTTGCCACGGGTTTGGCAATGGATGTCAGCGACAGTTCTGGATGAGGCTCCGGAAGTGGCGCCATTGGAATCAGTGGAAAACGTTGATGTTGGTTGGCAACAGCGTTGGTGGCTCTAGTGGAGGCCCAATCGGATCAACCCCGCCCGCCGCGTCGCCAGAAGAGCCCGCAAACTCAGAGCCGCCAAAAGTCGGGGTCCACTAGAGTTTCCTGGGGCATCGGTAAGGCATTCTTACCAAGGCTTGCATCATTATCTTGTCATCTGTTCTCTTGTTTGAACAAACTTTGATTTCAATCTGCAAGTCTACGTCAGCTGTTGTGACACCCTTATCTGCAGGGGTAGTGACCCGTAGTGCTCCGAAGTCAGCCCACGGGGTCACGACTGCGTCGGTGAAGCAGACCGCCAAGCCGGTACAAGGGAGTGTTGCTCCGACGCCCGCGCCTGGCACGAGTAGTGAAGCACCTCCGGCCATTGTACCAGAGGTAATGTCGGAGTCGACTTAGCAAGCTGAGGGCCCGGTCTCCGGGGCTGTAGATCCAACAGGTGGCACCTCGAGCGATGGTGATTTTGCCGCTTCGGGTGGTGCCGCAACTTCCGCTCAGTTCCCTGGGACGAGGCCCCTAGTGCTGGTGGCCTTGTCTTCATCGCTGTGGGAGGAAGAGGTTCCCGAGATGATCACTGAGCAGTCCTCCATAGCTTTGGAAGAACTAGAGCGCCTCTCTGACGTCATCTACTCGGTGTAGTTCAGCATCAACTTGGTACAGTCCAACCTCCACAGAGCGCAGGGTACCCTTTCCATAGAGTGGGAGAAGCTGCATGCCAAGGTCGAGTGCCTCTAGGCCTGGGAGGTCGTTTTGAGGTCCAGGATTGATCAGGTGAAGCAGAGGCACATCAAGGAGGGTGAGGAGCTGCAGTCGAGGCGTCGCTTGGCAAATGCCATGGACACAGCATCCCAGAAGATTGTGGACGACACCAAGGCGACCAACCGGGTAGCTGACTCCCGCCTCAGCGCCCTTGAAGAGCTTCGAGTGACCCTGGTGAATGTGGTCTGGGGGGGGGGGGGGTCAATAGGCCTTTTTGAAATTTAGGCAAAACCTGCAACACTTAGCAACTTGATCAAATACCAAGAAATCGAACTAGTACGGTAGAGTGCGGACTAGTTCGGTGCGTGCGGACTAGATCGATCAAGTTTGATCGATTATCTCGATCCTAGACTCTATGCAGCGGAAATATACTTGTAATTAGAGTGTAATACTTCTATGAAACTGGATGTTGTACAAGTTAACCTTATATTCAATGTTTTAACGTAATGTGAACAACATTAAGTGAAAACCTAGATAGCAATGAAAAGTAAGAACAATATGCACAAAGTGAAGACACAAGATTTTTATCCCGTGGTTCGGTTCCCACAAAGGCAACCTACGTCCACATTGAGGAGCCCACGAAAGGACCGGGTCTTCACCAACCCTAACCTCGTCGAATTGCACAAAAGCCAATTCTCTTCCACTATCACAAGGGGTAAATCACCAAGTTCAAGGGGCCTTCTCACAAGTTGAGGGCTCCCCAAGATTACAAATCAAACACCACCAATAACACACTCTTAAGATCAAGAAGGAAATAACAGGAGTGCGCTAGAGAATCAAACCCAAGAGCTCAAACAAGTGGAATCGTGTCTCTCCTTTGATTAAGAATGAATACTCAAGGATTTGATCTTTCTTACATTGGATTGCGTGGAGATATGTGTTTTCTAAGCTCCTGGAGGGTGTGACGGCGCAGGGAGTCGAGAGTGTTGAAAGTAGGGCGATGCACATATATTTATAGGGTGTTTCCAAAAGTTACCGTTAGGGTTTCGAGAGTTCGGACTAGTCCGTGGTGGAGTCTGGACTAGTTCTGTGTGTGGCGTGTAGAAAACCCTAAGTTCTCAGGAACATCGGACTTGTCCGGTCTTGGGCGGACTAGTCCGATTTAGGCTCTGGAAATGTTCGGACTAGTCCGGTTATTTTCAGACTAGTTCGGCTGTGGTGAACCCCTTACTGAATTAGGGACAAGTCTGTATTTGGAGGACTTGTCCGATCTTACTAAGAGAGGTTATCACACTAGTCCGGATATTATCGGACTTGTACGATGTCGTGCAAAGCTGTGAAGTGTTGAGGACTAGTCCGCACTGAGGAGAACTAGTCTGATCTTAGTAAGAAAGATATTGGACTAGTACATGGTGATATCGGACTAGTCCGATCTGTGTAAACCTGGACTGTGTAGACAAGTCTGCACTGGGAGGACTTGTCCGATTTTGAACAGAGGGATTATCAGACTAGTCTGGGGTATATTGGACTAGTCCAGTCCTATGTAAATTTGTGCAGTGAATGAGTTTTCTTGTGCTTGAGCTCTTGGGGTGTGTTTCATCAACACATTCCATACACTATTATCTAATCTTTTCTATTCTTGAGCTCTTTCCCATATAGATCCTCATTCTCCTTTCCATTTGCGCATTCTTCATAATTTCATTAAAACCTGCGCTCATCTCAACAATTTGGTTAGGATCTCATTTGTTTGTCATAAATCAACCAAAACCCGCAAGGGATGCCTAGATGCTCTTTGAATCTCCCCCTTTTTGGTGATTGATGACAACCAATTGAGATTTCACAAAATATGATAAAAATACAGAATTTTCATAAAGTGTGCACATATGAGCTTAGAACAATTTGAGAAATTAAAATATAAGACATGTGTGCACTCTTTATGGTAGGGTGCAAAACTACGTGAGTGTGAGCAATAATCGTGATGAGAATGAAGCAATTGACATGGAAATACAAATATCAAGCATATATGTCAATTCCAAAGAAAAATCACATATTATATCAAATCATCATCACAAATTTCATAACATGAGCATAAAAATAGTCATTCCATCACACCACAACACTAAAAGTGGAGATAACAGAGTTAATGTTTTACAACCCAAAAAGAGACACAAAAAGATACACAAATGAAGCTCTCATCTCTCAACCTACAGCTAGGATCTAGTGACTCCCCCTCAATCTCTCCCCCTTTGGCATCAAGACACCAAAAAGAAGGAGATGAGGGATCTAGTGGTTCATTCCTCGTTGTCGGTCCTTTCCTCGTCTTCATCTTCATCTTTAGATTGGGTAGGAGGAGGAGGAGGGGATGCACTCGAAGTGCCCCCAATGCCAAAGTATGCAAGCTCGGAGGGAGTCAAAGGTCCGAGCTCAGTGAAATCGGAGTCTGAATCTTCAGAGATCACAGGGGAACCAATTGGTTCGATCTCCAGCTCTGACATATATGCTTGACATTCTACTTCACATATCTCATATCTGCCTTCCTTGCCTTGTTCATCTTGTGAAGCTTTACTTCAGCCTTCTTGGATGAGCCAAAAATGGCAGCTAAGTACTTCAAAATGCCACTAGCAGACCCCTTCTTGGATGAAGTAGCTCTTGTATCGGATGGGGGTCTTGCTTTAGCTTGGTTCAGGATGGATCAGCTTGGACAATGGCCTGGGGAGGCTTCTGAGGCCTCAAAGGAGTGTGCTCCACATCCTTCACAAACTCGATCCATGTGGCCTTCTCAATCATAAACATTAAGTAAGGGGCATAGCCACATGATCTGTTCGACGTGTAGGGGATGTTGACCATGTCATTCCAGATATAGTCAAAGACATCAAAATTCCGGTTCTTGCTAATCACCTTCATCAAGGTCCTCAAGTATCCTTGGACACTTCCTGCATCCCCATCTTTTGGTGCTATGGTCTTCCTCAGCACCTTGTTATGAACCATGAAGAAGGGCTTCATGTTCTTAGTCGAGGGGGGGGTTGTACTTCAAGCTAGTGTCATAGAGGAAGTTCATCTTATCTTTTCCCAAGACACCGATGTTGTGGATAGTCAGCTCATTGTTGCCGGTGTCTTCTAGGTGAAGGAGTCTTGAAAAATTATCATAAGTGATAGTGTACTTGGATCCATGAGTCATGCAAGTCACTCTCTCAAAGTGATTCCAGTCGATCCACTGGCTGCAGACCACTGGAGTCTTCATGGTAAGGTACACGGAGCTGTAGAAATCTGCGTGAAAGTTGCTCCGAAACCTGGCATCGGCTGCCTTCTTGGGTCGGCTGTAGCAATCTACAAATTGGAGCTTGGAAACCGTATCGCTTCCCTTTGCCATTGAACTTCTCCTCGGAGTGATCCCTATTCCCCTGCCTCGGAGCATTCATCTTGAGGGGGGCCGAATGGGCCCGAGGCTATCCCTTTCCCTTTGCCCTTAGCTTGCCGAGAGACCGCTGAGCTAGAGCCAGCTGCATCCTTGACTTTGGACGCAGGCTTCTTAGCTAGAACCTTGCGCCGCAGTTGAGGAGGAGAAGGTGCCGGCTTAGACAGACGCTCTTGGCATTTCTTCCCTTGCCCCGTCGAGGACCGAATCACAGCCTCTTGGTCCATCTCGGCTTCATAATCGGAGACCTCGTCATGGGAGCTCGACATTGTCCTAAGAATAGATTACACAATGCATGGATGAGAATTGATGGCAGGGAAGTGCATTGAGGAATGAGAAATTAGGGTTGAGTTCAGTTAAAAATCGGACTTGTCCGGTGTATAGGTACGGACTAGTCCGGGGGCACCGAACTTGTCCGTACATGGACCAGACTAGTCTGGTGTTCATCATTTCAAACCCTAACTAGATGACCAATGGTGATTCCCAATCCAAAACTAGTTCAAGGTAAATGTAATACAGCAAGGAGGCATGTATTAACTGGAAGGAACTAAGCTATTTGGTCAACAGCAAAGGAAATCAAGATTTCTGGGGTTTGGAAGGAAGTTCTACCGAAATTCCTCGATTCTTGGAGATGGAGGGGTTGAAGGTGCGGACAAGTCTGTGGTCTTCAATCCCCATGAATGGAGATCGATTTCCACCCAAACTCAGAGGGATTTAATGGAGAACGAAGGAAATCGCCTTGGGAGCACTCGAGCGAGGAGAGAGAGTGTGAGGTGAGTTGTGAGGATGAAGGAGATTAGGTTTTGGCGGCGTCTAGGGTTATGGAGTTGATAAATTGGACTAGTCCGTGGTCCACCGGACTAGTCCGGACTACTGGACACTCCGCAGACTAGTCTGCAATGTGCGGACTAGTCCTAGTAACAATAGACTAGTCCGTGGTCACTAGAACAGAATCAATTTGCCCATTCGTATATATTCAAAGGTTCTTATAAAGAAAAATAGGTGTTAAAACAATCAAGTAATCTTGATGAATATGATCAGTAAGCATACAACAATCATGCAATGACCATAATTCATCAAGATCAAGTAATTAAAATAGTTTTTCGGAGAAAATTGAGAGAGATGATTTTTGCAACCCAATCAACATATTTTGAAGAGGCCATATAGGTATGCAAGTTTTCAAGCCACATTCCCAGCATCAAGGATGTTTAGTTCATTTCGGAGCTTGCAAAAACGATATTCATCAAGTGGCTTGGTAAATATATCGGCTAGTTGTTTTTTGGTGTTGACATGGGAAATTCCTTTCATTGAGTGGTCTCTCAAAAAGTGGTTTCGGATGTCTATATTTTTGGTCCTAGAGTGCTCAACAGGGTTATGGGCAATCTTAATGGCAGTCTCATTGTCACAAAGGAGTGGAATATGGCTCATATTGTAACTGTAATCCCTTAGAGTTTGTCGCATCCAAAGGAGTTGTGCACAACAACTCCCAGCTGCAACATACTCCGCTTCGGTTGTGGGTAAGGCAATAGAATTTTGTTTCTTGGAGGACCAAGAAACTAAAGATCTTCCTAGGAATTGGCATGTACTGGAGGTACTCTTTCTATCTACCTTGCATCCGGCATAGTCTGCATCGGAGTAACCAATGAGATTGAATTTTGAGCCTTTTGGATACCAAAGACCAAGGTTGGGTGTATGAACTAAATATCTCAAGATCCTTTTTTAGGCTGTCAAATGACACTCTTTTGGGTTGGCTTGAAACTTTGCACACAAACATACACTCAACATAATGTTTGTCCTAGATGCACATAAGTAAAATAGGGATCCAATCATGGAGCGATATACCTTTTGATCGACGTTTGGTCCATCTTCATTGAGATCCAAGTGTCCATTTGTTGCCATGGGAGTCTTTATAGGCTTCACCTTGTCCATTTCAAACTTCTTCAGTATGTCTTGAGTATACTTGGTTTGGCTTATGAACGTCCCCTCCTTTTGTTGTCTCACTTGGAATCCCAAGAAGTACTTCAGCTCTCCCATCATAGACATTTCAAACATATCTGTCATAATCTTAGTAAACTCTTCACAGAAAGATTTGTTAGTTGAACCAAAAATAATGTCATCAACATAAATTTGACAGATAAAAACATCATTGTCAAAGTGCTTTGTGAATAACGTATAATCTACTTTACCAATCTTAAAACCATTTTCAATTAAGAAATCTCTAAGACACTCATACCAAGCTCTAGGAGCTTGTTTGAGTCCATAGAGAGCCTTACACAATTTAAAGATGTGGTCGGGGAACTCTTCATCTTCAAATCCGGGGGGTTTCTCCACATACACCTCCTCCTTGATTGGTCAGTTGAGGAAGATGCTTTTCACATCCATTTGATAGAGCTTGAAATCACGGTGAGTAGCATATGCAAGTAATATTCTAATAGATTCATGCCTATCTACGGGAGCAAAGGTTTCGTCGAAATCCAAACCTTCGACTTGTGAATACCCTTTGGCCACAAGTCATGCCTTCTTCCTTGTCACCACCTCGTGTTCATCTTGTTTGTTGCGAAAGACCCATTTGGTGCCAATGACATTGAACTTGGGTCTTTCGACGAGTTCCCACACTTCGTTCCATTTGAAGTTGTTAAGTTCTTCTTCCCTCACCATCACCAAATCCAGATCCTTCAATGCATCCTCAATCCTGCGCGGTTCCAAAAAGGATACAAAGGAGTAATGTTCACAAAAGTTAGCTATGCGAGATCTAGTTGTTACTCCCTTTTGGATGTCACTGATTATGTTGTTGATTGGGTGATCTCTCTGGACGCATTGGTGTACTCTTGGATGTGGCACTTGAGGTGTTGAATCTTCATGGTCATTTTCTTCTACCCCTAGATGGTTGCCCTCATTGACTTGTTGATCATCTTCGTCTTCTTGATGTTGATCTTGTGTGGAAACTCCCCATTGATCGTTTACCTCCTCTTGTGGTTCATCTTCTTCGTTTGCATTTGGAGGTGGCACTTGTGGTCAAAAATTGCCCAACGCCATTCTTCTCAATGCTTGACATGGAGCTTCTTCTCTATCTAGCACACATGGATCAACTTGCTCTTCTTGAGAGCCGTTAGTTTCATCGAACACTACACCACGTGCTACTTCAACGAGCCCAGAGGTCATGTTGAAGACACAATAGGCATAAGAGTTCGAATCATAACCAAGCGAGAAACCTTCATCGGACTTTGAAGCGAAGTTTGAAGTCCTAGGCTTCTTGTTCAAAATATAGCACTTAGAACCAAAAACTCAAAAATACGAAATATTAGGCTTGTTACCGATGAGTAGTTCATATGATTTCTTCTTGAGTAGTCGATGAAGATAGAGTCGGTTTATGGCATGACAAGCGGTGTTAACCGCTTCCGCCCAAAACCGATCCGAGGTCTTGTATTCATCGAGCATTGTTCTCGCCATTTCTATGAGGGTTCGGTTCTTCCTTTCGGCAACTCTGTTTTGTTGAGGGGAATAAGGTGCTTAAAACTCATGCTTTCTCCCTTGTTTGTCTAGGTACTCCTCAACTTGAGTGTTCTTGAACTCCGTGCTATTGTCACTTCGTATGTTATTGATCTTCAATGAGAACTCATTTTGCGCACGCTTGAAGAACTTCTTGAGCGTTCCTTGAGTTTCTGTCTTATCATGCAAAAAGAAAACCCAAGTGAAGCGCAAAAAGTCATCAACAATTACTAAGCCATATTTGTTACCGCCGATGCTTATGTAAGCAATTGGACCGAATAGGTCCACGTGAAGTAGCTCAAGCAGTCTTGTTGTAGTCATGATGTTCTTCGCGGGATGAGGTGCTCCTACTTGCTTCCCGGCTTGGCACGTGCAATAAGGCCCATCTTTCTCAAAAACAACATCCTTTAAACCTCAGATGTGATCGCCCTTAAGTCAACAAGATAAAGCTTTCCCTTCAACACACCCTTGAATGCAACCGAGTCATCACTCCGTCTAGAGACGGTCACACCCTCATTAGTAAACAAGCAATTATAACCTTTGTCACATATTTGAGATATGGACAACAGGTTATAATCTAAGGAATCGACATGTAGGACGTGAGAAAGAGTATGTTGAGATGATATTGCAATTTTACCGGTGTCGAGCACCCTTCCTTGACGATTGTCTCCAAAATAGATGCCCTCGCTTGGATCCTCATTTTATTTATACTCAATGAACATCATTCTTTCTCCGGTCATATGGTTGGTGCATCCACTATCTAGCACCCATTTCGATCCACCGGAGGAATAGGCCTGCAAAACCAAATCATGCCTTGGTTTTAGGTACCCAAGCTTGCTTGGGTCCTTTGAGGTTAGTTACAAGAGATTTGGGCACCCACACATGAGACTTGGTGTTCCCATGGCGTCGCCCAACATAATGATCATAAACTTTACAAAACTTTTCATAAGAACATATGATGCATCGAAAGTTCTAAACAATAGTTGTTGTTGTTCATGGACATAACTAGTCCGGGAAACCAGACTTGTCTGGAGGACCAGACTTGTCCATACAGGGACCAGATTAGTCCGGTGTTCATATGTGTTAACTATCTTGGACTTATAAACATCATTAGTCTTTCTAGCTTGAGAGGAGTTTCCCCTCACAAAGGCAATACGCTCCTTGTTATTCTTATGGTTTCTAGCATTTTGCTTTTCACCATAGGAATACCCAATGCCATATTTGACATTGGGAGGTCTCGTGGCCATGTATGCACTACGTGCATATTTGACCTTCTCCTTGTCAAATATGCCACTTTGGGAAGGATGCTTGTCCTTGGTAGAGGTTGACTTGTCTTTCAAGCTAGTGTCAATTTTACCACATGCACACGTAGGAGTAGTTTCAGTTTTAAGGGGTTTAGAAGGCGGGCTTGAAGAGGATGAAGGTTCACTTTGGTTGAGTGACTCAACTTGCACTTCAAGGATCTTGTTAACTTTGGTTAAGTTAACAAGTTCTTCCTTGATGATTGCATTTGAGCTGCTTAACTTCAAACAAGCTTCCTTGCTTGAAGCTAACTCAAATTCAAGTGATTTGTTTCGCTCCTTTTCAAGTTCAAGGAGCTCATTGATCTTGAGATACTCCTCCTTTTGGAGGATGATCATATCTTCTTGACGATCAATCAGCCCCTCCCTATCAACAATCTTATCCATCAAGAATTTCATTTTGGCGGCAATTTTCTTGTCTAAGCCAACTAGCATATCCTCATCATCACTATAGTTTTCACTATAACTATCAAAAGAACGCGAAGAGGTAGATTTTGTTAACGTTGTTATCTTTCGTTTACCTTCCTTCGCCATGAGACAAGTGTTGTTGCCCTTCCATGCGTCGAGAGTTGGGATGAGGGTGGACTTCTTAGTTGTCTTCTCGATGGCTACGCTAGCCATCTCATCTTCCTCTTCGGATGAGGACTCATCATTTGAGTCCCACTCCTTTCCTAGGTGCGCTTGTCCAGCTTGCTTCTTATTCTTGAAGAATTTCTTGGGTTGAGGCTTTGTTTCCTTGGTCTTCTTCTTGTTTTCTTCATATGGGCATTCAACTATAAAGTGGTCATATTCACCACAGTTATAGCACGCCCGCCTCAGCTTCAGTCTTGATTTTTCTTTGTGTTTTACTTCACTTAATTTGCCCCCTTGTCTTCTCTTCATCATTCTCTTGAATCTCTTCATAAAGAGGATCATGTCCTCTTCGTCAATATCGCTGCTCTTGTCATCGCTGTCCTCTTCTTGTTGAGCTTCTCGAGCTTCTTTTGACAAGGGCTTGCAAGTGGACTTCAAGGCGACCCCTTTCTTCTTTGTCGAGGTGAGGTCGTCAATTTCCTTTACATGTTTTGCTTGCTTTTCCATCATCTTGAAGTTGATGATTTTTCCAAGCAGTTCGTCTGGGGTCATTTTCTTGTACCCGGGGCTTTCTCTAATCATTGAGCATAGGGTAACATTGCGAGGCATGAAGGCTCTAAGGATGAGATGCACCACCTCATGATCGTTCCACATTTTACTTCCATATGCTCGAATCTTTTTGATGAGAGTCTTCAATCGGTTGTACATGTCTTGTGGTGACTCATCTTCTTCTATGTGAATCTTCCAAATTCGCCATCGATCATTTCGATCTCCACCTCTCGCACATGAAGATCATCTTCATGTGCAGTGTGCAATGTGTCCCAGATATCCTTTGCAATCTCGAGTCCATCCACCTTGGTGAACTTGTCCAAACTTAGTGAAGATGTAATGACTGCTGCAGCTTGAGCATTCCGATGAATTACTTGCTCTTGTCTTGGTGTAAGCTCTTCATCGTTGTCTGGGATATCTATTCCTGTACACACAATATGCTACAGGCTGGGATTCATTGAGATAAAATGCATTTTCATGTTTTGCCTCCACATTAAGTAATCATTATTGTCAAAGTGTGGGGCTTTTCCTAGAGGAATAGACAAATAATGGCTATTGTTAGAATTTAGATGGTCGTAGTTGAAATGATATTGGGAGTAGTCGGTGTGACTACTCCCCTTCTTCTTGTCCTTGATCTTCCCTTTCCCTTTGGAGAGGGCTTTCTTCCTTAGGAGCACCTTGAGTTCAAGCGTCTCCTCATCGTCATCCTCGAAGTCCTGAATGGCGTCGAGGAGCTTCTCCAATTTTTTAGCTTTTTCATCTTCAACCTTCTCTTCATTGAGACTCTTGTGCACATCCTTCGTGTCCGACATGTTCTCTTTGAGCGATTAGTCTCTTACGAAGAGTCCGTCTCTGATACCAATTTAATGTGGCCTAGAGGGGCGATGAATAGGCCTTTTTGAAATTTAGTTAGAACTTGCAACACTTAGCAACTTGATCAAATACCAGGAAATCAGACTAGTTCGATAGAGTGCGGACTAGTCCAGTGCATGTGGACTAGTTCGATCAAGTTTGATCAATTATCTCGATCCTAGACTCTATGCAACGGAAATATACTTGTAATTAGAGTGTAATACTTCTATGAAACTAGATGTTGTACAAGTTAACCTTATATTCAATGTTTTAACATAATGGGAACAAGATTAAGTGAAACCCTAGATAGCAATGAAAAGTAAGAACAATATGCACAAAGTGAAGACACGAGATTTTTACCCCGTGGTTCGGTTACCACAAAGGCAACCTACGTCCATGTTGAGGAGCCCACGAGTGGAACCGGTCTTCACCAACCCTAAACTCGTTGAATTGCCACGAAGGCCAATTCTCTTCCACTATCACAAGGGGCAAATCACCAATTTCAAGGGGCCTTCTCACAAGTTGAGGGCTCTCCAAGATTACAAATCAAACACCACCAAGAACACACTCTTAAGATCAACAAGAAAACAACATGAGTGTGTTAGAGAATCAAACCCAAGAGCTCAAACGAGTGGAATCGTGTCTCTCTTTTGATCCAAAGTGAATCCTCAAGGATTTGATCTTTCTTGCGTTGGATTGTGTGGAGAGATGTGTTTTCTAAGCTCTTGGAGGGTGTGACGGCGCAGGGAGTTGAGAGTGTTGAAAGTAGGGCCGTGTACATCTATTTATGGGGTGTTTCCAAAAGTTACCGTTAGGGTTTCGAGAGTCCGGACTAGTCCGTGGTGGAGTCCAGACTAGTCTGGTGTGCGGCGTGTAGAAAACCCTAAGTTCTCAGTAACATCGGACTTGTTCGGTCTTGGGCGGACTAGTCTGATTTAGGCTCTGGAAAATTTCGGACAACTCCGGTTATTTTCGGACTAGTCCGGCTGTGGTGAACCCCTTAGTGAACTGGGGACAAGTCCGCATTTGGAGGACTTGTCCGATTTTAGTCAGAGAGGTTATTGGACTAGTCCAGATATTATCAGACTTGTTCGATGTCGTGCAAATCTGTGAAGTGTTGAGGACTAGTCCACACTGAGGAGGACTAGTCTGATCTTAGTCAGAAAGATATCGGACTAGTCCTTTGTGATATTGGACTAGTCCGGTCTGTGTAAACGTGGACTGTGCAGACAAGTCCGCACTGGGAGGACTTGTCCAATTTTGAAGAGAGGGATTACCGGACTAGTTGTAAAAGCCCTAATTTCCATAATTAAAAGTTCAGTTAGGACAGAAATTTTGAATGTTAAAAATAATTAAAAAGGAATTCAGAAAAACAAATTAATTCAAACTCCAATTGAGGAAATTCAAAAAAATAAACTTAGCTAATGTTCAAATGAAGTTAACATGAAGATTTGAGTTGGCCAATGGGTTCCAAATATTCCAAATAGTATCCTTGCAAAGTTCCATAATTTTTGAAGCAAGTTTGCTATTTAATTCAATAGCTTCATTAAATTCAACTCAAATTCATATTTGAAAACAAATGAAACTTTGTCAAATTAACAATCTGATCCCAGAATCAATTTCTACACCACCAAATTTGTCTACCATAAATTATCTAGAATTTTCGGACACAGGTGGGTGGGAGAATTAGTTGTCCAGAGAAGATAGAGATGAATTGAGAGGTGGGACCCACTGGTCAGTGGGTCAAATTCGCCCCTGCTCTTCCCAGGGCGCCACCTCCCGGCATGCAACTTCCACAGGGCTGCTTGCACTGTGGAGGTCGGCTCCAGCTGTGCCTCCCTCACGAATTCATCTCTGTCCAGCCGAATAGAAGCAAGGTTACTCAGGTTTCATCCTCTTGTTGTGCCTCTCCTCACTGACCAAGATCGTGCGCACCTCCCTGACCTTTTATTTGCCCAGCCGGAGCCTCCCCGAAGCTGTTAACGTCCAAACCGTGGCCGCCAGAAAAGTCCCCTGTTTGGCCGCCCTCTGCTTCCTCGACGTCCCAGCAATACAAGCTTTATCTTGCCTCGGTCCTAGAAGGAAAAAGGTTCGCCTACTAATTTCTAGCTGCTCATAAAGTTTCAGCCCATGCCATGCCTCCTAGCCCCCATATTTGCTTTTCTTCCGACGAACTTCGGTTATGAGTAGAGTTGCTTCGCGCGTGAAATTCCTTTTATACAGTTAATTATTCCTTGTGCACTTGTGCTACATTGTTCTCTATGGCCAGGCGCATCACCTCGAAGAAGATCCGTCGAGTTTCATCAAGTATTCACGCCGGAATACAATTTTTTCCCCAACCGCCGGTCCTTCCCTCCTCGGTCCATCTGTGCTACCATTCTACAAGCCATTTCTCTCCTTCCTATGGCCAGATTCTTGTTCCCCATGCTTCCATGAAGCTTCCATATGTCTTCCCGACCAATTTAGCCCACTGGAGGGCCCGACCAACATGGCCGAAACCCTAATCGCCGCCGCTGCCGTTGCGCTGCCATTTCCGGCCACCATCGCCGTCGAGAACTGCACCATCGTGTTCCTTTTTTGATTCTAGGTGGGGGCGGCGAGATTGGAGTGCCGCCGCGCGCCGTCAGAACCGACGGTGTCGCGAGGTACAAGACGAACCCCGTGGCCCCGGCTGTCAGCCAAAGAAGCGGCGTGCCCGGATCAGCTGCGGCTCGGGGATCGTTTGTGACCACGCGGTTAACCCAATAACCCTCCGTTTTTCCGCCCAGCGATTGGTCCATTTTAAACCCGTGGGCCCCTGGATTATTTTAACATTTTTCATTTGAAATTTATTCCAGATTTTGCCCCAACTTGGAAAATCTATAACTCCTAGCATACTTGTCCAAGAAATTCCCAAATAAATTTTGTTAGAACCATCATGAATATTACTTTCCAGTGGTGCACTTGGATATGAATGAAAGTACATAGGAATTCCTCCATAATTCAACTAAGCAAAATGCTTATAGAATTAATTCCTATTGTTCTGCTCTTTGGAAAATTACCAAATTTTTCAAGAACCTTAATTTGAATATACTTGAACTCCAGTAAAAATTTCAGGGTCATTAGACTTCATTTAAATGGTCTGACCACCTGTGTATTCTTTATACAAATAAAAATAGCCAAATTCATTTAGAAATTGTACAGAAACTTGTGCAAACTTCTAAATTGAATATCTCTCAGTATAAAGCCTCAAAAATTATAAACCCAATTTTGTTGGTTTGATATTTATCCACACTCACCAGAACTACAACCCAATCTTCAAGAAAATCCCTAGATTGTCCTGTAGAGCCCTTTAAAGCAAAATCATTGGACTTGATTCAACTAGTTCCATCTGAAGATTTTCCTAACTGGTCATAGGATACCCCAAAACAATAGAAACATTTTAGTAAATTAACCAAACTTGTAAATTCAATATCTCACAGTAGGATGCTTAGAAAATTATGAAACAAATTTTCCTAGAACCAGTGAGACCCCCTCTGTATGGTACAACCACTGGTAGCCATGATAGACCTCCAGAATTACAACCAAAATTCAGAGAACGCTTTTAGTTGTTGGAATTTTAGAGACAACAGTCTTCCTTGAACATCTCCAAGTTTTGGTCCAGATGTTCCTCATAGTACCTAGTATCCCATGTAAAATTTCCAGAACGATTGGGCTTAAATTAATATACTTAACTATCTTTCCATTAAACTATATCATAATACCAGTATTGATTACCTTGTATAATTATTTGCATATCGATTACTTGCTGAGCTCAAGAGGACTCTGGAGCTACTTGAAGTCATCCCTCTGGAGATTAAGTTTGATACCGTGATGAGGACATCACTTATATGGATACAAACAACACTCCATTGAATATACAAGATGCAATCAATAGAGTTCATACACAACAATTAATTTCAGAGGTCAACTCGTTCTTATATATTTCCTTATATGTTTTTGAGCATAGATTGCTACTTATTGATTTATTTGTGATTAGGATCCATGGAGAGGTTCAAGGAGTACTTGGAGGGAGTATTAGGGACGTGAAAGACCAGAGAATTCGTTCAAAGAAGATGGAAACCGAACCAAACTCCAAATCGTATCCAACTCGGAGTCCAGGAGCAGTATGCACTAAAACAGACGTCCAGGATGCATACGAATTCCGTTTTGGACGTTCTACATATGCACGGAAAGGGGAGAGGATACCTTTCTAATGGCGGCGGTCCCATGTCAAAATTCCTTAGGAGTGGACGGCAATCGTCGAAACAAAATCAAGTACAGAATCTATCAGGGTGCTACGCCACCGTATTGGGCCATTGGGCCTTGTATCAAGTCTAAGTCCATCATTTTCGTGTCTTAGGGTTAGGTCACGACCCAAAAACCCCCTTGGACGTCCTCCCACCTATATATACTCCATGGTAGCCGCCATGAATAATGGGGTTTTGCTTAGATCAATAAAATTGCCGTTCTATGGTTTGTGAGACCCCAACTTCGCGATTTCAGATCGTGTCTACCTTGTTTTTGCTTGTGTTCTCGGTTGCACTTGCAGGTATTATCCTTCTTGGTGAGGTCAATTGTGTGCAGCACGGTTGATAACCAATGGAGCGGTGGTGTAGTGATTGCAGGGGTTGTTCGTGTTCTACTCGAGAGCCTCGGATCATCAACGTCGAGATCTCCACATCAATCGACTTATCCATTACCTTTCGGAAGATCGGGACCAATTTTCCTATCAATTGGTATCAGATTTCCAGGTTGCCCGTTAGGTAATTCATCTATCCATTACATTATTTTTGTTTTTCATACCTAGAGTCCACAAAAAAGCCACAAAAAAACTTGCAGTTTAGTAGATCTGTTCATTACTTTGTCCAAACCACATTGAGCCTTTGCAACTTTGTTATTCAGTTTGGTTTGGTTGAGTTTGTGTCCGTGGTTGAGTCATATTGCTGGTTTAGAAGTGTTTTTAGTCTTAGTTTGAGTTTTGCATTGTGTTGATTCATCCTTTTGAATCACGTCATCACGTCCAGATTAGATTCATCTCTGTCTAATTCAGTATTTTCATCATATCTAGCTCATACGAAATCTTATTTTCGTGTTCTTATACTTTGTGGAAAGCTTGAGAAGTTCTCTATAACTTTCTTATTCATCATTTTCCCAGAAAATGTAGTTATCGATGTCGAAATTGCATTAAATCCGAATCTGTTATTGACCTAAAAATTCTGAACAGTCTGTATTTCGGGGGCAGTATCTCCTATTGTTCTTTTCCAAAATAGGTCTTCCATATATTGAAATTAAAGAGGAGAGATATATCTACAATCTTGATGTTCTAAGTTTTCCAATTTAGAGCCTATAAGTGTGCCTATTTGTCCTTGAAAGATTGAGCAGAAAATCTGCGACAGACACACGAGATATCTTGGATTGATTTTTATTGTGTTCTTCCCTTGCAGCACATTCTGAAAAAAAAAAGGAAGAAAAAAAGAAAAAGGCAAGTTCAAAACAAGAAACAAAAGCCGCACAAAAAATAGGAAAAAAAAAACAACAAAAAAAAACAGAAGTGCTTGCATTCTTTGTGTCATCTAGTTTTGTCTCATGTCTTGCTAGCTTGAACTACTAGGAACACATTTAGGCCAGCAACTTTGACAAATACTTTGGACACTTATTCAACTTTACTATCTGATTTCATTGTTGCTAATCCTTGCTACATAGAAAGTGGCATCCAAGCTACACCTTACTCTTGAGCAGAATCGATACACCTTTGCAATCATCCCACGCTTCATTGTTTTCTTCATACCGTCTACCGTTTGCCACCTGCAGTGTCGGTAAGAACACTTGTAAGAGCGTGGTAAGACGCTTGAGAGTGTGTGATTCCACTTCCACTTTGCCATTATCCTTTGTAGTTGATAGGGATAACATATTTTTTGTGTTGTCTTCTGTTTGCTACTAACAATGTCAGGTAAAAGCAAGAATCATGCATTATATGCTGAGATGATGGACATGATGAAGACGACGATGGAGTTGCTCAGTAAAAATCAAACATCAACCAAGGATTCACATGACATTCAGACCACCTTTACAACACCTTCCACAAGAAGTAATTACATTCACCCATCTATTCCTTCTTATGATGGTTTTGGTTATGATGAATATATTACTTGGGAAATAGAGGTGGATAAAATTTTTGGACAATGTCATATGTGTGAGAGGAGAAAGATTAGAAATGTTGCAAGTGCATTAGTAGATTGTGCATTAACTTGGTGGAACAATTTAAATTAATTAGAAAAACCTCGAATATGGAAAGAAATGAAAATTCTTATGCGAGAAACTTTTGCTAATGTATCTATGTGAAAAGAAGAAATTCAGCAATTTGAGGAGAAATTTCTTGTTGTACCTTCTTTTGTGGCTAACGTTTTGCAGGACACTGTAGAAAATAATATAGATGATACAAAAGAGAACGAGGCTTTCGACAACACTTGTGAAATTTTTGATGAATCAACTCATAATGCATTTGAATTTCTTGCTGAAAATGAGAGTAGTGTTAATGGACAATGCTATATAGTTAACCAAGGTATGACATTTTCAGATGTGCTGAATTTTGCTACCAATCATACTATCGATGAGAAGCAACAAGATGAACCTTTTCATAATACACCTATACCATTAGTTGATTTTCCTACTGTTTCTTATAACAAAAATGAGTTGTGTGCTGATAATTATATTATACCTATGCTAGAACAACCAAATGAATTTGATACTTTATCACTCACTTGTGCTGAAATTAAGCATTTGATCCCAACTACATGTGAAAGGGATGAGCAGAAATTGTTATCTTCTCTAAATACTTTGGGGTATATTGAATTTGAAACTCTTTGTGATCTAGATATCGTAGAGAAGATAATATTTTCTCAATCTGAATTGCCTTTGTTAAGTAGAAATATTTTTCATGCTATAGGCAAATATGAACATAGTGGTATGTTTATGGTGCATAAAGTTTACATATGTTCAAATGAGGAAGCTCCTTTTATGCTGCAACAACATGGTCAAGTAAATAAATGTACTAACGCTAATAATGTCTTGTCATGTTTTTCTAGTATGTTTTCCTTGCAGCAGGGACAATAAAAGCATTATTCACTGTGGTTGTGCATTATGGACAGCACTTACTCTACCTCCAATGCAAGCCTCTTTGCTGGACATACAAGCAAGCCGAGGACGGCTTGTCATAAAGAAGGGGGGAATGATGAAATCATGCACATTATTATTGCACCTACAAACATGACACAATATTTATTTGTTTGGGATCCTGGCTCAAGTGAATGTGCACTCTTATTTTATGGACAAGATCAAGATGGCACACTATGTCGTCAACCACCTTGGCCTCCTCCATTCATGCATACAAGAAGATTTGATGGCGTTGCACATTTGGACCAACACATGAGAGGAGACGAACTTGAGTCGAGGACGACTCCAATTCAAGAAGGGGTGGATGATGAGGACATCACTTATATGGATACAAACAACACTCCATTGAATATACAAGATGCAATCAATAGAGTTCATTCGTGTTCTACTCGAGAGCCTCAGATCATCAACGTCGAGATCTCCACATCAATCGACTTATCCATTACCTTTCGGAAGATCGGACTCACCTTTTCCTATCATACCATCTCGCAACCAGGCAAGCCCCGGTTTGCATTTAAGCGCTATTACAAAATTTTGATTTGTATCACCTATGTCTAGGGTGAGTATTGTGCATTAGGGCTAAGGCGATTGAAAACCCACTTGCATGACTAGACCAACCTATGGAGTATTTGGTTAGTTGTCAAGTCATTGTGTAGACTATGCTATGCTAAATGTTGTATAGGATTCGGTAGAGGTCGAGTAGTTGGAATCTACTCGCATGGCTAGGACTTTTTCACACGGGATTGGTTCAAAGAAAATGGAGAAGTAATCTGAAAATGAGAGCGGGCAGGGTCGTAGGATGCAGCAAGACGTGGTCTTGGGTGCGTAGCCCTACCCGTCTCGGTTAAGGACCGATCCGTATGTCGCCCTGCTGAGCAAGTTTGAACTGTACCGGAGTCATACTGGATATATGGGGTCCAAGAAACCGATGTACCTTGGGAAGCTTTTATTGAGACTTTTTCGATCGCCTCAGGCTTTCGACCGCAGCACAGTAGATATAAACTCGCTCACGACATATTCACAGCGGAAGAGTGCACCATGAGTGGGGATACTGTCCTAGACGATTGAATCAATTTAACTTGGGCGGAACTTGAGAAAGGTGGCTATGTACGATGTCCGTGGAGTGCACTGATGTGACTTCCAATACGGGCGTACATGTCGTGTATATAGGGTATCATCGATTCGAATCACCGTCCCTCGCGGATATGAGTACCACTTGTTCACTGAGTTGTGACGTACTTAAATACTTGCACATGAGATGAGAACTAATTGCTGCTGTTATGAACATTATATTATCATGGTATTGCTATGTTGTATGTATTAGTATAGTGCTCACTAAAATTATTTTCCACCTTGGGCATGCATCATCGTGATGAAGCGTTTCTTGTTTGATTGTGGAGTTACGATGTTGTCCCGCACAAGGTTTAAGCTGCTGCTATAAATCTGAAAAATAAGGACCCACAATTAGGCGAGTCCGTTATGCAAATCTGCCATCCTATGTTATATCTTTACCATCATGTAGAGTTTCATGTTTAGGTGAGACGGTTAAGTCTTGCTGAGCCTTCTTGCTCACAGATGCTATATAAGTTGTTTTGCAGGTACTAACCTCTGTGCTTATGCTTATGGTTGTCCGATGAGACTTGGGACTCTCCGAGTAATATACTCATGTGGGAACCATGACACTGCTGTTTTGTTTTTGTGGCTAGTGAGGAGCGTCTGTGGGCTGGACGGCTTCTCTTTTGCTTATTAGACTTGAGTACGAGAGTTGCTTATCTTCACTATAGTTTATTTTTATATAAACTATTTGTAAACTGAACATCTTTGTAAATTTAAGCAAATGATTTATGTAATACGTGTTCCTTTACATGTGTGCTGTTGGGTGCCGCATCGCACGGCACCAGCCAATGCAATTCCTGGAAAATGTGGACCCGAGTTCCCATAGACGTGGTATCAGAGCCGCATTGGGAATAGCACACTTATAAAGGATTGTATTACAAGAAAAACATAGAATACCATGAGGATACGATACTAGTCCCACATAAGGGCTATATTAGCATTAGTTATTAAGGTGGAAAAACTAACTTACGTGTTATTATATTCTATAACGATGCTCCGACGTTAGGTAAGAGGTAAGGTACACCACCGCAAGCGGATTAATTGCAGTAAGCTCACCATGCGAGAGGTAGCATGGAAATCATTCCGTGGCTTGGCACGGAAATGTCAATATGAGTCTCTAAAGCTTTCCATGTTTCTGAGAACATATGACATGCGGTACCCCAGCGTGCTTCAAAGTTAGTGGGAGCCTCCGTTGGGTGGGACATGACCCGATGCGCCTCCTACTGGTGCAGCACTATGCAAAGACGTGGGACCTTGTCGGGTCGTAAAAAACCCGGTCATGTACCTCAAGACGTGGCTTAACTCGGGACGGCCCGTATTGAACGATATAGGACGAATGTTTTTTACTTTCATATATATTATTGTGAACTGTTTGCCCGTGCGGGCTGTGTCGTACGACACCATATGATTGATCAATAGTTTGTGTGTAGTAACAGGTACACTGACCACCTGATCGTATTGCATTTAGAAATCATTTGAGAGTGAACATCATTAAGGCCACCATTGAGACGTATGCCAGAATATCGGCTTAGAATTTTTACTTTATGAGGCACGTAGTACCAACATATACTCCATTGATGCATTAAACACTTTTCTGTAAAATGGAACTGAGAATACGTAAAACTACTTATATTGGCTATCGAGCTCTGAATTTGAACTAAGTTTTCAAATTTGGAGTAGGTTTTGAAGTCACCAATTCAGAAAGAGTGTTCTGTTTTCTTCTAGAAAAGACCTGAATTTGAGAAACCATATCTCCCATTAGAAAACTCCAATGTAGGTTTATAATACATGGATGGGAATTTTAGGAAGTCCTTTAAAACTGTTATATTAAAATCCAGAACCGAATTTCCCTCTAACCTGTTCAAATTTTCAATGTTCGGAAATCTGCCAAACTGGACAGAAACTGGAACCCTCTCTGGACTACTGATTGTTTTCACCATATCTGACTCCAGAAAATCCAAACAGGGTCATGCAAAACATTTCTTGATTCCTTGTAGTATTTATTACAAATTTGAAGTTTGTGGCTTTTGTAAATTATGCTGTTTTATATCTGGAAATTGTGGCCCAAATTCAGCATAAACAAAGGAGGTGCTGTCAAATTTTTTTTTAAAAAAAAAACTGTCAGGTTTACAATACCATATATTCTCGACCAGAAACTATCTGGAGTCAAACCAACACTTTTTGGAAAGGTCTTGAAGTGTACTTCAACTTTGTAGTTCACCTCAAGATCTGATTCTGCCAGTTACTGTGTTAAATTTGTGTTTGAGTACAAACTGGTCAGGTTTCAATAGAAACTTTATCGGTTTGACATAATTTGGTCTTGTTATGAATCTAGTCCTCGAATTCACTTCGAGAAGTGTCGTAAAGGATCAGTTGTCAATACTCAAGTATTTACCAGTGGAATTGATGGTTCGACCCGCTCGAACCTCTTTTCTTTTATGGCCATGTTTGTGTCATATTGAAAATAAAAGTGTGTGTTCGCACGATAACGCGCATAACGTCTCGTCGCGACCAACAAAGGTCGAAATGAACTTCGATCCATGGAGTTCATTATTCTGGAACTCTCTATTGTAACATTGGTCCAGGGATGATGTATTGTGTATAAAGTTTATACTTTATCAATATATGACCGTTATGCAAATTTGGTTATCAAAACACACACTATTGTTTTCATCCTACTGTGATCTTGCAATATCACGTCTCATGTTGCATTAATGACTGTAACTGCAGAATGGTGCGCACTCGCACAACATACGAGGTCGGTGGTTCAAGTCAGGGTAGGGATGACTTCTGAGAGCCGGAACAGCTGGTGCAACTGCCACCTCCGTCTCCGCTTACATTGGCGGATGATATCGCAACCATGCTGGATTCGCACGACGAGTGGACCGAACTGCTGGTGATGGTGAACCTCTAGATGCGGTCCATTGGCTCTGCACCATTGAAGCTAAGTTCGGACTGCTGCAGTGCAGTGACCCTATGAAGATTTTATATGCAGCACAACGACTTCATGGCATCGCCGGTGCTTGGTGGGTGAACCACATCGCCTCCTTGGCCGCCGGACAACAAGTCACTTGGACAGAGTTCCGGAAGGCATTCCACGCCTATCATGTTCTTCCTCCATTATGAGAAGGAAGCTTCAGAAATTCCTTGATTTGAAGCAAGGACAAATGAGTGCTCAAGAATACTCCAAAGTCTTTATTAATCTAGCGCAATATGTGTCGGAGTATGTAAGTACGGAGGATCAAAAGCGAGAGTACTTCTATCGGGGTCTAAGCCCCATGTTGAAAGACAAGCTTGCATTGTTTAATCACGGTTCGTTCAACACTATGCTTATGCCGCGATTACGCAAGAGGATGCCACACGTGAGCGGATCGTGGAGGAGTCAAAGAAGAGACTTGCTATGCAGGACAGCACACATAATGTTCCTCAGAAATACCGTATGGTGTATGGATCACCGTCCGGTCAGATATGGCAGCCGGCTGCACAACCGAGTTCGTATCGGAGTCAGCCGTTTGAAGTATCAGATTTCCAACCAGCAGTAAGTCAACAGCAAGAACCTTCCCAAATTGTTCCAGGGGCATTTACCTCACAGTGAGATGCAGGACAATTCAAGCCTCAAGTCAGTGGGACATTGAATCAGTACAGGTGTTCCACATGTGACTGTGTTGGGCACTATACCAAGGATTGCCCAGAGAAGATCTTGAGCAGCAGGCAAGTACCATTACAACAGTGTATTCAGTCCTGTATTCAACCAAAGAAGACAACACGGCAAACCGGAAGTGTTCAACACATTGCAATCGAGAGTGTTCCGGAGGGAGCACCTGTGTTAGCTGGCAAGTTTGCTATCAAAGACATACCCGTCCTCATACTCTTTGATTCCGGTGCTACCCACAATTTTATCAGTAAATCATGTGTGGATCAGCACCAATTATCTACCAATACTCCCAAGAAAAGTTATCTTATAAGCTCACCAGGTGGAAGTATCTCGGCTAGTCAGATTGTTCCCCGAGCAGCTTTATGTTTGGGGGGCAAAATATATCCAACGTCGCTGATTATATTGGATGGACAGAAGATCGACGTAATATTGGGGATGTCATGGTTGAACCATCACGGTGCTTTTCTTAATATCGGTACCCGGACTATCCCAATTGACTCTCCGATGCACGGACAACACGAGCTGTTTTTGGACAGTTTGGAGCAGGACAGTGCAGCTGCATATAACACGGAGGCAATTAAACTTGAAGATATTCCGGTGGTCTGTGAGTATCCCGATGTGTTTCCTGATAACTTACCGGGCATGCCGCCCGAATGGGACGTTGAGTTCAAGATTGAGCTTGTACCGGGAACCACACCGATCTCTCGAAGACCGTATTGAATGACGCCTAATGAGCTAGCTGAATTAAATGAGAATTTGAAAGACCTTTGGACAAGGGTTTTATTCGCCCAAGCTCATCACCTTGGAGCTGCTCGGTGCTGTTTGTTAAGAAGAAGGATGAAACATTGCGGTTATGCGTGGATTATCGACCGCTCAATGCCGTAACTATAAAGAACAAGTACCCGCTGCCCCGCATCGACATTTTATTCGATCAACTTGTTGGTGCGAGGGTGTTCTCAAAGATGGATCTCTGGTCCGAATATCATCAAATCAAAATCCGACCAGAGGATATACCAAAGACGACATTCTCGACGCGATATGGATTATATGAGTATCTTGTCATTTCTTTTGGTCTCACCAATGCTCCAGCTCACTTCATGCCGGGGTTGGACAAATTCGTCATGGTCTTCATCAACGACATAATGGTTTATTCCAAGTAAGAGGAAGAGCATGCTGAACATTTGCACATTGTGTTACAACCGTTGAGGGATCACAAGTTATAAGGAAAATTCAGCAAGTGTGAATTTTGGATCAGCCAAGTGCCATTCTTGGGGCACATTATTTCAGCTGAGGTCATCGCTGTGAATCCAAGTAAAATTGTTCAACTGCTGAAATGGCAACCTCCTAAGTCCATACATGAAGTCAGAAGTTTCCTCGGTTTAGCAGGATATTATCGGAGGTTAATCCCGAGCTTCTCAAAAATTGCTAAACCAATGACGGAGCTGCTGAAAAAGGGCACCAAATATATTTGGAGTTCAGCTTGTGAAGAAGCGTTCAAAGACATTAGTACATCACCTTACAACAGCCCCGGTTCTTGCTCACCCGGACACGACAAAACCGTTTGATGTTTATTGCGATGCATCTAGCATCGGACTTGGCTGTGTTCTTATGCAAGAAGGATGTGTGGTCGCATATGAATCTTGACAACTCCGAAACCATGAGCAGCACTATCCGACTAATGACCTTGAGCTTGCTGTCGTGGTATTGGCATTAAAAATGTAGAGGCATTACTTGCTTGGAAATCTTGTACACCTCTACACTGACCACAAGAGTTTGAAATATATATTCACGCCGAAGGAGCTGAATATGAGACAACAAAGGTGGTTAGAGCTGATCAAAGATTATAAAATTGAAATTCACTACCACCCCGGTAAAGTGAACGTGGTTGCCAATGCGCTTAGTCGGAAAGCTCATGTCCATAACATCACCATGGCTGAAATGGAAGATGAGGAACCAAGTCTATATGTGATTCCATATGGGGCTCTCAATAATCTTGCTCTCATTTCCACCATCCGAGAGGAAATTATTGAAGCCCAAAAGAAGGACAAGGGCATGTCACACATAAGAGAAAGAGTGGACAGCAGGAAGGTAAAATGTTTCCTGAGAGATGATCACAGTACAATATGGTTCAAGGACTGAATAGTTGTACCCCGAGATGTTAAGCTTCGGAAGAAAATATTGGATGAAGCTCACATGTCAAAAATTTCTATTCATCCGGGCAGCAATAAAATGTACCAAGATTTAAAGACCAAGTTTTGGTGAACACGGATGAAGCAGGAAATAGCGAAGTACGTATCCGAGTGTGATACGTGTCGGCGAGTGAAGGCCGACCATATGAAGAAAGTGGGACAGCTTCAACCGCTGAATATTCTGGCATGGAAATGAGAGGATGTGAGTATGGATTTCATAGTCGGATTGCCACTCACATTCCGGAAGCATGATTCGATTTGGGTGATAGTCGACCGACTAACCAAATCAGCACACTTCATTCCGGTAAATGTCAGATTCAATGCCAAGAAATATGCGGAGTTGTACATATCAAGAATCATGTGTTTACACGGCATTCCTCGCACGATTATTTCAGATCGAGGCTCGCTGTTCGTTGCTCGTTTTTGGGAGCAGCTGCATGCCTTGTTGGATACTAAACAGATTAGAAGCTCTGCCTATCACCCGCAGACCGATGGACAAACTGAGTGGTAAACCAAGTGCTTGAAGACATGTTGCGCGCGTGTGCCATCCACCACAGTAAAAATTTTGACGATCCTTTACCGTTGGCGGAATTCTCGTACAACAACGGTTATCAAGCGAATATCAAGATGGCACCATATGAAGCTCTTTATGGCCAAGAATGTCGCACCCTACTGAATTGGTGCGAGCCCAGCGAAAGAGTGACGTTCGGGATTGATCTAGTCAATGAAGCCGAGGAACAAGTTAGGACCATTCAAGCAAATCTAAGAGCGGCTCAATCTCGACAGAAGGCTTATGCGGACAAGCGGCGTCGACCGCTGCACTTTGATGTCGGGGATCACGTGTACCTCCGCGTTCTCCGATGAAAGGAATTCACCGGTTCGGAGTAAAAGTAAAGCTAGCTCCCCAGTTTATTGGCCCATTTGCTATTACGGAGAAGTGCGGACCTGTGGCTTATCGACTGCAATTACCAGCATCTCTTGCTGGTATAAACGACATTTTCCACGCATCTCAGCTCCGGAAATGTCTCAAGTTCACAGCTGCAGTCCACACCGACGACATTGGCAGATTGCAACCGGATTTGACGTACTCCGAACATCCGGTTCAGATTCTCGACGACAAGGCTCGAACAACGCGGAACCGCACACTGTGGTTATATGAAGTGTTATGGAGCAACCATACTGTTGAAGAAGCGACTTGGGAATCTGAAGAATATCTGCGCTCCAACTATCCGGATTTCTTAGCATCTCATATCCGGTAATTTCTCTCCTAATTTCATCTCTTCATTGTAATCTCGGGACAAGATTCTTTTAAGGGGGGGAATGTAAAAGCCCTAGTTTTCATAATTCAAAATTCAGTTAGGACAGAAATTTTGAATGTTAAAAAGAATTAAAAATAAATTGAGAAAAACAAATTAATTCAAACTCCAATTGAGGAAATTCAAAAAAAAATAAACTTAGCTAATGTTCAAATGAATTTAACATGAAGATTTGAGTTGACCAATGGGTTCAAAATATTCCAAATAGTATCCTTGCAAAGGTTCATAATTTTTGAAGCAAGTTTGCTATTTAATTCAATAGCTTCATTGAATTTAACTCAAATTCAAATTCATATTTGAATTCAAATGAAACTTTGTCAAATTAAAAATCTGATTCCAGAATCAATTTCTACACCTCCAAATTTTTCTACCATAAAATATCTAGAATTTTTGGACACAAGTGGGTGGGAGAGAATTCAGTGTCCAGAGAAGATAGAGATGAAATGAGAGTTGGGACCCACTGGTCAGTGGGTCAAATTCGCCCCTGCTCTTCCCAGGGTGCAACCTCCCGGCATGCAACTGCCACAGAGCTGCTTGCACCGTGGAGGTTACCTCCAGCTGCCCCCAGTCGCCCTGAACTCCTCCTTATCCCCCCCCCCCCCCCCAAACCCTGAGTCGACCATTTCTTCCCTGTTAACTTTCCAGCGCCATTGTTGCCTCCCTCACGAATTCATCTCTGCCCAGCCGAATAGAAGCAAGGTTACTCAGGTTTTATCCCCTTGTTGTGCCTCTCCTCACTCACCGAGATCATGCGCACCTCCCTGGCCTTTTATTTGCCCAGCCAGAGCCTCCCTGAAGCTGTTAACGTCGAAACCGTGGCCACCGGAAAAGTCCACTGTTTGGCCGCCCTCTGCTTCCTCGATGTCCCGGCAATACAAGCTTTTTCTTGCCTCGGTCCTAGAAGGAAAAAGGTTCTCCCACTCATGTTCTAGCTGCTCGTAAAGTTTTAGCCCATGCCATGCCTCCTAGCCCCCGTATTTTCTTTTCTTCCGACGAACTTCGGTTATGAGTAGAGTTGCTTCGCGCGTGAAATTCCTTTTATACAGTTAATTATTCCTTGTGCACTTGTGCTACATTGTTCTCTATGGCCAGGCGCATCACCTCGAAGAAGATCCGTCGAGTTTCATCAAGTATTCACGCCGGAATACAATTTTTTCCCCAACCGCCGGTCCTTCCCTCCTCGGTCCATCGGTGCTACCATTCTCCAAGCCATTTCTCACCTTCCTATGGCCAGATTCTTGTTTCCCATGCTTCCATGAAGCTTCCAGATGTCTTCCCGACCGATTTAGCCCACCGAAGGGCTCGACAGACATGGCTGAAACCCTAATCGCCGCCGTCGCGCTGCCATTTCCGGCCACCACCGCCGTCGAGGACTGCACCATCATGTTCCTCGTCTGATTTTAGGTGGGGGCGGCGAGATTGGAGTGCTGCCGTGCCCTGGAGTAGGCTGCAGCGAGGGGCCGCCGTCGGGCGCTGCCGCGCGCTGTCGGAACCGACGGTGTCGCGAGGTAGAAGACGAACCCCGCGGGCCCTAGCTGTCAGCCAAAGAAGCAGCGTGCCCGGATCAGCTGTGGCTCGGAGATCGTTTGTGACCACGCGGTTAACCCAATAATCCTCCGTGTTGCCGCCCAGTGATTGGTCTATTTTAAACCCGTGCGCCCCCTGGATTATTCAAACATTTCCCCTTTGAAATTTATTCCAGATTTTGCCGCAACTTGGAAAATCTATAACTCCTAGGATACTTGTCCAAAAAATTCCCAAATAAATTTTGTTAGAACCAGCATGAATAGTACTTTCCAGTGATGCACTTGGATTTGTATGAAAGTACATAGGAGTTTCTCCATAATTCAACTAAGCAAAATGCTTATAGAATTAATTCCTATTGTTCTGATCTTTGGAAAATTACTAAATTTTTCCACAACCTTTGAATATCCTTGAACTCCAGTAAAAATGTAAGAGTCATTAGACTTCATTTACATGGTCTGATCACCTGTGTATTCTTTATGAACATAAAATAGCCAAATTCATTTAGAAATTGTATAGAAACTTGTGAAAAATTCTAAATTGAATATCTCTCAGTATAAAGCTTAAAAAATTGTCAAACCAATTTTGTCAGTTTGATCTTTATCCACATTCACCAGAACTACAACCCAATCTTCAAGAAAATCCCTAGATTTTTCTGTAGAGCCATTTAAAAAAAATCATGTTTGATTTTTCTCTGATGATTAACTTCATAGAAAAATTTTGATCTTTATTAAGTTTCTGAATCCCTGTAAAAATTTCAGCTTCATTGGACTTGATGCAACATGTTCAATCTGAAGATTTTCCTAACTGGTAATAGAATACCCCAAAAACAACAGAAGCATTTTAGTAAATTAACCAAACTTATAAATTTATCTCACAGTAGGATGCTTAGAAAATTATGAAACAAATTTTACTAGAACCAGTGAGACCCCTCGGTATGGTAAAACTACTGGTAGCCATGATAGACCTCCAGAATTACAACCAAAATTCAGAGAAAGCTTTTAATTGTTGGAATTTTAGAGACAACAATATTCCTTGAACAACTCCAATTTTTGGTCCAGATATTCTCCATAGTACCTTGTGTCCCCTGTAAAATTTCCAGAACCATTGGGCTTAAATTAATATACTTAACTGTCTTTCCCTTAAACTATATCATAATATCGATATTGATTAACTTGCATAATTCTTTGCATATCGATTAGTTGCCGTGCTCAAGAGGACCCCGGAGCTACTTGAAGTCATCCATATGGAGATTAAATTTGATACCGTCTCACAACCAGGCAAGCCCCAGTTCGCATTTAAGCGCTATTACTAAATTTTTATTTGTATCACCTATGTCTAGGGTGAGTATTGTGCATTAGGGCTAAGGCGATTGAAAACCCACTTGCATGACCAGACCAACCTATGGAGTATTTGGTTAGTTGTCAAGTCATTGTGTAGACTATGCTATGCTAAATGTTGTATAGGATTCAGTAGAAGTCGAGTAGTTGAAATCTACTCGCATGGCTACGACTTTTTCACACGGGATTGGTTCAAAGAAAATGGAGTAGTAATCTGAAAATGAGACCGGACAGGGGCGTAGGATGCAGCAAGACGTGGTACTGGGTGTGTAGCCTTGCCTGTGTCGATAAAATACCGATCCGTATGCCGCCATGCTGAGCAAGTTTGAAGTGTACCGGAGTCATACTGGATATATGGGGTCCAGGAAACCGATGTACCTTGGGAAGCTTTTGTTGAGTCTTTTTCTATTGCCTCAGGCTTTTAGCCGCAGCACAGTAGACGGAAACTCGCTCATGACATATTCACAGCGGAAGGGTGCACCATGAGTGTGGATACTGTCCTAGACGATTGAATCGATTCAACTTGGGCAGAACTTGAGAAAGGTGGCTGCGTACAAAGTCCGTGGAGTGCACCGATGTGACTTCCAGTACGGGCGTACGTGTCGTGTATTCCGGGTATCATTGATTCGAATCACCGTCCCTCGCGGATATGTGTACCACTTGTTCACTGAGTTGTGGCATACTTAAATACTTGCACTTGAGATGAGAATTAATTGCTGCTGTTATGAACATTATATTATCATGGTATTGCTATGTTGTATGTATTAGTATAGTGCTCACTAAATTTATTTTCCACCTTGGGCATGCAGCATCGTGATGAAGCGTTTCTTGTTTGATTGTGGAGTTACAATGTTGTCCCACACAAGGTTTAAGCTGCTGCTATAAATCTGAAAAATAAGGATCCACAATTAGGCGAGTCCGTTATGCAAATCTGCCATCCTATGTTATGTATTTACCCTCATGTAGAGTTTCATGTTTAGGAGAGACGGTTAGGTCTTCATGAGCCTTCGTGCTCACGGATGCTATATAAGTTGTTTTGCATGTACTAACCTCTATGCTTATGCTTATGGTTGTCCAATGAGACTCGGGACTCTCCGAGTAATATACTCATGTGGGAACCATGCTGCTGCTGTTTGGTTTTCGTGGCTAGTGAGGAGCGTCCGTGGGCTGGACGGCTTCTCTTTTGCTTTTTAGACTTGAGTACGAGGGTTGTAATCTTATCTTCCGCTGTAGTTTATTTTTATATAAACTATTTGTAAACTGAACATCTTTGTAAACTTCAGCAAATGATTTATGTAATACGTGTTCCTTTACATGTGTGTTGTTGGATGCCGCTTCGCACGACGCCACCCAATGCGATTCCTTGAAAGTGTGGACTCCGGTCCCCACACTAGTCCGGGGTATATCGGACTAGTCCGGTTCTGTGTAAATTTGTGCAGTGAATTAGTTTTCTTGTGCTTGAGCTCTTGGGGTGTGCTTCTTCAACACACTCCATACACAATGATCTAATCTATTCTATTCTTGAGCTCTTTTCCATATAGATCCTCATTCTCCTTTCTTTTTGCACTTTCTTCATAATTTCATTAAAACCTGCGCTCATCTCAACAATTTAGTTAAGATCTCATTTGTTTGTCATAAATCAACCAAAACCCACAAGGGATGCCTAGATGCACTTTCAATCTCCCCCTTTTTGGTGATTGATGACAACCAATTGAGATTTCACAAAATATGATAAAAATACAAAATTTTCATAAAGTGTGCACATATGAGCTTAGAACAATTTGAGCAATTAAAATATAAGACATATGTGCACTCTTTATGGTGGGGTGCAAAACTACGTGAGTGTGAGCAATAATCGTGATGAGAATGAAGCAATTGACATGGAAATACAAATATCAAGCATATATGTCAATTCCAAAGCAAAATCACAGATTATCTCAAATGATCATCACAAATTTCATAACATGAGCATAAACATAGTCATTCCATGACACCACAACACTAAAAGTAGAGATAACAGAGTTAAAGTTTTACAACCCAGAAAGAGACATAAAAAGATACACATATGAAGCTCTCATCTCTCTACCTACAGCTAGGATGTAGTGACTCCACCTCAATCTCTCCCCCTTTGGCATCAAGACACCAAAAATAAATAGATGAGGGATCTAGTGGTTCATTCCTTGCTGTCAGTCCTTTCCTCGTCTTCATCTTCATCTTTAGGTTGGGTAGGAGGAGGAGCGGATGCACTCAAAGTGCCCCCAATACCAAAGTAAGCAAGCCCGGAGGGAGTCAAAGGTCCGAGCTTATTGAAATCAGAGTCTGAATCTTCAAAGGTCACAGTGGAACCAATTGGCTCGATCTCCAGCTTCTGACAGATATGCTTGACATTTTGCTTCACATATCTCATATCTGCCTTCCTCGTCTTCTTCATCTTGTGAAGCTTTACTTCAGCCTTCTTGCATGAGCCAAAACTGGCAGCTAAGTACTTCAAAATGCCACTAGCAGACCCCTTCTTGGATGAAGTAGCTCCTGTATCGGATGGGGGTCTTGCTTCAGCTCGGGCCCTCCTAGGAGCCTCCTCACTAGATGCAGGGGATGGAGAAGCTTGGACAGTGGCTTGGGGAGGCTTCTGAGGCCTCAAAGGAGTGTGCTCCACATCCTTCACAAAATCGATCCCTGTGGCCTTGGTGAATCCCTTAGTTAATTGGGGACAAGTCCGCACTTGGAGGACTTGTCCGATCTTAGTCAGAGAGGTTATCGGACTAGTCCGTTGTCGTGAAATTTTGAGGCGCTAAAGATAAGTCCAAAAATGGTCAGTTAGGATTTCAGACTAGTCTGTGGAATATCGGACTTGTCCGATATTGATCGGAGGCATTATCGGACTAGTTTGGACTTTATCGGACTAGTCCGTTGCGGACAAGTCCGCACTGGGAGCACTTGTCCGATCTTGGAAAGAGGGATTATCAAACTAGTTCGGGGAACATCGGACTAGTCCGGACCTGTGTAAATTTGTGCAGTGAGAGTGTTTTCTTTTGCTTGAGCTCTTGGGGTGTGTTTCTCCAACACTCTCCATACACAAAGAGTATTCTATTCATCTCTTTTCAACTTGATTTCTCACTCTCCTTTCTTTTTGCGCTTTCTTCATAATTTCATTAAAACCAGCGCTCATCTCAACAATTTGGTTAGGATCTCATTTGTTTGTCATAAATCAACCAAAACCTACAAGGGATTCCAAGATGCACTTTTACCTGGGTTGCCCCAAGGTCGCTGCTGTTGAGCGGGAGTAAGCTGTTGTTGAGCAAGAGGCGGTGGCCCAGGTGATGAGGACCCAGGTTGAGGTATATCGGGACAGGGTGCAGTCTCACATCGAAGACCTTGAGCTTCGCGAGAGCAACCTAGCGCGGCATCAGGAGCGGCACCTAGCTGAGCGCCAAGAACTCCTACTAGAGCTTGATGTTCGGGCTTGGGAGCATACTTTAGAGCATCGCACCCGAGAGCTTGATCTGTAGGTGCGGCAGCTGGCCCGCCGTCTGGAAGACGAGGGTAAAACGCTGGCGGAGACAGTGGCGTCCCACGTTCTGGTGTGCTTCCAGAGTTGGTACCCGGAGATACCTCTCGACTCGAAATTCGACAGCCCCTTCGTGGAGCAATTCGCGAGAGATTAAGGCCGGTGGCCCCTAGGCGAGGACATTTTCTTCAATGGATTTGAATTCGTGTTTGGCTTTTTGGTTGTGTCTTGTGCTTCCCATCTTGTTCACCCAGGCTCTTAGCAGCATAAGGGCCTGAAGAACTTTGCCAACTTCATTACTTTTTTAGGAACCAATGATCACACAATTCACATGGCCAATCTGCCATCAGCTGACCTCCTGCTTATGGAACACCCTTAGAGGTTGTTGATGTTTCTTACGTCATAGATCATCTCTCGAAAGAGATGAGGTCCGTAAGCGCACGGAAACTACCGTGTAGCATTTCACCCAAGAGTATTCCCAAGGGTATCGTATTTATCCCAAAGGAAGGCAATGGAGCAAAGTAAACACTACTCTTATGATCAGGCTATGGGATACTAATCAATTATCAAGACAGGGGTAAGTTGATAATATATGGGTAGTGTGACACACACCTAAGCAATCTATTCTAAGGGGTAAATGGGTCCTTATGTAGGTTAGACCTAGAGTTGGGGAGTTGCTCCTACAATGCTTCTAATGTACATATACATAGCCTAGGTTAGGTACTAATGAGCATGTCAATGGTGAATACTTATGCTAAGTTGTTCAACACATCGGGCACGGGTTTACCCCTAGCAACACTAGGCGACTCCCGCCAAGAGCCTGTGGCATAGCCGAACATGGACGATTACAAAGGACAGATAGGGCTGTCACCACCTACTGCCTACCTCTTCAATCTGTGGATCTACAAGACATCCAACGCTACTTACTATCATAGCACCATTCTAGCACACTAAGTAAATACCTTAGAGGCTCGAGTACAAGTACCTCTCTAAGGCAATGACTAACCTAAACATTGTTGAACCAATGTTGAGACATAGCATAAGTTATCCATATTAACATGATCATATCACAACTAAGTTGACTATAGTGGGGGTTTGTAGTGTTTATGATGATAGAGTAGGAGTGAAATGGCATAATCATAAAGACTACTCCTACCACATACATGGAATCCACAAATCAAACAAGAAATGCTTTGTGAGTACCGGTTCCGCACATTCCAGGTATCGCAGTGGGTGGTGCCGTGCGATGCAGCAACCAACAGCACACACGAAAAGAATATGATAAAATACAAAGTTTTATTTATATAAACAGCAAAAGTATTTTACAATACTTAATATATAGCGGAAGATAATACTCATAGCTACACTCTCAGCCTAGCTATGCAAAAGTGCATCTGTCCAGCTTGGAGACGCTACACACTAGCAACAACAAAAATTCACAGCGGCGTGCAGGGCTCCCACTCGGTGGTATATCCTGATGGGAGCATCGGCTCATCTTCAGGCCTGTCCTCATACGTCTCACCTGCAACAACTTAATATAGCAACCGTGAGCACGAAGGCTCAGCAAGACTTAACCGTCTCACCTAAACATGGAACTCTACATGCAGGGATACTTAACATAGGAATAGATATAGTAGTAAATGACTCGCCTACATGTTGATCCTTAATTTTTCAGGTTATTAATAGCAGCTTAAAGCTTCAATAAAAGTAACTTTAGTGAGCATATTCTATAGCAAGCATAGTTGCAAACAATTATAATTTAATACATAATATTCTTCTAGTTTCTTTAGTATTTACTACGTCACGGCGCAGTGAACAAGCGGTACTCAAATAACCGTGAGGGACGGTGATTACAATCAGTAGACACCCAGATATCATGTCACATACACCCATTTTGGAAGTGAAGCGAATCACACTTCAATACTATGTTGTATGTAACAACCTTTCAAAAGAAACCCAAATGCCGAACCGGTCCTTCCGTAATGGGCACGAGGTCCCCGCGTGGAGCATCTCTATGCCCGCCGGACGATTTACACCTCGCTGCCCTCAACCCACTCCTATAAAACAGTAGGGTAAGCCTCGACACCCAGGTTAATCAATTACATCGGTTTCCTGGTTTCCATATAGCCAGTATGCATCCGGTACAGTTGAAACTTGTCCAGCAGGGCCGCACACGGATCGGTCCTCAATCGACACAAGCAGGGATATGCACATGAGACCACATCTCGCTGCATACTAACCGCTGCTCGGTCTCCATTTCAATTTCATAAACCATTATTTGATCAATTATTTCCCGTGTGATAAAATTCTATCTTACGAGTAGATTCCAACTACTCGACTTCTACCGGATTCCTCGAAACAATAGCATGGCATTTTCTACTCATCGGGCTGTAGACCTACCCAATACTCCATGGGATTTGTGGGTCATGGAAGTGGACTAACAAGCACCTTAGCCCTAATGCACAAAACTCATCCTAGACATAAGTGATACAAATATAAACTTTGAAATAGCACTTAAATGCAAACCGGGGCATGCCTGGCTGCGAGTCATAGGGAAAGTTAGGTTCTGGTAGAATACTCTCCAAGGCCTCCGGCTCCTCCTCGATCTCGGTCACTATATGATATGCAATATTGTGAGACCTATGTGTGCTGAATACATTGGCTTTGACAATAAAAGTTTTGAATGCTGCCATAACATCTTTTTAGCAAGGTCTGACTCTAGCTTCGAGCTTCTGCAGGGTCCGACAATAGGTCCAACTTTCTTTGTCTAGATCCGACATGTTTTTGGGTAGCTCTGGTGAGCTTGGTCTTTAGCTCTGGCATGACTTTGTTAAGCTCCGATATGTTTTGCTAGGTCCGACTTATGTTGGTTAGCTCCAACATGTTTTTCTAGCTCCGACTTTTGGGATGACTAGTTCTGACTAGTTTTGGTTAGCTCCGGCGCTAGGTCCGACTAGCTTTGGTAAGCTCTGGCGCTAGGTTGTACTAGCTTTGGTAAGCTCCGGTACTAGGTTGTACTAGCTTTGGTAAGCTCCAGCTCGAGCTCCGGTTAGCTTTTTCTAGGTTTGGAGCTTGATCTTAATGTTCCAAATTTTCATGTGAAATGTTTCAAACTTGCTTTACACTTATGGAAAGGTTGCTTAGTATTCTTTTACTATGTTTTTGGTGTGTTTTGGTTGATATGGCTGATATCGTTTTGATATGTTTTGCAACATGCTTATGTGAGGTGCTCACGTATGGTGTTATGTTTGGAACTGACTTGAGTCAAGTCGCGGACTTGGGCTCGTACGGATTGGTTGTTTATTCATGTGCATGTGTTGCTTGAGTTCAAGACATGGCTGGTGACGGGATACATTGAACTAGTCTTAGGGAGAAGATGAGTTTCAACAACCAAGTTCGTGAGGAATTGTGGTTGAGTTGATCGGGAGGTTGCGCAGCATGTTTGAATCAAGAACAATGCATATGAAGGTATCGTGGACGTCGTTGGAAGATGTTTGTGAAAGTGCATCTAGGAATCCCTTGTGGGTTTTGGATTATTTATGACAAGCAAATGAGATCCAAACCACTTTGTTGAGATGAGCACATGTTTTAATATGAAAATAAGCAAAGTGCCAAAAAGAAGGGCTAATGAGGAGCAATGTGGAGAAGAGCTCAAGGAACAAGATTAGTAGATCATTGTGTATGGAGTGTGTTAAGGAAACACATCCCAAGAGCTCAATCATAAATAAACACACACATTGCACAAAGTTATACAGGACTGGACTAGTCCGGCTGACACCGGACTAGTCCGATATCCTTTCTCCACAAGATCGGACAAGTCCGATATCCATCGGACTAGTCCGATATTTCTCTGACTAGAATCAGACTAGTCCTCCCCAGTGCGGACTAGTCCTCAAAATACTTCACAAGTCACAAAAAATCGGACAAGTCCAATCACACACCGGACTAGTCCGATATCTTTCTGATCTCAATCGGACAAGTCCGACATTAGCACGGACTAGTCCGAAAAACTCTCTGACCTAAATCGGACAAGTCCATAAAGTGCGGACTTGTCCTCATAACCACTTAGGGTTCCACTGTACGGACAAGTCTGATGTCTATCGGACTAGTCCAAAGATTTCAAGAAGCGAAATCGGACAAGTCTGCTCCTAGCCGGACTAGTCCGATATTTTGGGACACTTAGGGTTTGCTACACACAGCACACCGGACCAGTCTGATCTTTGTAAACCCTAACGGTCACTTTTAGAAACCCCGTATAAATAGAGGTGCACAGCCCAACATTAACCTCTCTCAAACCCTAGCGCCATCACACCTCCCAAGAGCCTCAAAAACACATCTCTCCATGAAATTAAGTGCAACAAAGATCAATCCTTCGATGATACACTCTACATCATTGGAGAGACACATTCAACACTCATTGAGCTCTTGGTTTGATTCTCTAACACACTCCTGTGATTTTCATTGTAATCTTTTGAGTGTGTTCTTGGTGGATTTGTCATTGTAATCTAGGGGAGCCCTCAACGTGTGAGAAGGCCCCTTGAATTCGGTTATTCACCCCTTTGTGATAAGTGGAAGAGGATTGGCCTTCGTGGTGATCTGATGAGGGTAGGTTTGGAGAAGACCTGGTCCTTTTGTGGACTCCTCAACGTGGATGTAGGTTGCCTCTGTGGGAGCCAAACCACGAGACAAATCACTTGTGCCTTGCTTTGTGTTCATTGTTCTTATTCATTACAACAATCTAGGGTTTGAATCAATATTGTTACTTTACGTTGAATCATTAAGTATAAGATTGAATTGTGATATATTCTAGTCCATACTCTTGCAACACTTTAATTAATTGTATATTTCCGCCGCATACATCATAGAATCAAATTAATCGATCAAACTTAATCAACCTAGTCGGTACACACCGGACTAGTCCACACTTTACCGGACTAGTCCGATATCTCAAGTTTTGATCTGGTGATTAAGTGTTGCAGGTTCTGACAAATTTCAAAAAGGCCTATTCACCCCCCCTCTAGGCCACATTCAATTGGTATCAGAGCAGGTTCTTCAAGAAAGAGACTAATCGCTCGAACAAGATCATATCGGACATAAAGGACATCCACATGAGGAACAACCAAGAAAAGGTTGATGATGACAAGAACCAAAAGGTGGAGAAGCTCCTCGAAGCCATTCAAGACTTCGAGGATGACGATGAGGAGACGCTGGAACTAAAGGCGCTCCTAGGAAAGAAGACACTTTCCAAATGGAAAGCAAAGATTGAAGAGAAGAAGAAAGGGAGTAGTCACACCGACTACTCTTGATATCCTTGCAACTATGATCATATCAATCCCAACAATAATCATTATTTGTCTATCCCACTTGGAAAAGCCCCACATTTTGACAGAAGTGATTACTCAATGTGGAGGCAAAATATGAAAATGCATCTAATCTCTCTCAATCCAAGTCTATGGCATATTGTGTGCAAAGGAATAGATATCCCGGACGACGACGAGGAACTCACACGAAGCCAAGAGCAGGCAATTCACCGAAATGCTCAAGCCGCGGCAGTAATTACCTCTTTGCTCAGTCGGGACGAGTTCACCAAGGTGGATGGACTCGAGATTGCTAAGGAGTTATGGGACACACTGCAAACTACACATGAAGGTGACTGACATGTGCATGAAGCAAAGATCGAAATGATCAAAGGCGAATTAGGAAGATTCGCTATCGAAGAAGACGAGTCACCTCAAGATATGTACAACTGATTAAAGACAATCATCAACAAGGTTCGATCATACGAAAGCAAGAAGTGGAATGACCACAAGGTGGTGAAACTCATCCTTAGAGCTTTCATGCCTCGCAACGTCACCCTATGCTCAATGATTAGAGAAAGCCCCGGATACAAGAAAATGACTCCGGATGAATTACTTGGAAAAATCATCAATTTCGAGATGATGGAAAAACAAGCAAAGCATGTCAAGGAAATTGCCGATCTCACCTCGGCAAAGAAGAAAGGGGTTGCTTTGAAGTCCACCCTCAAGCCCCTATCTAAAGAAGCTCGAGAAGATCAGCTAGAAGAAGACGGTGATGATGAGAGCAGTGAATTAGATGAAGAAGACATGATATTGTTCATGAAGAAATTCAAGAGAATAATGAAGAAAAGACAAGGCCATAAATCAAGCGAAGGAAAGTACAAGGAAAGAACAAAGCCAAAGTTGAGGCGGGCATGCTATAATTGTGGTGAGTATAGCCACTTTATAGTTGATTGCCCATATGAAGAGAACAAGAAGAAAACCAAAGAAGCAAATCCTCAACCAAAGAAGTTCTTCAAGAACAAGAAACAAGCCGAACAAGCACACATAGGGAAGGAAGTGGACTCAAATGATGAGTCCTCATCATCATCAGAAGAAGAGATGGCTAGCATAGCCATCGAGAAGACATCCAAGAACTCTACTCTTTTTCCCACACTCGGCGCATGGAAGGGGAATGGCACTTGTCTTATGGCAAATGAAGGTAAACGCAAGGTAACAACAAAACCCTCCTCCATGCATTCCTATTCTAGTGATAGAGACATTGCTAGTGATAATGAAGATATGCTTATTGGATTAGATAAGAAAACTGCCACTAAAATGAAATTTTTACTTGATCAACATGTTGAGAAGGAGAGGTTGATACATCGTCAAGAGGACATGATTATCTCCCAAAAGGATGAACATGTCGAACTTGACAAACTTCTAGAGCTTGAAAAGGAGCGTAGCAAGTCACTAGAGGTTGAGTTAGCTTCAAGCAAGGAAGCTTGCTTGGAGTTAAATGACTCAAATGCTGCAATCAAGGAAGAACTTGCTAACCTAATCAAGGTTAACAAGATCCTCGAAGTGCATGTTGAGTCAGTCAAGCAAGGTGACCCTTCATCCTCTTCAAGTTCACCTTCTCAACCCATTAAAACTGAAGTTGCTTCTACCTGTACATGTGGTAAAATTGACAACAGTTTGAAAGACAAGTCACCCTCTACAAAGGATAAGCATCCTGCCCAAAGTGGCATAATTGACAAGGAGAAGATCAAATATGCACGTAGTGCATACTTGGTCACAAGACCTCCAAATGTCAAATATAGCATTGGTTACTCTCATGGTGAAAAGCAACAAGCTAGAAGCAATAAGAATAACAGGGATATCAATGTCTTTGTAGAGGGAGGAGCCCTCCAAACTGGAAAATAAAAAAATAATAAGTACAAAACACATGACCGCCAGACTAGTCCGGTGAGGGTTCGGACAAGTCCGGTACTCTGGACAAGTCCGGCCTCCTAGACTGGTCCTGTATATAAACAACAAAAGTTACTTTTCAGTACTTTCGATGCATCGTATGTCCTAATGAGAAATAATTTTGGAAAGGTTTATGCTCATTATGTTGGGCCATGCCATGAGAACACCAAGTCTCATGTGTGGGTGCCCAAATCTCTTGTGACTAACCTCCAAGGACCCAAGCAAGCTTGGGTACCTAAAATCAAGGCATAAATTGTTTTTGCAGGCCTATTCCTCCGGTGGATCTAAATGGGTGTTAGACAGTGGCTGCACCAACCATATGACCAGAGAAAGAAGAATGTTCGTTGAATATGAAGAAAATGAGGATCCAAATGAGGGCATCTACCTCGGAGATAATAGTCAAGGGAAGGTGCTCGGTACCGGTAAAATTGCCATATCACCACAACACACTCTTTCTCATGTATTACATGTTGATTCCTTAGATTATAACCTGCTGTCCATATCTCAATTATGTGACAAGGGTTATAATTGCTTGTTCACTAAAGAGGGTGTGACCGTTTCTAGGAGGAGTGATGGTTCCATTGCATTCAAGGGTATGTTTAAGGAAAAGCTCTATCTTGTTGACTTCAACAAGGATAAAGCTGAACTTAACACATGCTTGATTGCAAAAACCAACATGGGTTGGCTGTGGCATAGACGGCTAGCGCATGTTGGTATGAGGAACCTTCAAAAACTCCTCAAGGGTGATCACATCCGAGGTTTAAAGGATGTTGTGTTTGAGAAAGACAGGCCTTGTAGCGTGTGCCAAGCCGAGAAGCAAGTTGGAGCACCTCACCCCGCCAAGAACTTCATGACTACAACAAGACCGCTCGAACTACTTCACATGGACTTATTTGGTCCAATTGCCTACATAAGCATCGGCGGTAACAAATATGGTTTAGTAGTTGTTGATGATTTTTCTTTCTTCACTTGGGTTTTCTTTTTGCATGACAAGTCAGAAACACAAGGAATACTCAAGAAGTTCTTCAAGCGAGCTCAAAATGAATTCTCATTGACAATTAAGAACATTCGAAGTGACAACGGCACGGAGTTCAAGAACACACAAGTGGAGGAGTACCTAGATGAAGAAGGCATAAAGCACGAGTTTTCAGCTCCATACTCCCCACAACAAAACGGAGTTGCCAAAAGAAAGAACCGAACACTCATAGAGATGGCAAGAACAATGCTCGATGAGTACAAGACCTCGGATCGATTTTGGCCGAAAGCGATTAACACCGCTTGCCACACCATAAATCGACTTTATCTGCATCGACTACTCAAGAAGACATCCTATGAGCTACTTACCAGTAACAAGCCTAATATTTCATATTTTCGAGTTCTCCGTTCCCCATGTTATATTTTAAACAAGAAGCCTAGGACTTCAAAGTTTGCTTCGAAGTCCGATGAAGGTTTCTTGCTTTGTTATGATTCGAACACTTACGCCTATCGTGTTTTCAACAAGACTTCCGGACTTGTTGAAGTAGCACGTGACCTAGTGTTCGATGAAACTAATGGCTCCCAAAAGGAGCAAGTTGATCCATGTGTGCTAGATAAAGAAGAAGCTCCTTGTCAAGCATTGAGAAGAATGGCGTTAGGTGAAGTTTGACCACAAGAACCACCTCTACATATCCATGAGGAAAATGAACCACAAGAGGAGAACAATGATCAAGGGGGAGCTTCCATACAAGATCAACCTCAAGAAAGTGAAGATGACCAACAAGTCAACGAAGGCAACCATTTAGGGGGAGAAGAAGATGATCATGAAGATACAACGCCTCAAGTGCCACACCCAAGAGTACACCAATGCGTCCAAAGGGGTCACCCAATCGACAATATCATCGGTGACATCCAAAAGGGAGTAACCACTAGATCTCGCATAGCTAACTTTTGTGAGCACTATTCATTTGTATCCTTTCTAGAACCACGCAGGGTTGAGGATGCATTGAATGATCCGGACTGGGTGGTGGCAATGCAAGAAGAATTGAACAACTTTAAGCGGAACGAGGTGTGGGAACTCGTGGCAAGACCCAATGCGAACATTGTCGGCACCAAGTGGGTATTCCGCAACAAACAAGATGAACACAGGGTGGTGACAAGGAACATGGCACGACTTGTGGCCAAAGGGTATTCAGAAGTCGAAGGTTTGGATTTCAATGAGACCTTTGCTCCTATAGCTAGACTTGAATCTATTAGAATATTACTTGCATATGCTACTCACCATGATTTCAAGCTCTACCAAATGGATGTGAAAAGCGCCTCCCTCAAGGGACCAATCGAGGAGGAGGTGTATGTGGAGCAACCCCCCGAGTTTGAAGATGAAGAGTTACCCGACCACATATTTAAATTGTGTAAGGCTCTCTACGGCCTCAAACAAGCTCCTAGAGCTTGGTATGAGTGTCTTAGAGATTTCCTAATTGAAAATGGCTTTAAGATTGGCAAAGTAGATTATACACTGTTTACAAAGAATTTTGACAATGATCTTTTTGTTTGTCAAATCTATGTTGATGATATAATCTTTGGTTCAACTAACCCATCTTTTTGTGAGGAATTTAGTAAAATCATGACAGATAGGTTTGAGATGTCCATGATGGGAGAGCTAAATTACTTCTTGGGATTCCAAGTACGGTAACAAAAGGAAGGGACATTCATAAGCCAAACCAAGTACACACAAGACATACTCAAGAAGTTTGGAATGGACAAGGTGAAGCCTGTAAAGACTCCCATGGCAACAAATGGCCACTTGGACCTCAATGAAAATGGACCTAGCATTGACCAAAAGGTATACCGCTCCATGATTGGATCTCTACTCTATTTATGGGCATCTAGGCCAGATATTATGTTGAGTGTATGTTTGTGTGCAAGATTTCAAGCCAATCCTAAGGAGTGTCACTTGACAGCCGTAAAAAGGATCTTGAGATACTTAGTTCATACACCCAACCTTGGTCTTTGGTATCCAAAAAGCTCCAAATTCAACCTCATTGGCTACTCAGATGCAGATTATGCCGGATGCAAGGTAGATAGAAAAAGTACCTCCGGTACATGCCAATTCTTAGGGAGATCTCTAGTTTCTTGGTCCTCCAAGAAACAAAATTCCATTACCTTATCCACAGCCGAAGCGGAGTATGTTGCAGCCGGGAGTTGTTGTGCACAACTCCTTTGGATGCGACAAACTCTAAGGGATTATAGTTACAATATGAATCGTATTCCACTCCTTTGTGACAATGAGAGTGCCATTAAAATTGCCCATAATCTCGTTGAGCACTCCTGAACAGAACACATAGACATAAGGCATCACTTCTTAAGAGACCACTCCATGAAAGGAGATATAGCCATTTCCATTGTCAACACACAAAAGCAATTGGCCGACATATTCACCAAGCCACTTGATGAAAAGCGCATTTGTGAACTCCGAAATGAACTAAATATCCTTGATGCTCGGAGTGTGGCTTGAAATGTTGCATACCTGTATGAATTCTTCAAAATATGTTGATTGGATTGTGAAAATAATCTCTCTCAGTTTTCTCCGAAAAACTATGTCAATTACTAGATCTTGGTGAATTATGGTCATTGCTTGATTGTTATATGCTTACTGATCATATTCATCAAGATTATTTGATTTGATTTGCCTCCCTATTTTCTAAATATGTACCTTCAAATATATATGAATGGGCTAGGAAATTCTTGCCAGGTGACCACGGACTAGTCTGTGGTTACCCGGACTAGTCTCCCCATGCAGACTAGTCCGCAGAGTGCCGGTTAGGCCGGACTAGTACGGTAGACCACGGACTAGTCCGATATAGCCTCTGGAAAAGTTCAGACTAGTCCGGTCATCTTCGGACTTGTCCGATTTTTCGTGTCCTTAATCCTAGCCGCCGCCAAACCCTAATTCCCTCATCCTCACTCTTGCCTTACGCATTCTCTCTCTCAAACTCAAGCTCCCAAGGTGATTTTGCATCCCCTCCACCAAAAAGCTCCGCATTTGGGTGGAAATCAAGCTTCCTCCCTCGAAGATTGAATTTCTCGGACTTGTCGGCCTTCAACACCTCCTTCTTCGAGAATCAAGCGAATTCTTCAGTAATTTTCACCAAAACCCTAGAAATCCCTATTTTCTTCATTGTTGATCGAATAGCCTAGCTTCCTTCACTATTTACATGCCTCCTTGATGTATTACGTTTATGCTAAGCTAGTTGTTCATTAGGAATCACCATTTGTCTAGTTGCCTAGGTTTTTGAGGATGAATACCGGACTAGTCCGGTCCATGCACGGACAAGTCCAAATCACCCCGGACATGTCCGTGCCTGTACACCGGACAAGTCTGATCTTTCCGAACTCAAAACCTAACCTATCAATTCCTCAATGCAATTCCTTGTTATCCTTTCTCACCCATGCCTTGAATAATCCATTGTTATTCATGTCTTGCATAATTCATTCTCAGGACACGTCGAGCTCAAACGACGGGATCTCTGATTTCGAGGCCGAGATGGACCACGAGGTGGCACCTCGGCCCTCAAGAAGCCTTGGCAAGAAACGCCAAGAGTGACCTTCCGGTCCAGCTCCATCTCCTCCTCAGGCTCGGAGGAAGGTGCTTGCCAAGAAGCCAGCCTCCAACGAAACTGCAGCAACAAGTGGCCCTCGCGAAGCTAAGGTCAAGGGCAAGGGAATAGCAACGGGCCCGGTTGGCCCCCTGAGGCTGCATGCTCCAAGGGAAGGGGTCAGGGACCCCACTGAATATAGATTCAATGGAAAGGCCAGTGACTCAGCGGCGAAGTTCAGAAGCATTGATTGGTATGGCCGTCCGAAGCAAGCTGCTGATGGCAGATTTTGGAGCAATTTCCATGCAGATTTCTACAAATCTGTGTACCTCCCAATGAAGACACCGGTAGTGCGCAGTCAATGGATTGATTGGGCACATTTGGAGAAAAAGGGGTGCTCCCCGTTCATTGAAGTGGTGGAAGCAATTGAGAGGCATGGACTGAAGGACCTTTTTGCCTCCAGAAACAATTAGAATGATGAAGTGATTGCACAGTTCTTTGCGACATGCCACTTCTTGAGTGAAGATGAAGAGAGTGTTACTTGGATTACTCACGGATCCAAGTATAGTATAAATCAAGAAGATTTTGGAAGCCTGCTCCACCTTGACACCTCAAGACCTAACTGCTTGATCATCCACAACATAGGTGTCATTGAGAAGGATAGGATGAAGTTCCTATATGACCCAAACTCCAAGTTCAACCCCCCTCCACCAAGAACATGAAGCCATTCTTTGTGGTGTTGAACAGAGTCTTGAGGAAGACTATAGCCCCCAAGGATGGGGATGCTGGGAGTGTCCAGGGCTATCTCCGGACCCTGATGAGGGTCATAAGCAAGGACCGTCAGTTTGATGTGGCGAACTATATTTGGAATGACATGGTGAACATTTCTTGCACGCCCAACATGTCATGTGGCTATGCTCCCTATATTATGTTTATGATTGAGAAAGTCACTGGCATAGAGTTTGTGAAAGATGTGGAGCACCTACCATTGAGGCCTCAGATACCTCAGAAGCCAAGCATATAGGCTGCTCCTTCTCCAGCCTCCAGTCCTGAGGCTCCAGCAATAAGAAGTGAAGATGGCAGGGCTTCCCCTGCCACTAGGGCAGTTCCTCAAAAAGCATGTGCAAGTGGCATCTTCAAGTACTTTACTGCTATCTTCGCCTCCTGTAGAAAGGCCAAAGTGAAGGCCCACAAGCTGAACAAGAAGAGAAAGGAAGACATGAAGTATGTCAAGGCCAATGTGAAGCAAATATGCCAGAAACTGGAGATCGAGCCCATTGGATCTCCAGTGATCTTCGATGATTCCGATTCAGACTTCATCGAGCTTGGGCCCTTGACCCCCTCCGAGCTTGCCTACTTTGGCATTGGGGGCTCGAGTGGCTCCGCACCTCCTCCTCCTCATCAGCCTGAAGACGAATATGAAGACGATGAGAGGACCGCCAGCGAGGAGTGAAGACTTTAGGTCCCTCCTCTCCTTCTTTTTGGTGTCTTGATGCCAAAGGGGGAGAGATCAAGGGGGAACCTTAGTCTTAGCTATAGGATGCGAGGAGAGAGCTCTCTTTTTTGCTTTTAACTATTTTGTGGGTTGTAAATCTTTTACTATGTTCTTATGATGATTATGGTCCTGTGATGTATTATTTTGATCTACTTGAGAAGTAATTGTTGAAAACTGTGTTGTTGCTCCTAGAATGACATATATGCTTGGTTTTGGTTGATTAATGTAAATTATGTCATTCTCATTGTTTCAATGTACTTAGTTATGCATCCCACCATAAAGAATGCACATGTGGATTACGTTTTCATTGCTTGATGTATTTTAGACTCATGTGTGCATACTTCATGAAAATCTCAATTTTTATCATATTTTGTGAAATCTCAATTGGTTGTCATCAATCACCAAAAGGGGGAGATTGAAAGTGCATCTAGGAATCCCTTGTGGGTTTCGGATGATTTATAACAAGCAAATGAGATCCTAACCACTTTGTTGAGATGAGCATAGGTTTTAATGTGAAAATAAGCAAAGTGCCAAAAAGAAGGGAGAATGAGGAGCAATGTGGAAAAGAGCTCAAGGAACAAGATTAGTAGATCATTGTGTGTGGAGTTTGTTAAGGAAACACACCCCAAGATCTCAATCACAAATAAACACACACATTGCACAAAGTTATACAGGACCAGACTAGTTCGACTGACACCGGACTAGTCCGATATTCTTTCTGCACAAGATTGGACAAGTCTGATATCCATCGGACTAGTCCGATATTTCTCTGACTAGAATCGAACTAGTCCTCCCCAGTGCGGACTAGTCCTCAAAACACTTCACAAGTCACACAAAGTCGGACAAGTCCGATCACACACTGGACTAGTCCGATATCTTTCTTATGTCAATCGGACAAGTACGATATTAGCACGGACTAGTCCAAAAAAATCTCTGACCTAAATCGGACAAGTCCTCAAAGTGCGGACTTGTCCTCATAACCACTTAGGGTTTCACTGTCCGGACAAGTCCAATGTCTATCGGACTAGTCCGAAGATTTCTAGAAGCGAAATCGGACAAGTCCGCTCCTAGCCGGACTAGTCCGATATTTCGGGACACTTAGTGTTTGCTACACACAGCACACCGGACTAGTCTGGTGTCCACCACGGACTAGTCCGATCTTTCTAAACCCTAACGGTCACTTTTAGAAACCCCATATAAATAGAGGTGCACAACCCAACTTTAACCTCTCTCGAACCCTAGCGCCGTCACACCTCCCAAGAGCCTCAAAAACACATCTCTCCACGAAATTAAGTGCAACAAAGATCAATCCTTTGAGGTTACACTCTAGATCATTGGATAGACACGTTCAACACTCATTGAGCTCTTGGTTTGATTCTCTAACACACTCCTGTGATTTTCATTGTAATCTTTTGAGTGTGTTCTTGGTGGATTTGTCATTGTAATCTAGGGGAGCCCTCAACGTGTGAGAAGGCCCCTTGAATTCAGTTATTTACCCCTTTGTGATAAGTGGAAGAGGATTGGCCTTCGTGGCGATCCGACGAGGGTAGGGTTGGAGAAGACCCGGACCTTTTGTGGACTCCTCAACGTGGATGTAGGTTGCCTCTGTGGGAGCCGAACCATGGGATAAATCACTTGTGTCTTGCTTTGTGTTCATTGTTCTTATTCATTACAACAATCTAGGGTTTGAATCAATATTGTTACTTTACATTGAATCATTAAGTATAAGATTGAATTGTCATATATCCTAGCCCATAATCTTGCAACACTTCAATTAACTGTATATTTCCGCTGCATACATCATAGAATCAAATTAATCGATCAAAATTAATCAACCTAGCCAGTACACACCGGACTATTCCGCACTTTACCGGACTAGTCCGATATCTCAAGTTTTGATTTGGTGATTAAGTGTTACAATTTCTGACAAATTTCAAAAAGGCCTATTCACCCCCCCTCTAGGCCACATTCAGTTTGCACGTGTGCAAGGAGTGCATGGACGTGGCTACATGGTTCTGAAGATGGTTTATGGATGCAAAGATCTGGTTGGAAGGATCAGATCGTATCGGTTGATGACTTTGGCTGCGGCGAAGTCGGTTATGGCTCGATATGGAAAGTATCGAGTGGGTTATGATAGGATTTCGTGTGGGTCACGAATTTGAGTTGTTTACGAATGTGGGATACGTTTCTAAGGTGTTTGGAAGTCTTAAGATTGCTTCTATCTACGTATAGAAGAGTCATAAGCAGTTATGGAAAGTTTCGATTCGTGATCGGAGTAGGATTGGAGTCCTAGTTGAGATTGGGTTGGCCTAAGGGCTGGTTATATAAGCAAGGGAGGCCAAAGCTCGTGGTGCATGACTTTGGGGCTGTTCCTCTTGTGTTCTATTGAATAAAATTCGTAGTTTGAAGGAACTTTTGTGCCTTGTTCGTCCCACTTGTTCCAGACAAGTTGTACTCATCGAGTTTCCGGACAGCACTACCCTTCGTCCGTGGTTTTATCATAACTCGAGTTTTACAGATCCAATTGACATGATTCCTTTTGAGTTGTATTCACAACTTGATTATCTATCATATGTCAAAATTTCATGGTCATTGGATTTGTGGTTTCTGATATACACGAGTTTATTTTCAGCGTTCCATAACTGTTTTTCTCGAGTAGGACAGATTGACCTTTGTTCGATCTTTTGATCATAACTTGAGTTTTTCTCAACGGATTTGAGTGATTCTTCTTGTGTTTCCTTCGTGAATTGATTCTATCTGATATATATCACTTTTGTCACGGTGAAACACGTTTAGATTAGTTTCACACACGATTTCTCTTCCTCATACTCCCCCCTTCATTCATGGAGTTGGAGGTCTTTTGCCAGAAAGCTAGCAGCAAGGGAAAGCGGTCTTCTTTCATGGAATCCCATTTAACAGATCATTTTTCTGCCGAAAGGGTTGGGATTTAATTGTTTCTGCTGCGTACGATTTTTAAATCTACCATTCACCCCCCTCTGGTAGCTTTTCACGTGCTCTTTGATCCTAAAATTGGTATAAGAGCCACGGTGCTCTAATTTTTGTGATTTGCACGTGTTTTTGACTAATCATCATGGAGAAATACTCCGCCAAACCTTGCGTGTTTGCTGGTATTGATTTTCAGGTTTGGAAGGCACGTATGGAGGCTTTCATCTAGGCGCAAGGCTTTGCAATATGGGAGAAGGTGTACAAGCCTTACGAAGTTCCATCAAATGATCAAGTTACGGCTACAAACCTACGGGACGTCGACAACAACAACAAAGCTCGCAACTTGATCATACAGGGACTCACTCAAAGCGACTTTGATCGTGTCGCGCACCTCCGATAAGCATACGATGTTTGGAGAGCTCTCTGTGATTACCATGAAGGCTCCAACACAATCAAGGAGGTAAAACAAGATATGTTGAAAAAGGAATATATGTGTTTCTAGATGCAACCCAGTGAGTCTATCAATGACCTATTTGCTCGCTTCAATAAAATTCTCAGCAACTTACGTAGTGTCAATGCTAACTTTTCTAATGCTGAGAATGCTAGACAACTTCTTAGTGCTTTAGAAATGTCAATTTGGGAGATGAAAGTAACATCTATTCGTGAATCAACTGTCATGAGTTCTCTTACATTAGATGTGCTTTATTCTAAACCAAAAACTCATGAAATTGACATAATATCACGTAAAATCCCAACAAGTCTATTGCTTTTCTTTCACAACGTGGCATGCCTAGCTCCGGTCAATCTTCATCCTATGGTACACTTGCTTTGTTGTCCTCACTAACCCTTGAACAGATTGAGGAGTTTCCAGAGGAGGAGCTAGCACTTCTCTCTACTAGGTTCTCAAAAGCATTGCAAATTGTGAGAACTAGAAGGAGAGGAAACTCCGGACCTCAACGATGCTTCGAATGTAGTAAGAAAGAACACTTTCGTACAGAATGCCCTAACCTTTCAGGTTCTACTTCCCGAGAAGAAAAACAATCAAGGATGAAACACTCCTTAACAAATGATAAGAAGAAGAAGAAGAAGAAGGGCTTTACAGGTCGCCAACTGGTGAAAAGTTTTATCTCCGCACTCCAGGAACTTTGCTCAAGTGACGTGGACATTGGAAGTGACGAAAATGAAGATGATTTGGCCAACTTATGCTTCATGGCATAAAAAACAAGATCAAGATCAAGTTAGGAGGATGCAGAACACAACAGTGATGACGATGAGGTATGTTCTACCTGTAATGAAATGTGTGATGCAATTTCTCATGCAACTATTATTGTTAAGAAAAAGGACAAAAAGCTTAGGGATAATGTTACTAAAATTGAATCACTAGAATCTGAAATCAACCATTTGAAAACCTTGATTCCTAGTGATGATTCTTGTCCCTCGTGTGATTTAATCTATGAACAATTGTCCACATTAAGAACTGCACATTCCTCTACTCTAGATAGACTTGAACTTGAATTTGAAAAGAACAAAAAGCTTGCTGCACTTGTCATTGGAAACCTAAAAGATGCTTCTTGTTCTACAATTGATTTGCATTGTTCTAGTTGTGATGATCTTGAAAAGAAACTAAAAGATGCTATAAATGAAATTTCAATATTGAATAATGCTTTATGTTCTCATGAAGTTAAATATTGTTCGAATTGCAAATTGAAAGGAAAAACTTCATGTGAAAATTGCCTTGATCTGTCCAATAAACTTGATAACATGCATAGGACATTAGATCGGTTTTGTAATGGGACTAAGAACCTAAACTTGCTGCTGAATTCTTCCAAGTCTTGCAATGATAAAACTGGTTTAGGTTTTGATTCTCATCCTCATACTAAGGCACATCCACCTAAAATTGTAAAGTCATTAGGAACTGGTTTGATTCAAATAGTTCCTAAACAAAAAGAAGTGGTTTTCAAATCTGCAGGAGTGTTGTCTCATTCGGTTTCAAATAAAAATATTGCTTGCTCATCTAGACATGAACACAAAGTTAAATTTCATTGTACCTACTGTGGTAGAGATGGTCATGTCATAGATTTTTGTTATAGACTAGCTAAACAACAGAAAAAGGGAAGAATGATTGCTAGATCTCATAACTTTCATGCAAAATTTGCTGCACATATTAAACCGAATGCCAGGAACATGCAACTTGCTGTTATGAGTCAAAAACATCCAAAATTTACCTCCAGACCTTCTGTTTTTTACCTTCAGAGCTACTGATTTTTGTGCTACACAAGTAACACCTTATAGGCCAGTAGTTAAGAATAAAAAACCTCGAACTATGACTCATAAACCTGCTATTTTATCTCAACTTTCGCGTGTTTTTCCTGCTGCACGTCGTGTGACTCAGTACTGGATACCTAAATGCCTTTTGACTAACCCCAACATTGAGTCATCGACGTATTGTTCTTCTATGTAGGTTACATGCTTGTGGATTCAGTTTGCCCACGCCACATGACCGGTAACAAAGAATGGTTCTCCTCCCTCTCTTTTGTGTCACGTGTAGAGAATGTTACTTTTGCTGATAATTCAACAACTCCTATAATTGCTAAGGGTTCGGTTAGAGTAAATGATCACTACACTTTGAAGGATGTGGCACTTGTCAAAAATTTGAAATACAACTTGCTTTCTGTTTCACAATTGCTAGATGAAAATCTGGAAATTATTTTCAATAAAAAATGTTGCAAAGTTGTAGGTTCAAATAGTGAGCTTATTTTTAACATGTCTCAGTTTGGAAGAGTTTTTAAAGCTGATTTTGATATGTCTTCCTCTAAGCATAGATGTCTAGTTGCTAATGATTCAAAGGCCTTATATTTTTGGCATCGTAGACTTGGTCACGTAGGCTTTGATCACCTAACGCGTGTTAGTACTCTTAATCGCATACGTGGGCTGCCTAAGCTTAAAGGGGGAAAAGAAATTGTGTGCTCTTCTTGTAGACATGCTAAGATAGTTGCAGATTCACATACTCCTCTCACAATGATCATGACAACTGAACCGGGTCAACTTTTGCACCTTGACACCGTAGGACCTGCACGTGTCCAATCCTTCGGAGGTAAATGTTATGTTCTTGTGATTGTTGATGATTATTATAAATACTCTTGGGTTTACTTTATGGCATCTAAGAATGAAGCTTTTAGTCACTTTAGAACTTTATTTCTTACATTATCAATTGATGACCCAAGATCTTTAAAAGCAATTAGAAGTGATAACGGAACTGAATTTAAAAATCAATCTTTTGATAACTTTTGTGCTAAAAATGGAATAGATCATCAATTTTCTTCACCATATGTACCTCAACAAAATGGCGTTGTAGAAAGAAAGAACAGAACCTTAGTTGAGATGGCTAGGACTATGCTTGATGAATATCAAACTCCTAGGAAATTTTGGGCTGATGCGATTGCAACCGCTTGTTATGTCTCAAATCATGTTTTCTTGCGCACTAAGCTAGGTAAAACACCATATGTGCTCTAGTTTGGACATAGGCCTAGTGTTACGCACTTTCGGGTCTTTGGTTGCAAATGCTTTGTTAAGAAACATGGTAATCTTGATAAATTTGAACCTAGATCCATTGATGGCATGTCTCTTGGTTATCCATCTCATACTAGAGGCTACCGTGTGCTTTTACTTGACACTAACAAAATTGTGGTGACTTGTGAAGTGTCTTTTGATGAATCTAGCCCAGGTACTAGCTCAAACATTGCAGGTCCAGATCCATATCCGCAGGGGGAGAGCATTTTCGTTGAAGATGAGGAAGAGGTGGAACTGCTGCCCGAAAATTCAGCAGCTAATAATATTGTTCAAGCTCCTGATTTTGATTCACAGCCAGCACCGACAACCACCATTGCTGGTCCAGATCCTCCTCAAGTAACAAGATCATTGATATGTGATGAACATTAAGAAGAAGAAGCTTGTGAAGTGTCCACTCCCCTCCGGGTTCTCAAAATTCATCCCCCACAACAAATTATTGAAAGCTTGCACGAACGAGTTACACAGTCCAGGTTATGCGATCCAAACTCTCATGCTCATTCTGCTTTTGTTGCTTCTTTTGAACCCAAAGATATATCACACGCACTCATTAATGAATCTTGGATTATTGGCATGCAAGAAGAGTTAGAAAATTTTGAAAGAAATAATGTTTGGAAACTTGTACCTCCACCTCAAGATCACACTTTAATTGGAACTAAATGGGTGTTTAAAAATAAACAAAGTGAGGATGGGGTTGTGGTTAGGAATAAGGCTAGGTTGGTTGCTCAAGGTTTCACTCAAGTTGAAGGTCTAGATTTTGATGAAACTTTTGCTCCTGTTGCTAGATTAGAAGCCATAAGAATTTTGTTAGCTTTTGTTACATCTAAAGGTTTTAAGCTATATCAAATGGATGTTAAAAGTGCTTTTCTTAATGGCTACATAGATGAGGAAGTTTATGTCAAACAACCACAGGGTTTTGAAAATCCAGATTTTCCTAATCATGTTTACAAACTGTCCAAAGCCTTGTACGGTCTCAAACAAGCCCCTAGAGCATGGTATGATAGGTTAAAAACATTTTTACTTGAAAAGGGGTTTACCATGGGCAAGGTTGATAAAACTCCTTTTGTGCTTAAGCATGGCAATGACTCATTATTCGTTCATGTGTATGTGGATGATATTATCTTTAGTTGTGCTTTGTGTCCAAGTTTTCAGCTATGATGAGTTCAAAATTTGAGATGAGTATGATGGGAGAACTCACGTACTTTTTGGGGTTGCAAATCAAGCAAACCAAGGAGGGTACCTTTGTGCATCAAACGAAGTATACAAAAGACCTTCTAAGGCACTTCAACATGGACAAAAGCAAGCCTCTTCGAACACCAATGGGAACAACAACAACACTTGAACTTGATGAAGATGGTGAACCCGTGGATCAAAAAGAATATAGAAGCATGATCGGATCACTTTTGTACCTCACGGCATCAAGACCGGACATACAATTTAGTGTATGTCTTTGTGCACGGTTTCAAGCCTCTCCACGTGCTTCACATCATCAAGCCGTCAAAAGGATTCTCAGGTACTTACATGGAACTCAAGAATTTGGCATTTTTCTTCCTTCTTCCTCAACCGTTACTTTGAAAGCTTTTTCCGATGCTGATTTTGGAGGTTGTAGGATTGATAGGAAAAGTACTTCCGGTGCTTGTCATTTTCTTGGTAATTCACTTGTTGCTTGGTCCTCTAGAAAACAAAATTTAGTTGCACAATCCGCAGCCGAATCTGAATATGTAGCTGCTGCTAGTGCTGCATCACAAATTCTTTGGATTGTTCAAACACTTAAGGACTATGGGGTTGATCTGGATAGTGTTCCACTATTTTATGATAACACTAGTGCCATTTGCATTGCTAAAAAACCTGCGCAACATTCTAGAACTAAGCACATTGATATTAGGTATCACTTTCTCCGTGATAATGTTGAAAAAGGAAACATTGTGCTTCACCATGTAGATACCGAACAACAATTGGCTGACATTTTTACAAAACCTTTGGATTTCACTCATTTTTGTATCATTCGTAGTGAAATAGGGGTTATGCATCCTCATGGCTTACATTGAGGGGGATTTTTCAAACTTGGAAAGTCTATGTGTGAATCTGAAATTAAAATAATATGAGCATAGTATTTCATACATATATGACTTTGTGATTCCTTTTACATGCTAAAAGTTCTTACTACATTACTCGTGCTATACATTTTGTAGTTTTTGCCATGTCTAGTAATTGGAATAATTATTTACACTAAATCTTGTCATGGTTGAACTTTTGTGTTGTTTTGAACTTGTTGCATGCTCACAAGTGTTTTTAATCATAAAGAATTAATCAAGTAATCAACTCACATGTTGAGTTTTTGTGAACAAATATAAGTTGAGAAAAGATCAAGAGAATATGCATGCATCGCACTTCTTCTTTTGAGATGGCTTATCATGGCACTTAGATATGAACTTGGAAGAAGTTGTGTATGACCAAAACCATGTCCTTAAGCTTCTGATTGTCAAATGACATAGGCTTGGCTTGGTTGGTTAGAATAAGGCAGATGCGCATATAATCTCTTGCAAATATCATATGATCTAAATTTATGCCTTGAAAAATAATAAAATGCAGCAAAAAGTGTCATGCTTTCAGGTATTGAAATAGTTAAGTTTGTGAGATCATGACTTGCTTAAATTGAAAATTACATTTGATCTCTAGCATGGCTTACACTACTTTATGTATCTCATTGTTGTGATAGTGTAAGTTACTTGATAGTATGACTTGGATGAGCTTTGTTTTATATGTATATGTTATAATATGCTCATAACAATTAAAATTTTTCTTTTGAACCATGCTTAATACATTGTCAAAGGGGGAGAGATAATATAGTGAATTATGCAAGGGGGAGAAATATGTATAGGGGGAGAAATTTATTTCTATCTCATTTGATTTTCAAAAACGGGGAAAATTGTTCTCAAAACTTTTCATGCCAATGTTCGGATTTTAAATGGTGTTGCCAATGCATTCATCAAGGGAGAGATTGTGAGACCTATGTGTGCTGAATACATTGGCTTTGACAATAAAATTTTTGAATGCTGCCATAACATCTTTTTAGCAAGGTCCGACTCTAGCTCCGAGCTTATGCAGGGTCCGACAATAGGTCCGACTTTCTTTGTCTAGATCCGACATGTTTTTGGGTAGCTCCGGTGAGCTTTGTCTTTAGCTCTGGCATGTCTTTGATAGCTTCGGCATGACATTGTTAAGCTCCGATATGTTTTGCTAGGTCCGACTTATGTAGGTTAGCTCCGACATATTTTTCTAACTCCGACTTTTGGGATGACTAGTTCCAACTAGTTTTGGTTAGCTCCGGCGCTAGGTCTGACTAGCTTTGGTAAGCCCCGGCGCTAGGTTGTACTAGCTTTGGTAAGCTCTGGTACTAGGTTGTACTAGCTTCGGTAAGCTCCGACTCAAGCTCCGGTTAGCTTTTTCTAGGTTCGGAGCTTGACCGTAATGTTCCAAATTTTCATGTGAAATGTTTCAAACTTTCTTTACACTTATGGAAAGGTTGCTTAGTATTCATTTACTAAGTTTTTGGTGCGTTTTTGTTGATATGGCTGATATTGTTTTGATATGCTTTGCAACATGCTTATGTGAGGTGCTCACGTAAGGTGTTGTGTTTAGAACTGACTTGAGTCAAGTCACGGACTTGGGCTTGTACGGATTGGTTGTTTATTCATGTGCAGGTGTTTCTTGAGTTCAAGACATGGCTGGTGACGGGATCCATTGAACTAGTCTTTGGGAGAAGATGAGTTTCAACAACCAAGTTCAGGAGGAATTGTGGTTGAGTTGATCGGGAGGTTGTGCAGCATGTTTGAATCAAGAACTATGCATATGAAGGTATCGTGGATGTCGTTGGAACATGTTTGCACGTGTGCAAGGAGTGCATGGATGTGGCTACATGGTTCCGAAGATGGTTTATGGATGGAAAGATCTGATTGGAAGGATCGGATCGTATCGGTTGATGACTTTGACTGCGGCGAAGTCGGTTATGGCTCGATATGGAAAGTATCGAGTGGGTTATGATAGGATTTAGTGTGGGTCACGAATTTGAGTTGTTTACGAATGTGGGATACGTTTCTAAAGTTTTTGGAAGTCTTAAGATTGCTTCTATCTGCGTATAGAAGAGTCCTAAGCAGTTATGGAAAGTTTCGATTCGTGATCGGAGTAGGATTGGAGTCCTAGTTGAGATTGGGTTGGCCTAAGGGCTGGTTATATAAGCAAGGGAGGCCAAAGCTCGTGGTGCACGACTTTGGGGCTATTCCTCTTGTGTTCTATTGAATAAAATTCGTAGTTTGAAGGAACTTCTGTGCCTTGTTCGTCCGACTTGTTCCAGACAAATTTTACTCGTCGAGTTTCTGGACAGCGCTACCTTTCATCGGTGGTTTTATCATAACTCGAGTTTTACAGATTCAATTGACGTGATTCTTTTTGGGTTATCGTGACAACTTGATTATATATCACCTGTTAAAATTTCACGGTCATTGGATTTGTGGTTTCTGATCTACACGAGTTTCTTTGCAGCGTTCCATAACTGTTTTTCTCGGGTAGGACAGATTGACCTTTGTTTGATCTTTTGATCATAACTTGAGTTTTTCTCGACGGATTTTAGTGATTCTTCTTGTGTTTCCTCCGTGACTTGATTCTCTCTGATATATATATATCACTTTTGTCATGGTGAAACACGTTTAGATTAGTTTCACACACGATTTCTCTAACAGATCGTTTTTCTGCCGAAGGGGTTGGGATTTAATTGTTTCCGCTGCGTAAGGTTTTTAAATCTACCATTCACCCCCCCTCTGGTAGCTTTTCACGTGCTCTTCGATCCTACAAATATATAAAGTACATGAGTGATAGTGAAACTATATAAAATATGATATAAACACTCATCATGTATGAAGATGATTTTAATTGGCTTTGGGATTTTTACAGTGGACATTAGGTTCTATGAGGAAGTTCTGGACCAAAAATTGGAGATGTTCAATGAAGCTTGTTGTCTCTAAAATTCCAACAAGTAAAAGCCTTCTCTGAAATTTTTTATTAATTCTGGAGTTTTGTCATATCTAAAAGTGGATTATTGGGGTAGAGGAGGTTCTTCTGAGTCTGGGAATTTTTTTCACATTTTTATGATCTTTCCATAGAGAGGAATTGATTTTACAAGTTTGGGGAAAATTCTGGAAATGTTTCTGTACATTTCAGAATTTTTGAACTACATAGACACTTGAAACACTGATCATCCAAGTAAATGAGGTCCAATGAACTTGAAATTTTTACTGGAGATCAAGTGTACATTTAGAGCTGTCCTGACAAAAATTGGGAATTTGCTAATTAACAAAACAGGGGTAATTAATTTCCCAAATAGTTAGATCAACAGAATTAATTATGAAACTATTGGGACTTTAATATCCAATAAATTGCACCACTGAAAACTTAGGAACAATATGAGTCTACCAAAATTTATTTGGAATTATTTGAGCAAGTATACTAGGAGTAATTGATTTTTTAAGTTGGCTCAATTTCAAGAATTAATTTCCAAGGGGAAAGTTCAAATAATCCAGCCCGGCCCCACTTCGTTTAAATGGGCCAATCAGAGCTGGGCTGCACCGAGGGCCACGGGGTTAATCATGCAGCCACACCAGATCCCGAGCGAATAAAACTGAGGCTGACATGCGGGACCCACGCATTATCTTCTACCTCGTGACGCACGTTTCGGCCGCGGCAGCGCTGCGCCGGTGAGCTCGCCGGCTCCCCCTATCCCAGCCTTCCTTCACCCCAAAACTCATCGCCTAACCATTTTCCAGGGTGCTGAGCATGATGGGGAGGTCGTCGCACGCCGGCGATGGCCAAAAACCGCTGTCCGACGGCGGCGGCAGCGGCTAGGGTTTCGGCTGTGTCGGGATTCCTCAAAAATGGCGCAAACACATCAGAAAAAAGCTAGGAAGGTTCCTGGGAGCATAAGGAAGATGAATATGAGGTTGAAAAGGGGTGGAATAGTGGGCAAAGTTGCCCTCAACGGTGAACCGCGGCGCTTTTCAAAGGCGCCATGGAAAACTCCAAATACTTTGTATGTGTTCAATTATTTTCATCAATTCTTGATCTAGGTGATGCGCTCATACATGTACAAGCTATCTTCTATCACGATTAGACAATATTTGAGCATAGAAATAGAATTGCATTGATGACCTATCTCGAAGTGTAAACGTGTACCAAGACAAAATGGAGAATACTCCTTCGATATGGATGGAAAGGTTTGTGGTTTTCACCATGAGAAAAATGGTGTCCTGGCACTCTTTTCTTCTATTGAAGTCAAGGCTTGAAACAGCCTAGTTCGCCGGCTTCACGGTGGACAGAGGGTGACATCCACGGCGGCTCAACGATGGCGTCCGCGAGACTTCAAAATACCGGGGTATCAGCCAAGTACACAACGAGGGGTTTGTATGAGAAGATACACAAGGTTGTTGTGCTACTTTTTGGTGCTTGGAGCTCGCTCAACCAAGATCTAGAATGGAGGCACGAAGCAAGTGATTGGATGGTGGCAACTATGGCGGCGGCAATCCATTTTCACGGGAGAGCAACGAAAGGCGTCGGGGAGAAGCAACCGGGGCTGAAATAGAGTGAAGGGGAGTAGTCTGGCCACGCAGCTGCTTGCCCACATGCAAAGAATCGCGATGGCACCTTCTCCCGGCGTTGAAGCGCGGGGACGGTAGGGAAACAGAGGCTCCGTCGGTTCCATCGAGTTGGAGAGGCTGACCAATGGGTCCCACAGCTCCCATCCTCATCCCTTCTCTATTCCATTTAATTCACCCACCAACAATTTTCCAAAAATGCTAGATTTTTGTGGAGAGGCCAACTCAAATATGGAGATTATGATTCTGAAATTGTATTTCAAATGTGGACAAGTTTTAGGTGAAATTCAAAGTCAAATTTGAATGGAATTCAATGTACCCATTGAATTAAATAGAAAATATGCTCCAAATTTTATGAAAATTTACAGGTGTGCTATTTGGAATATTTGGAAGCAAATGGTGAACTCAAATTGTTATTTTGTCAAAGTTTGAACATGAGCTATTTTGAATTTTTGAACTCCCTCTATTAAAGTTTAATTTGGTTTGATTTTTAAATTGCCCTTTTAATTTATTTTCCCCTTTCACATTTTTAATTCTTCTCTCTAAACTTTATACTATGAATTTAGGGCTTTTACACGCTTCATACAAGTATATGAGTAAAAGAATACTAAAGATAATATCTTTATTACGCATAAAGTCACAAAGATAAGAAAAGATACATGAGCCACACTTTTCCCAACTTGGAGTTGGGACTAGAGGCTCTCCTCTCTATTGGATAACTCCACTAAAGACTAAGAGAACTAGTGTATACAATAGAATGATGCGCAAGTGGTGTGTGTTGAAGTGAGGGGTGAGGGTTCCTATTGATAGCTTTGAGAAGGGTCAGTTCCTGCCACCAAAAGCGCGCGAATCAGTCACCACCAAAAGGAGCCAACACGTGGAAGCTGACCGAGTTTGGAGGAAATAATAGGTCGACTGACTAGGGGGGTCGACCGAACTGGTAAGTCCTCCAAACGGTATGTGCTTTCTCTGGTGACTTCTAGGTGGGTCTCATCCCTTGATATGGGTGCTTCACCGTTGGATGGCCTCAGATACTTCTGTTTGTGGGCCATTTTATCCATGTGGTGCCACATGTTGGTGCTTGATTGGCTCGGATGATATTTTATAGGATCCATCCCCTTGTTTCACTTCATTTCTATATAGAATGACAGCATGCACCAATTTCTCCAAGTACAAGTGGAAATAGGTTAAATAGAAAGGTGATGTGTGCAAGAAATGATATTTCCTTCACATAATTGAGTTATATTGATGGGTGAAATTGGTATATAACAACCGTCAACAAACTCCCCCAAGCTTATCCTTTGCTCGTCCCGAGCAAAGTCAAGACTTTAGGTTGATGATCAGGAGTTGCTACAATATTATACTTTTCACAAATACCATGTGCACAACAAAATACTCTACCTAGTATTGCAAAAATTGGCATGGTACTTCACCCATCTTAAGTCATTATGGGGCTTATGCCATCTCCTATTCATGGTTGGTTGAAAGATAGAACAACAAATGGAGCACACATACCCTAGAAGTCAAGTTCCACTCAAATTCCGGAGAGTTCAATTTAGATTTTAAGTATCTCAATTTGATTCTCTCAAGTCTCTCCTTTATGTGTAGTGGAAATATTTCCTCACCAAGGCATTTTGCCTAAATTCATCCTACCTCTACATAAGGCTTGTATGTGGAGCTTTGTAGGGAATGGAGTAGGCATATTTGCAACACACAATATTGCTAAGTCAAAAGAGTAAGCCTTAGGAGAAATAAATTCAAAACAATTTGATTCAATACTTGTGCATGTGTGATGTAATGGAGTGGATGTGGATCTTGAGATGACTCCTTTTTGAGTGGACTCTTTTATTTTGCAGGGATGAAACATGGCTACTTTTTCTTTTTTTCCTGATGCTTATGTTGTAAGCATGCATTTTTTCTTTTTGTAGCCATGTCTTCTACTCCCTTTTTATGCAATGGATTTTGGAGAGAGTACTAAGCATGAATTATATGGAGTTTCTCTTTTTGTCGTGGAATGGTGGTGTGGTCGGAATTTGCTTACTTCTAGTGTAGAAGTATAGCATGTGCAAGTGAAGTCTTGAATTCAAAAGTAATGAATAAAATCTCACATAGGTCTATACTAGTTTGACAAAGCTCAATGTGAAGGCAAATAGCATATGCATAAGGTCTATCAATATAATGTATCATATGGCTTTGGTAGGTATTTCCAATCAAAAGAGGATAACTTAAATGTTTTTAGAATTTCTCCAGAAATCTAAGTTTCACTATCAAACAAGGAATATCAGCCCTATCACTATATCGTACCTCACAACAACATAGAATGGGTTAAGATTTTGCTACCCACAATTTCCAAATCAAGGCAAAAGCAATTTTAGCCAATGAGATCAATATGTTGGAGAGTAGTAAGTTGTAAACTAGGTACATAGGAAAATTAAAACAAAGCAACTATTCATCATTTCATCTATGTGAATTCCAAACCATTCTTACCGCACATATTTTATTTTATTTTGAAAGCAAATCTACTCTACTTATTTTTAAGTTTTTTTATATGCAATATGTATGATGGGTGAATGGAAAATAAATATGCAAGGGGTGTGATACAAGTTACCTCAAGTGGGGGTCCTCCCCCAAGCTTGGTCTTGTTCAAGGTCCGCGATAGGGGCTAAAACACTAACGACGGATGTAGGCCATGAGGTTGGCCTACCCTTGTTGCAGCATGGCTATGATATTGGAGGGGTTGAGTTATGTTGGGTTTCCTTCCATGGGTTCCACGAGTGTGGTCGAGGAGAGTGTTGTCGATGTCACTTATCCATACCTCAAGACTCCATTAGGTTGGATGTACTTGGTTATTCCATGGCTAAGGTAATGATAACCCTTAGCTACAAAAGAAAGACGTGCATTCAACATGGTTGAGTGTGTTCCATCATTCTTTGGCTAAGGTGTATCAACCTTTTTGCCATATGGGAATAACTTGTACCTCTCATGCGTTGGGTGTGATCCGTTATTCCTTGGCTAAGGTAATGATAACCTTTAGCCACAAAGGAGTGACATGTACCCAACATGTGTTGAGTATGATCCGTTATTCCTTGGCTAAGGTACAACGTACCTATAACAACAAAGGGATGACGTGCACTCAACATGGGTTGAGTGTGATCCGTTGTTCCTTGGCTAAGGTATAAAATACCTTCCGCCCACATAGGAACAACTTGCATCCAATATACATTGGATGTGATCTTGTCATTCCTTGGTTAACGTGTATCATATCTTTTAGCCATAAAGGAATAACTTACACACAATGACGGTAGCAATTCCCTTGAGCTTGAATGAGTGCTTAGAATAGTTGAGAGCATAATGCTCTCACATATTCGTAACAGCCCATTGGTTGCTCACAGAGGGTTTCCATGTCAAATCTTCGGCCTCGTATAGTTATGGTTGACCTTCGGGCTTAATTTCTGATATGTAGCAACCATCCTAATTTACTCCTTAGCCAAGAGGTATTGATATGGAATCCTCTTAGTGTTTCAGACAATCAGATCTTTGAATGCCTACATAAATATCTTACTCTTGCAAACTTCTTCTCTATGATAGAGAGGGATGGTTAGTTCCCGATATTTGTACAAATGAATTTTTGGGTTAGGTAACTGAAGTTTGATTTGTCCATATGGGGAAGATAAAAATCAAATATGCATTGGGTCTTCCAAGTGTATCCATGAACAATGCTTGAATCATTGCTAGTAGTGGGGCTTTATAGATAAATCAAGTTGAACATTTTCTAAAGCTCCTACTCATAGCAATGCAAGTGATATAAAAACACTATATGGATCCCTTATTCTTGTAAAATTTCTAACCATCATAGTTTTTTATTACAAGAGCAAATATTTATGATGTGGTTCATGGCAAGCAAGATTCACAATTTTATCCTCCTGAATATTTTTAATTTATTGCCTAGGAATTTGAAATTTAGTGATTTATGCATGAATGAATTTCAAATAAAAATTATGGACATCACTAATCCTAGGTTCCTACATACCAATTCAACCATTAAGTCATTCAATAAGCATTACCTTGGCATAAAATGTCTAAGTCAATTTTAGCAATGCTTATGAAATTTTAGGTACATGTTTAAATTTATTCCCAAGTAAGGTGACATTCCTTTTTGAAGAATAAAAAAGAGTAATGTCAACACTTACTCTCGTAAGGATGCATAAGAATTGAATGATGAGAAGGTGTAAACCTTCCTTACCAATGTAAGCAAAAATTATTCAATCCTAATGCAATTCAGACGACAGCAAATTTTAAACTTGTACCGCAATTGAAGGGCAGTCTTGATTGAAGGTCATTGTGTGAGGAACTCACGACCATGAATTTTGGTGAAGCCTTCATGTTCAATGTCAAGTTGAGGTTGGAGTTGAATATGCTTCATCTTGCTTCTCCATTGTGCCAACATCTTGAGCATTCCTCCACCATGAACTCAAAATGAGATCGATGGATGGATATGCGCTTGATGGGGCCTTCCAACCTATTTACAAATTTTGTTTGTGCTGCACTAAAATCAAGAACAAACAAAACAACCCGAAAATGGGTTACATTAGCTCAAAAGCATGTTGTACCCTTTGCCAAACTGTTTTGCCCAACTTGAAAGAACTTGTAAATGCAATGAATATTAGGGGAAATATTTTTTATTTCAATTAGGTAGATGAATTCAAGTGGTTATGCCCAAGGTTCATATCCAAATAAATTTATTTCCTAATTCAAAATTGTATTTTTAGGAAGGTTGGAAATTTTCCTTTCCAACATGCAAGTGTGAAAATTCAAACATGCTAAATGCAAATGCAAGATTCGATGGGAAATTCAAATATTCAATTTGGGAAATGAAATATGAGATAACTACAAATTAACCTATTAGCAAGGACTCACCGAATTTTGAATGTCTGGTGAGTGGGACTTGCCTCCGTCCTTTTTAGTGCGATGATTTGTTGTCCAACCCAGGAGTTGAAGATGTGGACAAATTCTCTTGCTTGTCATGCAAAATCTCCTTTGGCATATTATTCGGATATGTGGGCCACATTGTGGCCCGAGCCTCTCCGTCATCTTGAGGAAGACTGGTTGATGTAGTGATGGCTTCTACCTCTCTCATGAGCATGGTGAGGCTTGTCCTTCTTTTAAGGGTGTCACTTCGACCTTCTTGATATTCATTAAGGTCAACACATACCTTCATCACGGATCAAAAGCTTCCTTGGGAATCATGACATGTGGACTCCACAATCAAACAAGAAACGCTTCATCCACAATGTCACTTGCCCTAGGGTCCATGGGATTGGTCGAAGGGTAGGAATCCCAACAAGTGGTTGTGAGATATCTTTGATCTTGAATGATCTTTAAGTTTCTTGTCCTTGGCCAGGAGCTTCATGTAAATGTTGTCTTGATTTCTTGCTCGTCCATGGACAAGATACTTCAAAGTAGGCTAGTTGAACTTAAATCCATTGAAATCTTTATAGCCTCCTTGATTACAAGAGTGACGTTGATTTCACTCTTTACCTCCTTGTTGGTGATAGCCATTGGAGTTGTGTTTGGAAGAAAGAATCCTCATGGGTATTTAGGGAAATGATTCCCAAAGTGGCCCATCATGACATGGACTTTCACGAATCATGTGAATATCCATGGCTTGGATCATCCAAACACTCCTCCATTGGCTTGGTCTTCATGATACTTTAGTGGGAGGTTTAGTTCCATAGCCAACATGCCCACCTTGCTAAGTGGTGTGCATGCCAAGCTAAGGGAACTAAAGCATTCTTCAATCCACCCCTTGAGTAGAGACCATATTCTCATCCATGATGAGTGAGAATAGGACTCCTTCAGCTCCAGCACAAATGTAGTCATGGATTGGTGGACCAACCCATGACATGAATGTTGGATGAGGAGCCAACCATCCAACCTATGGTGGAGGAAAACCAAGAAAAACTTCTTGGAGCCTCCCCCAAGCTTGGGGATGGATGAATTTGGTTCCTACTGGAAGCTGAAATTCTTCCGCAAGAGGCAATGGTGTTGCCTAGCGGACATCTGTTGAGATACGCCATGAATCATCTTGTAGTTGAGCACTAGCGTCCACGTTGGCCATCCCATGAAATGGGTTAGCTAACACTACCCTGTTTTCACCACAAAAAGAGAAAACAAACAAGGGTAATCCTGTCTAATAACTATTAGCACTTATAGCTTAATCACAAGTGGTAGATATCCTTCACTTCCTTTGCCTTTCCTGGCAACAGTGCCAGATGCTTGTTGACATTTCTTACGTCACAGATCATCTCTCGAAAGAGATGAGGTCCGCAAGCGCACGGAAACTACCGTGTAGCATTTCACCCAAGAGTATTCCCAAGGGTATCATATTTATCCCAAAGGAAGGAAATGGAGTAAAGTAAACACTACTCTTATGATCAAGCTATGGGATACTAATCAATTATCAAGATAGGGGTATGTTGATAATATATGGGTAGTGTGACACACACCTAAGCAATCTATTCTAAGGGGTAAATCGGTCCTAATGGAGGTTAGACCTAGAGTTGGGGAGTTGCTCCTACAATGCTTCTAATATACATATACATAGCCTAGGTTAGGTACTAATGAGCATGTCAATGGTGAATACTTATGCTAAGTTGTTCAACACATCGAGCACGGGTTTACCCCTAGCAACAGTAGGTGACTCCCGCCAATAGCCCGTGGCATAGTCGAACGTGGAGGATTATGAAGGACAGATGGGGCTGTCACCACCTACTGCCTACCTCTTCAATCTGTGAGTCTACAATACATCCAACACTACTTACTATCCTAGCACCATGCTAGCATACTAAGTAAATACCTTAGAGGCTAGAGTACAAGTACCTCTCAAGGCAATGACTAACCTAAACACCGTTGAACCAATGTTGAGACATAGCATAAGTTATCCATATTAACATGACCATATTATAACTAATTAGATTATAGTGGGGGTTTGTAGTGTTTATGATGATACATTAGGAGTGATATGGCATAATCATAAAGACTACTCCTACTGCATACATGGAATCCACAATCAAACAAGAAACACTTCATCCAAGTATATGAATAAAAGAAGACTAAAGATAATATCTTTATTATGCATAAAGTCACAAAGATAAGAAAAGATACATGAGCCATACCTTTCCCAACTTGGACTTAGGACTAGAGAAGCTCTCCTCTCTATAGCTTAACTCCACTAAGGACTAAGAGAACTAGTGGATACAATGGAATGATGCTCAAGTGGTGTGTGTTGAAGTGAGGGGTGAGGGGTGCTATTTATAGTTTCGAGAAGGGTCGGCTCCTGCCACCAAAAGTGCACGAATCAGTCACCACTGACTTCTTCAAGTCGGGAGGAGCCAACACGTGGAAGCTGACTGAGTTTGGAGGAAGGACCAGGTCAGCTGACTAGGGGGGTCGGCCGACCTGGTATGTCCTCCAAGCAGTCTTTTCTTTCTTTGGGTGACTTCCAAGTGAGTCCCATCCCTTGATATGGGTGCTACACCGTTGGATGGCATCGGATACTTCTATATGTGGGCCTTTGATCCATGTGGTCCCACATGTCATTGCTTGATTGGCTGGGATGATATTTTATAGGATCCATCCCCTTGTTTCACTTCATTTATGTATAGAATACACGCATGCACCAATTTCTCCAAGTACAAGTGGAAATAGGTTAAATAGAAAGGTGATGTGTGCAAGAAATGATATTTAATTCACATAATTGAGTTATATTGACGGGTGAAATTGGTATATAACTGCCGTCAACAAAGGCCCCCTGGTAGATGTGGCCAGGTTGCTGGGCATACCTACCACTTGATCGCAGGATATCTTCGACGGGCCTCCAGTAGAGCGGGGGAGTTTGAGTAGGTGATCTCGGCGGGGCTCCATCAGAGGAGACAAGATTTGGCTTAGTGGAGACATCGACTGCAGGCCCCTGGGTGGTGCCAGAGCTGGCTGCTCTAGCGTCGCCCGCCGTCGTTGTAGAAACACCGACGACAGTCCCCCTGGGTAGTGCCGGAGCTGGCTGCTCCGGCATCGCCCACCATCGTTGTAAAAATGTCGACAACATGCCCCTTGGGTGGTGCCGTAGTTGGCTGCTCCAACATCGCCCACAATCTTGTCGAAACGTCGATGGCAGGCCTCCTGGGTGATGCTGGAGCTATCTGATCTGGCGTTGCCCACCATCATTGTGGAAAAGTCGATGGCAGGCCCCCTGGGTGGTGCTGGAGTTGGCAGCTCCGGCTTCGCCCACCATCATTGCCAAAACATCGATGGCAGGCCCCCTAGGTGATGTCGGAGATGGTTGCTACAACGTCGCCCATCGTTGTTGTAGAAACGTCGACGGCAGGCCCCCTGGGTGGTGCCGGAGTTGGCTGCTTCAGCATCGCCCACCATCGTCGTAGAAACATCGACGGCACACTTCCTTGGTGGTGCCAGAGCTGGCTGATCCGGCGTCGCCCACCATCATTGGAGAAATATCGATGACAGGCCCCTTGGTGGTTCTGGAGCTGATATCTCCGACATCGCCCACCATTGTTTTCGTAATGTTAATGGCAGGTCCCTTGGGTGATGCTGGAGCTGGCTGCTCTGGCGTTACCACCATTATTTAGATACGACGATGGCAGGCCACCTGGCTAGTGTTGGAGCTGAGTGCTCCGGCGTCGCCCCCATCATTGTAGAAATGTCGACAGCAGTACCCTTGGGTGGTGCCGGAGCTGGCTGCTCCGGCGTTGCCCACCATTGTTGTAGAGACGTCAACGGCAGGCCTCCTGGGTGGTGCCGGGGTTGGCTGCTCCGGCCTCATCCAGCACCAATGTGTAGTAACTTCGACGGCATGCCCCTCATATATAGGTTACGACAAGAGAACCCTATTAGCAACAAGAGCGGGATGAAAGAGTGTACTCACAAATCAGTGCCTGTTACTGTCATTGATGTGCTGGGACATCGAGGGCGGGCTCCTGGGAGGTGCCAGAGCAAGTTGCTCTAGCGTCGTCCACCACCAATGTGTAGCAACTTTGACGGCAGGCCCAAATCAGTGCCTGTTACTATCATCGACGTACTGAGACATTGTTGACGGTTCCTATGCACTACTAACAATACATCTCTAGCAGTGGTGCCATAAATACTTGTTAATAGATTTTAGATTATACATATAAATCCGCAAGTGCACGAAAACTATCAATGTAGCATTTCCCCTCTAAGAGTATTCCCAAAGGGTGTTATTTATATTCTCTCAAAGGAAGGCTAGATGGAAGCAAAGCAATTATCAAGTGGAGAGGCTAGGTTGATCCAGGTAAGATTCTAGCAAGGATGGATAAATGATAGTTGGAGTAGTGTGGCAATAAATGAGGTAAAGAGGGACTAGGCTAAGGGTTAGGTATAGACTCATACTATGCTTCTAATGTACATATATATAGTCTAAGTTAGTTACTAATGATTATATTAATTATGGATTATCATGCTAAGTGGATTAACACATCGGTCATGGGTTTACCCCTAGCAATACTAGGACGACTCACGCCAAGAGCCCGTGGCATAGCCGAACGTGGAGGATTACAAAGGACAGATAGGGTTGTCACCACCTATTACCTACTTCTTCAATCTGTGGGTCTACGAGACATTCAACACTGCTTTCTATCCTAGCACCATGCTAGCATATTAAGTAATTACCTTAAGAGCCTAGGCACAATCCATCCTAAGGCAATCAACTAAATCATCATTGAACCAATGTTAATTCATAGCATAAGTGATTCATGTTAACATAATCATGTCATAGCTAATTAGACTATAGTGGAGGTTTGTAGTGTTTATGATGATATAATGACAATTGTATAGCATAATCATAAATACTACTCCTACTACATACATGGAATCCACAATCCAACAAGAAACACTTCATCGAAGTATATGAACAATAGAAGACTAAATATAACATCTTTATTAAGAGCAAAGTCACAAATACAAATAGGAATATGAGAGCCATACCTTTCCAAATTAGGAATTGGGAAGAGACTCCTTCTACTCCTCTCCTACTTGGACTATGAACTAGAGGCTCTCCTATCTACAGCCTATACTCCTCTAAACCTATGGAGAGTAGTGGATACAATGGATGAATAGTCAAGTGGTGTGTGTTGAAGTGAGGGGTCCTATTTATAGCTTGGAGAAGGGTCGGTTCCCGCCACAAAAAGTGCGCGAATCAGTCACCCATGACTTCTTCAAGCCGTGAGGGGCCAACACATGGCATTTGACTGGGTTTGGTGCCACTCACTAGTCAGCCGACTAGGGAGGTCGGTCGACCTGGTCTCAGCCCCATTGGGGTTGTGCTTCCTCCAGGTTTCTGCCAGGTTGGTCTCGTTGACTGATATTGGTGCTACACTGTTGGATGTCCTCGGATACTTCTGTTTGTGGGCCATTTGATCCATGTGGTGCAACATGTCGTCGATTGATTGGCTAGAATGATATTTTATAGGATCCATGCCTTGTTTCACTTCTATTCTGCATAAAATGCATGCATCCACTACTTTCTCCAAATACAAGTAGAAATAGGTTAAGTAGAAATGTGATGTGTGCAAGAAATGATATATCCTTCACATAATTGAGTTATATTGACGGGTGAAATTGGTATATAACAGCCGTCAACAAACTCCCCTAAGCTTATCCTTTGCTCGTTCCGAGCAAAGTCAAGACTTTAGGTTGATGATCAGGAGTTGCTAGAATGTTATATTTTTCAAAAGTACCATGTGAACAAAAAAATTAGTCTACCTAGTATTGCAAAAATTGGCATGGTACTTCATGTATATCAAGTCATTATGGGGCTTATACCATCTCCTATTCATGGGTGGTTGAAAGATAGAACAGCAAATGGAGCACACATACCCTAGGAATCAAGTTCCACTCAAATTCCGGAGAGTTCAATTTAGATTATAAGTATCTCAATTTGATTCTCTCGGTCTCTCCTTTATGTGTAGTGGAAATATTACCTCACAAAGGCATTTTCCCTAAATTCATTCTACCTCTATATAAGGCTTGTATTTGGAGCTTGGTAGGGAGTATTGTAGGTAAATTTGCGACAAATAATATTGCAAAGTCAAAAGAGCAAGCCTTAGGAGAAATCAATTCAAAACAATTTGATTCAAGACTTGTGCATGTGTGATGGAATGAAGTGGATGTGGATATTTGAGATGACTCCTTTTTGTGTAGACTCTCTTGTTTTGCCTGTATGAAACATGGCTACTTTTCTTTTTTTTTTCTGATGCTTATGATGTAAGCATGCATTTTCTTTTTTCTTTTTCTTTTTCTTGTAGCCATGTATTCTTCTACCTTTTATGCAATAAATTTTTGAGAGAGTACTAAGCATGCATGACATGGAGTTTCTATTTTTATTGTGAAATGGTGGTATTATGGAATTTTGCTTACTTCTACAGTAGAAGTATAGCATGTGGAAGTGAAGTCTTGAATTCAAAAAGTAATGAATGAAATCTCACATAGGTATATACTGGTTTGACAAAGATCAATGTGAAGACAAATAGCATATGCATAAGGTCTATCAAGGTAATGTATCATATGGCTTTGGTGGGTATTTCCAATGAAATGAGGATGACTTAAATCTTTATAGAATTTCTCCGGAAATCTAAGTTTCACTATCAAACTAGGAATAGCAGCTCTATCACTATATCATATCTCACAACAACTTAGAATGGATTAAGCTTTTGCTACCCCCAATTTCCAAATTAAGGCAAAAGCAATTTTAGCCAATGAGAGCATATGTTGAAGAGTAGTAAGTTGTAAACTAGGGATTTAGGAAAACTAAAATAGACCAACTATTCATCATTTCATCTATGTGAATTAAATCATTCTTACCGCACATCTTTTATTTTATTTTGAAAGCAAATCTACTCTACTTATTTCTAAAAAAAATTTATATGCAAGGTGGATGATGGTTGAATGGAAAATAAATAGGCAAAGGGGTTGATACAATTTACCTCAAGTGGGGGTCATCCCCCAAGCTTGTTCTTCACTCACCCCGTGATGAGGTTTGAACCCTTGATGACGAAAGTATGCCGCGAGATTGGCTTGTTGCTGTTGTAGCGTAGAGTTGAAGTTGGTGAATTGAGCATCCTTGTGTTGTTGCCAATCTTGGGTACCTTGGACATGCCCTTGGAGAGTGTTGTAGATGTCATCCGTTCTCACTTCAAGCTCTTCCATACGTCTCTTGAGATCCATCATTCCTTGGCTATAGTCACGACAACTTCTAGCCGATGAGGAACAACATCTTCTCATGGGCGTTGGAGGCAAGCTGCTAGAGCTTGAAGTGGATAGGGGTGGCTCCCATGTAGCACCTGGCCATCCATGCCAAGATGGAACTTTGGTCTCATACGATGGAGGTTCACCACATTAATCTCGATAATTTGCAACGGCCAAGGTCGTCGCAAATAAGGGAGAAACCATCACAAAAAGCTATTTGCGATCGTTTTCCTTATTTGCGACGGTTTCTGGCCGTCACAAGTGTCTCGTCGCAAATAAGCTTATTTGCGATGGCCACCATCGCAAATAAGGCTATTTGCGACGGCTTGCGGCAGCCGTTGCAAATTATTGCTCGGACGTGGATGGGCCCCATGCAGTAATTTGTGACGGCCAGGTCGTCGCAATTTAGCCAATTTGCGACGGTCAGGCCGTCACAAATTATACCAGCCGATGGGACCCACGTGGCCATTTGCGACGGCCCGACCATCGCAAATAGGTCCTTAGTTGTGACGACCAGGAGCCTTATTTGCGAAGGTATTGTATAAAAAGTCATCACAAATAGGGTTTTTTATTTTTCAAAAAAAAATAGAAAATGTTACCCGGCTCGATGGCCAGAAACACATAATAGACAATATATAACAACAGTCACTAAACACATCACAATAGTCACAAAACACATCACAAAACACCGTCAATACATCACATCACCATCAACAAACCAAACAAGAGATCACTCGCCAGTCCGACCTCTGAAGCCACCCCCAAGCCGTCAAAGTCGTCGTCGCGCCTCACTCCAGGTGGTGGTAACGACGGCGATGGAGTTTCAGCAGCCGTCGCTGATCCCTGCAATTAATGAAACATAGAGTTAGAATAGAAATGCATCAACATCTCTCTCCCTCCCTTCCTCTCCCTCTATCTCCATCCACATCTCTCTCTCCCTCTCTCTCTCTTCATTCCTCTCTCTCTCTATCTCAATCTATCTCTCTCTCCCACTCTGTCTCCCTATTGCTATCATTTTCCCTCTATCTTCCTCCCTCTATCTCCATCTACATCTCCCTCTCTCCCTTTATCTTCCTCTCCCTCTATCTCCATCTACATCTCCCTTTCCCTCTTCATTCCTCTTCCACTCTATCTCAATCCTTTTCCCTCTATCTTCCTCCCTCTTCTAACTCTATCTCTCACTCTATCTAACTATCTCTCACTCTCACTCCCTTTCCTCGCTTTATTTCTAGCTAAGTTGAGATAAAACTAGAATTGTTAAGTTGACATAGAAAATTACCTAACCCGCAGAAGAAGGGTCGCCTGGAAGGACTAGTAGTGGCGGTAACTGGATCCCCAGATCTTGCGTCTGAGCCATGGTCTGTCATTGCAAGCATTAAATGTTACCTATTAGTAAGTCATTTACGTTGAATTAATGAGAACTTCAGTTTTCATTTTGTTACCTTCATTGTGTCCCGCATCTGCGCCATCCAGGGTGCCTAGTAAGAGATTGTGGCCTCCATCATCATCCTTTGTCGTTCTGCCTCCTCCTGTCGGTTGAGGTTCTCTTCTACAGTTTGTCGGAGGACTGCAACTCGATGTCTCTCTGCGAGATGGGGTGAAATGATTTGCCCACCAACAAAGCCTGCGTGGAGCTGCCTCTCGCAGGTCTCGCCGCCCTGGAGTCGGCAACTCCGTCAAATATGGTGAGCCTATAAAAAAAGAGTCAGTAATATGAAACTAAAATATATTGAATACTTTAAATCGAAAACAATAAAATGATTACGAACTCACCTTCTATGTGCTTTTCCACCTCCGCTTGCATACGCGGCTTGAGGATCGATTGGTTCATTTTCCCAATTGAAATTTTTGCCATGTATCTTCTTAGCCTCCTCCTCGTACTTATCCTAGAAAACAAGAAAACCGTGCCAACAGTCCATATAGTTATATTTAATATGAATGATTTCTAAACTTACCAATCGCTCGGCTGCGGCCTAACTGCACCCCTGAGGCTGAGAAGGGTCCCTGTGACCTCTCTTCCAGATCTCAGCAGGGGTCAGTAGCACCCTTGCTCGTGCTCCTGCCATTAAGTGTTAGTACGAAAAGTATATTATGAATATATAAACATAAGTTACTTACACTTACCATGCATTTAGCTAAATGCATGTGGTTATATTTGTCGTGCCTGCTCTTCTCCTCGACCCATCTTCACTCTCGAGCCTTCTCGGACTTAGATTTAAACTCATCGCTAGCCCAGTACTGACAAAGGGCCTAGAATACATCGGACTGACCCTGCAACCAGCTCACATGGCCCTGCATATAGTTGTAGGTTGTTAAAATACCATTGAGGAAATTATCAGAATAAATATTTACTACACCCCATGTACTTGCGCATACTCCTCCTTCGGCAGGTGTCTCTCGCTCTCTTGCCGAAAGTCTAGCACGTGGTGATGGTTCACCTTCAAGTGCTCATTAATAATTTGAACACGTGCGTTCGACAAAGCTTGTCGATGCACCTTCGCAGCATTGAAGTGAAACACTCTCCTCGCGTCCTCAAACATGCGAGGGTCCTTCGGGTCCTATAAAATATACCTTGCCTGTGATAAAGAATATATTGAAGAGATGTTCATTAAAAGAGTTTAATAGTTAAAACTTAGAAACTTTACTTAACATTATTACCAAAAAATCGGTCCATATGGCCTCCTGAACGTTGTCATGCTCCTTGTGATGGACTCGTGCGTAGTCCTCCCATGAAAGAGCAGGCATCCTGTCGATGACCCCGGGATAGTGCAAATGCACTAAGGACTCGAGGATACCATTCACCGGTCTATGGTGTCTCTCAGCAGTGAAATACGTGTTGTACCATGTGCTGCAAGATATTTATTGATTCATTACTTAAGTAACCAAAAGAAACTAGAATTGAACGCTACGATTTTATTACCTGTCTCCGACCAGATGAATCATGATCCTCTGTGGAGGGACCGCAGGAGGACTGACAAAGTGAGTCCTCCTCATCCTCCATGTCTGCTCGGTTGCCATGTCAGGTTACTCAGAAGGCTCGTCACCAGCCGAGCCAAAGGGCTCAGGAATAGAAGGCTCTCCGACTACGGGCCGGCTGGCCGAGGGCTGGCTCACTGAAGGGTAGCCAAGTTAAACTGGTGCAGTAGCCTCTAAGTCAGTCGATGAGGACTACAACATTCAAATGATTCATAAGTAAGTTTAACTAGAAATTGAATTTGAAGAATTTTTCAAAGACGAGTGAACCTTACCTGTGATGAAGCCCTAGAGCGTCTCAGAACGTGCCCCAGCAGCTAAGAGCATCTGCTCCCGGTCGACGAGGCACCAGCGAAAGCGTCCTCAGGTCTAGAAGGGTAGAACCCCCTCGTCGGTGGCACCTTCTTACCCTTCTTTGACGCCATCCTGTTTTAATAGATAATTAGTAAATATGCAAATAAGATATACAAAATTCATGTTACTATCTTCAAGAAAACGTTACTTGTAATCACTTTCAAAATTCATCAACATCATTATCATGTGCCCTATTCCTTAAACTAGCCCAATGATCTTCCATCGTGGCCTGATCTAATTTCCATTTTCATATATCATCTGTCTCTACATCTTCAACATCTCCAAATAATTAATTTCCGTTTTCGTATATCATGTGTCTCTACATCTTCAACATCTCCAACTCGAGTCTTGCACCAAGCTAGACGATAAAAATGTCTAGCAACTCTTCTTCTTGGTACACTTCTTCAACATCTTCACTATCATAGTAACCATCATCCCCAGGAGTATATAACCGCTCACGAGGATTCACCTTATATACCACCCACCAAGCATGAGCTTTGAGCATGGATAAGGTAGATAATACACTTGCTCCACTTGATGTGCAAGAACAAATGTATCGTAACCTCGTAGTTGGTACTTATGTTTCACTTCCAACATTCCAAATTGGTTTTCTCGAGTTCCATGAGTGCTATCAAACTAGTCATAGTCAAAGAAGATAACTCGAAGGGTCTCATTTCCGGTAAAAGTAAATTCAAGGATTTTTTTAATAATCCCATAATAATTGGTTACATTCCCTTGAGTGTCAATTGCTCTCGTCACAACACCAGAATTTGATGTTGTGACGAGAGGGTGAAGAGGTTCAAAATGAGTTGTACGGAATCGAAAGCCATTTATGTCATATCAACTATAGCTTCTAATATTCACCAATCCATAAGATGGCTACCTCAAATCTTCATGGACATTGTGAGTCCGAAACTATCAAAAATGATCGTAAGTTAAAATAACACTTCTTTAATAATAGTAACTTATAATATATAGAAGACAGGAGAGTATTACATAATCTCAAAACCATGATACGAAACTCGGTCCTCCATTTATTCCTTCTTTTTGCATCCCTTCTACTTGTTTGGTCGTAGGTTGATGCCTATGTGGCCAACATTGTCTATGGAACTTGCCGAACGTGAAAAACCATCTTTTATAATACATGTGTAGCAAAATATGTCGATTAGCATAAATATAGGATAAACACTTACTCGAAGTATTCCTGCATGCCATCTATATTTGCGTATATGTAGAGTAAAGCAACAGTCTTGTCACGTTCGGGTAGCACGTAGGTCGTGTAGCTATCAACGGTAGTGCCTCTTGTTAGAAAAATGGAGAGGTCGCTTAAAGGCGGTGCTTCGTCCACATTGTACCACAGCGCCAAAGTATTTACATTGTTTTCTTCTGCAAAGTAGACACTTGAAAAGTATCCTACTTTCTTAAGAGCATATGCTTCCAGCGATGCACCCTTCCACTCTTGCCCTGTTGCCAACCATTGGTTTCAGATATCATAGCACTCTTTCAATATGATACATCCACCTGTATTGCACAAGACTGCCAACTTTAGCTTCGAATGGAAGATGGATAAGCAGATGTTGCATTGGATTGAAGTAACCTGGTGGAAAAAAATACATCTTACATAAAAGTATGGGTATCTCCTTATGTAACTTATCCATCATCCCTATCTTGATTTCTTTAGCACAAAGCTATCTATAGAAAGAGCCGAGCTTAGCTAAATCCTTCCACGCCGTATAATCTAGATAGCCTTGAAACATAACAGGTAAGAGTCTTTCTATTATAATGTGATAAGCATGACTCTTCAACCCAGTGAGGTTTCATATATTCACATTCACGGCTCGTTACAGGCTAGCTGCATAACCATCTAGGAATTTCAAAGTTTTCAACCATGACTTCTTTATTTTCTTTAGATCGAAGACAGAAAGAAGCATGTGGCTTACCACCACTTCTAGAGATTTAAAGAGTTGGACGATGATAAATGTCTGCCAAATCTAGTCTAGCTTTTATACTGTCTTTCATTTTGCCAAACATATCCATGCAAGTGCTTATGATACTTTTGCTCATGTTACACTCCTGATGCATGACATCAATGTTGTGCATTAGAATCAACGACTTCACATACGGTAGCTCCCAAAGTCCACATATGTGAGTCCAATTGTGTTCCTCTCCATAACCTACGAAATGTCTAGGACGACCTTCATCTGGCACCAGTTTGTCCAACATATCAGAAAATTCTGACCCGTTGAGACGTTTTGGTGGTCCTTTAGTGACAACGGTGTTCTTTTCTAAAGACATGTATTTGTTGCCTAAATATGTGATTCGAAGCCAGCCAACGTCTGTGACAATCGAAGTAAGATATTTTGCCTCCATGAGTTATTTGAAAGCAATCTGGATCCGAAGCACATATCGGACACGTCAGACGATGTGAGTGCTCCGTCCAAAAAACATACCGTATGTTGGCGACTCATGGACGGACCACAAATAAGCAGCTCGAAGGTTGAATTTCTTCTTTGTGTAACTATCGTACCACTGCAAGGATTCCGGTTTATCGCAACGAAAAGATTTGTTGCAATAGGTCGTTTTTCATCGCAATAGGTCACTGTTGCAACAAAAAAGAGCGTGGCGATAGTTTTTACAAATTGTCATAATAATTCCCGTTGCGATAGGTTGTTGCGACACCTTGACATCCGTGGAAAATAGTATGGTATTGCAATGATTTCACATTGGAGGCAAATAGTATGTTATTGCAACGATTTAGCGTATTGCGATGATTTAACGTATTGCAACAAATAGCATGGTATTGCAACGATTTCACATTCGTGGTAATTGTATGTGATTGCAAAAATTTGACATTTGTGGCAAATAGCACGATATTGCAACGATTTCACATTCGTGGCAAATAGTATGTTATTGCAACGATTTAACGTATTGCAATGAATAGCATGGTATTGCAACAATTTCACATTCGTGGTAATAGTATGTGATTGAACAATTTCTCATTTGTGGCTAATACTACAGTATTGCAACAATTTAGCATATCGCGATGATTTAACGTATTGCAACGAATAGTAGGGTATTGCAACAATTTCACAGCCGTGACAAATAGTATGATATTGCAATGATTTATGGTATTGCGACGATTTAACGTATTGCAATGAATATCACGGTATTGCAACTATTTCACATTCGTGACAAATATTATGGTACTGCACCGATGTCACAGCCGTGGCAAATAGTATGGTACTGTGACGGTTTAACGTCCATGGCAAATAGTATGTTATTGCAACGACTTCACAAACGTGGCGAATAGTATTGTATTGTAACGATTTCAGATCCGTGGAAAATAGTATGGTACTGCAACGATTTCACATCCGTGGCGAATAGTTTGATATTGCAATGATTTCTTATCTGTGGAAATAGGTTCGTAATGCAACATTTCCTGATCTGTGGCAATAGGTTTCTAATGCAATGTTTCCTAATATGTGGCAATAGGCTCGTAATGCAGCGTTTTTTGATCTGTGGCAGCACGGTTGTAATGCAATGTTTATTGATTTGTGGTGATAGAGGTGTAATGCAACATTTTCTCATTTGTGGCAATAGTGTTGTAATGCAACGTTTTCTGCGTGGTGGCAATAGCAGTCTAGCTTCCTATTGCAACAATTTAGAATTCGTGACAAGAAATTTGTAATGCCACGTTTTATAATTAGCGGCAGTAGAATCCTAATGCACCAAGTTTAAAAATTAGTGGCAACAGAATCACGAGTTTAACTGTAAGACCTATATGTGCTGAATACATTGGCTTGTAGTGAATACACTTGGCTTTGATGATAAAAGTTTTAAGTATCACCAAAACACCTTTTTATCAAGGTCCGACTCTAGCTCCGAGCTATAGTAAGGTCCGACCATAGGTTCGACTTGCTTTGGGTAGCTCCGGCTACGATAGATGCTAGGTCCAGCTTCTTGGTAAGGTCTGACTAGCTTTGGTTAGCTCCGGTGAGCTTTATCTTTAGCTCCGGCATGTCTTTGATAGCTCCGGCATATATTTGATAGCTCCGGCATGCTTTTTCTAAGCTCCTACGTACTTTGTCTAGCTCCGGCTTTTGGGATTACTAGTTCCGACTAGTTCTGGTTAGCTCCGGCGCTAGGTCTTGCTAGTTTTGTAAGCTCCGGCGGGAGCTTGGTTGTATTAGTTTTGGTAAGCTCCGGCGCTAGGTTCTACTAGCTTTTGTTAGCTCCGGCTCATGGTCCGGGTTGCTCTGGCAAGGTCCGGAACTTGGCTGAAGTGGTTCTGCTTTTCATTTGCAATGTTTCGTACTTGCTTTACATTGTTGGAAAGTTTGCTTAGTATTCTTTTACTAAGTTTTTGGTGCATTTTGGATGATATGGATGATATCGTGTTATTGTGGTTTTGCAACATGCTTATGTGAAGTTCTCACATAGGGTGTTGTGTTCGGAACTAACTTGAGTCAAGTCGAGGACTTGCGCTCGTATGGATTGGTTGTTTATTCATGTGCAGGTGTTGCTTGAGTTCAAGTCATGGCTGGTGACTGGATCCATTGGACTAGTCTCAGGGAGGAGATGAGGTTCCAACAACCAAGTTCGGGAGGAACTGTGGTTGAGCTGATCAGGAGGTCGCACGGGATGATTGAATCAAGGACAGTGCATATGAAGGTCACTGAACGTTGAAGGAAGGTGTTCGCACATATGCATGCGGTGCATGACGTGGCAACATGGTTCCGAAGATGGGATAAGGAAGGGAAGATCTGATTGGAAGGATCGGATCGTATCGGTTGATGACTTTGGCTGCGGCGGAGTCGGTTATGGCTCGGTATGGAAAGTATCTAGTTGGTTATGTTAGGATTTCGTGTGTGTCACGAATTTGAGTTGTTTAGGAATGTGGGATACATTCCTAAGGTGTTTGGGAGTCTTAATATTGCTTCTATCCGCGTATAGAAGAATCTTGAGCAGTTATGGAAAGTTACGATTTGTGATCTGAGTAGGATTGGAGTCTTAGTTGATATTGGGTTGGCATAAGGGCTGGTTATATAAGCAAGGGAGACCAGAGCTCGTGGAGACGACTTTGGTACTGTTCCTCTTGTTTTCTATTGAATAAAATTCGTAGTTTGAAGGAACTTTTGTGCCTTGTTCGTCCGACTTGTTCCAGACAAGTTTTACTCGTCGAGTTTCTGGACAGCACTACCTTTCGTCGGTGGTTTTATCATAACTCGAGTTTTACAGATCCAATTGACGTGATTCTTTTTGGGTTGTCTTCATAACTTGATTATCTATCATCTGTCAAGATTTCACGGTCGTTGGATTTGTGGTCTATGATATACACGAGTTTCTTTGCAGCATTCCAGAACTGTTTTTTCTCGGGTAGGACAGATTGACCTTTGTTTGATCTTTCGATCATAACTTGAGTTTTTCTCGACGGATTTGAGTGATTCTTTTTGTGTTGTCTTCGTGACTTGATTCTCTCTGATATTTATCACTTTTGTCACGGTGAAACACATTTATATTAGTCTCACACACGATTTCTTTAACAGATCATTTTTCTGCCGAAAGGGTTTGGAGTTTAATTGTTTCCGCTGCGTAAGATTTTTAAATCTACCATTCACCCCCCCTCTGGTAGCTTTTCACGTGCTCTTCGATCCTACAATTGGTATCAGAGCCACGGTGCTCTAATATTTGAGATTTGCACGTGTTTTTGACTAATCATCATGGACAAGTACTCTATCAAACCTTGTGTGTTCGCTGGTATTGATTTCCAGGTTTGGAAGGCACGCATGGAGGCTTTCATCCAGGCACAAGGCTTTGCGATATGGGAGAATGTATACAAGCCTTACGAAGTGCCATTAAACGATCAAGTTACAGCTACAAATCTGAGAGATGTCGACAACAACAACAAGGCTCGGAACTTGATCATACAAGGATTAACACAAAGCGACTTCGACTGTGTTGCACACCTCCGATCTGCATACGATGTGTGGAAAGCACTTTTTGACTACCACGAAGGATACAACATGATCAAAGAGGTAAGGCAAGACATGTTCAAAAAGGAATACATGCGCTTCGAGATGCAACCCGGTGAGTCTGTTGATGACCTTTTTGCTCGCTTTAATAAAATTCTCAGCAACTTGCGTAGCGTCAATGTTAATTTTTCAGATGCTGAAAATGCTAGGCAATTTCTAAGTGCATTAGATATGTCAATTTGGGAGATGAAAGTCACATCTATTCATAAATCTACTGTCATGAGTTCACTTACTTTAGATGTGCTATATTCCAAGTTAAAAACTCATGAAATTGACATAATCTCACGTAAGAACCCCAATAAGTCTATTGCATTTGTTTCACAACGTGATATGTCTAGCTCCGACCAATCATCATCTTGCAATACTCTTGCGTTGTTGTCCTCACTAACCCTGGAACAGATCGAAGAATTTCCAGAAGAGGAGTTGGCACTCATCTCTACTAGATTCTCAAAAGCATTGCAAAATGTGAGAACTAGAAGGAGAGGAAGCTCCGGACCTCAACGTTGTTTTGAATGTGGTAAAATAGGACACTATCGTACAGAATGCCCTAACCTTTCAGGTCCGACCACCCGGGAAGAAAAACAAAGCAAGGTCCAGACCTCCTCTGGAAATTCCAACAAGAAGAAGAAAGGTACCATAGGACGCAAGATGATCAACAGTTTCATCATCGCGCTTCAAGAGTTCAGTTCAAGTGATGTGGACATTGGAAGTGATGAAGATGAAGATGATTTGGCAAACTTGTGCTTTATGGCGAGCAAGTCTGAAAGTGCATCTAGGACTCCCTTGTGGGTTTTGGATAATTTATGACAAGCAATTGGGATCCTAATCCTTTTGTTGAGATGAATGCAGGCAAATAATGAAAAATGAGCAAAATGCCAAAAAGAAGGGAAATGAGAAGCAAAGTGAATTTGAGCTCAAGGAGAACAAAATAGTAGATTATTATGTATGGAGTGTGTTAAGGAAAACACACCCAAGAGCTCAATCACTTTCAAGCACACACACACAATGCACAAAGTTATACAGGACCGGACTAGTCCGATATCAGCCGGACTAGTCCGATATCACTTTTTGCACAAAATCGGACAAGTCCGTTGTGATCCGGACTAGTCTGATATTCTTTCTGATCCACTTCGGACAAGTCCGGTGTCTACACGGACTAGTCCGATATACATACTGATCTAAATCGGACAAGTCCTCCAAGTGCGGACTTGTCATCCTAAACACTTAGGGTTTCATATGTCCGGACAAGTCCGATGGCAATCGGACTAGTCCGAAGATTTCCAGTAGTGAAATCGGACAAGTCCGTTTTCAACCGGACTAGTCCGATATTCCTGGACACTTAGGGTTTGCTACACACAGCACACTGGACCAGTCCGGTGACCACCACGGACTAGTCCGATCTTTCTGAACCCTAACGGTCACTTTTAGAAACCCCATATAAATAGAGGTGCACGGCCCACTTTTATACTATCTTGAACCCTAGCACCGTCACACCTCCCAAGAGACCCAAAAACCACCTCTCTCCACGAAATTAAGTGCAAAATTGATCAATCTATTGAAGATCACTTCTAGATCATTGGAGAGACACTTGGCACACATCATTGAGCTCTTGGTTTGATTCTCTAACACACTCTTGCGTTTCAATTTGTAATTTTCAAGTGTGTTATTGGTGGCTTTGTAAGTTGTAATCAAGGGAGCTCTCAACGTGTGAAAACGCCCCTTCAACTTGGTTATTTACCCTTTGTGATTAGTGGAAGAGGATTGGCCTTCGTGGCGATCAGACGAGGGAAGGGTTGGAGAAGACCCGGTCCTTTTGTGGGCTCCTCAACGTGGACGTAGGTTGCCTTCGTGGTAGCCGAACCACGGGATAAATCATGTGTCTTGTCCTTTTGCGTTCTTCATCTTAATTGATCAACTTAATCTTGGGTTTGATTCACGTTGTTCAATTTGAGTTAAATTGTTGAACAAGAGCCTTAATTGTAATAGAATTTGACATACAACTATTAAACTGTCATTCAAGTTTATATTTCCGCTGCAAACATTAACGAATCAATCAAATTGACTGAACTTGATCAACTTAGCCCGTGAAAACCGGACTAGTCCGCACTTTACCGGACTAGTCCGATATCTCGGGTATTGACTTTGTTGTTGAGTGTTACAGGAACCGAGAAAATTCAAGAAGGCCTATTCACCCCCCCCCCTCTAGGCCTACATTCAATTGGTATCAAAGAAGGTTCTTCAAGAAAGAGTGCAACCACTCGAAGAGATCATGTCGGACATGAAGGAAGTTCAGAAAATCAACAACCAGGAAGAAGTGAACAACGACAAGAACCAAAAGCTGGAAAAGTATCTCGAAGCAATTCAAGACTTCGATGATGATGACGAGGAGACGCTGGAGCTGAAAGCACTCCTCAGAAAGAAAGCACTTTCCAAAGGGAAAGCTAAAGTTGAAGAAAAGAAGAAGGGGAGTAGTCACACTGACTACTCCCGATATCCTTTTAACTATGATCGTTTAAATTCAAACAACAGTCATTACCTATCTATTCCTCTTGGAAAAGCCCCACACTTCGATGGGAGTGATTACTCCATGTGGAGGCAAAATATGAAGATGCACTTGATTTCCCTTAACCCAAGTTTATGGCATATTGTGTGCACAGGAATAGACATCCCAGATGACGACGAAGAGCTCACCCCAAGTCAAGAGCAAGCCATCCACAGAAACGCTCAAGCCGCAGCCGTAATCACCTCCTCTCTATGTCGAGATGAATTCACAAAGGTGGACGGACTGGAGATTGCCAAGGAAATATGGGACACACTACAAAGAGCCCATGAAGGTGACCGGCATGTGCGGGAGGTGAAAATTGAAATGATCGAAGGCGAACTAGGAAGGTTCACAATTGAGGAAGACGAGTCTTTCCAGGACATGTACAACCGATTGAAGACACTTGTAAACAAGGTTCGATCATATGGGAGCAAGAAGTGGAATGACCACGAGGTTGTAAAGCTCATCCTTAGAGCCTTTATGCCTCGCAATGGCACACTATGCTCTATGATCAGAGAAAGTCCCGGGTACAAGAGGATGACTCCAGATGAATTGCTTGGCAAAATCATCAACTTTGAAATGATGGAGAAACAAGCCAAGCACGTCAAAGAAATAGGCGACATCACATCGGCCAAGAAGAAGGGAGTGCCTTAAAGTCCACACTCAAGCCTCTACCCAAAGAAGGAAGAGAAGCACAGCTTGAGGAGGACAGCGATGATGAAAGCAGTGAGATGGACGAAGAGGATATGATTTTGTTCATGAAAAAGTTCAAAAGAATAATGAAGAAAAGACAAGGAACAAAATCAAGTGAAGGCAAGTACAAGTAGAGGACAAAGCCGAAGATGAGGTGGGCGTGCTATAATTGTGGTGAGTATAACCACTTTATAGTCGATTGCCCGTATGAGGACAACAAGAAGAAGAATAAAGAAGCCAAGCCTCAACCGAAGAAATTCTTCAAGAAGAAGAAACAAGCTGAACAAGCACACATTGGAAAGGAGTGGGACTCAAACGACGAGTCCTCATCATCCGATGAAGAAGAGATGGCTAGCATAGCCATTGAAAGCACATCCAAGAAACCCACACTCTTCCCCACGCTCGGTACAAAGAAGGGAAATGGCACTTGCCTCATGGCAAAGGAAGGTAAACGCAAGGTAAACATCAAAACTCCTTCCATGCATTCCTACTCAAGCAATGATGAACTAGATAGTGATGATGAAGATATGTTAATTGGATTAGATAGAAAAACTGCTGCTAAAATGAAATTTTTACTTGACCAACTTGTTGAGAAGGAACGGCTAATTGATCATCAAGAGGACATGATTATCTCCCAAAAGGAGAAGTATGTCGAACTTGACAATCTTCTAGTTCTTGAAAAGGAGAAAAACAGCTCACTAGAGCTTGAGCTAGCTTCAAGCAAGAAAACTTGCTTGGAGTTAACCAACTCAAACGTTGCAATCAAGGATCAACTTGATGACCTGATCAAGGTTAACAAGATCCTTGAAGTGCAAGTTGAGTCACTCAAGCTAAGTGAATCTTCCTCCTCTTCAAGTCTACCTTCTGAACCCACTTCAACTAATCTTGTTCATATGTGCAAATGTGGTAAAATCAACACCAGGTTGAAGGAAAAGTCTACCTCCACAAAGGATAAAAATCCTACCCAATGTGGAATATTTGACAAGGAGAGGATCAACTATGCACGTAGTGCATACTTGGTCCAAAGACCTCCAAATGTCAAGTATGGAATTGGTTACTCTTATGATGGAAAGCAAAATGCTGGAAGTCATAAGAATAACAAGGGAAGGATTACCTTTGTGAAGGGAGGACCCTCACAACCTGGTAACTCGAAAATTAAGAACATGAACTCTCATGAACATCGGACTAGTCCGGTTGTGGTCCGGACAAGTCCGGTCATCCGGACAAGTCCGGTCACCCAGACTAGTCCGATCCATAAACAACAGCAACTTTTGTTCAAAACCTTTGATGCCTCTTATGTATTAATGAGAAACAATCTTGGTAAAGTTTGTACTTATTATGCTGGGCCACGCCATGGGAACACAAAATCCCAGGTGTGGGTGCCCAAATGTATTGTAACTAACCTCCAAGGACCCAAGCAAGCTTGGGTACCTAAAACCAAGGCATAATTTGTTTCTGCAGGCCTATTCCTCCGGTGGATCCAAATGGGTGCTAGACAGTTGATGCACCAACCACATGACCGGAGAAAGGAGGATATTCGTGGAATATGAAGAAAACGAGGACCCAAACGAAGGCATCTACTTCGGAGATAATAGTCAAGGAAGGATGCTCGGTACCGGTAAAATAGCAATATCCTCTGAACACACTCTTTCTCATGTTTTACATGTTGAATCTTTAGATTATAACCTGTTGTCCATATCTCAATTATGTGACAAAGGTTATAATTGCTTGTTCACTAACGAGGGTGTGACAGTCTCAAGGAGGAGTGATGGTTCTGTTGCATTCAAGGGTATGTTGAAGGGAAAGCTTTACCTTGTTGACTTCAACAAGGATAAAGCCAAACTTGACACATGCTTGATTGCAAAAACCAACATGGGTTGGCTGTGGCATAGACGGCTAGAACATGATGGTATGAGGAATCTTCAAAAACTCCTCAAGGGCGATCACATCCGAGGTTTGAAAGATGTTGTTTTTGAGAAAGACAGGCCTTGTAGCGCGTGCCAAGCCGGGAAGCAAGTTGGAGCACATCATCCCGCAAAGAACATCATGACTATGACAAGACCGCTCGAACTACTTCATATGGACTTGTTTGGTCCAATTGCTTACATAAGCATCGGCAGTAATAAATACGGTTTAGTCATTATTAATGATTTTTCCCGCTTCACTTGGGTGTTCTTTTTGCATGACAAGTCAGAAACACAAGGGACACTCAAGAAATTCTTCAAGCGAGCGCAAAACGAGTTCTCACTATCGATCAAGAGTATTCGGAGCGACAACGGCACGGAGTTCAAGAACATACAAGTGGAGGAGTACCTTGATGAGGAGGGAATCAAGCACGAATTTTCGGCACCATACTCTCCACAACAAAACGGAGTTGCCGAAAGGAAGAACCGAACACTCATAGAGATGGCAAGAACAATGCTTGATAAATACAAGACTTCGGATCGATTTTGGGTGGAAGCAATTAACACCGCTTGCCACGCCGCAAATCGACTCTACCTTCATCGACTACTCAAGAAGACTCCTTATGAGCTACTCACCGGTAACAAACCAAACATTTCATATTTTCGAGTTTTCGGCTCTCCATGTTATATTTTGAACAAGAAGCCCAGGACTTCAAAGTTCGCTTCGAAGTCCGATGAAGGTTTCTTGCTTGGTTATGATTCGAACACTTACGCCTATCGTGTTTTCAACAAGGCCTCCGGACTTGTTGAAGTGGCACGTGACGTAGTGTTCGATGAAACTAATGGCTCCCAAAAGGAGCAAGTTGATCAATGTGATTTAGGTAAAGAAGAAGCTCCTTATCAAGCATTGAAGAGAATGGCTCTAGGCAATGTTCGACCACAAGAGTCATTGTCACAAATACAAGAGGAAAGTGAACCACAAGAGGAGATCAACAATCAAGGGGGAGCTTCGATACAACATCAATCGCAAGAATGTGAAGATGATCAACAAATCAACGAGGGCAACCACTCAGGGGGAGAAGAAAATGATCACCAACACACAACTCTCCAAGTGCCACACCCAAGAGTACACCAATGCATTCAATGGGATCACCCAATTGACAACATCATCGGTGACATCCAAAAGGGAGTAACCACTAGATCTCGTATATCTAATTTTTGTGAGCATTACTCGTTTGTCTCCTTTTTGGAACCACGCAGGACTGAGGATGCATTGAAGGATCCGGACTGGGTGGTGGCAATGCAAGAAGAGTTGAACAACTTCAAGAGAAATGAGGTTTGGGAACTTGTGGCAAGACCCAATGCAAATATAGTGGGCACCAAGTGGGTCTTCCGCAACAATCAAGACGAACACGGAGTGGTGACAAGAAACAAGGCACGACTTGTGGCCAAAGGTTACTCACAAGTCGAAGCTGTATCAAATGGACGTGAAAAGCGCCTTCCTCAACAGACCGATCAAGGAAGAGGTGTACGTGGAGCAACCACTCGGGTTTGAAGACGAAGAGTTCCCCGACCACGTATATAAACTGCGTAAGGCTCTCTATGGCCTCAAACAAGCTCCTAGAGCTTGGTATGAGTGTCTTAGAGATTTCTTAATTGATAATGGCTTTCAAATTGGCAAAGTAGATTATACATTATTCACAAAGAATCTAGATAATGATCTTTTTATTTGCCAAATCTATGTTGATGATATAATTTTTGGGTCAACTAACCAATCTTTCTGTGAAGAATTTAGTAGAATTATGACAGACAGGTTTGAAATGTCAATGATGGGAGAATTGAAGTACTTCTTGGGATTCCAAGTGCGGCAACAAAGGGAAGGAACATTCATAAGCCAAACCAAGTACACGTAGGACATACTCAAGAAGTTTGGCATGGACAAGGCAAAGCCCATAAAGACTCCCATGGCTATGAATGGCCACTTGGATCTCAATGAAGATGGATCGAGCGTCGAACAAAAGGTATATCGCTCCATGATTGGATCTTTACTCTACTTATGTGCATCTAGGCCAGATATTATGTTGAGTGTATGTTTGTGTGCAAGATTTCAAGCCAACCCTAAGGAATGTCACTTGACAGCCGTAAAAAGAATCTTGAGATATTTAGTTCATGCACCCAACCTTGGTCTTTGGTACCCAAAAGGCTCCAAATTCAATCTCATTGGTTACTCCGATGCAGATTATGTTGGGTGCAAAGTTGATAGAAAAAGCACCTCTGGCACATGCCAATTCCTAGGAAGATCTTTGGTTTCTTGGTCATCTAAGAAACAAAATTCCATTGCATTGTCCACAGCCGAAGCGGAGTATGTTGCAGCCGGGAGTTGTTGTGCACAACTCCTTTGGATGCGAAAAACTCTAAGGGATTATGGTTACAATACGAACCGTATTCCTCTCCTTTGTGATAATGAGAGTGCCATTAAAATAGCCCACAATCCAGTTGAGCACTCTAGGACTAAACACATAGACATAAGACATCATTTCTTGAGAGACCATTCCATGAAAGGAGACATAACCATCTCATATGTCAACACCCAAAAACAATTGGCCGACATATTAACCAAGCCACTTGATGAAAAGCGTTTTTGCGAACTCCGAAATGAGCTAAATATTCTTGATTCTCGGAGTGTGGCTTGAAAAGTTGCATACCTGTATGATTGCTTCAAAAATGTTGATTGAATTGTGAAAATCATCCCTCTCCATTTTTTCTCTCGAAAAAACTATGTCAATTATTAGATCATGATGAATTTTGATCATTGTATGATTGTTGTATGCTTACTGGTCAAATTCATCAAGATTACTTGAATTGTTTTGCCTCTCTATTCTCTATTATTGAACCTTCAAATATATATAAATGGGCTATGCAATTCTTTCCTGGTGACCACGGACTAGTCCGTGGTTACCCGGACTAGTCCACCCATGCAGACTAGTCCGCAGAGTGCCGGTTAGGCCGGACTAGTCCGATAGACCACGGACTAGTCCGATATAGGTCTCTGGATGACTTCGGACTAGTCCGGTCATGTCCGGACTTGTCCGATTTTTCGTGTCCATAACCCTAGCCGCCACCAAACCCTAATCTCCTCACCCTCACATTCGCTCTAGGCTTCCTCTCTCTTGCGCTCGAGCAGCTCCGCTCCTCCTCCTCCCTCTCCTCCTCGTCAAGCGGAGAGCAAAGAAGACGAAGAATATGACGAGAGGACAGACAGCGAAGAGTGAAGAACCTAGGACCTTCCTCTCTCTCTTTTTGGTGTCTTGATGCCAAAGGGGGAGAGATTGAGGGGGAGTCAAGTCTTAGCTTTAGCTGTAATAGGATGCGAGGAGAGAGCCTTCTCTGTACTTTTATTTGTGATTGTAATAGTTTAACACTGTTTTCATATTAAGTTTGGTCTTGTGATGAATTGCTCAATTTATTTGCGAGTATGTGATGAAAACTGCATTTTTGCTCCTAGAATGTCATATGCACTTGGTATCAGTTGATTAATGTAAATTCTGTCATTCTCAATGTATTCATGCACTTAGTATGCATCCCACCATAAAGAATGCACATATGGATAATTCTCTTGTTGCTTGATGTATTTTTGAGTCATATGTGCATACTTTATGAAAATCTCATTTTTTGCCTTATTTTGTGAAATCTCAATTGGTTGTCATCAATCACCAAAAAGGGGGAGATTGAAAGTGCATCTAGGACTCCCTTGTGGGTTTTGGATGATTTATGACAAGCAATTGGGATCCTAATCCTTTTGTTGAGATGAATGCAGGCAAATAATGAAAAATGAGCAAAATGCCAAGAAGAAGGGAAATGAGAAGCAAAGTGAATTTGAGCTCAAGGAGAAGAAAATAGTAGATTATTATGTATGGAGTGTGTTAAGGAAACACACCCAAGAGCTCAATCACTTTCAAGCACACACACACAATGCACAAAGTTATACAGGACCGGACTAGTCCGATATCAGTCGGACTAGTCCGATATCACTTTCTGCACAAAATCGGACAAGTCCGTTGTGATCCGGACTAGTCCGATATTCTTTCTGATCCACTTCGGACAAGTACGGTGTCTACACGGACTAGTCCGATATACACACTGATCTAAATCGGACAAGTCCTCCAAGTGCGGACTTGTCATCCTAAACACTAAGGGTTTCATATGTCTAGACAAGTCCGATGGCAATCAGACTAGTCCGAAGATTTCCAATAGTGAAATCGGACAAGTCCGTTTTCAACCGGACTAGTCCGATATTCCTGGACACTTAGGGTTTGCTACACACAGCACACCGGACTAGCCCGTTAACCACCACGGACTAGTCCGATCTTTCTGAACCCTAACGGTCACTTTTAGAAACCCCATATAAATAGAGGTGCACGGCCCACTTTTATACTATCTCGAACCCTAGAGCCGTCACACCTCCCAAGAGACTCAAAAACCACCTCTCTCCACGAAATTAAGTGCAAAATCGATCAATCTATTGAAGATCACGTCTAGATCATTAGAGAGACACTTGGCACACATCATTGAGCTCTTGGTTTGATTCTCTAACACACTCTTGCGTTTCAATTTGTAATTTTCGAGTGTGTTATTGGTGGCTTTGTAAGTTGTAATCAAGGGAGCTCTCAACGTGTGAGAACGCCCCTTCAAATTGGTTATTTACCCTTTGTGATTAGTGGAAGAGGATTGGCCTTCGTGGCGATCCGACGAGGGAAGGGTTGGAGAAGACCCGGTCCTTTTGTGGGCTCCTCAACGTGGACGTAGGTTGCCTTCGTGGTAGCCGAACCACGGGATAAATCGTGTGTCTTGTCCTTTTGCGTTCTTCATCTTAGTTGATCAACTTAATCTAGGGTTTGATTCACTTTGTTCAATTTGAGTTAAATTGTTGAGCAAGAGCCTTAATTGTAATAGAATTTGACATACAACTATTAAACTGTCATTCAAGTTTATATTTCCGCTGCAAACATTAACGAATCAATCAAATTGACTGAACTTGATCAACTTAGCCCGTGAAAACCGGACTAGTCCGCACTTTGCCGGACTAGTCCGATATCTCTGGTATTGACTTTGTTGTTGAGTGTTACAGGAACCGAGAAAATTCAAGAAGGCCTATTCACCCCCCTCTAGGCCTACATTCAAAGTCAAGATCAAGTATGGAGGAGGCAGAACACAACAGCAACAATGAAGAGGTATGTCCTACTTGCGAAGAAATGTGTGATGCTATTTCTCGTGCAACTATTATTGTCAAGAAAAAGGGAAAAAAGCTTAGGGATAATGCTGCTAAAATTGAATCACTAGAATCTGAAATTAACCGTTTAAAAACTTTGATTCCTAGTGATGATGCATGTCCCTCATGTGACTTAATCTATGAACAATTGTCCACATTAAGAAGTGCACACTCCTCCACTCTAGATAGACTTGATGAAGAAATTGAAAAGAACAAAGAGCTTGCTGCACTTGATGATAAAAACTTGAAAGATGCTAGCTGTTCTACAATTGATTTGCATTGTTCTACTTGTGAGGACCTTGATAAGAGACTACAGAATGCTATGAATGAAATTTCTATATTGAACAATGCTCTACGTTCTCATGAAGTTAAATTTTGTTCCAATTGCAAACTAAAGGAAAAAACTTCATGTGAAAATTGCCTTGATCTTTCCAATAAACTTGACAACATGCATAGGACATTAGATCTGTTTTGTAATGGGAATAAGAACATAAACTTGTTGCTGAATTCTTCCAAGTCTTGCAATGATAAAAATGGTCTAGGTTTTGATTCCCATGCTCATGCTAAGGCACATCCACCTAAAATTGTGAAGTCATTAGGAAGTGGTTTGATTCAAACAGTTCCTAAACAAAAGGGAGTGGTTTTCAAATCTGCAGGAGTATTGTCTCATTCGGTTTCAAATAAAAATATTGCTTGATCATCTAGACATGAACACAAAGTTGAATTTCATTGTACCTTCTGTGGTAGAGATGGTCATGTCATAGATTTTTGTTTTAGACTAGCTAAACAACAGAAAAAGGAAAGAAAAATTGCTAGATCTTATAACTTTCATGTAATTAGAAAAACACAACCTGCTTTAGTGAGTCAGAAATTTGAAAAGGTAGCTTCCGGACCTTCTGGTAAGAAATCCGCAAAAGCAGCTCCGATAGTTCCGATAGCTCCGAGAGCTCCCGGACCTTCTGTTGTTTCCTTCGGAACTTCAGCTTTTGTTTCCGGAGCTTCAGCCTTGTCTTTTGGAACTGCTGCTTTTACCTCCGGAGCTACTGGTTCTTGTGGTAAAAGAGTTAAGAATAGAAAACCTCAAACTTCGACTCATAAACCTGCTGTTTTATCTTAGCTTTCGCGTGTTTTTCCTACTGCACGTCGTGTGACTCAGTACTGGATACCTAAATGCCTTTTGACTAACCCCAGTATTGAGTCATCGACGTATTGTGCTTCTATGTAGGTTACACGTTTGAGGAAGGAGAACATTTGGATTGTGGATTCAGGTTGCTCACGCCACATGACCGGTAACAAAGATTGGTTCTCCTCCCTCTCCTTTGTGTCACGTGTAGAGAATGTTACTTTTGCCGATAATTCTTAACCTCCTATAATTGCTAAGGGTTCAGTTAGAGTAAATGATCACTACACTTTAAAGGATGTGGCACTAGTCAAAAATTTGAAATACAACTTGCTTTCTGTTGCACAATTGCTAGATGAAAATCTAGAAATTATTTTCAATAAAAACTGCTGCAAAGTTGTAGGTTCAAATAGTGAGCTTATTTTTAACATGTCTCGGTTTGGAAGAGTTTTTAAAGCTGATTTTGACATGTCTTCCTCTAAGCATAGGTGTCTAGTTGCTAATGATTCAAATGACTTATATTTTTGGCATTGTAGACTTGGTCTCGTAGGCTTTGATCACATAACGCGTGTTAGTGCTCTTGATCATGACAACTGAACCGTGTCAACTTTTGCACCTTGACACCGTAGGATCTTCACGTGTTCAATCCTTCGGAGGTAAATGGTATGTTCTTGTTATTGTTGATAATTATTCTAGATACTCTTGGGTTTAATTTATGGCGTCTAAGAATGAAGTTTTTAGTCACTTTAGAACTTTATTTCTTAGATTATCAATTGATCACCCAGGATCATTAAAAGCAATTAGAAGTGATAATGGAACTGAATTGAAAATCAATCTTTTGATCACTTTTGTGCTGAAAATAGAATAGATCATCAATTCTCTTCACCATATGTACCTCAACAAAACGGTGTTGTAGAAAGAAAGAACAGAACCTTAGTTGAGATGGCTAGGACTATGCTTGATGAATATCAAACTCCTAGGAAATTTTGGGCTGATGCGTTAGCAACCGCTTGTTATGTCTCAAATCGTGTTTTCTTGTGTGCTAAGCTAGGTAAAACACCATATGAGCTTCGGTTTGGACATAGGCCTAGTGTTACACACTTTCGGGTCTTTTGTTGCAAATGCATTGTTAAGAAACATGGTAAGCTTGATAAATTTGAACCTAGATCCATTGATGGCATGTTTCTTGGTTATCCATCTCATACTAGAGGCTACCGTGTGCTTTTACTTGACACTAACAAAATTGTGGAGACTTGTGAAGTGTCTTTTGATGAAGCTAGCCCAGGTACTAGCTCTGGTGTTGCAGGACCAGATCCGTATCCTCAGGGGGAGGGTATTTTCGAAGATGAAGAAGAGCCGGTGATACTGCCTGGTAGTTCCGAAGTTGACACGTGTCCAGCTCTGGACATTGAACAAGCTCCGGCTATCACCTATGCTGGTCCTCATCATCCACAAGTCACAAGCTCATCAATCTACAATGAACCTAATGAAGAATAAGCTTGTGAGACATTTGTTCCCCTACGTTTTTACAAAGATCATCCCCCACAACAGATGATTGGAAGCTTGCACGAACGAGTCACACGGTCCAGGTTTTGCAATCCAAATTCTCATGCTCATTCTTCTTTTGTTGGTTCTTTTGAACCCAAAGATATATCACACGCACTCACTAATGAATCATGGATTATTGCCATGCAAGAAGAGTTAGAAAATTTTGAAAGAAATAATGTTTGGAAACTTGTACCTCCACCTCAAGGTCACACTTTAATTGGAACTAAATGGGTATTTAAAAATAAACAAAGTAAGGATGGGGTTGTGGTTAGGAATAAGGCTAGGTTGGTTGCTCAAGGTTTCACTCAAGTTGAAGGTCTAGATTTTGATGAAACTTTTGCTCATGTCGCTAGATTAGAAGCCATAAGAATTTTGTTAGCTTTTGCAGCATCTAAAGGTTTTAAGCTATATCAAATGGATGTTAAAAGTGATTTTCTTAATGGCTACATAGATGAGGAGGTTTATGTCAAACAACCACCGGGTTTTGAAAATCCAGATTTTCCTAATCATGTTTACAAACTGTCCAAATCCTTATACGGTCTCAAACAAGCCCCTAGAGCATGGTATGATAGGTTAAAAACATTCTTACTTGAAAAGGGGTTTACCATGGGCAAGGTTGATAGAACTCTTTTTGTGCTTAAACATGGCAATGACTCATTATTCGTTCAAGTGTATGTGGATGATATTATCTTTGGTTGTGCTTCTCATGATCTTGTGTCCAAGTTTTCAGCAATGATGAGTTCCGAATTTGAAATGAGTATGATGGGTGAACTCACTTACTTTTTGGAGCTTCAAATCAAGAAAACCAAGGAGGGTAACTTTGTGCATCAAACGAAGTATACCAAAGACCTCCTAAGGCGCTTCAACATGGACAAAAGCAAGCCTCTTCGGACACCAATGGGAACAGCAACAACACTTGAACTTGATGAAGATGGTGAATCCGTGAATCAAAAAGAATATAGAAGCATGATCGGATCACTTTTGTACCTCACGGCATCAAGACCGGACATACAATTCAGCGTATGTCTTTGTGCACGGTTTCAAGCTTCCCCACGTGTTTCACATCGTCAAGCCGTCAAAAGGATTCTCAGGTACTTACATGGAACTCAAGAATTTGGCATTTTTCTTCCTTTTTCCTCAACCGTTACTTTGAAAGCTTTTTCGGATGCTGATTTTGGGGGTTGTAGGATTGATAGGAAAAGTACTTCTGGTGCTTGTCATTTTCTTGGTAATTCTCTTGTTGCTTGGTCCTCTAGAAAACAAAATTCAGTTGCACAATCCACAGCCGAATCTGAATATGTAGCTGCTGCTAGTGCTTGCTCACAAATTCTTTGGATTGTTCAAACACTTAAGGACTATGGGTTTGATCTAGATAGTGTTCCACTTTTTTGTGATAATACTAGTGCCATTTGCATTGCTAAAAACCCCGTGCAACATTCTAGAACTAAGCACATTTACATTAGGTATCACTTTCTCCGTGATAATGTTGAAAAAGGAAACATTGTGCTTCACCATGTAGATATTGAACAACAATTGGCTGACATTTTTACAAAACCTTTGTATTTCACTCGTTTTTGTTACATTCATAGTGAAATAGGGGTTATGCATCCTCATGGCTTAAATTGAGCGGAAGTTTTGAAACTTGGGAAGTCTATGTGTGAATCTGAAATTAAAATAATATGAGCATAGTATTTCATACATATATGACTTTTTGATTCCTTTTACATGCTGAAAGTTCTTACTATATTACTCGTGTTATACATTTTGTAGTTTTTGCCATGTCTAGTAATTGGAATAATTACTTACACTAAATCTGGTCATGGTCGAACTTTCTTGCTGTTTTGAACTTGTTGCATGCTCACAAATGCTTTTAATCATAAAGAATTAATCAAGTAATCAACTCACATGTTGAGTTTTTATGAACAAATATAAATTGAGAAAAGATCAAGAGAATATGCATGCATCGCACTTCTTCTTTTGAGATTGCTTGTCATTGCACTTAGATATGAACTTGGAAGAAGTTGTGTATGACTAAAACCATGTCCTTAAGCTTCTGATTGTCAAATGACATAGGCTTGGCTTGGTTGGTTAGAATAAGGCAGATGCGCATATAATCTCTTGCAATATCATATAATTTGTGTTTTGAAAAATAATAAAATGCAGCAACTAGTGTCATGCTTTCAGGTTTTGAAATAGTTAAGTTTGTGAGATCATGACTTGCTTAAATTGAAAATTACATTTGATCTCTAGCATGGCTTACACTACCTTATGTATTTCATTGATGTGATAATGTAAGGTACTTGATAGTATGACTTGGATGAGCTCTGTTTATATGTATATGTTATAATATGCTCATAACAACTAAAGAGGGAGAGATAATTTGTTTACATGCTCATGACTTGTTGAATACATTGTCAAAGGGGGAGAGATAAGCATGAAGAGAAAGAGAATATGTGCATAAGGAGAGATAATAAAGGGGGAGAAATGATATAGGGAGAGATAATAAAGGGGGAGAAATGATATGGGATAATTTTTTGGATTTTCTTCTCATTTTACTTTTGATTTACAAAGGGGGAGAAAGTGTCTTCAAAACTTCTATGTGAATAAGCCAATGTTCGGATTTTAAATGGTGTTGCCAATGCATTCATCAAGGGGGAGATTGTAAGACCTATATGTGCTGAATACATTGGCTTGTTGTGAATACACTTGGCTTTGATGATAAAAGTTTTAAATATCACCAAAACACATTTTTATCAAGGTCCGACTCTAGCTCCGAGCTATAGCAAGGTCCGACCATAGGTCCGACTTGCTTTGGGTAGCTCCAGCTACGGTAGATGCTAGGTCCAGCTTCTTGGTAAGGTCCGACTAGCTTTGGTAAGCTCCGGCGCTAGGTTCTACTAGCTTTTGTTAGCTCCGGCTCAAGCTCCGAGTTGCTCTGGCAAGGTCCGGAACTTGGCTGAAGTGCTTCTGCTTTTCACTTGCAATGTTTCGTACTTGCTTTACATTGTTGGAAAGTTTGCTTTGTATTCTTTTACTAAGTTTTTGGTGCATTTTGGATGATATGGATGATATCGTGTTACTGTGGTTTTGCAACATGCTTATGTGAAGTTCTCACATAGGGTGTTGTGTTCGGAACTAACTTGAGTCAAGTCGAGGACTTGCGCTCGTATGGATTGGTTGTTTATTCATGTGCAGGTGTTGCTTGAGTTCAAGTCATGGCTGGTGACAGGATCCATTGGACTAGTCTCAGGGAAGAGATGAGGTTCCAACAACCAAGTTCGGGAGGAACTGTGGTTGAGCTGATCAGGAGGTCGCGCAGGATGATTGAATCAAGGGCAGTGCATATGAAGGTCACTGAACGTCGAAGGAAGGTGTCCGCACGTATGCATGCGGTGCATGATGTGGCAACATGGTTCCGAAGATGGGATAAGGAAGGGAAGATCTGGTTGGAAGGATCGGATCGTATCGGTTGATGACTTTGGCTGCGGCGGAGTTGGTTATGGCTCGGTATGGAAAGTATCGAGTTGGTTATGTTAGGATTTCGTGTGTGTCACGAATTTGAGTTGTTTAGGAATGTGGAATACGTTCCTAAGGTGTTTGGGAGTCTTAAGATTGCTTCTATCTGCGTATAGAAGAATCTTGAGCAGTTATGGAAAGTTACGGTTCGTGATCTGAGTAGGATTGGAGTCCTAGTTGATATTGGGTTGGCATAAGGGCTGGTTATATAAGCAAGGGAGACCAGAGCTCATGGAGACGACTTTGGGGCTGTTCCTCTTGTGTTCTATTGAATAAAATTCGTAGTTTGAAGGAACTTTTGTGCCTTGTTCGTCCGACTTGTTCCAGACAAGTTTTACTCGTCAAGTTTCGGGACAGCACTACCTTTCGTCGGTGGTTTTATCATAACTCAAGTTTTACAGATCCAATTGACGTGATTCTTTTTGGGTTGTCTTCAAAACTTGATTATCTATCATCTGTCAAGATTTCACGGTCATTGATTTTGTGGTCTATGATCTACACGAGTTTCTTTGCAGCATTCCAGAACTGTTTTTTCTCGGGTAGGACATATTGACCTTTGTTTGATCTTTCGATCATAACTTGAGTTTTTCTCGACGGATTTGAGTGATTCTTTTTGTCTTGTCTTCGTGACTTGATTCTCTCTGATATCTATAACTTTTGTCACGGTGAAACACGTTTAGATTAGTCTAACACACGATTTCTTTAACAGATCATTTTTCTGCCGAAAGGGTTTGGGGTTTAATTGTTTCCTCTGCGTAAGATTTTTAAATCTACCATTCACCCCCCTAGTAGCTTTTCACGTGCTCTTCAATCCTACATTAACAATAAACATCCATCAATTAATATTGCAACATGCATAACAACAGTCAAGTATTACGATCGTGACATGTTTGGTTGTAATTTTGCCTAAGCTGACCGGGACTAATTGTTCCAGCAGGTGGCTTTTGGCAGTTCCTTTGTTGGACCTTTTGTGGAGTGGTCTCTGTCATCATTTTGTGTATTTAAGCCATTGAGATGTGCATGTCCTACATTTAATTAGCTCTCTGTTCACGATCAGCTGCTATCTGACCTTGTAAGTTCTGGAGTTGAATGTTTAACTCTTCATTATTCTAGTTTATGCAGTCCATCTGGGTGGTTAAGCTATCATTTCTTCCTTCCTACTCCTGCACATGATGATTGAGGCCTTCATTTCTATCTTCTAAGTTTTGAACTTGGTCATTGATGTGTTCAGCTATCTGGATACGCATAAGATCATGTTCAGGACCAGTAGGGTTAGCCATATAACCACGCCCCCGAACCTGTGATCTTGGACAACTGATTGAGGATCTATAACTACACTGGAAGATGTGGTTTCTCCTCTCATTTGGAATTGGGGCTCCCTGCTCAGCTTCCATGTCGTCCACTTGGGCACATACCTGGCTCTATATATGAAAAGAAAAGTCACAGGTACATTGCAAATATTTATTTTACTGGGGATTGTTTGAAGTCTTACTCACATGTACAGCTTCTGCCTGCTCGTTTGCCCAGGCACCGTTCTTCAAATGGCTTGCCGCCCACAGTTGTATGTCATCGAGTTCTTCTCCGGTCTCTGGGTCTCGCTACATAAAATACAAGTAAAATTCAACATTTAGGTACACATATTGATTGCAGTGCAAAGTAAAAGCGTGATTTATTTTTCATACCTTCTCGTAACTAAGTTGGGCGTAGAATTTGGAGCCAAGCGAGTGATTCGCCTTTTGTCTTCTTCAATTTTAAGAATTGGTCCTGCTTATTGACTGCAATAATTTTAAGAATTAATTCCACAAATGAATGTAAATCAAATAGTTTTTGTATGATGCGAAGCTATTAAAAAGTTAACTGACCTTGAATCGCCCAGACCCAAAATATTCTATTAGGTGCCATCACTCGGGCACCGATACGTTAGCAGGCTTGTTTCATAGACGCTCTTCATCGGTAGAATAACTCTTATAGGTGTTATGCAAAGTCGAGCGCCACCCCTTGTAGCGCTCACGAGCAATTTTCAAAAATTTTCTTGCGCTCTCCGGTGTGTCCTCCATGTCCCAGGAATCCTGTATATTGTATAACAAGTTGCTGTAAACTTACAAGATGGAGATTGCAAGAAAAAAAATACTTGTGTGTGGTGTGACAACACTAACCAGAATGTCTCGTACTATATCTCTCTTGTTACTATCGCCAACCTCTGCCCACTTCCTTGCACCGCTAACGGATGCATGTTTTTTTGTAAACATAACCGCAACATCGACAAAGTGCTGCAGATTAATACCAACCGCAGCACCCAACCAAGCAGAGAACTGAATTGGTAGCTTCACATGCTCCGTTCTACTAACTTGGGATGCATAGCGTATTCTGTCAACCTTAAGTCCTTAAGCCACACTTCTTCCTAACTTCCTTTCTTCTGTTACATTGATTCAAATAGTAAACAATTAGAGCAAATTGCCGCCTGACCAAGTTTAGTATCTTGTACAAATAGTGTGAAAAGAAGAAAAGTTTTATGTTCATACCATCTTCAGGACGAGTGCGGTAAATACGAGCGTGGGACGACCGCGTCCTAGTAGCATTTTGATATGTATTATTCCCTCATAGTTTATATTAATTGTCGTATCAGACCAACAAATGAATTAAAAATGAACTAGTTAGGACTGTCTGAATGAGAACTATTTTGATGGGGGGTACATTGTTGACTTCTTGTTGCTATTCATACCCTAAAATGAGCCATCTGGTACACATGTCAGTGGCGCTACTACACTCGCAGTACTGCAGAGGATTTTGAGTCCAACAGCAAAGCAGGCAAGACTGAGGGGGCGGGCATGCAGCTGGCAAGCTAGACTAGACAAAGATAGGGTTCGCCGGTTTGGTCTGACTCACATCAGCCGGAGCGCGTCTCAAAGAGAATTATTAATTGTATGACGAGTAATGAACGCCAGTGGTAGCAGGTGGCGAATGCAAAATAGATAAAGGCAGGCAACTTGTGGGATTGAAATCCTCTGCAGTACTACACCTGCAGTAGCTGCCACTGACATGTGGACCCATGAGACATCGGGTCAACTTGTCTGTGGCGGCTACTGTAGAAGCAGATATGTAGCATAGTCCCAGCTCGCGACGCTTAACAAAGCGAGGGTTCGGTCTGGCCGAGATCACCAGGAGCAACTCTAAGGAGGATTGGTGGAAAGGCGAGTAATGGCCAGGGATTTGCGGGTGGCGGGGTCATCATGGCACGCGAAGGATGGGACGTGGTGATGGGCGAGGGAGACGTGTCTGGGAGGACACTGAAGTGACCAACAGCAGGGCATGTGCGCTGGTGCCGGTCGGAGTGGCCGGCGGCGAGAGAACACAGCGTGGAGGCATCAAAAAATCATGCCATCACACAGGCTGATGAACTGTTAACTACAAAGACTAAGAAAGTAGAATCGCAAGGCATGCTAAAACAATTAGTAGAGCCTAGGAAAAAATGCAAATACCATGATACACCCATCATCAATACATTTAAAGGACACAACATAGTCTCTCAAAATGCTCCAAATTCAATGCCAAAGGAGTAAAAAACAAACACGCTCTGCCAAAACAAATGGCACGGTAGAGAGGCAGATAATAATATGATGTGATATGGGTAGTTGGAAGCTACCGATAGAGTCGGAGTGGGGCATTTTTTAGACTCCAAAAGTAAAGTTACGCTGGGGCGAAAGGAGCATTTCTGGTTTGTATATCCATACCTGCTGTTGGTTCATGCATCGTAGTACCGGGGAATGAAGAATCTTAGGGTTCCTGAACATCATGTGCTGCAATATTCTCTGCATACCATGCAAAGGAATTAATGTTTTCTAAAAAAATTAATTTTGATAGTAAACACATTTATAGTTATACCAGGTGCTTGTTGGCCACCATGAAAGCTTGTAGACGACATCACAGTTTTATGTCTTGTTCCTAATGTAAAGAGCATTGTAGGTAGTCATTCCAAATAACAATGATAATGTCAGATTACATGACCAATGTAGATTTTGGATCGGATGGTGTGGTTTCTATAAACTGCAGTGTTTGTTTGGAACGGAGGAATTAGAAATGAAGGAATAGAAAAAAAAAGCGTATGATCTGAGAAAGACACAATAAAGAAAAGAGTGTAAAAACCGTAGGAACCGAAAATCTTAGGAAGACAAATTTGTAAAACAAGAATGAGAGTACAACATTTGGAGTGGTAGATTAGATAACCCGTGTGTCATTTACTTCTAAATCCACAAATTACATACTACCTCTGGTTTTTAATATTTGTCGTTCTCAGCAAGGTATTGAACTAGAAATACACTACCGTAATAAGCTGTCAGAGCGACATTTATTTCGGGATAGATGTAGTGTATATATATATATATATATATATATATATATATATATATATATATATATATATATATTAATGAAACAGAAGACAACATTTCTTCTTTATTAGTTTATTTAATTTTTGTATATCAGCATGGATCGTGTAGAACCTAACTAGCCCAAAACTGCATGGATCGTGTAGAACCAAGCCAATATAGCTCTATAAAAAGATGGCATGGATCGTGTAGAACTTACCTAGCACAAAACTAGAGTCCGGGATGCGATGTCGCAGGGAGGTGTCAGCGACGAAGAGGTTCGGTAGATCCTGTCAAACTTGGTCGCCTGGCGTTGTACCCAGGAGTCACCACCACCAAGAGCTTCGATGTGTCACTGCGAGATCCATGGGGAAAAAATTGTAAAAACCATGGGAAATGAAAACACGGGAATTTCTTAAGAATACAAGTTTGGAACACAGGACATAGAGACAACACATTTCGAGTACTGCGAGATCACCGGAAGGGCAGTGCAGCGGTGTGTCGGGAACGGAGGCCAGTGTTTCCATTTATACTCATCGATGCTGAAATAGGGTTACCATAGACGGGACTGAAATTGGAGGCGCAGGGAGTAAAAATTGAATTGTCAAAATCTCCCTGGCGCTTTTTGTAGCGCTCGGCGAGGTTCTAGACATCTCGGCAGTTTTCCTGGTTGTGGCTATCCGTCTTGTGTATGGACACCACATCATGGAGCTTCCTCTGTCTTCAGACGACGGCCAAGGTCGTTTCTCGGGTCGTGGCCCCCGGCCACCCGGAGCTGCGGCAGTAGGTGTGCCGGCCGACGGCTTCTTTTTGCCGTTGGGCTTTTTCTTTTTCTTGCCATTCCCGGAGGTAGCGGCTTCACCCTTGGAGGATTTTTTGTTGGCCTCCGGAGGTGGTTGGGAGTGCATTTCACGACCCTCCGCAGCCTTGGCACACTTGTCTGCCAAGCTGAAGAGTTCTGTGATGCTGGTGACTTCCTTGGTCGCCAGCTTCTCCAGCATTTTCTTGTCTCGAATGCCATGTCTTAATGCTACAATAACAGAAGCGCTTAAGATAGAAGGAATGATATTTCGTACCTGGGAGAACCTATGGATGAATGATCGCAAGGACTCTCCCTCTTTTTGCTTGATAGCAAAAAGATCCAGTTCTGTGCCTAGTCGGGTGTATGAGCTGCCGAAATTGGCGGTGAACTGTTGGCACAACTGCGCCCAACTATTGATGGAGTCAGGCGGGAGGCTCATGAACCAAGACCTGGCAGTCCCAGTTAAAGCCACAGGGAAATAATTGGCCATCACGGCCTCATTGCCCCCAGCCGCAAGGATAGCGATGGGGTAGATTTGGAGAAATTCAGCGGGGTTAACAGTCCCGTCAAATTTCTCCGGCGGGTGAGGCCAGAACTTCTGCGGCCGTCTGACCATGCGTAGGTGCATGGATAAGGCAGAACAGCCTCCTCCTACTCCCTCAGGAGCAGGGCTGTCCCGAGCCTCTCGCCTCTCGCGAGCACGCTCGATGTGGGTGCGGCCGTCCTGTTGACGGTAACGACGATCGAGCTCCGCCCGGAGGTCATGAGTCGAAAGCCTCATTATCATGTGAGTACATCGCGCCCTGGAAGGTAGTGATGTCGCATGTTAAGATGCAGCACGCCTCCTGTGCTGTGAAGCTTGCAGACCGGGTCTACCCGACAAGGTCCAATGCTGTGATGGGGCCCGCCCCGAGGGGGGAGGACCTTGATTGCTGATGCGATTGGCTGCTGCTATAACCAGATGATCCACATCAGCTCTCCACTGTTCCATCGCACCCTGGGGTGCTCCTGGAGGCGATGGACGTTGGAGAAGAGCGCGCGCAGCATTAAGCGCATGTTCGGGGTTGTTGTTCTTCGATGCAGTGATCGATGCAGACGCCCCATCTCGCTCTCCAGCTTGATTCACCGAAGCGGATGGTGGCGGTGGTGGCATGACTCCTGCCACAGTACCTGTTGGCTGCTGCATGTTGCAGGGATTGCCTCCAGCGGGTTGCACAGCATGGTTACCGTTGGATGATCCAGCAGCTAAATTCACCATCTTCGAATCTCAGGCGCCCCCCTTCCTGGCGCGCCAACTGTCAGAGTCTGGTTCCGGCAATTCTCTTGGTACAACCGTTGGCAGCCCGCAGAGTTTCTTAGTTCGGTTGGGGCGCGTGGAGATTCAGAGCAAGATGGCGATTTGACACGAGGATTTATGTGGTTCGGGCCGCCTGAGCATAATACCCTACTCCACGGGTGTGTTGTTGTTGTTGTATTGGGTGTATGAGAGCGTGAGCCAGAGAAAGGCCAAAAGTTTGTAGCCAGTCTTAGCCTGTCTCCAGCGCATGTCCAAGACCAAAGTGTCTGGAAGTGTCCCTTGTGTATCGCTCGGCCAGTCCTTTATAGTACAAGGGTTGGCCGTTACATCATCAGCCTGGCCTGACATGTGGCCCTCGCAGTTACTGATGCTTAATACATAGTTAATGTGCTTAATTCCCCTTAATAGTGTGGTAATGCCCCTTAATGGTGGCGTTACTAGTATTAAGAGTACTCTGATCGTGTGTCATTAAGATAGCATTAATGACACATAATCAGTTCTTGAAGTCTTTAATGTTCCTTGAAGGTCCGAGCCATTGGAGGTCCACAAATCTGCCTATTGAGGTTGAAGGTCCGACGGTTGGACGCGTGGCAGCTCTGGAGCTTACCGTCTTGGACGAGTAGGTCTGGTGTTGTTGTACACGTGTCGGTACTGGAGCTTCCCCGTGTCGGGGGTTAGGTCCGGGGGTGCCACACAGGTATCCAGTCCGGAGCTTTCCCATGTATGGAATGTAGCTTCGGTTTTATGATACACGTGGCGGCACTGGGACTAACCATAGGAGGGAGGCAGGTCCAGTTCCGAGTGACACGTGGGGCCTTTGGGGGTCTTCGACTAAGATAGATGGAGTTCCTTCTCACTTTTTGCAATTCTAAGGGGTACCCGGTACGTAGGGTACCGATAATATCCATCATCAAAAAGACAAAACACGTACATATTGGTTGATCATGTTTGGGGTGCATGCATGTTAGACATAGAAAAGCCCTCGGTCATGTTTGACAAAACTAACATGCATACCTCATCTATGATATGTACGTACGTATGATTGACTAACATGCATACCTCATCTATGATATACCGGGGTAGATGAGGTACATGGCATAATAGTTTATGTGGCATGCCAATGTTGATTTCCAACTCAGACTAAGGATGAAAGTGAAACAGTTGTTTGAAGTTGATGGACTAAATAATTGACCCATTTGAAAGTTCAAGGACCAAACTGGGTTTTGATTGAAAGTTTGAGGATGAAGTTGAGTATTGTGCCAATTCTAAATGAGCCAAGCTTGAGCTTGCCATCTTGATGAGCTCAAGCTCGAAAAGTTCGAGTAAGCTCATTTATTGTTGTCATCTATGATATGTAGGTATGATTAACTAAACCATCTAATTCAATTAAAAATGTTTTATGGGACACAATTTTTATTTGTGATAGAAACAAATAATGTGCAACATCGTCCACCTTCGCCTACTCCATTAATTAGTTGCGAAACTAAATTATTTAGTATATTCTATTGTATATACATGAATTCTCGGCTCGGCTTTAGGTCAACTCGGTGTTTTATCAAACTCAAGCTTAAAAAGACAAGATCGCTCGCGTTCGACTCGTTGATAGCCCTATATGCAATTAAAGTTTTGGTGCAATCGTGTAATCAAAGATTTTCATCTGTTGGATCTACATCTTACGGTTATTACATCTTTTCATTTAACCCCTTCCACCACCACCACCAGCCCTCCACCTAGTGGAGGGGGTTAAATAAAAAATTTCAATGACCGTAATGTAGATCGATCCAATGGTTGAAGATGGTTGATTGCACGATTGCACCAAACATCTGATTACATTCTAGTTGAACACAACTTTAAAACAGGAAATCTTTTGACACGGATTAATCCAGTCGTGATGTTTTTCTCTTCTTGTTTTTGTGATGTTTTATTTTTTCTTGTTTCATGATGTTGTTTTTCATGTTTTGTACTTCTTCCTTCCCATATTACTTGTCATTAATAATTAGGACAAGTTTTCTAGTTCAAATATGAACTAAAAAACATGTTCTAACGACAAGTAATATAGGAAGGAGGGAGTAATGTTTTATGATAATGAACTCAATATTGCTTGTCTATTCCATCTATTATGTTGTTTTCTATCTGCTGTTTAGTGAACTATCTGTTCTATCTGTATTCTCTATTAATGAACGACGCTCCACACCGTCGGTGGCCTCTAAAGTGTTTTGTACGATACTTTAGCCGCTGGAGGTGACAAAAGATCGCCCGCAATGGGGCCCGCAAAGCGGTCTGTAAAGTAGTATAAATTACTAATAGGAAAGCGCAATAGGTAGCGACGACGGTAAAGAAAAGTGGAGACAATGAATAGAGAGAAAATAAAAGAAAGGACGAGAAAAATGTTAGAAAAAAATAGGTAGAACTCCAACGTACCACTTGCCCTATGCCCCTATAGGCGGTGTAAGCATTACCACTACTCCTATACGCGGCCAGAAGTTATTACCACTGCTTGAAGGGAAGTGTTGCAGACAAGATGTGCCGATTAGTTTATTTTGTGTTTATTGGGGATTATGTAAAGCTAGTTCTGTCGATTAGCGCGACTGGAATGAAAAGTGGAGACAATGAACAGAGAGAAAATAAAAGAAAAGACGAGAAAAATGTAAGAAAAATATAGGTAGTACGTATGTACGAATTAAGGTGAAAGAGCGTGGAGAACCAAACTATGAAACAGAAAATGTTGGGCACAAATTACTGTCAAACATAGTATGTTATCTCTATTGATGACAGGATATTATTCTTGTCCTGATGATGAAAACAGAGTGGTTCCATTACTTCCCGCGTCCCATGAGTGCATGCGAGAGGCGTGGGTCCCATAGGTTGTGGGTTCACATGTCAGCCACCCTTAATGCACCTGCAGTATCGCAGAGGATGTGGAATCTGCTATCACCAGAAGCCGAACCATCACTGCGCGCGACCCCCATCAGTACGCGCAGAGAAGACGATGGCGTGTGTCTTTATATAATATCTCCATCGTCTTCTTCGCGCGTACTCTATAGACACACCACCGTCTTCTCCGCATGTACTCTAGCTTCCTCTTTGTCTCTGCCGCGCACACCCTCAGTGGTTCCCTTCGCAGCACAGTGACGCCGAAGCCTATGGAGTTGCCGTTCACGCACGATATTGCGATCGAGATCACGGGGAGTGTCGTCGAAAGCTCCCTGCGGCCCTTGGACGACCTCTCCAGTATGTGTGCCACCTGCAAGGCCATGCATGCAGCGTGTCAGGATGTGTTGTGGGCAGGCGTGTTGCGCTGGAGCGGGTGACCCAAAGGATGTAGCGCGATCCGGGGCGGTACAAAGCCTTCGTGGAGAACCTAGCCATTGTCGTCCACCCTCATGCGTGCTACGTCACCAGGCTCAAGCTCGTCTTTGCGGTCAATCGCGCGCAGCAGGGCGCCCAATTTCTCGCCCGGGCGGCCAGGGTCGGCCACATGGAGGCGGCCGACGTCCTTGGCCCCCTCCACTACGACGCCAACCACGGAGCCCACGACACCGTCGAGTATATCCGGCAAGTCGAAGGCGAGGTCGACGTCGATGAGAAAGTGGTCAGATCCGTCGCCATCATGAGGACCAACAATGAGTGCAGGCGGTGTCAGATTCAATCCATGGATGAAATCCGTAATCTGACATGGGCGCATCCATGCCTGCCTCCGAGACCGCCGCTGGTGTCGCTGCCCAACATGGAGGTTGACCCGTGTACTGCTACCAGCTTCGGGAAGCAAGGGTGGAGCGGTTGTAGGGTCTTCTGTAATGAAGACTGTAGGATTAGACACGAGCATTTTGCATTCTGATGTGAGGTGTTATCCGGTATGGGCTATATATAAAAGACTTATAAGGTTGTGTGATGTTGTTTTTCTTGGTTTATGATGTCGTTTTTCTTTTTTTGTAGTAATGTTTTATGTTGATGAACTCAATGTTGTTCGTCTATTCCAACTGTTATTTTGTTTTCTATCTGTTCATTTAGTGAACTATCTGTTCTATCTGTATTCTCTGTTAATGAACGACCCTCGACACCGCCGGTAGCCTCTAAAGTGGCCGGTACGGTACTTTAGTTGCTGGAGGTCCCAGAGGGGATAGCCTGTAGTGGGGCCTGCAAAGCGATCTATAAAGTAGTATACAATACTAACAGGAAAACGCAGCAGGTAGCGACGACTGGAAAGAAAAGTGGAGACAGTGAACATAGAGAGAAGAAAAGAAAGGACGAGAAAAATGTTAAAAAAAGATAGGTAGAACTCCAACGTACCACTGTCTTAATGCCCTTATACGCGGTGTAATCATTACCACTACTCCTATACGCGGCCAGAAGTTATTATTGTTGCTTGAAGGGAAGTGTTGAGGACTAGATGTGCCAATTAGTTTATTTTGTGTTTATTAGGGATTATGTAACAGCTAGTACTGTCGATTAGTTTGTTGCCTGGAATGGTACGTTGAACATTACTGTTTAGTTCAGTCGATGTTTATTTCTACTATAATATTTAATCCTTGTTTATATCACTGTGTTGCTGCAGTTCAAAAGATTTATGCGTATGCTTTATTTTGATTGGAATACCACCCCCATTGCTACATTAACTTATTTAGATAACAAATTGCCAGAGCCAGACGCGCGCCCGTAGATGGGCTCACGAGTCATATGGATGAAAACCAAGCGTCCCAGAGCAGTTTCATCCCGCAAATACAAAGTGACTCATTGCAGTTTCAGCCCACGAATGACAAGCGGCCCAGCGCAAAGTTTCCCAGCGCAGTCTTGGGCCTACTCGGATAGCTTCACGTACGCTTTGTCCTGGCTGCCTGCCCGTGGGACTCTTCGATCCACAACAACTTCTCTCCCGATTGTACAAAATGAGCTTGGAGGAGCATCTGCCAGCCGCCACGCTCTTGTAGGAGCATACGCCAGCTGCCATGCTCTTGGAGGAGCATCTGTCGGCCGCCACGCTCTTGGAGGAACATCCGCCGGCTGCTACACTCTTGGAGGAGCATCCGCCAACCGCCACGCTCTTGGAAGAGCATCCGCCAGCCACCGGCATGGAGGAGCGTCCGCCGGCCAACAGCGCTACATACAATTGCTCACATAATGTTATTGTAGTTCTATCCTCTTACAGATATGTTGATTGAATTGTAGGAAGCGATGTCAGAAGATAAGACATGGATGGGAAAATACAGGTGTACAAAGGAGTGGCACGATGGAATGAAGCCATTTTTAAATTTAGCATTCCAGGGCACTCGTGAACAAGAAACGAAGCCTTGTCCTTGCACAAAATGTCGTAATATTTGCCACAGGACATGCAAGAAAGTTCATATTCACTTGCTTCATAACGGGATGTCATTTGATTATACTTGTTGGGTACACCATGGAGAAAAACGAGTTGAGAAAAATATTGTTGAGCAATCAGCAAATAATGAGGACATAATTTCTGATGATGTTGCTATGGAAAATATGTTATCCAGTCAACTTAGAGGCGTTGATCATGGTGGTACTTCAGCAGATGTTGATGATCCAGAAAATGCTATAAACCAGCAGGAGCCAACTGGGTGTGCAAAGTCATTCTATGACTTATTAAATGATGCCAAAAAGGAGTTGTATCTAGGTTGTGAGAAGGTGACCAAATTATCCTTCATTGTCAGGTTGTACCAGATAAAGTGTTTAACTAGTTTGAGCAAAAAAGCGCGTGAGTTGATCCTTGAACTATTCTCATATGTGATTCTAGAGGGCCACTGCATTCCTAATACACTTGAGAAAGTTCAGAAGGTTGTTCGTGACCTCGGACTGGGGTACGAAAAGATCGATGCATGTGTTAATGATTGTTTGATATTCCAAAAGGACTATTCTCTGCTGGATCGATGCCCAAAATGTGGTGAATTAAGATGGAAAAATAGTATTGGTGGGGATGCAAGAGGGGCTTTACCTTGTGGAAAAGCCAAGAAGCTTGTAGCACGCAAGATTCTACAATACTTCCCTCTTATTCCCCATCTTCAAAGGTTTTATATGGCAGAATCAACAGCATCAAACATGCGTTGGCACAAAGAAGAACATATTGATGATGGAATATTACGCCATCCTGCACATTCGAAAGCATGGAAGCATTTTGATAGCATTCACCCAAATTTCTCATCTGATCCTCGCAACTTAAGACTTGCGCTAGCATCTAATGGTTTCAATCCTTTTCTCATCTGATCCTCGCAACTTAAGACTTGCGCTAGCATCTAATGGTTTCAATCCTTTTGGAATGATGAATGTTTCTTACAATACATGGCATGTGATTCTAATCCCTTATAATCTACCACCTTGGTTGTGTATGAAGCAGCCTTATTGGTTGATGTCAATGGTAATTCCTGGGCCAAAGTCACCTGGAAACAACATTGACGTGTATATGCAGCCTTTGATTGATGAACTACTAAAATTATGGTCGGATGGTGTTGAAACATACGACAGTCCATAGAAAGAGACATTTCTCATGCGAGCTTCTATATTGTGGACAATAAATGATTTTCCAGCATATGCAATGCTATGTGGATGGAGCACAAAAGGCAAGCTAGCATGTCCATACTGCCATGTAAACACTGACGCCTTGTGGTTGAAATATGCACGAAAGTATTGCTACATGGGTCATCGTCGTTTACTACCTCAGAATCATAGGTGGCGTCGAGACAAAGCTTCTTTCAACAACAGGATAGAGAATAGAGAGGCTCCATATCACTCTCTGGTGACGAAGTACTCCAACAATACGAGAGTTTTGATCAAGTGAGTTTTGGACAGACGAATAATAAGAGAAAGTGCACTGAGGAAGATAGGTGGCATAGTAGGAACAAGAAAAGTATATTTTTCAGCTCCAGTATTGGAAGACATTGCTAATAAGGCATAACTTGGATGTCATGCACATTGAGAAAAACATTTGTGATAGCATATTGGGTACATTGCTTAATATGGATGGTAAAACAAAAGATAGTCTACAAGCTCGTGTTGATGTGCAAGATATGGGTATAAGGCCCAAGCAACATCCGGTGGATATGAATCGGAGGTATGATTGTCCATCAGCGTAATATACTTTGCATAAAGATGAGAAGAACACCTTATGCACGTTTTTGGGGGATGAGAAGATGCCCGATGGTTATGGCTCAAACATCAAGAGATGTGTGGACACAAAAGCACGTGAGGTATCAGGTCTAAAAAATCATGACTGCCATATTATATTTCAGAAGCTCCTTCCTATTGCAATACATGAGATATGGCCTGAAAAAGTTGTTGCACCTTTAATTCAGTTTAGCATATTCTTTTCTGGAATTTGTTCTAAATAATTGGCAGAACCAGATTTGGATAAGATGATCAAACGATTTCCTAAAACAATTTGTAAGCATGAGATGTTGCTTCCTCCCGTTTTCTTTGATATCATAGTACATCTTCCAATCCATCTTGCCGAAGAAGCTCGCTCGGGTGGACCTCTTTCTTACAGAAGGATGTATTCAATTGAGATGTACTTGGTACATTAAAGAGGTATGTACGTAACAGAGCTCACCCGGAGGGTTCTATAGCTTCAGGATATATTATGGAAGAGTGTATGACTTTTTGTAGTCAGTTTTTGGATAACATCAGCACCAAGCTTAATAGGCCAGAACATCATGAAGCTGCAGCTAGGAATGAACCCTCTCTCGAGTCTAATATATTTACAGAAGTTGATAATTCTAAAAAGGGTTTAAATGGGGCCAACTTACTATGGTGGAATTACATAACATCGGGCATTATATTATTTTTAATGTTGAAGAGGCGACTCCATGGTTCAAGTACGTATAACTCATATGTTCTATACTATATTGGATCATGCTTATTGTAGATGGCTAATTTAATTTTGTACCCTTTTCAATGAGCATTTTGAAGAGCTAAAAAAGATTCATTCTCGTGATGTTGAAAAATTCCATAGAGATGAGTTTGTTTATTGGTTTTAGAAACGAGTAAGTACATGCAAGTTTTTACTTTGATGAAATATTGAACAAATATGTGTTCTGAAGTTGGTTTATCGATGACCCCTTTTATACTAATGTGTACAGATTACGACATTACACAAAGAAAGCAAAGTAACAGACTATTTGTATGGATTATCTAGAGTACCTGATCGTCGGGCACGTTTTTTAGTCGATCATTCATAAATGGCTTCTTCTTTTGAACTGCAGAGGTGGAAAAAGATTTACGGACGCAAAACAGTGGTGTTATTGTTCGGGGTGGTGATCATGAGTGGTTTGGAGTAATCAAGAAAACGATTTTTGTTGATTTTGAAAAAAAAATCGAGGGGTTCTGTTATTTGAATGTGACTGGTTTGATTGGCTTCATTCCGGTCAGAGCCAAAGCAGAGGCTATAAAATGGATCGATACGGAATGATAGATGTTGACACTACTCTTTCTCAATTTAAGTATGAGACTTACATTCTAGCCACCCAAGCAGAACAAGTTTTTTATGTTTGAAGTGTGAAGCAACCTAAATGGGCTACAATTGTTAAAACGAAGCCACGAAACCTTTTTGCCATGCCCCCTGGAGACAGTGAAAATAATGTCACTTAGACGATGGAGGCTGAGACATTTGATGATCGATGACTTACTGATATAAATGAGGATAGGACCACATGAGATAGTAATGACATTGAGGGAGCAAACGGTGATGCTTCCACTCTTCAAATGAGAACATGTGATCAGTTTGAGGCACATAGAGTTCCACCAGAAAATGAAGATGACAATGACGACGACAACGATGATACATATATCAATAATGGTATTGTACCTCCAATATTGGGGGGCAGCGAAGATGATGATTTTTTTTATATAAGTACTGTGTGAGCTAGTTGTACGTGAACTATTTGATTTTTTTAAAAAAGATAAAAGCCGCTATCCTCTTTAGCAGCAAGCTTAGAAGCAAGCCAATATTGAATAATCCCACCCGTTTAGAAGATACCCAGAATTTGAAATGACACTCCTGCAGAAATTCCTAATGCAACGAACTAGTGGTTCCTGGCAACAGATCCTAATTTAACGAGTGTGTTCCGTGGCGATAGATCCTAAGGCCACAAACTAGTACAGTCGTGGCAACAGATCCTAATGCAACAATTGTACAAGCAAAATGGAGACACGCTTAATTAGCAGGGAAGTGCGTTTCTTATATGAAAAGCGCGTCCTCCCCACGACGTCCCCTTTTAGCTTCATGATTTTTTACATTTTGCTTCGATTCGCTGTTGATATCACACATCACTGAACTTAGAGCACATTCACTTGATAAGTGAATCATTCACTTGTCCAAAAAGTAAACAAATCCATCCTTATGATTCCTGTGGAACACGATGAACACACCATGCATTCATTCATTCACACAGTGGCCACCGTTTTGTAATATATCGTTAGGCCAACGATTGTGTTCCGTGATGATAGATCCTAACGCCACGAACTGGTGAATCGAGGCAATAGATCCTAATGCAACGATTTTGTTCCGTGGCGATAGATCCTAACGCCACGAACTGGTGAATCGTGACAATAGATCCTAATGCAATGATTGTGTTCCATGGCGATAGATCCTAACGCCATGAACTGGTGAATCATGGCAAAAGTTCCTAATGCAACGATTATATTCCGTGACGATAGATCCTAATGCCACGAATAGGTGAATCATGGAAAAAGTTCCTAATGCAACGATTTTGTTCCGTGGCGACAAGTCCTAACACCACGAACTGATGAATCGTGGCAACGAATCCTAATGCAATGATTCTGTTCCGTCGCGATAGATCCTAACGCCACGAACTAGTGAATCATGGCAAAAGTTCCTAATGCAGCGATTGTGTTTCGTGCCTATAGATCCTAATACCACGAACTGGTGAATCATGGCAAAAGTTCCTAATGCAATGATTGTGTTCCGTGGCGATATATCCTAATGCCACGAATCATAATTCGTGGAAAAATTTCCTAATACAATGATTCTGATTCGTGGTGATAGATCCTAACGCCACGAACTGGTGAATCGTGGCAACAGATCCTAATGCAACGATTTTGTTCTGTGGCGATAGATCCTAACTCCACGAACTGGTGAATTGTGGAAAAAGTTCCTAATGCAATGATTGTGTTTCATTGCTATAGATCCTAAAACCACGAACTGGTGAATCGTGGGAAAAGTTCCTAATGCAATGATTCTGTTCCGTGGCGATAGATTCTAATGGCACGAACTCGTAATTTGTGGCAAAAGTTCCTAATGCAAAGATTTTGTTCTGTGACGATAGATCCTAATGCCACGAACTGGTGAATCGTGGCAAAAGTTCCTAATGCAATGATTGTGTTTCGTGGTGATAGATCCTAACGCCACGAACTGGTGAATCGTTGCAAAAGTTCCAAATGCAATGATTTTGTTCAGTGGCGATAGATCCTAACACCACGAACCGGTAATTTGTGGCAACAGATCCTAATGCAATGATAGTGTTCTGTGGCGATAGATGCTAACACCAAGAACTAGTGAATTGCGGCAATAGATCCTAATGCAACGATCGTGTTCCGTGGCAATAGATGCTAATGCCACAACCTAGTGAATCGTGGCAACTGATTCATGGTGATAGATCCTAATGCCACAAAACTAGTGAATCGTGGCAACAGATCCTAATGCAATGATCGTATTCCGTGGCGCTAGAATCTAACGCCACAAACTAGTGAATTGTGGCAACAGATTCGTGGCGATTGATCCTAATGCCACAAACTAGTAAATTGTTGCAATAGATCCTAATGCAACGATCATATTCCGTGGCGATAGATGCTAATGCCACGAACTAGTGAATCGTGGCAAAAGACCAAGCTTACTGCAATTATTTAGTATTCGTTGCAGTACAATCGTTGCAACAAGGCGAAATCCTTGTAGTGTACGCTTTGACTCTTATCCACAACACTTTTAATTCTTCGATCAGCAGTTTCAACATCACATTGAGACATGACCCGGGATGATCAGGTCCATGTACAATGAGGCTGAGAAACATGAACTCGTTCTTCGTACAAAGAGTCGGTGGCAGGTTGTAAGGAGTGACAAAGACGGGCCGACAGGAGTATGGCATGGCGTTTGTACTGAACGGTACAAATCCGTCTATAGGTAATCCAATGCGAAAATTTCTCGCATCACGAGAAAAATCTGGATTGAAATGATCTAGTGCCTTCCATGCATCACCGTCGGACGGATGCGTCAAGAATTCTTTGTTCTCATGTTTACCTTATTTGTGCCATCTCATGTGTCTTGCAGTTCTTTTTGAAAGAAACAACTGCTTCAACCGTGGTGTCACAGGAAAGTAATGGAGCTGCTTATGTGCGACATCTGTCATCACATTATCGCCATCGTCATTAACAACTTCAACATACCTTGGTTTACCACATTTCAAGCACATGTTCTCGTTGGCATGCTCTTTCCAGAATAGCATGCAGTCGTCTGGGCACACATCGATTTTCTCATAGTTCATATTGAGACCAGATATCTTGATCTTTGACAGATACATATCTTTAGGCACTTTGTGAGGTTGTGGAAGGATATCGCAGATCAATTTCATGAGATCATTGTAGCAGTTGATGGAAAAAAGTACTTAGACTTAATTGCCATAAATCTGGTCAAGAAAGCAAGGACACTCACACTCGTGTGTTCATGCAATGGCTGTTGTGATTTCTTGAGCTACTTGAAGAGCTCCTCTGCCTCATTTGTAAGAGGATCCTCTGCTTCCAGAGCTTCTAGCGCCTCATCCATCCTATCAACCGCTGTTATATCATCATCCTCATCCACTTCTACTATGACTTGAGATTTAGTCTCGCCGTGGAAGGTCCACACCTCATAATTGGTGTGAAACCATTTCAACATAAGTGAAACGAAAGATCCAATCTGCTCAAAAACTTTGTGTTCCGACATTTCGTACATTGGCACCGCACCTTATCATCCGTTGACAACAAAAATGCTCGACCCAAAAATTTATCTAACTTGATGTATCACTCATCAGAGTGACCACCAGTTCTGCTCTTCCAGCCAGTATACATCCAACTACGGTCTTCACCCATGTTTAACTTTGCACTTTAAAGTGGAAGAAATTATCGTTAATGTATGCAGGATAGGTCCTAAAATTTCGACAGCATAACACCGCCTATTTAACACTACATCCCCCTATCCAGTGCAGTTCTTCAAGTGAAAAGTGGGACAGCTATACAGTTATAGCCGTCATACATATGTCAGCCGCTCGCTGGGGGATGCAGCTCTTCAAGACGAGAGAGGAGGCAAGAACAAGAGAGAGAGAGAGAGAGAGAGAGGGAAGTGGGTCCGTTGAGGTCCCCCATCCTCATGCGCGGGTGCTTGCCATCTGCACCATCATCGTTCGTCTCCGTGTCCGTTTAGACGCATACTTTAACTTCTAACAAAATGGGCCTTGTCGGTCCTTAAATGGGTTGTGTCAGGTCAAGTCGATCCAAATCCCATTTTTATACATATAGTAACACTCGAGAAATCAAATGAAAATTATAACCATAATGTAAAAAACAAAGCAATCCAATTAAACGTAAACATAACAATTATTAAATTGTAACTTATCAAATAATAAACATAAACCTAAACCTAAATAATTTTATCATAAACATAGACATAAGCATTGACCTAAACCTAGCTTAGCAAACTTAATCTCAATTAACAAAAATTGAACCTAGGCATATAAATCTAAACATAATTAAACCTAAACCTAGTTAAGCACGATTAACATAGACATAAGCATTATCAATTGAATACAAGAATTCTTCCACTAATCAACAATTTAATCCATGAATTACACAATTCAATCAACTAATCACCAATTTAACCAACAAATTACACAATTAAATCCTCTAATCAACTAATCACCAATTAACCTAACTATTTCAACACATAAAGCAAAAATTAAACACATTAATTCAACACATTAAGCCATGGAGGAGGGGAGGGAGGGAGGGGGCGGCCATGGAAGGTGGGGCATCGGCTAGGAGAGGGGCGGCCATGGAAGGGGGGCAGCCATGGATGGGGGAAGAGGGGGGCGGCCATGGAGGGGGAGGGGGATCGGCTATGGAGGGGAGGGAGGGTGTAGGGGGCGGCCACAGAGGGGGGCGGCCATGGATAGAGGGAGGGAGAAGAGGAGGGGTGGTGGCCATTAAAGGGGAGCTTACCTCGAGGCGGCGGCGAGCGGTAGCGGGCGCGGCGGGAAAGAGGTGCTCGGTTTGGAAATGAGCCAGGAGAAGGGAAGACAGGGGTATACGGCTTTAATCTGCAATGGTCAGGTTAATTGCAACGACCCTAGAGTTGTTCGTTGCAATTAACATTATTTGCGATGGCATAGGAAACGGCCATCGCAAATAAGCATTATTTGCGACGGCGGGCCCATTTGCGATGGCTCCCAGGGCGGTCGTCGTAAATTAACCGCCTAGTTACGACGACTCTTGTTATTTGCAATGGCCTGTTGCGGGCCATCGCAAATAGGCTTATTTGCGATGGTCGGCCGTCGCAAATGATCGCGTTTCCTGTAGTGGTTGAGTCCATCTGGGTGCATCACCCATTGGGTTGTCCTTCTCTTTGTACTCATAGACCGTGGAGGTTGTCGGGGGCATGGCCGCTCCCCTTTTATGGCTTCTAGTTACCCTACTAGAGACATTACTCCTTCGTCCTTCCTCGATGGGAAGAAGGTCAATAGTTAGCCTCCGGCATTTGTACAAATGATAATCTGGGTTAGGTAACCGAATTTCATTGACAAAGTGGGATAATAAAATAACAAAGAGTCTTCTTGATCACGCTTAAGGGTATGTCCTTGCACTAAATAATCTTCATCAATTAATTCTCTTTCATTTTCAATATACTCAAATGAAGAATATTCTAGTGCTCCTACGCTAGTAGCAATATGAGTAATCAATGAAGTGCATTCAATTGGCCCTGTTCTTGGAATGTAATCTAACTATTATGTCATCATGGCAATGACTGGAGCAACTTTTATCTTTCTAATCATGGCAAATAAAATTTTCATCTCATCATCACGCACTATCCTTACGTCTCCTTTAGGGAACATAGTCATAGCCACCCCTCTATGCATGAAGTGTAAAGTAGGGTTGTGTAAGTTGCTATTCCTAGGTGAACTACATCTGACCTCACAAGTTAAATCTTGCCAAAAACTATGTTTGTTAAACTTAGGCAAAATGCCTAAATCTAGCAAACATCATCTATGGAAGCCTAGGATTTCACTTAATTCTTTTCATTGGATGTTGTATTCTCTTTGAAATAATCTAAAAGTAATACCATCAAATCCTATTTTGAGTCTGCAAAGGAATTGTATGGAGAGAAGGCGTGAACCTCTATCCTCTATGTGAGCAAAGTTTTCCCATCCTAGTGCACGCCAAATAGAAAAGAATTCGGAATCCATACCTATTCTGGAGATCAAATCCGTATCATATGCTTTCGTATGAGAAAACTCACGATCTTTGAGGAGCTTGTGTGCTTGATCTTCAGCTTCACTTTGTATGTTGAGGTCGTCATTGTGAAGAATTTGATGAGGGTTGCTCCTCTCACCCATGGGAGTGTCTTCACCTACACTCCTACTCCGTGAACTTGGTCTAGCAATGGAAATGGGGTGTGCACTTGAGTCTCCACCATGGCTTGAGCTTGCAGCATCCCTTTCCAAACAACCTCTTCATCCCTTTCATGGCCATAACAAACTAGAACACAACAAGGCAAAAACTCGAACGAGGTGATGTTAGTGAAAGCAAAACCCACAACGAATTTTCTCTTGAAGAACCCGAGAGCAAATTGCAAATGCAAGCAAATCTTTTTGAGTTGGGAATTGATCGAGAGCACTTTAATAAAGAGCAAGAAAAACAATGTGAGCAAGAGTGACTTTGGGGAGGTATGAAATGAGGTGAAGTGTGAGGAGAAGTGCCCCTCACGGCCACCATTTATAGTGTGCACTCCCCAACGGTCACTAGGGTACCAAATGTAGCCGTTGGAGGAGAGAGAGGCAAAATGTCTCCTTCCCCTAGTCGGCCGAACAAGGGGGTCGCCCGCACTCACAAGTGGGCTCCCCTGTTCTCCCTTTTGGCAGGTGGCTCCCCAACAGCTATGGAACTAGCACGTTGGTGAATTACCACTTTTGCAACTCGGAAAAATTGTTTCCCGAATAAAAACTCCTTTTTCAAAACCCAACAATTTTCTTTTTGTGAAAAGAAATAATAATGATAGTTGAGAATATAAGATTTTCAACTTACTAAGAAAAACAAAATATGCAGTGGGGAAAAATCAAACAAAATGGGGAAAACAAAATAAAGAGAAAAGAAAAAAAAGGATAACTACCAATTTAACCTAGTGGCTAGGTCTCACCACTGTCCGATGAGATGGACATTCCTCCTTCTTCATTTCTTCACATCCGGGCCCAGAGGGATGGGCTCTGATGGTTTGTCTTGCTTCTTCTGTCATACCTTCTTTGGCGGCTTGGTGGACTTGGGCCTTTGGGGAGGCCTGGACTTCTCCGTCTTCTTTGGGTGTCGGCGTGGACGGTAAGATGGGTTTTCCGCATAGATCAAATTCCTCATGAATGCAATTTGCGGGTCCACCTTTGGAGGTATGATTTCAACCTCTTGAATGTACTTAACATTCGGCCCAATGCGGATCATGGAGCATTGCTCCAACTTTGGGGAAAAGTTAAACTTCTCCTTCCCATTGATATGAAAGTGGATTTCTCCAGCTCCCACATCTATGCGAGCCTTCGTGGTGCTTAGGAATGGTCGCCCAAGAATGAGCGGCGTGTCCATCTCGAACTCCATTTCGAGCACAACAAAATCCACGGGTATGAAGCAATTGCGGATTTTCACCAGAACATCTTTGGCGATACCATCCGGATAACAGACTGAAGAATCAGCCAGTTGGAGCTGCATTGTTGTTGGAGTAAGTTCCGTGAAATTCAGCTGGTCAAAAACCACCTTGGGCATCACACTCACATTTGCTCCAAGGTTACAAAGGGCCTTGTCAAAGTGGTGAGCCCCAATTAAGAATGAAATTGTAGGACATTTGGGGTCCTTCAGCCAGTTGCCTCCTTGAAGAGAAATCATGTTGGCACTTTCCATAGGAGGTTCTCGCTGTCCTGGCATCTTGCCATTTCCCACTTGAGGAGCATGTGACATCCGGTTCCGAAAAGGAACCAAGCGTGATGCATATGTGTGCCTAGGATATAAAACACACATACACAAGTGACCCACAAATGATAAATAGATTATAACCATGTCTCGAATAATAACACTAATAATTGTACCTTATTACAAACCAAATAGTCTCTAATACAAGATCTAAACAACTGCAGCGGAAAAGACTAAACACTAAAGACTCCAAACTCCACAGGCAAGCTTGACGTTAACTCGCGCGCCTAGAACTACTCAAATACCTCCTGATACTTCACATTGTTGCATGTGTCTGAATTTATTGGGGGAATAGCAAGGGTGAGCCCATGTCAAACTCAGCAAGTGTGGGAAAATATGACATGTAGCTTAAACAAGGAATGACATTAATAATGGCTAATTGCATAAAAGTACATTCAAAATAGTTGAAATTGCAATAATATGTTCATTAAGTGTGGTCCTTCCCAAATAACCCAAATAACATCAATTTCAACTTAAATAACCAATACCAGCAATAATAATCCATAATCAATTCATAACTGCTCATATGTCTCATTTTCATCAATTCCATATATCAAAGTCAATCGATAAACCAATACCAATTCCCCATCCAATTTCAGCCATTAAACCAAGTTAAAGGTCCAAATTCTAATCATGTGAGGGTTTAGGTTGCTCATAACCGGGAGAATGGCTATCATGATAGTTTTAGACACACACTCTACACAGGTTGTACCACTTTACCCACAAGTTCGTGATTTCATCACCTTTCGATGACTATGGAATCTCAATTATGTCATCTCACACTTACTTAGGTGTGTGGCCAAGAGATCACAAAATAGCCTTTACAAAGTGATAACTAGCATATTTAGACCTCACTGAGGTTTCACCGCTGGTGATGTCTCCAACTGAGCACATCCAACCAAGGACCCCTCTTGAGCCATTTGGATCCCAGGGTAGTCCCACCATTCACTACCAACCCATTCGACTACCCCTACCCCAAGCGTTCTTAATGGTCCAAATAGTACTGGCAAATCACTAATTAATCAGCTAAGCCGCACCCATACTTAGCGCTGTGGTGGCACTGTAAATTCTGGATGGTCGCTTCACGAACCGATCCTTAGATCTAAATTGAGCAAAACTACCAAAACATTATTCCAACCCATTCCACATAACCGGCTTGCTTAGATCCCTATGCACCATGTTGCTAAAGGGTCATTAATATAAATCCTCATCATTAAGGTGTTCAATAGTTCATAATTAAGCAATATGATTGTTTTCCCAAACCCAATTGAGTATAGCGAGGCAAAAGTGTAAAATACCCTTCGCGACTCTCTACATAGTGTTCAAGCGACAAGGGTGGTCATACAAGACGAGTAAACTCCTATCATTGGGTTTTCCCATCAATTGACACAAGCAATGCAATTTTGCAAACAAAACATTTAAAAATCTGGATCAAAATGATCAAGGACACTTGCCTTGCTCTTAAGCTTGGTTTGGGTCGAAGACTTCACAGTTCTGGTTTTGCAGGTCCTCGAAAGCACTCTCTAATGCGATACCTTCTATTCTGCGCGACAAACATGCAAAATAACAATTACAATAAAATAGTACTTATATATTACTTAATATGCCATGATATGCATCATTAATGCAATTGTAATGTAGAACTTGTTAATGAGTTGCTATTAATGTTCACTAACTTGTTATAATGGTTTTTAACAAGTCTGAACATTCGGAATTGATTTGAGTCGATATAGGGGCCAGACTAGTCTGCCCTATACAGAACTTCAGAGTTAGGGTTTCCTTATCAGCAGGGTTTTAAGGTTAAATTCTCATGGAACATGAATGTAGAGGGTGTACCACGTGTCTAGAGATCCAAGACTCGAAGATTGGATGCAACACTTGTATCTTGACGTTTATGGCTTGATGAAGATGGGTTGATGAAGGTTTTGATGATGAAGAACGTCAATTGTCGAAAAGTTGACGAAGATAGATCTTGATTGAACCTTCCCCCTCTTCTCCTTCTTCTCCTTGCTTCTGGGCTCCATGACATCGGCACAAGGCAAAGGACAGCAGTGAGGGTTTTTCTCAAAGGTTGGAGGTATTGGGTCGTTTATATAGGGGTGGAGAGGTAGGGTTTTGGGGTGAATTCCAATTTGATTTTTGTGGGGGATGAGTAGGGGCCGAGGTGGGGTCCACTTGGGCTCCTCTGAGGTTGGGCACGAAGTTCATGGGCCCAATTAAGGCAATTACCCAATAACCAATCGTGGAAGAATATTAGAATCCGAGTTGAAATTTGTAGGCCGGACTAGTCCACATAAGGGATCGGACAAGTCCGTTGTGGAACAGGAACTATTTCAGACAAGTCTGGTTCACTGGCCGGACAAGTCTGGCGTGGCTGAATAAGGTTGATCCGGACTGAAATTTTACACACGATCGGACTAGTCCGTTGGGAATTGGACAAGTATGTAAAACATCAGAGCCTCAAACGGACTAGTCCGTGCAATGTGCAGGAAAAGTCCGGGCTCTGAAGAACTTGAATTTTTCTGAAAGAGAATAGGGACACCGAACTAGTGCGGATTTCTGGGCCAATCAAGTCCGTACTCTAACAGACTTAAATCCCTAATTAAGCCTAAATTCATTTTAATTTTGATCCTTTTTATGTTGCTTAATGTTAAAAATGGATGAGGATGTATGCAACGCATTATGCATGAAAATGAGGGTGTTACAGAACAGCAGCTGCCAGTTGAGCCATCTGAGTTTCCAACATCTTGTTGAAACTCAATTGATTCTTGAAGGCTGAGGATAGTCCTTCAATCTTGACATTAATGCTCTCTAGGGTCTTGTCATTGGCCGACAAATTCTTGGATATAGCCTCATTGATTTTCAGCTGGCCAATGACAGGTTCTCTCAAGTTGGGTTGATTTCCATTGTTGCCATTGTTGTTGTAGCCTCCTTGAAAGAATGGGCGTGGTTGGCCCCACCCTTGACCTCCCGGATGATAGCCATTGTTGTTTCTATTGTTGGCTACGTATAGGGCATCCTCACGGGTTTTTGGATAGTCATTGCCCAAATGGCCCATGTTGCCACAGACTTCACAAGTGATGTGAGAGTCTAAGGCATATGCATTGACACATACTCACCATTGCTTTGTCCATCAATTTTCTTCATAAGGAGGTTCAATTTGGCAGCAATCATGTCCACCTCCTTCAGGATGTGCATGCCTAGCTGGCGGGTATGGATACGCTCGTTGCTCCATCCCATGTTTGACACCATCTTCTCAATCAAATCTTTGGCTTTGGGCACCGTCAATGAGAAGAAGGCACCTCCAGCAGCAGCGTCAACATGGTCACGGACGAAAGGGATCAGCCCGTTGTAGAAGTTTTGGACGATGAGCCAGTCATCCATCCCATGGTGGGGACAAGCTAGGATATACTCCTGAAGCCTTTCCCAAGCCTCGGCAATAGATTCATTGGCATCTTGCTCGAAGCTGGAAATTCTTCCACGTAGGGCATTGGTCTTGCCCAACGGGAAAAACATGGCAAGGAATGTCATAGAACACTTCTCCCAAGTGTCTACAGCACTTCAGTTCACGTAGAACCACTGTTTCGTTCTCCCAAGAAGAGAGAACAGAAATAGCCTAAGACGAACAACATCGGGAGATACATCCTTGATCTTAAAAGTGTTGCGGATCTCAAGGAACTGTTCCAGGTGAGCACTTGCATCCCTGTTAGCCTTCCCATAAAATGCTTTGGCTTGCACCATATTGATAAGGCCAGTCTTGATTTCAAAGTTTACATCTCCTGTGTCAACAGTGAGCTCAACAGGAACATTATTAGCAGAGGGAGCTAAAAACTCACAAAGGGTCTTCTCGGCCATTAGCGCTTCGGTTTTTGGTGCAGTTGCACTGGCTTGCTTTGACGCTCGAAGCTTCTAAGGAGTAACGACACGAGGTCAATCTCTCAGAAGGGATTCGGGATCTTCAACAAATGTTTTTCGGCAAGCGGAAACCAGACATACACTACCCTATTTTCATATAAAATGCAAAAACAAAGAAGGATTATCCTACTAAAACCTACCAGGGTCCTATCCTATTCACTCAATCATGCAATACTTCGGCTGTCTTCCCCGGCAACGGCACCAGAAATGCTTGTTAACGGTTCCTATGCACTACTAACAATTCATCTCTAGCAGTGGTACCAGAAATGCTTGTTAATAGATTTTAGATTATACATGTAAATTCGCAAGCGCACGGAAAATATTGATGTAGCATTTCCCCTCTATGAGTATTTCCAAAGGGTGTCATATATATTCTCCCAAAGGAAGTCTACATGGAAACAAAGCAATCATCAAATGGAGAGGCTAGGTTGATCTAGGTAAGGTTCTAGCAAGGATGGATAAATGATAGTTGGGGTAGTGTGACACACTCAAGAGCATTCTATCTAAGGGGATAAATGAGGTAAAGAGAGACTAGGCTAAGGGTTAGGTAGAGACTTTTACTTTGCTTCTAATGTACATATACATAGCCTAAGTTAGTTACTAATGATTATATTGATTATGAATTCTCATGCTATGTGGATTAACACATCGGGCACGGGTTTACCCCTAGCAATACTAGGACAACTCCCACCAAGAGCCTGTGGAATAGTCGAACGTGGAGGATTACAAAGGACAAATAAGGATGTCACCACCTACTTCCTACCTCTTCAATACGTGGGTCTATGAGACATTCAACGCTACTTTCTATCCTAGCACCATGCTAGCATATTAAGTAATTACCTTAAGAGTCTAATCACAAGCCATCCTAAGGCAATGAACTTAATCATCGGTGAACCAATGTTAATTCATAGCATAAGTTATTCATGTTAACATAATCATGTCCTAGCTAATTAGACTATAGTGGAGGTTCATAGTGTTTATGATGATATAATGACAATGTATAGCATAATCATAAATACTACTCCTACCACATACATGAAATCCACAATCAAACAAGAAATGCTTCATCCAAGTATATGAACAATAGAAGACTAAAGGTAACATATTTATTAAGAGAAAAGTCACAAATACAAATAGGAATATGAGAGCCATACCTTTCCCAATTAGGAATTGGGAAGAGACTCCTTCTACTCCTCTCCTACTTGGACTATGAACTAGAGGCTCTCCTCTCTACATCTTACACTCCTCTAAACCTATGGAGAATAGTGTATACAATAGATGAATACTCAAGTGGCATGTGTGTGTGTGTGAAGTGAGGGTAGAGGGTCCTATTTATAGGTGGAGAAGGGTTGGTTCCGCCCACCAAAACCGCGCGAATCAGTCACCACTGACTTCTTCAAGCTGGGAGGAGCCAACATATGGCGATTGACTGAGTTTGGCGCCAGGACCAAGTCGGTCGATTAGGGGGGTCGAACGACCTGGTCTCGACACCGTTTCTCGTGTTCTTTCTCCTGGTCACTACAAGGTGGGTCCCTTCCCTTAATATGGGTGCTACACCCTTGGGTGGCCTCGAATACTTCTGTTTGTGGGCCATTTGATCCATGTGGTGCCATGACATGTGGCACCAATCAAGCGACTACACCTGCAGAGACCAATAAAATATCATTCCAGCCAATCAAGCGACGACATGTGGCACGACATGGATCAAATGGCCTACAAACAGAAGTATCTGAGGCCATCCAACGGTGTAGCACCAATATCAGTCAATGGGACCCACCTGGCAGAGACCTGGAGGAAGCACAGCTCCAACGGGGCTGAGACCAAGTTGGTCGACCTCCCTAGTCAGCTGACTAGGGAGTGGCGCCAAACCCGTTAAAATGCCATGTGTTGGCCCCTCCCGGCTTGAAGAAGTCATGGGTGAATGATTTGCGCGCTTTTGGTGGCGGGAACCAAACCTTCTCCAAGCAATAAATAGGACCCCTCACCCCTCACTTCAACACACACCACTTGAGTATTCATCCATTGTATCCACTACTCTCCATAGGTTTAGAGGAGTATTTTATTGGTCTCTTCCAGGTGTCTTCGCTTGATTGGTGCCGCATGTCGTGGCACCAAACGGATCAAATTGCCCACAAACAGAAGTATCTGAGGCCGACCAACAGTGTAGTACCCATATTAAGGGATGGGACCCACCTGACAGTGACCTGGAGAAAGCACACAAGAAATGGTGCCGAGACCAGGTCGGCTGACCCCCCTAGTCGACTGACTTGGTCCATGTGCCAAACTTGGTCAATTGCCATGTGTTAGCTCCTCCCGGCTTGAAGAAGTAAGTGGAGACTTATTCGCGGGCTTTTGGTGGCGGGAACTGACCCTTCTCCACCTATAAATAGGGCCCCTACCCTCACTTCACACACACACCACTTGAGTATTCATCCATTGTATACACTTCCATAGGTTTAGAGGAGTGTAGGCTGTAGAGAGGAGGGCCTCTAGTCCATAGTCCAAGTAGGAGAGGAGTAGAAGGAGTCTCTTCCCAATTTCTAATTTTGAAAGATATGGCTCTTATATTCATTTTTGTATTTGTGACTTTGCTCTTAATAAAGATGTTATCTTTAGTCTTCTATTTTTCATATATTTGGATGAAGTGTTTCTTGTTTGATTGTGGATTCCGTATATGTGGTAGGAGTAGTACTTATGATTATGATATACCACTCTCATTATATCATCATAAACACTACAAACCCCCACAATAGTCTAATTAGCTATGACATGATTATGTTAATATGAATCACTTATGCTATGTATTAACATTGGTTCAATGATAATTTAGTTCATTGCCTTACGATGGCTCTTGCCTAGGCTCTTAAGGTAATTACTTAATATGCTAGCATGGTGCTAGGATAGATGAGTAGCATTGAATGTCTCGTAGACCCATGGATTGATGAGGTAGGCAGTAGGTGGTGACAGCCTTATCAATCCTTGGTAATCCTCCACGTTCGTCTATGCCACATACTCTTGGCGGGCGTCGTCCTAGTGTTGCTAGGGGTAAATCCATGCCCGATGTGTTAATCCACTTAGCATGAGAATTCATAATCGATATAATCATTAGTAACTAACTTAGGCTATGTATATATATATGAGAAGCACAGTGGGAGTATCTACCGAACTCTTAGACTTGTCCCTCTTTACCTCATTTACCCCATTAGGATAGAATGCTCACGTGTGTCACACTACATCCACATTATCCTTTATCCATCCTTGCTAGAACCCTACCTAGACCAACCTAGCCTCTCAATTTGATGATTGATTTGCTTCCATCTAGCCTTCCTTTGGGAGAATATAAATGACACCCTTTGGGAATACTTTAAAAGGGGAAATGTTACATCGATAGATTTCGTGCGCTTGCGGATTTACATCTGTGATTAAGAACTATCAACAAGCATTTCTGGCAACACTGCTAGGGATGATTTGTTATAGTGTGTAGCAAATATCAACAAGCATTTCTGGCACCATTGTCGGGGAAGGCAACTGAAGTATTGCATGATTGAATGAATAGGATAGGACCCTTGGTAGGTTTTAGTAGGATAACATTTCTTTGTTTTCACATTTTATCTGAAAACAGGGTAGTGGAAGTCTAGTTTCCGCTTGCCAGAAAACTTTGTTGAAGATCACGAATCCCTTCTGAGAGATCGACCTCATGTCGTTACTCCTCAGAAGCTTCGAGTGGCAAAGCAAGCCAGTGCAACTGCACCAACAATCGAAACACCAAAGGCCTAGAAGACCCTTCATGACTTTTTGGCTCCGTCTGCTAACAATGTACTTGTTAGGCCCACTGTTAACACGGGAGACGTGAACTTCGAAATCAAGATTGTCCTGATCACTATGGTGCAAGCCCACCCATTTTGTGAGAAGGCTAACGAGGATGCAAGTGCTCACCTGCAACAGTTCCTTGAGATTTGCAGCGCTTTTAAGAGCAAGGACGTATCTCCTGATGTTGTCCATCATAGGTTGCTTCTGTTCTCTCTTCATGGGAGGGCAAAATAGTTGTTCTACGTGAATCCAAGTGTTGTAGACACTAGGGAGAAGTGTTCTACGGCATTCCTCGCCAAGTTCTTTCTGTTAGGCAAGACCAATGCCCTATGTGGAAGAATTTCCAGCTTTCAGCAAGATGCCAAGGAATCTACTCCCGAGGGTTGGGAAAGGATGCAAGAATATATCCTAGCCTATCCCCACCATGGGATGGATGATTGGCTAATTATCCAAAAAATTTACAATGACCAGGTCCCTTCCGCCCGTGACCATGTTGATGTTGCTGCTGGAGGTGCCTTCTTCTCATTGACGGTGCCCAAAGCCAAAGATATAATTGAGAAGATGGTGTCAAACATGGGTTGGAGTGACGAGCGTCTCCATACCCGCCAGCGAGGCATGCACACATTGAAGGTGGTGGACATGATCGTTGCCAAAGTGGACCTCCTTATGAAGAAGATTGATGGACAAGGCAATTGTGAGGTATGTGGCAATGCCTATGCCCTAGACTCTTACATCACTTGTGAAGTCTGTGGCAACACGGGCCATTTGGGCAATGGCTGCCCAAAAACTCGTGAGGATGCCTTATACGTAGCCAAAAATGGAAACAACAATGGCTATCATAAAGGAGGTCAAGGGTGGGGCCAACCACGCCCTTTCTTTCAAGGAGGGTACGACAACAATAGTAATAATGGAAATCAGCCCAACTTGAGAGAGCTTGCCATTAGCCAACTCAAAAGAAATGATGCCCTATCAAAGAATCTCTCGGCTAATGACAAGACCCTAGAGAGCACTAATGCCAAGATTGAAGGATTATCCAAGGCCTTCAACAATCGATTGAGCTTCAAGAAGGTGTTTGAGACCCAGTTGGCTCAACTGCCAATATGATTTCTCTACAAGAAGGCATCTGGCAGAAGGACCCTAGATGTCTTACGATATCATGCTCAATTAGGGCTCACCACTTTGACAAGATCCTTTGTGACCTTGGAGAAAGTGTGAGTTTGATGCCCAAGTTGGTTTTCGACCAGCAAAACTTCACAAAGCTTACTCCAACACCAATGCACCTCCAACTAGTTGATTCTTCAATATATTATCCGATGGGTATCGCTGAAGATGTTCTAGTGAAAATCAAGAATTGCTTCATTCCCGTGGATTTCGTGGTGCCCGGCATGGAGGTCGAGAAGGATACGTTGCTCATTATTGGGCGACCATTCCTAAGCACCGCGAAGACTCTTCATAGATGTGGGAGCTGGAGAAATCCACTTCCATATCAATGGCAACGAGAAGTTTAACTTTCCCCAAAAGTTGGAGAAATGCTCCATGATCCGCATTGGGGTGAATGTTAAGCACATTCAAGAGGTTTAAATCACACCTCCAAAGGTGGACCCACTCATTGCATTCATGAGAAAAGTGATCTATGCAGAGAACCCATCTTATCGTCCACACCGACACCCCAAGAAGACAGAGAAGTCCGGGCCTCCCCAAAGGCCCAAGTCCATCAAGCCACCAAAGAAGGAATGGCGAAAGAAGCAAGGCAAGCCGTCCGAGCCCATCCCTCTTGGCTCGGATGTCAAGAAATGAAGAAGGAGGAATGTCCATCTCATTGGACGGTGGTGAGACCTAGCCAGGTTAAATAGGTAGTTATTCTTTCTTAGTTTATCCTTGGATCTCTATACACGGTGGTGAGACCTAGACAGGTTAAATAGACAGAACTTCGAAGCCATCGACCCAAACCAAGCTCAAGAGCAAGGCAAGTGTCCTTGATTATTTTGATACAGGTTTTTAAATGTTTTGTTTGCAAAATTGCATTGCTTGTGTCAATTTATGGGAAAACCCAATGATAGGAGTTTACTAGTCTTGTATGACCACCCTTGTCGCTTGAACACTATGTAGAGAGTCGCGAAGGGTATTTTGCACTTTTGCCTCGCTATACTCAATTAGATTTGGGAAAACAATCATATTGCTTAATTATGAACTATTGAACACCTTAATGATGAGGATTGATATTAATGACCCTTTAGAACCATGGTGCCTAGGGATCTAAGCAAGCTGGTTATGTGGAACGAGTTGGAATAATGTTTTGGTGGTTTTGCTCGCTTTAGATCTAAGGACCGGTTCGTGGAGCGACCATACAGAATTTACAGTGCCACCACAGGGCTAAGTATGGGTGCGGGTTAGCTGATTAATTAGTGATTTGCCAGTACTATTTGGACCATTAAGAATGCTTAGGGTAGGGGTAGTCGGATGGGTTTGTTGGGATTGGTGGGCCTACCCTGGGATCCGAATGGCTCAAGAGGGGTCCCATGGTTGGATGTGCTCAGTTGGAGACATCACCACCGGAAAAACCTCAGTGGGGTCTAAATATGTTAGTAATCACTTTGTAGGCTATTTTGTGATCTCTTGGCCACACACCTAAGTAAGTGTGAGACGACATAATTGAGATTCTATAGTCATTGAAAGGTGATGAAATCATGAACTTGTGGGTAAATTGGTACAACCTCTGCAGAGTGCGTGTCTAAAACTATCATGATAGTTGTGCTCTAAATTAGAGCAACCTGGACCCTCACATGATTAGAGTTTGGACCTTTAACTTGGTTTAATGGCTGAAATTGGATTGGGAATTAGTATTGGTTTATCGATTGGCTTTGGTATATGGAATTGATGAAAATGAGACATATGAGCAGTTATGAATTGATTATGGATTATTATTGTTGGTATTGGTTATTTAAGTTGAAATTAATGTTATTTTGGTTATTTGGGAAGGCCTACACTTAATGAACATATTATTGCATCTTCAACTGTTTTGAATGTACTTTTATGCAATTAGCCATTATTAATGTCATTGCTTGTTTAAGCTACATGTCATATTTTCCCACACTTGCTGAGTACGACATGTGCTCACCCTTGTTGTTCCCCCAATAAATTCAGATGCATGCAATAATGTGGAGTATCAAGAGGTATTTGAGCAGTTCTAGGCGCGCGTGTTACCGTCAAGTTTGCCTGTGGAGTTTGGAGTCTTTGGTGTTTAGTGTTTTCTGTTGTAGTTGTTTCGAGCTTGTATTCGAGACTATTTGGTTTGTAATAAGGTACAATTATTAGTGTTATTATTCGAGACATGGTTATAACCTATTTATCATTTGTGGATCACTTGTGTATGTGTGTTTAACATCCTAGGCACACATATGCATCACGCTTGGTTCATTTTCAGAACCGGATGTCACATGCTCCTCCAGTGGAAAATGGAAATATGCCAGGACAGCCCAACCTCCTATGAAAAGTGCCAACATGATTTCTCTACAAGGAGGCAACTGGCTGAAGGACCCCGGATGTCCTACAATTTCGTGCTTAATTGGGGCTCACCACTTTGACAAGGCCATTTGTGACCTCGGAGCAAATTTGAGTGTGATGCCCAAGTGTGACACTCGGTTCCAAAAATGAACCAAGTGCAGTATATGTGTGCCCAAGACGTTCAACACACATACACAAGTGCATCACAAACGATATACAGATAATTACAACAGAACAAGATTGATTAACAATGTTTATTACACAATTCATAATATCCTCAAATACAAGCTCTAATGAATATTAATGACAAGTTCAAATAATGCAGCGAAAATAACTAATAAGCAACTATGCAGTGAAGCAACTAAGCAAAAGGGATATAACGCAGCTCCAACACTCCACGGGCAAAGCTGACGGTAGACACGGTCTAGAACTCCGCATTGTCATCATTGTACTCCCAATCCTTACATGCAACTGTTTGGGGAGGGGGGGGGGTTGCAAGGGTGAGTACATGTCGTACTTAGCAAGTGTGGAAAGTTTGACATGTAGCTGATACAAATGACAAATATAATAATGGCTAAGTGCTGAAAAGTACATTAAAACATTTGAAAAGCAGTATGTTATATGTATGTGAATAAACCCATCATAAACCACGTAATCATCATAATACCAGTCCATAATTCATTACCATCATCCATATTCCAAATTTCTCATTACCAATAACCATAATGAATATCATAATTTAATTCACAACCATCAATAACCATATCATTAACCATAACCATTCCAAAAACCATCCCAATACCAAGTTCCCTCGAATCATGGAAGTTGTCCAGGTGCTCATAACTGAGAGCACGACTATCAAGATAGTTTTATTAGACTCTACAGACTTTGTACCACTTTACCCACGTGTTTGTGATTTCATCACCTTCCGGCGGCTAAGAACCTCCCTTATGCCCGTGACCCATCCGTCACATTACACACTTCCGTTGGTATGTGGCCAAGAGATCACAAAATAGTCTTTACAAAGGGATTACTAGCCTATTTAGACCCCACTGAGGTTTCACCGGTGGTGATGCCTCCAACCGAGCAAATATTCAACCAAGGGCCCCCTCTTGAGCAATTCGGATCCCAGGGTAGTCCCACCAATCATCAACAAACCCAATCCTACTACCCCTTCCCCGAGCATCCTTAATGGTCCAAATAACACTAGCAAAGCCCTAATTAATCAGCTACGCCGCACCCATACTTGGCCTCGTGGTGGCACTTTAGTCCTGGTTTATTCTTGCATGAACCGGTCCTTCGATCTAAAGCAAGCAAACCACCATAACATTCAACCCATCCACATACCAGGCTTGCTTAGGTCACCCATTACCACATCATATTAACCAGTTCATATTAACCATAATCTCATCAATGCATAATTAAATGTATAGTGTTGTTTTCCCATCCCGATTAATTAAGCGAAGCAAAAAAGGTAAAAAGTCCTTCCCGACTCTCTACCATGTATTCCAGGTGACAAGGGTGGTTAAACAAAGCTAGTAAACTTCCTATAATAGGATTCCCATCAAATTGACACAAGCATGCAGTTTCGCAAACAAAAAATTTATTTTAAAACAGGATCAATATGCTTCAAGGACATTTGCCTTGCTATTGGGCTTGATTAGGATCAAAGACTTCAAACTCTTGGTGCTGGAGATCCTCTCCGGCACTCTCTAGAGCAAATCCGTCTAATCCGCACAATAAACATACAAGACAAGAATACAATCAAAGAGTGAACAAATATTACTCAACATGACATGACATGCATGATTAATGCAAATGCAAGGTCGAACTTGTTAATGAGTTGCTTTTAATGATCACTAACTAGTTCTAATAGCTTTTAACAAGTTTATATAGGTTTGGAGTGGATTAGATCTAATTTTAGAATTAATTCAACAGAAATTTAACCAGGAAAATCGGACTAGTCCGTAGAAGACTAGACAAGTCCGCACTTTGTGAGATCGGCAGATTAGGGTTTTTTGGATCGACGTGAATTTGGAGATTAGGGGTCGAATTCACGTAAGGAACGGAGAATACAAGGTATACCAGGTGTTTAGAACTCCAATGAATCAAGGATCTTGGAGGCAACACTTGGATTTTGGCAATCTAGTGTTGATGAAGAACTTGATGGTGAATTGTTGACGAAGAACACGAAGTTGATGGAGATCTTGATCCTCTTTCATTTCCTCCTCTTCTTCATCTCATTCTAGACCTCTTTCTTCCTCCTTGGTGGCGGCTATTCACGAGCTAGGGTTTGGGTGAGGTGGAAAAGTGGCAAATAGATGTCAAGCCAAGGGGTGGGGTTGTTTACATAGAGGTGGAGGCAAGGGTTAGATGGATTTCGAGTTTGGGATGAGTAGAGGTCGATTTAGAGTTTGACATGGGCTCTAAAAGAGTTAGTCATGATGTCCCTAGGCCCACTTAACGTAAAACTCAAGAAACAAGTCATGAAACGAAAGATCAACTCGGTGTCGCGATTTATCGGACAAGTCCGAAAAGGGCCGGACTAGTCTGAAGTTGGACAGAGAGAAATCGGACAAGTCTAGACTGGACATCGGACAAGTCCGAACTTATCCAGATGGCAAAAACAGAAAAGTCTGGCCTAAAATCGGACAAGTCTGACTTTAGTCAGAGGGGAAAACAGACAAGTCCAGGGACTTAGCAAATTTTCAAGGATTCTTGGAAGACCGGACTAGTCCGCACGGGATCGGACAAGTCCGAAAGTGTCTAGAGGCAAAAATAGACTAGTCCGCAGAAAAAAAGACAAGTCCGATCAAGGTCAGAGAGAAATCGGACTAGTCCGCACCAAAATCGGACTACTCCGCACTTCCCAGAATTCTTAAGTGCGGTTTTGTTTCATATTTATTTTAAACTTGTTCCTTTTTCTGTGGATTAATGTTAAACATATTAGGATGTATGCAAGGCATGATGCATAAAAATGAGGGCGTTACACCAAGGTGGTTTTTGACCAGCTGAACTTCATGAAACTTACTCTAACACCAATGCAGCACCAACTGGCTGATTCTTCAGTCTGTTATCCGGATGGTATCACCGAAGACATTCTGGTGAAAATCTGGAATTGTTTCATACTCGTGGATTTCGTTGTGCTCGACATGGAGTCGAGAAGGATATGCCGCTCATTCTTGGGCGACCATTCCTAAGCACCGCGAAGGCTTGCGTAGATGTGGGAGCTGGAGAAATCCACTTCCACATTTATGGCAAGGAGAAGTTTAACTTTCCCCCAAAGTTGTAGCAATGCTCCATGATCCACATTGGGGCAAATGTTAAGCACATTCAAAAGGTCGAAATCACACCTCCAAAGGTGGGACCCGCTCATTGCATTCATGAGGAATTTGATCTATGCGGAAAACCCATCTTATTGTCCCACTGACACCCCAAAGACAGAGAAGTCCAGGCCTCCCCAAAGGCCCAAGTCCACCAAGCCGCCAAAGAAGGTATGGCGGAAGAAGCAAGACAAACCGTCTGAGCCCACCCCTCCAGGCCCGGATGTGAAGAAATGAAGAAGGAGGAATGTCCATCTCATTGGACGGTGGTGAGACCTAGCCACTAGGTTAAATTCGTAGTTATCCTTTTCTTTGTTTTTCTTTTCTCTTTATTTTGTTTTCCCAATTTAGTTTGAGTTTTCCCCACTGAATATTTGGTTTTTCTTAGCAAGTTGAGAATCTTCTATTATCAATTATCATTTTTATTTCATTATTTTTCAGAAAAAAAGAAAAATGTTGGGTTTTGAAGAAAGAGTTTTTATTCGAAAAACATTTTTTCTGAGTAGCAAAAATGGTAATTCTTAGGAACCAAAAGAACAGGAACCGAACAAGGGTTAAGGCTTTCACGAATGTACTCGCGGTCCAAAAGATATTGGACTTGTCTCTGAATTTCCTTAGTTTCCTGTGGATTCGACCTGTATGTTGCACGATTTGGCAAACTTGCTCCTGGAATCAACTCGATCTTGTGTTCAATGCCTCTCATCGGTGATAAACCAGGGGGTTTCTCGGAGGGAAACACATCCTCAAACTCCTGCAAAAGGTTAGCAACTGCAGGGGGCAAAGCAATAGACAAATCATGAAGTAGAAACATGGCTTCTTTGCAAACTAAAGCATAGCACATCCCCTTAGCATCGAATAAATCAGCAAGGTCAGATTTAGTTGCGAGCAACGATGGTGATTTTAACTTAATGACTTGTTGTTTTTCAGATTCTAATTTTGTTGCTTTGTCATCATGAATTTTACACTTCTCAATATGCACAATTTTAGAAGGAGTCATGGGGAGAAAAGTGATTTTCTTTCCCTTATGCATGAGAGTATATTTGTTAGTTCTACCATGATGGATAGCATCTGTATCAAATTCTCAAGGACAACCCAATAAAAGAGAACAAGCATCCATAGGAACGACATTAAAATCAGCAAAATCATGGTAAAAACCAATTGAAAAATGTATTCTCGCAGTTTGTGTTACCCGAACCTTACCGTTGTTGTTGAACCATTGAATGTGGTATGGATGAGGGTGTGCTCTTGTTGTCAAACCAAGTTTCTTGACGACATCCGTGTTCACCAAGTTATTGCAGCTACCCCCATCAATTATAGTGTGTAGACGGCAGTCCTTGATGACGAGAGACATGTGGAAGAGGTTGTGTCGTTGTAGGTTCTCGTCGGTCTCCACTTTGGAGCTCAAGGCATGCTGCACAATGATGCTCCTATAGTTCTCTGTTGCCGCTCTAACAAGTACCTCTTCTTTGGTGTGTTCGTCATTTGGATCTGTAAAGTCAGTAGCAAGAGAATATTCATCTTCAACATCCAAAGTACTATCATACCCGCCATCATCGCGTGCTATGTATGCTCGTTTGCTCGGGCAATCTCTCATCATATGACCAAGTCCCTGACAGCGGTGACACTTAATGTTGGAAGAACGACCCGTAGAAGGAGTGGACGACAAAGGCTTGAATGATGTCGCCTTGCTGCCCTCCGACACGTGAGAAGGTGGAGCAGCAGGTATAGTTCGTTGGCCACCATTGGATGGTGTAGTCGCTGCACGGGGGGTCGAAGATGGTGCTGTTTTGGATGGTGTGGGCATCGAACGCGGCGTGAAGTTGCTGTTGTTGTCGGCCCTGCAATTCTTTTTCTACCAACATAGCAAGCTGAAACAATCTGTTAACAGTATCATATTCCTTGTAATCAAGAATGTCCTGAAACAAGCTATTTTATCATCCATGTCTTCTACTACCCCACAACGCAGCATACCCTTTTGTAACTCTTGATAATACTCCTCTACGGACATGTTACCTTGGTCTAAGCGCTGCAATTTTTTGCGAAGGTCCCACTGAAAAGATGGAGGAACAAATCGAACATGCATAGCTTCCTTTAATCTATCCCATGTTGGAGGATCAGTTCTAGTTTTAACAAGTTCATTCCACCATATGGTAGCAAAGTCCTTAAACTCACTAGTGGCTTGACGAACTCCATGTTGTTCAGGGACAAGATGGGCATTAAATTTTTGCTCTACTGTCATCTCCCAATCAAGATAAGCCTCAGCATCATAAGCACCAGAAAAAGGGGGTATAGTAAATTTCACTTTAGCAAAAGGATCATCAGGGGGACAATTATAATTGTTACCTCCCATACCTCGACGATAAAGTGGTTGTATCGGCTGATTGTTGTGATCTTCCATATCATCATAAGCATTGTCTTCATGTCTTCCAGCGATAGGCAACCGAGCCTCAAAAGTATTCATCCGAAGAGTGAGGTCATCAAGTTGGCGAGTCAAGTTCGCCAATGACTCCTCCGTTGCTGCGTTGTATTTGGCAAACATATCTGTCATGGTCTTCATCATATCATGTAACTCAGCATGTTGGACACATTCGTCATCATTGTTTTCTCCTGCCATTGTTAGTAGGAAACAAAAGACAACAAAAATATGTTATCCCTATCAACTACAGTGACAATGTGAAAGGTGGAAGAAAACAATCTCTCTCGCTCAAGCGTCTTTCCACACTCTTACAAGTGTTCTTAACGAAACAGCAGGTGGTGTGGACGGTGAGATGAACCAATGAAGTGTGGGGTGATTGCAAAGGTACATGTTATGCTCAAGAGAAAGGTGGAGCTTGGATGGCATAATATGGTGGCTAATAAGCAGAAAATCATTAACAGGTAAACAAAGTTGAATAAGTATTCAATGTAGGAAACTGTTGCTCGTCAACCAAGTGCTATAGGGCCTAGCACAACACAAGGAAATATCAAGGCAAAAGAAAGACAAAATGATATAACCAACAATCACAGAACAAGTGGTATAGGCCAATTGCTTTAATATGCTTGCTCTTCACTAATTTTTTTCTTTTTTTGTAATATTTTTTTATATTTTTCTTTACTCAAGAGCACGAAAATAGGAAGCACACAAATTTGCAGCTCAATTGGATGTAATATGCGGACTATAGAAAATCAAGAAGATTCTTTAAAATTCGTGTTGAAACTTTGGAGGCCGGATAGCCTATCTTCCGAGAGGAATTTGGGCAATCTAATTTCGCCGAACGCAGCTACACGGTGAAAAAATAGATGCAAAATTTCGCGTAGATGAATTTGAAAAAAAATCGCCCGATTATGAGTTCGTATGCGAAAGTTATGGCCGTTTTAAGGTAGGCTGTCCGAATTACGATCTTTGGATGTTGATTCCAACTCGGTTTGAGAACAAAAATCGCAATCGGATATGAAAACGATCGGGAATTTGCACAGCAACTAATGGGGTGGTGTGTGATGATTCAATGATGAGTGGCACAAAGGTTTGTCACCTAATCTAGGGCTGGCAATGCAGGAGTTCACGCAAGGCGGCTAGCTAGGGCAAACTGATGAACGTGGTGGATCGGTTTGTTATTTAGAGATTGTGGAATAGGTGTCGAGCAGCAAGAAAACAAGGATTAAACACGATAACTAGGACCTAAAACACAAAGCTAAACCAGCAACAAAACTTGACCACACGAATGCAAACTCAACAATGCAAACTGGAAAACGAAACTGCAGGCACTATAGTCTAGGAAGCGGTAAAAACAATCTAATTTTTTTGTGGCTTTTTTGTGGACTCTAGGTACAAACAAAATCGATCCGATGGAAGGAAAACAATGATACCTCACGGGCAACCTGGAAATCTGATACAAATTGATGAGTTGGTTTGGGCCCGATCTTCCGAAAGGTAAGTCGATTGGGGTGGAGAACTCGATGTTGATGATCCGCGGCACTCGAGCGGTTCGATTACCCCTGCAATCACTACACCACGGCTCCATTGGTTATCAACCATGCAGCACACGCTTGACCTCGCCGTGAAGGCTAGTCCCTGCAAGTGCAACCGAGAACACGAGCAAGAATGTCGAAAACACGATCTGAAATCGTGAAGTTGGGGTCTCACAAACCGTAGAACGGCGATATTATTGATATAAGCAAAACCCACCAAATATGACTGGTGGCTGCAGTATTTAAAGGCTAGGTTTTGGCCAAAAGACGATTAGATGCGTCCCTAATGGACTCTTACGGGATACAAGGCCCAAAGGCCCGATTTGGTGGCGTAGCACCGGACAGAAATCTAGACTCGACTAGTTTTGACGATTCCCGATGACTCCGGAGGAATTTTGAGGTGGGACCAGAACCATTAGAAATTTTATATTCTCCTATTTCCGTTCATATGTAGAACGTCGAAAACGGAGTCCGTATGCCTCCTGGGCATCCATTTTAATGTGGACTGCTCCTGGACTCCGAGTTGAACTCGAGTCCGAGTTGTAAACTGCTTCCATCAACATGTGGACGTCCCAGCTGGTTCTCCACACTCCCAAGGCCTCTTTCCTTCACTTGTTGATCTTCTCCATTATTCCTAATAACAATTAAATAATCACATAGCAATCTATTCTCGAACTCACATGCAAAAGAAGTTAGGAGCGAGTTCACCTGCTGATTTATTAACCGTGCTCATGCTCTTGTGATTGGTCCTTGCATTTCAATGTGTGTCTCCGTTGTTGTGATGTCCTCATCACGAGGGGTCCATAAACTCTTGGGATGAGTTATGCCAACAGTTCACGGTGAACTTTGGCATCTCCTACAAGCGCCCCAGCACCAAGCTCGACCTCCATGCCATGCACCAGCAACCCAAGGAGACATTGCGATCATTCATCCAGCATTTCTCTTAGGTATGCAACTCCATCCCCAACATCCCGAATGCTTCTATCATAGTGGCATTCTGGCAGGGAGTGTGTGACGGGAAGATGCTTGAGAAGTCAGCCACACACAATGTTCAAGATGTATCCAAGCTCTTCTCTATCATCGACCGGTGTGCCAGGGCGGTAGAAGGCCAGACTGGCACACCAAGCCTGCTCCTCAGGTGGGCGGGGCCAACCAGACTGGCGAAGGTGTTGTTACCTCGGGTGCGAAGGTGTCGTTTTTTGATATTTCCTACGCACTACTAACAATTCATCCCTAGCAGGGGTGCCAAAAATGCTTGTTGGTAGGTTTTACATTATACATGTAAATCCGCAAGCGCACGGAAACTATCGATGTAGCATTTCCCCTTTAAGAGTATTCCCAAAGGGTGTCATTTATATTCTCCCAAAGGAAGGCTACATGGAAGTAAAATAATCATAATGTGGAAAGGCTAGGTTGGCCTAAGTAAGGTTCTAGCAAGGATGGATAAAGGATAATTGAGGTAGTGTGACACACACAAGAGCATTCTATCCAAAGGGGATAAATATGGTAAAGAGGGACCAGGCTAAGAACTAGGTAGAGAGTCCTACAACGCTTCTAATGTACATATACATAGCCTAAGTTAGTAACTAATGATCATGTCAATTATGAATTCTCATGCTAAGTGGATTAACACATCGGGCACTGGTTTACCCCTAGCAATACTAGGACGACTCCCACCAAGAGCATGTGGCATAGCCGAACCTAGAGGATTAAAAAGGATAGATAGGGTTGTCACCACCTATTGCCTGCCTCTTCAATCCGTGGGCATACGAGACATTCAACGCTACTCTCTATCCTAGCACCATGCTAGCATATTAAGTAATTACCTTAAGAGCCTAGGCACAAGCCATCCTAAGGCAATGAACTAACTCATCGCTGAACCAATGTTAATTCATAGCATAAGTGATTCATGTTAAGATGATCATATCGTAATTAATTAGACTATAGTGGAGGTTTATAGTGTTTATGATGATATGATGATAATGGTATAGCATAATCATAAATACTACTCCTACCACATACATGGAATCCACAATCAAACAAGAAACGCTTCATCCAAGTATATGAACAATGGAAGACTAAAGATAACATCTTTATTAAGAATAAAGTCACAAATACAAATAGGAATATGGGAGACATACCTTCCCCAATTGGAAATTAAGAAGAGAGTCCTTATTCTCCTCTCCTACTTGGACTATGGGCTAGAGACTCTCTTTTCTATAGCTTATACTCCTCTAAACCTATGGAGAGTAGTGGATACAATGGATGAATACTCAAGTGGTGTGTGTTGAAGTGAGGGGTCCTATTTATAGCTTGGAGAAGGGTCGGTTCCCACCACCAAAAGCGTGCGAATCAGTCACCCATGACCTCTTCAAGCTGGGAGGAGGCAACACGTGGTTTTTGACCGCAAAAGGCTCAAGGACCTAGTCGGCCGACTAGGGGGGTCGGCCGACCTGGTCTTGGCCCGTTTTGCGGTGTGCTTCCTCCAAGTCTCTGCCAAGTGGGTCCCATTGACTGATATTGGTGCTACACCATTGGATGGCCTCGGATACTTCTGTTTGTGGGCCATTTGATTCATGTGGTGCCACATGGCATCGCCTGATTGGCTGGAATGATATTTTATAGGATTCATCCCCTTGTTTTCACTTCAATTCTGCATAGAATCCCTGCATACACTACTTTCTCCAAGGAGAAGTGGAAATAGGTTAAATAGAAAGGTAATGTGTGCAAGAAATGATATTTCCTTCACATAATTGAGTTATATTGACGGGTGAAATTGGTATATAACAGCTGTCAATGAAAGTGCATCTAGGAATCCCTTGTGGGTTTTGGATGATTTATGACAAGCAAATGAGATCCTAACCACTTTGTTGCGATGAGCACAGGTTCTAATGAGAAAATGAGCAAAGTGCCAAAAAGAAAGGAGAATGGGGAACAATATGGAAAAG